>OZ020605.1:34065680-35356614 GCA_963971545.1 Philophylla caesio | reverse complement strand
GCAGCAATAAAAAACAATTATGACAACTCAAAGGCAGATATCAATAAATTTCAACATACAACAAAAAAATTGTTTTTGCCCTGAATACGATTGCCGGAGTGCAATCGAAATAAATCGACAAAGAAAATAAAACTTCGTGTTTTAATACTATAAAAACTTGACCTCGAGCCAGCAAAAAAACCCCGTATTTAAAATGGAAAGGTCGCCAAAATCAATGTTATTAAACAAAAACGGAAGGCACGCCGTCAGCAAAAACCAACAAAAAATGGGATATGCAGTCGATATATTTCGATTGCACTCCGGCAATCGTCTTCAGGGCAAAAACAATTTTTTTGTTGTATGTTGAAATTTATTGATATCTGCCTTTGAGTTGTCATAATTGTTTTTTATTGCTGCATATCCCAATTTTTGTTGGTTTTTGCTGACGGCGTGCCTTCCGTTTTTGTTTAATAACATTGATTTTGGCGACCTTTCCATTTTATATACGGGGTTTTTTTGCTGGCTCGAGGTCAAGTCAAGTCAGCAAAAACCAACAAAAAATGGGATATGCAGCAATAAAAAACAATTATGACAACTCAAAGGCAGATATCAATAAATTTCAACATACAACAAAAAAATTGTTTTTGCCCTGAATACGATTGCCGGAGTGCAATCGAAATATATCGACAAAGAAAATAAAATTTCGTGTTTTATTACTATAAAAACTTGACCTCGAGCCAGCAAAAAACCCCGTATTTAAAATGGAAAGGTCGCCAAAATCAATGTTATTTTAAGATTTTTATTTAAATGATTTTTAAGCTTTAATAAAAATTTTATTAATAAACTAGGATTAGATACCCTATTATTTAAAATGTAAATATTAAACATTAAGGTAGTATTAGTTACATATGTTCTTGAAACTTAAAAAATTTGGCGGTATTTTAGTCTATTCAGAGGAACCTGTCCTTTAATTGATAATCCACGATGTACCTCATTTAAATTTGTTTTCAGTTTATATACCGTCGTTATCAGAATATTTTATTAGAATAATAATTTTCTATAATTTATATTAAAATTTATATCAGATCAAGGTGTAGCTTATACATAGATATTTAAGTAGAGATGGGTTACAATAAAAATATTTAAATGAATCTAAATGAAAGTGAATTTGATAGTGAAATTTTAAAGATTAAAAATTTGATTATAGCTCTAAAATATGTACATATGTACATATCGCCCGTCGCTCTTATTATTAAGATGAGATAAGTCGTAACATAGTAGATGTACCGGAAGGTGTATCTAGAATGACAATTTAAAGCTTATTTAGTAAAGTATTTCATTTACATTGAAAAGATTTTTGCGCAAATCAATATAAATTGATAGTTAATATTTATTTATTATTATTTATGTATTTATTTATTTATAATTTATTAAAAATAATTGTATAATTTTAGTGTTTTAGTAATTTTTAATGAAAAAAATAATATTAATAATAGTTTATTAAGTATTGTAAAAGGTTATTGAAATAATTGAAAAATTTGTATTTTAAAAGAAAATTAAATTTATAGTACCTTGTGTATCAGGGTTTATTAAATAATTAATAAATATTTATTAATCTCGATTTTATAAGAGTTAATAATTTATAAAAGTTAATGTATCAAAATTATTTTAAATAAATTATAAGAAATGAAATGTTATTCGTTTATAAAGGTATCAAGTTTTTTTTGAGATAAATTTAATTCACAAAATTTTAATTTTTATTTATTTAAAAAAAAAAAAAATTTATTATTTTGGTAGACCAGGCGCAGCCGATAGTTCCTGATGATGACTTCAGACTGAAGTCGAAATATTGACGATTAAATAAAATAATTTACATATTACTCAATTGTTTTATTTTTCCGGCCTTGAGCTCATTAAAAATCTATATATAATTGATAAGTTTATATAAAGAATTCGGCAAATATTATTCTCGCCTGTTTAACAAAAACATGTCTTTTTGTATTATATAAAAAGTCTAACCTGCCCACTGAATTTATTTAAATGGCCGCAGTGTTTTAACTGTGCAAAGGTAGCATAATCATTAGTCTTTTAATTAAAGGCTGGTATGAATGGTTGGACGAAGTATAATCTGTTTCATTTAAATATATTATTGAATTTTATATTTTAGTTAAAAAGCAAACATTTTTTTAAAAGACGAGAAGACCCTATAAATCTTTATATTTTTTAGTAATTAAATTTTATTGGTTTATTTTATTTTTATACTATATAATATTTTGTTGGGGTGATATTAAAATTTAATAAACTTTTAATTTTATAAGATCATTTATTTATGATTTATTGATCCGTTAATAACGATTATAAGATTAAGTTACTTTAGGGATAACAGCGTAATTTTTTTGGAAAGTTCTTATTGATAAAAAAGTTTGCGACCTCGATGTTGGATTAAGATATATTTTAGGTGTAGCTGCTTAAAAATAAAGTATGTTCGACTTTTAAATTCTTAAATGATCTGAGTTCAGACGGGCGTAAGCCAGGTTGGTTTCTATCTTTAAAAAATATTAATATTTTAGTACGAAAGGACCAAATATTAGAATTATAAAATTTTATTTATTGAATATTATTAATATACTATTTTGGCATATTAGTGCTATAAATTTAGAATTTATTTATGTAATTTTTATTACAAATAGTACTTGTTTTTTATAGAATATATTTTATTTTTTGGTAGTAGTATAATTTTAGTAGTTTGTGTTTTAGTTAGAGTAGGTTTTTTAACTTTATTAGAACGTAAAGTATTTGGTTATATTCAGATTCGTAAAGGACCTAATAAAGTTGGTTTAATAGGAATTCCTCAACCTTTTTGTGATGCAATTAAATTATTTACTAAGGAACAAACTTATCCAATTTTATCAAATTATATTTCTTATTATTTTTCTCCTATTTTTTCTTTTTTATTTCTTTATTAGTTTGATTATGCATACCTTTATTTATAAAATTATTTTCTTTCAATTTAGGCTTATTATTTTTTTTTTTGTTGTACTAGTATAGGTGTTTATACAGTTATAATTGCTGGTTGATCTTCTAATTCTAATTAGGCTGTGGCTCAAACTATTTCTTATGAAGTTAGAATAGCTTTAATTTTATTATCTTTTATTTTTCTTATTGGTAGTTATAATATATTAGATTTTTTTTATTATCAAGGTTATATTTGATTTATTATTATTTTATTTCCTATAAGACTTGTTTGATTTTGTATTTGTTTAGCTGAAACTAATCGAACTCCTTTTGATTTCGCTGAAGGTGAATCTGAATTAGTTTCTGGATTTAATGTAGAATATAGAAGAGGAGGATTTGCTCTTATTTTTTTAGCTGAATATACAAGAATTTTATTTATGACAATATTATTTTGTGTAATTTTTTTAGGTTGTGATTTATTTTATTTAGTATTTTATGTTAAAGTAACTTTTATTTCTTTTGTATTTATTTGAACACGTGGAACTTTACCTCGATTTCGTTATGATAAATTAATATATTTAGCTTGAAAATGTTTTTTACCTTTTTCTTTAAATTATTTATTATTTTTTATTGGTTTTAAATTATTATTGTTTTATTTTATTATGTTAATTTTTTTTAGTAAAGTTAATAGAAATTTTAATTTCTATCTTATGCTTTCAAAACATAAGCTTATTCAAGCTCATTAACTAATTAATTAAATTATCTCATCATTTATTGATTAATGGATTTAAAATATAATATAAAAAATAAATTACTGTTAAAATTTGTCCAACTAATACATAAGGATCTTCTACAGGACGAGCTCCAATTCATGTTAATAAAATTACTGTAACCACTATAATTCAAAATAAAATTTTATTAATTGGATTAAATTGAATACCTCGGAATTTTCTTAAATGATAAAATGGTAAAATAGCTAAAATTGCAATTGATAAAATTAAAGCAATAACTCCTCCTAATTTATTAGGAATAGAACGTAAAATACCATAAGCAAATAAAAAATATCATTCTGGTTGGATATGAATGGGTGTAACTAAAGGATTCGCTGGGATAAAATTATCTGGGTCACCTAGTAAGTAAGGATTGATTAGTGTTAATAATAATAAACATTTAATTATAATAATAAATCCTACAATATTTTTAAAAGAAAAATATGGATGGAAAGGGATTTTATCAATATTGGAATTTAATCCAATTGGGTTATTAGAACCTGTTTGATGTAAAAATATAAGATGATTTAGTGTTATTGGAAGAACAATAAATGGTAAGATAAAATAGAATGTAAAAAATCGTGTTAATGTTGCATTATCTACAGCAAATCCTCCTCATACTCATTGTACTAAATCAAATCCTAAATATGGAATTGCTGATAATAAATTTGTAATAACAGGTTCGTAATAATCAACCATAATTTACATCTCGACAAATATGATTTACTCTATTAAAGGCTATAATAATATCTGCTGTATAATGTATTGCAAGGAATAACCCTGTTAAAATTTGAATTATTAAACATAAGCCTAATAAAGATCCAAAATTTCATCAAGTTGAAATATTAATAGGTGCTGGTAAATCAACTAAAGCATTATGGGCAATTTTAAATAGAGGATGTTGGGTTCGTAAAGGTTTGTTCATTAGTTAATTTATTAATCGAAGAGGCCCATAGAATAATTTAGTAATTTTTACTACTGCAATTAATGTAATTAATAGATAGTTTATTAATAAAATAGTAATTATATTTGTGGGATAATTATATAGTTTATAAAGATTTAATGAATTTTCTTTTGAAAATAAATTTATTGAATAATTTATTAATATTTCATTATTTTGTGAAAAAAATGAAATATATAGTTTATCAATAAATATTCTAATAAATGTTAATGATAAAAATATTATCAAACATAAAATAGTTAATTTTATTGATAATGAAAATATTTCAGTTGATGCTAGTGATGTTACATAAATAAATAAAACTAATATTCCTCCTAAAAAAATTAAGAATAAGATATAAGAAAATCAAAATGTTTTTACTATTAAGCCTGTTAATAAACAAATTTGAATTGTTTGTAATAGTAATATTAATCCTATTGCTAATGGATGATTTATTTGAATAAAAATAAATCTTGAAATTATAGTTAAAATGTATAATATTAATTGTATATCAGGAGGTAGTTTATTTTAAAATACTAATTTTGGAGATTAATGATAAAGTTACTCTTTTCTCTTGAAGTTTTAAAAGATAAATTCAAATTTTTGATTTACAAGACCAATGTTTTTATTAAACTATTAAAACTAATGATAATAATTTTATATTGAGGATTACCTTGTTTTTTATTTTTAATAGGAATTTTTGATTTTGTATAAAGTCGAAAACATTTATTATCTATACTTTTACTTTCTTACTTATTTAATTGGCGCATTAACCGCCTAAGCGATTTTGGCCGAGGTCAACAAAGCACGCCAGCTGTCCCTATCACGTGCTAACTGGCGCCAATTGGAAATCCCAAGTATAGCCAAGTCTTTTTCCACTTGGTCTTTCCAACGCAGAGGAGGTCTTCCTTTTCCTCTGCTACCACCCGCGGGTACCGCGTCAAAAACCTTCAGGGCTGGAGCTATTTCATCCATTCGAACGACGTGACCTAGCCAGCGGAGCCGCTGATTCTTAATACGCTGCACTATATCTACGTCATTGTACAGCTCGTACAGCTCATCGTTCCATCGAACGCGATATTCGCCGTCGCAAAGACGCAAAGGTCCATAAATCTTTCGAAGAATCTTTCTCGCGAACACTCCAAGAGCTCTCTCATCTGATGTTGTCATCGTCCATGCTTCGGCGCCATACAATAGGACGGGCATGATGAGAGACTTATAGAGTATGGTTTTTGTCCGTCGAGAGAGGACTTTACTGTGCAATTGCCTACTCAGTCCGAAGTAGCACTTGTTGGCAAGAGAGATTCTCCGTTGGATTTCAAGGCTGACGCTGTTATTGGTGTTAATGCTGGTTCCTAAGTAAACGAAGTTCTCTACTTTTTCAAAGTTATAACTGTCAACAGTGATTTGTGATCCCTGTCGTGAATGTGCCGACTGTCTATTTAATGACAGGAGATACTTCGTCTTGCCCTCGTTCACCTCCAGATCCATTCGCTTCGCTTTATCCAGTTTGGAGAAGGCAGAACTAACTGCGCGGTTGTTAAACCAAATTCAGACATTGCGGCATAAAGACAACTTCTATTCGTGCTGTCGAAGGCGGCTTTGAAGTCGACAAAAAGATGGTGTGTGTCGATTCTTCTTTCTCGGGTCTTTTCCAAGATCTGGCGTATTGTGAATATCTGGTCGGTGGTGGAGTTACCAGGTCTAAAGCCACACTGATAAGGTCCAATCAGTTCATTGACGGTGGGCTTAAGTCTTTCACACAATACACTTGACAGAACCTTATACGCGATGTTAAGAAGGCTAATCCCGCGATAATTGGCACAGACTGCAGGATCACCCTTTTTGTGGATTGGGCAGAGCACACTTAAGTTCCAATCAGTAGGCATGCGTTCTTCCGACCATATTCTAGAGATGAGCTCGTGCATGCACTTAACCAGCTCCTCTCCGCCGTACTTAAATAACTCAGCTGGTAACCCGTCAGCCCCGGGGGCTTTGTTGTTCTTCAGCCGTGCTATCGCTTTCCGAATTTCGTCATGGTCGGGTGATGGTACATCGCGTCCATCATCATTGATTGGGGATTCAGGTTCAACATCTTCTCCAACGTTGTTGCAGCTGCTTCCATTAAGCAGTGTAAAGAAGTGCTCCCTCCATAATTTAAGTATGCTGTGGACATCAGTCATCAGGTCAATCTTACAGGAATTCGCCCCGGTCTTGAAACCTTATGTTAGCCGCCGTACTTTCTGATAAAATTTACGGGCGCTTTTCCTGTGGGCCAGCATCTCAAGCTCTTCGCACTCACGTATTTCGGCCTCACTCTTTTTCTCACGAAAAATGCGTCTCGCAGAGTGGCCCTGTAGGCAGCGTCTTTACGTTCCGTAGCGGCGCGGCATTCCTCGTCATACCAGTTGTTCTTTCGGGCTCGCTGAAATCCGATGGATTCTTCAGCGGCGGTATGTAGACAGCGAGAAATATGGTTCCACTGCTCGGAAATATCGTTCTGTTGATTATTGCCCTCAGAAAGCAGGAGTGCAAGTCAAGTGGCGAAGTGGGTGGCTGTCTGTTGCGATTGCAGCTTTCCGACGTCGAGCTTTCCTTGTGTCCGTTTGCGTGCGCTTTTTGCTGCACAGAGGCGCGTGCGGATCTTAGCTTCCACAAGAAAATGATCCGAGTCGATGTTGGCTCCTCGGATCGTGCGCACATTTAGGACACTGGAAGCATGCCTTCCGTCTATCACAACGTGGTCGATTTGGTTTCGTGTCTTACCATCTGGAGACAGCCAAGTAGGTTGGTGAATCTTTTTATGCTGGAACCTGGTACTACAGACTACCATGTTTCGGGCCCCGGCGAAGTCGATCAGTCTCATTCCGTTATCGGACGTTTCGTAGTGGAGACTGAATTTTCCGACTGTAGAACCAAAGATGCCCTCCTTGTCCACCTTGGCATTGCAATCGCCAAGCACGATTTTTATATCGTGTCCTTAACACGTTGTCCTTAATACGTTTGCCGTGGTCGTCATCAAGAAAGGGGGGTCTCATCCGAGGCTTTATTTTCCTTTTCATTGGAAGTTGTTTTTTTACGTGGCGTGTTCCAAGCCCTGCGCACAACCCATTGCTGGGGGTGAAAAACTTTAAGTTTGTTTATATAGCGATCCGCTTGCTCCGAGACAGACACCCGCTTGCAGCCGCACCTCCTATACTTTTAAGATTAGAATATATTGTATTAAGTATTTTTTTTTATTGTTTATTTATTTAAATTTAATAGATTATAATAGATTTTTTAGAATAATATTTTTAATTTTTATAGTTTGTGAGGGAGCTTTAGGTCTCTCAATTTTAATTTTAGTAATTCGTACTCATGGAAATGATTATTACCAATCTTTTAATATTTTACAATGTTAAAATTTATTTTAATATTAATTTTTATTTTTCCTGTCTGTTTTATTAATAATTCATTTTGAATGGTACAAAATTTATTATTTTTTTTTACCTTTGCTTTTATTTTAATAAATTTTTGTAACAATTATTTTGTAAATATTTCTTATTTTTTGGGTTATGATTTCATTTCTTATGGGTTAATTTTATTAAGATTATGAATTTGTACTCTTATAATTAATGCTAGAGAATCTATTAATAAATTTAATAATTATAGTAATTTATTTTTATTTAATGTTTTAATACTTTTATTATTTTTAATTTTAAGTTTTAGTAGAATAAATGTATTTATATTTTATTTATTTTTGGAAAGTAGATTAATTCCTATATTAGTTCTAATTTTAGGTTGAGGCTATCAACCTGAACGTTTACAAGCTGGTGTATATTTACTATTTTATACATTATTAGTTTCTTTACCTATATTATTGGGCACTTTTTAATTATATAATAATTTTATAACATTAAATTATTTTTTTATAAGTAATTATATATTAAATTATGATTTACTATATTTATCAATAATTATAGCTTTTTTAAGTTAATTAAATTTATAGTGTTAGCCGGCTCAAGGTCAATTGAAAACTCAAATTTTGGTTTTTATAATCCAATACATTTCGATTGCTCTTCGGCAATCGTCTTCAGGGTAACTATTTAATAATAACAACGTATAAATACAAACATACATACATTTTTTACACGTCCTCGCTGTTTAACGTGGAGTTTCGTACTAAATTTGTTGTCAATAAGTGCCTGTACAAGTGAGCACAGGCACTTATTGACAACAAATTTAGTACGAAACTCCACGTTAAACAGCGAGGACGTGTAAAAAATGTATGTATGTTTGTTATTGTTGTTATGCATATTTATATGTACGTTATTGTCAAAATTATTGTTAATTGTATTTATACGTTGTTATTATTAAATAGTTACCCTGAAGACGATTGCCGAAGAGCAATCGAAATATATCTATACATCTTATAAAGTAAAGTCCCAAAATGTGTATGTATGACAATAACTTCGCACAGAATGCTTCGATTTGCAAGCGGTTTTTTGCATTTTAAATCTTAGCTATCCGGGAAGGTTCTTTTTGACATAATTTGAAAGAAGCTATAAAAGGGGCGTGGCAATATGCCAAAATGTGGCCAAAAATTGTCAATTAGTTTTTAAATTCGCTATAAATCAAAAAGGAATCAATCGATTGAAAAATGTCTTCTTTGTGGTAAAACTTTGAAATGTCTACTTGCGTTCTGCATCAATAAAATTGGTCAATTATTTTGAAATATAATCAAAATGTTTCAAATAAAAGTGACACTTTTCCAAAAAAATGCTGTTTGTGTGTTTGTTCGCTGTGCACCAAATGTGCCAAGCTGCGCTAAGCGAGAATAAGCATGCAAAGCAAAGATAAGTAAATGTGTGATCTTACGTACATATGTACATACATATCTCCTCATTTTTTGTTGATTAATGCTTTTTCATTTTTTGCATTTGGCGATCCCACTCAAAAAACTCTTTGGATATCTATTATTTCAATTGTGATACTCACTACTCTTTCGTATTTGCCGCTGCAATAAATAAGCATATTTCACCACACCAGAAACGAGTAAAGTTTAATTAGATAAATGAGCGAAAAACGAAAATAATAACGTTCATTAAGGTTTTGAATGTTCTCTCTCTTCCACAAAGTATTCTTTTTAAATGCATTCTGGTTCTATTTCGTTTTGATTTTGGCTTTACATATTAGTGCGTGTTGCCATTTTAATCGAAAAACTGGTAAAAAACGGCGCACAAATTTTTCAGTCATATTTTTTCTAATACAACTTTTAACCAAAAGTACAATACTTTCGTATGTAAATATGTATAAACATGTATATGTATACATACATACGTACATATATACATGGGGGAAGATTGAATGGTACAAGATATCTTTCAAGTTAAGTTTTATGGGGATTTGTAAACAAAAATAGCTGTGCTTCCATTATAGTTTTTTTTTCTTGGCAACTCAGTATTTAGAACCGTTGCTTTTCACAAATTTCCTTATTACATTTTGTACGTAAAGTGTGTAAACTAATTTAAATGGTCGAAGAGTTGAAAGTGATTAAACATTTAAAATCTAAACAAAGGCTTAATATTTATTCATAAATAGCCCGAAGACGCTGATTACAATTGACTAATACTCTGTATGTACGAAAATTTAAATCGCTTGGTGTTTCTTTTAGTAATATTTGTTCGGATTCAACTATCTAAACAAAGGCTTAATTTTTATTCATAAATAGCCCGAAGACGCTGATTACAATTGACTAATACTTTGTATGTACGAAAATTTAAATCGCTTGGTGTTTCTTTCAGTAACATTTGTTCGGATTCAATTATATTTCATAAAAAGAACTTTGTAGTTATAAGTGTTGAAAGACAAGTATGTATGGATATGTTATTTATTATTATTATTATTATTATTTTATTAATGTTTATAATTAAAAATTACAATATTAATATATACGCACTAGCTACCAGGGCTATCGGCTTAGTCATTTAATAATACAGTTATGAGTCGATTCTACTTAAAATTAATTAGATAAGATGGAAAATTTTTAGAGTTTTTAGAAGTTTTGCAATTGTTCTTATATTTGATTCAGAAGGATCGGAAAGGATGGTAAGTGCGTTTTCGTCTTTAAATATTTCTGTATGTATGCTTGAGATTGATGTGGATATGTTATTTAATATTTGATTTGATGCTTATGCAGATTTGCGTGCTTATGATAGATATATAACAGTAACGCCATTACGAAGACGATCGGATACTTCAAGACGTGCTAGAAATTCCAAAAGGACTTACAATGTTCGAAGAATAGAAACCCCGATTCAACAGCCATCTAGATTAACACAGGATAGGTAACGAAATTCTGGTCATAGAGCAGCAAAATGGATTAACAAAGGGCGCAGTGCAATAAATTATTCTACTCCTATTGACTACAATACTGATTAATCTCTGTCGCTGGGTAACAAGGTCAGGTATACCATTTAGTAGGCAGTTTACTCCGGCATACACCTGAAAGTCACAAATTTCTACAAATTTATTTTATTGCCGATCCAGCTGCAGAGGCAGCCACTCGATGCAGTATTAATTCGAGACAACCACTCAATAATGCATTAATAACTGAGTTGCAAAGTATGTTGTATACGTGCAACACCTATGTACGCTCATTTAAAGTTGCGATTGAGAGTATTCCTCCAAACGTTCCAGACTTCGATGTTATTATCCACGCAAACAAGATACCGGCTGGTGGGCACCGTGGGCGATATAACGCTCCATCTACGAGCGAAGTGGCCGTTGTTATAGTAGGACAACGGTTTGATAAACGAGATATTGTATTGCACAGTCGGGACGGTCGTCTTCAAAAAATTTCGGAAACCCACAGAAGTTATGATGCCCTACAATATCCCCTAATATTAGTGCGAGGTGAAGATGGATACTCTATCGACATTCATCAAGTCCATCTCGTTACTAAGGAACCGCAGCAAAAAAAAGTAGCATGCATGAATTTTTATTGTTACCATATCATGGAGAAAGACAATAGCTTTAACACTCTACTCAGGTACGGCATGTTGTTAAACCAATATTTAGTGGATCAGTTTGCCATAATAGAATCTGAGCGTTTAGCATTTATACAACATAATCAAGCAAAACTAAGAGCCGAAAACTATGTGCACTTACAAGATGCTTTGCATGCCAATGAACATGCTAACGACATCGGTCAATTGGTGATATTACCATCACGTTTCACTGGAGGTGCTAGATACTTGCATGAAAAGACACAGGATGCAATGACGTATGTCAGAAATTTCGGCAGAACTGACCTTTTTATTACTTTTACGTGCAATCCGAATTGGAAGGAAATTAAAGAAAATCTTCAGCCAAACACAGTGCCGCAGGATCAATATGACTTGGTAGATCGGGTTTTCCATCTTAAAATACAAAAGCTACTGCTCCTTTTAAATAAAGCTCACATATTTGGTCCACCACGTGCCCATATCGCACCCTAAATACGAAAGGGTCACAACTCAAAATTTTCCAAAACTGAGTTTTTTGCATAAATTAATTCAGAGTACACATCTCTAACTACTGCAAAAATTTCGTTCACATAACTATCTTCTTTAACTGGAAAAATACAGTTACGTCTATTTTAATGTCAAGTGTGTTGCTTTTGCACGATCAACTAAAGAGAATTATTTTTAGTTGCGTCAATATGCTCAAGAACAGCTGATTACTTTTATTACACATAAAGAGTTTTATTTTGAGTTCTCCCTCTATAACTGTAAAAGTGATAAATTTCGTGGTATATTATTTTGCATTGTGCCTCTTTAGTTGTGAAAAGTGAGTTCAATTAACAGTATTATTTATTAGGAAACTTATAAAATTAAAACATTTTATCAGTTAAAAACGCACAACTTAAGATAACATCACTAGTTAATCGAAAAAATTTCAGTTAAACAGTCATAAATCAAAATTTGGTTTTATTTTCGCAAACATAATATAAAATTGAAAAAAATATAGCAGAACCTTCTTCAATGTTGTATATTTTCATGATGGAGAAATATTTTCTTTAAATATTACAATAATTTTTACATAAAACGTTTTTCGTCTCTCCTGAAAGTCTTAGTATTTTGAGTTGTGACCCTTTTGTATTTAGGGTGCGATATGTATACTGTAGAATGGCAAAAGCGTGGGTTGCCTCACATTCATCTGCTACTTTGGTAAGTAAACAGAATAAGACATGATGAAAATGACCGCGTTATATCAGCGGAATCGCCAAAAAAGAAGGAGACTGTGTCAGAGACACGGCGATAAAGTTTAACGTAGAATACGCCATCCGATAAGACAGAAAACATATGTATAATGATAATTTATAATGATAAATAATACAAGCAAATGAATTTCTTTATTTGTTAGTTACTTTTGATGATATACATAAGCCTATGATAGGAAAATAGGATAAAAATGTTTTTAAATTATCAATTAAATTTCTCGCAAAAACGAAGTCAATGGTAGTTATCAATAGTAAAGATAAATGATAAATAACAGACCCAAATCTATTTGTTTATTTGAAAATTTCTTTTTGAGAATATAGGCTTATGATGGGAAAAATAGGATAAATATGTTTTTAAATTAACATTTAAATTTCTCGCAAAAACTAAGTCAATGGTTGTGTTATCAATAGTTGTGGGAGCATCATTTCGAATATAATCCAAATTAAACGTATCGCTCATAAATTTCGCCAATCTAGTATTTGAAGTGATTTCTGTGTTAAAATCACCACCAATAAGCAGTAGTTGGCAGCGCTTTCTCTGCCTTTACTCTACTTAAATTTTCCCGCCTAAAATTATGCAATAAAATGAACGTCTATTGACCACTACTACACACTCAATCAAACACCACACACATATTTGTTTGGATGTGTTTAAAAAATTTTCATTTGAGAAATTTAAATATTAGGAAGATATCAACCAATATGAAATGTATGTCAAACGAAAGCTAACATCTTCATTTGACTTCCAAAAAATTTAAAAAAAAATTTATCGCGCCGTTTCCTTATAATTAAAGAAATAGAGATTACAACAATAACAATCTGACATGGGTGCCGATACCGTAAGGTAAGACGTATTCTACGCCAAAATGAGGAGGATCCGATTTTGTTTGAGACTGTTGTAAAACATATGATACATGGCCCATGCGGGTCATTAAATCGCAATTTTCCATGTATGCGCGAGGGGAGGTGTACAAAAAAATTCCCAAAATTATTTCAATCCCATCAATTGATATCGGTGGATATCCAAAATACCGTCGACTTTCACCGGAAGAAAGCGGGGAATCTACATACGTCAAAAATATTTCTATAGATAATAGATGGGTGGTGCCTTTTACCCGATTGCTTCTAAAGATTTTCGACGCACACATAAACGTAGAATTATCTAGCTCTGTGAAGGCGATTAAATATGTTACTAAATACATAAATAAAGGCACTGACCAAGTAACATTCACTTTACAGTCTGGCAATTAAGTGCAAAAATTTCAGTCTGGGCGGTACTTTGCAGTTCAGAAGCGGTTTGGCGTATTTTTGGATTCAACATACACGAACGGGCACCTACAATTACCCACCTTGCCGTCCACTTGGAAAATGGTCAAAGGATTTATTACACCGAAAACAACGTCAACGATGTAATTAATGATCCACGTGATACAACGTTAACAGCGTTTTTCAAACTATGCGCTACAGATGATTTCGCAAAAACTCTGACGTATGACAAGATTCCATCCTTTTTTACGTGGAATCAATCTTCAAAAAAATTTTAGAGAAGGAAGCAAGGAAAGATCGTCCCTGGATGTCCCGGCATAAAAAACAGACGCTCTTGGCAGAGTTTCGTAGTGCATCCTAATAGCATCGAATGTTTTCATTTAAGGATATTACTTCACGTGGTCCAAGGTCCTAATTCTTTTGCAAGCTTAAAAACTTTGAACGGGATTGTTTACAATACATTTCAAGATGCATGCAGAGCAAGAGGGTTGCTTGAGAATGATTCTCAGTGGGATAATACGCTATCCGAAGCAGCTTTAGGTTCTTCGGCAAGATCAGTGAGGAATTTATTTGCCATTTTAATTGTATTCTGCCAGGAGTCAGATCCTTGCAATCTTTGGCAAAATCACAGAGGAATATGGCTGAAGACCTACTCTATCGAAGAGGACAAGTAGTTTCATCAAATGAAATTAATAACGATCACGAAATTTTTGACGAAGTATTAGTTGAACTTAACAATATTCTTAAATCTCTCTCTGGTAAATCTATAATTGACTTTGGCCTGCCGTTACCAAGAAATACAAATTCAAATAATAGTAACACGGAGTATTTAAAAGAAATTTCATATGACCAATCACGACTGCTGCAAACCGTGATTCAAGATGAGAATCGCTTGAATTCTGATCAAACAAACGTTTATAATGCGCTATTATCATCTATAATCAATAACGAAAACAAATTATTTTTTCTTGATGCTCCTGGAGGCACTGGAAAAACATTTTTAATAAATTTACTTCTGGCCAAAGTGAAATCTATGGGGAAAATAGTTATCGCTGTAGCTTCATCCGGCATTGCAGCAACTCTTTTAGCTGGAGGCAGAACTGCTCATGCTGCGTTTAAAATACCCCTTAATATACCCAGCGATGAAGATGAACCCCCCGTATGTAATGTGTCGAAGCAAAGCACTAATGGAAAACTGTTACGTGATTGCAGCTTGATTGTTTGGGACGAAGCTTCTATGTGTCATAAATGTTCTGTTCATGTATTGGACAGAATAATGCGAGATTTTCGCAATAAAACATTCCTATGGGTGGTTGTACCATTTTGTTTTCTGGAGACTTTCGACAAATTCTGCCAGTAGTCGTTAGAGGTACGAGAGCTGATGAGGTGAAGGCATCTCTCAAAATGTCTTACCTTTGGCCATATATAAATAAACTACAACTTGAAGAAAATATGAGAATTCTTATTTCCGGACAAGAAAATGCACATTTTGCTAATAATTTGCTTAAAATAGGTAGCGGGCAGTTTCCAACGACGAGTGGGCAAATCGATCTAAAAAATATTTGTATTTTGGTTCAAAATATTGAAGATTTGATTGAGAAAGTATACCCTGGTATTAGTAGTCTTACAACTAAGTCGTTGGACTGGTTTAAAGAGCGAGCAATATTATCAATTACCAATGAGCAGGTGGATGCAGTTAATGCCTTAATACTTTCAAAATTTAATGCGGAATCACGATATTTTATCCAATAGACACAGTAGTAGACACTAACGAGGCAGTACATTACCCAATGGAATTTTTAAATTCTCTCAATCCTCCTGGAATGCCGCCACACAAACTAGGAACTATGAACTAGGCTGCTGATCAAAGCGATTAGAACGCATTTGATTGATTGTTTAATTTTGACTGGCTGTGGCGCTGGATAAAATGTTTTGATTCCAAGAATCCCGATAATACCAACGGATCTTCCATTTCAATTTAAACGACTCCAGTTTCCAGTCAAATTGTCTTTTGAAGTGACGATAAATAAAGCTCAAGGACAAACACTTAAGGTGGTCGGTTTGGACCTTACATGTCAATGTTTTACACATGGCCAATTATATGTAGCTCTATCTCGTGTAACAAAGAAAGTTTATTTGTTTCAACTTCCGATGGAAAAGCTGCAAACATTGTATATACTGAAATTCTGTAAAAATGTAAATAAAAAGTAACCTGAATATATATTCATAGTATTAACATTTATTTGACTTCGTTTATTTGTGCAATCTCTCCTTTCGCTTGGACCAACATTGTAAAATGTTACAAAAAATTAATTATTTTTATTTATGTATAATGCTTATTTCATGCTCAACCTGTGTGAAACAAAGTGCGGGTTGCTAGTTGGATTATAAAAACCAAAATTTGAGTTTTCAATTGACCTTGAGCCGGCTAACACAATAAATTTAATTAAAATGGAAAGGTCGCCAAAAATATAATCTTTTTTAAGTTAAAATACCTATATTTTTAGTTAATTTATGATTACCTAAAGCTCATGTTGAAGCACCTGTTTCTGGGTCTATAATTTTAGCAGGAATTATATTAAAATTAGTGGGGTATGGGTTAGTACGAATTTTTTCATTTTTACAATTTAGTGGTTTAAAATACAACCATATTTAAATTAGAATTAGATTAATTGGAGGTGTTTTAATTAGATTAGTTTGTTGACGTCAAACTGATTTAAAGGCTTTAATTGCTTATTCATCTGTTGCTTATAAAGGAATTATTTTAAGAGGGTTAATAACTTTAACTTATTGAGGATTTTGTGGTTCATACGTTTTAATAATTGCTCATGGATTATGTTCTTCTGGTTTATTTTGTTTAGCTAATATTACATATGAACGATTAGGAAGTCGTAGTTTATTGATTAATAAGGGGTTATTAAATTTTATACCTGCTATGACTTTATGATGATTTTTATTAAGTTCTTGTAATATGGCAGCACCACCTTCATTAAATTTATTATGATAAATTTCCTTATTAAATAGAATTGTAAGTTGATCTTGACTAACTATAATTTCTTTATCTTTTTTATCTTTTTTTAGTGCAGCTTATACTTTATATTTGTATGCTTATAGACAACATGGAAAAATATTTTCTGGAATTTATTCATTTAGAAGAGGAAAAATTCGGGAATTTTTTTATTATTTCTACATTGATTTCCTTTAAATTTATTAATTTTAAAAAGAGATATTTGCATATTTTGGCTTTAATTTAAATAGTTTATTATAAAATGTTGATTTGTGGTATCAATGATATGATTTTTATCATTTTAAATTGTGAAAAATAATTTATCAATTTGTAGAATTATATTTTTAATTTTAATTATATTTAGATTAAAAAATTTTTTTTATCTATATTTTTTTTAATAAATGATTTAGTTTATTTCTTTGAATGAGAAGTTATTAGATTAAATTCTGTAATAATTGTTATAACTTTTTTATTTGATTGAATAAGTTTGTTATTTATATCTTTTGTTTTATTAATTTCTTCTTTAGTAATTTATTAAAGAAAATAATATATAATAAGTGATTTAAATATTAATCGTTTTATTATATTGGTTCTTATATTTGTTATGTCAATAATATTATTAATTATTAGTCCTAATTTAATTAGAATTTTATTAGGTTGAGATGGATTAGGTTTAATTTCTTATTGTTTAGTGATTTATTTTCAAAATGTAAAGTCATATAATGCAGGAATATTAACTGCTTTATCTAATCGTATTGGAGATGTTGCTTTTTTACTTGCTATTGCTTGAATATTAAATTTTGGAAGTTGAAATTATATTTTTTATTTAGAGTTCATAATAGAGATTATTGGGGGTTTAATTATATTAGCAGCAATAACTAAAAGTGCTCAAATTCCTTTTTCTTTTTGATTACCTGCTGCAATAGCAGCTCCTACTCCAGTTTCAGCATTAGTTCATTCTTCAACTCTTGTAACAGCGGGAGTTTATTTATTAATTCGTTTTAATATTTTATTATGTAATAATTGATTAGGTCAAATTCTTTTATTATTATCTGGTTTAACAATATTTATAGCTGGGTTAGGGGCTAATTTTGAATTTGATTTAAAAAAAATTATTGTTCTTTCTACTTTAAGACAATTGGGTTTAATAATAAGAATTTTATATAAAGGTTATTATAAATTAGCATTTTTTCATTTATTAACTCATGCTTTATTTAAGGCTTTATTATTTACATATATGTATGTGCTGGGGCAATTATTCATAATATAAATAATTCTCAAGATATTCGGTTAATAGGAGGGTTAAGAGTTTATATACCTTTAACAAGAGTTTGTTTTAATGTAGCAAATTTAGCTTTATGTGGTATGCCTTTTTTTAGCTGGTTTTTATTCTAAGGATATAATTTTAGAAATTGTTTGTTTAAGTTATTTAAATATTTAAATATTTTTATATTTTTTTTATTTTTTATTTTTTATCTTTACAGGTTTAACTGTTTGTTATTCTTTTCGATTAATTTATTATGCAATAACAGGTGAATTAAATTGTAGAGCTTTAAATATATTAAATGATGAAAGATGAATTATGCTTCGAGGTATAAGAGGTTTATTATTTAGAAGAATTATTGGTGGTAGAATTTTAAGATGATTAATTTTTTCTACTCCTTATATAATTTGTTTACCAATTTATGTAAAATTATTAACATTAATAGTATGTATTTTAGGGGGAATTTTAGGTTATTTAATTTCTAATGTTTCTTTATTTTATTTAAATAAATCATAAGGTAATTATTTAATAATTTATTTCATTACTATATGATTTATGCCTTATATTTCTACATATGGTATTATAAGATATCCTTTAATTTTAGGTAATATTGTAATTAAGTCATTTGATCAGGGTTGATCTGAATATATAGGGGGTCAAAATTTGTATAATAAATTTGTTAAGTATTCTCAACAAATTTGTATATTTCATAATAATAGTTTAAAAACTTATCTTTTATTATTTGTATTGTGAATTATTTTTTATTTAATTTTTTTTTATTTTATTCAAAGAGCTTAAGATTAGAGTATAACATTAAAGATGTTAGGGTAATTATATAATTTTTGAATATAGTGAATTTAATTTAGTAATTAAAAAAAAAATATATTTATTTCTACAATGAAAATGTAATGTTTTAAATCTATATATATAAAAATAAGTGGCAATTTAATGGTACGCTATAGCTCAAGAACCACTGAACGAATCACCTCCAAATTTTTAGGGTACCTTCGGGCCTATGAGTAGATGGTTTCTGTGAAGTTTGCATTGCATTGGACAAGTGGTTTCAAAGATATATGGTCTGTTCTGAAATGCATCATGTTGCGCAAACTGTTTTTGCCCGACCAGCAGCACTGCAAAATGTAAGTATTAGAAAAAAGTCGCCGCTCAGTTAGCTAGCAAGAATGATGCATAACAAGATTGCGCCCATCAGAGTGAAACTTCGTAGTGACGTCAGAGTAGTAAAGTTAAGGAGAGAAATAAGCACAAGAATGCAGGCAGAACAACTACAACAATTTTACTACTAAAGGAAGAATTAGAGGTGCCATAAGCATAACCACATTTAGCAGATGATCCAACCAACCTTATGAGCAACAATGTTTCCGATTAGTAGTGCCATACCATAACGCCATAGCCATAACCATAACGCTGCGAACATTTGGTTTTCATTATCATTATCTAAGTGCATCACGTGCGCTGCGAAAAATATTGGTGATAGATCAAAATAATGTACTACGACTTGGTAGAACACATCATTAACTACAAAAAATGTCGCGCAAGCATACGAGTATGTCTAGCTATTATAGTTATCTAACGATAAGCGTTTTTTTTTTAATTTGATCAAAACTCCGGCGCTAGAAAAGGCTCTTTATTTGTCCGTTGGTATTAATCCTTATTAAAATAAAATACTTCGTATTCAAGACTGCTTCAATACCTTAATATAATTTTTTGAACTATTCTATTCGGGCATCCCATTCGAAAGAGTGATAGAATACATAGGACCATAATCATAGTAATGTTAAAGCCGGCTCTAAATAAGTTAGATCAAACTTTATCTTTATCAGAGTCGAGTTAAAGCCGCTCTAAATCTCTAAAATTAATTTAAATTTACATTTTTGAGCGTCTAACTCAATGTGGCGTCGCTGGGGTACGGGAGGGGAGTCAATGTCAAGAAATAGTGTTTGCATCGTTGACAGTGCATTGCGAGTAACATTTCAAGAAGAATAGTAGAGTAGAATAAGAAAACGCCGAAAATATATTTAAATTTGAACAAGCATCTCGATGTGTCAAGTGTCAAACACAATTCTGCTAAATTGTGCATAATGTTATTCGCTCTTTCGGTTCTAAAGCTCTAGCAGTAAGTACACGTTTGTGAAAGCAGTGTGTGAATTTGTGTGTATTTTTTTTTAACAGATTTTCTTGAATACAATTTCAATTGTGTCCTGCATTCGTTATATTGCAGTAAATTGTTCGATTTTTTGGCGAATACCGAACACGTGCTCAGCATTGAATCAATAGGTCTGTGTACTACTTTTAAATTATTTTAAAAAATTGCTAAAGATTCAGGTCAATTTTTTTAAAATTTCAGTTAAGCAAAAATTGGTGTTGAAAAAATGCCACGAGCAAGACGCGCAAATATAGGTCGACGTACGCGTCACAATACGAATAGATTGGAGACAAGAAGATCACAGAGTGAAGAAATGCGAGCAATAGAAAATGTGTTACGACAACAAACACAACATAATCCATTGCCATCACAAGCACGTATTGCACGTATTCCACATCGTCTTGCTAATGAAATGGAATTCTCTGCTTTCAATTATAACTTTCGCAACGATTACGCAAGACATGGCAACATTGGTCAAATGTCAGTGAGATGTGAATATTGTGATGCAGCCAAATTCTTAGGTGAAACGGCTGGCATGTGTTGTGCAAATGGAAAAGTAAAATTGCCACCATTCGAAACACCACCAGATCCATTGCGCACATTGATCATGGGAACATCACCACAGTCGAAGCATTTTTTAGCTCACATCCAAAAATACAATGCGGTATTCCAAATGACATCATTTGGTGCATCGAACATTGTAAGAGATAATTTTATGCCGACATTCAAGGTGATTAGTTCATGTTGATGGTCATCCAGGCGTTTTTTTTGCAGATACCATCGGCAGAGTTTATACAGTTCATCCAAATAACGCCGAATGTTATTATTTGAGATTGTTGTTAGTTAATGTTGCTGGACCACTTTCATTTCAACATTTACGTACGGTTAATGGTCAATTGTGTCAGACATATCGTGAGGCATGTCAGCTTTTGCAATTGCTGGAAAATGACTCACATTGGGATTTAACACTTCAAGATGCAGCGATCGCTTCTGCACCGCATAATATAGGTATGCTGTTCGCCATAATAATATCAACATGTTTTCCATCAACTCCACTAGAATTGTGGAATAAATACAAAGATTATATGGCTGAAGACATTTTGATCCGAATGCGTCATCGTACAAGAAATCAAGATTTGTTGCTTACATTGGACATGTATAATGAGGCATTAATAGCACTCGAAGATTTGTGCCTTGCGATTGCTAATAAAGCATTAGGGCAATTAGGTTTACCTTCTGCCAATCGCCCAATGCATGATTTATTTGATCGAGAATTACAACGTGAACGAGAATATGATGCAAATGAATTGCAAACATTTGTAAATTTGAATGTTCCAAAATTGAACGTTCATCAAAGACATGTTTACGATACCATCATGCAAGCAGTGAACAGTGGATTGTATTTTTTGGATGCGCCTGGTGGTACGGGAAAAACATTTGTCATATCATTGATTTTGGCTGCCATTCGATCGCAAAACAAAATTCACTGGCACTAGCTTCGTCTGGAATTGCGGCGACTTTATTGGATGGAGGACGAACAGCACACTCCGCATTCAAATTGCCATTGAATGTACACGTGCTTGAAAATCCCACATGCAATATTTCAAGGAATTCTGCAATGGCAAAAGTTTTGCGGCAAACAGACATAATTTTATTGGATGAATGTACGATGACTCATAAAAAATCGCTAGAAGCACTTGATCGGACATTGAAAGATATACGTGGCAATGCTGGAATATTTGGTGGTGCATTAATTTTGTTGTCCGGCGATTTTCGCCAAACATTACCAGTGATTCCAAGATCAACACCGGCGGATGAGATCAACGCATGCTTAAAGTCATCGATTTTGTGGCGACATGTTCAAACTATGACACTGAATATAAACATGCGTGTTCAGTTGAACAATGATCCATCTGCATATCACTTTTCAAACCAATTGTTCGACATCGGCAATGGTAAAATTCAAAGCACCAACGGATTTATAACGTTGCCAAACAATTGTTGCACCATTGTTGAATCTCATGATGAACTAATTGATCGCGTCTTTCCAAACATTGTTGGAAATATTATGAATCATAATTGGTTAAGAGAATGCGCAATACTGGCACCAAAAAATGTTAATGTAAATGCCATTAATTTCGAGATTCAAGAAAAATTGCCAGGTGTCGTAACATCATATAATTCATTCGACAGCGCAATGAATCAAGATGATGCAGTAAATTATCCAATTGAATTTTTGAAATCTTTGGAACCGCCTGGTATGCCGCCACATTGCTTGAATTTAAAGATCGGCTCATCCATCATTTTGTTACGTAATTTAAATGCATGGAACACGACTTGCAGTAAAAAAACTTATGTCAAATTTGATTGAAGCCACAGTATTGACTGGCACAGCGAAAGGTGATGTTGTGCTTATACCACGTATTCCGATGATCCCGACTGACATGCCTTTCGAATTTAAGCGCTTGCAATTTCCAGTGCCTGGCATTTGACATGTCGATAAATAAGGCACAAGGGAAAACGCTTAAAGTGTGCGGTTTGAATTTGATAGAGCCGTGTTTTTCGCATGGCCAGTTCTACGTGGCATGCTCAAGAGTGGGAATGCCACATTGCTTATTCATCTTTACTACAGATGGAAAAACCAAAAATATTGTTTATCCTAATGTATTGGCTTAAGAAAGAAAAATATTAAATAAAACAGATTTTTCGAACTTTCAAAACAAAAGAAATTATACTTCACCAACACAAAAAAAATCGAATGAAATGACTTAAGAAATTCTTTTTTTTGAAATAAAACAAATATTTTGAACTTTCACATTAAAATAGAAATGCTAGAAGTTTCCATTATATTGTTGCATGGGTGTAGCAACGCACACCGGGCCCCGCTAGTAAAACTATATAAATATAGAAGTATAAATGGAATTTAACCATTAAAAGATAAAAGTTAGCAGCTTTTTCTTGATCTTCATACTTCCTTAATTGGAATTTTTAATCAATATTATCATTAACAATGATAGGCCTCTTTTTGGCTTCAATTAATATAAATTTTTAGAATAAGGGTAATATTACCTAAAATTAGGTCGAAACTAATTGCAATAAATTGCTTCATATTCAAGGTAGATTGAATATCAATACTTTTTGAATGCAAATCAAATGTTATAATTAACTACAGCCCTATTAATTAGATCAATTTAGTATACCTTGATTTCATTCATGATATAAACCAATAATTAAAATGATAATAAAAATAATAGAAGTTTAAGATCATATTATAATATTTTGTATTTTAATAATTAAAATTATTGGTAGAATAAGTGCAATTTCTACATCAAAAATTAAAAGAATAATTGTAATTAAAAAAAAATCGAAGAGAAAAAGGTATTCGAGAAGATGATTTAGGGTCAAAGCCACATTCAAATGGTGAACATTTTTCTCGGTCTGTCAAGGTTTTTTTTGATAAAATAGATGCTAAAATTATTACAATATTTGAAATTAAAATTAAAGTTAATGTTATAATACTAATTGAAAAAAATGTCTATACTACTAGTTAGTAGTCCTTATGATTGGAAGTCAAATATACTAATATACTATATAGATAATTAATTAGCCTCCTCATCAATAAATTGATACATATAAAAATAATCAAACAATATCAACGAAATGTCAGTATCATGCAGCTGCTTCAAATCCAAAATGATGTCTTTTAGAAAAGTGATTATTAATATGTCGAATTAAACATACTAAAAGAAAAGAAGTTCCAATTAATACATGAATTCCGTGAAATCCTGTTGCTATATAAAAAGTGGATCCATAAACAGAATCAGCTTGAAGAATTGAAAAATAAATTCCTAATAAAACTGTAAAAAATAATCCTTGTGTTGTTTGTGAATGATTATTTTCTATTAAACTATGGTGGGATCATGTAACAGTTACCCCTGAATTTGGAATGGATTAAATGATTTAATTCCTATTGGGGGTCATAATGCTCCTAATTCAATAGCGGGGGATAAACTACTATGAAAAAATGCTCAAAAAAATGAAACAAAAAACAAAATTTCTGATAAAATAAATAACATTATTCCTCAGCGTAATCCTGTAGTTACTGAAAATTTGTGAAGTCCTTGAAAAGTACTTTCTCGTACAACATCTCGTCATCATTGATAAACTGTTAAAATAGTAATAATATTTCCTAATAAAAATAATGAATTATCATATTGGTGAAATCATTTTACTAATCCTGAAACGGTTGTTATAGCTCCAATTGCTCCTGTTAAAGGCCATGGACTATAATCTACTAAATGAAAAGGGTGATTAGCGTGTGTTGACATTAATTTACTTCTCTAGAGTATAGAGTTCTTAATACAGCAAAGACATACGATTGAATAATAGCTACAGCTGATTCAAGAATTCATAAAGCAATTTGACCAATAATTAATAATGAAATGATAAAATATGATAGAGAAGGTCCAGTATTTCCTAAAAGAGTTAATAATAAATGACCTGCAATTATATTAGCTGCTAGTCGAACAGCTAAGGTTCCTGGTCGAATTACATTTCTAATAGTTTCAATACATACTATAAAAGGTATTTAAATTGCTGGTGTTCCTTGAGGTACTAAGTCTGCAAATATATGCTGAGTATGATTAATTCAACCATAAATTATAAAACATAATCATAATGGAAGTGCTAATGATAATGTTAATGTTAAATGACTTGTTCTTGTAAAAATATATGGAAATAATCCTATAAAATTATTAAAAAGATGTTCATTTTTCTGTTGGCCTAGTAAATGTTAATATTTTATAATTTTATTGAGCTCAAGGCCAGTTTTTTCACTAACAAATCTTCCATAAACTGGCCTTGAGCTCAATAAAATTATAAAATATTATTATTAAAAAGAATTAATGAGAATAATGAAACGAAAATAAAAGTAGAGCCAGAATGGCCTGTATGTCCTAATAATGTTTTAAATTCTTTGTGGAGTGTTATTAAAATAGAATTTCATATAATATGATAACGTGATGGTATTAATCAATAAATTGATGGAATTAAGAATACTCTTAAAAATGAACTTATGCAATTAAGTGATAAATTAAAAATACTTGATTATGGGTCAAATACTGAAAATAAATTTGTTATTATTTTCAATTAAAGGAATTTTTACTATATTTTTTTTAAATATTAGATTTAGGTGATTTAGGAATTAGTAAAAAATAATTTATAATTCTAAATAAAATAAAAGTTATTGAAAAAATAATAAATAAACTTAGTCAACCAATTGGGGCTATTTGTGGAATTAAAAAATATTAAATAACATCAATAATTTTAGTTTGACATACTAATGTTATATTTTAACTAATTTTTTATTTCATAAGAAGTAATTGCTAATTTACTATAAAGTGGTTTAAGAGACCAATACTTGCTTTCAGTCATCTAATGATGAATTATTTCTACAAGTAATTCATTTAATAAAATAATTTACAGGAATTCTTTCGATTACAATTGGTATAAATCTATGATCAGCCCCACAAATTTCAGAACATTGACCATAGAATAATCCTGGTCGATTAATTAAAAAATTTGTTTGATTTAATCGACCAGGAGTTCCATCAACTTTTACTCCAAGAGATGGAGTTTTTCAAGAATGAATTACATCTGCAGCTGTTACTAAAATACGGATTTGTGAATTTATTGGTAAAATAACTCGATTATCAACGTCTCATAATCGAAATCCATCGATGTTTAATTCATTTGTTGGAATTATATATAAATCAAATTCAACATTTAAAAAATCTAAATATTCATAACTTCAATACTATTGGTGTCCAATGGCTTTTAAAGTTACTGATGGTTCATTAATTTCATCTAATAAGTATAATAAACGAAGTGATGGAAATGCAATAAATAATAATACAATAGCAGGAAGAATTGTTCAGATTATTTCAATAGTTTGTCCATGTAATAAATTTCGGTTTGTATAATTATTAAAAATAATATAAACATTAAATAACCTACTAAAGTTGTAATTATTACTAAAATTATTAAAGCATAGTCATGAAAAAATGTTAATTGTTCTATAAGAGGGCAGGCACTCTCTTGAAGGCCAAGAGAAGCTCATGTTGTCATTAATTTATAATAAAAGTAAAATACTTTATTTATGAAGCTTAAATCCATGGCACTAATCTGCCATATTAGAAATTAATTAAAACAGGTAATTCAGAATATCTGTGTTCAGAAGGGGGTGTATTTTGTAATCATTCAATTGAAGAAGATAAATGTATAGGATAAATTACTTGAAGTTGTAAAATTAAACTTTCTCAAATAATAAATAAAAAAAATAAAATTCCTAATAATGAAATAGAAGAACGAATAGTTGAGATAACATTTCATGTTGTATAAGCATCTGGATAATCTGAATAACGTCGAGGTATTCCTGCTAATCCTAAGAAGTGTTGTGGAAAAAATGTTAAATTTACTGCAATGAATATAATAATGAATTGACTTTTTAATCATTTAGGATTTAATATTAGTCCTGTAAATAAAGGGTAGCAATGAATAAATCCTGACATAATTGCAAATACTGCTCCTATTGATAAAACGTAATGAAAGTGAGCTACTACGTAATAAGTGTCATGAAGAATAATATCAACTGATGAATTAGCTAAAATTACTCCTGTTAATCCTCCTACTGTAAATAAAAATACAAATCCTAAAGCTCATAATATGGCAGGAGAATAATTTAATTGTGTTCCATGCAAAGTAGCAAGTCAACTAAAAATTTTAATACCTGTTGGTACTGAAATAATTATTGTAGCTGAAGTAAAATAAGCTCGAGTATCCACATCTATACCTACTGTAAATATATGATGAGCTCATACAATAAATCCTAATAGACCAATTGCTAATATGGCATAAATTATTCCTAGAGAACCAAATGTTTCTTTTTTTCCTAATTCTTGACTAATAATATGTGAAATTATTCCAAATCCTGGTAAAATTAAAATATAAACTTCTCGATGACCAAAAAATCAAAATAAATGTTGGTATAAAATAGGGTCTCCTCCTCCAGCAGGGTCAGGTATTCGATCAAATGTAATACCAGTAGATCGTATATTAATAACTGTTGTAATAAAATTTACCGCAGGTGTCTCCCGTTGTCAACCAGCAAACATCACAGAGTTGGGATGAGAACGAAGCCGGCTTTCTTTCTCTCAGTCTCTAGTTTGCCAATTGGTTTTATATTATTTTCGGATTTACGTTCACCAAAACCTACCAAACAAATGTTTTTTTGTTCTAACACAGGCTTACCTAAGGAGTTGTGCACACTATCGGTCATTATATTAAACTTACTGCCTGTGTCGAACAGAGCAAAATATTAACCACCAACTTGTTTATTATATATTGTTTTATGTACACTGGTATCACGCATTGCTTTTACCATTTTTTGGTTCAGCTTTTGGACAATTCTTCGAAATATGTCCAAATTGCTTACACTGAAAACATTTTATACCTTTCTCTTTGTCTTTGCACTCGGAACTTTTGTGACCCTTTGCGCCGCAATTATAGCAAGTAATTTTATCTTTTTCATCTACTTTCAGTTCACTGTGTTTCTTATTACTCTTTTGCATTGTTTCGTATATTTTAATTTTTTCTTTAAATTCTTTCAAATTATATGCACCATATAAAACAGTTTTATTTATATGCATATCGCGAATACCCTCAATAACATACTGCATTAAGGCATTTTCTTCAATATTTCCACGCAGCGCGAGCTCTTTTATGCACAAAAAATACTCTTGTACACTCTCTTCTGCTTTCATATTTCTTGCGCTTAGTTGTTTGTGTATATTTGCACTTTTTATAATAGTTTTAAATTCGTCTGCCAATGCCGATTTTAGTTTTTGCCAAGATGTTATTCCCCGTTCACTTTGAATAAATAACTTAGCCAGCCCGCGTAATGATTTTTTTGCAAAAATAAACTTTTGTAGTTCAACCCAACCCATTAAAATTGCTGTTTCCTCAAAATCGCTTAACCATACTTTAAAGGAAATATTTTCGCTACTATCGAAATGTCGAACAGAATCTTCGACGTCTCTAAAGTTGATTGCAAATCGTGACATTTGTGTCGGTTCTACCAATGAAGTTGTTTTTGTAACTGCTCTTGCGTCAAGTACGACGTTCTCCTCCGCGTTTGTTCATTCACGCTGCTTCTTGCATTCGTTCGTTGTGGATATTCGAAATGGATATTACTCGCTGCTGTTTCGTCAAAGCTGCGCATAATATCACCGTCATCATTATCGCTGTTGTCGTCAACTCCACATTCGTTTTCATCGTCGCTGTTCTCGTCGTTTTCTGCTGCAGCACATAATAATGTCGCTTTCTGCAAATTTCGAAAAATATGCTACTTAAACCCAATACGTTACAAATTTAATTTAGATCATTAGTTGTCAAGTTGTTTTGTCTGTATGCAAACTTCGCAGCTTCGCTCGTACAAATTCAAATTTCTGCAAACTGGTCATTGTTGCAATTTTACGTTTTAATGTTTGGTTTCTAATGAAAATTTAACCGATCGACACTTCCGCGGCGGCGTATAGTTATCCGGCAATTTAAACAAATCACTTTCCGCACTACCGGTTCTTGTAAAAAAAAAATTTTCCCGTGTGAGCCCCTAAATATGTAGGACTTATACTCACTTTTGTATCATCCCTTTCATTAATGATTTAACGAATAGTTTAAGGATTTACAAAGTTTTATTAACGAATAAAAGTTATATTGAAAGATTAAAATATTGAATTAGTATTTTAAAAAATAGTTAAAAGAATTGTATTCGCGTCTTTTCGTCGAGCTGCTAATTGACTTGGCTATTATTTCGAAACTCGTTGGCCTTTTGTGGGCGTCGATGTAGCTTTAATTTTGTAGAGATGTACATAGTTTTGTAGCATAATGGACAATGTGTGGTTTAAATTAAAGGGTTAGAAACTATGTTGGGGTTTCCTCAATCCCACATACATATACTTGTTACTTTAATAAAGAATAATTTATTATCTTAAATAACGTATACTTTAATTGTCTACAACGCTTATTTTCTCTTTCAATAATAATTACATCCCCACACACATATGGTGTTAGTTATTTTTAAAAATATTTCCTAAAAAAAATATTTCAAAGAAATAACGTATGTATGTATGTATATGGCAAAACAACATTGCCGGGTCAGCTAGTACTATAGTAAATAGTAAATATATTTACTAAATAGTGGATGCATTTCCGCTAACAACGTCTGTTAATGCTACAACTACCTTTAACTTTTTAATTAATCTTTTAAGCAAACAAACAAGTTACCTGTTCTTTAAAACTTAAAAGAAATATATTACCAATTTTAAATCCACCGATTATGGCCATAAAGGAAATTAAAAAAATAGAATGTCTAAATAATAAGTATATTTTTTTTTATATTAAGCTGTTAAAACCACGGTGATACTCTTGCAAGTTAAGGCAACGTACTATTACGTTGACAAAGCAATATGTATTTTAATTTAAACAAACAAAAGAATCATATTGCATTCGCTAATATTCTTCGCTGCAATGTGAATTACGACTTCAGCGCTACACGCGCAACAATTATTGCTAACGCAAGCGTCTGCAAATTAATTGCTACCGAAAATATTGGTAACAAGAAACCATATTTCGGATTTCCCACAAAGTGACTTGAGAATGGAATGAAAGCGCAACGTGACAACAAGCCTATATAATGCTTGTTACCGGTTTGAGTCGGGGAATTGATTAATGATCACATAAGAAGTATGTTAAACAATTATGTTAAGTGTATTAATGTATCAACTAATATATTGAAATAAATGAATAAATAAATTAACTGGGGGCTCAACCGGGATGCCCTATCGTGTAACGTCGTGAAAAGAAAAAGTAATGACTCGATAGCAAGCATCCGCCAAAGTAAAAATAAGTATCCTTCAAAAAAAGGAGAAAAAATTTAAAAAACCAACAAAAAACATTCGACTGACAAAAAGTATCCTTGAGAAAGGAGGAAAAAATTAAAAGTGTAAATAAGTATCCTTCAAAAAAAAAAGGAGAAAAAATTTAAAAACCAACAAAAACATTCAACTGACAAAAAGTATCCTTCAAAAAGGAGAAAAAAATAAAAACCCAAACAAAAAACATTAAACTGACAAAAAGTATCCTTCCAAAAGGAAAAAAAGAAGGAAAAAATAAAGTGAAAATAAGCATCCTTCGAAAAAAAGGAAAACAAAAAACATTAAACTAGCAAAAATCATCCTTCAAAAGGCGATAAATAGATTCCTGATTCCAGTCAACTGATTCCTGATTCCAGTCAACTAATTGCTGTTTCCAGACATCTGATTCCTGCTTTAGATCAATATTTATATAAGGTTTATGTGAGTAGAAGGTAATTAATATAAAATTTATATAAGTGGGTGAAAACTAAATAAAAAAACAAAAGAAAACTGGATCGAATTAGTGAATTAGAGGGAGAAATAGAGCTTTTGCAAGGAGAAAGACTAGGCTCGTCTGTAGAATCATTGTCAGAATTATTTAGCAAATTGAGGCCACCAACTGTAACAATGGCTACAGCCGCGCAAGTGACAGAACTGATTCAGACCCATACGGCTCCCTTAAGGGAAACAATAGAGCGCTTAACATGCCAACTGACCCAATTAACAAGTACAAATGATGTACAAGAGTATACCGCCCAAAGAGTCGACGACAATGTTAGATGCGACGAACCACTAGACGTTAGTAAATCCTTACCGTCTTTTAACGGAAAAATTTCATATGTAAGTTGGCGTGAAGCCGCGAATAATTCCATGAGCTTATATACAAAGAACAGTCGCAAGTATTACGCAGCCCTGACAATCTTGAGAAATAAAGTGACTGAGGCCGCCAACGACATTTTAACTAACCACGGCACTGTACTAAACTTGGACGCGATTTTAAGCCGATTAGATTTCGCTTACGCTGATAAGCGCCCTCCTCATATAATCGAACAAGAGCTCAGCGTAATGCGCCAAGGCTCCTTAACCATCATTGATTATTATAATGAAATCAACAAAAAGTTAACAGCATTGATCAATAAGACAATAATGACACATGGTCCTAATATTGTACTAACAAATGAATTAAATAAAAAGAAACGGCAGTACGCCTTAAGGGTATTTATAACTGGGCTAAACACGCCATTAGCCAATATACTCTTTTCTCTATCCCCAAGCGACTTGCCAAACGCATTGGCCAAGGCACAAGAACTTGAGTCGAACAACCTTCGAGCAACCTTTGCTCAACAATATAGTCGGAATAATTATAATACGCAAAAATAGAATAATTCTTTGCGTTTTCCGCAACGCAATCATAATCTTCAAAACCATAATTCCATTCAACCTAAACCAGAACCAATGGAACTGGGTAGCTCTTCCAATGTTGTGCGAAAACCACAGCAACATGTTAACCAGAAGCCAAATTTCAATAATCGTCCAAATTATCCTAATTCTGGAACATATCAGCAAAACACTACTGCCTTTAATAACAAAAATAACAATTATAACCAACAAGGGTTCAAAAGGCAGTATGAAAGCGCTCAATTGAGCTATCAGCCAAACCAAAAAGAGCAAAGAATTAATAATATAGAAGATGCTGTTTTAGATACAAGTCAGGAGACTCAGGACGCAGATATACAATTTTAATAGACAGTGGCGCTACTAGTTGTTACTGCAGCCCGAACTTATTTAAAAATCGGAAAGAATTAATTATTAAGAAAAGAGTGAGAACTATTAATGGTTTTACTATCATAAGCCATTATTATGAAATAAAATTATTTGGTATCTTACAAAGATTTTACGAAATACTAAATCTCGAATCAGATATTTTAATAGGGTATAATTTCCTGAGAAGGGCAAATATTATTTTAGACTTTGAAGCAGGGACAATAACGTGCGGAAACCGTACAGAAAAATTTTTAAATTTCAAAAAAACAAGCGAGGTAGCTGATGAAGATAATAATCAGCAAACCAAAGAAAGTACGCTCGATAAAGGAAAGGTACAAAAAAAAATCAAGTAATGAAAAAGAAAACGTTAAAAAAAAATTCTTCAATAAGAAAACTATCGAAGAAAATATTTTGAATAATCTGTATAATGAAAAATATACCGAAAATGATGTGGCATTACAGAAGTTACGTCAAAATATAGTGAATAATATATCAAAATTACACGCAGATATTGACACAAATATACCCTTTAGAACCGATGTAAGGGCCGATATAACAACAACAACTAATGACCCTGTGTGGAGTAAACAATACCCTTATCCTCTCTCCGCTAACTCCTTTGTAAATACCGAAATTGAAAAATTATTACAAGAGGTTATTATTCGCGAAAGTAAAGGTCCTTATAATGCACCAATTTGGGTTGTCCCAAAAAAGGGTATTAATGACGATGGCACGCAAAAATTGCGTATGGTCATCGACTATAAAAAATTGAATGAGAAAACAATTGCCTACAGGTATCCAATTCCTGACTGTAATGTGATACTATCAAACCTTGGAAAAGCGAGATTCTTTTCCACTATAGACCTCGAGTCAGGATTCCACCAAATACTTATGAAGGAGGCAGATATTTGTAAAACTGCTTTCTCGGTTAATAATGGGAAATATGAGTTTGTCCGTATGCCCTTTGGCCTGAAGAATGCTCCTAGCATATTTCTAAGAAATTTTGTTGGAAAATTCTGTCACGTATATATCGAAGACATCATTGTTTATTCCAACACACTAAAAAAACATATTGAAAATTTAAACATAGTAATTAACACTCTTAAACAAGCAAACATGAAGATTTCAGTGGAAAAGTCAAAATTTTTTAAGAAAGAAGTCGAATTTCTTGGCTACGTTATTGCGAACGAAGTCATCAAAACAGATCCAGGAAAAATAGAAACTATTAATAATTACCCTCAACCGCGAACTCTTAGACAACTTAGAAGCTTTCTAAGAATGACAGGCTATTACCGTAAATTTATTCAAAATTACGCCAAAGTGGCGAAACCTTTAACCAAATTTCTCGCAGGAGACAATGGAAAAATATCCACAAACCAATCAAAAAAGGTCATCATTGAACTCGATACAGACGGTATGGCAGCATTCAACAAGCTTAAAACTATTTTAGCTGGACAAGTAGAACTAGCTCAACCTGATTTCCAAAAGAAATTTGTTTTAACAACAGATGCGTCAAATACCGCAATAGGCGCAGTTTTAACTCAGGATAATAAACCTCTTATATTTATATCTAAAACACTTAACTCTACAGAACTAAATTACGCCACTAACGAGAAAGAGCTGTATGCCATAGTTTGGGCACTAAAAACGCTCAGAAACTATTTATATGGCGTTTCCGATCTAGAAATACATACCGATCACCAACCGCTTACATTTTCAATCAGGCAAGTTTTAAACAATATTTCCTGTGATGAGTCCTTACAACATTCAAAAGAAAGTAGTGACGATTTTGATATTCCAGAAGTATCGAAACCCCTTAATGAATTCAAACAGCAAATTTTGCTCAACAGAGCAACATTCTCTATTCATGAGCAATTCACAACCTTTAGCAGGACTCGACACATAATAGAGTTCGACACTAAAGAAAACCTGAAAAGAATTTTATTGGAATTTCTTAGGCCTGATGTAGTAACCGCAATCCATTGCTCAGCTGAAGATTTATACGAATTTAAAGAAACAGTTAAAGGCGCATTTAGGATTAAATTTGTCTACACAAGAATACTCGCCATTGATGTGATCAATCCCGACGATCGACATGCTATAGTAGAGCAAACACATATCTGCGCTCACAGGAGCTGCAAGGAAAATCATAAGCAGGTACTTGCCCAATACTACTGGCCATCAATGTTAAAATCTTTTAAGGAATATGCTAGACATTGTAATATATGCAATAAAGCAAAATACGATAGGAAACCAAATAAACTTCCAATTGGAGTGGCTCCAATTCCCGAAAAAGAGGGAGAGTTCCTTCATTTAGACATTTTTTACGCGCAAAATTAAAAGGTTATTACTTGCGTAGATGCTTACTCAAAATTTCTTGTCATAAGACACACGGAAGACAAACTTAACCTCGACCGGAAGGTTCAAGAAATCTTACAAACATTTCCGGCAGTAAAGAAGCTGACACTAGACAATGAACCAGGTTTTTCGACTCATCAATTTAAGACACTAATGCAAAGACTTCAAATTCAACTTTTTACTGTGACCCACGCTATAGTTCAACCAACGGACAGGTAGAAAGGGTACACTCAACCCTTATAGAAATTGCACGTTGCATAAAAGAGGAATTTCATTTAATAGATGCTATAGAAATATTTTACAGAGCTGCACAACAGTATAATTTAACTATTCACTCTGTGACCAATAAAAAACCTTTTGACATATTTCATAATAAAATTCCACATGCTGACGTAAAGGATAAAATGCGCCAAGCTCAAATAAAAATGTTAGAAAGAAACCGAAACACCAAGATTAAAACTTACCAACCCGACCAAGAGGTATATGAAAAACTAATAGGCAAAAGAGATAAACTAGATCATAGATACAAAAAACAAAAAAAAACAAGTAGATCTAGGAAATAAAGTTAAAGTTCATAGTAGGAATAGAATTATACATAAAGAAAATATTAAATCACAAAAACATTATTCTTTATAGACAATGACGCCCGTGCTATTAATATTACGGACGATTTTTAATATTTGTCAATCTGACGTACAGATATTTGACTACTCAAACTCACAGCTAATCCCTATACATTTGGGACAAGCTAAACTACAAAACGCAAACTTTAAACTGATACACGTACTAAACCTTACCAACTATGAATCCGCCATCAACCAACTAGAAACTGAAGTATATACGAAAATTATGAGAAACAGTACCATACTGCCATTCCTTCTTCACGATATGACCCAAATGAAACAACAGCTAGAGATCATTAAACCCCGAAAAAAAACGCTCGCTGGACATACTTGGTACAGCATGGAAATGGTTAGCTGGAACCCCTGACCACGAAGACCATGAAATAGTGTTAGATAGAATCAAAGGACTTTTAGAAAACAATGAGAAACAAAGAATAATTAATAAGAATACAGTAGACCGCATTAATTCGATCACAAATAGTACAAATACAATAATCAAAGCGATCCAAACAATTGAAGAAGTTAGGAAAATTCAAAAAGATGCTATTGTTAATAAGTTAAGAATCTTAAAGGAAGAAATAATTAATGTAGAATATGCTTTACAATGGGCAAAGGTAGGAGTAATAAATTAATTTATCTTATCAGAAAAAGAAATTGAAGAGGCTAGAACCTTTTTGGATTTAGAAATATTTCCATATAATGATATTGAGCAAGCCTTAAGCTTCGCTACCATTAAGATAGCAACAAATAATTTAGACATGATTTACATAATTAACTTACCAGCAATAGACAATAAAAATTGTGAAAGATTACTTATTAAACCAATTAAGAAAAATGATAGAATTATTAAACTAAATACCGAAAATGTAATTAAATGTGACAATGAAATTTATGAAATCAAAGAAGATTGTAAAGAATATAATAAGTTAAGTATTTGCCCAAAACAGAATCTAGTTAACATAAGTGAATCAAATTGTATACCACCACTTTTATCAAGTAAAACTCATGATTGTGTGATCATAAATAATCAGCATATTGCCTCAATTCAAGAATTATATCCTGGAACAATATTGCTGAACCAATTTGAAGGTTTTATTAAATTCTCAAGCAACAAGACTAATGAATTGTCTGGAACCTATTTGTTACAATTCCACAATGATACAGTTATCATTAACAATCAAACTTTCGTCTCCAAAAAAAATTCAGGGTGGAAACCACTTCCTGCATTACTACAGCCAAACAATAACAACAAATGATTGGAAGAAGTTCTCTCATTAGAACTAATTAAAGACTTGCAAGCAAATAATATTGATAGTCTAAATCTGATATCAACCAAAGGAAAGGTTGTCTTCTCAATCAATTTAATCATTTCAATTATACTTATTATTTCCTTACTGGCAATTTCCTTAAAATTTTGGTCTAAAACAAAAAAGGGGCTTACTGTAAATAACATAATTAACGAAAGCATTCTGCCACAAACACCGAGTCACAGAGAGAACTCTGGTTCATTAGACCAACGTTGCGAGTTCCGCAGCATCAACGATCTCCAAATTTGTTAAACAATCGGGACGATTGATTTTACACAGGGGGGAGTTAAGGCAACGTACTATTACGTTGACAAAGCAATATGTATTTTAATTTAAACAAACAAAAGAATCATATTGCATTCGCTAATATTCTTCGCTGCAATGTGAATTACGACTTCAGCGCTACACGCGCAACAATTATTGCTAACGCAAGCGTCTGCAAATTAATTGCTACCGAAAATATTGGTAACAAGAAACCATATTTCGGATTTCCCACAACGTGACTTGAGAATGGAATGAAAGCGCAACGTGACAACAAGCCTATATAATGCTTGTTACCGGTTTGAGTCGGGGAATTGATTAATGATCACATAAGAAGTATGTTAAACAATTATGTTAAGTGTATTAATGTATCAACTAATATATTGAAATAAATGAATAAATAAATTAACTTGCATATGTTTTTGCATTTTCTAAGGTCTGCTACACCGCTTCGGACATCCGGGATATTGGCATGCTAACTTCGCATCGATACATTCCTCGTTAAGTATGTGAGCGCTATACTTTTTCGTCGAACGAAATTGAGCATCACAATTTCAGCAATTTTTTATATTTTCGCCACCATGGTGCTTATCCATGTGAGTGCGTAATTTTTCTACTGTCAATTAGTTTTTGCCACAGACAGTCCATGCTTGCTTTTGTTGAGTTTCTTGGTTTTTTGTTTCTTTGCTGAGTGCATTTTTATATGATCTTGACTGGAGTATGTATATAGCGACGGTGTGTCGTTAAATACAGTCAAATGAATACTATGTTTATTTGTTATGTGACCATGTAATAAACTATAGTACTCTTATGATCCGGAGCAATAAACACATTTATAAATATCTCTATCGTGTACATCGTTCTCCGAATTCAAGTGTTCCATGTACTTAATCTTTTTTTCTGTTTCATAACCACAGGGAGATACTCTTGCATACGTTTTTGTATTTTCTAAGGTCTGATAGACCGCTTCGGACATCCGGGATATTGGCATGCTAACTTCGCATCGATACATTCCTCGTTAAGTATGTGAGCGCTATACTTTTTCGTCGAACGAAATTGAGCATCACAATTTCAGCAATTTTTTATATTTTCGCCACCATGGTGCTTATCCATGTGAGTGCGTAATTTTTCTACTGTCAATTAGTTTTTGCCACAGACAGTCCATGCTTGCTTTTGTTGAGTTTCTTGGTTTTTTGTTTCTTTGCTGAGTGCACTTTTATGTATATGATCTTGACTGTAGTCTTTATATAGCGATGGTGTGTCGGTAACGACAGTCAAATTAATACTATGTTTATTTGTTATGTGACCATGTAATAAACTATAGTACTCGTATGATCCAGAGCAATAAACACATTTATAAATATCTCTATCGTGTACATCGTTCTCCGTATTCAAGGGTTCCATGTACTTAATCTTTTTTTCTGTTTCATAACCACAGTGAGTACACCCATTCTGACTGAGATATTCCATTCGAATTTAATTTATTGCTTTTCCTTTTAGAGGGATCTCGAATAATACGCTCTTCTTTCTGTGATTTATCGTCATCAATTTTGTTAGATATGTCACCTTTTTGATTGATTACTTTGCCATTTAATGCTTTTCCATTTTTTCCTTTTGTAACTGGAATTTTTGACTTGCGTCGTTGCTGCTTTTTCGGGGCTTGTTTTCATGCTTATAAGCAATATGGTTAAGCAATGCAAATTGACGTGCATACGTACTAGGACAATTCTTGCACTTATAAATACGTGTATCCTCAATTTGGTGTTTGGTTCGCAAATGTTTCTTGAACAATATAGCCTTTACAGTTTTGTATTTGCCCAGTTCGCAATCTAATTCATATGGCAGATTAACAGTATTTGAGGTGTAGTTCTCGATAGTCGTAATAGGATCTGATTTATCAATTTCAATATCCAATTGACTTTTGATGGTGGTGCTGCTTAACAATAAAGACGTATCAAATGCAATGGTTTGTCGGCGCTGAGGTTTCGGTCGCGTCTTATTTTCGTGTATATTTGTAATGTGGTTTTGTATAGCATCGATAATATATAGCATTTATAAATCCGCGGATTATCAAACTGATGCTTGGAAATTAAATGCTTTTTATAAACTTTTCGTTTTTCTGTTGGAAATCCACTGTGCGTGCATTGAAAATTCAAATGAATTGTAGGTTTTATCAATACAGTGATCTCTTTAACAGGAACCTCTTTTTTCGATATATCTAAATCTTCATTATCTTCAGTTGCTTCATCGCCATCATTGCTTTCACCGATTTTGATTAAATTTTGTGTGATTATCGGGTAGGTCTTAGAATCGACCAACGTCTATTTTTCATACCACTATATATTAAGGGTGGTCCACGTAAAATTTTTTTTAATTTTTAGACAAAATTTTTTGTTTTTATTTTTTATGAACATTGAAAAATACCTACGATTCTCAATTTGCACCCTTATACGATGAACCCCTGATTTTTAATCGCGATTTTTATATTATTCTGTTCTCTCCACAGATCCACAAGATGGCAATCGAATATAATAATTGTAGTATACTATAATTTTCATGGCGCACCCGTCAGGTGTCTCCCGTTGTCAACCAGCAAACGTCACAGAGTTGGGATGAGAACGAAGCCGGCTTTCTTTCTCTCAGTCTCTATATGTACAGTTTCCGTCAATTGTTTTTTTTTTGGTTTTATTTGTGTCTCGATCATAGCAGTGACTGTGACAGTGACGTATCATTTTAATTTTTCAGTGCAATTCCCAAATTAGTTTTATTCTCATAGTGAATTTATCATTATTTCTCAGGCTATTATTATTTATTTACATTTTATTAATAATTAACAAAGACAGCTTTCAATACTAATTGATTAAGCAATCTGATATAAATCAAGACGTGTTGGGAACTCCCGACAACAACGATCTTTAGTTTACCGGTACATAGTGGCTCCAAGCCAAGGTCGGACACTGTAGAAAAAATGTTTCCTTCCTAAAAATATTTGAACCAAAGCAATTAGAAAAAAAGATAAAATATTTTTTCAATTACTCTTTTATTGCACTTCCATTTATTGTAAAACATCAAATAAGAGTAAATTCAATGCACAAGCCAAACAAATATTTTAAAAACTAATATTTTGTATGAAGACCTTTAATTTTATTAACCATTTTGAGCCGGTTATGCATTGATTTAACCAATTTTTCGCAAAAACTAGGTTCGATTTTTTCCCATTCTTGTAATAAGATAGATTTTAAGTCATTTTTGCTAGAAAGGGAATGCTGCCGAATTTTTGTGTTAAGATGGTCACATATCTACATTTTCGATAGAATTAATATCAGGATTTTGGGTGGCGTTCCCCGAACATGGTGGCAATTATAAAGCAACCAAGAACACACTTTGTTTGCCTTGTGCTTTGGATCATTGGCTTGGTAGAAATACCAATCATCACCGAGATCAAATTTTTCAAGACTTTTTGGTAAATTTTCTCTTAAAATGTTAAGATAGTCAATTTGATTCATTATTCCTTCAATAAAATGCTAAGATCCTGGTCCAGAAGCCGAAAATGAACCCCAAACCATTACCGATCCGCCACCATGTTTGACAGTTGGTCTCAGATTGCTCAGTTGGTTTCCTCCAAACATAGGGTATTTCATCGGAGCCAAAAGCATTTAATTTACTTTCGTCAGTAAACATAACATTTTTCCAGAACGAAAAATCCTTATTTTCATGTTCTTTTGAAAATTTTAATCGTATGGTCTGATTGCGTTTGCTGATCAACGGCTTTTGTCGGGCCTTTCTACCATTTAGATCAGCCTCATGGAGTAGATTTCTGATGCATTCGATATTTTTCCCAACTCATTTTCAGCTATAACAGCTATTTTTGGTGCACTATGGAAATGATTATCTTTAACTTTGTGCAACAGGTATCGCTTATCTGAGTCGGTAAAAATCTTGTTGTGGGCAGCAAGAGGCTTGTTTTTCACTTGTTTGTTGGTTTTGAAGCACTTAATTATATTGTGAACAGTAGAATGACTTCGGTCGACAATTACAGCAATTTCACGCACAGATTTTCCATCGTTGGAATGCTTAAAAACCAACTTTCTCAATTCAATACTTGTTACTACTTTGCCTAGACATTTTGAAATCACAAATCGTAATTTTAACTATATATTAAAAAATACCATCCATTGAATTCCCGTTAGTCTGTCAAACACTATACTTGAAGTTAGTTGCAATTCTTCGATAGAGTTCTATTTATTTCAAGGATAGAGTTTGGCTTGTACATTGAATTTCCTCGTATTTGATGTTTTACTAGAATATTTTATAATACTGAAAAAATTCATATGTTTTGTTTTTATATTTTGGAAGTGCAATAAATGAGTAATTGAAAAAATATTTTGTCTTGTTTTTTCTAATTACTTTGGCTCAAACATTTTTAGGATGGAACATTTTTCTCTACGGTGTCCGGCTTTGGCTTGGAGCCACTGTACATCATACTTAACATTTTGTGAAAATAGTTGTAAATTAAAACGGACACTTGTACGTGTTTTATTATGGTGAAAGGTAAGTCAAATAATAATAAATAAATAAAATTAAAAATAAATAATTAATAAATTTAAAAAAAAACTACATTTAGGAAAAAAACATATAACATATTTTTTAATTTGTTACTTTTTATTTATGAATTTAATTATTTATAACTTAAAAATTCATTAATGCCTTTAAAATTCACACCCATAACGAATACAATATTAAGTTACTTTTTTGTCAACAAGCATTTAAAATTGTATTATTTATATGTTCTATGTATTTACAGTCAACGTTGCCAACACGACGCACAGGGTCCAATTTGAGTCGTCGAACAAACAAATTAAGAGACATGCGAGATAGAGGAACACAAAGACCAAGCGAACAACTCCAACAAGACAATGAAGATGTTCGTGTGAGCATGACGTAGTTACGTGGATCACAATCACAAGAGGCACGAGATAAACGAAATAAACAAAGACAATTAGAACGAAGAGAAGCGCGCAGATTCGTAGTCAACAGATGTAGAGCAATTGACCAACAACGGCGCTGCAAAAAGGTCTCGCGAACAAGCTGAAAGTGAATCATCTCCTCCACAGGGCCCATCTAAAAAGAAGAAAGGGGTTTTTATAAACACAACAAACAATGTCGTTGGTGCTGAAAAGCCGGTCGCTGGAGGAGCTAGAACAATAGTTGAAAGCGAACCGTGGCAAACTGTTGCAAATTCTTACCCTTTGGTATTTTCTTATTCCAAGTAAAAAACGCTTTTAGATAAGTTCTTTAATGTTTAATACAATAGATGTTTATTAGTTCAAAGTCAAAAAGCAAGTGTAAGTAAAAAGTGTAGTTTCAAAAGAATACAGGGTTGCGTGAATATGTGAGTTGATAGAAGAGTTGCATTTCAACACGCCTCCTCAATGAACATATTCAGGCATCGTAAAGATTTCATATTTAATTTAAGCCCAACATTTTAGTAAATTTCTCATGTGTTGGCCTAACATATCAGCAATCATGTTACTACTGCACTTTTATATGATCTTGACTAGAGCCTGTATATAGCGACGGTGTGTCGTTCACGACAGTCAAATGAATGCTGTTTATTTGTTATGTGACCATGTAGTAAACTATAGTACTCGTATGATCCGGAACAATAAAGACATTTATAAATATCTCTATCGTGTATATCGTGCTCCTTATTCAAGTGTTCTCTGTACTTTGTCTTTTTTTCTGTTTCATAACCACAGTGAGTACACCCATTCGGACTGAGATATTCCATTCGAATTTAATTAATTGCTTTTCCTTTTAGAGGGATCTCGAATAATATGCTCTTCTTTCTGTGATTTATCGTCATCAATTTTGTTAGATATGTCACCTTTTTGATTCATTACTTTGCCATTTACTGCTTTTCAATTTTTTCCTTTTGTAACTGGAATTTTTGACTTGCGTCGTTGCTGCTTATTCGGGGCTTGTTTTCATGCTTATAAGCAATATGGTTAAGCAATGCAAATTGACGTGCATACGTACTAGGACAATTCTTGCACTTATAAATACGTGTATCCTCAATTTGGTGTTTGGTTCGCAAATGTTTCTTGAACAATATAGCCTTTACAGTTTTGTATTTGCCCAGTTCGCAATCTAATTCATATGGCAGATTAACAGTATTTGAGGTGTAGTTCTCGATAGTCGTAATAGGATCTGATTTATCAATTTCAATATCCAATTGACTTTTGATGGTGGTGCTGCTTAACAATAAAGACGTATCAAATGCAATGGTTTGTCGGCGCTGAGGTTTCGGTCGCGTCTTATTTTCGTGTATATTTGTAATGTGGTTTTGTATAGCATCGATAATATATAGCATTTATAAATCCGCGGATTATCAAACTGATGCTTGGAAATTAAATGCTTTTTATAAACTTTTCGTTTTTCTGTTGGAAATCCACTGTGCGTGCATTGAAAATTCAAATGAATTGTAGGTTTTATCAATACAGTGATCTCTTTAACAGGAACCTCTTTTTTCGATATATCTAAATCTTCATTATCTTCAGTTGCTTCATCGCCATCATTGCTTTCACCGATTTTGATTAAATTTTGTGTGATTATCGGGTAGGTCTTAGAATCGACCAACGTCTATTTTTCATACCACTATATATTAAGGGTGGTCCACGTAAAATTTTTTTTAATTTTTAGACAAAATTTTTTGTTTTTATTTTTTATGAACATTGAAAAATACCTACGATTCTCAATTTGCACCCTTATACGATGAACCCCTGATTTTTAATCGCGATTTTTATATTATTCTGTTCTCTCCACAGATCCACAAGATGGCAATCGAATATAATAATTGTAGTATACTATAATTTTCATGGCGCACCCGTCAGGTGTCTCCCGTTGTCAACCAGCAAACGTCACAGAGTTGGGATGAGAACGAAGCCGGCTTTCTTTCTCTCAGTCTCTATATGTACAGTTTCCGTCAATTGTTTTTTTTTTGGTTTTATTTGTGTCTCGATCATAGCAGTGACTGTGACAGTGACGTATCATTTTAATTTTTCAGTGCAATTCCCAAATTAGTTTTATTCTCATAGTGAATTTATCATTATTTCTCAGGCTATTATTATTTATTTACATTTTATTAATAATTAACAAAGACAGCTTTCAATACTAATTGATTAAGCAATCTGATATAAATCAAGACGTGTTGGGAACTCCCGACAACAACGATCTTTAGTTTACCGGTACATAGTGGCTCCAAGCCAAGGTCGGACACTGTAGAAAAAATGTTTCCTTCCTAAAAATATTTGAACCAAAGCAATTAGAAAAAAAGATAAAATATTTTTTCAATTACTCTTTTATTGCACTTCCATTTATTGTAAAACATCAAATAAGAGTAAATTCAATGCACAAGCCAAACAAATATTTTAAAAACTAATATTTTGTATGAAGACCTTTAATTTTATTAACCATTTTGAGCCGGTTATGCATTGATTTAACCAATTTTTCGCAAAAACTAGGTTCGATTTTTTCCCATTCTTGTAATAAGATAGATTTTAAGTCATTTTTGCTAGAAAGGGAATGCTGCCGAATTTTTGTGTTAAGATGGTCACATATCTACATTTTCGATAGAATTAATATCAGGATTTTGGGTGGCGTTCCCCGAACATGGTGGCAATTATAAAGCAACCAAGAACACACTTTGTTTGCCTTGTGCTTTGGATCATTGGCTTGGTAGAAATACCAATCATCACCGAGATCAAATTTTTCAAGACTTTTTGGTAAATTTTCTCTTAAAATGTTAAGATAGTCAATTTGATTCATTATTCCTTCAATAAAATGCTAAGATCCTGGTCCAGAAGCCGAAAATGAACCCCAAACCATTACCGATCCGCCACCATGTTTGACAGTTGGTCTCAGATTGCTCAGTTGGTTTCCTCCAAACATAGGGTATTTCATCGGAGCCAAAAGCATTTAATTTACTTTCGTCAGTAAACATAACATTTTTCCAGAACGAAAAATCCTTATTTTCATGTTCTTTTGCAAATTTTAATCGTATGGTCTGATTGCGTTTGCTGATCAACGGCTTTTGTCGGGCCTTTCTACCATTTAGATCAGCCTCATGGAGTAGATTTCTGATGCATTCGATATTTTTCCCAACTCATTTTCAGCTATAACAGCTATTTTTGGTGCACTATGGAAATGATTATCTTTAACTTTGTGCAACAGGTATCGCTTATCTGAGTCGGTAAAAATCTTGTTGTGGGCAGCAAGAGGCTTGTTTTTCACTTGTTTGTTGGTTTTGAAGCACTTAATTATATTGTGAACAGTAGAATGACTTCGGTCGACAATTACAGCAATTTCACGCACAGATTTTCCATCGTTGGAATGCTTAAAAACCAACTTTCTCAATTCAATACTTGTTACTACTTTGCCTAGACATTTTGAAATCACAAATCGTAATTTTAACTATATATTAAAAAATACCATCCATTGAATTCCCGTTAGTCTGTCAAACACTATACTTGAAGTTAGTTGCAATTCTTCGATAGAGTTCTATTTATTTCAAGGATAGAGTTTGGCTTGTACATTGAATTTCCTCGTATTTGATGTTTTACTAGAATATTTTATAATACTGAAAAAATTCATATGTTTTGTTTTTATATTTTGGAAGTGCAATAAATGAGTAATTGAAAAAATATTTTGTCTTGTTTTTTCTAATTACTTTGGCTCAAACATTTTTAGGATGGAACATTTTTCTCTACGGTGTCCGGCTTTGGCTTGGAGCCACTGTACATCATACTTAACATTTTGTGAAAATAGTTGTAAATTAAAACGGACACTTGTACGTGTTTTATTATGGTGAAAGGTAAGTCAAATAATAATAAATAAATAAAATTAAAAATAAATAATTAATAAATTTAAAAAAAAACTACATTTAGGAAAAAAACATATAACATATTTTTTAATTTGTTACTTTTTATTTATGAATTTAATTATTTATAACTTAAAAATTCATTAATGCCTTTAAAATTCACACCCATAACGAATACAATATTAAGTTACTTTTTTGTCAACAAGCATTTAAAATTGTATTATTTATATGTTCTATGTATTTACAGTCAACGTTGCCAACACGACGCACAGGGTCCAATTTGAGTCGTCGAACAAACAAATTAAGAGACATGCGAGATAGAGGAACACAAAGACCAAGCGAACAACTCCAACAAGACAATGAAGATGTTCGTGTGAGCATGACGTAGTTACGTGGATCACAATCACAAGAGGCACGAGATAAACGAAATAAACAAAGACAATTAGAACGAAGAGAAGCGCGCAGATTCGTAGTCAACAGATGTAGAGCAATTGACCAACAACGGCGCTGCAAAAAGGTCTCGCGAACAAGCTGAAAGTGAATCATCTCCTCCACAGGGCCCATCTAAAAAGAAGAAAGGGGTTTTTATAAACACAACAAACAATGTCGTTGGTGCTGAAAAGCCGGTCGCTGGAGGAGCTAGAACAATAGTTGAAAGCGAACCGTGGCAAACTGTTGCAAATTCTTACCCTTTGGTATTTTCTTATTCCAAGTAAAAAACGCTTTTAGATAAGTTCTTTAATGTTTAATACAATAGATGTTTATTAGTTCAAAGTCAAAAAGCAAGTGTAAGTAAAAAGTGTAGTTTCAAAAGAATACAGGGTTGCGTGAATATGTGAGTTGATAGAAGAGTTGCATTTCAACACGCCTCCTCAATGAACATATTCAGGCATCGTAAAGATTTCATATTTAATTTAAGCCCAACATTTTAGTAAATTTCTCATGTGTTGGCCTAACATATCAGCAATCATGTTACTACTGCTACAAAAACTTAACTGAAATTCGCCTGCTCGATATATATCTCTGACATAGTGATATTTGATATCAATATGTTTTGTCCTAGAATGATATACAGGATTCTTCACCAGATTCATCGCGCTCAAGTTATCTCCGTTTACGACCAGGGCTTTTGGACATTTAATTTCCATTTCGCTTAACAACTGCTTTAAATAAACGACTTCCTTCACAACACATGTTAACGCCATGTACTCAGCCGCAGTGCTGCTGAGTGCTACTGTCGGCTGCTTCTTTGATTCATACGAGAATACTCCTCCAGCCAAAATAACCACGTATCCCGTATACGACTTGCGATCGCTTACGTCGCCGCCCCAATCGGCATCCACAAAGCATTCGATTGGTTTACCCGCCCTGTAGTATTTTAATTGCTTATCTTGCGTTGTGCACAAGTACCTCAATATGCGTCTTGCCGCCGCTAAATGCTCTACTGTTTCATTGTGCAAGCTTGCACACCGAGTGCAAGATGTCTGGTCGCGTGCACACAGCCAAATACATTAGCGAACCGATAAGGGATTGATATTGAACCTGGTCAGCTTTCTTGCATGTTTCGTTATCGCAAATAACTTTATGTCCAGGGTCCAAGGGTATGGCAATAGGTCGACAATTTTCCATACTATGCTCACGTAGTAATTTTCTTATATGCCCCTTTTGGCTTATAGCAATTGTCCCTGTTTCACCATCTCTTTCGACTTCGATACTTAAAAAGTGTTGAACTTGACCCTTATCCACCACTTCAAAATGTTTTGCAATCATACTCTTTACTTTTTGCATGTGATTAAAGTCTGAACACGCAATCAGTAAATCATCTACGTATACTGCTATGATGTTCATCTGGCCTTCATGATGATTAACGTATACGCATGGCTCACTCTCACACTGCTTGAAACCAATTTGTTTCAATATGGAATCTTATTTTATGTTCCATTGCCGTCCTGATTGCTTAAGGCCGTATAGGGCCTTTCTTAACTTTAAATAATGATTTGGGTAACGCTGGCTTACAAACATTTCCGGTTGACACATAAAAACATCATCGTTCAATTCGCTGTTCAGATACGCGGCCGATACATCCATTTGATGCAGATGTAGGCTGAACTCTGCCGCAATAGCAAATATCATCCTTATAGTACTGTAAAGGGCCGTACACATAAGACTTTGGCTTTGCTTTGCTTCAGAGTTCCGCTTTGACAGATAAGTTGAAGACCTGATGTTATACGAGTGCTGCTAAATACAAGGCGAAAAAAGTAAAGCAAAGTAAAACGAAGCAAAATCGTGGCGAACTCTCAACTTTTGTACACTTTGACAACCAAATGTTAACATTTCCATTTTATTTCTGCGTGCATATACACACGATTTAGAAAACTCACTAGTATTTCGTAATTTTTGTATGTATAAATACTTTTAAAAAGAGAAAATAAGTAAAATATGGACAAATAGCAAATGAAACACCTCTTTCTTAACCACCCTCATCGTTTTCCTAAACTCCCCTGGGTCGATTTTTATTTATTTTTATTTATTTATTTATTTGGAATTTTGTCGAAAGATGCTGCAAGAAGACTTGTTACTTCTCAGTCTTAGTAAAGTTTATTACACTCGCGAATTTCAAACATACATAAGTAGCTGTAAAACACATTCAGTATTCTTTTATTAAACAAAATACTCTGAATAAGCACATATCGCAATTCAAAACAAACAACTATCGCAGAAACTGTCAAAGCGTTCTATGTAGCAAACCTTCCACACCTCATGCTTTGTTGTTAAAGTTCGAATTGTCAAGTAAAGCGAGGAAAGTTGTATGTGTACGGCCCTTAACGAACGACAGGAGAAAATGTTTCTGTATAGTTGACGCCGTAAATTTGCGAACAACCCTTCGCTACCAGCCTTGCTTTAAAGCGCTCTATATTGCCTTCTTTGTCTCTTTTCACAGAAAACACCCATTTATTGCGCACCACTGATTGCCCTATAGGAATCTGCACGAGCTCCCACGTTTTGTTTTTTAACAATGATTCATACTCGACGTGCATTGCGCTGTACCAATATTCCGCTAACTTACTTGACAGAGCTTGTTCTACTGTCTGAGGTACCTTAACATCATCTGTTGTCATCAGGCTTACATAATTGTATACCTTTTTTGGTCTACCACACTCTCCAGAACGAACTAGCTTAGGTCTGCCTGGACCACGCTTCTCTACTGCCGTCTCATCTTCAGCAGGTTCAAAATCATCATCGCTTTTATCAGACTGTGAAGAACATGGAGCGTCTTCGCTTTGAATGCAATCAACAATATTTTTATCTTGTTGCGCATTGCTTAAAATTTCGACACTGACTTCATTTGACTGTGCATCAACATTCGCTATGACACCTTCTACCGCCGCTGCACGAATCGTCTCAGAATTCTGCTTGCATTTCGTATTTTCTATGAAGTACACGTCCCTGCTTACTATTAATTGTTTCGTTGCGCGATCATACAATCTGTATGCCTTTGACGTATCAGAGTAACCAACCATGGTGTACTCTTTTTCCCTTAATTTAAATTTACCACGTTGACGCTTATTAAGTGCGACTGCATATGACCCAAAAACTCGTAAATGCGCTACTGTTGGCTTGCGACCGTACCAAGCCTCGTATGGTGTAACCTTACCCAATGCTTTAGTTGGTGCACGGTTTCTCAAATATGCCACTGTGTACACTGCCTCAGCCCACATAACTCTTCAACACCTGCACTAAGCAGCATACACCGTGCCATTTCAATGAGCGTTCGATTAAGCCTCTCTGCTACCCCGTTTTGTTGAGGCGTATAAGGTACCGTCAATTGTCGCAAAATGCCATTCGTTTTCAAAAAATCATCAACATTTTTATTTACGAACTCCGTCCCATTGTCGCTTCTTAGAACCTTCAGTTTTTTGCCCGTTTGACTTTCTGCCATCGCTTTGAATTCTTTGAACTTAACAAATACCTCATCTTTGTGTTTAAAAAAATATACGAAAATATAACGTGTCTTATCATCAGTAAACGTTAAGATGTATCGAGCACCGCCATTAGATGCCTTGCTAATAGGGCCCCATACATCGGTATGCACCACCCCTAATATATCTTCTGCCGAGTTTTGTGTACTACTATACGGACGCTGACTGCATTTGCTGGACATGCATACAGCACAATTTACTTCTGCTGGTACGTTGACTGACAAACCAAGCACCATTTGCTTGTTACTCAGCTCTCGTAGACTTGCGAAATTTAAATGGCCAAAACGCGCGTGCCATTTTAATACGTCATCAATTGATTTCCTCGAAAAATACAATTTGCTTTTATTTGGCTGAAATATATACAGATCACTGACCTTGCTAGCACTTAAAATAATTGCTCCGTGCTTGTCCATGTTCGCTGCCTTATTTCCTCTGAACTCTACGATGTAGCCGCTGTTTACTGCCTTTGCAACTGACATAAAGTTGCACTGCAAACCTGCCACGAACAACACATCAACAAGTGTGACGTCGAACTCCTTTGTCTTCAAGCGCACAATTCCCTTGCCTGTTGCTGTCATTTTATTTTCACCAGCAAGCATTATTGTTTCCTCACATGCCTCGAACTTATCGAACATGTTGCGGTTGCAACACAAGTGTGAAGATGCTCCGCTGTCGACACACCAAGCGTCGGTATGTAAAACTCTGTCACTGATCGCAGAGAACAAACCATTCTGCTTTCCGTTTTGTTGTGTCGAATGTTCTCGTTGTCTTTCTTTGCACTGAGCAGCAAAGTGGCCTTTCTTACCGCAGTTGTAGCATTTCAAACTCGACCGTTTGCCTTTTCCACTGCTTTTGTCATTGCTTTTGATTACGGCACTTGACTTGTCGTATGTCTTTGCATTCGCAGAATACTTATTCCTTGTGCATGTGTTTTCGTGTGCTATGAAAGCCTGCGCGCTACTTTCGGCATACTGCGAATCGCATACTTTTCGCCGTTCGCCTTCTTCTACTAACTTAATTTTAATGGCATTAAGCGATGGTAGCTCATCACGTGATTCTAGCGCAACCACCAAATTTTCGAATGATTTCGGTAGACTAGCAAGAAGCATAACTACGAACAAATCCTCTTGGAAACAAACTCCAATTTCTGCGAGTTTTTCCGCAAGTGAGGTAAACTTGCAAACATATTGCTGAACACACTCACCATCAGTCAAACGAGTAGCAAGTAACTGCTTGAACAAAGTAACTTTTCTTACCGGGCCTTTCGGTCGATGAACATCTTGCAGGCTTTTCCATGCTTCATTCGCTGTTTTGCTGTTTTTTACGTGACTTATTTGCATAGGAGTAACGCTGAGGATTATGGTCGCCTTTCCTCTGTCGTCTTTTGCTTTCCACAACAGCACATCTTTCACTTCAGCACCTTCAGCTGGACGAACAGTATCTCCGCACGTAACGGACCATAACTCTTGATGCACCAGGACACTTTGGAGCTGCAAACTCCATGAGTCATAATTAGACTCATCTAACTTTTCAATATTGAAAAGTGACGAACTCATTGCAATACACAATTACTTTATTTGTTATATGTTCCGCTTAGTCCTCAGGAATTTGCACCTGGGCCCATAACCTGTTGCAAATTCTTACCCTTTGGTATTTTCTTATTCCAAGTAAAAAACGCTTTTAGATAAGTTCTTTAATGTTTAATACAATAGATGTTTATTAGTTCAAAGTCAAAAAGCAAGTGTAAGTAAAAAGTGTAGTTTCAAAAGAATACAGGGTTGCGTGAATATGTGAGTTGATAGAAGAGTTGCATTTCAACACAAACAGTTACAAAATGGAAGCGCCAGAAACCCAAGCCAGAAAGGTCAGATGCCCTCATCGTGAAAAGTACGGGCGAATGTTCCTAAGCAGACATTTCGAAGGCTGTTAAAAGAGAAGAATCCCTGAGTGGAATGAACACGATGATTCGCAAAATCCGGAAAACTGCGAACGGTGATCTCCTTTTTCAACTTGCTAAGCAATCCGATGAGAACACAGCGAAATTAAGAGTAGCGGTGGGGCAAGTTCTCGCAGGAAAAGCAGAAGTGAAATGTCTCAGGGAAGAGTGCGTCGTGGAAATACACGATATGGACGAAATAACCACCAACGAGGAGGTGTGCCTGGCGCTAAACTCTCAGCTTCCTAGCTTCAATGTAGAGCCCTCGAGCATCAAATCAATGCGGAAAGCATACGGTGGAACGCAGACAGCAACGGTTTCTCTGCCCACTGAAATAACGAGAACGCTCTTAGCAAGCGGCAAAGTCCGGATTGGCTGGGTTGTATGCCGAATTCGCGCAAAATATCACCGTCATCATTATCGCTGTTGTCGTCAACTCCACATTCGTTTTCATCGTCGCTGTTCTCGTCGTTTTCTGCTGCAGCACATAATAATGTCGCTTTCTGCAAATTTCGAAAAATATGCAGCTTAACATCGGCTACATTGCTACTTAAACCCAATACGTTACAAATTTATATTAGATCATTAGTTGTCAAGTTGTTTTCGCTGGATTTACAAGGATTTACAAAGTTTTATTAACGAATAAAAGTTATATTGAAAGATTAAAATATTGAATTTGTATTTTAAAAAATAGTTAAAAGAATTGTATTCGCGTCTTTTCGTCGAGCTGCTAGTTGACTTGGCTATTATTTCGAAACTCGTTGGCCTTTTGTGGGCGTCGATGTAGCTTTAATTTTGTAGAGATGTACATAGTTTTGTAGCATAATGGACAATGTGTGGTTTAAATTAAAGGGTTACAAACTATGTTGGGGTTTACTCAATCCCACATACATATACTTGTTACTTTAATAAAGAATAATTTATTATCTTAAATAACGTATACTTTAATTGTCTACAACGCTTATTTTCTCTTTCAATAATAATTACATCCCCACACACTTATAGTGTTAGTTATTTTTAAAAATATTTCCTAAAAAAAATATTTCAAAGAAATAACGTATGTATGTATGTATATGGCAAAACAACATTGCCGGGTCAGCTAGTACTATAGTAAATAGTAAATATATTTACTAAATAGTGGATGCATTTCCGCTAACAACGTCTGTTAATGCTACAACTACCTTTATCTTTTTAATTAATCTTTTAAGCAAACAAACAAGTTACCTGTTCTTTAAAACTTAAAAGAAACATATTACCAATTTTAAATCCACCGATTATGGCCATAAAGGAAATTAAAAAAATAGAATGTCTAAATAATAAGTATATTTTTTTTTATATTAAGCTGTTAAAACCACGGTGATACTCTTGCATATGTTTTTGCATTTTCTAAGGTCTGCTACACCGCTTCGGACATCCGGGATATTGGCATGCAAACTTCGTATCGATACATTCCTCGCTAAGCATGTGAGCGTTGTACTTTTCCGTCGAACGAAATTGAGCATCACAATTTGAGCAATTTTTTATATTTTCGCCACCATGGTGCTTATCCATGTGAGTGTGTAATTTTTGTACTGTCAATTAGTTTTTGCCACAGACAGTACATGCTTGCTTTTGTTGAGTTTCTTGGTTTTTTGTTTATTTGCTGAGTGCACTTTTATATGATCTTGACTAGAGTCTGTATATAGCGACGGTGTGTCGTTCACGACAGTCAAATGAATGCTGTTTATTTGTTATGTGACCATGTAGTAAACTATAGTACTCGTATGATCCGGAACAATAAAGACATTTATAAATATCTCTATCGTGTATATCGTGCTCCTTATTCAAGTGTTCTCTGTACTTTATCTTTTTTTCTGTTTCATAACCACAGTGAGTACACCCATTCGGACTGAGATATTCTATTCGAATTTAATTAATTGCTTTTCCTTTTAGAGGGATCTCGAATAATATGCTCTTCTTTCTGTGATTTATCGTCATCAATTTTGTTAGATGTCACCTTTTTGATTGATTACTTTGCCATTTAATGCTTTTCCATTTTCTCCTTTTGTAACTGGAACTTTCGACTTGCGTCGTTGCTGCTTTTTCGGGGCTTGTTTTCATGCTTATAAGAAATATGGTTAAGCAATGAAAATTGACTTGCATACGTACTAGGACAATTCTTACACTTATAAATACGTGTATCCTCAATTTGGTGTTTGGTTCGCAAATGTTTCTTGAACAATATAGCCTTTACAGTTTTGTATTTGCACAGTTCGCAATCTAATTCATATGGCAGATTAACAGTATTTGAGGTGCAGTTCTCGATAGTCGTAATAGGATCTGATTTATCAATTTCAATATCCAATTGACTTTTGATGGTGGTGCTGCTTAACAATAAAGACGTATCAAATGCAATGGTTTGTCGGCGCTGAGGTTTCGGTCGCGTCTTATTTTCGTGTATATTTGTTATGTGGTTTTGTAAAGCATCGATAATATATAGCATTTATAAATCCGCGGATTATCAAACTGATGCTTGGAAATTAAATGCTTTTTATAAACTTTTCGTTTTTCTGTTGGAAATCCACTGTGCGTGCATTGAAAATTCAAATGAATTGTAGGTTTTATCAATACAGTGATCTCTTTAACAGGAACCTCTTTTTTCGATATATCTAAATCTTCATTATCTTCAGTTGCTTCATCGCCATCATTGCTTTCACCGATTTTGATTAAATTTTGTGTGATTATCGGGTAGGTCTTAGAATCGACCAACGTCTATTTTTCATACCACTATATATTAAGGGTGGTCCACGTAAAATTTTTTTTAATTTTTAGACAAAATTTTTTGTTTTTATTTTTTATGAACATTGAAAAATACCTACGATTCTCAATTTGCACCCTTATACGATGAACCCCTGATTTTTAATCGCGATTTTTATATTATTCTGTTCTCTCCACAGATCCACAAGATGGCAATCGAATATAATAATTGTAGTATACTATAATTTTCATGGCGCACCCGTCAGGTGTCTCCCGTTGTCAACCAGCAAACGTCACAGAGTTGGGATGAGAACGAAGCCGGCTTTCTTTCTCTCAGTCTCTATATGTACAGTTTCCGTCAATTGTTTTTTTTTTGGTTTTATTTGTGTCTCGATCATAGCAGTGACTGTGACAGTGACGTATCATTTTAATTTTTCAGTGCAATTCCCAAATTAGTTTTATTCTCATAGTGAATTTATCATTATTTCTCAGGCTATTATTATTTATTTACATTTTATTAATAATTAACAAAGACAGTTTTCAATACTAATTGATTAAGCAATCTGATATAAATCAAGACGTGTTGGGAACTCCCGACAACAACGATCTTTAGTTTACCGGTACATAGTGGCTCCAAGCCAAGGTCGGACACTGTAGAAAAAATGTTTCCTTCCTAAAAATATTTGAACCAAAGCAATTAGAAAAAAAGATAAAATATTTATTCAATTACTCTTTTATTGCACTTCCATTTATTGTAAAACATCAAATAAGAGTAAATTCAATGCACAAGCCAAACAAATATTTTAAAAACTAATATTTTGTATGAAGACCTTTAATTTTATTAACCATTTTGAGCCGGTTATGCATTGATTTAACCAATTTTTCGCAAAAACTAGGTTCGATTTTTTCCCATTCTTGTAATAAGATAGATTTTAAGTCATTTTTGCTAGAAAGGGAATGCTGCCGAATTTTTGTGTTAAGATGGTCACATATCTACATTTTCGATAGAATTAATATCAGGATTTTGGGTGGCGTTCCCCGAACATGGTGGCAATTATAAAGCAACCAAGAACACACTTTGTTTGCCTTGTGCTTTGGATCATTGGCTTGGTAGAAATACCAATCATCACCGAGATCAAATTTTTCAAGACTTTTTGGTAAATTTTCTCTTAAAATGTTAAGATAGTCAATTTGATTCATTATTCCTTCAATAAAATGCTAAGATCCTGGTCCAGAAGCCGAAAATGAACCCCAAACCATTACCGATCCGCCACCATGTTTGACAGTTGGTCTCAGATTGCTCAGTTGGTTTCCTCCAAACATAGGGTATTTCATCGGAGCCAAAAGCATTTAATTTACTTTCGTCAGTAAACATAACATTTTTCCAGAACGAAAAATCCTTATTTTCATGTTCTTTTGCAAATTTTAATCGTATGGTCTGATTGCGTTTGCTGATCAACGGCTTTTGTCGGGCCTTTCTACCATTTAGATCAGCCTCATGGAGTAGATTTCTGATGCATTCGATTTTTTTGCCAACTCATTTTCAGCTATAACAGCTATTTTTGGTGCACTATGAAAATGATTATCTTTAACTTTTCGCAACAGGTATCGCTTATCTGAGTCGGTAAAAACCTTGTTGTGGGCAGCTAGAGGCTTGTTTTTCACTTGTTTGTTGGTTTTGAAGCACTTAATTATATTGTGAACAGTAGAATGACTTCGGTCGACAATTACAGCAATTTCACGCACAGATTTTCCATCGTTGGAATGCTTAAAAACCAACTTTCTCAATTCAATACTTGTTACTACTTTGCCTAGACATTTTGAAATCACAAATCGTAATTTTAACTATATATTAAAAAATACCATCCATTGAATTCCCGTTAGTCTGTCAAACACTATACTTGAAGTTAGTTGCAATTCTTCGATAGAGTTCTATTTATTTCAAGGATAGAGTTTGGCTTGTACATTGAATTTCCTCGTATTTGATGTTTTACTAGAATATTTTATAATACTGAAAAAATTCATATGTTTTGTTTTTATATTTTGGAAGTGCAATAAATGAGTAATTGAAAAAATATTTTGTCTTGTTTTTTCTAATTACTTTGGCTCAAACATTTTTAGGATGGAACATTTTTCTCTACGGTGTCCGGCTTTGGCTTGGAGCCACTGTACATCATACTTAACATTTTGTGAAAATAGTTGTAAATTAAAACGGACACTTGTACGTGTTTTATTATGGTGAAAGGTAAGTCAAATAATAATAAATAAATAAAATTAAAAATAAATAATTAATAAATTAAAAAAAAAACTACATTTAGGAAAAAAACATATAACATATTTTTTAATTTGTTACTTTTTATTTATGAATTTAATTATTTATAACTTAAAAATTCATTAATGCCTTTAAAATTCACACCCATAACGAATACAATATTAAGTTACTTTTTTGTCAACAAGCATTTAAAATTGTATTATTTATATGTTCTATGTATTTACAGTCAACGTTGCCAACACGACGCACAGGGTCCAATTTGAGTCGTCGAACAAACAAATTAAGAGACATGCGAGATAGAGGAACACAAAGACCAAGCGAACAACTCCAACAAGACAATGAAGATGTTCGTGTGAGCATGACGTAGTTACGTGGATCACAATCACAAGAGGCACGAGATAAACGAAATAAACAAAGACAATTAGAACGAAGAGAAGCGCGCAGATTCGTAGTCAACAGATGTAGAGCAATTGACCAACAACGGCGCTGCAAAAAGGTCTCGCGAACAAGCTGAAAGTGAATCATCTCCTCCACAGGGCCCATCTAAAAAGAAGAAAGGGGTTTTTATAAACACAACAAACAATGTCGTTGGTGCTGAAAAGCCGGTCGCTGAAGGAGCTAGAACAATAGTTGAAAGCGAACCGTGGCAAACTGTTGCAAATTCTTACCCTTTGGTATTTTCTTATTCCAAGTAAAAAACGCTTTTAGATAAGTTCTTTAATGTTTAATACAATAGATGTTTATTAGTTCAAAGTCAAAAAGCAAGTGTAAGTAAAAAGTGTAGTTTCAAAAGAATACAGGGTTGCGTGAATATGTGAGTTGATAGAAGAGTTGCATTTCAACACGCCTCCTCAATGAACATATTCAGGCATCGTAAAGATTTCATATTTAATTTAAGCCCAACATTTTAGTAAATTTCTCATGTGTTGGCCTAACATATCAGCAATCATGTTACTACTGCTACAAAAACTTAACTGAAATTCGCCTGCTCGATATATGTATATCTCTGACATAGTGATATTGATATCAATATGTTTTGTCCTAGAATGATATACAGGATTCTTCACCAGATTCATCGCGCTCAAGTTATCTCCGTTTACGACCAGGGCTTTCGGACATTTAATTTCCATTTCGCTTAACAACTGCTTTAAATAAACGACTTCCTTCACAACACATGTTAACGCCATGTACTCAGCCGCAGTGCTGCTGAGTGCTACTGTCGGCTGCTTCTTTGATTCATACGAGAATACTCCTCCAGCCAAAATAACCACGTATCCCGTATACGACTTGCGATCGCTTACGTCGCCGCCCCAATCGGCATCCACAAAGCATTCGATTGGTTTACCCGCCCTGTAGTATTTTAATTGCTTATCTTGCGTTGTGCACAAGTACCTCAATATGCGTCTTGCCGCCGCTAAATGCTCTACTGTTTCATTGTGCAAGCTTGCACACCGAGTGCAAGATGTCTGGTCGCGTGCACACAGCCAAATACATTAGCGAACCGATAAGGGATTGATATTGAACCTGGTCAGCTTTCTTGCATGTTTCGTTATCGCAAATAACTTTATGTCCAGGGTCCAAGGGTATGGCAATAGGTCGACAATTTTCCATACTATGCTCACGTAGTAATTTTCTTATATGCCCCTTTTGGCTTATAGCAATTGTCCTTGTTTCACCATCTCTTTCGACTTCGATACTTAAAAAGTGTAGAACTTGACCCTTATCCACCACTTCAAAATGTTTTGCAATCATACTCTTTACTTTGCATGTGATTAAAGTCTGAACACCCCTAATATATCTTCTGCCGAGTTTTGTGTACTACTATACGGACGCTGACTGCATTTGCTGGACATGCATACAGCACAATTTACTTCTGCTGGTACGTTGACTGACAACCCAAGCACCATTTGCTTGTTACTCAGCTCTCGTAGACTTGCGAAATTTAAATGGCCAAAACGCGCGTGCCATTTCAATACGTCATCAATTGATTTCCTCGAAAAAACACAATTTACTTTTATTTGGCTGAAATATATACAGATCACTGACCTTGCTAGCACTTAAAATAATTGCTCCGTGCTTGTCCATGTTCGCTGCCTTATTTCCTCTGAACTCTACGATGTAGCCGCTGTTTACTGCCTTTGCAACTGACATAAAGTTGCACTGCAAACCTGCCACGAACAACACATCAACAAGTGTGACGTCGAACTCCTTTGTCTTCAAGCGCACAATTCCCTTGCCTGTTGCTGTCATTTTATTTTCACCAGCAAGCATTATTGTTTCCTCACATGCCTCGAACTTATCGAACATGTTGCGGTTGCAACACAAGTGTGAAGATGCTCCGCTGTCGACACACCAAGCGTCGGTATGTAAAACTCTGTCACTGATCGCAGAGAACAAACCATTCTGCTTTCCGTTTTGTTGTGTCGAATGTTCTCGTTGTCTTTCTTTGCACTGAGCAGCAAAGTGGCCTTTCTTACCGCAGTTGTAGCATTTCAAACTCGACCGTTTGCCTTTTCCACTGCTTTTGTCATTGCTTTTGATTACGGCACTTGACTTGTCGTATGTCTTTGCATTCGCAGAATACTTATTCCTTGTGCATGTGTTTTCGTGTGCTATGAAAGCCTGCGCGCTACTTTCGGCATACTGCGAATCGCATACTTTTCGCCGTTCGCCTTCTTCTACTAACTTAATTTTAATGGCATTAAGCGATGGTAGCTCATCACGTGATTCTAGCGCAACCACCAAATTTTCGAATGATTTCGGTAGACTAGCAAGAAGCATAACTACGAACAAATCCTCTTGGAAACAAACTCCAATTTCTGCGAGTTTTTCCGCAAGTGAGGTAAACTTGAAAACATATTGCTGAACACACTCACCATCAGTCAAACGAGTAGCAAGTAACTGCTTGAACAAAGTAACTTTTCTTACCGGGCCTTTCGGTCGATGAACATCTTGCAGGCTTTTACATGCTTCATTCGCTGTTTTGCTGTTTTTACGTGACTTATTTGCATAGGAGTAACGCTGAGGATTATGGTCGCCTTTCCTCTGTCGTCTTTTGCTTTCCACAACAGCACATCTTTCACTTCAGCACCTTCAGCTGGACGAACAGTATCTCCGCACGTAACGGACCATAACTCTTGATGCACCAGGACACTTTGGAGCTGCAAACTCCATGAGTCATAATTAGACTCATCTAACTTTTCAATATTGAAAAGTGACGAACTCATTGCAATACACAATTACTTTATTTGTTATATGTTCCGCTTAGTCCTCAGGAATTTGCACCTGGGCCCATAACCTGTTGCAAATTCTTACCCTTTGGTATTTTCTTATTCCAAGTAAAAAACGCTTTTAGATAAGTTCTTTAATGTTTAATACAATAGATGTTTATTAGTTCAAAGTCAAAAAGCAAGTGTAAGTAAAAAGTGTAGTTTCAAAAGAATACAGGGTTGCGTGAGTATGTGAGTTGATAGAAGAGTTGCATTTCAACACAAACAGTTACAAAATGGAAGCGCCAGAAACCCAAGCCAGAAAGGTCAGATGCCCTCATCGTGAAAAGTACGGGCGAATGTTCCTACGCAGACATTTCGAAGGCTGTTAAAAGAGAAGAATCCCTGAGTGGAATGAACACGATGATTCGCAAAATCCGGAAAACTGCGAACGGTGATCTCCTTTTTCAACTTGCTAAGCAATCCGATGAGAACACAGCGAAATTAAGAGTAGCGGTGGGGCAAGTTCTCGCAGGAAAAGCAGAAGTGAAATGTCTCAGGGAAGAGTGCGTCGTGGAAATACACGATATGGACGAAATAACCACCAACGAGGAGGTGTGCCTGGCGCTAAACTCTCAGCTTCCTAGCTTCAATGTAGAGCCCTCGAGCATCAAATCAATGCGGAAAGCATACGGTGGAACGCAGACAGCAACGGTTTCTCTGCCCACTGAAATAACGAGAACGCTCTTAGCAAGCGGCAAAGTCCGGATTGGCTGGGTTGTATGCCGAATTCGCGCAAAATATCACCGTCATCATTATCGCTGTTGTCGTCAACTCCACATTCGTTTTCATCGTCGCTGTTCTCGTCGTTTTCTGCTGCAGCACATAATAATGTCGCTTTCTGCAAATTTCGAAAAATATGCAGCTTAACATCGGCTACATTGCTACTTAAACCCAATACGTTACAAATTTATATTAGATCATTAGTTGTCAAGTTGTTTTCGCTGGATTTACAAGGATTTACAAAGTTTTATTAACGAATAAAAGTTATATTGAAAGATTAAAATATTGAATTTGTATTTTAAAAAATAGTTAAAAGAATTGTATTCGCGTCTTTTCGTCGAGCTGCTAATTGACTTGGCTATTATTTCGAAACTCGTTGGCCTTTTGTGGGCGTCGATGTAGCTTTAATTTTGTAGAGATGTACATAGTTTTGTAGCATAATGGACAATGTGTGGTTTAAATTAAAGGGTTACAAACTATGTTGGGGTTTCCTCAATCCCACATACATATACTTGTTACTTTAATAAAGAATAATTTATTATCTTAAATAACGTATACTTTAATTGTCTACAACGCTTATTTTCTCTTTCAATAATAATTACATCCCCACACACTTATAGTGTTAGTTATTTTTAAAAATATTTCCTAAAAAAAATATTTCAAAGAAATAACGTATGTATGTATGTATATGGCAAAACAACATTGCCGGGTCAGCTAGTACTATAGTAAATAGTAAATATATTTACTAAATAGTGGATGCATTTCCGCTAACAACGTCTGTTAATGCTACAACTACCTTTATCTTTTTAATTAATCTTTTAAGCAAACAAACAAGTTACCTGTTCTTTAAAACTTAAAAGAAACATATTACCAATTTTAAATCCACCGATTATGGCCATAAAGGAAATTAAAAAAATAGAATGTCTAAATAATAAGTATATTTTTTTTAATATTAAGCTGTTAAAACCACGGTGATACTCTTGCATATGTTTTTGCATTTTCTAAGGTCTGCTACACCGCTTCGGACATCCGGGATATTGGCATGCAAACTTCGTATCGATACATTCCTCGCTAAGCATGTGAGCGTTGTACTTTTCCGTCGAACGAAATTGAGCATCACAATTTGAGCAATTTTTTATATTTTCGCCACCATGGTGCTTATCCATGTGAGTGTGTAATTTTTGTACTGTCAATTAGTTTTTGCCACAGACAGTACATGCTTGCTTTTGTTGAGTTTCTTGGTTTTTTGTTTATTTGCTGAGTGCACTTTTATATGATCTTGACTAGAGTCTGTATATAGCGACGGTGTGTCGTTCACGACAGTCAAATGAATGCTGTTTATTTGTTATGTGACCATGTAGTAAACTATAGTACTCGTATGATCCGGAACAATAAAGACATTTATAAATATCTCTATCGTGTATATCGTGCTCCTTATTCAAGTGTTCTCTGTACTTTGTCTTTTTTTCTGTTTCATAACCACAGTGAGTACACCCATTCGGACTGAGATATTCTATTCGAATTTAATTAATTGCTTTTCCTTTTAGAGGGATCTCGAATAATATGCTCTTCTTTCTGTGATTTATCGTCATCAATTTTGTTAGATGTCACCTTTTTGATTGATTACTTTGCCATTTAATGCTTTTCCATTTTCTCCTTTTGTAACTGGAACTTTCGACTTGCGTCGTTGCTGCTTTTTCGGGGCTTGTTTTCATGCTTATAAGAAATATGGTTAAGCAATGAAAATTGACGTGCATACGTACTAGGACAATTCGTACACTTATAAATACGTGTATCCTCAATTTGGTGTTTGGTTCGCAAATGTTTCTTGAACAATATAGCCTTTACAGTTTTGTATTTGCACAGTTCGCAATCTAATTCATATGGCAGATTAACAGTATTTGAGGTGCAGTTCTCGATAGTCGTAATAGGATCTGATTAATCAATTTCAATATCCAATTGACTTTTGATGGTGGTGCTGCTTAACAATAAAGACGTATCAAATGCAATGGTTTGTCGGCGCTGAGGTTTCGGTCGCGTCTTATTTTCGTGTATATTTGTTATGTGGTTTTGTAAAGCATCGATAATATATAGCATTTATAAATCCGCGGATTATCAAACTGATGCTTGGAAATTAAATGCTTTTTATAAACTTTTCGTTTTTCTGCTGGAAATCCACTGTGCGTGCATTGAAAATTCAAATGAATTGTAGGTTTTATCAATACAGTGATCTCTTTAACAGGAACCTCTTTTTTCGATATATCTAAATCTTCATTATCTTCAGTTGCTTCATCGCCATCATTGCTTTCATCCTTCTCAACATCTAATGAAGCGCACTCCTCCGAAACGGATGGACCGATTTTGATTAAATTTTGTGTGATTATCGGGTAGGTCTTAGAATCGACCAACGTCTCTTTTTCATACCAATATATATTAAGGGTGGTCCACGTAAATTTTTTTTTAATTTTTAGACAAAATTTTTTGTTTTTATTTTTTATGAACATTGAAAAATACCTACGATTCTCAATTTGCACCCTTATACGATGAACCCCTGATTTTTAATACCTACGATTCTCAATTTGCACCCTTATACGATGAACCCCTGATTTTTAATCGCGATTTTTGGCGTAGAATACGTCTTACCTTACGGTATGGGCACCCATGTCAGGTTTTTATTGTTGTAATCTCTATTTCTTTAATTATAAGGAAACGGCACGGCAACTTTTTTAAAAAATTTTTTGTAGTCAAATGAAGATGTTAGCTTTCGTTTGACATACATTTCATGTTGGTTGATATCTTCCTAATATTTAAATTTCTCAAATGAAAATTGTATAAACACATGCACACAAATATGTGTGTGGTGTTTGGTTGAGTGTTTGCTGTTGGGCGATTTAAATGTACTCGTGCAGCCCTTTCTTTGTATTGCATAATTTTAGGCGGGCAAGTTAAAGTAGAGTAAAGGCAGAGAAAGCGCTGCAACTACTGCTTATTGGTGGTGATTTTAACACAGAAATCACTTCAAATACTAGATTGGCGAAATTTATGAGCGATACGTTTAATTTGGATTATATTCGAAATGATGCTCCCTCAACTATTGATAACACAACCATTGACTTAGTTTTTGCGAGAAATTTAAATGTTAATTTAAAAACATATTTATCCTATTTTTCCCATCATAAGCCTATATTCTCAAAAGTAACTTTCAAATAATCAAATAGATTTGGGTCTGTTTTTTATCATTTATCTTTACTATTGATAACTACCATTGACTTCGTTTTTGCGAGAAATTTAATTGATAATTTAAAAGCATTTTTATCCTATTTTCCTATCATAAGCTTATGTATGTATATCATCAAAAGTAACTAACAAATAAAGAAATTCATTTGCTTGTATTATTTATCATTATAAATTATCATTATACATATGTTTTCTGTCTTATCGAATGGCGTATTCTACGTTAAACTTAATGGCCGTGTCTCTGACACAGCCTCCTTCTTTTATATTATTCTGTTCTCTCCACAGATCCACAAGATGGCAATCGAATATAATAATTGTAGATAGTATATTATAATTTTCATGGCGCACCCGTCAGGTGTCTCCCGTTGTCAACCAGCACACGTCACAGAGTTGGGATGAGAACGAAGCCGGCTTTCTTTCTCTCAGTCTCTATACAGTTTCCGTAATTTTTTTTTTTTTGGTTTTATTTGTGTCTCGATCATAGCAGTGACTGTGACAGTGACGTATCATTTTAATTTTTCAGTGCAATTCCCAAATTAGTTTTATTCTCATAGTGAATTTATCATTATTTCTCAGGCTGTTATTATTTATTTACATTTTATTAATAATTAACAAAGACAGTTTTCAATTCTAATTGATTAAGCAATCTGGTGGCAATTATAAAGCAACCAAGAACACACTTTGTATGCCTTGTGCTTTGGATCATTGTCTTGGTAGAAATACCAATCATCACCGAGATCAAATTTTTCAAGACTTTTTGGTAAATTTTCTCTTAAAATGTTAAGATAGTCAATTTGATTCATTATTCCTTCAATAAAATGCTAAGATCCTGGTCCAGAAGCCGAAAATGAACCCCAAACCATTACCGATCCGCCACCATGTTTGACAGTTGGTCTCAGATTGCTCAGTTGGTTTCCTCCAAACATAGGGTATTTCATCGGAGCCAAAAGCATTTAATTTACTTTCGTCAGTAAACATAACATTTTTCCAGAACGAAAAATCCTTATTTTCATGTTCTTTTGCAAATTTGAATCGTATGGTCTGATTGCGTTTGCTGATCAACGGCTTTTGTCGGGCTTTTCTACCATTTAGATCAGCCTCATGGAGTAGATTTCTGATGCATTCGATATTTTTCCCAACTCATTTTCAGCTATAACAGCTATTTTTGGTGCACTATGGAAATGATTATCTTTAACTTTGTGCAACAGATATCGCTTATCTGAGTCGGTTAAAATCTTGTTGTGGGCAGCTAGAGGCTTGTTTTTCACTTGTTTGTTGGTTTTGAAGCGCTTAATTATATTGTGAACAGTAGAATGACTTCTGTCGACAATTACAGCAATTTCGCGCACAGATTTTCCATCGTTGGAATGCTTAAAAACCAACTTTCTCAATTCAATACTTGTTACTACTTTGCCTAGACATTTTGAAATCACAAATCGTAATTCTAACTATATATTAAAAAATACTATCCATTGAATTCCCGTTAGTCTGTCAAACACTATACTTGAAGTTAGTTGCAATTCTTCGATAGAGTTCTATTTATTTCAAGGATAGAATTTGGCTTGTACATTGAATTTGCTCGTATTTGATGTTTTACTAGAATATTTTATAATACTGAAATAATTCATATGTTTTGTTTTTATATTTTGGAAGTGCAATAAATGAGTAATTGAAAAAATATTTTGTCTTGTTTTTTCTAATTACTTTGGCTCAAACATTTTTAGGATGGAACATTTTTCTCTACGGTGTCCGGCTTTGGCTTGGAGCCACTGTACATCATACTTAACATTTTGTGAAAATAGTTGTAAATTAAAACAGACACTTGTACGTGTTTTATTAAGGTGAAAGGTAAGTCAAATAATAATAAATAAATAAAATTAAAAATAAATAATTAATAAATTAAAAAAAAAATTACATTAGGAAATTAACAAAACAGTAGATATGTGCTATTTTTTAATTTGTTACTTTTTATTTATGAATTTAATTATTTATAACTGTTCACATGAGCCACCCTGTGCCGAATGTCGTGGAGAATAAGAAAAATTTGAAAACAATCAGAGCATTCGATAACGTTTGTGATACCGACCGGACATTTATTTCCGAGCGACCACCCATTTTATTTTTGAAATAAAGTTTTAATTTACTTTAAACCCCCTTTTTGTTCATTTTAATTAAAAGGAAACGCCGTGACTTTGGTGAGTGACGCCCCCTACCAGTGTGTTTGTGAAGTGGTGGTAAAATTTAAAGATGGTCCTTCGGCCTATTAGAAAGGCACCTATTACAAAATAAAATTAAAATAAATAACTACATATACATATACATATACAACCATATTCAATAGTGGCAACCAATACAGTGCACATACATAAATATAAAAACACCACAAAAACACAAAATAGAACGGGCGCGAAATTAAAAAAAAAAAAAAAAAAACTACAAATAAAAATACATACATATATATTTGCGGGCGCGAACAAAAATTAAATTAACAATATAAAAAAAAAGTGGACACGGGCATCAAGAGCTGGACGACGTGGGAGGAGGAAATATAACCCTTACAAAAGGCACTTTTCGGCAGTAGCAGCTACACACATAAAATACAAAACCCAAACCCCTTTGAAGCGCTACAAAGTGAGTTGTATCTATTTCAATTTTATCTCAAAATTGCATACACATTTATGTATGCATACTTACATACATAACAAACAAAAATAGTTTCCTTTGCTTAGATTTTGTGTTCTCATACACACCTCAAATACCCCAAACATATTATTCAAGCATTGTCTTGCAAAATAAATTCCGGCATACCCCTTTTGCTAAAACAAGTAAAAGCAGGATTGTAATAATAACACCGAAGCAAAGGAAATCTAATTTAATAAAAAGTGCAAGTAATTCAAGTTCCCGCGCTTACTGCACGCATTAAAGTATATACATACATACATTCATACAAAACATTGCCTTAAACATTCCAGCACTTTGAATCCAGTACATAAAAATATATATTTACGTACATACATATGTACATATACTCGCATTAAATTTCGCGCTCTGTGAATACCGGTTTTTAATACATATTTACATTGCTCTTACGGCAGTTTTCTTACTCGCCCCTTATACCGGTAACAAAAATAATAATTTACATATTTACATACAGTACTTTTACTGTGCTCTCTTCTCACACATACACATATAATAATAATAATAATTTTGGCGCGTACACTATATATGTAGCTCAGTGTTTGGCCGAGCTTCTCCTACCATTTGTGGTGTGCGTCTTTATATTATACCACAAATGGAGGGACCTACTGTTTTGTGCCGACTCCGAACGGCAGATGTATTTAATGAGAAGCTTTTTCATGGCAGAAATGCCCTCGGAGGTTTGCCATTGCCTGCCGAGGGGTGACCGCTATTAGAAACAACTTTTTCTATTATTAATATTTTGCTTGCCCTGACTGAGATTCGAACCTCGAACTCACCAGCACATCGAGTTATAGCACGCACCGCTATCAACTCGACCACCGCGGCCACACATACACATACATACCTACATTCCAACTTTTATTTTATACGCCATACGGCATTCCATACATAAAGTAAGGCAGAGCAAAATACGTGCGAGGAAAAAGAAAAACAAAACATAAAATAAAAGGGTATACACCTTTAACAAAATAAATAAAAAATTTATTTAAATTCTCAAATTTATTAAAAAAAAAAAAAAAAATTTTTTTTTTTATTACGGCTAAAAGGAAATAAATAAAAATAAAGTTTGCACAATTAACTCCGATACACACTCACACTCAAATTATTAAATGCAATCTGACAAGTCAAAACCCAAATCTCCTCAGGTTTTGCAAATTCCAAAAATGTGTGACGAAGAAAAAGCCCTAGGCACCCCCGCCGAAGCTACACGCTCAAAACAAGGGGCAAGACCAAAGAAAGCCAAAGATGTCTCGGGTACAAAATTTATTACAGAGAGTGACAGTTTAATTCGATACTGTACACGATTCTCCTCTGCCCCCATACAAGACAATTCGGAATCGGTTTTAACGATAAAAAATTCGATAATTTTTGGGCACGTCTGCAATCATGCTACGATGCAGTAATCGAGACTGACGATTCCGATTTACCGGAAAATTTTAAATCTTCGGCACTCGCCAAATACGAAGCCTGTCTCGATCAATACGAAGAGACAAAAGCAATGATTTCCGATCAGCTTAAACTAATACAACCAGTGACGGCACCTACTCCGCTCCAGAGAGTAGAGAGACAAAATGCACAAGATGATACCCCAAACATCTACCTCAAAGTGCCAGCTTGCGACACAGAAATATTTAATGGCGGCTACGACCAGTGGCCAGCATTTCGGGATATGTTTACGGCAGTATACATAAACCACCCCAAGTTATCACAAGCACAAAAATTGTACCACCTCAGGTACAAAACAAAAGGCGAAGCCGGATCAATTGTGAAAAAATTCCAATTGAGTGACGAAAATTTCAATTTAGCGTCGGAAGCATTGAAATCCCGCTACGAAAATGAAAGGGTCCTGGTCGATAACCAAGTGACCATTTTAATGAATCTCCCTAAGATTCAGAAAGAAACTTTTGAAGAGTTTCTTAAATTACAAACAACCGTCACAAACTGCCTATCGGTGCTAAAGACGCAAGACATCCCAGTCGAAGCGTGGGACGCAATATTAGTAAATATTTGTGCCGCAACACTGCCAGCCGCAACACTGCGCTTATGGGAACAATCCCTAGTTTCCCGGAAAAAATTCCCAACATGGCAACAAATGAGCGATTTTCTTACAACCCAATATGAAATCGCAGAGAGAGTTAAGCCGTCCCAAACAGACAATGAATTCAAAATGAATTTCTCAAAACCCCAATACAAAAATTATAATCAACATAACAGAAGAACTACGGGACTTGTTGCGACAGCAACCAACTCAAATCCCGAAAATAGGGATGAACACCCCTGCTGCTCTAAAGCATCAAATGTACAAGCGCTTCATTCCGAAAATGAAAGCCAAATACTTTTACCAACAGCGATAAGCTACATCGAACATCGAGGAGAAATTTTCAAGTTAAGAGCATTAATTGATCAAGGATCACAAAGATCATTTATATCATCAAAAGCTCAAAATCGCCTCAAACTGCCAATTAAAAACTCAAACTTCCAAATATCGGGTATGGGTGGAAGAGTTATACAAAACTCAAATAAAATTTGTTCACTAACCCTAATATCACCCAAAGCGGACATAAGAATACAGGCTCAAGTCATAGTTCTACCGCAACTCACAAACATGCTTCCAAGTTACGAAGTAAATAAAAGACATTGGGAAAAATGCTCCCACCTCACGTTAGCTGATCCCAATTGTCACACCCCATCTCAAATCGATTTCCTAATTGGCAGTGATTTAATACCACAAATTATTGTCGAAGGTATTGAAAAAATTTCAAATACTCTATTAGCCCAGAATACCATATTTGGATGGATTCTAAGTGGCCAAGTCCCAGAAAAAATTTGCGCGTTTACTACTCGTGTTGAAGACATTTCAAATGAATATTTAAATACACAATTAAAAAAATTCTGGGAGATAGAAGAACTCCCCCCAACTACTCAAATCAAACCAGAAGATCGGACTTGCGAAGACTTCTATAAAGCCACGACAACTCGAAACAAAGATGGTCGTTATATCGTTCGGTTACAATTTAAATCAGATCATCCAGACACTCTCGCCTTAGGCCACTCCCGGTCCTCAGCTATCCAACAATTTTTAAGTATGGAAAAAAATCTCATGAAAAAAGGCGAGCTTAAATCACAATACGATAGTGTCTTGGAAGAATACATTGATCTCAATCATATGGAAGAAACCACATCTTATGAAGAAATTCATAAAGGCAAATACCTCTCATTTTACCTCCACCATCACGCGGTATTAAGACCTGATAAATTAACCACAAAGTTACGAGTAGTATTCAATGCCTCGAAATGCACAAGTTCAGGCAACACTCTAAATGACGTTCTCTATACAGGGCCAACATTACAACCCGATCTCATGCTGTTAATACTAAATTGGCGCATGTTCAAATATGTGTTCAATGGCGATGTAGAGAAAATGTACAGGCAAATCCTATTACACAAGGATGACCAAGATTTCCAGAGAATAGTCTTCCGCAAGTCAAGTGATAGTCCCATCCGCGACTACAAATTAAAAACAGTAACATTCGGAATAAATTGCGCACCCTATTTAGCCATTCGAACACTTCACGAATTGGCAAAAGATACCGAAAATCCCAACCTCTGGCAACCACAGTATTAAAACAACATACTTCGTGGACGATATTCTGTCAGGAAGCCATAGTTTATCGATAGCTTGTGAATTACTAAACCAAGTGATTGAATCATTGAATTCAGCAGGCTTTCCCCAAAAAAGATCACCTCAAATCACCCCGATATTTTGAAAAATATTAAAAAAGAGGACTTGTTAGACACTGACTTCCTTAAATTCGAAAAGGCAAGTACAACAAAAACGCTGGGCATACAATGGAATGCGATAGCAGATGAATTCTTGTACACTCTCGAGTCAATATCTGCGTTATCCGCCATAACCAAGCGACAAATTCTCTCCTCGGTGGCAAAACTTTTCGATCCCGCAGGATGGCTCTCGCCAATAATGATACAAGCAAAAATCCTCATACAAGAGCTATGGTTAGACGGTACCGACTGGGACGAACAAGTCAAACCTCTACGTTTGATAAAATGGCATCAATTCGCCAATAATTTACCCACAATCTCAGAGATACGAATTCCAAGATGGATAAACTTCTCACCCCATCACAATGTCGAATTACACGGCTTTTGTGACGCCTCAGAAAAGGCATATTGTGCTGCAATCTACGTGCGCACTGAATACAATAATAAAGTATCATCCCGTCTCTTAGTGGCAAAAGGCAAAGTCGCCCCCTTAAAGACTCTAAGCCTACCCCGCCTCGAACTATGTGGCGCAGTTCTATTAGCAAAATTAATTGCACTCGTCCAATCACACCTCAAATTAAATGACCGAAAACTATATTTCTGGTCAGACTCAGAGATTGTATTAGCGTGGTTGGAAAAACCCCCATATACCTGGAAGACATATGTTTCCAACCGAATCTCTCAAATACTCGACTTAGTTGGTCCAGCCACTTGGCGACACGTCGCCAGTGGTGATAACCCCGCCGATCTCGGCACACGAGGATGCAGACCTCTACTGCTCACCACCTCCTCTCTTTGGTGGAACGGTCCAACATGGCTTACAGAATCCCCCGAATTCTGACCAAAGTCCCCTTCACACAATATTATACCCCCAGAAAGTCGAAAAATTGAAAATTTTCACATCACACTAGATGATGCTGATATACTGGAACGATTCTCTTCATTCTCTCGGGCACTAAGAGTAGTAGCCTATATGTTCCAGTTTATACAAGGACTTAAAAATAAGGTCAAGAGAATACCCAATTCTCATTTACCCCAACTCCAGCATTCCGACATCCACAAGGCAAAGGTAAGCCTAATCTCGTATACTCAAACACGATATTTTAGCCGTGAAAAATCACAGTTAATAAACTCTAAGCCGATTGATAAAAGGAGTTCACTGCTAGTACTGAACCCATACCTAGACTCAACCGGGTTGATTCGTGCCGATGGACGACTGGTAAATTCTAGTCTTACATATAACGAACGGCACCCCATAATAATCCCCGAAAAATCCCCGTTTGCCAAATTATTTTTAAACTTTCTTCACCAGCTTATGCTACACGCTGAGTATCGCCTGATGCAACAAATTTTCCGAAAGGAATTTTATATCCCGCGCTTAAAGCCCCAAATTAAGAAGTGCATTTTCATGTGCAAAGTATGCACCATACATAAACAAAAAATGTGGTCACAGGTGTTGACTTTGCTGGGCCTTTCCAGATAAAGGCCTCTATGTTAAGGTCCTCAACCTACACTAAAGGGTACGTGGCCGTCTTTGTGTGTTTTACCACAAAAGCGGTGCACCTTGAGCTATGTTCAGATCTGACCATGGCGGCTTTTCTCCCGACATTTGCTCGCTTTGTCGGCAGGCGAGGCTACCCTTCTAAAATGATGAGCGATAACGGTAAAACGTTTATCGGAGCTAAACGAGCCACAGAAAGGGAATTTATCAAATTCATAGATGAGGTCTCCCCTGAAATCATCAAAAAATATGCAACCCAAGGCATTGATTGGCAATTTATCCCACCAAGCGCTCCAAACATGGGCGGATTATGGGAATCAGCAGTGAAAAGCTTTAAAATCCATTTCAAAAAAACCGCAGGCAGTCATAAGTTCAACTTCGAGGAGTTTGTAACATTGCTTACTCGAATTGAAGCTGTCCTCAATTCACGGCCACTCTCAACTTTCTCACAAGATCCATCAGATCTAACAGCCCTAACCCCTGGGCATTTTCTAAGAGGAGCCCCAATCCTCGCAATACCCGAACCGAGCACAGACTCACTTAGTTTATTGAACCGATGGGAAAAAATTAAAATCCTCCATTCGGCCGCAGATGGAAAGAAGACTAGCTCAAAGATCTTCAAAAGCGATATCGTTGGAAAACTAGCCAAACGGAACCAAATATCGGAGATTGCGTCATTATAAAAGACGAATGTCTTCCACCCACAGAATGGCGACTCGGACGAATAGAAAAATTACACCGCGGGCCTGATGGCCATGTCCGAATCGTTGATCTCCGCACACAATCGGGAAAACTAACTCGACCTCTTGTAAAACTGTGCATTCTTCCCGCCGCTGAAGAATTGACCGCAAACCCCGCAAATTAATAAAATTGAGCCGTAAACTCGTAAAACAATAAACCAAACTCGCACTTTACGTATACTTAATCCAATAATCGTATATCAAACTAATACGAAAACAAGACCAAAATCAAATGCACCACTGCTGCACTCACTCATTACATAATATGTAACCCCGTATATACATACATAAAAAATACCTCCTTTTTTCCACAGAAATCAATGGAGTACGACATGAACGAGATCGCCGAAGCTATCGAGCAAGTCGACCGCACGTCACCTACACAATCCCGTGCCCCAACTCGTCAACCTCGCTCTGCAGTCGTCAGAGGTCCGGCAGTTCCAGTAGCCGCACCCCGCACCAGCGTGCGCCCAGCATCGGCAACCCCAACGATAGGAAACCCGCCGGCATCCATCACAACCTCAAGCGGAGTTGAGGCGAACGGCCACGAACAGCGCCGTTTGAGATGCGGTCTGTGCGCTCAACGGCACTTCCTGCGTCACTGCCCCATATTTAGGGGCATGCCACCTCTACAGCGGCAGCAAGTAGCATTGCCTAAATTGCATGGCGCTCACGCACACGACGCAAGAGTGCATGTCACTAAGTTTGTGCCAAATATGCCACAGACCGCATCACACAATCTTCCATCGCCTACCCAGGCGCACCGAGGTCAGCGCACCAAATCGTCGGCGTCAACCGCAGCCACCACATCGACGCCAACAGCGACCACCGCTACATCCATCGCCAGCAGCGACTAGACGAAGGTGGCAACCTCCGACCGCCCGGCCCCAACCAGCTATAAGCAGCCGTCGTCAGCGTTCCACAGGCCTAAGCGACGTGGTAGAGGTGTTGCAACAGATGCAGCGATTGCTAGGCAATTAATTCGCCTAGGGGGGCCGGGATGTTCACATGAGCCACCCTGTGGCGAATGTCGTGGAGAATAAGAAAAATTTGAAAACAATCAGAGCATTCGATAACGTTTGTGATACCGACCGGACATTTATTTCCGAGCGACCCCCCCATTTTATTTTTGAAATAAAGTTTTAATTTACTTTAAACCCCCTTTTTGTTCATTTTAATTAAAAGGAAAACGCCGTGACTTTGGTGAGTGACGCCCCCTACCAGTGTGTTTGTGAAGTGGTGGTATAATTTAAAGAATAACTTAAAAATCCATTAATGCCTTTAAAATTCACAGCCATAACGAATACAATATTAAGTTACTTTTTTGTCAACAAGCATTTAAAATTGAATTATTTATATGTTCTATGTATTTACAGTCAACGTTGCCAACACGACGCACAGGATCCAATTTGAGTCGTCGAACAAACAAATTAAGAGACATGCGAGATAGAGGAACACAAAGATCAAGCGAACAAATCCAACAAGACAATGAAGATGTTCGTGTGAGCATGACGTAGCTAGAACAATAGTTGAAAGCGAACCGTAGCAAACAGCTACAAAACGGAAGCGCCAGAAACCCAAGCCAGTAAGGTCAGATGCCCTCATCGTGAAAAGTACGGGCGAATGTTCATACGCAGACATTTCGAAGGCTGTTAAAAGAGAAGAATCCCTGAGTGGAATGAACACGATGATTCGCAAAATCCGGAAAACTGCGAACGGTGATCTCCTTTTTCAACTTGCTAAGCAATCCGATGAGAACACAGCGAAATTAAGAGTAGCGGTGGGGCAAGTTCTCGCAGGAAAAGCAGAAGTGAAATGCCTCAGCGAAGAGTCCGTCGTGGAAATACACGATATGGACGAAATAACCACCAACGAGGAGGTGTGCCTGGCGCTAAACTCTCAGCTTCCTAGCTTCAATGTAGAGCCCTCGAGCATCAAATCAATGCGGAAAGCATACGGTGGAACGCAGACAGCAACGGTTTCTCTGCCCACTAAAATAACGAGAACGCTCTTAGCAAGCGGCAAAGTCCGGATTGGCTGGGTTGTATGCCGAATTCGCGCAAAAATGCAGCCTAAACGTTGCTTTAAATGCCTCGACTTCGGCCACATAGCAATGAACTGCTCCAGCCAAAAAAATTATAAAAGTGCATGCTTTAAATGCGGAGAAGACGGCCATGTAGCGAGGACGTACACAAATCCCAAAAAATGTTTATTGTGCGAAAAGAGACGAGAAATACGCACTGACCACTCTAGTGGTGGCATTAAATATCCTGTATATAAAGAAGCGATCCAAAAATTAAAACCACTATGAGATTATTGCAGCTAAATCTTAACCACTGCCGCGCAAGACCTCCTGTCGCAAACAGTTCTCGACTTAAAGGTCGACATAGCACTACTGAGCGAGCCTTACAAGAGAAAGTCGGTCAATTGGACTCAGGACATCGGTGGGAAAGCCGCAATATGGTCTTGTGGACAAAATCCCGCATATATAGGAAATGTACTGAGTGAAAGAGGTTTCATACGCGGTAAAATAGACGATATTTATATATACAGCTGTTACATTCCGCCAAGTACCCCTCTAAACATGTTTGAGGAAATCGTCGAAAAAATAGCCATAGATGCCATAACAAAACCGCGGTTCATAATTGCAGGCGACTTTAATGCCTGGGCCACAGAGTGGGGCACACAGCGAACGACTCCAAGGGGAAGAGCGCTGTTGGAAGCATTTGCCTGCTTAGATGTGGCGATACTGAACACATCAGACATCACACTCGTAAGCTCCAACCTTTACACGCGGTCCAAATGGAGTATAAGCGCGTGCTACACTCAAAGCGATCACTCGGGTATTATACGCGATATAAAATTAAACAGTAGCAAAGTAGCGAAAACAGCGACTAAAGCGCCAAGGGTGGAAAATCAGCACCCTCGACCAAGAGGTGTTCAAAGAAATGCTACAAACTACAGAATACACGGGGTGTGCGAACAACAAGTGCATACAATTTATGAATAATATTCGAACAGCATGCAATGCGTCGATGTCTCGCAAGTCTGCCACCAAGCAACAATCTCCGGTTTATTGGTGGAACGATGACATACAAAACCTTAGAGAAGAGTGTATCAAGTCCATAAGACGCTTTCAAAGAGCAAAAGGAAGACCACACTTCACAGACTTTAGAGAAATGTACAGATTAGCGAGGCGCGCACTGAAGATTGCAATTAAAGAAAGCAAGCGTCAATGCTTCCTTGAACTCTGCGATAAAGATGAGAATAATCCATGAGGAACAGCATTCCAAATTATGACAAAGAAATTAAAAGAAGTTAAAGACTCAACTCCAACATGTCCACAATTCCTAAGACAAACAGTGAACACACTTTTTCCAGAGCAAAGAAGACTGGTCTCATCTACCCCAAAAACTAGAGAGCACGTTTTCCGCAAGGTTACCGCTGAAGAAGTTATTCAAGCACTAAAGATACTCGATGACAAAAAGTCTCCGGGTCCTGACGGAGTTCCAAATAAGGTGCTAAAACTGGCCTTTACCCACGTAACATTAACAGTAGTAGATATATTTAATACCTGCTTGGCGGAGGCAACGTTCCCATCGATATAGAAGCGACAAACTCTGGTACTTTTGCCCAAACCTGGTATTCGCCTAACGGAGCCACCTAGCTATAGACCAATATGCTTGCTCGACTCTGCAGGTAAAATCCTAGAGCGTATAATATACGGTTTATCTGAAACCCAGTTCGGGTTCAGAAAAGGAAGATCCACTGTCGACGCCGTAAACTTGGCTACGAAAATAGCACAAGAGGCGATTAGTGGTACTCGATGGCTACAGGGATCTAACAAATACTGCATAATGGTGACTCTTGATGTTAAAAATGCCTTCAACACAGCCAACTTGGCTAAAACTCTAGATGCGCTGGACCGTATTGGAATATCCAGCTACTTACGAGAAACCATGCGCAGCTATTTTGAAGGACGCGTTTTGGAGTACGCAACATCAGCGGGCGCAAGAAACTTGAAAGTCAGAGGCGGTATTCCCCAAGGTTCCGTACTCAGACCATTACTCTGGAACGTCATGTACGACGGGGTCCTGCGTATAAAACTGCCAAACGAGGCAAAAATAATTGGATTCGCAGACGACATCGCCTTGATTACTACAAGTAAACACCTGAGCGAAATTTGCGACACCACGAATAGATCTATGCAGTAGTTCAGTCGTGGCTGGCGCAAAATGGACTTAAACTGGCGAAGCAGAAAACAGAGTCAGTGCTCATATCCAGCAGGAAAAAGGTGGAGTCAGTCACAATAAAAGTTGGCGACCACGATATAACAACACTGCCAGCAGTTAAGTACCTGGGAATAATGATAGATAGGAGGCTATCGTTCAAATCGCACCTCGAAAACGTTAACGAAAGAGCATCAGCCACAGTAACAGCACTATCGCGGATAATGCTAAATGCACGCGGTCCAAAGCAACGACGACGCCAATTAATTGCAGGCACAGTAAAGAGCCAAATATTATACGCCGCTCCAGTCTGGCACTCGGCATCAAAGTGCGCATCGTACATGCGTGGCATAAAGGCAACATACCGTCTATGCGCGCGCCTATGTGTGCTGCGCTTTTAAAACGGTTTCCGACGAAGCAGCACTAGTAATCGCGGGGATGTATCCTATCGATATACTAGTGAACGAAGCGGCAATCATTGCGGATAACAAAATGGAGCGATGCAAGAGAGGCCAGCACGCATACCTGGCAGAACAGATGGAGTAACGCAACAAAGGGTCGCTGGACATACCGCTGTATTCCAGATTTAAAAAGCTGGTTGACCAGAAAGCACGGCAAAGTAGACTTCTACTTAGCACAGTCCCTGACGGGACACGGGTGCTTTGAAGCATATCTCTACCGCTTCAAACACGAATCGGACCCGATGTGCGATTACTATTCAGGAGACGCAACAGAAAGCGTCCACCACGTATTCTTCGAGTGCACGCGATTTGATGACATCTCAGAGAAAATTCTTAACATAACCGGGGTAATTTGTACACCCGAATCGCTCGTAGCGTCTATGCTACAAAGCAGTGAAAAATGGAAGACAGCTAGCGGCGACTAACCGCCTTTCCTCCCCATGATGTAATGCTTGACGGCAGTTCCGTGGGGTGGAGAATTCGACGAAAAAACAGGTTTATCCTGGTTTCAAAGTGCCACTTGAGGGTAGTGCGCTACCACAACGCCCTGAAATAAAAAAAACATACAACACACATACACACACAGTAATTTGCACATTTCGGAATGCCGATACTTGCTGCCAAACGGTGCACTTAGTTAAGGGGAAAGTTAACTAAAGGGCACTGTTTGGCGGTTCAACGGCGGTTTAAACAAATTTCGACACTTCACTTCTTTTCCGAAGACGAGAGACACAGGTTACACAGCAGCCACAACGCCACTACGGAGGTAATTTCTACATTTTTATACTATTACACAATCACAGATATTCCAATTTATAACGATTTAAATTTAATAAATTCAATTATCCGCTAATACCAGACCAATCGTTCACTTCTTCTTTTTTCCATAAAACTTTACATATATACCGTATACGCGGCCGTGTAAATATTGGTCCTTCGAGCCGTGAGAATAATACAGTCCACTATCTCAACACATATCAGCTATCGATTCATCAGCGAGTTTACACCGCACAATATCCGAAGGAAATTAATCCAGCACTTGGTATCCATATCAAAGCTAGAAGCTTAAGACGAACGAGTCACCAGCACATCACAGTACAGAGAAACAATTTTCCAATCAGCACTGCAATCATTCCAGATTTTTATAAACACAAGGTACGTGGTTTGAATTTCAGTGCTACTCCGGTTTTTGTTTTAAACCAATTTTAATAAAATCATTAAAGAAAACTAGTTTGTAAACGCAAATGCAAGATTGAAGAAGAATACTCAGTGAAGACACATTTTGAGGCGCGCACATTATTATTAATACATTTTCTTTTGTTCCACAATAAATCCGCGTTTTCCCACATAATATTGTTTAGTTTAGAAAGAATTTACGCGCGAACATTGATTTTGTGTAAGACTTTCCAAACAATTTTCACAAATCACCGGTCTGCGCAATATATGCACGTTCACATATATTATCACTTCGCGCACTGTGTTGTTGTTTCATTGCTGATTCCATCAAATGATCGAATTTTAAACGAATCTAATCACTTTCCAAGTGCATGGCATTTTAATTCGATATCGAAAAAGTTTATCTTGCACTTATTAATTGTTACGTGAAGCGGTTCAATTGTCTAAATCACTTTATTTTGTAAGTTTTCATTTTGCACATAACCTTGAATATCACCTTGCACACTGCTTCTTCTTCTTCAAACTTGCGGCGACACAATCACTTATTGCATTGTCAAAAAAAAAAAACTTTGAGTTTGAGAATTTGTGAGATTAAAATAAACCTTTACACTGTTGCGTATATTCCGTGTAAATATTGTTTGGATAAATATTGTAAAACGTTGCACTGTTGCGTATATTCCGTATACGCGGCCGGGCAAATATTGTTTTTGGTATATTCCATATACGCGTATGTAAGAATTTACTATATACACCGGTCGTTCGGTGGCGAGTGAACTAGAGAGAGTAATACATATTAACAATATATATATATACAATTGAATTAATACATATACTAATCGCGGGGATGTATCCTATCGATATACTAGTGAACGAAGCGGCAATCATTGCGGATAACAAAATGGAGCGATGCAAGAGAGGCCAGCACGCATACCTGGCAGAACAGATGGAGTAACGCAACAAAGGGTCGCTGGACATACCGCTGTATTCCAGATTTAAAAAGCTGGTTGACCAGAAAGCACGGCAAAGTAGACTTCTACTTAGCACAGTCCCTGAAGGGACACGGGTGCTTTGAAGCATATCTCTACCGCTTCAAACACGAATCGGACCCGATGTGCGATTACTATGGAGGAGACGCAACAGAAAGCGTCCACCACGTATTATTCGAGTGCACGCGATTTGATGACATCTCAGAGAAAATTCGTAACATAACCGGGGTAATTTGTACACCCGAATCGCTCGTAGCGTCTATGCTACAAAGCAGTGAAAAATGGAAGACAGCTAGCGGCGACTAACCGCTAACCGAATTCGACGAAAAAAACAGGTTTATCCTGGTTTCAAAGTGCCACTTGAGGGTAGTGCGCTACCACAACGCCCTGAAATAAAAAAAAACATACAACACACATACACACACAGTAATTTGCACATTTCGGAATGCCGGTACTTGCTGCCAAACGGTGCACTTAGTTAAGGGGAAAGTTAACGAAAGGGCACTGTTTGGCGGTTCAACGGCGGTTTAAACAAATTTCGACACTTCACTTCTTTTCCGAAGACGAGAGACACAGGTTACACAGCAGCCACAACGCCACTACGGAGATAATTTCTACATTTTTATACTATTACACAATCACAGATATTCCAATTTATAACGATTTAAATTTAATAAATTCAATTATCCGCTAATACCAGACCAATCGTTCACTTCTTTTTTCCATAAAACTTTACATACATATATACCGTATACGCGGCCGTGTAAATATTGGTCCTTCGAGCCGTGAGAATAATACAGTCCACTATCTCAACACATATCAGCTATCGATTCATCAGCGAGTTTATACCGCACAATATCCGAAGGAAATTAATCCAGCACTTGGTATCCATATCAAAGCTAGAAGCTTAAGACGAACGAGTCACCAGCACATCACAGTACAGAGAAACAATTTTCCAATCAGCACTGCAATCATTCCAGATTTTTATAAACACAAGGTACGTGGTTTGAATTTCAGTGCTACTCCGGTTTTTGTTTTAAACCAATTTTAATAAAATCATTAAAGAAAACTAGTTTGTAAACGCAAATACAAGAGTGAAGAAGAATACTCAGTGAAGACACATTTTGAGGCGCGCACATTATTATTAATACATTTTCTTTTGTTCCACAATAAATCCGCGTTTTCCCACATAATATTGTTTAGTTTAGAAAGAATTTACGCGCGAACATTGATTTTGTGTAAGACTTTTCCAAACAATTTTCACAAATCACCGGTCTGCGCAATATATGCACGTTCACATATATTATCACTTCGCGCACTGTGTTGTTGTTTCATTGCTGATTCCATCAAATGATCGAATTTTAAACGAATCTAATCACTTTCCAAGTGCATGGCATTTTAATTCGATATCGAAAAAGTTTATCTTGCACTTATTAATTGTTACGTGAAGCGGTTGAATTGTCTAAATCACTTTATTTTGTAAGTTTTCATTTTGCACATAACCTTGAATATCACCTTGCACACTGCATCTTCTTCAAACTTGCGGCGACACAATCACTTATTGCATTGTCAAAAAAAAAAAAATTTGGGTTTGAGAATTTGTGAGATTAAAATAAACCTTTACACTGTTGCGTATATTCCGTGTAAATATTGTTTGGATAAATATTGTAAAACGTTGCACTGTTGCGTATATTCCGTATACGCGGCCGGGCAAATATTGTTTTTGGTATATTCCATATACGCGTATGTAACAATTTACTATATACACCGGTCGTTGGGTGGCGAGTGAACTAGAGAGAGTAATACATATTAACAATATATATATATACAATTGAATTAATACATATACTATTACATTTTATATGCACATTCTTTCATACACAAAACCAAGTTGTGATTTATTAAAGAGGCGTTTGTGTTTTTTTGCCTGGCGTGATTAGGCTACTATTTTTGGCAGAGATTTTGATAGTTTTTCAACTACTGTCATAGCAACAGAAACTCGAAGAATGGACACCTTCATTCGTTTGGCAGACTCAGTAGCAGAATTCGAAACTGACTACAACAGCGCTGACCCAGCTGAACATACAAAACACTCTATTGCAATTGAGCAAGACGAACTCAAAGCTTTATGGGGAAACACGAAGGTAGCTTATGACGAACTCGTTGGTTCAACAACGTTGGTTATTATAGTTTTGTTCGCTGCCAGACTACCATGGCCGAACTTTCCGAAAAATTTCCCAAATCGGAAAAGGTCAATGAAGACAAACCTGCTCGCGAGCACAATATTCATTTGCCTCCATGCAATACAGACATCTTTAGGGCAGATTATCTCTCATGCCCTTCCTTCCTTTGATATGTTCACGGCTATATACATAATAAACAAACGTCTTACCCTGGTTGAAAAATTATTTCATCTCAACCAAAAAACCCAAGGGGAAGCGAAAGAAATTGTGCAAAGGTGCCCATTGACAAACGAAGGTTTTTCAACAGCCTGGAAAAACCTCAGTGACAGATACGAAAACAAACGTATACTAGTCAACACACAACTAAAGCTTCTATTTAGCCTAAAGTCAGTTGAGAGCGAATGCGGTAGCTCTATCAAAAAGTTGCAGCGCGATATAAATAATTGGATCTCATCACTTCAATGTCATCAAATTGACATCTCCAATTGGGATGCAATCATTACATACTTGTGCTTAACAAAACTGCCAGAAAGCAACAGCTCAGAGGGGAACTCCGAACCCCCAAGATGACATACGAGAATCTACGAATAATAATGATAAAGCTGTGAAAAACGTTAACTCTTGCTACGCAAACACAAATGTGGGAGTGCTATTAGGTACGGCACGTGTCAACATATTTTATAATGGCACACATTTTTGTGCTAGGGCATTCATTGATTCGGGTTCTGAGTGTTCATTCATTACCGAAAAGCTCAAGCGCAGAATAAACATTCCGTCACAGCGGTTCTGTGCTCAAGTGTCGGGAATCAACAATTCTAACTCTGCGCAAGTTAAAGAAGCGTGCGCAATACAACTGCGGTCAGTCACAGACCCACTAGTCAATATCGAAACAGTGGTTCTTGTTCTACCACAGCTAACTGGGAATCTGCCAACTTGCCAAGTAAGCGCAATGACGAGGCAGGCATTCCCAGACTTGGTATTGGCGGATAAGAGGTTCTTCGTCAACCAACCAGTTGATCTTATCCTTGGCGGAGACGTTTATCCCCAAATTATTTTAAATGGCTTAAGAAAAAATGTGCTTAATACACTTATTGCCCAAGAAACCGTGTTTGGTTGGATAATTACCGGCAATGCAGAAACTTCGAGTTCTTCCACCAATATGGACGAATCGGACCCGATGTGCGATTACTGTGGAGGAGACGCAACAGAAAGCGCCCACCACGTATTCTTCGAGTGCACGCGATTTGATGACATCTCACAGAAAATTCGTAACATGAACGGGGTAATTTGTACACTCGAATCGCTCGTAGCGTCTATGCTACAAAGCAGTGAAAAATGGAAGACAGCTAGTGATGCAATAGCAGAAGCAATGAAGAGGTTGAGAACCCTCGAAAGACTTCGGCGTAGCAGCGGCGACTAACCGCCTTTCCTCCCCATGATGTATTGTTGACGGCAGTTCCGTGGGGTGGAGAATTCGACGAAAAAAACAGGTTTATCCTGGTTTCAAAGTGCCACTTGAGGGTAGTGCGCTACCACAACGCCCTGAAATAAGAAAAAAAAAAACATACAACACATATACACACACAATAATTTGCACATTTCGGAATGCCGGTACTTGCCGCCAAACGGTGCACTTAGTTAAGGGGAAAGTTAACGAAAGGGCACTGTTTGGCGGTTCAACGGCGGTTTAAACAAATTTCGACACTTCACTTCTTTTCCGAAGACGAGAGACACAGGTTACACAGCAGCCACCATGCCACTACGGAGGTAATTTCTAAATTTTTATACTATTACACAATCACAGATATTCCGATTTATAACGATTTAAATTTAATAAATTCAATTATCCGCTAATACCAGACCAATCGTTCACTTCTTCTTTTTTCCATAAAACTTTACATATATACCGTATACGCGGCCGTGTAAATATTGGTCCTTCGAGCCGTGAGAATAATACAGTCCACTATCTCAACACATATCAGCTATCAATTCATCAGCGAGTTTACACCGCACAATATCCCAAGGAAATTAATCCAGCACTTGGTATCCATATCAAAGCTAGAAGCTTAAGACGAAAGAGTCACCAGCACATCACAGTACAGAGAAACAATTTTCCAATCAGCACTGCAATAATTCCAGATTTTTATAAACACAAGGTACGTGGTTTGAATTTCAGTGCCACTCCGGTTTTTGTTTTAAACCAATTTTAATAAAATCATTAAAGAAAACTAGTTTGTAAACGCAAATGCAAGAGTGAAGAAGAATACTCAGTGAAGACACATTTTGAGGCGCGCACATTATTATTAACACATTTTCTTTTGTTCCACAATAAATCCGCGTTTTCACACATAATATGGTTTAGTTTAGAAAGAATTTACGCGCGAACATTGATTTTGTGTAAGACTTTTCCAAACAATTTTCACAAATCACCGGTCTGCGCAATATATGCACGTTCACATTTATTATCACTTCGCGCACTGTGTTGTTGTTTCATTGCTGATTCCATCAAATGATCGAATTTTAAACGAATATAATCACTTTCCAAGTGCATGGCATTTTAATTCGATATCGAAAAAGTTTATCTTGCACTTATTAATTGTTACGTGAAGCGGTTGAATTGTCTAAATCACTTTATTTTGTAAGTGTTCATTTTGCACATAACCTTGAATATCACCTTGCACACTGCTTCTTCTTCTTCAAACTTTCGGCGACACAATCACTTATTGCATTGTCAAAAAAAAAAAACTTTGAGTTTTAGAATTTGTGAGATTAAAATAAACCTTTACACTGTTGCGTATATTCCGTGTAAATATTGTTTGGATAAATATTGTAAAACGTTGCACTGTTGCGTATATTCCGTATACGCGGCCGGGAAAATATTGTTTTTGGTATATTCCATATACGCGTATGTAACAATTTACTATATATACCGGTCGTTGGGTGGCGAGTGAACTAGAGAGAGTAATACATATTAAATATATATATATATACAATTGAATTAATACATATACTATAACATTTTATATGCACATTCTTTCATACACCAAACCAAGTTGTGATTTATTAAAGAGGCGTTTGTGTTTTTTTGCCTGGCGTGATTAGGCTACTATTTTTGGCAGAGATTTTGATAAAGACAATAACCATTTTCTAGAAAGTTTTTCAACTACTGTCATAGCAACAGAAACTCGAAGAATGGACACTTTCATTCGTTTGGCAGACTCAGTAGCAGAATTCGAAACTGACTACAACAGCGCTGACCCAGCTGAACATACAAAACACTCTATTGCAATTGAGCAAGACGAACTCAAAGCTTTATGGGGATAAACTAAGGTAGCTTATGATGAACTCGTTGGTTCAACAACGTTGGTTATTATAATTTTGTTCGCTGCCAGACTACCATGGTTGAACTTTCCGAAAAATTTACCAAATCGGAAAAGGTCAATGAAGACAAACCTGCTCGCGAGCACAATATTCATTTGCCTCCATGCGATACAGACATCTTTAGGGGAGATTATCTCTCATGGCCTTCCTTCCTTTGATATGTTCACGGCTATATACATAATAAACAAACGTCTTACCCCGGTTGAAAAATTATTTCATCTCAACCAAAAAACCCAAGGGGAAGCGAAAGAAATTGTGCAAAGGTGCCCATTGACAAACGAAGGTTTTTCAACAGCCTGGAAAAACCTCAGTGACAGATACGAAAACAAACGTATACTAGTCAACACACAACTAAAGCTTCTATTTAGCCTAAAGTCAGTTGAGAGCGAATGCGGTAGCTCTATCAAAAAGTTGCAGCGCGATATAAAAAATTGCATCTCATCACTTCAATGTCATCAAATTGACATCTCCAATTGGGATGCAATCATTACATACTTGTGCTCAACAAAACTGCCAGAATGCACACTGGCCCTATGGGAACAATCCATTGAAAACAAAACCGAAATATCAAAATGGAAGGATATGGATCGAATCCTCTCAAATCGTTTTCAGACGTTGGAAACAGTGTCAGGCTTGAGAGCGAGTAAAATTTCACAGGCACCGAAGCCACAAAGCCTGCGACAAAACACTGACATTCCTCCAAAAAGATTTGGCGCTTATTCAACGAACGTGAAGCAGCATTCATGTAAAATTTGCCAAAGTAATGACCACAAATTGCGAAATTGTCAAAGATTCCGACAACTAACCCCGACTCAAAAAATAGAGTATGTCAAGAGCAATAATGGTTGCTTGAATTGCTTATCATTTGGACACACGGTGTCAAGATGCACAAGTTCCTTCAATTGCAGTGCATGTCACTCGCGACATCAAACACTGCTCCATGTGCAAGCATTCCAGCCCAAAGCAACAGCTCAGTGGGGAACTCCGAACCCCCAAGATGACATACCTTCCACTTCAAGGCAAGCACAGTGGAGACAAGAATCTACGAATAATAATGATAAAGCTGTGAAAAACGTTAACTCTTGCTACGCAAACACAAATGTGGGAGTGCTTTTAGGTACGGCACGTGTCAACATATTTTATAATGGCACACATTTTTGTGCTAGGGCATTCATTGATTCGGGTTCTGAGTGTTCATTCATTACCGAAAAGCTCAAGCGCAGAATAAACATTCCGTCACAGCGGTTCTGTGCTAAAGTGTCGGGAATCAACAATCCTAACTCTGCGCAAGTTAAAGAAGCGTGCGCAATACAACTGCGGTCAGTCACAGACCCACTAGTCAATATCGAAACAGTGGTTCTTGTTCTACCACAGCTAACTGGGAATCTGCCAACTTGCCAAGTAAGCGCAATGACGAGGCAGGCATTCCCAGACTTGGTATTGGCGGATAAGAGGTTCTTCGTCAACCAACCAGTTGATCTTATCCGTGGCGGAGACGTTTATCCCCAAATTATTCTAAATGGCTTAAGAAAAAATGTGCTTAATACACTTATTGCCCAAGAAACCGTGTTTGGTTGGATAATTACCGGCAATGCAGAAACTACGAGTTCTTCCACCAATATGGACGAATCGGACCCGATGTGCGATTACTGTGGAGGAGACGCAACAGAAAGCGTCCACCACGTATTCTTCGAGTGCACGCGATTTGATGACATCTCACAGAAAATTTGTTACATAAACGGGGTAATTTGTACACCCGAATCGCTCGTAGCGTCTATGCTACAAAGCACTGAAAAATGGAAGACAGCTAGTGATGCAATAGCAGAAGCAATGAAGAGGTTGAGAACCCTCGAAAGACTGTGTGCTTAATACACTTATTGCCCAAGAAACCGTGTTTGGTTGGATAATTACCGGCAATGCAGAAACTACGAGTTCTTCCACCAATATGGACGAATCGGACCCGATGTGCGATTACTGTGGAGGAGACGCAACAGAACGTCCACCACGTATTTTTCGAGTGCACGCGATTTGATGACATCTCACAGAAAATTTGTAACATAAACGGGGTAAATTGTACACCCGAATCGCTCGTAGCGTCTATGCTACAAAGCAGTGAAAAATGGAAGACAGCTAGTGATGCAATAGCAGAAGCAATGAAGAGGTTGAGAACCCTCGAAAGACTTCGGCGTAGCAGCGGCGACTAACCGCCTTTCCTCCCCATGATGTGATGCTTGACGGCAGTTCCGTGGGGTGGAGAATTCGACGAAAAAACAGGTTTATCCTGGTTTCAAAGTGCCACTTGAGGGTAGTGCGCTACCACAACGCCCTGAAATAAGAAAAAAAAAAAACATACAACACACATACACACACAGTAATTTGTACATTTCGGAATGCCGGTACTTGCCGCCAAACGGTGCACTTAGTTAAGGGGAAAGTTAACGAAAGGGCACTGTTTGGCGGTTCAACGGCGGTTTAAACAAATTTCGACACTTCACTTATTTTCCGAAGACGAGAGACACAGGTTACACAGCAGCCACCACGCCACTACGGAGGTAATTTCTACATTTTTATACTATTACACAGTCACAGATATTCCGATTTATAACGATTTAAATTGAATAAATTCAATTATCCGCTAATACCAGACCAATCGTTCACTTCTTCTTTTTTCCATAAAACTTTACATATATACCGATACGCGGCCGTGTAAATATTGGTCCTTCGAGCCGTGAGAAAAATACAGTCCACTATCTCAACACATATCAGCTATCAATTCATCAGCGAGTTTACACCGCACAATATCCCAAGGAAATTAATCCAGCACTTGGTGTCCATATCAAAGCTAGAAGCTTAAGACGAACGAGTCACCAGCACATCACAGTACAGAGAAACAATTTTCCAATCAGCACTGTAATCATTCCAGATTTTTATAAACACAAGGTACGTGGTTTGAATTTCAGTGCTACTCCGGTTTTTGTTTTAAACCAATTTTAATAAAATCATTAAAGAAAACCAGTTTGTAAACGCAAATGCAAGAGTGAAGAAGAATACTCAGTGAAGACACATTTTGAGGCGCGCACATTATTATTAATAAATTTTCTTTTGTTCCACAATAAATCCGCGTTTTCCCACATAATATTGTTTAGTTTAGAAAGAATTTACGCGCGAACATTGATTTTGTGTAAGACTTTTCCAAACGATTTTCACAAATCACCGGTCTTCGCAATATATGCACGTTCCCATATATTATCACTTTGCGCACTGTGTTGTTGTTTCATTGCTGATTCCATCAAATGATCGAATTTTAAACGAATATAATCACTTTCCAAGTGCATGGCATTTTAATTCGATATCGAAAAAGTTTATCTTGCACTTATTAATTGTTACGTGAAGCGGTTGAATTGTCTAAATCACTTTATTTTGTAAGTTTTCATTTTGCACATAACCTTGAATATCACCTTGCACACTGCTTCTTCTTCTTCAAACTTTCGGTGACACAATCACTTACTGCATTGTCAAAAAAAAAACTTTGAGTTTGAGAATTTGTGAGATTAAAATAAACCTTTACACTGTTGCGTATATTCCGTGTAAATATTATTTGGATAAATATTGTAAAACGTTGCACTGTTGCGTATATTCCGTATACGCGGCCGGGCAAATATTGTTTTTGGTATATTCCATATACGCGTATGTAACAATTTACTATATACACCGGTCGTTGGGTGGCGAGTGAACTAGAGAGAGTAATACATATTAACAATATATATATATACAATTGAATTAATACATATACTATTACATTTTATATGCACATTCTTGCATACACAAAACCAAGTTGTGATTTATTAAAGAGGCGTTTGTGTTTTTTTGCCTGGCGTGATTAGGCTACTATTTTTGGCAGAGATTTTGATAGAGACAATAACCATTTTCTAGAAAGTTTTTCAACTACTGTCATAGCAACATAAACTCGAAGAATGGACACTTTCATTCGTTTGGCAGACTCAGTAGCAGAATTCGAAACTGACTACAACAGCGCTGACCCAGCTGAACATACAAAACACTCTATTGCAATTGAGCAAGACGAACTCAAAGCTTTATGGGGAAAAACTAAGGTAGCTTATGACGAACTCGTTGGTTCAACAACGTTGGTTATTATAGTTTTGTTCGCTGCCAGACTACCATGGCCGAACTTTCCGAAAAATTTCCCAAATCGGAAAAGGTCAATGAAGACAAACCTGCTCGCGAGCGCAATATTCATTTGCCTCCATGCAATACAGACATCTTTAGGGGAGATTATCTCTCATGGCCTTCCTTCCTTTGATATGTTCACGGCTATATACATAATAAACAATCGTGTTACCCCGGTTGAAAAATTATTTCATCTCAACCAAAAAACCCAAGGGGAAGCGAAAGAAATTGTGCAAAGGTGTCCATTGACAAACGAAGGTTTTTCAACAGCCTGGAAAAACCTCAGTGACAGATACGAAAACAAACGTATACTAGTCAACACACAACTAAAGCTTCTATTTAGCCTAAAGTTAGTTGAGAGCGAATGCGGTAGCTCTATCAAAAAGTTGCAGCGCGATATAAATAATTGGATCTCATCACTTCAATGTCATCAAATTGACATCTTCAATTGGGATGCAATCATTACATACTTGTGCTCAACAAAACTGCCAGAATGCGCACTGGCACTATGGGAACAGTCCATTGAAAACAAAACCGAAATATCAAAATGGGAGGATATGGATCGAATCCTCTCAAATCGTTTTCAGACGTTGGAAACAGTGTCAGGCTTGAGAGCGAGTAAAATTTCACAGGCACCGAAGCCACAAAGCCTGCGACAAAACACTGACATTCCTCCAAAAAGATTTGGCGCTTATCCAACGAACGTGAAGCAGCATTCATGTAAAATTTGCCAAAGTAATGACCACGAATTGCGAAATTGTCAAAGATTCCGACAACTAACCACGACTCAAAAAATAGAGTATGTCAAGAGCAATAATGGTTGCTTGAATTGCTTATCATTTGGACACACGGTGTCAAGATGCACAAGTTCCTTCAATTGCAGTACATGTCACTCGCGACATCACACACTGCTCCATGTGCAAGCATTCCAGCCCAGAGCAACAGCTCAGTGGGGAACTCCGAACCCCTAAGATGACATACCTTCCACTTCAAGGCAAGCACAGTGGAGACGAGAATCTACGAATAATAATGATAAAGCTACGCAAACACAAATATGGGAGTGCTATTAGGTACGGCACGTGTCAACATATTTTATAATGGCACACATTTTTGTGCTAGGGCATTCATTGATTCGGGTTCTGAGTGTTCATTCATTACCGAAAAGCTCAAGCGCAGAATAAACATTCCGTCACAGCGGTTCTGTGCTCAAGTGTCGGGAATCAACAATACTAACTCTGCGCGGTCAGTCACAGACCCACTAGTCAATATCGAATCAGTGGTTCTTGTTCTACCACAGTTAACTGGGAATCTGCCAACTTGTTAAGTAAGCGCAATGATGAGGCAGACATTCCCAGACTTGGTATTGGCGGATAAGAGGTTCTTCGTCAACCAACCAGTTGATCTTATCCTTGGCGGAGACGTTTATCCCCAAATTATTCTAAATGGCTTAAGAAAAAATGTGCTTAATACACTTATTGCCCAAGAAACCGTGTTTGGTTGGATAATTACCGGCAATGCAGAAACTACGAGTTCTTCCACCAATATGGACGAATCGGACCCGATGTGCGATTACTGTGGAGGAGATGCAACAGAAAGCGCCCACCACGCATTCTTCGAGTGCACGCGATTTTATGACATCTCACAGAAAATTCGTAACATAAACGGGGTAATTTGTGCTCCCGAATCGCTCGTAGCGTCTATGCTACAAAGCAGTGAAAAATGGAAGACAGCTAGTGATGCAATAGCAGAAGCAATGAAGAGGTTGAGAACCCTCGAAAGACTTCGGCGTAGCAGCGGCGACTAACCGCCTTTCCTCCCCATGATGTAATGCTTGACGGCAGTTCCGTGGGGTGGAGAATTCGACGAAAAAAACAGGTTTATCCTGGTTTCAAAGTGCCACTTGAGGGTAGTGCGCTACCACAACGCCCTGAAATAAGAAAACAAAAAAACATACAACACACATACACACACAGTAATTTGCACATTTCGGAATGCCGGTACTTGCCGCCAAACGGTGCACTTAGTTAAGGGGAAAGTTAACGAAAGGGCACTGTTTGGCGGTTCAACGGCGGTTTAAACAAATTTCGACACTTCACTTCTTTTCCGAAGACGCGAGACACAGGTTACACAGCAGCCACCGTGCCACTACGGAGGTAATTTCTAAATTTTTATACTATTACACAATCACAGATATTCCGATTTATAACGATTTAAATTGAATAAATTCAATTATCCGCTAATACCAGACCAATCGTTCACTTCTTCTTTTTTCCATAAAACTTTACATATATACCGTATACGCGGCCGTGTAAATATTGGTCCTTCGAGCCGTGAGAATAATACAGTCCACTATCTCAACGCATATCAGCTATCAATTCATCAGCGAGTTTACACCGCACAATATCCCAAGGAAATTAATCCAGCACTTGGTATACATATCAAAGCTAGAAGCTTAAGACGAACGAGTCACCAGCACATCACAGTACAGAGAAACAATTTTCCAATCAGCACTGCAATCATTCCAGATTTTTATAAACACAAGGTACGTGGTTTGAATTTTAGTGCTACTCCGGTTTTTGTTTTAAACCAATTTTAATAAAATCATTGAAGAAAACTAGTTTGTATACTCAAATGCAAGAGTGAAGAAGAATACTCAGTGAAGACACATTTTGAGGCGCGCACATTATTATTAATACATTTTCTTTTGTTCCACAATAAATCCGCGTTTTCACACATAATATGGTTTAGTTTAGAAAGAATTTACGCGCGAACATTGATTTTGTGTAAGACTTTTCCAAACAATTTTCAAAAATCACCGGTCTGCGCAATATATGCACGTTCACATATATTATCACTTCGCGCACTGTGTTGTTGTTACATTGCTGATTCCATCAAATGATGGAATTTTAAACGAATCTAATCACTTTCCAAGTGCATGGCATTTTAATTCGATATCGAAAAAGTTTATCTTGCACTTATTAATTGTTACGTGAAGCGGTTGAATTGTCTAAATCACTTTATTTTGTAAGTTTTCATTTTGCACATAACCTTGAATATCACCTTGCACACTGCTTCTTCTTCTTCAAACTTTCGGTGACACAATCACTTACTGCATTGTCAAAAAAAAAACTTTGAGTTTGAGAATTTGTGAGATTAAAATAAACCTTTACACTGTTGCGTATATTCCGTGTAAATATTGTTTGGATAAATATTGTAAAACGTTGCACTGTTGCGTATATTCCGTATACGCGGCCGGGCAAATATTGTTTTTGGTATATTCCATATACGCGTATGTAACAATTTACTATATACACCGGTCGTTGGGTGGCGAGTGAACTAGAGAGAGTAATACATATTAACAATATATATATATACAATTGAATTAATACATATACTATTACATTTTATATGCACATTCTTGCATACACAAAACCAAGTTGTGATTTATTAAAGAGGCGTTTGTGTTTTTTTGCCTGGCGTGATTAGGCTACTATTTTTGGCAGAGATTTTGATAGAGACAATAACCATTTTCTAGAAAGTTTTTCAACTACTGTCATAGCAACAGAAACTCGAAGAATGGACACTTTCATTCGTTTGGCAGACTCAGTAGCAGAATTCGAAACTGACTACAACAGCGCTGACCCAGCTGAACATACAAAACACTCTATTGCAATTGAGCAAGACGAACTCAAAGCTTTATGGGGAAAAACTAAGGTAGCTTATGACGAACTCGTTGGTTCAACAACGTTGGTTATTATAGTTTTGTTCGCTGCCAGACTACCATGGCCGAACTTTCCGAAAAATTTCCCAAATCGGAAAAGGTCAATGAAGACAAACCTGCTCGCGAGCGCAATATTCATTTGCCTCCATGCAATACAGACATCTTTAGGGGAGATTATCTCTCATGGCCTTCCTTCCTTTGATATGTTCACGGCTATATACATAATAAACAATCGTGTTACCCCGGTTGAAAAATTATTTCATCTCAACCAAAAAACCCAAGGGGAAGCGAAAGAAATTGTGCAAAGGTGTCCATTGACAAACGAAGGTTTTTCAACAGCCTGGAAAAACCTCAGTGACAGATACGAAAACAAACGTATACTAGTCAACACACAACTAAAGCTTCTATTTAGCCTAAAGTTAGTTGAGAGCGAATGCGGTAGCTCTATCAAAAAGTTGCAGCGCGATATAAATAATTGGATCTCATCACTTCAATGTCATCAAATTGACATCTTCAATTGGGATGCAATCATTACATACTTGTGCTCAACAAAACTGCTAGAATGCGCACTGGCACTATGGGAACAGTCCATTGAAAACAAAACCGAAATATCAAAATGGGAGGATATGGATCGAATCCTCTCAAATCGTTTTCAGACGTTGGAAACAGTGTCAGGCTTGAGAGCGAGTAAAATTTCACAGGCACCGAAGCCACAAAGCCTGCGACAAAACACTGACATTCCTCCAAAAAGATTTGGCGCTTATCCAACGAACGTGAAGCAGCATTCATGTAAAATTTGCCAAAGTAATGACCACGAATTGCGAAATTGTCAAAGATTCCGACAACTAACCACGACTCAAAAAATAGAGTATGTCAAGAGCAATAATGGTTGCTTGAATTGCTTATCATTTGGACACACGGTGTCAAGATGCACAAGTTCCTTCAATTGCAGTACATGTCACTCGCGACATCACACACTGCTCCATGTGCAAGCATTCCAGCCCAGAGCAACAGCTCAGTGGGGAACTCCGAACCCCTAAGATGACATACCTTCCACTTCAAGGCAAGCACAGTGGAGACGAGAATCTACGAATAATAATGATAAAGCTACGCAAACACAAATATGGGAGTGCTATTAGGTACGGCACGTGTCAACATATTTTATAATGGCACACATTTTTGTGCTAGGGCATTCATTGATTCGGGTTCTGAGTGTTCATTCATTACCGAAAAGCTCAAGCGCAGAATAAACATTCCGTCACAGCGGTTCTGTGCTCAAGTGTCGGGAATCAACAATACTAACTCTGCGCGGTCAGTCACAGACCCACTAGTCAATATCGAATCAGTGGTTCTTGTTCTACCACAGTTAACTGGGAATCTGCCAACTTGTTAAGTAAGCGCAATGATGAGGCAGACATTCCCAGACTTGGTATTGGCGGATAAGAGGTTCTTCGTCAACCAACCAGTTGATCTTATCCTTGGCGGAGACGTTTATCCCCAAATTATTCTAAATGGCTTAAGAAAAAATGTGCTTAATACACTTATTGCCCAAGAAACCGTGTTTGGTTGGATAATTACCGGCAATGCAGAAACTACGAGTTCTTCCACCAATATGGACGAATCGGACCCGATGTGCGATTACTGTGGAGGAGACGCAACAGAAAGCGCCCACCACGCATTCTTCGAGTGCACGCGATTTTATGACATCTCACAGAAAATTCGTAACATAAACGGGGTAATTTGTGCTCCCGAATCGCTCGTAGCGTCTATGCTACAAAGTAGTGAAAAATGGAAGACAGCTAGTGATGCAATAGCAGAAGCAATGAAGAGGTTGAGAACCCTCGAAAGACTTCGGCGTAGCAGCGGCGACTAACCGCCTTTCCTCCCCATGATGTAATGCTTGACGGCAGTTCCGTGGGGTGGAGAATTCGACGAAAAAAACAGGTTTATCCTGGTTTCAAAGTGCCACTTGAGGGTAGTGCGCTACCACAACGCCCTGAAATAAGAAAACAAAAAAACATACAACACACATACACACACAGTAATTTGCACATTTCGGAATGCCGGTACTTGCCGCCAAACGGTGCACTTAGTTAAGGGGAAAGTTAACGAAAGGGCACTGTTTGGCGGTTCAACGGCGGTTTAAACAAATTTCGACACTTCACTTCTTTTCCGAAGACGCGAGACACAGGTTACACAGCAGCCACCGTGCCACTACGGAGGTAATTTCTAAATTTTTATACTATTACACAATCACAGATATTCCGATTTATAACGATTTAAATTGAATAAATTCAATTATCCGCTAATACCAGACCAATCGTTCACTTCTTCTTTTTTCCATAAAACTTTACATATATACCGTATACGCGGCCGTGTAAATATTGGTCCTTCGAGCCGTGAGAATAATACAGTCCACTATCTCAACGCATATCAGCTATCAATTCATCAGCGAGTTTACACCGCACAATATCCCAAGGAAATTAATCCAGCACTTGGTATACATATCAAAGCTAGAAGCTTAAGACGAACGAGTCACCAGCACATCACAGTACAGAGAAACAAATTTCCAATCAGCACTGCAATCATTCCAGATTTTTATAAACACAAGGTACGTGGTTTGAATTTCAGTGCTACTCCGGTTTTTGTTTTAAACCAATTTTAATAAAATCATTGAAGAAAACTAGTTTGTAAACTCAAATGCAAGAGTGAAGAAGAATACTCAGTGAAGACACATTTTGAGGCGCGCACATTATTATTAATACATTTTCTTTTGTTCCACAATAAATCCGCGTTTTCACACATAATATGGTTTAGTTTAGAAAGAATTTACGCGCGAACATTGATTTTGTGTAAGACTTTTCCAAACAATTTTCACAAATCACCGGTCTGCGCAATATATGCACGTTCACATATATTATCACTTCGCGCACTGTGTTGTTGTTTCATTGCTGATTCCATCAAATGATCGAATTTTAAACGAATCTAATCACTTTCCAAGTGCATGGCATTTTAATTCGATATCGAAAAAGTTTATCTTGCACTTATTAATTGTTACGTGAAGCGGTTGAATTGTCTAAATCACTTTATTTTGTAAGTGTTCATTTTGCACATAACCTTGAATATCACCTTGCACACTGCTTCTTCTTCTTCAAACTTTCGGCGACACAATCACTTATTGCATTGTCAAAAAAAAAATACTTTGAGTTTGAGAATTTGTGAGATTAAAATAAACCTTTACACTGTTGCGTATATTCCGTGTAAATATTGTTTGGATAAATATTGTAAAACGTTGCACTGTTGCGTATATTCCGTATACGCGGCCGGGCAAATATTGTTTTTGGTATATTCCATATACGCGTATGTAACAATTTACTATATACACCGGTCGTTGGGTGGCGAGTGAACTAGAGAGAGTAATACATATTAACAATATATATATATACAATTGAATTAATACATATACTATTACATTTTATATGCACATTCTTGCATACACAAAACCAAGTTGTGATTTATTAAAGAGGCGTTTGTGTTTTTTTGCCTGGCGTTATTAGGCTACTATTTTTGGCAGAGATTTTGATAAAGACAATAACCATTTTCTAGAAAGTTTTTCAACTACTGTCATAGCAACAGAAACTCGAAGAATGGACACTTTCATTCGTTTGGCAGACTCAGTAGCAGAATTCGAAACTGACTACAACAGCGCTGACCCAGCTGAACATACAAAACACTCTATTGCAATTGAGCAAGACGAACTCAAAGCTAAATGGGGAAAAACTAAGGTAGCTTATGACGAACTCGTTGGTTCAACAACGTTGGTTATTATAGTTTTGTTCGCTGCCAGACTACCATCGGAAAAGGTCAATGAAGACAAACCTGCTCGCGAGCACAATATTCATTTGCCTCCATGCGATACAGACATCTTTAGGGGAGATTATCTCTCATGGCCTTCCTTCCTTTGATATGTTCACGGCTATATACATAATAAACAAACGTCTTACCCCGGTTGAAAAATTATTTCATCTCAACCAAAAAACCCATGGGGAAGCGAAAGAAATTGTGCAAAGGTGTCCATTGACAAACGAAGGTTTTTCAACAGCCTGGAAAAACCTCAGTGACAGATACGAAAACAAACGTATACTAGTCAACACACAACTAAAGCTTCTATTTAGCCTAAAGTCAGTTGAGAGCGAATGCGGTAGCTCTATCAAAAAGTTGCAGCGCGATATAAATAATTGGATCTCATCACTTCAATGTCATCAAATTGATATCTTCAATTGGGATGCAATCATTACATACTTGTGCTCAACAAAACTGCCAGAATGCGCACTGGCACTATGGGAACAGTCCATTGAAAACAAAACCGAAATATCAAAATGGGAGGATATGGATCGAATCCTCTCAAATCGTTTTCAGACGTTGGAAACAGTGTCAGGCTTGAGAGCGAGTAAAATTTCACAGGCACCGAAGCCACAAAGCCTGCGACAAAACACTGACATTCCTCCAAAAAGATTTGGCGCTTATCCAACGAACGTGAAGCAGCATTCATGTAAAATTTGCCAAAGTAATGACCACGAATTGCGAAATTGTCAAAGATTCCGACAACTAACCACGACTCAAAAAATAGAGTATGTCAAGAGCAATAATGGTTGCTTGAATTGCTTATCATTTGGACACACGGTGTCAAGATGCACAAGTTCCTTCAATTGCAGTACATGTCACTCGCGACATCACACACTGCTCCATGTGCAAGCATTCCAGCCCAGAGCAACAGCTCAGTGGGGAACTCCGAACCCCCAAGATGACATACCTTCCACTTCAAGGCAAGCACAGTGGAGACGAGAATCTACGAATAATAATGATAAAGCTACGCAAACACAAATATGGGAGTGCTATTAGGTACGGCACGTGTCAACATATTTTATAATGGCACACATTTTTGTGCTAGGGCATTCATTGATTCGGGTTCTGAGTGTTCATTCATTACCGAAAAGCTCAAGCGCAGAATAAACATTCCGTCACAGCGGTTCTGTGCTCAAGTGTCGGGAATCAACAATACTAACTCTGCGCGGTCAGTCACAGACCCACTAGTCAATATCGAATCAGTGGTTCTTGTTCTACCACAGTTAACTGGGAATCTGCCAACTTGTTAAGTAAGCGCAATGATGAGGCAGGCATTCCCAGACTTGGTATTGGCGGATAAGAGGTTCTTCGTCAACCAACCAGTTGATCTTATCCTTGGCGGAGACGTTTATCCCCAAATTATTCTAAATGGCTTAAGAAAAAATGTGCTTAATACACTTATTGCCCAAGAAACCGTGTTTGGTTGGATAATTACCGGCAATGCAGAAACTACGAGTTCTTCCACCAATATGGACGAATCGGACCCGATGTGCGATTACTGTGGAGGAGACGCAACAGAAAGCGTCCACCACGCGTTCTTCGAGTGCACGCGATTTGATGACATCTCACAGAAAATTCGTAACATAAACGGGGTAATTTGTGCTCCCGAATCGCTCGTAGCGTCTATGCTACAAAGCAGTGAAAAATGGAAGACAGCTAGTGATGCAATAGCAGAAGCAATGAAGAGGTTGAGAACCCTCGAAAGACTTCGGCGTAGCAGCGGCGACTAACCGCCTTTCCTCCCCATGATGTAATGCTTGACGGCAGTTCCGTGGGGTGGAGAATTCGACGAAAAAAACAGGTTTATCCTGGTTTCAAAGTGCCACTTGAGGGTAGTGCGCTACCACAACGCCCTGAAATAAGGAAAAAAAAAAACATACAACACACATACACACACAGTAATTTGCACATTTCGGAATGCCGGTACTTGCCGCCAAACGGTGCACTTAGTTAAGGGGAAAGTTAACGAAAGGGCACTGTTTGGCGGTTCAACGGCGGTTTAAACAAATTTCGACACTTCACTTCTTTTCCGAAGACGCGAGACACAGGTTACACAGCAGCCACCGTGCCACTAAGGAGGTAATTTCTAAATTTTTATACTATTACACAATCACAGATATTCCGATTTATAAAGATTTAAATTGAATAAATTCGATTATCCGCTAATACCAGACCAATCGTTCACTTCTTCTTTTTTCCATAAAACTTTACATATATACCGTATACGCGGCCGTGTAAATATTGGTCCTTCGAGCCGTGAGAATAATACAGTCCACTATCTCAACGCATATCAGCTATCAATTCAACAGCGAGTTTACACCGCACAATATCCCAAGGAAATTAATCCAGCACTTGGTATACATATCAAAGCTAGAAGCTTAAGACGAACGAGTCACCAGCACATCACAGTACAGAGAAACAATTTTCCAATCAGCACTGCAATCATTCCAGATTTTTATAAACACAAGGTACGTGGTTTGAATTTCAGTGCTACTCCGGTTTTTGTTTTAAACCAATTTTAATAAAATCATTGAAGAAAACTAGTTTGTAAACTCAAATGCAAGAGTGAAGAAGAATGCTCAGTGAAGACACATTTTGAGGCGCGCACATTATTATTAATACATTTTCTTTTGTTCCACAATAAATCCGCGTTTTCACACATAATATGGTTTAGTTTAGAAAGAATTTACGCGCGAACATTGATTTTGTGTAAGACTTTTCCAAACAATTTTCAAAAATCACCGGTCTGCGCAATATATGCACGTTCACATATATTATCACTTCGCGCACTGTGTTGTTGTTACATTGCTGATTCCATCAAATGATGGAATTTTAAACGAATCTAATCACTTGCATGGCATTTTAATTCGATATCGAAAAAGTTTATCTTGCACTTATTAATTGTTACGTGAAGCGGTTGAATTGTCTAAATCACTTTATTTAGTAAGTGTTCATTTTGCACATAACCTTGAATATCACCTTGCACACTGCTTCTTCTTCTTCAAACTTTCGGCGACACAATCACTTATTGCATTGTCAAAAAAAAAAACTTTGAGTTTGAGAATTTGTGAGATTAAAATAAACCTTTACACTGTTGCGTATATTCCGTGTAAATATTGTTTGGATAAATATTGTAAAACGTTGCACTGTTGCGTATATTCCGTATACGCGGCCGGGCAAATATTGTTTTTGGTATATTCCATATACGCGTATGTAACAATTTACTATATACACCGGTCGTTGGGTGGCGAGTGAACTAGAGAGAGTAATACATATTAACAATATATATATATACAATTGAATTAATACATATACTATTACATTTTATATGCAAATTCTTGCATACACAAAACCAAGTTGTGATTTATTAAAGAGGCGTTTGTGTTTTTTTGCCTGGCGTTATTAGGCTACTATTTTTGGCAGAGATTTTGATAAAGACAATAACCATTTTCTAGAAAGTTTTTCAACTACTGTCATAGCAACAGAAACTCGAAGAATGGACACTTTCATTCGTTTGGCAGACTCAGTAGCAGAATTCGAAACTGACTACAACAGCGCTGACCCAGCTGAACATACAAAACACTCTATTGCAATTGAGCAAGACGAACTCAAAGCTTTATGGGGAAAAACTAAGGTAGCTTATGACGAACTCGTTGGTTCAACAACGTTGGTTATTATAGTTTTGTTCGCTGCCAGACTACCATCGGAAAAGGTCAATGAAGACAAACCTGCTCGCGAGCACAATATTCATTTGCCTCCATGCGATACAGACATCTTTAGGGGAGATTATCTCTCATGGCCTTCCTTCCTTTGATATGTTCACGGCTATATACATAATAAACAAACGTCTTACCCCGGTTGAAAAATTATTTCATCTCAACCAAAAAACCCAAGGGGAAGCGAAAGAAATTGTGCAAAGGAGCCCATTGACAAACGAAGGTTTTTCAACAGCCTGGAAAAACCTCAGTGACAGATACGAAAACAAACGTATACTAGTCAACACACAACTAAAGCTTCTATTTAGCCTAAAGTCAGTTGAGAGCGAATGCGGTAGCTCTATCAAAAAGTTGCAGCGCGATATAAATAGTTGGATCTCATCACTTCAATGTCATCAAATTGACATCTCCAATTGGGATGCAATCATTACATACTTGTGCTCAACAAAACTGCCAGAATGCACACTGGCACTATGGGAACAAAACCGGAATATCAAAATGGGAGGATATGGATCGAATCCTCTCAAATCGTTTTCAGACGTTGGAAACAGTGTCAGGCTTGAGAGCGAGTAAAATTTCACAGGCACCGAAGCCACAAAGCCTGCGACAAAACACTGACATTCCTCCAAAAAGATTTGGCGCTTATCCAACGAACGTGAAGCAGCATTCATGTAAAATTTGCCAAAGTAATGACCACAAATTGCGAAATTGTCAAAGATTCCGACAACTAACCACGACTCAAAAAATAGAGTATGTCAAGAGCAATAATGGTTGCTTGAATTGCTTATCATTTGGACACACGGTGTCAAGATGCACAAGTTCCTTCAATTGCAGTACATGTCACTCGCGACATCACACACTGCTCCATGTGCAAGCATTCCAGCCCAAAGCAACAGCTCAGAGGGGAACTCCGAACCCCCAAGATGACATACCTTCCACTTCAAGGCAAGCACAGTGGAGACGAGAATCTACGAATAATAATGATAAAGCTGTGAAAAACGTTAACTCTTGCTACGCAAACACAAATATTGGAGTGCTATTAGGTACGGCACGTGTCAACATATTTTATAATGGCACACATTTTTGTGCTAGGGCATTCATTGATTCGGGTTCTGAGTGTTCATTCATTACCGAAAAGCAGAATAAACATTCCGTCACAACGGTTCTGTGCTCAAGTGTTGGGAATCAACAATACTAACTCTGCGCAAGTTAAAGAAGCGTCCGCAATACAACTGCGGTCAGTCACAGACCCACTAGTCAATATCGAATCAGTGGTTCTTGTTCTACCACAGTTAACTGGGAATCTGCCAACTTGTTAAGTAAGCGCAATGATGAGGCAGGCATTCCCAGACTTGGTATTGGCGGATAAGAGGTTCTTCGTCAACCAACCAGTTGATCTTATCCTTGGCGGAGACGTTTATCCCCAAATTATTCTAAATGGCTTAAGAAAAAATGTGCTTAATACACTTATTGCCCAAGAAACCGCGTTTGGTTGGATAATTACCGGCAATGCAGAAACTACGAGTTCTTCCACCAATATGGACTAATCGGACCCGATGTGCGATTACTGTGGAGGAGACGCAACAGAAAGCGTCCACCACGCATTCTTCGAGTGCACGCTATTTGATGACATCTCACAGAAAATTCGTAACATAAACGGGGTAATTTGTGCTCCCGAATCGCTCGTAGCGTCTATGCTACAAAGCAGTGAAAAATGGAAGACAGCTAGTGATGCAATAGCAGAAGCAATGAAGAGGTTGAGAACCCTCGAAAGACTTCGGCGTAGCAGCGGCGACTAACCGCCTTTCCTCCCCATGATGTAATGCTTGACGGCAGTTCCGTGGGGTGGAGAATTCGACGAAAAAAACAGGTTTATCCTGGTTTCAAAGTGCCACGTGAGGGTAGTGCGCTTCCACAACGCCCTGAAATAAGGAAAAAAAAAACATACAACACACATACACACACAGTAATTTGCACATTTCGGAATGCCGGTACTTGCCGCCAAACGGTGCACTTAGTTAAGGGGAAAGTTAACGAAAGGGCACTGTTTGGCGGTTCAACGGCGGTTTAAACAAATTTCGACACTTTACTTCTTTTCCGAAGACGCGAGACACAGGTTACACAGCAGCCACCGTGCCACTAAGGAGGTAATTTCTAAATTTTTATACTATTACACAATCACAGATATTCCGATTTATAACGATTTAAATTGAATAAATTCGATTATCCGCTAATACCAGACCAATCGTTCACTTCTTCTTTTTTCCATAAAACTTTACATATATACCGTATACGCGGCCGTGTAAATATTGGTCCTTCGAGCCGTGAGAATAATACAGTCCACTATCTCAACGCATATCAGCTATCAATTCATCAGCGAGTTTACACCGCACAATATCCCAAGGAAATTAATCCAGCACTTGGTATACATATCAAAGCTAGAAGCTTAAGACGAACGAGTCACCAGCACATCACAGTACAGAGAAACAAATTTCCAATCAGCACTGCAATAATTCCAGATTTTTATAAACACAAGGTACGTGGTTTGAATTTCAGTGCCACTCCGGTTTTTGTTTTAAACCAATTTTAATAAAATCATTAAAGAAAACTAGTTTGTAAACGCAAATGCAAGAGTGAAGAAGAATACTCAGTGAAGACACATTTTGAGGCGCGCACATTATTATTAATACATTTTCTTTTGTTCCACAATAAATCCGCGTTTTCACACATAATATGGTTTAGTTTAGAAAGAATTTACGCGCGAACATTGATTTTGTGTAAGACTTTTCCAAACAATTTTCACAAATCACCGGTCTGCGCAATATATGCACATTCACATATATTATCACTTCGCGCACTGTGTTGCAGAGAAACAATTTTCCAATCAGCACTGCAATCATTCCAGATTTTTATAAACACAAGGTACGTGGTTTGAATTTCAGTGCTACTCCGGTTTTTGTTTTAAACCAATTTTAATAAAATCATTAAAGAAAACTAGTTTGTAAACGCAAATGCAAGAGTGAAGAAGAATTCTCAGTGAAGACACATTTTGAGGCGCGCACATTATTATTAATACATTTTCTTTTGTTCCACAATAAATCCGCGTTTTCACACATAATATGGTTTAGTTTAGAAAGAATTTACGCGCGAACATTGATTTTGTGTAAGACTTTTCCAAACAATTTTCAAAAATCACCGGTCTGCGCAATATATGCACGTTCACATATATTATCACTTCGCGCACTGTGTTGTTGTTTCATTGCTGATTCCATCAAATGATCGAATTTTAAACGAATCTAATCACTTTCCAAGTGCATGGCATTTTAATTCGATATCGAAAAAGTTTATCTTGCACTTATTAACTGTTACGTGAAGCGGTTGAATTGTCTAAATCACTTTATTTTGTAAGTTTTCATTTTGCACATAACCTTGAATATCACCTTGCACACTGCATCTTCTTCAAACTTGCGGCGACACAATCACTTATTGCATTGTCAAAAAAAAAAACTTTGAGTTTGAGAATTTGTGAGATTAAAATAAACCTTTACACTGTTGCGTATATTCCGTGTAAATATTGTTTGGATAATATTGTAAAACGTTGCACTGTTGCGTATATTCCGTATACGCGGCCGGGCAAATATTGTTTTTGGTATATTCCATATACGCGTATGTAACAATTTACTATATACACCGGTCGTTGGGTGGCGAGTGAACTAGAGAGTAATACATATTAACAATATATATATATACAATTGAATTAATACATATACTATTACATTTTATATGCACATTCTTGCATACACAAAACCAAGTTGTGATTTATTAAAGAGGCGTTTGTGTTTTTTTGCCTGGCGTTATTAGGCTACTATTTTTGGCAGAGATTTTGATAAAGACAATAACCATTTTCTAGAAAGTTTTTCAACTACTGTCATAGCAACAGAAACTCGAAGAATGGACACTTTCATTCGTTTGGCAGACTCAGTAGCAGAATTCGAAACTGACTACAACAGCGCTGACCCAGCTGAACATACAAAACACTCTATTGCTATTGAGCAAGACGAACTCAAAGCTTTATGGGGAAAAACTAAGGTAGCTTATGACGAACTCGTTGGTTCAACAACGTTGGTTATTATAGTTTTGTTCGCTGCCAGACTACCATCGGAAAAGGTCAATGAAGACAAACCTGCTCGCGAGCACAATATTCATTTGCCTCCATGCGATACAGACATCTTTAGGGGAGATTATCTCTCATGGCCTTCCTTCCTTTGATATGTTCACGGCTATATACATAATAAACAAACGTCTTACCCCGGTTGAAAAATTATTTCATCTCAACCAAAAAACCCAAGGGGAAGCGAAAGAAATTGTGCAAAGGTGCCCATTGACAAACGAAGGTTTTTCAACAGCCTGGAAAAACCTCAGTGACAGATACGAAAACAAACGTATACTAGTCAACACACAACTAAAGCTTCTACTTAGCCTAAAGTTAGTTGAGAGAGAATGCGGTAGCTCTATCAAAAAGTTGCAGCGCGATATAAATAGTTGGATTTCATCACTTCAATGTCATCAAATTGACAACTCCAATTGGGATGCAATCATTACATACTTGTGCTTAACAAAACTGCCAGAATGCACACTGGCACTATGGGAACAATCCATTGAAAACAAAACCGAAATATCAAAATGGGAGGATATGGATCGAATCCTCTCAAATCGTTTTCAGACGTTGGAAACAGTGTCAGGCTTGAGAGCGAGTAAAATTTCACAGGCACCGAGGCCACAAAGCCTGCGACAAAACACTGACATTCCTCCAAAAAGATTTGGCGCTTATCCAACGAACGTGAAGCAGCATTCATGTAAAATTTGCCAAAGTAATGACCACAAATTGCGAAATTGTCAAAGATTCCGACAACTAACCACGACTCAAAAAATAGAGTATGTCAAGAGCAATAATGGTTGCTTGAATTGCTTATCATTTGGACACACGGTGTCAAGATGCACAAGTTCCTTCAATTGCAGTACATGTCACTCGCGACATCAAACACTGCTCCATGTGCAAGCATTCCAGCCCAAAGCAACAGCTCAGTGGGGAACTCCAAACCCCCAAGATGACATACCTTCCACTTCAAGGCAAGCACAGTGGAGACGAGAATCTACGAATAATAATGATAAAGCTGTGAAAAACGTTAACTCTTGCTACGCAAACACAAATGTGGGAGTGCTATTAGGTACGGCACGTGTCAACATATTTTATAATGGCACACATTTTTGTGCTAGGGCATTCATTGATTCGGGTTCTGAGTGTTCATTCATTACCAAAAAGCTCAAGCGCAGAATAAACATTCCGTCACAGCGGTTCTGTGCTCAAGTGTCGGGAATCAACAATACTAACTCTGCGCAAGTTAAAGAAGCGTGCGCAATACAACTGCGGTCAGTCACAGACCCACTAGTCAATATCGAAACAGTGGTTCTTGTTCTACCACAGCTAACTGGGAATCTGCCAACTTGCCAAGTAAGCGCAATGACGAGGCAGGCATTCCCAGACTTGGTATTGGCGGATAAGAGGTTCTTCGTCAACCAACCAGTTGATCTTATCCTTGGCGGAGACGTTTATCCCCAAATTATTCTAAATGGCTTAAGAAAAAATGTGCTTAATACACTTATTGCCCAAGAAACCGTGTTTTTTTGGATAATTACCGGCAATGCAGAAACTACGAGTTCTTCCACCAATATGGACGAATCGGACCCGATTTGCGATTACTGTGGAGGAGACGCAACAGAAAGCGTCCACCACGTATTCTTCGAGTGCACGCGATTTGATGATATCTCACAGAAAATTTGTTACATAAACGGGGTAATTTGTACACCCGAATCGCTCGTAGCGTCTATGCTACAAAGCAGTGAAAAATGGAAGACAGCTAGTGATGCAATAGCAGAAGCAATGAAGAGGTTGAGAACCCTCGAAAGACTGTGTGCTTAATACACTTATTGCCCAAGAAACCGTGTTTGGTTGGATAATTACCGGCAATTCAGAAACTACGAGTTCTTCTACCAATATGGACGAATCGGACCCGATGTGCGATTACTGTGGAGGAGACGCAACAGAAAGCATCCACCACGTATTCTTCGAGTGCACGCGATTTGATGACATCTCACAGAAAATTTGTAACATAAACGGGGTAATTTGTGCACCCGAATCGCTCGTAGCGTCCATGCTACAAAGCAGTGAAAAATGGAAGACAGCTAGTGATGCAATAGCAGAAGCAATGAAGAGGTTGAGAACTCTCGAAAGACTTCGGCGTAGCAGCGGCGACTAACCGCCATTCCTCCCCATGATGTAATGCTTGACGGCAGTTCCGTGGGGTGGAGAATTCGACGAAAAAAACAGGTTTGTCCTGGTTTCAAAGTGCCACTTGAGGGTAGTGCGCTACCACAACGCCCTGAAATAAGAAAAAAAAAACATACAACACACATACACATACAGTAATTTGCACATTTCGGAATGCCGGTACTTGCCGCCAAACGGTGCACTTAGTTAAGGGGAAAGTTAACGAAAGGGCACTGTTTGGCGGTTCAACGGCGGTTTAAACAAATTTCGACACTTCACTTCTTTTCCGAAGACGAGATACACAGGTTGCACAGCAGCCACCATGCCACTAAGGAGGTAATTTCTAAATTTTTATACTATTACACAATCACAGATATTCCGATTTATAACGATTTAAATTGAATAAATGCAATTATCCGCTAATACCAGACCAATCGTTCACTTCTTCTTTTTTCCATAAAACTTTACATATATACCGTATACGCGGCCGTGTAAATATTGGTCCTTCGAGCCGTGAGAATAATACAGTCCACTATCTCAACACATATCAGCTATCAATTCATCAGCGAGTTTACACCGCACAATATCCCAAGGAAATTAATCCAGCACTTGGTATCCATATCAAAGCTAGAAGCTTAAGACGAAAGAGTCACCAGCACATCACAGTACAGAGAAACAATTTTCCAATCAGCACTGCAATCATTCCAGATTTTTATAAACACAAGGTACGTGGTTTGAATTTCAGTGCTACTCCGGTTTTTGTTTTAAACCAATTTTAATAAAATCATTAAAGAAAACTAGTTGGTAAACGCAAATGCAAGAGTGAAGAAGAATACTCAGTGAAGACACATTTTGAGGCGCGCACATTATTATTAATACATTTTCTTTTGTTCCACAATAAATCCGCGTTTTCACACATAATATGGTTTAGTTTAGAAAGAATTTACGCGCGAACATTGATTTTGTGTAAGACTTTTCCAAACAATTTTCAAAAATCACCGGTCTGCGCAATATATGCACGTTCACATATATTATCACTTCGCGCACTGTGTTGTTGTTTCATTGCTGATTCCATCAAATGATCGAATTTTAAACGAATCTAATCACTTTCCAAGTGCATGGCATTTTAATTCGATATCGAAAAAGTTTATCTTGCACTTATTAATTGTTACGTGAAGCGGTTGAATTGTCTAAATCACTTTATTTTGTAAGTGTTCATTTTGCACATAACCTTGAATATCACCTTGCACACTGCTTCTTCTTCTTCAAACTTTCGGCGACACAATCACTTATTGCATTGTCAAAAAAAAAAACTTTGAGTTTGAGAATTTGTGAGATTAAAATAAACCTTTACACTGTTGCGTATATTCCGTGTAAATATTGTTTGGATAATATTGTAAAACGTTGCACTGTTGCGTATATTCCGTATACGCGGCCGGGCAAATATTGTTTTTGGTATATTCCATATACGCGTATGTAACAATTTACTATATACACCGGTCGTTGGGTGGCGAGTGAACTAGAGAGTAATACATATTAACAATATATATATATACAATTGAATTAATACATATACTATTACATTTTATATGCACATTCTTGCACACACAAAACCAAGTTGTGATTTATTAAAGAGGCGTTTGTGTTTTTTTGCCTGGCGTTATTAGGCTACTATTTTTGGCAGAGATTTTGATAAAGACAACAACCATTTTCTAGAAAGTTTTTCAACTACTGTCATAGCAACAGAAACTCGAAGAATGGACACTTTCATTCGTTTGGCAGACTCAGTAGCAGAATTCGAAACTGACTACAACAGCGCTGACCCAGCTGAACATACAAAACACTCTATTGCTATTGAGCAAGACGAACTCAAAGCTTTATGGGGAAAAACTAAGGTAGCTTATGACGAACTCGCTGGTTCAACAACGTTGGTTATTATAGTTTTGTTCGCTGCCAGACTACCATCGGAAAAGGTCAATGAAGACAAACCTGCTCGCGAGCACAATATTCATTTGCCTCCATGCGATACAGACATCTTTAGGGGAGATTATCTCTCATGGCCTTCCTTCCTTTGATATGTTCACGGCTATATACATAATAAACAAACGTCTTACCCCGGTTGAAAAATTATTTCATCTCAACCAAAAAACCCAAGGGGAAGCGAAAGAAATTGTGCAAAGGTGCCCATTGACAAACGAAGGTTTTTCAACAGCCTGGAAAAACCTCAGTGACAGATACGAAAACAAACGTATACTAGTCAACACACAACTAAAGCTTCTATTTAGCCTAAAGTCAGTTGAGAGCGAATGCGGTAGCTCTATCAAAAAGTTGCAGCGCGATATAAAAAATTGCATCTCATCACTTCAATGTCATCAAATTGACATCTCCAATTGGGATGCAATCATTACATACTTGTGCTCAACAAAACTGCCAGAATGCACACTGGCACTATGGGAACAAAACCGGAATATCAAAATGGGAGGATATGGATCGAATCCTCTCAAATCGTTTTCAGACGTTGGAAACAGTGTCAGGCTTGAGAGCGAGTAAAATATCACAGGCACCGAAGCCACAAAGCCTGCGACAAAACACTGACATTCCTCCAAAAAGATTTGGCGCTTATCCAACGAACGTGAAGCAGCATTCATGTAAAATTTGCCAAAGTAATGACAACAAATTGCGAAATTGTCAAAGATTCTGACAACTAACCACGACTCAAAAAATAGAGTATGTCAAGAGCAATAATGGTTGCTTGAATTGCTTATCATTTGGACACACGGTGTCAAGATGCACAAGTTCCTTCAATTGCAGTACATGTCACTCGCGACATCACACACTGCTCCATGTGCAAGCATTCCAGCCCAAAGCAACAGCTCAGAGGGGAACTCCGAACCCCCAAGATGACATACCTTCCACTTCAAGGCAAGCACAGTGGAGACGAGAATCTACGAATAATAATGATAAAGCTGTGAAAAACGTTAACTCTTGCTACGCAAACACAAATGTGGGAGTGCTATTAGGTACGGCACGTGTCAACATATTTTATAATGGCACACATTTTTGTGCTAGGGCATTCATTGATTCGGGTTCTGAGTGTTCATTCATTACCAAAAAGCTCAAGCGCAGAATAAACATTCCGTCACAGCGGTTCTGTGCTCAAGTGTCGGGAATCAACAATACTAACTCTGCGCAAGTTAAAGAAGCGTGCGCAATACAACTGCGGTCAGTCACAGACCCACTAGTCAATATCGAAACAGTGGTTCTTGTTCTACCACAGCTAACTGGGAATCTGCCAACTTGCCAAGTAAGCGCAATGACGAGGCAGGCATTCCCAGACTTGGTATTGGCGGATAAGAGGTTCTTCGTCAACCAACCAGTTGATCTTATCCTTGGCGGAGACGTTTATCCCCAAATTATTCTAAATGGCTTAAGAAAAAATGTGCTTAATACACTTATTGCCCAAGAAACCGTGGTTGGTTGGATAATTACCGGCAATGCAGAAACTACGGGTTCTTCCACCAATATCGTCTACTTTTTCAACGAAGTTTCAGTGGATAAGTAGTTAGCGGCTTTCTGGGAATTGGAGGAGATTCCTAAAAAGCGGAAGGCAAGCGAAGAAGACGCTTATTGTGCAAAAGCTCTTCAAAACAACAACTCAACGAGATCCTGACGGAAAATACATTGTATCCCTACCGTTTCGACAGTATTTTCCGAATCATGTCTTTCTCGGGCCTTCCTTGAAAAGTGCATGCTCTCAGTTCTACCGGAATGAGACATGACTAGCAAAGAAACCTGTACTACAAACGGAATACAACAGGGTTGTTAAGGAATACGAGACACTTGGAAACATGACAAAAATTACTTACAACATGGCAGCGGACTCCACCGATTGTTACTTCCTACCACACCATGCAGTCCTGAAAGAAAAAATTGTCTCAACAAAGGTCCGAGTGGTGTTCAGTGCCTCGTGTCCTACCGCAAACGGCGTGAGTCTGAATGGTGTCCTCCTTCCAGGTCCAGTTTTACAAGCCGACCGTACAATACTGATCCTGCGTTGGAGGTTGTTTAAGTACGTTTTCAATAGTGATATCGAGAAAATGTATCGGCAAATTCTGATAAACGAAAACCAAGTAAAGTATCAACGCATAGTTTTCAGAAACAATCCTCAGGATCCAATCAGTTTATATGAATTAAAAACCGTGACCTTTGGTATCAACTGCGCCCCATTCCTGGCGATAAGGACATTACATCAATTGGCCGACGACGTGGAAACATCCCGCCCACGAGCATCGACCATTCTTAAGCGATGTATGTACGTCGATGACGTCCTCGCCGGCGAACACAGTATAGATACTGCCATAACAGCGAGAGACGAAATAACGCACGCAATACAATCAGCTGGTTTCCCATTAGGAACACGGACCTCAAACTGTAGCGAAATACTACAAGGCATACCTAAGGAACACCTGCTGACCGGAGATTTCTTGGAGTTTGAGGATACAAGCACGGTGAAGGCACTTGGCATTAGATGGAACGCCCATGCCGATTATTTCTATTTCAACGCTAAGCCAATTGAGGACCAGAACAAAATCACAAAAAGAAAAATACTTTCCGCTATTGCCAAACTTATCGATCCTCTAGGTTGGCTCGCACCCATAATCATTATTGCAAAAATTATCATGCAAAATATATGGTTGGAAAAAACAGGCTGGGATGAAGAAGTATCGCCAACCACTTTGGATCGATGGCTGGCATTTATGCGTGATTATACAGAAATCAACAGCATCCGCATACCAATATGGGTCCAATTCGCGCCAACGGAATAGGCCGAGATACATGGGTTTAGCGATGCATCAGAAAAGGCATATGGAGCAACTATTAAGACTGCCAAAAAAGTGTTCGTCAACTTATTCATGGCAAAAACAAGAGTAGCCCCAGTAAAAACAATATCTTTGCCTAGATTAGAACTGTGTGGTGCAGTCCTATTAGCGAACATTGTCGAAGCGGTCACCGACAGTCTCAACCTTACCCATTTAAAGATCAATCTTTGGACTGACTCAACAATTGTGCTGGCCTGGATTCGGAAACCACGCTGGTCTTGGTCAACCTTTGTGGCACACCGAATAACTAAAATAATAGAAAAGGTTGGAAACAAAACCTGGCGTCATGTGGATTCTGCGTCGCATCCTGCCGATTTAGCAAGCGGAGGATTATTAGCTGGCGAAATGATCGACAATGCCTTGTGGTGGCAGGGACCTTCTTGGCTGCAAAAAGACAATTCCCAATGGACAGTACAAGAAGAGATTTATAACACAGTCATTGAAGAGAAAAGAATACAGGTTCACACGGTTGCCGCACATACAAACAACATTAACAGTGTTCTCGACCGATTTTCAGATCTCCCTAAGGCTTTGCGAGTTATCTCATACATTCTGAGATTCTTTCAAAGAACATACTCAACAACAAAATCTTCATTTCAAGCAAAGTCTTGCCTCATTTCATCCGATGAAATTAAAGCAACGACTCAATGCTTAATAAGCCTTTCTCAAAAGCAATATTACTTAGGGGAATAGAAGAGTCTTAAATCTGATAAGTCGATCGGAGCGAAAAGTGAAATTTTGCCCCTCAACCCTTTCATCGATTCAGCTGATAGTATAAGGATCGGAGGCCGTTTAGGTGCTTCGTTAGACTTGACGTATAATGAACGATACCCCATCATATTACCGTATGATTGCAGGGTGTCCCGGCTCATAGTTCAGTTTATCCATCGAATTTCCCTTCATGGAGAAAATCAGCTCATGCTACGCATAATCCGAACACAGTATTGGATCCCACGGGTAAAGAACTTGATCCGATCTGTCATTCATAATTGTAAGGTATGCACCATTCATAAAAAAACGCACTCAAACGCAAATTATGGGCATCTTACCCCAGGAACGCACCACCTTCTCCCGGGCCTTAACAAATAGCGGGGTAGACTTCGCAGGACCCATTGATATTAAGAGCTATCGCGGTAGAGGATGCCGAATTTCAAAAGGGTTTTTTTTTTTTTTTTTTTTTTTTTTTTTTTTTTACGGACGTTGCTATCCATCAAGAGGCCCGTATGAATCTCTGGTGAAGCCACCTCCCCGGGACTACTCACGCATTTCATCAGGGAGGGGCTATGGCATAAATATGCCTGACATCCATGACGCCGTTTCCAGAGTCCCCCATCCACGTAAGGTGATTAGGGGTTCAGGAGCGTTCTACTACGACTTCATCTGTGAAAGATACAAGCAAATAAAATATTAAACATATTCAGGACTACTTAATCGCGTTGCTAAACGACGGCGTTGTTCGCGTATTCTGAGCTCAGTCATTATCTCTTTACAGATGTTTTTTACTGTATTCCAAACTGCTTTATCATTAATCATATAGGATATCAGATTTTCTGGCCTTGGATCTACCTTCATGATGATTCTTAATTTCTCCCGCTCAAATGAAAACGAAGGACAAGAAAACAGTATGTGTTCTGCGTTCTCCGCCACAGTCTCACACGAGGCACAAACCATTGTCTTATCATGACCATATTTACATAAGTATTCTCTGAAACAGCCGTGCCCACTTAGCACCTGGGTCATATAAAAGTCTATTTCGCCATGCGATCTGCCTAGCCAAGCCTCGATACTCGGGATGAGTCGGAAAGTCCAGCGTCCATTTGTCGACGTGGCCCAGCGTTGTTGCCATTGGGTTAGGCTTTTATGGCGTTCGGCCGCTGTCTCTTGTACTGAGAGGGCTGTGCCTTTATCTCGGGCCGTCTGATAGGTTCGCTGGATTTCGTTAGCCAGCAGATCGGCAGGCATTATGCCAGCAATCACACAGGCCGCCTCATATGAAACAGTGCGGAAAGCGCTACAAACGCGTAGTGCACTAAGTCGAAATATGGAATTCACATTTTTGCATATGACGTATGCTGAAGCGCGTGGCCCCATACAGGGGCCGCGTACATAACCACTGATTGTGCGACCTTAGTTAGCATCTTCCTGCGATTTTGACTAGGTCCACCTATATTTGCCATTAATCTAGCTAGAGAACTATGGACTGTTGCGGCTTTTTGTGTCACAGTTTCTATATGTAGTTTAAATGACAGCCTGGCATCTATCATAACACCTAAATACCGTACTGCAGGCATAGTTTCGAATACATACCCATTGATGTCTAGACGTGTAGTTTCCTTTTTCTTTCTGCTTGTTATAAGCACCCCTTCGGTTTTGTGAGCTGCCAATTGGAATCCTTTGGTCTTGAGCCAGTCATCGATTAATATAGCCGTGTCTTTCGTGGCCAATTGAATTTTTTCTATGTCTTTCGCTACAATGATAACCGCAATATCATCTGCGTATCCGATTACCTTCACTCCTTTTGGAACAGGTAGACGCAGGACTCCATCGTAAGCAATAATCCACAAAACTGGGCCGAGAACTGAGCCTTGGGGAACTCCTCTGCTGACGTCATATCTATTTCTACCTAGATCAGTATTATAAAACAGAACTCTATCAGTAAGATAGCTATCTACTATATTTATAAGATAAGGTGGAGTATTTATTGCCTTTAATGCATTAATAATGTGCGACCATTTTAATGAGTTAAACGCGTTTTTTATGTCTAAGGTTACTACTGCGCAGTATTCTTTCGAACCGTACTTCCAGCGCTTGCCTGATATTGCTTCTTCCGCTATTTCAGTGACGCGACAAATAGCATCGACTGTGGATCTTCCCTTTCGAAACCCGTACTGGGCTTCCGACAAACATTGATAGGTGTCAATGTGTTTCAATAAGCGATCACAAATTACACGTTCCAACAATTTGCCTAACGAATCTATCATACAAAGCGGTCTGTAAGAACCTGGATCACCTGGAGGCTTGTTGGGCTTTGGAAGCAACACTAACTTCTGCTTTTTCCACCTCCTCGGGAAAACGCCATTTTGCAGGCATATATTAACGACATGTGAGAAGGCCATCGGGGAATCAGCTACTGCCGCTCTGATGGCAATGTTCGGTATACCATCGGGTCCCGGAGCCTTGCCGTTCTTTAGCCGTTCAGCTGCAGCTAGAATTTCATCCGGTATAACAGGTGGACAAATTGTCAATGTATTGTTATTCACATGCCTCATTTGGGGGCTATCTTTGGGAAAAAGCGTTTCGACTATTTGCTTGAGCAGAGTGGGACATGTTGGCATCTGCTTTTGGCTACTTTTAAACTTTTTCATAACAATTTTGTAGGCGCCACCCCAAGGGTACTCGTCAATCTCACTACAAAGCTCTTTGAAACAAGATTTTTTGCTTGCCTTTATTGCATTTTTTAATTGTTTACGCAAGCATTTAAATTCATCTCTCAGAATATCAGATATGTTTCTTTGGTATTTTCTTCTGGCTTTGTTGCATTCAGACCGCAAGTCTGCGATTTCAGCATTCCACCAATAAACAGGGTTGCGGCTATTTTTGCGCACTTTTCTATTCATAGATGCATCACAAGCCCTAGCTAATACTTTATAAAGTTCATCGGATAGACTTTCTGCATTGGCCTGCATTTGTGTTACGCTTTTCATACCATTCAGTACCAACTTAAACATATCGGCATCAAATGAATTAGTGCACCAGGCCTTTGCGTCGTTCTTCACATATCCACGAGCCCTACTTCTCATGTAATCAACATCGATTATTACAGCCAAGTGATCGCTATGTGTGTAAATATCGCTTAATTGCCAGGAAACTTTTGCCATCATTGATTCACTACAGAAAGCAATATCTATAATGGAACCTCTTCCATTTTTTTCGAAAGTATTTTTGTTTCCTCTATTCAAGAGAAGCAAGTCTAATGGTGCAAAGGCTTTAAGAAGAGCGCGTCCTCGCTGATTTGTCCTGCTGCTGCCCCATTCTAGGGCCCACGCATTAAAATCTCCGGCTATTATTTTGGGAGAGCACAAAACCGCGTCTTCAACGAGTCTATCCAGCAGAAGTTCAAATTCTTGCGGGCTAAGACTAGGAGGTGCATAACAGCTGTATATATAAGTACCGTCAATTTTGGTCCTTACAAAGAACTCATGGCTGTAAGGCTTTTCGGTAATGCATTTTTGCCCACACACCCATATTGCTGCTTTGTCTTTGTTATCAGGAATCCAAGTTCCTTTCCCAGACTTCTTATACTGCTCGCTCAAAATGGCAATGTCAATTTTTTCTTCGATTATTGTTTGATCCAATAGCTGCTGAGCAGCTTCACAGTGATTCAAATTCAGCTGCAGTATCTTCATATTTTTGATTTAGATTTTTGTATGGCGCGTTGGAAAAAGGGGCACAGTTTGCTCCCAGCAATATGGTTTTTTTCCGCCTGATTGCTAGCTTTACAAAGAATGCATAGTGCCGTCTTGTTGCATTGTTTAGCGTTATGACCTTTTTCTCCGCACTTAAAACAGCAGCCACTGCGGTCTTCATTTGTACAAGCCTTTGCTTGATGACCAAACTCCAAGCATCTGTAGCATCTTGTCAGAATACTTTTTTCCCGAATGCGACACACCGACCATCCAATCTTAAGTTTTTTGGCTGCAATGATTTTCTGTGCTACGAGCTGAGGTAAGCTAAGCAGCGCTATTTGGGTCCCTGGATAACCTTTTCTGATCGTTTTAATCCAGTTTAGCTCAAAGTTTTGGTTTAAAATTTTTGCCTCTGATATGGCTACAACTATATCTTCTTTAGTTGTGATCTCATCGAGATCATGTATCTCTATATAGGTCTGCTTAGATAGAGCTGTAATTTCGGCTTCATTACCTAAGAGACTTTGTACACCGTTTTTGAAAAGTTCTGTTTTTTCCTCATGCACATGGTTGAGCTCGAGAAGTATTTCTCCTTTCTGGGTCTTGCGTACTCTTTTGACCTGTTCACCGATTTTGCTTAAATTAGCGCTGGTTTTCACCGATTTAAGCATATCGCTATATGACATGTCACCTGTCTTCTTAATGACAATGGCATTTGGTTTAACCAGCAAAGTATTCGGTTTAGGCTTAATGATCTTTTTAGCTCTTGTTTGTACTATCCATTCGCCTTCATGGTCTTTATTTGATCTAATCAGAGCCTCCCTATAAGACAGCGTTTTTTGCCCTGTCCCATCTTTTGAGATTTCCGCCTTACTGGACCGTTTCGGCGGGTTCGTCTCGTTTGTCATGGAGTCTTCTATGCCTCTTTTTGACGTAAGATTCGCTTTTTTGAAAGGAGGCGAGGTTTGCGTGCATTTACAGCTTTGCGACCTCTCCTTTACTTCACCTACGACTCTCGAAATCTTTAATTCTTCGTAAATTTCCACAATCTCATCAACAAAATCCCGAATCGGCTGATGAATGGAGCGCCTTGGCGGCGCCATTAAGTCGACAAGACTGCTCAATTTATTGCCTAAAAGCAGCAGCACGTTTGATTTTTCTTCCTTTGCCAGATTTGGGCCCTGGCTAGTGGCCAGCCTTACGTTATCAAGGTCCGGCGGAGACGATCGGGCTCGCACTACCGACGGAGTATCAGACGCTACAAAATTTCGCTCCGCCATATTTATATTCGCGGACGGTGACCTCTGAATTTTGCCACTTGCTCTAAAAGGATCAGGCAAATCCACGTTTTCCCCCATATCTATTATTTTTTGCCCTCCTTGGTGCGTTGACATCACCCAAAGGAGGCAGCTTTTACGTACCCGTCGGCAGGAAGTGTTAAAAGCTTTGCTAACCGGATGTCTTCAAACCGAAAGCTTTTAAGCTGAGCTTTTACAGAAACTTTCAAGCCTGAGTCAATGAGCTTCTATGCTTAAAGCTTTCCGCAGCTATGTTCTCTGTTAAAGCTATCAGCTTTATTCCAATGTCAAAATCAGCTGTTTACCTGGCGCCAAAAATGAACTTGGAGTTCTTGCCAAAATAAGCAGCCGATTTGTTTTTGTGTTTTCTCTATTCAGAAGAAAACTTTAAAAAACAAATAAAAACATACCTGATTGGTGGTTTACTATACAAACCACTTCCTTCGGATATAGGCGAGTCTCAGGTCCTCACTCACACAATTTTCTTTTTGTTTTTATACACTTTTTCACCACAAACATAAAGTTTTCACTAGCGCAAAAATTTCACGTCTGCACTGCACAAAGTATACACATGTACTGCTTATTTGTATGTTTCACCACCAAAGCCATGCACCTCGAAGCTACCACCGACCTCAGTACCGCGTCTTTCTTGGCTGCATTTGCCCGTTTAACTGCGAGACGAGGTTGTCCGCAAAACGTTTATTCCGACAATGGCACTAACTTTGTCGGAGCTTCTCGATCTTTACGATCCGAAGCCAAAGCCTTTATGGCTGAAACACGCAGTAGCACCCTATCGAAGTATTCGCACCAATTGATTTCTTGGCATTTCATACCAGCGGCAGCTCCACAAATGGGAGGATTGCGGGAGGCCGGGGTAAAAAGTTTTAAAAGCCATTTCAAGAAAATCGCCTCGAATACAAAATATACGTTAGAAGAGTTTATGACTCTCCTATGCCGAGTTGAATCGTGCCTCAACTCACGCCCAATAAGTCCCGCCTCGAGTAACCCATCCGACCTGGAGCCGCTTACCCCAGGTCACTTTTTAGTGGGGCGACATCTATTAGCTCCCCCCGAGCCTGACACCCACGAAAACCCTGCCTCTGTAATAAATCGATGGGAAAAGCTCAAGGCCCTCCATCAATTATTTTGCAGAAGATGGAAGTCAGAATACCTGAATGATATGCAAAAGCGCATCAAATGGAAACAACCACAAAGTAATGCAATCAGGAGATCTTGTTGTGATCAAGGAAGATAATCTACCACCTAATGAATGGAGATTGGGACGAGTCACGAAATTATACCCCGGTTCCAACAAACAGGTCAGAGTGGCAGATGTTGTGACAGAAAGAGGGGGGATTACAAGACCCATTGCAAAATTGGTCCTACTACCACACGGCAGTGAAACCAGAACAGAAAAATCATCTTCTACTAAATCTGCCTAACCCTTATTTCTCTTCACCACAAAACGCAAGCAAGCCCAACGCTGACAATAGAGAAAGGCTTGAATCAATATTAAAAAAGCAAAAAAAATTTGTTTGATGGATCTTCGCCCGGTCAACCTCGGGTCGATCTGGAGAAATAAAACCGACCATCGTCAGATCTTTTACACGACCTATTACCCAAACCCAACAACTACAACCTCTTAGGTTGGAGGACAAAGCGAACTAACAATGGAGTTATAATAGATAGTCTAATAAGTAGCCAATTTATTTATTTATTTATTTGCTTTCAGTCTACAAAGAAATTTCTTACAGACTAATTGATAAATTTAATTAAATAAAGCGAGTAAACTTAATTTAAACCTGTATAAGTTAACATTAAAATCAATAACATTATTGTAGGTATTACATAAACGCAGGCATCTAGCTATCGGCTCGTTATATGAGTAATTGTTCTTATGAAAAGGTTCTACAAATAAGCGCTTGTTCCTAAGATCTCTTTCAGAATTATACATAGTGAGAAAGTTACTAAGTTGTTGGCAATTTATGCTACTATTAATTAATTTGTAAACGAAGGTAAATGAAAGACAAATTCTTCTCTCGTGGAGAGATTGCAGACCAAGCAGTTTCCTTCTACCAATATATGAAGGAGGACCATCTTGCCAGTGCAACTTCAAAAGAGCAAATTTCGTAAATACCCTTTGGACTTTTTCAATCTTATTTGAGAGGATCCAATAGTAGGGATTCCATACCAAAGCACAATATTCCAAGCGACTTCTTACTAATGAAATGTATAGAGATTTTAAAGTATTGGGGTCCTTGAAGTCTTCAGAATTTCTTCGTATGAACCCAAGGATAGCGAATGACTTAGAGACAATGTAATCAATATGTTTTGAAAATGAAAGTTTCGAATCAAAGATAACCCCCAGGTCCTTTACTTCACATCTACGTTTGAGAGAACAATGGCCTAGAACATAACTATAAAGAATACTCTCAGGCTTCTTAGAATAAGTCACAACGCAACATTTATCAATATTAAGGTATAAATGGTTGTTGATACACCATTTCTCAAATTCAATAAGATCGGCTTGAAGATTGATACAATCTCCCAAATGACGTACTTTCAGGAACAGCTTAACGTCGTCGGCAAACATTAAACATTTAGAAAACTTAAAACAGTTTGGCAAATCGTTTATAAAAATTAGAAATAGCAGCGGACCGAGGTGAGTCCCTTGGGGTATGCCTGACCATGCGTCAACTAAAATTGTTGACTCAAATGAGTCAACTTTAACAACAAGCTTACGACCATTCAGGAAACTGAAGAAAAAATCAAGGAGCTTCCCACTTATACCATAACTACATAGTTTATCCAAGAGGATCGTATGGTTAACTTTATCGAACGCTTTAGAAAAGTCCGTATAAAGAACGTCCATTTGAGCTTGTTGCTCCAGAGAGCTTATTATATTATTGGTAATAAGAGTCAGGTTGGTTTCTGTCGACCTACCCGGAAAAACCCATGCTGGTAGATTGAAATGGCACTGTGGACGTGTTCAAATAATTTATTATTGATTATAAAGTCAAATAATTTCGCCAGCGTGCTTTGTTTGACAATAGGCCTATAATTGTTAATATCATTACGATCGCCAGATTTGAATATAGGGACTATGGAGCATAGTTTCCAAAAATGGAGATAAATTCCATTATTCAGACAATTGTGGAAAAGGAAAGCAACTGGTTTAGCTACTTCCTCCGAAAAACTTTTGAAAAATATTGGGGAGAGTCCTTCTACGTCAACTTTCGGACTAGATTTTAGATTTGAGATTGCAGATAGTACGTCATCCGCAGAGATATCTAGGCAATTCAAGGTATTTGCTGAAACTATTGTTAATGAATGGCGTATCATACTTAACATACACTTTTTGAAAGAATTTTGCAAAAAGATTACACGAATCCAACACATTATCGGACACTGTACCATCAAACTCGAGGGTAGATGGAAGACCAGTAATTTTCCTTCTACAATTAACATAGTGCCAAAAACCAGAGGGGTTGTATTTTAATTTCGATTCAACATTTAGTACATATTGCCTAAACAGAAAATTATGTAAACAGTCAAACTGTTTTCTCAAGTTAATGAAATTAAGACGATCAATTTCATTGTTGCTTGCTTTAAACTTCTTAAATGCTTTATTTTTAACATTTTTTAAATGGCAAAGCCTTCGATTAAACCAAGGTGGTTTGTTCCTCAACGTCGAGTGTCTCATTGGGACAAAGTTATGGATGGCTTCGGCAAATTTCTGTCGCATGACGCGATAGGAGGAAATTAGATAATGTGACTGCATTAATAACTTCCAATCAATATTATTCAGAAAGTCCTTGATTGCAATATGATTTGCCTTGGAGTAATCGTATTCCAGCTTGATGTCAGCTGTTGCACTGGCAAACTTATAGAATGTAAACTTTAGGACAAGCGCCTTCTCTTAAATTCTCATACATAAACATACATGTCTACTCACGACAACAAAAGGGAAACACTCACCCCATGTCCTAAGCGCGCCCCCTTTTCTTTTTAACTCGACCACAAACTCCAGAGGACATAGCATCAATGTCGGTAAAAGAAAGGTATAACCTTCCCATGGCAGGATGATGGAACTTGACGTAGAGTCGATGTGGCAACCATGCCAGACTTCACTTACGAATGTTCTGAAAAATAATCTCGTTTATTATATGTCCTAGTAATATTAAAATATATGCGAAAGCGTATAAAAAATCAAGCAGCCAATTCTTTCAGTACTTGTCCTGCAATCACAAGACGTCGAACTAATGGTCCTTCGCCCAGTGAAATGCCTTTAGTGGACCTGAGTACCCGAAAGGCAGATGGGTCCTTGTGTTTTTAATGACGTGCCAGTCATAGTGAAGAATGGGATGTATGTGGAAAATCAAGAATGTGCTTCAAGGGATCACGATTCGATATGTTCATATGTTGTGTGAGAAACTCCTCGTAGTCCAAATGCTCCACGGGGTCGGTAAGTAATAGCGTGGCTGAACACATAGACCCCGAATCCACTGCTTTGTTTGCAGATGACAAACACCAACATTTTGTCGGCTTTCAGACGAATTATGTTTCGTCAATTTTTTGTGCAAATGAGCGCGCGAACCTCGTCGGCCATTATATGCGATATGCCGACGCGTTGTGGCGAATATTTCGTGGAAGTGCCCCATGCATACATGCGCATACTTAAACTGAGCAGCCAATGTACGATGTATGGCATGGCATACGTGTTCCACCGTGACACCCTTTCGCAAAATCAAACCATCATCGAAATCTGGAGGTGTGCCCTGTTTCTTTGTATAAACACGTTTCAGCTGCAACGCTTGCATGCTAAGCGATCGACCTCCTCAATGGCAATCTGATCAATTTTGTTGTGAGCATTTAAGCAGGGCAAATATACACGATTCGCCGTCACTGCATCGATAAATTCATCTTCGGTGCAGTCTTCACGAATAAGTACCTCTGCATTGAAAATTTTGAATGAGTGTAAAATAGTTTGTACCATTTTCTCATTACAACGCGATACGGCGCAAGTGGAGTTGAAGCTAAGTCCACCACCCCTTTTTTCTGCTGGAAATAAATGTTTGATTCATTATTTTTCAGATTTTTGCACTTGGTTTTACTTTCTTCCTATACGACGTGGGCTGTTGAGAACCAAGTATTTATTTTCCATTACCCACAACGGACATATACACGCAACCACTAAAAATGTTATCCATACATATACATATAAACCCTATTCACAACTCAATCAATTCCGAGATTTCATAATATTTATATGTCTGATGAAAATCAGTGTATTTATGTGTATTCTAGAAATATTATTACGCGAGAAATGGAAAGCTTAGGCAATCGAAGCCACCGGCCAAGTTTTTAAGTTTAAATAAACCTAATATTTTTGGAAAGCTTGTACACTTGTTTTGTTTATGCTATTTCATATATTGTTTATAGGCTTTAAGTTTATGTTTCCTGTCCTGTGTACCTCTACAGTTCAATTGGCGTCCGTGATTATTTTGGCTGCCAACATCTGGCAATGTTGCTACTCTCGCCAACTTTTCGCATTTGTCTAGTTTCTTGCTGTACGCCTGCATCGGTTGCCTCCAATTATATATGTACGTACTTTGCTGGTCGTTTCGTTTGTTGGCTTTATATTTTTTTTCCCCCAATTGGTGAATTTCACTTAATTTTAAGTTTCTTTCTCATTCCTTTAATACTCTATTACCAATAGCAGTGGTTGTAGCAAGTGTTGTGGTAGTAATTAAACGGATAGAACAACCTTAGTAAATGCACAACAATTTGCAACGATATTGCTATTTAACATATTGAATTGTAGTGATATGTATTTAATAGACCGCATGTATGCGAAATTTATGTTAATGAACAGCGAAAAGTACTATGCATTTACCTTTGTAATTTTGACCTATCAAGTTTCTTAAATGGGATTTCATTAATTGCCAGAATGAGACTCCTGAATGTATGTATGTACGTGAAATATTATGTTTCCCAAATCTACCATTATTCAATAATGTAACCACACATACAAACACACTCTACCATAGATAGAAGCATGAATATATGTGTTAATACAGCCGGACCCTGCATAGAACTCTTCTTATTTTCAATAATGTGTTAACATGTGCGCTGTTCTAAATGAAACGACTGGTGAACAATATCTGCTCGATATGCAAAACCAACCTTAGATAATTGTCATCCATCATATCAGCATACTCCACTTGCAGTTCATTCTCAGGCAAATACAAGTCATATACATAGCCTGTGTCGGAATCAGTCGATTGTGGAGCATTACAATTGTTGAGAGCTTGCGCCTGCGAGTGTGCCTGCATATTTCCTTCTTCATTTTGTGACATTTTAATTGTTCATTTGATGTATCAGTGCTGGAGATTCGATCGCCTATTTCCGGCTTTTCAATATCGACAATGGTTACTTCATCTGTCGCCGCTTCGGTTGAGTCCGTATCATCGAGTGTGGAGCGCATACAATTTACTACACGAAAGAATTTCCTTGCTAGTTTGTCGCTTTCACGACGATGACGGAAATGATTCCGCTGACGGACCTGACCGCAGCGGTGTATATTTTAAATTAAGTACGGAAATCTGAAATAATCAAGCAAAGCAGATACTTTGATTTTGTACTCTACTGGATTACAAATTACCAATGTTCCCGTCAACCGAACTCACACAAGAAATACCAACAACAGGGATAAACATTCATAAGGCCACAGCTGCGTGAGAATTTTATGATTATGATCGTGCAAAGCCTGTCGCTTTTCCTGTTTTGCGCGTTCAGTATGGTTGCTAGGTGTACGCAATGATTTCTGCAACACCAACTCTTTAGCAGCCTCCTCAGTCAGTCACGCTTATTGCGTAGTCGCACTATTATCCTGTTCCTGTATTGTGCCAGCAAATTTGAGTATGGTTGAAATTTCGCCATCCCTACCTCTCCCAGCCCCGTCACCACCAACACAAATTTCTGCCTCCTCTTCGGCTTGCTCTTCAGCTACGATTCCGGGCAAATCGGTCGATTTTTCTACGGCGTATTTTGCTCTATCCGAGCCCAACAATGGTTTTAATGCGGGTGCTGCTTCTACAACCGCAGTCGGGGCCATTGTCGGGCACGTCGAACTTGCAATTACACCTGGTTTATCCTGTTTCGGAGCTGGGACCGCGCTAGTTTTTGCATATGTGTATGTATTACACATATTTTGCGCTGGCGATTGGGCGGCAAACAAAATATGGCATTTTTTTCTGAAATATAGAGGTAATTAGTAAAATATGCCCTAAATAATCCAAATCGCTACATACTATACCGTTTAATTATGGCATGTTACATATTATTGCGTAAGAAAAACCGTTTTACGCTGCGTCGTGCTGGTGCTAATTTTGCTGAATGACAGCTGAGTCAATTCAAGAAAATGGCAGACCATGGTATGTTGAATAAGCACATACAGTGTTGCCACATGAGACTATTTAACGTAGTAAAAAACTTTCAAATTTATTCAACTCTTTGTATGTTCCACCCTCCTTTTTGCCAACATCAAAGCAAAAGATTCCTCATATCAAAATACATATGTATGTATATCCAGGTGAAAGCAAAATAATTTCTGACGCACCTACCACAGTAAAAACAATTTAATGAACATATTAATGCCTGTATAAAGTGTTAAGGACCCAGCTTAGCCAAGTATAGAACCCAAACGGCTAATAACGTAAATTTTCGGGTTGCAGGCTATGGTGACCGAAAAAAGTCACCACTCATTTTGGACAGCAAGCTACTAAGGACGTTCATGGAGACGTTTCAAAAAAGATTTTTCTATCTCTCTTACCAGATAATGAATGAATGAATGTTTCAATTTGATGAATTCATTTATTTATACAATAATGTAAATACAGTATTTAAGAGTATTGGGATATACCAGTCCTATCCACGGTGGGCTATCCACGGTGGGCCGCGTGATCGCCCTGCCGTTGGACCTCCACCCGGCGCGTCCCAAGGCCCCGGCCATCGACAATTACGCGCAGGGTCATGCGTGGTTTTATCGGGATGGGATTCGAGTCACCCAATCGACTGCTGGGACAAAAACCGAGGGGTCGGTTCGCGTGGTCACACCGTCGCTGGACCTCCACCCGGCGTGCCCCAATGGCCCGGGTATCAATAAATACGCACAGGGTCACGCGTTCCTTTACCGGGGTGGACTTCGAATCTCGCAATTGACTCCTGAGACAAAAAAAAAATTTAATAATAATCGAATAAAATAAAGTAAAATAAGCATGCAATAAGTTTTATCTCTATTCGAAAAACAAACCTGTAAAAAAAACACCCTTTACATTGAATTCACTCTTATTTGACGTTTTACTAGAATATTTTATAATACTGAAATAATTTATATGTTTTGTTTTTATATTTTGGAAGTGCAATAAATTAGTAATTGAAAAAATATTTTGTCGTGTTTTTTCTAAATATTTTGGCTCAAATATTTTTAGGATGGAACATTTTTTTCTACGGTGTCCGTCTTTGGCTTGGAGCCACTGTACATCATACTTAACATTTTGTGAAAATAGTTGTAAATTAAAACAGACACTTGTACGTGTTTTATTATGGTGAAGGGTAAGCCAAATAATACTAAATAAATAAAATTAAAAATAAATAATTAATAAATTTAAAAAAAAAATCACATTTAGGAAATTAACAAAATATGTGCTATTTTTTAGTTTGTTACTTTTTATTTATGAATTTAATTATTTATAACTTAAAAATTCTTTAATGCCTTTAAAATTCACACCCATAACGAATACAATATTAAGTTACTTTTTTGTCAACAAGCATTTAAAATTGAATTATTTATATGTTCTATGTATTTACAGTCAATGATGCCAACAAGACGCACAGGGTCCAATTTGAGTCGTCGAACAAAGAAATTAGGAGACATGCGAGATAGAAGAACACAAAGATCAAGCGAACAAATCCAACAAGACAATGAAGATGTTCGTGTGAGCACGACGCAGTTACGTGGATCGCAAGAGGCACGAGATAAACGAAATAAACAAAGACAATTAGAACGAAGAGAAGCGCAGATTCGTTGTCAACAGATGTAGAGCAATTGACCAACAACGCCAACAAGTACTTCGAGCATTTACATCAAATCCATTCCTTTGACTACCATTCCAGTATGAGCCGGATATTGAATATTATGCTCATAACAAAGAGGCCATTGGTTTTAGAATTTATTGGATATAGCGTGCATGCCACCGCACCATTTACAATTGAAGGTAGGGTCTCCGATTATTTTGCTTCGTAATTTGAACCCACCACAGCTTTGCAATGGCGCACGATTAGTCGTTATAAAATTGATGAAAAACGTCATCGAAGCCATCATTTTAAATGGCAAGTTCCGAGGCGGAAATGTATTGCTACCACGAATCCCTATGACTCCTACAGATGTGCCAATTGAATTCAAATGCATTCAATTCCCAATAAGCTTGGCATTCACAATGACGATCAATAAGTCACAAGGCCAACCGTGTCTGTTCGTGGCTTAGATTTGCATACACCATGCTTTTTTTACCATCCAGTTTGTTTGTATTCGCGAAAGACTGACTGACCAAAAATATTGTACATTGCATTGCGTTGAGGCATTAATCTTTGTTTATTTTTTAATTGTCATAATTAGTAGTAGAAATATGAACCATTTTCGATTTATAGATAGCTATCAATAATTGTAATTTAATATGTATTTGTTACTTTAATAAAAAATAATTTATTACCTTAAATAACTTATACATTAATTTTCTACAACGCTTCTTTCCTCTTACAATAATAATTACAACCCCACACACTTATAAAGTTAGTTATTTTTAAAAATATTTCCTTAAAAATATTTCATATGGCAAAACAACGTTTGCCGGGTCAGCTAGTACTATAGTAAATATATTAACTAAAGAGTAGATGCATTTCCGGTAACGACGTCTGTTAATGCTGCAACTATCTTTAACTTTTTAATTTTATCTTTTAAGCAAACAAACTAGTTACCTGTTCTTTAAATCTTAAAAGAAATATATTTTCAATTTTAAATCCACCGATCATGGCCATAAAGGAAATTCAAAAAATAAAATATCTAAATAATAAGTATATATTTTAATACTAAGCTATTAAAATCAGGATAATACTCTTGCATACGTTTTTGTATTTTCTAAGGTCTGCTACACCGCTTCGGACATCCGGAATATTGGCATGCTAACTTCGTATCGATACATTCCTCGCTAAGTATGTGAGCGCTGTACTTTTCCGTCGAACGAAATTGAGCATCACAATTTGAGCAATTTTTTATATTTTCGCCACCATGGTGCTTATCCATGTGAGTGCGTAATTTTTCTACTGTCAATTAGTTTTTGCCACAGACAGTACATGCTTGGTTTTGTTGAGTTTCTTGGTATTTTGTTTCTTTGCTGAGTGCACTTTTATATAATCTTGACTGGAGTCTGTATATAGCGACGGTGTCGTTCTTGGCAGTCAAATAAATTCTTTTTTTTTGTTTATTTGACCATGTAGTAAACTATAGTACGCGTATGATCCGGAACAATAAAGACATTTATAAATACCTCTATCGTGTATATCGTTCTCCGTATTCAAGTGTTCCATGTACTTAATCTTTTTTTCTGTTTCATAACCACAGTGAGTACACCCATTCTGACTGAGATATTAAATTCGAATTTAATTTATTGCTTTTCCTTTTAGAGGGATCTCGAATAATACGCTCTTCTTTCTGTGATTTTTCGTCATCAATTTTGTTAGATATGTCACCTTTTTGATTCATTACTTTGCCATTTAATGCTTTTCCATTTTCTCCTTTTGTAACTGGAACTTTCGACTTGCGACGTTGCTGCTTTGGTCGGGGCTTGTTTTCATGCTTATAAGCAATATGGTTAAACAATGCAAATTGACGTGCATTCAATTCAATTCTTGCACTTATAAATACGTGTATCCTCAATTTGGTGTTTGGTTCGCAAATGTTTCTTGAACAATAAAGCCTTTACAGTTTTGTATTTGCACAGTTCGCAATCTAATTCATATGGCAGATTAATAGTATTTGAGGTGCAGTTATCGTCAGTCGTGATAGGATCTGATTTATCAATTTCAATATCCAATTGACTTTTGATGGTGGTGCTGCTTAACAATAAAGGTATTAAAAGCAATGGTTTGTCGGCGCTGAGGTTTCGGTCGAGTGTTATTTTCGTGTATACTTGTTATGTGGTTTTGTATAGCATCGACACGTTGATAGGTTTGGTCACAGAATGTGCATTTATAAATCCGCGCATTATCAAACTGATGCTTGGAAGTTAAATGCTTTTTATAAACTTTTCGTTTTTCTGTTGGAAATCCACTGTGCGTGCATTTAAAATTCCAATGAATTGTAGGTTTTATCAATACAGTGATCTCTTTAACAGGAACCTCTTTTTCGATATATCTAAATCTTCATTGTCTTCAGTTGCTTCATCGCCATCATTGCTTTCATCCTTCTCAACATCTAATGAAGCGTACTCCTCCGAAGCGGATGGCAATCGAATATAATAATTGTAGTATACTATAATTTTAATGACACACCCGTCAGGTGTCTCCCGTTGTCAGCCAGCAAACATCACAGAGTAGGGATGAGAACGAAGCCGGCTTTCTTTCTCTCAGTCTGTACACAGTTTCCGTCCATTTTTTTTTGGTTTTATTTGTGTCTCGATCATAGCAGTGACTGTGACAGTGACGTATCATTTTAATTTTTCAGTGCAACTCTCAAAGTAGTTTTATTTTCATTGTGAATTTATCATTATTTCCTAGGCTATTATTATTTATTTACATTTTATTAATAATTAACAAAGACAGTGTACGGTCAAACTAGGTTGTTTGTCCGGCGGCAATGCTGAATAAAACGCGACAACTAAATTTGTTGCAGAAACTGTCGGAGAAAAACTGACCAGCTTTATTTCATAATCTGCCTATTTTATAGTCAAAGGTAAACACAAAAATTAATAGCGGTATGCGTCAATATGTATGCCCAGAAATCCAAATGCATACAAAGTTACTAGATTCCATATGTACGTACATACTTACGTACATATAAATTACAAGTTTGCAAAAGTAATATACCACTGGCATTGTAGGCAAAAATAATACCTACATATATATATGTATGAAAGCATATGTGCATACGTGCATACGTACATACATACATAAATATGTACATTACTCCAAAATTCAAGTTCAAGGGCGATCAACTAGCGGCTTGCCGAGTTCGTATCACAGCAGCTGATGATGTTTAAGCGATTGTGGGACCATAGCAAAGTGTAAAAACTAATATGCAGTTCAGCGGCGGCTTACGGGGCGCATGTATAAAAGGGCACATACAATGTGACCCAACATCCCGGGCCCGTTGAAATAAATTTCAAGCAGGTAGTAATGCTAATTTGTATATTGGTCGACGCAATATTCCCTTTGATGTTTTTACATCCACAACTCTTGTACGACCATCGTTGCCAGGAATTTCCTTGATGACACGTCCCATGGTCCAACGTTGTGGAGGCGTGTTATCCTCGTGAACAATTGCCATCGTTCCTTCAGACACATTTGGGTTACCAGTGGTCCACTTAGTTCGTGCTTGCAGACTGCTGATATAGTCACGTGACCATCTACGCCAAAAGAGTTGCTTGATCGCCGTGACACGAGCCCATTTGCTAATGTGATCTATATTGCAGTTTTCCTCGCGTTCTGGAATTGCCATGAGAGAACTGCCAATCAGAAAATGGCCAGGAGTGAGCACCTCATAATCGCTTGGGTCTGCTCATAGAGGTGATATCGGACGCGAGTTAAGTATCGCTTCGATGCTTATCATCACTGTATTAATTTCTTCGAAGGTAAGTTGACTATTCGCCATGCTCCGGTTCAGATGCCCCTTCGCTGACTTCACAGCGGCCTCCGACAGGCCTCCAAAGTGTGGGGCCCTAGGAGGAATAAAATGGAAATTTATGAATTGGTTAACGCAATAATTTACAATTGATTCCTGATGTTTCTTCTCGAATAGAAATGACTTTAACTCTTGAAGCCTTCTGCTAGCACCTACAAAATTTGTTGCGTTATCGTTATCACATAGGTCTTGTATGGCGTCTTGCCTCGAATGCGAAGATATGTGTTGAACAGCCCACAGAAATCAACGCCACAACGTGAAAATGGCCTTGATGGAGTGAGACGTGCTACGGGGAGATTGCCCATTGTTTGTTGAAGTAACTTTGGCTTATATTTTACGCAATGAACACAGGCTCTCACGACGCGACGAGCTAGATCTCTCGCATTGATTACCCAAAATTGAAGACGTAGCAGTGCCACAAGTGCCTTTGCACCTGCGTGGTAATTTACGATGTGCAGATGCCGAATATACAGTTGCGTAAAGTGGCACTTGCTCGGAAGAATGATTGGGTGCCTTTGTGTGTATGCCAAGTCACCTAACTCCAAGCGTCCACCTACCTTTAATAGACTGAAACCGTTATGACTTTGCATAAACGGGTTAAGGAATTTAAGCGGTCCAGATACTTCTTTGTTTTGTTTGATAGTGTGAAGTTTTTCGGCGAAATGTTGCTGTTGCACATTCCAAACAACGCACAACAACCCTTGTTGTAGATTTTGAGCCGATAGAATTCCTCTCTCCAAATGATTGGAGAACGATTTACTAGCTAATTGTTGGAACCGAAACATCCAAGCAATGATGCGTAGACAATGTGTGAATGTGCTGTATCTCTCAAGGACATTCAATATATAGTTTTCGCTAGAGGTTGCCTTGAATGTTGACTTACGTTTTTCTCGAGCAATTTCGTCTAAGTCGACTGGGCCACCTTCGTTTATTGGCCAATGTTCCGATTCAAGCTCTAAGAACGCAGGCCCTGAAAGCCAATTGGAGGTACTGAGTTCCAATACAGGGCAGCCTCGTGATACAACATCAGCTGGGTTGCTCTTTGATGGTACATGCCGCCAACAAGCTCCCGTTGTGAGATCTTGGATCTCTGACACCCGATTTCCCACGAATGTTGAAAGCGTAGCCGAGTGCATTCTAAGCCAGTGAAGGACAATCTGTGAGTCAGTCCACAGAAATACAGGGACATCGGCAGGAAACAACGGTTTTATTTTTGCAAACAGCCTTGACAGGAGTAAGGCACCACACAACTTAAGTTTGGGTAGCGATTGCTTTTTTATTGGTGCTACACGCGATTTGGCTGTCAATAGCACGACAGCAGTTTTGCCTTCCGCCGATTTAGAGCGAATATAAATGGAGCAGCCGTAAGCCCGAATAGACGAATCACAAAACCCGTGGACTTCCATTGAATGGTGTTTTGCTGTACCGCAATACCTTGGAACTGAAAGTGTATCGAGATTGCTTATATCTGCGAGGAATCGTTCCCATGCCAATTGTAGGGTTTGAGGGACAGATTCGTTCCACTTCAGCTTTAAAAGCCACAGCTCTTGTAGATTGTTCTCTTTGTGATTCGCCCATTCACGGGCTGCTTAGGCTGAAACGAAAATAAGAGATTATCATGAAGCTGATTCCATTTGATACCTAAAGTGCTGGTCGCTAAATCCTCGCCCAAATTTAGATTCTTCATGGTATCATCATCTTGAAACATGCGATGACTTGAATGCCACTTGGCCAAAGTGAGCCCACCGCCTCTCAGTATCTCAGTATCTCCGTGACTTCGTGTTTGATTCGCGATAAATCGGCCGTAGTATCAGCGCCGCAAAGTAGATCGTCACCATAGAAGGACGATTTAATAGTACTAGCACCAACAGGATACTCAGCTTCATACGTATCAGCAATGTAGTTGAGGCTCTGCACAGCAAGGTAAGGGACAGATGCCGTCCCATATGTGACTGTGTTTAATTGGTAACTGTGAATTTCTTCGTCAGGCGTGCTTCTCCATAAAATGCGTTGAAATTTGCGATCGTCTGCGTCAACTAAAACTTGTCTGTACATCTTAACTATATCTGCTGCGAGTGCGTAGCGAAACAAGCGAAAACGTAAAAGCAATATGTACAGTTCATTCTGCACAGTAGGCCCGACGGCCAAAATGTCATTAAGTGATTTCTGCGAAGTGGTTTTGCATGACGCGTCGAAGACAACTCTAAGTTTCGTTGTGGTGCTTGTTGGCTTTAGGTCGTAATGATGAGGTATGTATATAGTAGTGCGGCGTATTGAGGTCCACCTTCTCAAAGATGCTCATATGACCTAAGTCGCGATATTCATTCATAAAGGCGATGTATTGTTGTTGTAAATCAGGGCAACGAGATAATCGCCGCTCTTGAGCAAGAAATCTTCGAAGCGCTGTTGTATGTGAATGACCAAGGCTGTTATAGTGCTCCTTAAACGGCAGCTTGACAACAACCCTTCCCTCGCTGTTTCTATGTACGGTCTGCATGTACCGCAGCGCACAATTCTTCTGCTCAATATTCCATATATCAGCCGATGATGCGTCATCAAGCTTCCACAGTCGTTGTAAATTTGCATCCAACGATTCCTCAACAGAAAGCATGCATGTCGGTGGCGAAGTGGTTGTTGGTCTTTTGTACCGTCCAGACACAATCCATCCTAATAAGGTTTTTTGCAGTGATGGCAAATCCGATGCTAACTTTATCTGACCGACAGATAAAATATCGAAAAAGAGTTCGGTACCGATGAGCAAATCCACACGGGTTGATTTGAAGAAGTTGTCATCTGCGAGCTCTATATTGGATGGGAAATTCCAAGAAGTTATGTCGATTTCAGCCTCTGGCTGGTAAGCGATATGCGAAGTCACATGAAACGATAAAGGTATCTCATAGCCAGACACTCTAGACTTGACAGTGGATGACGTTTTGTGTTTTATGTTGGTTACCGAATTTCCGATGCTCTGTATCTCGATGTGATGCCTGTCTCTTGGCAGACGCAGTTTTTGGGAAAACTCTTCGGTGATAAAGTTCACCTGTTAACATGAGTCGAGTAGCGCTCTACCCAACTGGTAGCACCCAGACGCATCTCTAATGAGCACTACGGCTGTTGCTAGAATAACTTGGTCTTGTGACGATTTTTCGTGATGTGTGTGTCCAGCTGCTGTAGTTACAGGTTCAGTAGTTTGTTCGACCAGGGATGTAGAGAGCGTTGCTGTCTATGCACTATTTGAAGTGGTAGAACGATGTAAAAGGCTATGGTGTGAACGTGCGCAATGCCTACATTTGAACACCGATGAACAATGCGGTAATTGGTGTTTTTGTGATAAGCAGTTTAGACACAGCCCCAATCGTTTTACCTCCTTAAATCGATCTGAAACCTCCATCTGCTTAAAACGTGGACAGCTGCCAATCAAATGCTCTGAACTATAACATAAGACGCACGACCGTTTCGTGCACGAGAATGAATAACCCTTCCGTGAAGATTTGTTCTTGTTATCTGGTTTGATGCTCGTTTTGCCGGAGTCATTAAATGAAAGCGGGCCAGATGCGGATTCCAAAAACTGACAGCGTCGTTCAAGCACCTTTGCACACTCTTCGCATGTTGGCAGCGTTGTGAAGTCCAATGACTCTTTCCACTTGGTTTATGTTTCTTCATCAACCTTGTCCATTACAATGTGGATTAGTAAGATCTGCGAAATACTTTTGTCCGAGCCAATCGATAACAGAGAACTATTCAACGCCGACACATTATCGATCAAGCTGCGTAACTGCGATGCGTTCTGCCTTGCAGCCGTAGGAAGTTTGAATAGCGTTTTGATGTTTTCTACGAAGATCATCGTGTTGTTGTCATAGCGAGCCTTTAACCTCTCCAGAGCCTTGGGGTAGTTCTCACTGGTAACCTGGAACCTTCACTGTCTCTAAAGCTTGCCCTTGCAAGCAATTCAGAAGATGATTGAACCACTCAATATTGGTTAAGGTAGCTTCCTTGTCGATGAGACTCATGAATAATGAGAAGAAAATTCTCGTACTCAGAGTACTTTCCGCAGAATATTGGCAACTTTAAAACTGGTAACTTTGAATGCATATGCACTGGCGGTTCACGAAATGATGAGTTGTGACCTTCATCTCCGATCTGCGTTTGGATTGATGAGCGAATGCTGACGTAAAGATCTTCTAAATCTCCGCGACCGTTGTCATCAGGATCGAGTTTCTCAATTTGCGTCTGATAACCAAGGCCCTGCTTAAAATAGGATTATAAAATCCCAAGTCGGCATTTGAGCTCGATAGGTGAAAGTATTTTCCGAGTTTGGTTGGCGCTGGCGTCCACAATTGTCCTAATGCGCGACATATTCTTGCGTGTTAGCGAACGCTGCTGCTTAACTTCCTCCAGCGACATAGTGACCAAACGGTTTGCAATAGCTGATGCGATAAAGTTGAAATTGTGGTTTCGAAATGTGCGAAGTAATGAAGCGAAGATGAACGGATGTTTGATAAGCCGCTGCAATCAACACATACAGATATATGCGATTGTGCGAAATTAAATGCGAAAATAACTCGACCTTTTTCAGCAATTGCCAAAAGGCAAGGCACTGTAATGATTTTTTTGTGCCCACGTTGGGCGCCAAAATGTACGGTCAAACTAGTTTGTTTGTCCGGCGGCAATGCTGAATAAAACGCGACAACTAAATTTGTTGAAGAAACTGTCGGAGAAAAACTGACCAGCTTTATTTCATAATCTGCCTATGTCGAAGGTAGACACAAAAATTAATAGCGGTATGCGTCAATATGTATGCCCAGGAATCCAAATGCATACAAACATACAAAGTTACTAGATTCCATATGTACGTACATACTTACGTACATATAAATTACAAGTTTGCAAAAGTAATATACCACTGGCATTGTGTGCAAAAATAATACCTAAATATATGTGCATACGTGCATACGTACATACATACATAAATATGTACATTACTCCAAAATTCAAGTTCAAGGGCGATCAACTAGCGGCTTGCCGAATTCGTATCACAGCAGCTGATGATGTTTAAGCGATTGTGGGACCATAGCAAAGTGCAAAAACTAATATGCAGTTCAGCGGCGGCTTACGGGGCGCATGTATAAAAGGGCACATACAATGTGACCCAACAGACAGTTTTCACTTCTAATTGATTAAGCAATCTGATATAAATCAACACGTGTTGGGAACTCCCGACAACAACGATCTTTAGTTTACCGGTATACAGTAGCTCCAAGCCAAAGTCGGACACAGTAGAAAAAAATTTTCCTTCCTAAAAATATTTGAACCAAAGCAATTAGAAAAAATAGATAAACTATTTTTTCAATTACTCTGTAATTGCACTTCCATTTATTGTAAAACATCAAATAAGAGTAAATTCAATGCACAAGCCAAACACATATTTTAAAAACTAATATTTTGTATGAAGACCTTTATTTTTATTAACCATTTTGAGCCGGTAGGGCATTGATTTAACCAATTTTTCGCAAAAACTAGGTTAGATTTTTTCCCATTCTTGTAATAAGATAGATTTTAAGTCATTTTTGCTAGAAACGGAATGCTGTCGAATTTTTGTGTTAAGATGGTCCCATACATTTCCGATAGAATTAATATCAGGATTTTGGGGTGGCGTTTCCTGAACATGGTGGCAATTATAAAGCAACCAAGAACACACTTTGTAGGCCTTGTGCTTTGGATCATTGTCTTGGTAGAAATACCAATCATCGCCGAGATCAAATTTTTCAAGACTTTTATGTAAATTTTCTCTTAAAATGTTAAGATAGTCATTTTGATTCATTATTCCTTCAATAAAATGCTAAGATCCTGGTCCAGAAGCCGAAAATGAACCCCAACCCATTACCGATCCGCCATAAAGGAAATTAAAAAAATAAAATATCTAAATAATAATTATATTTTTTAATACTAAGCTATTAAAATCAGGATAATACTCTTGCATACGTTTTTGTATTTTCTAAGGTCTGCTACACCGCTTCGGACATCCGGAATATTGGCATGCTAACTTCGTATCGATACATTCCTCGCTAAGTATGTGAGCGCTGTACTTTTCCGTCGAACGAAATTGAGCATCACAATTTGAGCAATTTTTTATATTTTCGCCACCATGGTGCTTATCCATGTGAGTGCGTAATTTTTCTACTGTCAATTAGTTTTTGCCACAGACAGTACATGCTGCCTTTGTTAAGTTTCTTGGTTTTTTGTTTCTTTGCTGAGTGCACTTTTATATGATCTTGACTGGAGTCTGTATATAGCGACGGTGTGTCGTTAACGACATTCAAATGAATACTATGTTTATTTGTTATGTGACCATGTAATAAACTATAGTACTCGTATGATCCGGAGCAATAAACACATTTATAAATATCTCTATCGTGTACATCGATCTCCGTATTCAAGTGTTCCATGTACTTAATATTTTTTCTGTTTGATAACCACAGTGAGTACACCCATTCTGACTGAGATATTCCATTCGAATTTCATTAATTGCTTTTCCTTTCTGTGATTTATCGTCATCAATTTTGTTAGATATGTCACCTTTTTGATTCATTACTTTGCCATTTAATGCTTTTCCATTTTCTCCTTTTGTAACTGGAACTTTCGACTTGCGTCGTTGCTGCTTTGGTCGGGGCTTGTTTTCATGCTTATAAGCAATATGGTTAAGCAATGCAAATTGACGTGCATACGTACTAGGACAATTCTTGCACTTATAAATACGTGTATCCTCAATTTGGTTTTTGTCTCGCAAATGTTTCTTGAACAATTAAGCCCTTACAGTTTTGTATTTGCACAATATCCAATTGACTTTTGATGGTGGGGCTGCTTAACAAGAAAGGCGTATCAAATGCAATAGGCGCTGAGGTTTCGGTCGCATCTTATTTTCGTGTATACTTGTAATGTGGTTTTGTATATTATTATTATAACCCAACGGAAACCCACTTTCCCGCCCAACCGACACGAGGGGCTCAATCCGCATAAGGTACGCATGCTTTTTAAATATACAAATCTTAGGTGTCGAGTCGTGGCAGAAGAAAGTTTGTTAAGCGTCGAGATCCCAAGCTGCTCAGCTACAGAATATGATTTCATCAGCCGAATACAAAGTTAGAGAAATGCAAAGTAAGAAAATTGGATCGTTAGCTGTTATTAAGAGAGGATAGAACAGTTCTTTTAATTATAAAAAGTGAGTCCGATACATCAAAGGTGCTGGAATGATTGTTAAAGTCTCGGCATAAACCCCGAAACGGTTCATTCAACTCAAAGTTAGTTCTGCATAGTTTCAAGAAAAGTGGTTTAAAGTTTCTCGTTGCACGGGAGGGTACATTAAAATTAATTTGCTCTAGAAGAAATGGACTTGAGATCCATCCATTGACTAATTTTACCAGAAATATTATACCTAACATTTCTCTGCGACTCGAAAGAGTAGGAAGATTAATAAGTTTTAAACGACTAGTTTAAGGGGGAAGATTGTATGGCGAATCCCATCGAAGATTTCTCAAAGCAAAAAGTAAGAATTGTTTTTGTATTGACTCTAGTTGGTCTGAGTGGACCTGATAACAAGGATTCCAAACTATGGAACCATACTCCAGTATTGGTCTTACCAATGAAGTAAAAAGCGTTTTAGTTATATACGGGTCGCGGAATTCATTTGACCAACGCTTTACGAAAGCCAGCACACCCCTTGCTTTATTAACTGTGGAACTAATATGAAAACTAAAATTGAGTTTACAATCCATACCAACACCCAGGTCAACAAAACGGTTTACATGTTCTAGGACGTAGTTATTTATTTTGTAGGAGGCCGGCTGAATGGTTCGTCGAGAAAAGCACATGAGTTTACATTTTCCAAGGTTAAGCGGCATATAATTAATGCTGCACCAATTGACTATGCTGTCCAAATCTTGCTGTAGCAAGGATCTTTCTTCAGCCGAGGCATAAGTCTTAAAAAGTTTAACATCATCCGCGTACATCAATATTTTAGAATACTTTACTACTGTAGAAATGTCGTTTATGAATAGCAGGAACAGAATCGGTCCGAGGTGGCTGCCCTGAGGAACTCCCGAGGAAACATCGATGATCCCAGAATGAAAATTTTTGCGTCCTACCGGAGAGATAAGAAGACATCCAACAGAGGATACCAGGTTGAAAACCAAGCAGACCTAGTTTACGGATGAGTAAAGAGTGACATACTTTGTCAAATGCTTTACTGAAATCGGTATATATAACATCAGTATCAATGCATTCCCTAAACCCATTTGAAACATGGGTGGTAAATTCAAGTAAATTTGTAATGGTTGATTTGCCCTTACAGAAGCCATGTTGGCAATTTGCTATTATTGAGGAAATCGGATAAGTCATTTGATTGGTAACAATAGCTTCAAACAACTTCGGGATAGAAGAGAGTTTAGCTATACCACGATAGTTTTCAATAGAAGACCTGCTTCCAGATTTATGAAGGGGGATTATGTAAGACTGTTTCCATATTGACGGAAAAACTCCTTTGCACATTTTTTTAGGAAACATGTCGGGATCATATCATGGCCGTACTTGAATGATTCTTTTAAAAATATTAAATAATGAAAAACATCATTTGATGATATGACTGGAATATTAATAGAGTTATTGGGGCTCAGCTTGTATGGATAGGAAATAGAGTTATATTTAAATTGAGTGGTGTAGTTAGATTTAAAGAACTGGGCAAATAGATTGGCAATAATCTCGTTATCACATGACACAGTATTTTGATATTTCATTGCGGAAGGGAATGCATTTACTCTGCGCTTAGAATTAACGAAACCATAGAAAGCTTTCGGGTCGTGGATAATGTTCATTTTCATTTTATTCAAGTATTTTTCATAACAGTTTTTATTTAATTCTAGATATTTATGTCGCAAGACTGAATAATTAAGATAATCCACATGACGACCAGTACTTTTATATATTTTAAAAGAACGCGATTTTTTATTTTTTAAAGTTCTCAAGTCTTTAGTGAACCATAAAGGGGCTGATTCATCACGAATACAAGAACCTTTAGGTACATGTTTAAGAAATAAGTTGTATAAAGTATTGTTGAAGTCCAAAACATTACGCTCAATATCGCCATTGTAGTAAGGCCAAGTTATTTCAGATAAGTCACAATTTAATTTTTTAAAATTAGCTTTTCTAAAATTGAAGCTGTCATTAGAATTAAAAGCTTTCGATCCAGAAACCCGCTCTCCGTCTATGATCTCGTATGACAATTCAATCGCAGGATGAGATACATCCTCAGGTAAAACCAATGGATCACATCGATTTAAGGAGGCCCTGTACATGTTGTCAACAAAAACCAAATCCAAGACCCTCCCCAACTTGTTTTGTAGGGTATTAACTTGGTTCAGGCAAAGTTCAGTCATCCCCTCCAGAAAGGCGTTGTTAATGGAAGGTACGATATGACCATCAATCATATTCCAAGAAATGTTTGGGAGATTAAAATCACCCAACACAATCAATGAGTCGGGAGGCCTAAGCATTGAGTCCACAATCCCAAGTAAAGAAATATGATCACTATATACCGACAAGTCAGACTGAGGAGGTATATAGCAGAGGGCTAAATAAATATAAGACTTGCTTAATTGCACTCGTATGCACTTAAATTCAGTAGACTCAATGATAGGGATGTTAACCACTTCAGATGGTAATGAAGAATGGACAGCAAAAAGAACACCTCCACCGATCCTGCACTCTCGATCATTTCTGTAAATATGATATTCACTACAAAGAATCTCCGAATCAAAAACGTGAGGTTTAAGCCAAGTTTCAGTGAAAGCTATAATGTTAAAATTACAGTGATTATTATTCAAAAGCAAGTCAGTTAGTTTTGTATTCAAGCCTCTAACATTTTGGTAATATATATCAAGTTTAGTTTTTATCAGTTTTTTGACTCCGGATCAGGATGAGAAATTTTTGCTAAGTTTTGATTATTTATGTTGGGTTTAAACTCGAATTCGCGAACAAAAGCCCCAGTCGGCCAAAAAGAGCTATTTAAAAGTATATTAAAGTTTTCGGAAGTTACATCGATTTTAAATGAAGAAATGTTTCTCTTGTAATTAAAGTTAAATTTCCTGATAGTTATGTCATCGGTTTTAACCTTAGATGAAATGTGAAACTTGATATCCTCAACTGTGATATCACTGGAAAATCTTGATATAAAAATAGAGGAACCACAACCAGCCCCCTAGCAAGCGCCACAGAAACCCCAGCAGAACATTTAGCTCCTTACCAATCTCAGAGAAACCGTTCCTACACTGCCTAAAAATTTTAAAAAGATCAACTTCAGTTGACCTACATTTCAGACAAGACCAGCGGACACCCTTACCATCGTCAATCAAATCTAACACTCTACCTGTCAATCCAGCACACTTCATGTGGGCAAGCCCATCGCAAAGCCAGCAAGACACAAAGCGTTCAGACCCACTCTTAACTTGGCAGTTAGGATAATTACAAGACATGGTATATTATTTAGGAGAAAATTAATTAGAATTAAAATTTCAATTTATAGGACTAGCAGAAGAAAGGATCTAACAGTGGTAAGCAGTTTAGCAAAAAAAGCAGCATAGAAGTCGGTAAGGCAGTTAGAACAGTTTGGGATACACAGTTTTATTGACACTTAACAAATCACGCAAACAGCTGTGAAAGCTAAAAGGAGTAACAAAAAAGAGTGCGCGCACAAACAGCAACAGCCCCAAATGCAAAAACAAAACAATTGGCAACAACAACTGTACTACAAGAAAAATGATGACTCTGCACACAATACAACAAAGATTAAAATGAGATTGTTTATAAGTCAAAGATTATAAATTGAATATTGCACCAAACCACTTTATACTTAGCTTGAAGTGCACAAAATTGATTTAATCACAATTTAATGAAATTTCTTTTAATTAATTTGATATTTAAATTGTTTTATAATAATATTGTAAGAGTGCAATGTAAACACAACCACACAGCTTGACGTTTGCGTATAGAGCATCGACACGTTGATAGGTTTGGTCACAGAATGTGCATTTATAAATCCGCGGATTATCAAACTGATGCTTGGAAGTTAAATGCTTTTTATAAACTTTTCGTGTTTCTGTTGAAAATTCCAATCAATTGTAGGTTTTATCAATGCAGTGATCTCTTTAACAGGAACCTCTTTTTTTGATATATCTAAATCTTCATTATCTTTAGTTGCTTCATCACCATCATTGCTTTCATCCTTCTCAACATCTAATGAAGCGCACTCCTCCCAAACGGATGGACCGATTTTGATTAATTATGTGTGATTATCGGGAAGGTCTTAGAATCGACCAACGTCTATTTTTCATACCTGTAAAGGCAAAATTCTGTATATGTGCTTATGCACTTAGCTTTATTGAAAAGACTTATTCTTAATATAATAAACACGCTTATATATAGCTGCGGCTTAAAGTAACTAAAAATGCTTGGCTGTTATTTTCTTCTTTGTCGCTTTGCACTTTTATCTTATGTTCGATGTACTCGCCATTCGCAGTGAACCGTTTCCAAATTGTATTTTGCCCTTGTCCGCTTTTGCTTTATTCGCTACTCCTTTTCTTTTATTTTGGCACAGGGTACCACTACACCCCGGCCCACTGTGAATCACCTAGGGATTCACCCTTTAAATGAAGAATGGCAAGTTTTGAGACTGGCCGGCGTAGCACTCCTGTGGTGGTTTTGACTTCGGCTAAACGGATTTGTCCGTCTTTGGCTTCAAACACTCTGGTCACTCGTCCCTTTTGCCATTGTCTTCGAGGCTGGAGAGCGTCGCAAATTAGGACCAAGTCATCTATTTTGATTGGCTCTATTTTGTCATGCCACTTCTGGCGAAGTAATAACTGTGGCAAATAGTGACGAACCCACTGTTTCCAGAATCTATCTTTTAGATTTTGGGCAATGTGCCACTGTTTCTTTAGGCAGATCTTCCTGTCTGTTGGTTGTGGCGTTTGCGTCGAATTAGGACATCCAATCAGGAAATGGTTAGGTGTTATAGGATCATCTTCCTCTGATGACATTGGCACTTCAGTCAACGGTCTCGAGTTTAGTATGTTTTCTATCTCAATTAGCACGCTCCGCAGTGTTTCTTCTCTTGGTGCTTCTTCACGAAGTATTTTCTGTAGCAGTCTCTTTACGATGCGGATAAGGCGTTCCCAACAACCTCCAGAACTAGGATTTGATGGACAATTAAATCTCCAGTCAATACCACGTCTGGCTACTTCATCGGAAATACGCTCAAAGTCTAAAATTCGATCGGATTCTCGAAGTTGTCTTTGCGCTCCTACAAAATTTGTCCCGTTGTCACTCCTAATACGTATCGGTGTGCCACGTCGGTTAACGAAATTTCGTAGGCATAAGAGGAAGGCATCAGTCGACAAATCATAAGCAAGCTCCAAATGAGCTGCTCTCGTGGTAAGGCAAGTAAAAATGACTGCCCAGCGTTTTTCTCGTCGGCGACCTATGGCAACATTGAAGGGACCAAAGAGATCAACTCCTGTATAGCTAAATGGCCTGTGATATGGAGTGACCCGATCTTCAGGCAACTGAGCCATCAATGGCGGTGCAGGCACGGCTCTGTCTCTGCGGCATCTGACACAATTTCGTTGTACGGACTTCAACAATCGTTTCGCTTGTAGAAACCAATATTTACGCCGGGCTTCATTTATCGTCATGACAAAATTCTGGTGGTGCAGCTGTTCATGATACTGACGCATTATGAGTTCGGAAACGATGTGTTTGAACGGCATCAAAATCGGTCTCCTGGACTCCACTGGCAACACTAAGGCTTCATCAAGGCGTCCTTGGATTCTCATCACCCCTTCGTTGTCTAAATACGGTGATAATAAACGAATGCTGCTCTGCTTATGAAGGCGTTTTTTATTTTTCAAGGCTGCTAACTCCTCCGCGTACACTTCTCGTTGAACAAACTTTATAATGCATTTGTCGGCTCTGTCAAGTTCATCAGCAGTTAAAGTTGTGTTATGACTGCTGTTTTCGCTTCTCGCGTACCCATGACGCAAATTTGCAAATACTTCGGCAGCTCGTAAAACCCAGCCCATAACTCGCTTCAACTTAAAATACGAAGAAAAACGATTAAATTGAATAAAATAACTATTTACCACGCTGTGTATTGTTAGGCAAATCTTCAATTCTTCCTCTAGCTGCTCTGGCATAGGTGCGAACGGTGCGACTGGCCAAGTTTCACCGGGGTGTCTCAGGAAATCTGGACCTCGCAGCCAAGCGCTGCATTTCTCGGCTTTAGGAGGCCATTTCGGACGCGTAGCGACATCTGTGGTGTTCTGGTCAGTAGGTATCCAACGCCATTGCGAGGGTTTGGATGACGATAATATCTCTGCGATGCGATGACCGACGTACGACTTAAATTTACGCTCCTTTGAGTTAACCCATTGCAGTAGCGTTTGGGAGTCTGACCAAAATACCACCTTTTCGGGCTGAATATTGTGGCCACGGCAAACTAGTTTCGCGATTTGTGTACCAAGAACTGCAGCTTGCAATTCAAGTCGCGGTACGGATAACAATTTTTGGGGTGCACCTCTAGTTTTACCTGCTACGAAGCAAACATCACAACTTTCGGAACTGGTTACCCGAAAGTAAGCGGCGGCAGCGAATGCCACTTGGCTGGCGTCGACCACTACGTGCAGCTGAATAGACGTAGGTGTTTGTAGCAAGGGCGTATACCAACGCTTTACTCGAATCTCGTTTATGCGTTTGAATTCACTCCACCAGGCGAACCATTTATGATGCAGGTTATCAGGAATCGTCTCATCCCACTCCATAGCACTTTTCCATACGTCTTGGACCATTATCTTCGCAAATAACAGAAAATCAGCAAGACTGCCAAACGGGTCAAACACCGACATGACGATGCTTAATAATTCGCGTTTTGTCGGCGGACGAATACCTTCTAACACCGGTTTTGGGATTCGATGAAAATTAAACTGGAATTCAAACTCATCCGGTGAAGTGTTCCAACGCATTCCCAATACCTTTTCATATTTGGCTTGGCTCTCTAAGTTAAATGCTTGGCACGTTGTCATTGGTTCCTTATTCAGGCTAATATCTATCTCTTTTGCGTGGGAAACAAAAGATCGGAGCTGAAAACCTCCTTCCGCATGGATAAAAACGACTTCTTTGCAAATACGTTCTGCCTCCTGCACGTTCTTGAAGCAGGCAACAAAGTCGTCCACATAATGGCTATCTACGATCGCTGCAGCGGCCTCGGGATACTGAGGACGAAACTCTTCGGCATTTTTGTTTTTGATGAACTCTGCTATGCAAGGTGAGCATATCGCGCCGAATACCATGGACGTCATTACGTAATGTTCAACTTGTTGCTCCGGATTTCCATCGCGCCATAAAAACCTTAGCGCATGCTGATCTCGTTTCGTCACAAGTATCTGCGAAAACATTTCGCGAATGTCTGCTGCTACTGCAACTGCTCCCTCTCGAAATCTGAATAGAATGTTCAGCAATGGTTTTGCGTGTTCCGGACCTTTTAGTAATGCGGAATTCAAAGCCATACCCTGAACCTTTGCGGCTGCATCGAACACGATCCTCATCTTGCCCGGCTTATGCGGATTTTGAACTGCAAAATGCGGTAAATTCCATTTAAAATTTGAATTGATACATACTTCTTCCTCGGAAAGTTTTCTGGCGTAGCCACTTCGTAGGTATTTGGCAACCTCTTCCTTGTACTTGGCGGCAAAGTCTGGAGCGAGGCTCATTCTCTTCTCTATGCCCAGCAGTCGCTTGTAGGCCATATCATAACTGGCAGGAAGTTCAGGTGGAATGCTTCTCCAAAGCAGTCCACTCTCGTAACGCTTACCTACACGACGCGTGTTGGCTTCTAACATCTGGCGTGCTCTTTCGTTTTCTTCGGACTCAATTTGTTTTAACGGCTCACTTACTCCGAAGTTGTCTGCGGCGAAGTATTCTTTTACTTGCTCGTGTAGAGATGTAAGGCTTCTCTCTCGAATATGAAGAATAACTGGCGATGGTGTTGGCGATCTGGTTGGACCGTAAGCTATCCAACCTAATTTGGTATTGATGGCTACTGGACTTCCGCTTTCGGCCTGTACGGTCGTTAATGGCAAGCTTAACGTCGTATTGTCGAGGCCCAACAGCAATGACGGTTTGACTTGAGCATAGTCTTCAATCGGCAAAAACTTTAAGTGGTCATAGTCGGCTTTTCTAAATGACTGTGTTGGCAAATCGAGGCTACGAAGGGTACTCACATTCCGCAGGCTGAAGTGTGACGGCATACCCTTTCCTTGTATTTCGAGGTTAACTTTTGATGACTCTTCAGTGGTGCATTTATGCCCATACCATTGAAGGGTTAGCGGTTGCCTACGACCTTTGAGGCCTAACCGACTGGCTACTTTGTCATCTATAAACGAAATGGCTGATCCCTCGTCGATCATGGCAAAAACGTCTGCCTTACCATTCGGTCCGAATAGTGAGACTGGCAGGTATTTGAAGAATTGGCTGTTACTTGACTGAACATCTCTGCAGTTGAGCACCGGCTGAGATTCAATACGACTTTGGGCTGTATCTGTCTGTCGTGTCGAACTTGAAGTCTCATGAAGGCTTGGGTGATGGTATTGGCGACAACCGTTCACGTTACAAACTCTTTTCGAACGGCAGTTGGATGTGTTGTGTCCTTTATGCAAACACGAGAAGCATAGCTGAAGACCTTTGACCTTTTCCCAACGATCACGTACGTCCATAACGTCTTTAAAATTATGGCAACTGGAAATATGGTGTGCACCTTCGCACACGAAGCATTTAAACCTACTGGTTCGTTGCTGGGACGGCTCGCCTCCCACATGTAACATACGCCGCAATGGCTGCTGTTGCGATGTTGGGTTCTGGCTTCTTATGGTTGCGGTGGGTTGCGGCATAAGGCATACGACTTTGGCAAGTTCGCTCAGCCAATTTGAAAATTCATTGATGGTCGCAAAGGGCTTAATGCTTGCTGCGTGCCGGGCCCTCTCGTACTGCTTGCTGGGTGGCAATTTCATTACCAACTGCTCCAAAAGTGTGGTGTTGGATAGATGATGTTCACACTTTGATGATTTTAAAAACGCGACAATGTTCCTTGTTTTAGTGGAAAAAGATATAATTGATTCTACCTTATTCTCACTAATGTTTGGGAACTGTTGAATTTTGCTTAGCTGGCTTTTCACTAAAAGGTCTGGGCGACCAAAGTGAAATTCTAATTCGGCTATGGCGTTCGGAACATCTTCCGGATAAATGAGCATCGAAACAACGGTCTCCTTCGCACGACCGACTAAGCACTTGTGTAGACGCATTAAATTTTGTCTATTACTGTAGTGAAACGCTTCGGTCCTGTCCTTAAAATTAGCTAGGAAGAGTGGCCATTCATCTATATTGCCAGAAAACACAGTCAGATCGTACAGCTTTGATACGGACTGGCTTCTTTCTAATGCTACATTTGAGGTTGACCCATCCGACATATTCACTGGTGAAGTTTGTGGTAAAATTTCTACGGCTGCTGTGGGATTTACCTCAAGCTGTATGTTGTTTCGCAAACGTTCAATATCACGCTGGCTCTCCTCCGTAACCGACTTTAATTGGGTGACTGCGTTTGTTAATGCGTTGAGACTGGCTACGATCGCAGACAATTGGTTATGTTGTGCACCATCTGCATTCTCGTCTGACTCTTGTGGTTCACTTTGGCTTCGCAAATTATACATGCTACCACCGGGCATGTCACAATACCAAAAACTTTTAGGTTATTTTTGATGCTTGCAACTTTGGCGCATTAACTGTGTTATGGTCCGATCGCAGGACCCGCAAGTTCTCGCACTTTTTTCGCAATAACTGTTGTATCGCCTGACCGCGAATCTGCCGCTTCATAAATTATTGTCGCAATAACTGTTGCGTGGCCTGATCGCAATCTAGTTTTCTTTAAAACTTTTGTGGCAAAACTGTTATGTGGCCTGATCGCAAATATACAGTTTCTCGCAGCGAATAAAACAAAACGGACAATGGACTATTTGGAGAACACTAATTTGGAAAGTTTATGTAAAGGCAAAATTCTGTATATGTGCTTATGCACTTAGCTTTATTGAAAAGACTTATTCTTAATATAATAAACACGCTTATATATAGCTGCGGCTTAAAGTAACTAAAAATGCTTGGCTGTTATTTTCTTCTTTGTCGCTTTGCACTTTTATCTTATGTTCGATGTACTCGCCATTCGCAGTGAACCGTTTCCAAATTGTATTTTGCCCTTGTCCGCTTTTGCTTTATTCGCTACTCCTTTTCTCTTATTTTAGCACAGGGTACCACTACAATACCCCTGTATATTAAGGGTGGTCCACGTAAAGTTCTTTTTCAATTTTTAGACAAAATTTTTTGTTTTTATTTTTTATGAACTTTTTTGTGACTTTCATTTTTTGAGCCAGAAATAAAAGTCTTTTCATGACAGATATTTTTTCTGCTTGTCGAAACAGTTATACTTGGACTTTTATTTTTCTGTCCTAAAATAAAAATAAATATATGACAGAAAACTTAGTTATCGTTATAAAAATTACCTTAAGACTTTTATGTATAGGAAAAAATAGTAAAAGTCCTCTATTTTAATTTGTAGTAAATCAACATTAGAAAGACCCATAAATGTGTATATCTTAACTTCTGGATAAGGTTAATTTTGGATCACCGATTGCCAACGACTGCATTCTTTGAAAATATATGACCTACTTACAAATTATATGCTTCAAATGTTCACGGTCAAGTATCTGAAGTCATTCACCCCAAATCAGTTAACATTTGTATTGCACCTTTTACACACATATTTGGTTGCTTGCATTTGCTTACGTACATACATATGTATGCATATGCTCCCGCTATGACTCCCTGCAAAAAGTGGGACCATACTAAATCCTGGTACAGGACTACGCTACGCTGTAACCAATACTGGTAACCAAAATGGTCCAAATGTATGAAAAAAAATGGTTACATTAACATTGTCATAGGACCTGACCATGTATGGTCAGCCGCTGCATAACATAGGACTACTTACTCAACTACCTTGCTTGTACCATTACGTGGACTAGTTACACTCGACCAATTTTTTAAGTATATAAAAAGGAATATCCGATGTACTGGTTACACAAGACCAAATTTTAGACTAGTTTCACAAAAGCTTTTTTTTTAGTAATTATTTGCATATAACAGCACTAAAACCAATAAATAATTACAATCTGTTAAGTAAAAAGTAAACACCCCTTTATTAACAGGAATAGGAATACTTTTATTTGTATATTTTTAAGATTTACTGCCCTCTTAACTTTATCTTATATTTATAATACTGGTCCTGACGATATATTGATTTTTACACCACTATGCTGTAATCCGAATGTTCGTAGTTACGAATTCGTAGCTCCGTTCCGAAAGTCCGAAATTTGGTATGCTGAAATCCGATCGTAACTATCAACCGCGTTGCCAACCAAAAACAGGAATTTCGAAGTTCGTAATTAGGCATATTGGCAGAAATATACATGTACCGATATTATTGCAAGTAAAGAATGAAGTTTAATATCAACATTTATAAACCATTTGATAAGAAGTTTTCGTTAATTAAAGGCAGAATTACATAAATATGCATCGATTGTATGTACATTGTTAAGAGATGATCTACATAAATACAAATTTCTTAAATTATGAAGTGTGTAATATTGTCGAATTCAATGCTCAGATAAATTAATGTTTAATGGTTTAAAGATTTGTGACAAGTTTCGCCTCAACAAAGAAGCATTCATACAAGAAACATACTGCGTACGATTTGTTTGTGATCTTCGCAAATATATACACAAGTAATAATTCTAGTTTTTCTTGCATAGTTTATATTACATATGTACATAAACACAAATTAACACATGTATATACATACATACATACATATTTGCTTATTTTTGGGTTTATAAACGTTTATTTTTCTAAAATTTATTTCGCTCCGACACCAGTGGCTGTTCGTACAAAAATTCCGCAATTGACAGCTCCGACGGATTCTGGCATACCAATATTACGAATTGCGAAAACAGTCTACGAATTTCGAATTTACGATTACGAAAAGCGGATTTGAGCATACCGATTTTACGATTCGTAGCGTAATCGAACGTACGACGGATTCCAGCATAGGGGTGTTAGTTTTTTCGTACTTATTTTTTATGCCTGTAATCATAAATTCATATTAAGTACATTTTGATTGATATTTTATAACTTTTTTTTTTATAACGTAGGCGCTTAGACATACTTATGTATTTGTACATTACAAAATAATTCAAAGTTACTGACATACAATTTCAAAAACAGAAAACGTGTCATAAGAAATCAAAACTTATAATTATAGTTTTCCCCTATAGATTCCCATATGGACACTAGAAAAATTTAAATTATATTTTCTTTCATTTAATACCTCAACTCGATACTATTATTAGTCGTAGATATCACAAATGAATTGTGGTTCCGATTGGAGACGGTTAAGGCGTTATATTTGATTTATTTATATTTAATTTAAATAAAATAAGTATACGCAGTGGAATCGGAACATTTACCTTGGTACGACACGCCTTAACCGCCTCTGATCGGAATCAAAATTTATATGGGATATCTTCGACTATAGTAGCAGCAGTAGAAAAAAAATAAAATTTTAATTTTTCGAGCCTCCTTGGGGAAATCGATGCAGGGGTTGCGGTTTAGGGAATCTGATGCTATATTTGAACTCTATGTAGTCTGTAGTAATTTTAAAACCGAAACCAAAACACTTTGCAAATGTGAAACCCCAACAGGAACGGTGTCTGGAATCGGTTTTATTCCTTGGTTTTATTATATTGGACATTGCGTATATTTGTGCATAATTTTTTTTTCTATCTTCTCAGATAGTTGACCCAGCTGCTCCTGACGAATGTTTGCCAAGTACAAGTGCAAACGCTGCAAGTGTTTCTTTCTCTCCCCCTGCGTTTGAGAAAAGTGTTTCGCAAAGTTCACTGCTAGGACAATACTTAGGTTCTTTAAATGTATTGGATGAAGACAGCAGTGACGAAGATATAGAGGATGAACTTAAAAAAAGAGCGTTATTTTCAAATCGACAATTATTCGCCAAAACCGTTCCCGCCGATAAAAATATTATGCAGTATTGAGAGAATAAAAAGTTTTTATATCCGAACTTATTTGCTTTAACGAAAAAAATTCATTGTGTACCTGCCACTCAAGTTGGTGTGGAAAGAGCGTTTTCAGCATTAAAGTTAGTTTTAAGTGATTTGAGAACAAATTTATCGGCTGACAATTTGAAAACAATTATGTTTTTAAAAACAAACACACCATTATAAAAACGTTTATGAATAATATTAAAATTTGGTTACCAAAATAAAAACAAATCAAAAGTACTTTATTTAGCTTGATACAATGTGTTTGCTACAAGATGTAACATAAAGCTATGAACTTTCCATTAAATATACTACTATTATAAAACTCTACAGAAAATATCGTTAAACAAAAGACTTATATTTGTTTTTCCTACAAATAAAAGTGACTTTTTTCGAGGATAACTAAGTTTTCTGTCATATATGTATGGACTTTTATTTTAGGACAGAAAACTAAAAGTCCAAGTATAACTGTTTCGACAAGCAGAAAAAATATCTGTAATGAAAGCACTTTTATTTCTGGTTAAAAAAATAAAAGTCATAAAATGACACATTTAGTTGAAGTTAATTGTATAGGTTAAAAAATAACTGGCAACTTTTACCGTTATTGCCAAAATTTACAATCAATACGAATTTCAAAAAAGCTCAGTAAACTAAGAATTTTGGTATATATATATATATATATATATATGTATATGTATATGCTTGCGACAGGTTTCTCATAATGATTTTTTAGTTTAAAATTTTTTGCATAACAGTTATTTACGGTCCCTGGAATTTATCATTATTTCTCAGGCTATTATAATTTATTTACATTTTATTAATAATTAACAAAGACAGTTTTCAATTCTAATTGATTAAGCAATCTGATATAAATCAACACGTGTTGGAAACTCCCGACAACAACGATCTTTAGTTTACCGGTATACAGTGGCTCCAAGCCAAAGTCGGACACAGAGAAAAAAATGTTCTTTCTTAAAAATATTTGAACCAAAGCAATTAAAAAAATAAGATAAAATATTTTTTCAATTACTCTTTTATTGCACTTCCATTTATAGTAAAACATCAAATAAGAGTAAATTCAATGCACAAGCCAAACAAATATTTTAAAAACTATTATTTTGTATGAAGACCTTTATTTTTATTAACCATTTTGAGCCGGTTAGGCATTGATTTATCCAATTTTTCGCAAAAACTAGGTTCGATTTTTTCCCATTCTTGTAATAAGATAGATTTTAAGTCATTTTTGCTAGAAAGGAAATGCTGTCGAATTTTTGTGTTAAGATGGTCCCATACATTTTCGATAGAATTAATATCAGGATTTTGGGGTGGCGTTTCCCGAACGTGGCGGCAATTATAAAGCAACCAAGAACACACTTTGTAGGCCTTGTGCTTTGGATAATTGTCTTGGTAGATATACCAATCATCACCGAGATCAAAATTTTCAAGACATTTTGGTAAATTTTCTCTTAAAATGTTAAGATAGTCATTTTGATTCAATATTCCTTCAATAAAATGCTAAGATCCTGGTCCGGAAGCCGAAAATGAACCCCAAACCATAACTGATCCGCCACCATGTTTGACAGTTGGTCTCAGATTGCTCAGTTGCAGCTCCTCATTTGGCTTCCTCCAAAAATATGGTATTTCATCGGAGCTAAAAGCATTTAATTTACATTCGTCAGTAAACATAACATTTTTCCAGAACGAAAAATCATTATTTTCATCTTCTTTTGCAAATTTTAATCGTATGGTCTGATTGCGTTTGCTGATCAACGACTTTTGTCGGGCCTTTCTACCATTTAGATCAGCCTCATGGTAGATGCATTCGCTTTTTTTCCCAACTCATTTTCAGCTATAACAGCTATTTTTGGTGCACTATGGAAATGATTATCTTTAACTTTTCGCAACAGGTATCGCTTATCTGAGTCGGTAAAAACCTTATTGTGGGCAGCTAGAGGCTTGTTTTTCACTTGTTTGTTGGTTTTGAAGCACTTAATTATATTGTGAACAGTAGAATGACTTCTGTCGACAATTACAGCAATTTCACGCACAGATTTTCCATCGTTGGAATGCTTAAAAACCAACTGTCTCAATTCAATACTTGTTACTACTTTGCTACTACTTTGACTAGACATTTTAAAATCACAAATCGTAATTCTAACTATATATTAAAAAATACGATCCACCGAATTAACGTTAGTCTGTCAAACACTCTACTTGAAGTTAGATTTTCTTCGTTAGCAATTCTTCGTTAGAGTTCTATTTACATATTTACAGGATAGTTGCCACTGTCCGAGTTTGGCTTGTACATTGAATTTACTCTTATTTGATGTTTTACTAGAATATTTTATAATACTGAAATAATTTATATGTTTTGTTTTTATATTTTGGAAGTGCAATAAATTAGTAATTGAAAAAATATTTTGTCGTGTTTTTTTTAATTACTTTGGCTCAAATATTTTTAGGATGGAACATTTTTTTCTACGGTGTCCGACATTGGCTTGGAGCCACTGTACAACATACTGAACATTTTGTGAAAATAGTTTTAAATTAAAACATACACTTGTACGTGTTTTATTATGGTGCAAGGTAAGTCCAATAATACTAAATAAATAAAATTAAAAATAAATAATAATTAAATTAAAAAAAAATCACATTTAGGAAATTAACAAAACAGTAGATATGTGCTATTTTTTAGTTTGTTACTTTTTATTTATGAATTTAATTATTTATAACTTAAAAATTCATTAATGCCTTTAAAATTCACACCCATAACGAATACAATATTAAGTTACTTTTTTGTCAACAAGCATTTAAAATTGAATTATTTATATGTTCTATGTATTTACAGTCAACGATGCCAACAAGACATACAGGGTCTAATTTGAGTCGTCCAACAAAGAAATTAAGAGGCATGCGAGATAGAAGAACACAAAGACCAAGCGAACAAATCCAACAAGACAATGAAGATGTTCGTGTGAGCACGACGCAGTTACGTGGATCACAATCACAAGAGGTATGAGATAAACGAAATAAACAAAGGCAATTAGAACGAAGAGAAGCGCAAATTCGTTGTCAACAGATGTAGAGCAATTGACCAACAACGCCAACAAGTACTGCGAGCATTTTCATCAAATCCATTCCTTTGAGTACCATTCCAGTATGAGCCGGATATTTAATATTATGCTCATAACAAAGTGGCCATTGGTTTTTGAATTTATTGGATATGCCGTGCATGCCACCGCACCATTTACAATTGAAGGTAGGGTCTCCGATTATTTTACTTCGTAATTTGAACCCACCACAGCTTTTCAATGGCACACGATTAGTCGTTATAAAATTGATGAAAAACGTCATCGAAGCCATCATTTTAAATGGCCAGTTCCGAGGCGGAAATGTATTGCTACCACGAATCCCTATGACTCCTACAGATGTGCCAATTAAATTCAAATGCATTCAATTCCCAATTAGCTTGGCATTCGCAATGACGATCAATAAGTCACAAGGCCAACCGTGTCTGTTTGTGGCTTAGATTTGGGTACACCATGCTTTTTTTACCATCCAGTTTGTTTGTATTCGCGAAAGACAGAGAATAATCTTTGTTTATTTTTTAATTGTCATAATTAGTAGTAGAAATATGAACTATTTTCGATTTATAGATAGCTATCAATAATTGTAATTTAATATATATTTGTGACTTTAATAAAGAATAATTTATTACCTTAAATAACTTATACTTTAATTGTCTACAACGCTTCTTTCCTCTTTCAATAATAATTACATCCTCACACACTTATAGTGTTAGTTATTTTTAAAAATATTTCCTAAAAAATATTTCATAGAAATAACGTATGTATGTATATGGCAAAACAACGTTTGCCGGGTCAGCTAGTACTATAGTAAATATATTTACTAAAGAGTAGATGCATTTCCGGTAACGACCTCTGTTAATGCTGCAACTATCTTTAACTTTTTAATTTTATATTTTAAGCAAACAAACTAGTTACATGTTCTTTAGAACTTAAAATAAATATATTTCCAATTTTAAATCCACCGATTATGGCCATCAAGGAAATTAAAAAAATAAAATATCTAAATAATAATTATATTTTTTTATATTAAACTATTAAAATCAGGATGATACTCTTGCATACGTTTTTGTATTTTCTAAGGTCTGCTACACCGCTTCGGACATCCGGGATATTGGCATGCTAACTTCGCATCGATACATTCTTCGCTAAGTATGTGAGCGCTGTACTTTTCCGTCGAACGAAATTGAGCATCACAATTTGAGCAATTTTTTTTTTTTTTTATTAACAATTGTATTTTTAGTAAACTAATAAATACAATAACTTAACGCTATGGCTACAGTGGCCTTAAGCGATTTAAATATGTGTGCATGTGAGCAAATACATTATGTACTATTTATATTTCATTAAATATATTGCAATATTTTAGGTACTTTATTAGTTTGAAAGTGTTGTCTGTGGAGTCATTCAAAAGTAGGTCTGTAGGTTTGATGTTGTTGAGTGATTTTCTGTGGTTTGAAAAATGTGTGCAGTCGTCTAGGATGTGTTTGATGCTAGGGTTTAAGGTATCGCAATATTTACAGGTATTTGCGATTTTTTTTATTCTGTATTCGTGCGTTAGTCTTGTATGTCCGAGGCGCAATCTAATTATTTTTGTGATTTCCCTTCTGGATATATCGTTGCTATGTGCAGATTGGGATTCGTTGATTGTGCATTTTTTTGGGTTAAAATATTGATACCAGCTAGTTGTATTTTCGTATAAGGAATATTTTTCATTTCTGAAATAAGTTTTTATGTAGTTTTTTATATCTGTGTATAGGAGGTTTAGGGACATAGTTAGTGGTCGCTTTTGTGCTTCTTTTGCGGCCCTATCCGCCAGCTCATTACCTTTAATAAGTGTGTGCCCAGGTATCCATATTAGTTTGATTTTGTTTTTGTGTTTTATTAAAGAGTTTCGGATATGGTCTGAATAATAGTTTTTGTTGTTTACGTTTTTTATCATTTTTGAAATACTATTGCAGGAGTGTTGTCTTTTTTCCATTGATGAAGTGATAAGTCTATGGAATCAAGGGGTAATTGCCATTCAGGGCATTGTTTATTAGTTTTTAGTTTATTATTTATGGGAATTTTCAGTTCTTCAGCTTTTTTTATTATGCGATGGATTGTAGATTCAATTTTAAGATTTTGTTTCGAGTTTAGTTTGTTTGATACTTTGGAAAGTGGAGATTGGTCGTTAAAAAACAGGTTTTTGCATAGCTTTGTTGTTGCAATTTCTTTCATTTGTGTCAACGATGGAATGTCTGTTTCAAATGTCATATTGTGGATTGGTGTGGTTCTGTAAGCGCCTAAAGCAGATCGTATTGCGGAATTTAGTACTGAACTTAGTTTATTAGTAGTGGATTTAGGGGCATATCCGAAGAGATATAGTCCATGATACAGTTTTGATGCGATTAGGGATTTTACAGCCATCACTACAGAAATGGTGTTGGCGTTGAGTTTTGGGCTTGAGAGGCATTTAATGATGTTCAATCGTTTGTTTAATGAGTCAAGGAGATGCGAAATATGTGTTTCCCATCTATATCTCTTGTTGAATTCAATTCCTAATATTTTAAGATTGTCGGTGTTATTTATTGAAATATTGTTGCATGTAATAATTGGATGACAGTTATTTTTCCTACAAATGTGTAAATGTTTGCATTTCTCCATTGAGAGGTTGGCGCCTGAGTAGCTGCACCAGTTTAAAATGTCATTGTGGATGTCGTTGAGATCTATGTCTGTGCTTTTTTGTTTATTCAGTTTTTTATGAGGATGAAATCGTCTGCGTAGGCGAGGAAGTCTATTTCTTTATGTAGTGATATTACGTTGCTAAGTTTGTTGTAGGCTATAAGAAATAGGATCACGGAAAGTGGAGACCCTTGTGGGATCCCATTTTGGAGAGGGTATGTTTCGGAGAATTGCGAGTCTATTTTTATTTTTATTTTTCTGTTTGTCATGAAGTTTTTGGTGTAGTTATAAATCTTTGGTCCAATTTTCCAAGCAGTGAGCTGGTCTAGGACAGTATGAACTCCGATTTTGTGAAACGCTTTAGCAAAGTCGAGTGAGATGAGTGATACGTTTTTTTTTAAGTTAAGGGACTGGGTGATCTGATGGTCTAGATAAACTAGGCAATCAGACACTGATTTACCCTTTTTGAAGCCGGTTTGGTGGCTATGTAGTAGTTTGTTGCAGGAAACAAACCACCATAGCTGGTTAGCTATGACTTTGTCCAATATTTTGGCGCAAACAGGATTTAAGGATATAGGGCGGTAGGATTTGATGGAAGATTTGTCTTGGTTGGGTTTGTGGATAGGGATGACGAGGCTATTTTTATACAATTGAGGAATTTGGGAGTTAAAAATGTTATTGTAAAGGTGGAGTAGACGATGTTTCAGAGAGGTCGGGGAGTTTTTTATCATAGCGTATGAAATTCGATCGATGCCTGGAGTGTGGCCTTTTAGCTTAGACAGTGCTATTGCGAGTTCTATTTGGGTTATGTCGTTTTCAATTTGTAGAGCAGCTCTATTAGGGTTAAAGTTGTTGGTGTATGTTAAGGAGGCGCGTTTGTTATCTCTAAAAGATCGTGAGAAGTTGCTGTCGTTGGCTTCGTTTGACCAATGTTTTCCAAAGTGGTTAGCTATTATAAGGTTATCTGTTGTTGTTTGAGTAGAATCATGTGTGGATATACAGTGTATCGGTAGGTGCGGTTTTAAACCGCAAAATCGCCGTATAGTGTGCCATATTTCTCCGGTGGGTATGTGTGGATGAATCTTAGCGGTGAAGTTATGCATTGCTTTGGATTTTGATAACTTGAGTTCTCTTTTGAATAAGGCATTCGCCCTCTTGTAGTATACTATATTTTCTAATGTTATGTAATTTTTTAATCTATTCCACAATCGGTTTCGGTCTTTTTTCTTAGCTTCGAGTTCTTTATTCCACCAGGGTGTACATTTTTTAATGGAATATTTTGCTTGGGGAATAGCTTCGTTTGCGCTTTGAAGTATGGTTTTATTTATTGTGGCTGCCTCTTTATTTATATTGTTGCTATGGGGTTTGGACCTGATTAATGTGTCGACTAGGACGTTAAATTTGTTCCAATTGGCTTTTCTAAGGTTGAATCGGGGTCTATTAATGGTTGTAGTATTCGATAGGTTTTTAAAAAGGGTTGTTGTTATTGGGTAGTGGTCGCTGCCAAAAAAGCCAGGATCCACTTGCCAATTACTTTGTAAGGCTATGTTGGGGGAAGCAATGGTTAAATCAACATGGGTAAATGTATGGTGTGTCGTGAAGTGAGTTGGTGAGCCGTCATTCAGAAGAATTAGGCCTGATTTGCTTATAAATTTAAAAAGCGTGTTACCTCTCTTATTGCTTTTGGGGGATCCCCAGTGAGGGTGCCAGCTGTTAAAGTCGCCAGTGATTAAAAGTGGTGTTTGGGAGTTATCAAAAATGTCTTGTAGATTTTTGATATGGATGTTTTTATTTGGTGTGATGTAAATGGAACTTACTGTAAATTTGAGCAATGACTGGATTTCGATGCTTACTATATCAAAAGAGTTGGAGGTGTGATTTATTAGTTTATGTTGAATAGATTTATGGATAAGGATAGCAGAACCTCCAAATGAGGGGTTTGTGGATGTGTAGAGGTTGTAGTTAATTGGAATTGGCGTTGGTCTCAAGTCCTGTATGTGTGTTTCTTGTAGGGCAGTTATGTGTGGTTTCGATTCGTTCAGTAATATCTGTAATTCATTGTAATTATTTTGGTATCCACGTATGTTCCATTGCACAATTTTTAGTGAAGGTTTCATGTGTCAGTATAATATGTAAGTGAGAGTATTTAATTTATAATTTAAGTTAAATTTAAACCTTAATAGATGTTAAAGTAATTTGTATATAAACTAATAAGTGTAGATATTGTTTTAAATTTTAGTATAACTAAATAAGTTAGGTGTAGTGTTAGTTGGGTTACTACTTGTTGTTTAACTTTCTTATCTGTTTTTGTAGTCTCTTTGATGTATTTTTTGGTAGTATTTTTATCTTCTTTGTTGATGTGGATGGTAAGCTGTCATCTGTCTCGAGTTCGCTCATTACGTCTGAGTTTCGCACAATTTCTCTGTCAGTGGTTATTTGAGTGGGAGTAGTAGTTGTTGGTGTTGTTGGTTTTGTTGCTAGTTGTACTGTGGACGGCGGATTTAAGTGTGGTGAGTTTTGATGATACGGATGAGTATTGATTGTTGTCGGTTTAGAACTGTGTTGACTTGTGACTGATGCATATGTAGAGTTGTTGTGTGGATACCGTTCTTTGTATATTACTCGTGCAGTTTTGTTGTCGACTTGTGCGGTGATTTTTATTGTTTGAATCTCTTTTTCGCGTAGAAAAATGGGACACTTTTTGTCTAGCGCTGAGTGCTTTGTGTAAGTCAGTCCGTTTGCTTCACAGTTGACACACTTGGTTGGGTTTTTACATATTTCATTGCTTTCGTCACTAATATGAAAATTACTTGCACAGTTGGGGCAGGATTTTGCGTTTTTACAAAATTTAGCGACATGGTTGAATTTAAGGCAATTTTTGCAACGCATTGGTGGAGGAATGTATGGACGAACTGATGTCTTTATGTAGCCGATATTTATTTTGGTTGGTAGTGTAGTTATGGCAAAAGTTAAAATGATCAAACCTGTCTCAGTTAGGTCATTATCAACTTTTTTGAGTATTTTTTGGACGTCGCAAACATTTTGCGGCTTAAGTTCTTCAAGGATTTCACTGTTGGGAATTGATCGTAGCTCATTGCAATATATTACACCTTTTGAGAAGTTCAGAGTCTTGTGAGGAGTTATTTCAACAAAGATTGTATTCGAAAGCGCTGTTAGAGACGTAAGTTTGTAAGCTTGCGTGCCGTTTTTTGTTTTTATTAAAATCTGACCGCTTCTAGTTTTTTTACAATATTCGACTTCACCGCATGTTGCATTGATAGCTTTTTGTATTAGGAATGGTGATACGTAATTTAAATCTTCTGTACTATTCGATCTAGACATAAGCAGATAAATTGGTTCATTTGATATGAAGTTTGAAAATTTGTTTTTATCCCATTTGAGCGATGGCAAATTGGGTGGTAGGTTAGTTATATTGTCCGGGGGTTTATTCATTTTGCATTGAAGTTTTGAACAGTTTTAAGGGTTTAAGAAGTTGTGAGACCTCTGTGTTTGTTGTAAATATAGTCACTTGTTTTTGCTTATTCACTATTCGTTTTTCACTTGTCACTTATTTCTAATCGTGTTTAAACACTTTTTACGTTCGCTTTGTGGTTGCTTTTCTCAGACAGACGTTCGTATTGCTCGAGCGATTGTTTGCGACTGTGAGCAATTTTTTATATTTTCGCCACCATGGTGCTTATCCATGTGAGTGCGTAATTTTTTCTACTGTCAATTAGTTTTTGCCACAGACAGTACATGCTTGCTTTTGTTGAGTTTCTTGGTTTTTTGTTTCTTTGCTGAGTGCACTTTTATATGATCTTGACTGGAGTCTGTATATAGCGACGGTGTGTCGTTAACGACAGTCAAATGAATACTATGTTTATTTGCTATGTGACCATGTAATAAACTATAGTACTCGTATGATCCGGAGCAATAAACACATTTATAAATATCTCTATCGTGTACATCGTTCTCCGTATTCAAGTGTTCCATGTACTTAATCTTTTTTTCTGTTTCATAACCACAGTGGGTACACCCATTCTGACTGAGATATTCCATTCAAATTTAATTTATTGCTTTTCCTTTTAGAGGGATCTCGAATAATACGCTCTTCTTTCTGTGATTTTTCGTCATCAATTTTGTTAGATATGTCACCTTTTTGATTCATTACTTTGCCATTTAATGCTTTTCCATTTTCTCCTTTTGTAACTGGAACTTTCGACTTGCGTCGTTGCTGATTTGGTCGGGGCTTGTTTTCATGCTTATAAGCAATATGGTTAAGCAATGCAAATTGACGTGCATACGTACTAGGACAATTCTTGCACTTATAAATACGTGTATCCTCAATTTGGTGTTTGGTTCGCAAATGTTTCTTGAACAATAAAGCCTTTACAGTTTTGTATTTGCACAGTTCGCAATCTAATTCATATGGCAGATTAACAGTATTTGAGGTGCAGTTCTCGCCAGTCGTGATAGGATCTGATTTATCAATTTCAATATCCAATTGACTTTTGATGGTGGTGCTGCTTAACAAGAAAGGCGTATCAAATGCAATGGTTTGTCGGCGCTGAGGTTTCGGTCGCATGTTATTTTCGTGTATACTTGTAATGTGGTTTTGTATAGCATCGACACGTTGATAGGATTGGTCACAGAATGTGCATTTATAAATCCGCGGATTATCAAACTGATGATTGGAAATTAAATGCTTTTTATAAACTTTTCGTGTTTCTGTTGGAAATCCACTGTGCGTGCATTGAAAATTCCAATCAATTGTAGGTTTTATCAATACAGTGATCTCTTTAACAGGAACCTCTTTTTCGATATATCTAAATCTTCATTATCTTCTATTGTTCCATCGCCATCATTGATTTCATCCTTCTCAACATCTAATGAAACGCACTCCTCCGAAACGGATGGACCGATTTTGATTAAATTTTGTGTGATTATCGGGAAGGTGTTAGAATCGACCAACGTCTATTTTTCATAGGACTATATATTAAGGGTGGTCCACGTAAATTTTTTTTTTAATTTTTAGACAAAATTTTTTGTTTTTATTTTTTATGAACATTGAAAAATACCTACGATTCTAAATTAAAATCACAAATTTAATTATTTATAACTTAAAAATTCATTAATGCCTTTAAAATTCGCACCCATAACGAATACAATATTAAGTTACTTTTTTGTCAACAAGCATTTAAAATTGAATTATTTATATGTTCTATGTATTTACAGTCAACAATGCCAACAATGGACCCTGTGCCCAATTTGAGTCGTCGAACAAACAAATTAAGAGACATGCGAGATAGAAGAACACAAAGATCAAGCGAACAAATCCAACAAGACAATGAAGATGTTCGTGTGAGCCTCACGCAGTTACGTGGATCACAAGAGGTATGAGATAAACGAAATTATCAAAGACAATTAGAACGAAGAGAAGCGCAGATTCGTTGTCAACAGATGTAGAGCAATTGACCAACAACGCCAACAAGTACTTCGAGCATTTACATCAAATCCATTACTTTGACTACAATTCCAGTATGAGCCGGATATTGAATATTATGCTCATAACAAAGAGGCCATTGGTTTTAGAATTTATTGGATATAGCGTGCATGCCACCGCACCATTTACAATTGAAGGTAGGGTCTCCGATTATTTTGCTTCGTAACTTGAACCCACCACAGCTTTGCAATGGCACACGATTAGTCGTTATAAAATTTATGAAAAACGTCATCGAAGCCATTATTTTAAATGGCCAGTTCCGAGGCGGAAATGTATTGCTACCATGAATCCCTATGACTCCTACAGATGTGCCAATTGAATTCAAATGCATTCAATTCCCAATTAGCTTGGCATTCGCAATGACGATCAATAAGTCACAAGGCCAACCGTGTCTGTTTGTGGCTTAGATTTGGGTACACCATGCTTTTTTTACCATCCAGTTTGTTTGTATTCGCGAAAGACAGACTGACCAAAAATATTGTACATTGCATTGCGTTGAGGGATTAATCTTTGTTTATTTTTTAATTGTCAAAATTAGTAGTAAAAATATGAACTATTTTCGATTTATAGATAGCTATCAATAATTGTAATTTAATATATATTTGTGACTTTAATAAAGAATAATTTATTACCTTAAATAACTTATACTTTAATTGTCTACAACGCTTCTTTCCTCTTTCAATAATAATTACATCCCCACACACTTATAGTGTTAGTTATTTTTAAAAATATTTCCTAAAAAATATTTCATAGAAATAACGTATATGGCAAAACAACGTTTGCCGGGTCAGCTAGTACTATAGTAAATATATTTACTAAAGAGTAGATGCATTTCCGGTAACGACCTCTGTTAATGCTGCAACTATTTTTAACTTTTTAATTTTATCTTTTAAGCAAACAAACTAGTTACCTGTTCTTTAAAACTTAAAATAAATATATTTCCAATTTTAAATCCACCGATTATGGCCATCAAGGAAATTAAAAAAATAAAATATCTAAATAATAATTATATTTTTTTATATTAAACTATTAAAATCAGGATGATACTCTTGCATACGTTTTTGTATTTGAGCATCACAATTTGAGCAATTTTTTATATTTTCGCCACCATGGTGCTTATACATGTGAGTGCGTAATTTTTATACTGTCAATTAGTTTTTGCCACAGACAGTGCATGTTTGCTTTTGTTGAGTTTCTTGGTTTTTTGTTTCTTTGCTGAGTGCACTTTTATATGATCTTGACTGGAGTCTGTATATAGCGACGGTGTGTCGTTAACGACATTCAAATGAATACTATGTTTATTTGTTATGTGACCATGTAATAAGCTATAGAACTCGTATGATCCGGAGCAATAAACACATTTATAAATATCTCTATCGTGTACATCGTTCTCCGTATTCAAGTGTTCCATGTCCTTAATCTTTTTTTCTGTTTCATAACCACAGTGAGTACACCCATTCTGACTGAGATATTCCATTCAAATTTTATTTATTGCTTTTCCTTTTAGAGGGATCTCGAATAATACGCTCTTCTTTCTGTGATTTTTCGTCATCAATTTTGTTAGATATGTCACCTTTTTGATTCATTACTTTGCCATTTAATGCTTTTCCATTTTCTCCTTTTGTAACTGGAACTTTCGACTTGCGTCGTTGCTTGTTTTCATGCTTATAAGCAATATGGTTAAGCAATGCAAATTGACGTGCATACGTACTAGGACAATTCTTGCACTTATAAATACGTGTATCCTCAATTTGGTGTTTGGTTCGCAAATGTTTCTTGAACAATAAAGCCTTTACAGTTTTGTATTTGCACAGTTCGCAATCTAATTCATATGGCAGATTAACAGTATTTGAGGTGCAGTTCTCGCCAGTCGTGATAGGATCTGATTTATCAATTTCAATATCCAATTGACTTTTGATGGTGGTGCTGCTTAACAAGAAAGGCGTATCAAATGCAATGGTTTGTCGGGGCTGAGGTTTCGGTCGCATGTTATTTTCGTGTATACTTGTAATGTGGTTTTGTATAGCATCGACACGTTGATAGGATTGGTCACAGAATGTGCATTTACATATAAATCCGCGGATTATCCAACTGATGCTTGGGAATTATGCTTTTTGTAAAAACTTTTCGTTTTTCTGTTGGAAATCCACTGTGCGTGCATTGAAAATTCCAATCAATTGTAGGTTTTATCAATACAGTGACCTCTTTAACAGGAACCTCTTTTTTCGATATATCTAAATCTTCATTGTCTTCAGTTCCTTCATCACCATCATTGCTTTCATCCTTCTCAACATCTAATGAAGCGCACTCCTCCGAAACGGATGGACCGATTTTGATTAAATTTTGTGTGATTATCGGGAAGGTCTTAGAATCGAGCAACGTCTATTTTTCATACGACTATATATTAGGGTGGTCCACGTAAAATTTTTTTTTAATTTTTAGACAAAATTTTTTGTTTTTATTTTTTATGAACATTGAAAAATACCTACGATTCTAAAGTTGCACCCTTATACGATGAACCCCTGGTTTTTAATCGCGATTTTTATATTATTCTGTTCTATCCACATATCCACAAGATGGCAATCGAATATAATAATTGTAGTATACTATAACTTTCATGACACACCCGTCAGGTGTCTCTCGTTGTCAACCAGCAAACATCACAGAGTAGGGATGAGAACGAAGCCCGCCTTCTTTCTCTCAGTCTCTATACAGTTTCCGTTCTTTTTTTTTTTTTTTGGTTTTATTTGTGTCTCGATCATAGCAGTGACTGTGACAGTGACGTATCATTTTAATTTTTCAGTGCAACTCTCAAATTAGTTTTATTCTCATAGTGAATTTATCATTATTTCTCAGGCTATTATTATTTATTTACATTTTATTAATAATTAACAAAGACAGTTTTCAATTGTAATTGATTAAGCAATCTGATATAAATCAAGACGTGGTGGGAACTCCCGACAACAACGATCTTTAGTTTACCGGTATATAGTGGCTCCAAGCCAAAGTCGGACACTGTAGAAAAAATGCTTCCTTCCTAAAAATATTTGAACCAAAGCAATTAGAAAAAAAGATAAAATATTTTTTCAATTACTCTTTTATTGCACTTCCATTTATTGTAAAACATCAAATAAGAGTAAATTCAATGCACAAGCCAAACAAATATTTTAAAAACTATTATTGTTATTATTGTTTTTTATTAATCATAATTAAAATTACAAATTAATATATTAGCACTAGCTACCAGGGCTATCGGCTTAGTCAGTATATGAAATTAAAATATTATTTTAAATTAGATGTGCAATGTTAATGTTTTTAAGAAAGTTGAATATAGTTTTTACGTTATTTTCTGAAGGGTTGGAAAGGAGGTTGATTGGACTTTTGTCCTCAAAGCATTGAGCGCGGATGGAGAGAAGAGCAGGGCAATAAAGCAAGATATGGTTGATGGTTAGATCGGAATCGTTGCAGAACATACACGAGGGTTGGCGTGTGGCTTTTAAAAGATGCTCTTGAGTTAAAAGGGAATGTCCCAGCCGAAGGCGTACAAAACATTTGTTCATCCATGTTGATGTATTTGAGGGCAGAATTATCCCATGCCCATTAGGATTCACTTCTTTATATTGGTGTTGGTAGTTGGACCAGTTGTTAGCAAAACGAGATTTTAATGCGGTGGAATACATATTTTTAATAGATTTTGATCCGAATGGCATGTGAAGGTGTAAGCATAATTTTAAAGCACGTTTCGCAGCTTTGTCGGCGTACTCGTTGCCGGTGATACCAGCGTGGCCGGGAACCCACATCAGCTTTATATTGGGTGAAAGACTTATAAGCATTTGTTGTATGTGATATATAGGGTCTTCCTCATAGTGTATGGTTTTCACAGCATTGAATACGGATAAGCTATCAGTACATATAACGAATTTTCTGTTGGAGCTTTTAGCAATCAATACGCCAGATAAGAGTCCCTGCAGTTCGGCGTCAAATACGTTGGCAAAGTGTGGAAGATGGCCACAGGATAGAGTACTACCGCTGTCGTCAGTCACTGCAAATGAAACTGCTTCGTTTTGTTTGGACCCGTCTGTAAAAACAAACGACCATCCGCATCCCTTTAAAGGGTTCGCTATGTTGTGGAATGATTTTTGGTATTCGGAATTATTGGTTGCTTCTTTCCGTAAGAAAGTTAAATCATTAATAAAGGTATTTTGTTCAATGGTCCAAGGTGGAAATTTGGTTGAGGCGAATTTCATTGTCGAAACATCCAAATTTAAGTGTCTAGAGAGCTCATAAACTTCGTACAACGCCGATTTGTGCGACATACCAGTTTTCCTTTGTTTCAGAAGGTGAATATCGTGGTGTAGAATATGATTCCTGTTGCAGTATAGTTTATAGATAATGCGACTCCGTAAATGTTGCAGCCGATCTTCGATTGAATGAAAACCTCCCTCAGAAAGTAGATTTTTTATAGGAGTAGTCTTGAAGGCTCTTAAGCTTCGCCTTACTGCGGCATTCAACGGCGCTTTGATTTTGTTAAGAGAGGTCTTGCTACAATTACCGTATATCTGTAGTCCGTAGTCTATTTTGCTTTGAATAGTAAGTTTAGTGATGCTTAGCAGAGTGTTAGTATGAACATAGCTTCTTCGTGAACTTAAATACTTTATTACGTTGAGCCTGGTAGTTAGTGCATTTCTTAGACTAATACAGTGGTACTTAAAGCTATGTTTATTATCAAATATAACGCCTAGTATACTTGTGGACTCCACGTTTGAAATTGTGAAGTTGTTGTGTTTAATATCTAATTTATTGCAGTTACGTTTCTTACAAACATGCAGATGCTTGCATTTCTCAAGTGAAATGCGAGCACCCGAATGTTGCGACCAATTCTCGATAACACCTAGAGCGCCGTTAAAACTATTTACGATGTCCGATGTGTTTTTCTTATTGCATATTAAATAAAGATCATCTGCATATAGGCAATGTCTAATATTACTTTCTTTAATTAGAATTTTGCTTAGATCTTCAAATGCTATGAGGAATAGGGTCACCGAAAGGGGTGATCCTTGCGGAATGCCATTGTGCAATGGAAATGTAGGCGACAAAACTCCATTTATTTTGCATCGAAATTTCCTGTTGGTTAGGAAAGATTTAACATAGTTGAAAATTTTCGGGCCTAGTTTCCATTCTTGCAATCTTTCCAACACAACGTGGCAGCCAATTTTATCAAAAGCTTTTTTAAAGTCTATTGAGAGTATGGAGGTATGATTTCTTGTTGAAAGATTTTTTGAGATGTGGTGGTCCAAGAAGATCTGGGCATCTAAAGTGCTTGTACCGGATCGGAATCCGACTTGAAATGGAGATAATATGTTTTTCTTCTTTAAATACCACATTAATCTTTTGGAGACGATTTTCTCCATGACTTTGCTCAGGCATGGTATAAGAGAGATTGGCCTGTAATTTTCAATGATACTAGGGTCGGTTTTTGGCTTGGGTATTGGTACTACGACAGCTGTCTTAAAACTTTGTGGGATCGTGCCAGTGGTTAAAATTGCGTTATAAAGTTTGAGCATCCGATGTTTGATTGGTTTAGGGGTATGACGCAGCATTTGATAATTTATTTTGTCGAACCCTGGGGTGGTACCCTTAGCCGTTTTAAGAGCAGCTTCTAGTTCGTTAACATTTATATCCGTTTCAAGTTGTAGGGCTAAACGATCTGGGCTATCGGTGGCATTCATATCCGGTACATTTTCTGACAAATGTGTGAATTGGGGTGAGAAATTAGATGCTTCTGATGCTTTAGAGATGTGTTGAGCGAATTCTGTCGAAATGTCACAGGCACTGGTGAAGACTTGATTGTTGACAGTTATTGCTCGGAGGGATTTTGGTGTAAATATTCCTGTTAAAGTTTTAACACCCTTCCAGATGTTTTCAACTGAAGATTTGGGATTAAGCTTTGTTGTAAACATCTCAAAGCTATTCCGTTTTGCTAGTTTTTTCGCTTTATTAAATAAAGCATTGCATTTTTTGTAGGCAATTAGATTGGAAGAACACATCGACTTACGATATTTTTTCCAAGCAAATACTTTTTCATTACGGAGATTATTAAGTTCTGGAGTCCACCAGGGTACTTTTCTTGCGGGGGGACGGATGGAAGTATGTGGAATAGAAAAATTACCAGCATTTCGTATGGCTTTTTGTAACCTAGCCGCCTCTTTGTTGGTGTTATGTACTTCGAATTCTGGTAGGACACTTGAAAACAAAGCATCCTGGTATTTAACCCAGTCGGCCTTGGCAGTGTTATAATTGAAAGTTTTATAGTAACTGGTAGTATTTGTGGAATACAGTGAGATAGAGCATATTATAGGGAAGTGATCGCTGTTGTGTAAATCGTTAAGAGTAAACCATGTGGAAAGCGGAAGTAGTTGGGGTGAACATAAGGTTAAGTCAATGTGGGTAAAGGTTTTGTGCGTGGAGAAGTGAGTTGGGCTATTGTCATTAAGTATAGATAGGTGTGAACTAAGTACGAAGTCTTCAATTACCATGCCTCTGCGATTGGCGTTTGGTGAGCCCCATAGTGGGCTCCAGCTATTAAAATCACCACAGAGTAATATTGGCGTATTAATGTTAGAAATAAGATTGTAAAGATCAGAATGCGAAAAATGTTGTTCGGGGGGTATATAAACAGAGAATACTGTGATGGGGTACTTAAGGTTTATTTCGACTGCTATTACTGACAAGTTTGAGTTGATGTTTATGCTTTTATGAGAAAGGCTTTTATGGATGAGCAATCCACAGCCCTGTTTGCAATGATTAAACTGAGGAAAGTTGTGTAGGTAGGCTGAGTATTGTTTTGGGATGTAAGGTGTAAAATTATGTTTCAGATGGGTTTCTTGGAGACAAATTACTTGAGGGTGACGATCTTTTATTAGGGTTTCCAATTCTATGAAGTTGTTAAGATATCCTTTCATATTCCATTGAAGAATATTGAGGATCATCAACAAACTTTATAAACGAAATCTAAGTACTATTAGGTTATTTTAAACAAAAATAACCTATAGTATGCGGTCCGGGCGATCGCTGTTAATATTGTTCTTCCTGCTGTTATTGTCTGTGTTGACATGTTCAATGTCATACTGGGATATGGGAGTGAGAGAATGATCTTCTGTTAAAAAATGTTGTTCGGGAAGAGATACAGAGTGCTGAGAGCAATTTGTAGTGGTGAAGATGTTTTGAGAGTTACCTGAGATATTTTGGCTTGTAATGGGATGGAAGCTTTGAGTAGAAACAGATGATGCGGTTTGAGTGGGCAAAGTGGTTGTGGGTGCTTGAGTGTTGGCTGTCGTCAGATTCTTGTTTGTGTTAGCAATGTGTACGGTATTTGTGAATGGAAGAGCGCCGAAAGAAGTTATATAGGAAGAGAGTAAAGTTTGTAGATCGGCTGTGCTATGGCTTGTTTCGTTTTTATTTTGCGGTGATTCTGCAGAGATATTGACATTATTTGTGAGTGAATCACCATTTGAGTTTTGTGAGTGTGGTTGCGGGTGAGTAGGTTGGGTGGAATTCGTGACCGAAGAGTAAGTTTGTTTCAGATTACCGCTTATTGGGTTTTGTATTTTGTACAAACGTCTGGCTTCATTAAAACTACATTTGTTTTGTGTTTTTATTTTGAGTATTTGCTTTTGTTGTACGTACAGTGGACAATCTTTGAAGGATGCTGAGTGAGCGGCTAAGCAGTTTGCGCACATTGTGCGTAAACATTTTTCAGGTTGGTGTGGGGGAAAATTACAAGTCTCGCAAGTGGGATTATTGTTGCATTTTTTTGAGGTATGTCCGAGCAGTTGGCAGTTCCGGCAACGCATGGGTGTGGGGAAGTACTCTTCTACTTTTACTGAGTACCAAGCAATGTCAATATCAATGGGGACTTTGAAAAGATTAAATGTTAGTACAATGCGACCAGTCGGGACTTTTTCTCCGTTTTGAATTTTGGTGAATTTGTAGACAGCAACAACTCCTTGGGATTTGAGGCCGTCGAGAATTTCTTGTTCTTCCGTGTTCGCAAGGTTAAGGTCAAATATTGTGCCTTTACAGGTATTAAGAGTTGCGTGCAAATCAATTGATACCGGGCATAAGCCACCAAAGTTTTTACATTTTAAAAACTTTTCGGCTACTTTGCTAGATTTAGTGAGCACTAGAAGACTTCCATCCCGGAGTATGCTAACTGAGCTATATTCAGTACTAATGCCGTCTAAAGCTTTCTTTTTGGCGAATACGCTGTATTTAGAGAGCGAATTAGAGGTGTCAGTTGATTTAATAACAACAAATTTCGGGTCACTTTGGTAATTGTTTTTCGTCGGTATTGGCAGCGAGGGGAAAGATTCTTTTGAATTAAAAGTTTTTTTGCGTTTGGATTTTGGGGAATTTAACATATTGTCAGACAATATGCTAAATCGATTCCCCGAGGGAATCGAGGGCGGTTTTTCCATATGGGTTAATCGGCGTACCACTTCAAGCTAGTAGTCTGAAAAAACTTACTTGGAAAGAAAAATAGTAAATGAAGCACGTGAAGAAACGCACAAAAGCGAAACGAAAACAAAAATCAGCGAGAGAACGATTCCGTACACAACTGCTCGGGCCGAAGGTTAGTCGGAGACTGTTTTAAAAACTAATATTTTGTATGAAGACCTTTATATTTATTAACCATTTTGAGCCGGTTAGGCATTGGTTTAACCAATTTTTTGCAAAAACTAGGTTCGATTTTTTCCCATTCTTGTAATAAGATAGATTTTAAGTCATTTTTGCTAGAAAGGGAATGCTGTCGAATTTTTGTGTTAAGATGGTCCCATACATTTTAGATAGAATTAATATCAGGATTTTGGGGTGGCGTTCCCCGAACATGGTGGCAATTATAAAGCAACCAAGAACACACTTTGTAGGCCTTGTGATTTGGATCATTGTCTTGGTAGAAATACCAATCATCATCGAGATCAAAATTTTCAAGACTTTTTTTGGTAAATTTTCTCTTAAAATGTTAAGATAGTAATTTTGATTCAATATTCCTTCAATAAAATGCTAAGATCCTGGTCCAGAAGCCGAAAATGAACCCTAAACCATTATCGATCCGCCACCATGTTTGACAGTTAGTCTCAGATTGCTCAGTTGCAGCTCCTCATTTGGTTTCCTCCAAAAATATGGTATTTGATCGAAGCCAAAAGCATTTAATTTACTTTCGTCAGTAAACATAACATTTTTCCAGAACGAAAAATCCTTATTTTCATTTTCTTTTGCAAATTTTAATCGTATGGTCTGATTGCGTTTGCTGATCAACGGCTTTTGTCGGGCCTTTGTACCATTTAGATCAGTCTCATGGAGTAGATTTCTGATGGTAGATGCATTCGATTTTTTTCCCAACTCATTTTCAGCTATAACAGCTATTTTTGGTGCACTATGGAAATGATTATCTTTAACTTTTCGCAACAGGTATCGCTTATCTGAATCGGTAAAAATCTTATTGTGGGCATCTAGTGGCTTGTTTTTCACTTGTTTGTTGGTTTTGAAGCGCTTAATTATATTGTGAACAGTAGAATGACTTCTGTCGACAATTACAGCAATTTCACGCATAGATTTTCGATCGTTGGAATGCTTAAAAACCAACTTTCTTAATTCAATACTTGTTACTACTTTGCTACTACTTTGCCTAGACATTTTAAAATCACAAATCGTAATTCTAACTATATATTAAAAAATACCATCCACGGAATTCCCGTTAGTCTGTCAAACACTCTACTTGAAGTTAGTTGCAATTCTTCGATAGAGTTCTATTTACATATTTACAGGATAGTTGATACTGTCCGAGTTTGGCTTGTACATTCAATTTACTCTTATTTGACGTTTTACTAGAATATTTTATAATACTGAAATAATTTATATGTTTTGTTTTTATATTTTGGAAGTGCAATAAATTAGTAATTGAAAAAATATTTTGTCGTGTTTTATTTTAATTACTTTGGCTCAAATATTTTTAGGATGGAACATTTTTTTCTACGGTGTCCGACATTGGCTTGGAGCCACTGTACATCATACTGAACATTTTGTGAAAATAGTTGTAAATTAAAACATACACTTGTACGTGTTTTATTATGGTGCAAGGTAAGTCAAATAATACTAAATAAATAAAATTAAAAATAAATAATAATTAAATTAAAAAAAAAATCACATTTAGGAAATTAACAAAACAGTAGATATGTGCTATTTTATAGTTTGTTACTTTTTATTTATGAATTTAATTATTTATAACTTAAAAATTCATTAATGCCTTTAAAATTCACACCCATAACGAATACAATATTAAGTTACTTTTTTGTCAACAAGCATTTAAAATTGAATTATTTATATGTTCTATGTATTTACAGTCAACGATGCCAACAAGACGCACAGGGTCCAATTTGAGTCGTCGTACAAACAAACTAAGAGACATGCGAGATAGAAGAACACAAAGATCAAGCGAACAAATCCAACAAGACAATGAAGATGTTCGTGTGAGCATGACGCAGTTACGTGGATCACAAGAGGCACGAGATAAACGAAATAAACAAAGACAATTAGAACGAAGAGAAGAGCAGATTCGTAGTCAACAGATGTAGAGCAATTGACCAACAACGCCAACAAGTACTTCGAGCATTTACATCAAATCCATTCCTTTGACTACCATTCCAGTATGAGCCGGATATTGAATATAATGCTCATAACTAAGTGGCCGTTGGGTTTTGAATTTATTGGACATGCCGTGCACGCCACCGCACCATTTACAATTGAGGGTAGGGTCTCCGATTATTTTGCTTCGTAATTTGAACCCACCACAGCTTTGCAATGGCACACGATTACTCGTTATAAAATTGATGAAAAACGTCATCGCAGCCATCATTTTAAATGGCCAGTTCCGAGGCGGATATGTATTGCTGCCACGAATCCCTATGAATCCTACAGATGTGCCAATTGAATTCAAATGCATTCAATTCCCAATTAGCTTGGCATTCGCAATGACGATCAATGAGTCACAAGGCCAACCGTGTCTGTTTGTGGCTTAGATTTGGGTACACCATGCTTTTTTTAACATTCAGTTTGTTTGGATTCGCGAAAGACAGACTAACCAAAAACATTGTACCTTGCATCGCGTTGAGGGATTAATCTTTGTTTATTTTTTTATTGTCATAATTAGTAGTAGAAATATGAACTATTTTCGATTTATAGATAGCTATCACTAATTGTAATTTAATATATATTTGTTACTTTAATAAAGAATAATTTATTACCTTAAATAACTTATACTTTAGTTGTCTACAACGTTTTTTTCTTCTTTCAATAATAATTACATCCCCACACACTTATAATGTTAGTTATTTTTAAAAATATTTCCTAAAAAATATTTCATAGAAATAACGTACATATATGGCAAAACGACGTTTGCCGGGTCAGCTAGTACTATAGTAAATATATTTACTAAAGAGTAGATGCATTTCCGGTAACGACCTCTGTTAATGCTGCAACTATCTTTAACTTTTTAATTTTATCTTTTAAGCAAACAAACTAGTTACCTGTTCTTTAAAACTTAAAAGAAATATTTTTCCAATTTTAAATCCACCGATCGCCATCAAGGAAATTAAAAAAATAAAATATCTAAATAATAATTATATTTTTTTATATTAAGCTATTAAAATCAGGATGATACTCTTGCATACGTTTTTGTATTTTCTAAGGTCTGCTACACCGCTTCGGACATCCGGGATATTGGCCTGCTAACTTCGCATCGATACATTCCTCGCTAAGTATGTGAGCGCTGTACTTTTCCGTCGAACGAAATTGAGCATCACAATTTGAGCAATTTTTTATATTTTTGCCACCATGGTGCTTATCCATGTGAGTGCGTAATTTTTCTACTGTCAATTAGTTTTCGCCACAGACAGTACATGCTTGCTTTTGTTGAGTTTCTTGGTATTTTGTTTCTTTGCTGAGTGCACTTTTATATGATCTTGACTGTAGTCTGTATATATCGATGGTGTGTCGTTAACGACAGTCAAATTAATACTATGTTTATTTGTTATGTGACCATGTAATAAACTATAGTACTCTTATGACCCGGAGCAATAAACACATTTATAAATATCTCTATCGTGTACATCGTTCTCCGTATTCAAGTGTTCCATGTACTTAATCTTTTTTTCTGTTTCATAACCACAGTGAGTACACCCATTCTGACTGAGATATTCCATTCGAATTTAATTTATTGCTTTTCCTTTTTGAGGGATCTCGAATAATACGCTCTTCTTTCTGTGATTTTTCGTCATCAATTTTGTTAGATATGTCACCTTTTTGATTCATTACTTTGCCATTTAATGCTTTTCCATTTTCTTCTTTTGTAACTGGAACTTTCGACTTGCGTCGTTGCTGCTTTGGTCGGGGCTTGTTTTCATGCTTATAAGCAATATGGTTAAGCAATGCAAATTGACGTGCATACGTACTAGGACAATTCTTGCACTTATAAATACGTGTATCCTCAATTTGGTGTTTGTTTGGTGCAGTTCTTGCCAGTCGTGATAGGATCTGATTTATCAATTTCAATATCCAATTGACTTTTGATGGTGGTGCTGCTTAACAATAAAGGCGTATCAAATGCAATGGTTTGTCGGCGCTGAGGTTTCGGTCGCGTCTTATTTTCGTGTATACTTGTAATGTGGTTTTGTATAGCATCGACACGTTGATAGGTTTGGTCACAGAATGTGCATTTATAAATCCGCGGGTTATCAAACTGATGCTTGGAAATTAAATGCTTTTTATAAACTTTTCGTGTTTCTGTTGGAAATCCACTGTGCGTGCATTGAAAATTCCAATCAATTGTAGGTTTTATCAATACAGTGATCTCTTTAACAGAAACCTCTTTTTTCGATATATCTAAATCTTCATTATCTTTAGTTCCTTCATCACCATCATTGCTTTCATCCTTCTCAACATCTAATGAACCGCACTCCTCCGAAACGGATGGACCGATTTTGATTAAATTTTGTGTGATTATCGGGAAGGTCTTAGAATCGACCAACGTCTATTTTTCATACCACTATATATTAGGCTGGTCCACGTAAAATTTTTTTTAATTTTTAGACACAATTTTTTGTTTTTATTTTTTATGAACATTGAAAAATACCTACGATTCTAAAGTTGCACCCTTATACGATGAACCCCTGGTTTTTAATCGCGATTTTTATATTATTCTGTTCCATCCACATATCCACAAGATGGCAATCGAATGTAATAATTGTAGTTTACTATAATTTTCTTGACACACCCGTCAGGTGTCTCTCGTTGTCAACCAGCAAACATCACAGAGTAGGGATGAGAACGAAGCCGGCTTTCTTTCTCTCAGTCTCTATACAGTTTCCGTCCATTTTCTTTTTTGGTTTTATTTGTGTCTCGATCATAGCAGTGACTGTGACAGTGACGTATCATTTTAAATTTTCAGTGCAACTCTCAAATTAGTTTTATTCTCATAGTGAATTTATCATTATTTCTCAGGCTATTATTATTTATTTACATTTTATTAATAATTAACAAAGACAGTTTTCAATTGTAATTGATTAAGCAATCTGATATAAATCAAGACGTGTTGGGAACTCCCGACAACAACGATCTTTAGTTTACCGGTATTTAGTGGCTCCAAGCCAAAGTCGGACACAGTAGAACAAAATTTTCCTTCCTAAAAATATTTGAACCAAAGCAATTAGAAAAAAAGATAAGATATTTGTTCAATTACTCTTTTATTGCACTTCCATTTATTGTAAAACATCAAATAAGAGTAAATTCAATGCACAAGCCAAACAAATATTTTAAAAACTAATATTTTGTATGAAGACCTTTATTTTTATTAACCATTTTGAGCCGGTTAGGCATTGATTTAACCAATTTTTCGCAAAAACTATGTTCGATTTTTTCCCATTCTTGTAATAAGATAGATTTTAAGTCATTTTTGCTAGAAAGGGAATGCTGTCGAATTTTTGTGTTAAGATGGTCCCATACATTTTAGATAGAATTAAGAATTATCAGGATTTTGGGGTGGCGTTCCCCGAACATGGTGGCAATTATAAAGCAACCAAGAACACAATTTGTAGGTCTTGTGCTTTGGATCATTGTCTTGGTAGAAATACCAATCATCACCGAGATCAAATTTTTCAAGACTTTTTGGTAAATTTTCTCTTAAAATGTTAAGATAGTCATTTTGATTCATTATTCCTTCAATAAAATGCTAAGATCCTGGTCCAGAAGCCGAAAATGAACCCTAAACCATTACCGATCCGCCACCATGTTTGACAGTTGGTCTCAGATTGCTCAGTTGCAGCTCCTCATTTGGTTTCCTCCAAAAAAATGGTATTTCATCGGAGCCAAAAGCATTTAATTTACTTTCGTCAGTAAACATAACATTTTTCCAGAACGAAAAATCCTTATTTTCATGTTCTCTTGCAAATTTTAATCATATGGTCTGATTGCGTTTGCTGATCAACGGCTTTTGTCGGGCCTTTCTACCATTGAGATCAGCCTCATGGAGTAGATTTCTGATAATAGATGCATTCGATTTTTTTCCCAACTCATTTTCAGTTATAAGAGCTATTTTTGGTGCACTATGGAAATGATTATCTTTATTTTTTCGCAACAGGTATCGCTTGTCTGAGTCTTAATTATATTGTCAACAGTAGAATGACTTCTGTCGACAATTACAGCAATTTCACGCACAGATTTTCCATCGTCGGAATGCTTAAAAACTAACTTTCTCAATTCAATATTTATTACTACTTTGCTACTACTTTGCCTAGACATTTTATAATCACAAGTTCTAACTATATATTAAAAAATACCATCCAGGGAATTGCCGTTAGTCTGTCAAACACTCTACTTGAAGTTAGTTGCAATTCTTCGATAGAGTTTTATTTATTTACAGGATCGTTGCCACTGTCCAAGTTTGGCTTGTACATTGAATTTACTCTTATTTGATGTTTTACTAGAATATTTTATAATACTGAAATAATTTATATGTTTTCTTTTTATATTTTGGAAGTGCAATAAATGAGTAATTGAAAAATAGTTTGTCTTGTTTTTTCTAAATTCTTTGGTTTAAATATTTTTAGGATGGGACATTTCTTTCTACGTTGTCCGACTTTGGCTTGAAGCCACTGTACATCATACTTAACATTTTGTGAAAATAGTTGTATATTAAAACAGACACTTTAACATGTATTATTACGGTGAAAGGTAAGTCAAATAATAATAAATAAATAAAATTAAAAATAAATAATTAACAAATTTAAAAAAAATCACATTTAGGAAATTAACAAAACAGTAGATATGTGCTATTTTTTTAATTTGTTACTTTTTATTTATGAATTGAATTATTTATAACTTAAAAATTCATTAATGCCTTTAAAATTCATAATATAATAATAATAATTTTGGCGCTTACACAATAAAGTTCAGTGTTTGGCCGAGCTTCTCCTACCATTTGTGGTGTGCGTCTTTATATTATACCACAAATGGATGACCTACAGTTTTGTGGCGACTCCGAACGACATATGTATTTAATGAGAAGCTTTTTCATGGCAGAAATACCCTCGGAGGTTTGCCATTTCCTGCCGAGGGGTGACCGCTAATAGAAAAAACTTTTTCTATAATTAAGATTTTGCTTGCCCTGACTGAGATTCGAACCTCGAACTCACCGGCATATCGAGTTATAGCACGCACCGCTACCAACTCGACCACAGCGGCCATAACGAATACAATAGTATGTTACTTTTTTGTCAACAAGCATTTAAAATTGAATTATTTATATGTATGTTCTATGTATTTACAGTCAACGATGCCAACAAGACGCACAGGGTCCAATTTGAGTCGTCGAACAAAGAAATTAAGAGGCATGCGAGATAGAAGAACACAAAGACCAAGCGAACAAATCCAACAAGACAATGAAGATGTTCGTGTGAGCACGACGCAGTTACGTGGATCACAAGAGGCACGAGATAAACGAAATAAACAAAGACAATTAGAACGAAGAGAAGCGCAGATTCGTAGTCAACAGATGTAGAGCAATTGACCAACAACGCCAACAAGTACTTCGAGCATTTACATCAAATCCATTCCTTTGACTACCATTCCAGTATGAGCCGGATATTGAATATTATGCTCATAACTAAGTGGCCATTGGTTTTTGAATTTATTGGATATGCCGTGCATGCCACCGCACCATTTACAATTGAAGGTAGGGTCTCCGATTATTTTACTTCGTAATTTGAACCCACCACAGCTTTGCAGAGGCACGCGATTAGTCGTTATAAAATTGATGAAAAACGTCATCGAATTATCATTATCATTTTAAATGGCCAGTTCCGAGGCGGAAATGTATTGCTACCACGAATCCCTATGACTCCTACAGATGTGCCAATTGAATTCAAATGCATTCAATTCCCAATTAGCTTGGCATTCGCAATGACGATCAATAAGTCACAAGGCCAACCGTGTCTGTTTGTGGCTTAGATTTGGGTACACCATGCTTTTTTTACCATCCAGTTTGTTTGTATTCGCGAAAGACAGACTAACCAAAAATATTGTACCTTGCATTGCGTTGAGGGATTAATCTTTGTTTATTTTTCAATTGTCATAATTAGTAGTAGAAATATGAACTATTTTCGATTTATAGATAGCTATCAATAATTGTAATTTAATATACATATATTTGTTACTTTAATAAAGAATAATTTATTACCTTAAATAACTTATACTTTAGTTGTCTACAACGCTTCTTTCCTCTTTCAATAATAATTACATCCCCACACACTTATAGTGTTAGTTATTTTTAAAAATATTTCCTAAAAAATATTTCATAGAAATAACGTATATGGCAAAACGACGTTTGCCGGGTCAGCTAGTACTATAGTAAATATATTTTAGATGCATTTCCGGTAACGACCTCTGTTAATGCTGCAACTATCTTTAACTTTTTAATTTTATCTTTTAAGCAAACAAACTAGTTACCTGTTCTTTAAAATTTAAAAGAAATATATTTCCAATTTTAAATCTACCGATGGCCATCAAGGAAATTAAAAAAATAAAATATCTAAATAATAATTATATTTTTTTATATTAAGCTGTTAAAATCAGGATGATACTCTTGCATACGTTTTTGTATTTTCTAAGGTCTGCTACACCGCTTCGTACATCCGGGATATTGGCATGCTAACTTCGCATCGATACATTCCTCGCTAAGTATGTGAGCGCTGTACTTTTCCGTCGAACGAAATTGAGCATCACAATTTGAGCAATTTTTTATATTTTTGCCACTATGGTGCTTATCCATGTGAGTGCGTAATTTTTCTACTGTCAATTAGTTTTCGCCACAGACAGTACATGCTTGCTTTTGTTGACTTTCTTGGTATTTTGTTTCTTTGCTGAGTGCACTTTTATATGATCTTGACTGGAGTCTGTATATAGCGACGGTGTGTCGTTAACGACAGTCAAATGAATACTATGTTTATTTGCTATGTGACCATGTAATAAACTATAGTACTCGTATGATCCGGAGCAATAAACACATTTATAAATATCTCTATCGTGTACATCGTTCTCCGTATTCAAGTGTTCCATGTACTTAATCTTTTTTTCTGTTTCATAACCACAGTGAGTACACCCATTCTGACTGAGATATTCCATTCAAATTTAATTTATTGCTTTTATTTTTAGAGGGATCTCAAATAATATGCTCTTCTTTCTGTGATTTATCGTCATCAATTTGGTTAGATGTCACCTTTTTGATTCATTACTTTGCCATTTAATGCTTTTCCATTTTCTCCTTTTGTAACTGGAACTTTCGACTTGCGTCGTTGCTGCTTTGGTCGGGGCTTGTTTTCATGCTTATAAGGAATATGGTTAAGCAATGCAAATTGACGTGCATACGTACTAGGACAATTCTTGCACTTATAAATACGTGTATCCTCAATTTGGTGTTTGGTTCGCAAATGTTTCTTGAACAATAAAGCCTTTACAGTTTTGTATTTGCACAGTTCGCAATCTAATTCATATGGCAGATTAACAGTATTTGAGGTGCAGTTCTCGCCAGTCGTGATAGGATCTGATTTATCAATTTCAATATCCAATTGACTTTGATGGTGGTGCTGCTTAACAATAAAGGCGTATCAAATGCAATGGTTTGTCGGCGATGAGGTTTCGGTCGCGTCTTATTTTCGTGTATACTTGTAATGTGGTTTTGTATAGCATCGACACGTTGATAGGTTTGGTCACAGAATGTGCATTTATAAATCCGCGGGTTATCAAACTGATGCTTGGAAATTAAATGCTTTTTATAAACTTTTCGTGTTTCTGTTGGAAATCCACTGTGCGTGCATTGAAAATTCCAATCAATTGTAGGTTTTATCAATACAGTGACCTCTTTAACAGGAACCTCTTTTTTCGATATATCTAAATCTTCATTATCTTTAGTTCCTTCATCACCATCATTGCTTTCATCCTTCTCAACATCTAATGAAGCGCACTCCTCCGAAACGGATGGACCGATTTTGATTAAATTTTGTGTGATTATCGGGAAGGTCTTAGAATCGACCAACGTCTATTTTTCATACGACTATATATTAGGGTGGTCCACGTAAAATTTTTTTTTAATTTTTAGACAAAATTTTTTGTTTTTATTTTTTATGAACATTGAAAAATACCTACGATTCTAAAGATGCACCCTTATACGATGAACGCCTGGTTTTTAATCGCGATTTTTATATTATTCTGTTCCATCCACATATCCACAAGATGACAATCGAATATAATAATTGTAGTATACTATAATTTTCTTGGCACACCCGTCAGGTGTCTCTCGTTGTCAACCAGCAAACATCACAGAGTAGGGATGAGAACGAAGCCGGCTTTCTTTCTCTCAGTCTCTATACAGTTTCCGTCCATTTTTTTTTTGGTTTTATTTGTGTCTCGATCATAGCAGTGACTGTGACAGTGACGTATCATTTTAATTTTTCAGTGCAACTCTCAAATTAGTTTTATTCTCATAGTGAATTTATCATTATTTCTCAGGCTATTATTATTTATTTACATTTTATTAATAATTAACAAAGACAGTTTTCAATTGTAATCGATTAAGCAATCTGATATAAATCAAGACGTGTTGGGAACTCCCGACAACAACGATCTTTAGTTTACCGGTATATAGTAGCTCCAAGCCAAAGTCGGACACAGTAGAACAAAATTTTCCTTCCTAAAAATATTTGAACCAAAGCAATTAGAAAAAAAGATAAAATATTTGTTCAATTACTCTTTTGTTGCACTTCCATTTATTGTAAAACATCAAATAAGAGTAAATTCAATGCACAAGCCAAACAAATATTTTAAAAACTAATATTTTGTATGAAGACCTTTATTTTTATTAACCATTTTGAGCCGGTTAGGCATTGATTTAACCAATTTTTCGCAAAAACTATGTTCGATTTTTTCCCATTCTTGTAATAAGATAGATTTTAAGTCATTTTTGCTAGAAAGGGAATGCTGTCGAATTTTTGTGTTAAGATGGTCCCATACATTTTAGATAGAATTAATATCAGGATTTTGGGGTGGCGTTCCCCGAACATGGTGGCAATTATAAAGCAACCAAGAACACACTTTGTAGGTCTTGTGCTTTGGATCATTGTCTTGGTAGAAATACCAATCATCACCGAGATCATATTTTTCAAGACTTTTTGGTAAATTTTCTCTTTAAATGTTAAGATAGTCATTTTGAATTATTATTCCTTCAATAAAATGCTAAGATCCTGGTCCAGAAGCCGAAAATGAACCCTAAACCATTACCGATCCGCCACCATGTTTGACAGTTGGTCTCAGATTGCTCAGTTGCAGCTCCTCATTTGGTTTCCTCCAAACATATGGTATTTCATCGGAGCCAAAAGCATTTAATTTACTTTCGTCAGTAAACATAACATTTTTCCAGAACGAAAAACCGTTATTTTCATGTTCTTTTGCAAATTTTAATCGTATGGTCTGATTGCGTTTGCTGAACAACGGCTTTTGTCGGGCCTTTCTACCATTGAGATCAGCCTCATGGAGTAGATTTCTGATAATAGATGCATTCGATTTTTTTCCCAACTCATTTTCAGTTGTAAGAGCTATTTTTGGTGCACTATGGAAATGTTTATCTTTAACTTTTCGCAACAGGTATCGCTTATCTGAGTCGGTAAAAATCTTATTGTGGGCAGCTAGAGGCTTGTTTTTCACTTGTTTGTTGGTTTTGAACAACTTAATCATATTGTGAACAGTAGAATGACTTCTGTCGACAATTACAGCAATTTCACGCACAGATTTTTCATCGTTGGAATGCTTAAAAACCAACTTTCTCAATTCAATACTTGTTACTACTTTGCTACTACTTTGCCTAGACATTTTAAAATCACAAATCGTAATTCTAACTATATATTAAAAAATACGATCCACGGAATTCTCGTTAGTCTGTCAAACACTCTACTTGAAGTTAGTTGCAATTCTTCGTTAGAGTTCTATTTACATATTTACAGGATAGTTGCCACTGTCCGAGTTTGGCTTGTACATTGAATTTACTCTTATTTGATGTTTTACTAGAATATTTTATAATACTGAAATAATTTATATGTTTTGTTTTTATATTTTGGAAGTGCAATAAATTAGTAATTGAAAAAATATTTTGTCGAGTTTTTTCTTATTACTTTGGTTCAAATATTTTTAGGATGGAACATTTTTTTCTACGATGTCCGACTTTGGCTTGGAGCCACTGTACATCATACTTAACATTTTGTGAAAATAGTTGTAAATTAAAACAGACACTTGTACGTGTTTTATTAAGGTGCAAGGTAAGTCAAATAATACTAAATAAATAAAATTAAAAATAAATAATTAATAAATTTAAAAAAAAATCACATTTAGGAAATTAACAAAACAGTAGATATGTGCTATTTTTTAATTTGTTACTTTATATTTATGAATTTAATTATTTATAACTTAAAAATTCATGAATGCCTTTAAAATTCACACCCATAACGAATACAATATTCAGTTACTTTTTTGTCAACAAGCATTTAAAATTTAATTATTTATATGTTCTATGTATTTACAGTCAACGATGCCAACAAGACGCACAGGGTCCAATTTGAGTCGTCGAACAAAGAAATTAAGAGGCATGCGAGATAGAAGAACACAAAGACCAAGCGAACAAATCCAACAAGACAATGAAGATGTTCGTGTGAGCATGACGCAGTTACGTGGATCACAATCACAAGAGGCACGAGATCAACGAAATAAACAAAGACAATTAGAACGAAGAGAAGCTCGCAGATTCGTCGTCAACAGATGTAGATCAATTGAACAACAACGCCAACAAGTATTTCGAGCATTTACATCAAATTCATTCCTTCGACTTCCATTCCAGTATGAGCCGGATATTGAATATTATGCTCATAACAAAGTGGTCATTGGTTTTTGAATTTATTGGATATGCCGTGCATGCCACCGCACCATTTACAATTGAAGGTAGGGTCTCCGATTATTTTGCTTCGTAATTTGAACCCACCACAGCTTTCCAATGGCACACGATTAGTCGTTATAAAATTGATGAAAAACGTCATCGAAGCCATCATTTTAAATGGCCAGTTCCGAGGCGGAAATGTATTGCTACCACGAATCGCTATGACTCCTACAGATGTGCCAATTGAATTCAAATGCATTCAATTCCCAATTAGCTTGGCATTCGCAATGACGATCAATAAGTCACAAGGCCAACCGTGTCTGTTTGTGGCTTAGATTTGGGTACACCATGCTTTTTTTACCATCCAGTTTGTTTGTATTCGCGAAAGACAAACTGACCACAAATATTGTACATTCCATTGCGTTGAAGGAATAATCTTTGTTTATTTTTTAATTGTCATAATTAGTAGTATACATATGAACTATTTTCGTTTTATAGATAGCTATCAATAATTGTAATTTAATATATATTTGTTACTTTAATAAAGAATAATTTATTACCTTAAATAACTTATACTTTAATTGTCTACTACGCTTCTTTCCTCTTTCAGTAATAATTACATCCCCACACACTTATAATGTTAGTTATTTTTAAAAATATTTCATAGAAATGTCGTATATGCCAAAACAACGTTTGCCGGGGCAGCTAGTACTATAGTAAATATATTTACTAAAGAGTAGATGCATTTCCGGTAACGACCTCTGTTAATGCTGCAACTATCTTTAACTTTTTAATTTTATGTTTTAAGCAAACAAACTTAAAATAAATATATTTCCAATTTTAAATCCACCGATTATGGCCATAAAGGAAATTAAAAAAATAAAATAGCTGAATAATAATTATATTTTTTTATATTAAGCTATTAAATCAGTATAATACTCTTGCATACGTTTTTGTATTTTCTAAGGTCTGCTACGCCGCTTCGGACATCCGGGATATTGGCATGCTAACTTCGCATCGATACATTCCTCGCTAAGTATGTGAGCGCTGTACTTTTTCGTCAAACGAAATTGAGCATAAAAATTTGAGAAATTTTTTATATTTTCGCCACCATGGTGCTTATCCATGTGAGTGCGTAATTTTTCTACTGTCAATTAGTTTTGCCACAGACAGTCCATGCTTGCTTTGGTTGAGTTTCTTGGTTTTTTGTTTCTTTGCTGAGTGCATTTTTATATGATCTTGACTGGAGTCTGTATATAGCGACGGTGTGTCGTTAAATACAGTCAAATGAATACTATGTTTATTTGTTATGTGACCATGTAATAAACTATAGTACTCTTATGATCCGGAGCAATTAACACATTTATAAATATCTCTATCGTGTACATCGTTCTCCGAATTCAAGTGTTCCATGTACTTAATCTTTTTTTCTGTTTCATAACCACAGGGAGATACTCTTGCATACGTTTTTGTATTTTCTAAGGTCTCATAGACCGCTTCGGACATCCGGGATATTGGCATGCTAACTTCGCATCGATACATTCCTCGTTAAGTATGTGAGCGCTATACTTTTTCGTCGAACGAAATTGAGCATCACAATTTCAGCAATTTTTTATATTTTCGCCACCATGGTGCTTATCCATGTGAGTGCGTAATTTTTCTACTGTCAATTAGTTTTTGCCACAGACAGTCCATGCTTGCTTTTGTTGAGTTTCTTGGTTTTTTGTTTCTTTGCTGAGTGCACTTTTATGTATATGATCTTGACTGTAGTCTTTATATAGCGATGGTGTGTCGGTAACGACAGTCAAATGAATACTATGTTTATTTGTTATGTGACCATGTAATAAACTATAGTACTCGTATGATCCGGAGCAATAAACACATTTATAAATATCTCTATCGTGTACATCGTTCTCCGTATTCAAGTGTTCCATGTACTTAATCTTTTTTTCTGTTTCATAACCACAGTGAGTACACCCATTCTGACTGAGATATTCCATTCGAATTTAATTTATTGCTTTTCCTTTTAGAGGGATCTCGAATAATACGCTCTTCTTTCTGTGATTTATCGTCATCAATTTTGTTAGATGTCACCTTTTTGATTGATTACTTTGCCATTTAATGCTTTTCCATTTTCTCCTTTTGTAACTGGAACTTTCGACTTGCGTCGTTGCTGCTTTGGTCGGGGCTTGTTTTCATGCTTATAAGCAATATGGTTAAGCAATGCAAATTGACGTGCATACGTACTAGGACAATTCTTGCACTTATAAATACGTGTATCCTCAATTTGGTGTTTGGTTCGCAAATGTTTCTTGAACAATAAAGCCTTTACAGTTTTGTATTTGCACAGTTCGCAATCTAATTCATATGGCAGATTAACAGTATTTGAGGTGCAGTTCTCGCCAGTCGTGATAGGATCTGATTTATCAATTTAAATATCCAATTGACTTTTGATGGTGGTGCTGCTTAACAATAAAGGCGTATCAAATGCAATGGTTTGTCGGCGCTGAGGTTTCGGTCGCGTCTTATTTTCGTGTATACTTGTAATGTGGTTTTGTATAGCATCGACACGTTGATAGGTTTGGTCACAGAATGTGCATTTATAAATCCGCGGGTTATCAAACTGATGCTTGGAAATTAAATGCTTTTTATAAACTTTTCGTGTTTCTGTTGGAAACCCACTGTGCGTGCATTGAAAATTCCAATCAATTGTAGGTTCTATCAATACAGTGATCTCTTTAACAGGAACCTCTTTTTTCGATATATCTAAATCTTCATTATCTTTAGTTGCTTCATCACCATTATTGCTTTCATCCTTCTCAACATCTAATGAAGCGCACTCCTCCGAAACGGATGGACCGATTTTGATTAAATTTTGTGTGATTATCGGGAAGGTCTTAGAATCGACCAACGTCTATTTTTCATACCACTATATATTAGGGTGGTCCACGTAAAATTTTTTTTTAATTTTTAGACACAATTTTTTGTTTTTATTTTTTATGAACATTGAAAAATACCTACGATTCTAAAGTTGCACCCTTATACGATGAACCCCTGGTTTTTAATCGCGATTTTTATATTATTCTGTTCCATCCACATATCCACAAGATGGCAATCGAATATAATAATTGTAGTATACTATAATTTACTTGACACACCCGTCAGGTGTCTCTCGTTGTCAACCAGCAAACATCACAGAGTAGGGATGAGAACGAAGCCGGCTTTCTTTCTCTCAGTCTCTATACAGTTTCCGTCCATTTTTTTTTTGGTTTAATTTGAGTCTCGATCATAGCAGTCACTGTGACAGTGACGTATCATTTTAATTTTTCAGTGCAACTATCAAATTAGTTTTATTCTCATAGTGAATTTATCATTATTTCTCAGGCTATTATTATTTATTTACATTTTATTAATAATTAACAAAGACAGTTTTCAATTGTAATTGATTAAGCAATCTGATATAAATCAAGACGTGTTGGGAACTTCCGACAACAACGATCTTTAGTTTACCGGTATACAGTGGCTCCAAGCCAAAGTCGGACACAGTAGAAAAAAATTTTCCTTCCTAAAAATATTTGAACCAAAGCAATTAGAAAAAAAGATAAAATATTTTTTCAATTACTCTTTTATTGCACTTCCATTTATTGTAAAACATCAAATAAGAGTAAATTCAATGCACAAGCCAAACAAATATTTTAAAAACTAATATTTTGTATGAAGACCTTTATTTTTATTAACCATTTTGAGCCGGTTAGGCATTGATTTAACCAATTTTTCGCAAAAACTATGTTCGATTTTTTCCCATTCTTGTAATAAGATAGATTTTAAGTCATTTTTGCTAGAAAGGGAATGCTGTCGAATTTTTGTGTTAAGATGGTCCCATACATTTTAGATAGAATTAATATCAGGATTTTGGGGTGGCGTTCCCCGAACATGGTGGCAATTATAAAGCAACCAAGAACACACTTTGTAGGTCTTGTGCTTTGGATCATTGTCTTGGTAGAAATACCAATCATCACCGAGATCATATTTTTCAAGACTTTTTGGTAAATTTTCTCTTAAAATGTTAAGATAGTCATTTTGAATTATTATTCCTTCAATAAAATGCTAAGATCCTAGTCCAGAAGCCGAAAATGAACCCTAAACCATTACCGATCCGCCACCATGTTTGACAGTTGGTCTCAGATTGCTCAGTTGCAGCTCCTCATTTGGTTTCCTCCAAACATATGGTATTTCATCGGAGCCAAAAGCATTTAATTTACTTTCGTCAGTAAACATAACATTTTTCCAGAACGAAAAACCGTTATTTTCATGTTCTTTTGCAAATTTTAATCGTATGGTCTGATTGCGTTTGCTGAACAACGGCTTTTGTCGGGCCTTTCTACCATTGAGATCAGCCTCATGGAGTAGATTTCTGATAATAGATGCATTCGATTTTTTTCCCAACTCATTTTCAGTTGTAAGAGCTATTTTTGGTGCACTATGGAAATGTTTATCTTTAACTTTTCGCAACAGGTATCGCTTATCTGAGTCGGTAAAAATCTTATTGTGGGCAGCTAGAGGCTTGTTTTTCACTTGTTTGTTGGTTTTGAACAACTTAATCATATTGTGAACAGTAGAATGACTTCTGTCGACAATTACAGCAATTTCACGCACAGATTTTTCATCGTTGGAATGCTTAAAAACCAACTGTCTCAATTCAATACTTGTTACTACTTTGCTACTACTTTGCCTAGACATTTTAAAATCACAAATCGTAATTCTAACTATATATTAAAAAATACGATCCACGGAATTCTCGTTAGTCTGTCAAACACTCTACTTGAAGTTAGTTGCAATTCTTCGTTAGAGTTCTATTTACATATTTACAGGATAGTTGCCACTGTCCGAGTTTGGCTTGTACATTGAATTTACTCTTATTTGATGTTTTACTAGAATATTTTATAATACAGAAATAATTTATATGTTTTGTTTTTATATTTTGGAAGTGCAATAAATTAGTAATTGAAAAAATATTTTGTCGAGTTTTTTCTTATTACTTTGGTTCAAATATTTTTAGGATGGAACATTTTTTTCTACGATGTCCGACTTTGGCTTGGAGCCACTGTACATCATACTTAACATTTTGTGAAAATAGTTGTAAATTAAAACAGACACTTGTACGTGTTTTATTAAGGTGCAAGGTAAGTCAAATAATACTAAATAAATAAAATTAAAAATAAATAATTAATAAATTTAAAAAAAAATCACATTTAGGAAATTAACAAAACAGTAGATATGTGCTATTTTTTAATTTGTTACTTTATATTTATGAATTTAATTATTTATAACTTAAAAATTCATTAATGCCTTTAAAATTCACACCCATAACGAATACAATATTCAGTTACTTTTTTGTCAACAAGCATTTAAAATTTAATTATTTATATGTTCTATGTATTTACAGTCAACGATGCCAACAAGACGCACAGGGTCCAATTTGAGTCGTCGAACAAACAAATTAAGAGGCATGCGAGATAGAAGAACACAAAGACCAACCAAACAAATCCAACAAGACAATGAAGATGTTCGTGTGAGCATGACGCAGTTACGTGGATCACAATCACAAGAGGCACGAGATCAACGAAATAAACAAAGACAATTAGAACGAAGAGAAGCTCGCAGATTCGTCGTCAACAGATGTAGATCAATTGAACAACAACGCCAACAAGTATTTCGAGCATTTACATCAAATTCATTCAAATAAATGGCCAGTTCCGAGGCGGAAATGTATTGCTACCACGAATCGCTATGACTCCTACAGATGTGCCAATTGAATTCAAATACATTCAATTCCCAATTAGCTTGGCATTCGGAATGACGATCAATAAGTCACAAGGCCAACCGTGTCTGTTTGTGGCTTAGATTTGGGTACACCATGCTTTTTTTACCATCCAGTTTGTTTGTATTCGCGAAAGACAAACTGACCACAAATATTGTACATTCCATTGCGTTGAAGGAATAATCTTTGTTTATTTTTTAATTGTCATAATTAGTAGTAGACATATGAACTATTTTCGTTTTATAGATAGCTATCAATAATTGTAATTTAATATATATTTGTTACTTTAATAAAGAATAATTTATTACCTTAAATAACTTATACTTTAATTGTCTACTACGCTTCTTTCCTCTTTCAATAATAATTACATCCCCACACACTTATAATGTTAGTTATTTTTAAAAATATTTCATAGAAATGTCGTATATGCCAAAACAACGTTTGCCGGGGCAGCTAGTACTATAGTAAATATATTTACTAAAGAGTAGATGCATTTCCGGTAACGACCTCTGTTAATGCTGCAACTATCTTTAACTTTTTAATTTTATGTTTTAAGCAAACAAACTTAAAATAAATATATTTCCATTTTTAAATCCACCGATTATGGCCATAAAGGAAATTAAAAAAATAAAATAGCTGAATAATAATTATATTTTTTTATATTAAGCTATTAAATCAGTATAATACTCTTGCATACGTTTTTGTATTTTCTAAGGTCTGCTACGCCGCTTCGGACATCCGGGATATTGGCATGCTAACTTCGCATCGATACATTCCTCGCTAAGTATGTGAGCGCTGTACTTTTTCGTCAAACGAAATTGAGCATAAAAATTTGAGAAATTTTTTTTATTTTCGCCACCATGGTGCTTATCCATGTGAGTGCGTAATTTTTCTACTGTCAATTAGTTTTGCCACAGACAGTCCATGCTTGCTTTGGTTGAGTTTCTTGGTTTTTTGTTTCTTTGCTGAGTGCATTTTTATATGATCTTGACTGGAGTATGTATATAGCGACGGTGTGTCGTTAAATACAGTCAAATGAATACTATGTTTATTTGTTATGTGACCATGTAATAAACTATAGTACTCTTATGATCCGGAGCAATAAACACATTTATAAATATCTCTATCGTGTACATCGTTCTCCGAATTCAAGTGTTCCATGTACTTAATCTTTTTTTCTGTTTCATAACCACAGGGAGATACTCTTGCATACGTTTTTGTATTTTCTAAGGTCTGATAGACCGCTTCGGACATCCGGGATATTGGCATGCTAACTTCGCATCGATACATTCCTCGTTAAGTATGTGAGCGCTATACTTTTTCGTCGAACGAAATTGAGCATCACAATTTCAGCAATTTTTTATATTTTCGCCACCATGGTGCTTATCCATGTGAGTGCGTAATTTTTCTACTGTCAATTAGTTTTTGCCACAGACAGTCCATGCTTGCTTTTGTTGAGTTTCTTGGTTTTTTGTTTCTTTGCTGAGTGCACTTTTATATGATCTTGACTGTAGTCTGTATATATCGATGGTGTGTCGTTAACGACAGTCAAATTAATACTATGTTTATTTGTTATGTGACCATGTAATAAACTATAGTACTCTTATGACCCGGAGCAATAAACACATTTATAAATATCTCTATCGTGTACATCGTTCTCCGTATTCAAGGGTTCCATGTACTTAATCTTTTTTTCTGTTTCATAACCACAGTGAGTACACCCATTCTGACTGAGATATTCCATTCGAATTTAATTTATTGCTTTTCCTTTTAGAGGGATCTCGAATAATACGCTCTTCTTTCTGTGATTTATCGTCATCAATTTTGTTAGATGTCACCTTTTTGATTGATTACTTTGCCATTTAATGCTTTTCCATTTTCTCCTTTTGTAACTGGAACTTTCGACTTGCGTCGTTGCTGCTTTGGTCGGGGCTTGTTTTCATGCTTATAAGCAATATGGTTAAGCAATGCAAATTGACGTGCATACGTACTAGGACAATTCTTGCACTTATAAATACGTGTATCCTCAATTTGGTGTTTGGTTCGCAAATGTTTCTTGAACAATAAAGCCTTTACAGTTTTGTATTTGCACAGTTCGCAATCTAATTCATATGGCAGATTAACAGTATTTGAGGTGCAGTTCTCGCCAGTCGTGATAGGATCTGATTTATCAATTTCAATATCCAATTGACTTTTGATGGTGGTGCTGCTTAACAATAAAGGCGTATCAAATGCAATGGTTTGTCGGCGCTGAGGTTTCGGTCGCGTCTTATTTTCGTGTATACTTGTAATGTGGTTTTGTATAGCATCGACACGTTGATAGGTTTGGTCACAGAATGTGCATTTATAAATCCGCGGGTTATCAAACTGATGCTTGGAAATTAAATGCTTTTTATAAACTTTTCGTGTTTCTGTTGGAAACCCACTGTGCGTGCATTGAAAATTCCAATCAATTGTAGGTTCTATCAATACAGTGATCTCTTTAACAGGAACCTCTTTTTTCGATATATCTAAATCTTTATTATCTTTAGTTGCTTCATCACCATTATTGCTTTCATCCTTCTCCACATCTAATGAAGCGCACTCCTCCGAAACGGATGGACCGATTTTGATTAAATTTTGTGTGATTATCGGGAAGGTCTTAGAATCGACCAACGTCTATTTTTCATACCACTATATATTAGGGTGGTCCACGTAAAATTTTTTTTTTAATTTTTAGACACAATTTTTTGTTTTTATTTTTTATGAACATTGAAAAATACCTACGATTCTAAAGTTGCACCCTTATACGATGAACCCCTGGTTTTTAATCGCGATTTTTATATTATTCTGTTCCATCCACATATCCACAAGATGGCAATCGAATATAATAATTGTAGTATACTATAATTTTCTTGACACACCCGTCAGGTGTCTCTCGTTGTCAACCAGCAAACATCACAGAGTAGGGATGAGAACGAAGCCGGCTTTCTTTCTCTTAGTCTCTATACAGTTTCCGTCCATTTTTTTTTTGGTTTAATTTGAGTCTCGATCATAGCAGTGACTGTGACAGTGACGTATCATTTTAATTTTTCAGTGCAACTATCAAATTAGTTTTATTCTCATAGTGAATTTATCATTATTTCTCAGGCTATTATTATTTATTTACATTTTATTAATAATTAACAAAGACAGTTTTCAATTGTAATTGATAAGGCAATCTGATATAAATCAAGACGTGTTGGGAACTCCCGACAACAACGATCTTTAGTTTACCGGTATATAGTGGTTCCAAGCCAAAGTCGGACACAGTAGAAAAAATTTTCCTTCCTAAAAATATTTGAACCAAAGCAAATAGAAAAAAAGATAAACTATTTTTTCAATTACTCTTTTATTGCACTTCCATTTATTGTAAAACATCAAATAAAAGTAAATTCAATGCACAAGCCAAACAAATATTTTAAAAACTAATATTTTGTATGAAGACCTTTATTTTTATTAACCATTTTGAGCCGGTTAGGCATTGATTTAACCAATTTTTCGCAAAAACTAGGTTCGATTTTTTCCCATTCTTGTAATAAGATAGATTTTAAGTCATTTTTGCTAGAAAGGGAATGCTGTCAAATTTTTGTGTTAAGATGGCCCCATACATTTTCAATAAAATTAATATCAGGATTTTGGGGTGGCGTTTCCCGAACATGGTGGCAATTATAAAGCAACCAAGAACACACTTTGTAGGCCTTGTGATTTGGATCATTGTCTTGGTAGAAATACCAATCATCATCGAGATCAAAATTTTCAAGACTTTTTTTGGTAAATTTTCTCTTAAAATGTTAGGATAGTCATTTTGATTCAATATTCCTTCAATAAAATGCTAAGATCCTGGTCCAGAAGCCGAAAATGAACCCTAAACCATTATCGATCCGCCACCATGTTTGACAGTTAGTCTCAGATTGCTCAGTTGCAGCTCCTCGTTTGGTTTCCTCCAAACATATGGTATTTCATCGGAGCCAAAAGCATTTAATTTACTTTCGTCAGTAAACATAACATTTTTCCAGAACGAAAAATCGTTATTTTCATGTTCTTTTGCAAGTTTTAATCGTATGGTCTGATTGCGTTTGCTGAACAACGGCTTTTGTCGGGCCTTTCTACCATTGAGATCAGCCTCATGGAGTACATTTCTGATAATAGATGCATTCGATTTTTTTCCCAACTCATTTTCAGTTATAAGAGCTATTTTTGGTGCACTATGGAAATGATTATCTTTGACTTTTCGCAACAGGTATCGCTTGTCTGAGTCGGTAAAAATCTTGTTGTGGGCAGATAGAGGCTTGTTTTTTACTTGTTTGTTGGTTTTGAAGCGCTTAATTATATTGTCAACAGTAGAATGACTTCTGTCGACAATTACAGCAATTTCACGCACAGAGTTTCCATCGTCGGAATGCTTAAAAACTAACTTTCTCAATTCAATATTTATTACTACTTTGCCTAGACATTTTATAATCACAAGTTCTAACTATATATTAAAAAATACCATCCAGGGAATTGCCGTTAGTCTGTCAAACACTCTGCTTGAAGTTAGTTGCAATTCTTCGATAGAGTTTTATTTATTTACAGGATCGTTGCCACTGTCCGAGTTTGGCTTGTACATTGAATTTACTCTTATTTGATGTTTTACTAGTGTAAATTATCGTAAACTTAAACGCACCTTTTTTAATATATAAAGTTTAGACGGGTTTATTCGTTTTCTTTAACTTTTTATTTATACAATTTTCCGTTTTACACGCACACGGGTATGGTTTTGCGAAAAAGGGGAGGCGGAGCACAACGAGAAGCGGTCGCTTAGAATGTTCAATTGCGATTGATCTCGGGACGGACGACTAGGAAGACGGTAAGTAAAAGGATAGCGGGATATGGATGGAGCGAATCGAAATAGGAATGAGGTGAGTATGAGGAGGTGAGTAAGGTATAGGGTTTACATTAATTTTTAATTCCATTTTTTTTATTTATTTATTATTTATATTTGGTGGTTTGAGTTTCCTCATAGGTCGATGAGGTTATCGACATGCCGGCGGGCCTGCGGGGACGATACCCCCACTAGGTCCTGTAATTCCTCGAGGGTCTTGCGGGCCTTGTTCAGCAGGCCCCGCATGCGGCGTTGTAGCTTGTGCTGCTGCATTACGCTGGATTTTTGAGCGGTGCGCCGAGGGTACGCAGTGCGTGCCGTATTTGATGCGTTGATTTGGCTTCGCGCATCGCGGCGTAGGTCGTGGCTTTTCTTGCCACGCGATGGTTTTGGCGTGTCGATCCTTTTGTGGTTGCTGCGGTGCTGGGCCTTGGATAGCTGTGCTGCTGGTTGACGACTGCTTTTGTTGCAGTGCAGCAGCGTATGATGGGTCAGTCCGCACCGATGGCAGCTGTCCCGCGAATTGCACGCACCGGTACTGTGGGAAGTGGCCAAACAAGTGACGCAATACCGATGCGCGCGCACAGACTCCTGTCGCTCCTCTGGCGTCATCGCCTGAAAGGCTCGGCAATATCGCAAGGAATGATTGCGGCAGCACAGCCGGCACTTCCCGAAGTCCTGGGATCTGCAACGAGAAGAGTGTTGAACGAGAAACAAAAACAATATTAGTGTTTTGTGTGAATTGTTATTGGATAAGTGAACATATGAGAGTGTATGTGAGTGTGTAAATATGAGTGGGTACATAGGAGTATGTATATGCGTGTGTATATGAGTGTGTGTGGATTACATCTGCATATTTGCTTTGTGACTACGCGGGTGGCAGAATGCAGAGTTTTGTTATGTTGCGCGTAACAATGCCGCTTTGAGTGCGGATGTCCACTACGCGAACATTTTGGTCTGGAGCGGGGTGAAGGCATGTGATGCGACCTAGGCGCCATTCATTGGGGGGCAAGAGATCGTCCTTGACGACGACTAGGTCACCTTCTTTAATGTTGGGCTGTTGAGTTCTCCATTTGTAGCGTTTGTGGAGCTGTTGGAGATATTCAGCCTTCCACCTTCTACTGAATTGGTGGTGAAGTACCTTTAATTTTTGCCATTTGTTTATGAGAGTTTTATTCTCAACGTTTGGCTCGGGTATTGAGAGGAGTGGGGCACCACGTAGGAAATGCCCTGGAGTGAGAGCTTGGAGGTCGTCTGGGTCTTGAGACATTGGGGATAGCGGTCTCGAGTTAAGTACTGCTTCAATACGAATGAGTACTTTGGTTCAAATATTTTTAGGATGGAACATTTTTTTCTACGATGTCCGACTTTGGCTTGGAGCCACTGTACATCATACTTAACATTTTGTGAAAATAGTTGTAAATTAAAACAGACACTTGTACGTGTTTTATTAAGGTGCAAGGTAAGTCAAATAATACTAAATAAATAAAATTAAAAATAAATAATTAATAAATTAAAAAAAAAATCACATTTAGGAAATTAACAAAACAGTAGATATGTGCTATTTTTTAATTTGTTACTTTATATTTATGAATTTAATTATTTATAACTTAAAAATTCATTAATGCCTTTAAAATTCGCACCCATAACGAATACAATATTCAGTTACTTTTTTGTCAACAAGCATTTAAAATTTAATTATTTATATGTTCTATGTATTTACAGTCAACGATGCCAACAAGACGCACAGGGTCCAATTTGAGTCGTCGAACAAACAAATTAAGAGGCATGCGAGATAGAAGAACACAAAGACCAACCGAACAAATCCAACAAGACAATGAAGATGTTCGTGTGAGCATGACGCAGTTACGTGGATCACAATCACAAGAGGCACGAGATCAACGAAATAAACAAAGACAATTAGAACGAAGAGAAGCTCGCAGATTCGTCGTCAACAGATGTAGATCAATTGAACAACAACGCCAACAAGTATTTCGAGCATTTACATCAAATTCATTCAAATAAATGGCCAGTTCCGAGGCGGAAATGTATTGCTACCACGAATCGCTATGACTCCTACAGATGTGCCAATTGAATTCAAATGCATTCAATTCCCAATTAGCTTGGCATTCGGAATGACGATCAATAAGTCACAAGGCCAACCGTGTCTGTTTGTGGCTTAGATTTGGGTACACCATGCTTTTTTTACCATCCAGTTTGTTTGTATTCGCGAAAGACAAACTGACCACAAATATTGTACATTCCATTGCGTTGAAGGAATAATCTTTGTTTATTTTTTAATTGTCATAATTAGTAGTAGACATATGAACTATTTTCGTTTTATAGATAGCTATCAATAATTGTAATTTAATATATATTTGTTACTTTAATAAAGAATAATTTATTACCTTAAATAACTTATACTTTAATTGTCTACTACGCTTCTTTCCTCTTTCAATAATAATTACATCCCCACACACTTATAATGTTAGTTATTTTTAAAAATATTTCATAGAAATGTCGTGTATGCCAAAACAACGTTTGCCGGGGCAGCTAGTACTATAGTAAATATATTTACTAAAGAGTAGATGCATTTCCGGTAACGACCTCTGTTAATGCTGCAACTATCTTTAACTTTTTAATTTTATGTTTTAAGCAAACAAACTTAAAATAAATATATTTCCAATTTTAAATCCACCGATTATGGCCATAAAGGAAATTAAAAAAATAAAATAGCTGAATAATAATTATATTTTTTTATATTAAGCTATTAAATCAGTATAATACTCTTGCATACGTTTTTGTATTTTCTAAGGTCTGCTACGCCGCTTCGGACATCCGGGATATTGGCATGCTAACTTCGCATCGATACATTCCTCGCTAAGTATGTGAGCGCTGTACTTTTTCGTCAAACGAAATTGAGCATAAAAATTTGAGAAATTTTTTATATTTTCGCCACCATGGTGCTTATCCATGTGAGTGCGTAATTTTTCTACTGTCAATTAGTTTTGCCACAGACAGTCCATGCTTGCTTTGGTTGAGTTTCTTGGTTTTTTGTTTCTTTGCTGAGTGCATTTTTATATGATCTTGACTGGAGTATGTATATAGCGACGGTGTGTCGTTAAATACAGTCAAATGAATACTATGTTTATTTGTTATGTGACCATGTAATAAACTATAGTACTCTTATGATCCGGAGCAATAAACACATTTATAAATATCTCTATCGTGTACATCGTTCTCCGAATTCAAGTGTTCCATGTACTTAATCTTTTTTTCTGTTTCATAACCACAGGGAGATACTCTTGCATACGTTTTTGTATTTTCTAAGGTCTGATAGACCGCTTCGGACATCCGGGATATTGGCATGCTAACTTCGCATCGATACATTCCTCGTTAAGTATGTGAGCGCTATACTTTTTCGTCGAACGAAATTGAGCATCACAATTTCAGCAATTTTTTATATTTTCGCCACCATGGTGCTTATCCATGTGAGTGCGTAATTTTTCTACTGTCAATTAGTTTTTGCCACAGACAGTCCATGCTTGCTTTTGTTGAGTTTCTTGGTTTTTTGTTTCTTTGCTGAGTGCACTTTTATGTATATGATCTTGACTGTAGTCTTTATATAGCGATGGTGTGTCGGTAACGACAGTCAAATTAATACTATGTTTATTTGTTATGTGACCATGTAATAAACTATAGTACTCGTATGATCCAGAGCAATAAACACATTTATAAATATCTCTATCGTGTACATCGTTCTCCGTATTCAAGTGTTCCATGTACTTAATCTTTTTTTCTGTTTCATAACCACAGTGAGTACACCCATTCTGACTGAGATATTCCATTCGAATTTAATTTATTGCTTTTCCTTTTAGAGGGATCTCGAATAATACGCTCTTCTTTCTGTGATTTATCGTCATCAATTTTGTTAGATGTCACCTTTTTGATTGATTACTTTGCCATTTAATGCTTTTCCATTTTCTCCTTTTGTAACTGGAACTTTCGACTTGCGTCGTTGCTGCTTTGGTCGGGGCTTGTTTTCATGCTTATAAGCAATATGGTTAAGCAATGCAAATTGACGTGCATACGTACTAGGACAATTCTTGCACTTATAAATACGTGTATCCTCAATTTGGTGTTTGGTTCGCAAATGTTTCTTGAACAATAAAGCCTTTACAGTTTTGTATTTGCACAGTTCGCAATCTAATTCATATGGCAGATTAACAGTATTTGAGGTGCAGTTCTCGCCAGTCGTGATAGGATCTGATTTATCAATTTCAATATCCAATTGACTTTTGATGGTGGTGCTGCTTAACAATAAAGGCGTATCAAATGCAATGGTTTGTCGGCGCTGAGGTTTCGGTCGCGTCTTATTTTCGTGTATACTTGTAATGTGGTTTTGTATAGCATCGACACGTTGATAGGTTTGGTCACAGAATGTGCATTTATAAATCCGCGGGTTATCAAACTGATGCTTGGAAATTAAATGCTTTTTATAAACTTTTCGTGTTTCTGTTGGAAACCCACTGTGCGTGCATTGAAAATTCCAATCAATTGTAGGTTCTATCAATACAGTGATCTCTTTAACAGGAACCTCTTTTTTCGATATATCTAAATCTTCATTATCTTTAGTTGCTTCATCACCATTATTGCTTTCATCCTTCTCAACATCTAATGAAGCGCACTCCTCCGAAACGGATGGACCGATTTTGATTAAATTTTGTGTGATTATCGGGAAGGTCTTAGAATCGACCAACGTCTATTTTTCATACCACTATATATTAGGGTGGTCCACGTAAAATTTTTTTTTTAATTTTTAGACACAATTTTTTGTTTTTATTTTTTATGAACATTGAAAAATACCTACGATTCTAAAGTTGCACCCTTATACGATGAACCCCTGGTTTTTAATCGCGATTTTTATATTATTCTGTTCCATCCACATATCCACAAGATGGCAATCGAATATAATAATTGTAGTATACTATAATTTTCTTGACACACCCGTCAGGTGTCTCTCGTTGTCAACCAGCAAACATCACAGAGTAGGGATGAGAACGAAGCCGGCTTTCTTTCTCTCAGTCTCTATACAGTTTCCGTCCATTTTTTTTTTGGTTTAATTTGAGTCTCGATCATAGCAGTGACTGTGACAGTGACGTATCATTTTAATTTTTCAGTGCAACTATCAAATTAGTTTTATTCTCATAGTGAATTTATCATTATTTCTCAGGCTATTATTATTTATTTACATTTTATTAATAATTAACAAAGACAGTTTTCAATTGTAATTGATTAAGCAATCTGATATAAATCAAGACGTGTTGGGAACTCCCGACAACAACGATCTTTAGTTTACCGGTATATAGTGGTTCCAAGCCAAAGTCGGACACAGTAGAAAAAATTTTCCTTCCTAAAAATATTTGAACCAAAGCAAATAGAAAAAAAGATAAACTATTTTTTCAATTACTCTTTTATTGCACTTCCATTTATTGTAAAACATCAAATAAAAGTAAATTCAATGCACAAGCCAAACAAATATTTTAAAAACTAATATTTTGTATGAAGACCTTTATTTTTATTAACCATTTTGAGCCGGTTAGGCATTGATTTAACCAATTTTTCGCAAAAACTAGGTTCGATTTTTTCCCATTCTTGTAATAAGATAGATTTTAAGTCATTTTTGCTAGAAAGGGAATGCTGTCAAATTTTTGTGTTAAGATGGCCCCATACATTTTCAATAAAATTAATATCAGGATTTTGGGGTGGCGTTTCCCGAACATGGTGGCAATTATAAAGCAACCAAGAACACACTTTGTAGGCCTTGTGATTTGGATCATTGTCTTGGTAGAAATACCAATCATCATCGAGATCAAAATTTTCAAGACTTTTTTTGGTAAATTTTCTCTTAAAATGTTAGGATAGTCATTTTGATTCAATATTCCTTCAATAAAATGCTAAGATCCTGGTCCAGAAGCCGAAAATGAACCCTAAACCATTATCGATCCGCCACCATGTTTGACAGTTAGTCTCAGATTGCTCAGTTGCAGCTCCTCCTTTGGTTTCCTCCAAACATATGGTATTTCATCGGAGCCAAAAGCATTTAATTTACTTTCGTCAGTAAACATAACATTTTTCCAGAACGAAAAATCGTTATTTTCATGTTCTTTTGCAAGTTTTAATCGTATGGTCTGATTGCGTTTGCTGAACAACGGCTTTTGTCGGGCCTTTCTACCATTGAGATTAGCCTCATGGAGTACATTTCTGATAATAGATGCATTCGATTTTTTTCCCAACTCATTTTCAGTTATAAGAGCTATTTTTGGTGCACTATGGAAATGATTATCTTTGACTTTTCGCAACAGGTATCGCTTGTCTGAGTCGGTAAAAATCTTGTTGTGGGCAGCTAGAGGCTTGTTTTTTACTTGTTTGTTGGTTTTGAAGCGCTTAATTATATTGTCAACAGTAGAATGACTTCTGTCGACAATTACAGCAATTTCACGCACAGAGTTTCCATCGTCGGAATGCTTAAAAACTAACTTTCTCAATTCAATATTTATTACTACTTTGCCTAGACATTTTATAATCACAAGTTCTAACTATATATTAAAAATACCATCCAGGGAATTGCCGTTAGTCTGTCAAACACTCTGCTTGAAGTTAGTTGCAATTCTTCGATAGAGTTTTATTTATTTACAGGATCGTTGCCACTGTCCGAGTTTGGCTTGTACATTGAATTTACTCTTATTTGATGTTTTACTAGTGTAAATTATCGTAAACTTAAACGCACCTTTTTTAATATATAAAGTTTAGACGGGTTTATTCGTTTTCTTTAACTTTTTATTTATACAATTTTCCGTTTTACACGCACACGGGTATGGTTTTGCGAAAAAGGGGAGGCGGAGCACAACGAGAAGCGGTCGCTTAGAATGTTCAATTGCGATTGATCTCGGGACGGACGACTAGGAAGACGGTAAGTAAAAGGATAGCGGGATATGGATGGAGCGAATCGAAATAGGAATGAGGTGAGTATGAGGAGGTGAGTAAGGTATAGGGTTTACATTAATTTTTAATTTCATTTTTTTTATTTATTTATTATTTATATTTGGTGGTTTGAGTTTCCTCATAGGTCGATGAGGTTATCGACATGCCGGCGGGCCTGCGGGGACGATACCCCCACTAGGTCCTGTAATTCCTCGAGGGTCTTGCGGGCCTTGTTCAGCAGGCCCCACATGCGGCGTTGTAGCTTGTGCTGCTGCATTACGCTGGATTTTTGAGCGGTGCGCCGAGGGTACGCAGTGCGTGCCGTATTTGATGCGTTAATTTGGCTTCGCGCATCGCGGCGTAGGTCGTGGCTTTTCTTGCCACGCGATGGTTTTGGCGTGTCGATCCTTTTGTGGTTGCTGCGGTGCTGGGCCTTGGATAGCTGTGCTGCTGGTTGACGACTGCTTTTGTTGCAGTGCAGCAGCGTATGATGGGCCAGTCCGCACCGATGGCAGCTGTCCCGCGAATTGCACGCACCGGTACTGTGGGAAGTGGCCAAACAAGTGACGCAATACCGATGCGCGCGCACAGACTCCTGTCGCTCCTCTGGCGTCATCGCCTGAAAGGCTCGGCAATATCGCAAGGAATGATTGCGGCAGCACAGCCGGCACTTCCCGAAGTCCTGGGATCTGCAACGAGAAGAGTGTTGAACGAGAAACAAAAACAATATTAGTGTTTTGTGTGAATTGTTATTGGATAAGTGAACATATGAGAGTGTATGTGAGTGTGTAAATATGAGTGGGTACATAGGAGTATGTATATGCGTGTGTATATGAGTGTGTGTGGATTACATCTGCATATTTGCTTTGTGACTACGCGGGTGGCAGAATGCAGAGTTTTGTTATGTTGCGAGTAACAATGCCGCTTTGAGTGCGGATGTCCACTACGCGAACATTTTGGTCTGGAGCGGGGTGAAGGCATGTGATGCGACCTAGGCGCCATTCATTGGGGGGCAAGAGATCGTCCTTGACGACGACTAGGTCAACTTCTTTAATGTTGGGCTGTTGAGTTCTCCATTTGTAGCGTTTGTGGAGCTGTTGGAGATATTCAGCCTTCCACCTTCTACTGAATTGGTGGTGAAGTACCTTTAATTTTTGCCATTTGTTTATGAGAGTTTTATTCTCAACGTTTGGCTCGGGTATTGAGAGGAGTGGGGCACCACGTAGGAAATGCCCTGGAGTGAGAGCTTGGAGGTCGTCTGGGTCTTGAGACATTGGGGATAGCGGTCTCGAGTTAAGTACTGCTTCAATACGAATGAGTAACGTATTGAATTCTTCGAATGAGAATTTTTGATTCCCAGCGACTTTTTTGATTTGAGTTTTGAAGCTTTTGACTGCAGCTTCCCAGAGTCCTCCCATGTGAGGGGCATATGGGGGGATGAATTGCCATGTGAGTCCGTGGAGTGAGTATTTTCCGGCGATGTCTTCCGAGGCTTCCTGGAGAAAGGGGAGAGTTCCCGTTGGAGGCTTCGCTGTGCTCCGATGAACGTTTTTCCGTTGTTGTTAGGCCTGAGCATACTTCGAGATGTATGGCCTTTGTGGAGAAGCAGACAAAGACGAATACGTATGCCTTAAGATAGGGGGCTCGCCTAAGTGTTGAGGTTTTTATCAGAAACGGGCCAGCAAAGTCGATACCGGTAGTCTGAAATGGAAGTGAGTATGTGGAGCGCTCTGGAGGTAGCGCAGCCATCATTTGTGACCTGATCTTTTGCTTATAGATGGTGCAGGTCTTACAATTGAAAATGCAGCTTTTTATTTTTAATTTGAGTCGTGGAATGTAATATTCCTGCTGAACCATTCGGATCATCAGCTGCTTTTCGGCGTGGAGTAGGGTGGAGTGCATAAACTCAAGAAGTAGAGAGCAAAGTCTTGAGTTAGTTGGAATGATTATTGGGTGACGCTCATTATAGCTAAGGGCAGCATAAGTGAAACGTCCATTCACGCGTAGCAGTCCTGATCTATCCAAGAATGGATTGAGAGTGAGTAATGGGTCCCTTTTATTAATGGGATTTTTCTCTTTGAGACTTGAGATTGTTTGCCCGTAATATTTGTGTTGGGCGTTGCTTATGAGACGCAACTTTGCCTCGTTTATTTCCTCTTGAGTGAGTAAGAGTGTTTGAGGAATTGGGTGTTTTTTGGTTCTTGTTATGAACCTGAGCATGAACGCTACTACTCTAAGAGCTTTTGAGTAGGATGATAAGCGATCTAATATATCAGTGTTTTCAGCTGAGTGGAATGCTTCTATTTGCCGTTGTTCTGGAGGTTCTGAGTGAATATTTGAGTTAGTATTTTTTGGCCAAAACTCGGGTTGTTTTGGAAGCCATTCTGGTCCTGTCCACCATAGGGGACAGTGAACAAGATCCAGGGGTTTTGCTCCTCGCGTGCCTAAGTCGGCTGGATTATGGGCGCTGGCGACATGTCGCCACGTAGCGTTGCTAACATTTTGAAGGATCTGAGACGTCCTGTTAGCAACATACGTTTTCCACGTCCTTGGGGGTTTTTCCAGCCAGGCTAACACGATGGCGGAGTCGGTCCATAAATTTAGCTCGTGGGGTGGCAAATTTAATTGAGATCGAACCTGTTTCACGAGTTTTGAGAGAAGTAATGCCCCGCAGAGTTCTAGCCTTGGAAGTGAAACGGTTTGTAGGGGCGCAACTTTACTCTTCGCCACGAGGAGATAAGCTGTTGCTGTCGTTTCACTCTGCTGTACTCTTAAGTACACACAAGCGCAGAATGCTTTTTCTGAAGCATCAGAAAATCCATGAACTTGTATGGAGTTATTCGGGCTGAATTGTACCCAGCGGGGGATCTTGATCTCAGTGATTGTGGTGAGGCTCTGTCGAAACATGTTCCACTTATGGAGAGAAGTGGGTTTGACAGATTCATCCCAGTCTGTTCCTTCCAACCAGAGTTGTTGGAGGAGAGTTTTCGCTGCTATCATTATGGGCGATAGCCATCCTGCCGGGTCGAAAAGTTTTGCGACAGCTGATAATATCTGTATTTTCGTAGCAGTATTTGAGTTTGGGAGCGGGTCTACAGAATACGAGAATGTATCTGTGAGTGCATTCCATTTTATTCCAAGGGTTTTTGTGGAGCTTGCCTCTTGGAATTGGAGAAAGTCTGCATCTAGGAGATCAGACTGGGGTATATTTTCCAGCAGAGATTGGTGATTTGCTGTTAGTTTCCTTAGTGGAAATCCTGCGGATTGGGGGACTTCGATGGTTTGAGTCATCGATTCACTAGCTGAGTCCAGATCATGTCCACCTGAGAGAATGTCATCAACAGAAGTCTCATTTCGCAGTATATTTGAGATATTTGAATGTGTATTTTGAGAATCTTTGGCCAACTCGTGAAGAGTTCTTATGGCCAAATATGGAGCGCAGTTGACACCAAAGGTGACAGTTTTTAGTTTAAAGTCTTTTATCGGACTATCGGGAGATCGTCGGAATAGGATTCTTTGAAAATATTGATCTTCCTCGTAAACCAATATTTGACGGTACATTTTTTCAATGTCGCCATTGAAGACGTACTTATATAGCCGCCATTTGAGGATGACTAGCATTAGGTCATTTTGGAGAGTTGGACCTGTGTGAAGTACGTCATTGAGTGATATACCAGAGTGAGAGATTTTGGATGCATTGAACACTACTCGGACTTTTGTAGTTTTGCTATCCGGTTTTATCACAGCGTGATGTGGGAGGTAAAATGAGTGATATTTACCATCACGTATGATTTCTTGAGAATTTGTGGCCTCCATGTGGTTCAGAGTGAGATATTCCTCTAGAACATTTGAGTATGTATGTTTGAGTTCGTGTTTTTTCTCGAAGTTCCGTTCGATGCTGAGATATTGCTGCTGCGCTGAGAGCCTGGAGTGTCCCAATGCGATCGAGTTGGGGAATTCGCATTTAAATGGGAGTTTTACCACATAGCGGCCATCGTCTCTTCGGTATGTGGTATTTTGGTATAACTCTTCGCAATAAGCATCATCTTCGGATTGAGTTTGTGTTGTTGGAACTTCTTCTTTTTCCCAGAATTTTTTTAGTAAATCGCCTAGAGAATCGGCTGGGATTTCGAACACTTAAGTGTTAAAGTTCGAAATTTTTTCCATCACTGGGCCGCTTAATATCCACCCAAAGATGGAGTTTTGTGCTATTAAGCTACCGCCAACATTGCTTTTTAGACCAGGTACGAGTATTTGTGGTAGTATATCACTACCAATCACCATGTCTATTCTAGCGGGTGAGAAGCAGTTGGGATCTGCTAGTGTTAGTGACGCATATTCCTTGAGATCGATATACGTCACTTTGAATGAGGGCAGGAACTGAGTGAGTTGCGGTAATATTATCGCATGAGTTTCGATTTTTACTTTGAGATCTGGTGAACAAATTGTCAAAGAGCATATTTTATTTGAGTTTTGTACCGTACGTCCGCCCATCCCGAGAATTTGGAAGTGGGACTTAGTTGTCGGTAGACCAAGTAACTTTTGTACACGAGAAGTTACAAAATTTTTTTGGGATCCTTGATCTATTAGAGCACGGACTTGAGTAATTTCACCCTTGTGGAGTAAGGGTATATTTGCTGTGGGTAGCAAAGTTCTTTCTCGAGTACTTGAGAAGTGTGATAGCACTTTATCGTTGGTGCTTTGAGGATGAGTAGTTGAGTTATTTGACGCGGCCTGTTTTGAGGTGCAAGGCCTTTCTGCGTCAACTGTCACTTGAGACGTGACTCTGCTTCGAGTGGGTTGTGTATTGTTTGGCACTTGAGGTTTCGCTTGGTAGTGGAGAAGTGAGTGATGCCGTTTTTGGCAGTATACACAAGTAAACTTGCTCTGACAATCAGACTCAGTATGCGAATATGCCAAACAATTTTTGCAATATCTGTTTTCTCTAACAAATTTATTGCGATCTGTGATTGAGAGCTCCTTGAATTTAGCACACATCATCATCGAGTGGCTTGAGTTGCATAATTTACACGAGGCTGGCTTGTTTGGCTCAGTGTGGAAATTGTGAGTTTTATTTTTATTTATAAAGTCGAGTTATGACTTGGGGCCCTCTGAGTAGAGTTTGAGGGATAAGATCTAATCATAGTTGAGTTATGACTAGGGCCTCTTTGAGCGAAATTAGAGTATTTCGGTTTTAGAGCAATAGGTGATAATTTTTCTAACACCTTGAACCGACTAGTGAGAAAGTCATTCATTTCGGACCAGAGTGGAAGGTCTTTGCGATTGCTCATCAACTGTTCCCAAAGAGCTAGAGATTCTCTGGGCAATCGCTTCGTACATAAGCGGACTAGGAAGGGATCCCAGTCACTTGTCGAGATTGAGTGTGAGGCTAGAGTAGAGAGGGAATTTATTATAGTGATTGTGAGTTTTTGGATTTGTTCCGAATTTTCACTATTAATTTTTTCGAGATCTAAGAGTGTGTCTATTTGGTTGTCTACCAAAAGACGAAGATTCTCGTATCGGGATTTGAGTTCTTCCCAAGCAAGTTCGAAATTATTGTCATTGACGGAGTATTGTCTAATGACCAGGGCTGCTTCTCCCCGTGCTTTCGACTTGAGATAGTACAATTTTTGGGCATTGGAGAGCATGGGATGCTCTATGTACACTGCAGTGAACAAATCTCTAAAGGATGGCCAATCTTCGTAGCCTCCATAAAACGGATTTGTATCACATGCAGGTAATTTTAAAGTATTGTGTGAGTTGGGCATTGTCCGGTTTTGCGCTAGGGGATGCGCTTGGGATGTCATCATACTGGATTCCGATGCAGCCTTGAGTTGCTCTAGTACATCACCAATCCGGATTAGGGTTTGAAATCCATTTTCCATGACATTGTCGCATAGCTCCTGGCCCGTTGCCCGAGTTTTCTCGTCATCATTGCTGAGCTGCAATGTTTTATTGGCTGCCTCTACTCCAGTTCTTAATTGCTCCAGTTGGTCCTTATACAGGTTAAGTCCTGAAACCGTGTGGGATGATTCCTCGGACCTCCATCATTTCTCGCAGAGCTTGTCCAGATTCCCTATTTCGTAGGTCAAGGTTTTGTTGTTGAGGCTCACTTTTTCCTCCTCGTCTTGAGACTTTCCCCTCCTTCTTGATCCAGCTTGCACTGGGATGGTAAGCTGTTTCTCTGCTTTGTCTTCCATATTGTGTGTGTGTGAGTGTATTAATTAATTAATTTATTATTAATTATTAGAGTCAGTTTTAAATTTATTTTATTTAAAATGTGTATTTCCTTTTTGTCCCACTGTAAGTCTCAGCGCGTCTGAGTCCAATACAGTTTTTATTTTTGAGCTATGGGTGTGTGTTTGTATATACCTGTGCAGGCAATTGGGATATGCAACTGCACTTATGTAGGTATATACGTATGCGGGTGTGTATATATTTTGTCAGCCGCTGGCTGTGCTTGCCAACAGAGTAGCGAAAATGAGGGGGAACAGCCGTAATGCGAAAACTTACTGCAGAGTCAGAGCAGCGTTTTTATGTATGTAACTATGTACATATGAAAATAGCGGTGACTTAGTGTTTTTATGTACGAACGGGAAAATGTACATATATGTATATGTATATACCGAGTACGAATTTCGAGATTAGGATGGGGTGGCTTTTTATATACGTATTAAGCAGGGGCAGTATTACGCGCGTTGGTCTTTTTGGGATTCGACTAAAATTTTGGACGGGTTATATACATGTGTGTATTTATGTATGTATAAATATGAGTTATATACGTGGTTTGTATGTACGAATACTTAGCGGTTAGTTAATTTTGTGGGTATTAACTATTTGAGGAGAAAAAGCGCGGGAATTTTTATATACATATGTGATAATATATTTATAAGCGCTGTACCGCTAAGTATATGTATGTAAGTATAAAATCAGTGTTAGCTTAGCGGATTTTGAGGTATATGTCTCGATACCGCTCTTTTAATTTATATGGAAATATCGGGATTTTCCGAATTCTATATGAGAAATCCGCTAAGCTTTTATACAAAGAATTAGATTGACTTACTTTGACATGACTTCAGTTACGAACCAAAATGGGTGTGCGGGGTTATGTGTTGGAGTATGTCCAGGTGGTGTTCCCTGATGTTCGGTTGTGCGTGTTTTGGAATGTTGTTCCCTGGTTGCACTTTGTTTTGTGTAGATGTTGATGAGTAGATTTTTTTTTGTAATATATGTATATTTTATTTTATTTTATTATATATATTTATTGTATGTATATGTACATATATGTGTGTTTTTTGTGAATATTTTTTTTGTCTTTTATGTGAATTTTCGCGACCCGTTTTCGTTTTTTTTTTTTTTAATTTGCCCACTGTATATATGTATGTATGTTTTATTTTTACTTCACTTTTGATTTATTTTTTTTGTATGTAAATATATGTACATATGTATGTTTAGTGTCACTTGTTCACCGCACTTTTGTTAATTTTTTTTTTGTTACCGCGCGCAACCGGTTTTTTGATTTCCTATATGTGTTTTTTTGTATATATGTATGTACACATATATTTTAGTTTTCACTGCACTTTTTTTTTGTTGAGTGTTTTAGCGCGACCGATGTTGACCGTTTTTGTTATTTTTATTTTATTTTATTTTATTTATTTATGTATGTACATACCTATGCACGCATACACTGCACTCTGTATATTTTGTTAGTTTTCGCGCGACAATTGAACTTGTTTTAATAATATTATTTTTTTTTTTGTCTTTTTCCCTTAGACGGGTTTCGGCATCATGTAAATTATCGTAAACTTAAACGCACCTTTTTTAATATTTAAAGTTTAGACGCGTTTATTCGTTTTCTTTAAATTTTTATTTATACAATTTTCCGTTTTACACGCACACGGGTATGGTTTTGCGAAAAAGGGGAGGCGGAGCACAACGAGAAGCGGTCGCTTAGAATGTTCAATTGCGATTGATCTCGGGACGGAAGACTAGGAAGACGGTAAGTAAAAGGATAGCGGGATATGGATGGAGCGAATTGAACTAGGAATGAGGTGAGTATGAGGAGGTGAGTAAGGTATAGGGTTTACATTAATTTTTAATTTCATTTTTTTTATTTATTTATTATTTATATATGGTGGTTTGAGTTTCCTCATAGGTCGATGAGGTTATCGACAACTAGAATATTTTATAATACTGAAATAATTTATATGTTTTGTTTTTATATTTTGGAAGTAATTGAAAAATATTTTGTCTTGTTTTTTCTAATTACTTTGGCTTAAATATTTTTAGGATGGGACATTTTTTTCTACGTTGTCCGACTTTGGCTTGAAGCCACTGTACATCATACTTAACATTTTGTGAAAATAGTTGTATATTAAAACAGACACTTTTACATTATTACGGTGAAAGGTAAGTTAAATAATAATAAATAAATAAAATTAAAAATAAATAATTAACAAATTTAAAAAAAAATCACATTTAGGAAATTAACAAAACAGTAGATATGTGCTATTTTTTTAATTTGTTACTTTTTATTTATGAATTGAATTATTTATAACTTAAAAATTCATTAATGCCTTTAAAATTCATAATATAATAATAATAATTTTGGCGCTTACACAATATAGCTCAGTGTTTGGCCGAGCTTCTCCTACCATTTGTGGTGTGCGTCTTTATATTATACCACAAATGGAGGACCTACAGTTTTGTGGCGACTCCGAACGACAGATGTATTTAATGAGAAGCTTTTTCATGGCAGAAATACCCTCGGAGGTTTGCCATTTCCTGCCGAGGGGTGACCGCTAATAGGAAAAACTTTTTCTATAATTAAGATTTTGCTTGCCCTGACTAAGATTCGAACCTCGAACTCACCGGCATATCGAGTTATAGCACGCACCGCTACCAACTCGACCACAGCGGCCATAACGAATACAATATTATGTTACTTTTTTGTCAACAAGCATTTAAAATTGAATTATTTATATGTATGTTCTATGTATTTACAGTCAACGATGCCAACAAGACGCACAGGGTCCAATTTAAGTCGTCGAACAAAGAAATTAAGAGGCATGCGAGATAGAAGAACACAAAGACCAAGCGAACAAATCCAACAAGACAATGAAGATGTTCGTGTGAGCACGACGCAGTTACGTGGATCACAAGAGGCACGAGATAAACGAAATAAACAAAGACAATTAGAACGAAGAGAAGCGCAGATTCGTAGTCAACAGATGTAGAGCAATTGACCAACAACGCCAACAAGTACTTCGAGCATTTACATCAAATCCATTCCTTTGACTACCATTCCAGTATGAGCCGGATATTGAATATTATGCTCATAACTAAGTGGCCATTGGTTTTTAAATTTATTGGATATGCCGTGCATGCCACCGCACCATTTACAATTGAAGGTAGGGTCTCCGATTATTTTGCTTCGTAATTTAAACCCACCACAGCTTTTTGTTAGTCGTTATAAAATTGATGAAAAACGTCATCGAAGCCATCATTTTAAATGGCCAGTTCCGTGGCGGAAATGTATTGCTACCACGAATCCCTATGACTTCTACAGATGTGCCAATTGAATTCAAATGCATTCAATTCCCAATTAGCTTGGCATTCACAATGACGATCAATAAGTCACAATGCCAACCGGGTCTGTTTGTGGCTTAGATTTGGGTACACCATGCTTTTTTTACCATTCAGTTTGTTTGTATTCGCGAAAGACAGACTAACCAAAAATATTGTACCTTGCATTGCGTTGAGGGATTAATCTTTGTTTATTTTTTTAATTGTCATAATTAGTAGTAGAAATATGAACTATTTTCGATTTATAATTATTATTATTATTATTCGATTTATATAGCTATCAATAATTGTAATTTAATATATAGGGTGTTGGCATTTTGTGGTCAAATCTGGCAACTCTAATATCATTTATGTTCAGTTTGGTTTGCCATTTCATCATGAACAGGTTGACAAAAGAACAACGCTTGCAAATCGTGCAAATTTATTTCGAAAATAATGGTTCAGTTCGCGAAGTTTACCGTGAGCTCCGTCCATTTTATGGTCGACATAATCGTCCATCAGAGCAATTAATTCGGTTAACCATGGATCGTTTTCGCACTACGTTTACTCTATGTGATAATACGCATCCGCAGAGATGTCGAACAGTGCGCACCGAAGAAACAATTGCCGCTGTAGAGCAAAGTGTTGAAGAGGACCCGAATGAATCGATTCGCCACCGTGCACAGCAATTGGAGCTTTGTCCATCAACTTTATGGAAGATTTTGCGCAAAGATCTTGGCTTGCGACCTTACAAGATCCAGCTTGTGCAAGAATTAAAGCCGCGAGACCATGCAATGCGTCGTGATTTTGGTGTATGGGCCGAAAATGAGATTGATCTCGATGCTGATTTTCATCGCAAAATTTTGTTCAGTGATGAGGCTCATTTTTGGTTGAATGGCTACGTCAACAAGCAAAATTGCCGCATTTGGAGTGAAGAGAATCCACATGAGACCCTTGAAACGCCATTACATCCACAAAAACTGACTGTTTGGTGTGCTCTATGGGCTGGTGGAGTCATTGGGCCATACTTCTTCCGCAATAATGCTGGAGAGGCAGTTACCGTTAATGGAGACCGGTATAGAGCCATGATAACCGCCTATTTTGTTCCCGAATTGGATGACATGAATGTGGATGAGTTGTGGTTCCAACAAGACGGCGCTACATGCCACACAGCGCACGTCACAATCGATTTATTGAAGGAAACATTCGCTGAGCGCATAATTTCGCGGAATGGACCTGTCAATTGGCCACCAAGATCGTGTGATTTGACACCATTGGATTATTTTCTTTGGGGATATGTGAAGTCGCTCGTCTACACCAACAAACCAGAAACGTTAGGGGAATTGGAAGCCAACATTCGTGGCGTTATTGCCGACATACGGCCCCATATGCTCGAAAAAGTGGTTGAAAATTGGACCTGTAGAATTGGCTTTATTTGAGCCAGCCGCGGCGGCCACATGCCCGAAATCATATTTAAACATTAATGGCATAAAATTATCCTTCCAATTTATTTCAATTCAATGTTCTATACCCCTAAAAAAAACACCCGTTACATATATTTGTTACTTTAATAAAGAATAATTTATTACCTTAAATAACTTATACTTTAATTGTTTACAACGCTTCTTTCCTCTTTCAAAAATAATTACATCCCCACACACTTATAGTGTTAGTTATTTTTAAAAATATTTTCTAAAAAATATTTCATAGAAATGTCGTATATGCCAAAACAACGTTTGCCGGGTCAGCTAGTACTATAGTAAATATGTATATTTACTAAAGAGTAGATGCATTTCCGGTAACGACCTCTGTTAATGCTGCAACTATCTTTAACTTTTTAATTTTATCTTTTAAGCAAACAAACTAGTTACCAGTTCTTTAAAACTTAAAATAAATATATTTTCAATTTTAAATCCACCGATTATGGCCATAAAGGAAATTAAAAAAATAAAATATCTAAATAATAATTATATTTTTTTATATTAAGCTATTAAAATCAGGATGATACTCTTGCATACGTTTTTGTATTTTCTAAGGTCTGCTACGCCGCTTCGGACATCCGGGATATTGGCATGCTAACTTCGCATCGATACATTCCTCGCTAAGTATGTGAGCGCTGTACTTTTTCGTCGAACGAAATTGAGCATCACAATTTGAGTAATTTTTTATATTTTCGCCACCATGGTGCTTATCCATGTGAGTGCGTAATTTTTCTACTGTCAATTAGTTTTGCCACAGACAGTCCATGCTTGCTTTTGTTGAGTTTCTTGGTTTTTTGTTTCTTTGCTGAGTGCACTTTTATATGATCTTGACTGTAGTCTGTATATATCGATGGTGTGTGGTTAACGACAGTCAAATGAATACTATGTTTATTTGTTATGTGACCATGTAATAAACTACATATAGTACTCGTATGATCCGGAGCAATAAACACATTTATAAATGTCTCTATCGTGTACATCGTTCTCCGTATTCAAGTGTTCCATGTACTTAATCTTTTTTTCTGTTTCATAACCACAGTGAGTACACCCATTCTGACTGAGATATTCCATTCGAATTTAATTTATTGCTTGTCCTTTTAGAGGGATCTCGAATAATACGCTCTTCTTTCTGTGATTTATCGTCATCAATTTTGTTAGATGTCACCTTTTTGATTCATTACTTTGCCATTTAATGCTTTTCCATTTTCTCCTTTTGTAACTGGAACTTTCGACTTGCGTCGTTGCTGCTTTGGTCGGGGCTTGTTTTCATGCTTATAAGCAATATGGTTAAGCAATGCAAATTGACGTGCATACGTACTAGGACAATTCTTGCAATTATAAATACGTGTATCCTCAATTTGATGTTTGGTTCGCAAATGTTTCTTAAACAATAAAGCCTTTACAGTTTTGTATTTGCACAGTTCGCAAACTAATTCATATGGCAGATTAACAGTATTTGAGGTGCAGTTCTCGCCAGTCGTGATAGGATCTGATTTATCAATTTCAATATCCAATTGACTTTTGATGGTGGTGCTGCTTAACAATAAAGGCGTATCAAATGCAATGGTTTGTCGGCGCTGAGGTTTCGGTCGCGTCTTATTTTCGTGTATACTTGTCACAGAATGTGCATTTATAAATCCGCGGATTATCAAACTGATGCTTGGAAATTAAATGCTTTTTATAAACTTTTCGTGTTTCTGTTGGGAATCCACTGTGCGTGCATTAAAAATTCCAATCAATTGTAGGTTTTATCAATACAGTGATCTCTTTAACAGGAACCTCTTTTTTTCGATATATCTAAATCTTCATTATCTTTAGTTCCTTCATCGCCATCATTTCTTTCATCCTTCTCAACATCTAATGAAGCGCACTCCTCCGAAACGGATGGACCGATTTTGATTAAATTTTGTTTGATTGTCGGGTAGGTCTTAGAATCGACCAACGCCTATTTTTCATACCACTATATATTAAGGGTGGTCCACGTAAAATTTTTTTTTAATTTTTAGACAAAATTTTTTGTTTTTATTTTTTATAAACATTGAAAAATACATACGATTCTAAATGTGCACCCTTATACGATGAACCCATGATTTTTAATCGCGATTTTTATATTATTCTGTACCATCCACAGATCTACAAGATGGCAATCGAATATAATAATTGTAGTATACTATAATTTTATTACACACCCGTCAGGTATCTCCCGTTGTCCGCCAGCAAATATCACAGAGTAGGGATGAGAACGAAGCCGGCTTTCTTTCTCTCAGTCTCTATACAGTGTCCGTCCATTTTTTTTTTTTGGTTTTATTTGTGTCTCGATCATACCAGTGACTGTGACAGTGACGTATCATTTTAATTTTTCAGTGCAACTCTCAAATTAGTTTTATTATCATAGTAAATTTATTATTATTTCTCAGGCGATTATTATTTATTTACATTTTATTAGTAATTAACAAAGACAGTTTTAAATTCTAATTGATTAAGCAATCTGATATACATCAACACGTGTTGGGAACTCCCGACAACAACGATCTTTAGTTTACCGGTATACAGTGGCTCCAAGCCAAAGTCAGACACAGTAGAAAAAAATTTTCCTTCCTAAAAATATTAGAACCAAAGCAATTAGAAAAAAAGATAAAATATTTTTTCAATTACTCTTTTATTGCACTTCCATTTATTGTAAAACATCAAATAAGAGTAAATTCAATGTACAAGCCAAACAAATATTTTAAAAACTTATATTTTGTATGAAGACCTTTATTTTTATTAACCAATTTGGGCCGGATAGGCATTGATTTAACCAATTTTTCGCAAAAACTAGGTTCGATTTTTTCCCATTCTTGTAATAAGATATATTTGAAGTCAATTTTGCTTGAAACGGAATGCTGTCGAATTTTTGTGTTAAGATGGTCTCATAAATTTTCGGTAGGATTAATATCAGAATTTTGGGGTGACGTTTCCCGAACGTGGTGGCAATTATAAAGCAACCAAGAACACACTGTGTAGGCCTTGTGCTTTGGATCATTGTCTTGGTAGATATACCAATCATCACCGAGATCAACTTTCTCAAGACATTTTGGTAAATTTTCTCTTAAAATGTTAAGATAGTCATTTTCATTCTTTATTCCTTCAATCAAATGCTAAGATCCTGGTCCAGAAGCCGAAAATGAACCCCAAACCATTACTGATCCGCCACCATGTTTGACAGTTGGTCTTAGATTGCTCAGTTGCAGCTCCTCATTTGGTTTCCTCCAAACAGATGGTATTCCATCGGAGCCGAAAGCATTTAATTTACTTTCGTCAGTAAACATAACATTTTTCCAGAATGAAAAATCGTTATTTTCATGTTCTTTTGCAAATTTTAATCGTATGGTCTGATTGCGTTTGCTGAACAACGGCTTTTGTCGGGCCTTTTTACCATTGAGATCAGCCTCATGGAGTAGATTTCTGATAATAGATGCATTCGATTTTTTCCCCAATTATATTGTTAACAGTAGAATGACTTCTGTCGACAATTACAGCAATTTCACGCACAGATTTTCCATCCTCGGAATGCTTAAAAACTAACTTTCTCAATTCAATATTTATTACTACTTTGCCTAGACATTTTATAATCACAAGTTCTAACTATATATTAAAAAATACCATCCAGGGAATTGCCGTTAGTCTGTCTAACACTCTGCTTGAAGTTAGTTGCAATTCTTCGATAGAGTTTTATTTATTTACAGGATCGTTGCCACTGTCCGAGTTTGGCTTGTACATTGAATTTTCTCTTATTTGATGTTTTACTAGAATATTTTATAATACTGAAATAATTTATATGTTTTGTTTTTATATTTTGGAAGTAATTGAAAAATATTTTGTCTTGTTTTTTCTAATTACTTTGGCTTAAATATTTTTAGGATGGGACATTTTTTTCTACGTTGTCCGACTTTGGCTTGAAGCCACTGTACATCATAATTAACATTTTGTGAAAATATTTGTATATTAAAACAGACACTTTTACATGTATTATTACGGTGAAAGGTAAGTCAAATAATAATAAATAAATAAAATTAAAAATAAATAATTAACAAATTTAAAAAAAATCACATTTAGGAAATTAACAAAACAGTAGATATGTGCTATTTTTTTAATTTGTTACTTTTTATTTATGAATTGAATTATTTATAACTAAAAAATTCATTAATGCCTTTAAAATTCATAATATAATAATAATAATTTTGGCGCTTACACAATATAGCTCAGTGTTTGGCCGAGCTTCTCCTACCATTTGTGGTGTGCGTCTTTATATTATACCACAAATGGAAGACCTACAGTTTTGTGGCGACTGCGAACGACAGATGTATTTAATGAGAAGCTTTTTCATGGCAGAAATACCCTCGGAGGTTTGCCATTTCCTGCCGAGGGGTGACCGCTAATAGAAAAAACTTTTTCTATAATTAAGATTTTGCTTGCCCTGACTGAGATTCGAACCTCGAACTCACCGGCATATCGAGTTATAGCACGCACCGCTACCAACTCGACCACAGCGGCCATAACGAATACAATATTATGTTACTTTTTTGTCAACAAGCATTTAAAATTGAATTATTTATAAGTATGTATGTTCTCTGTATTTACAGTCAATGATGCCAACAAGACGCACAGGGTCCAATTTGAGTCGTCGAACAAACAAATTAAGAGGCATGCGAGATAGAAGAACACAAAGACCAAGCGAACAAATCCAACAAGACAATGAAGATGTTCGTGTGAGCACGACGCAGTTACGTGGATCACAAGAGGCACGAGATAAACGAAATAAACAAAGACAATTAGAACGAAGAGAAGCGCAGATTCGTAGTCAACAGATGTAGAGCAATTGACCAACAACGCCAACAAGTACTTCGAGCATTTACATCAAATCCATTCCTTTGACTACCATTCCAGTATGAGCCGGATATTGAATATTATGCTCATAACAAAGTGGCCATTGGTTTTTGAATTTATTGGATATGCCGTGCATGCGACCGCACCATTTACAATTGAAGGTAGGGTCTCCGATTGTTTTACTTCGTAATTTGAACCCACCACAGCTTTGCAATGGCACACGATTAGTCATTATAAAATTGATGAAAAACGTCATCGAAGCCATCATTTTAAATGGCCAGTTCCAAGGCTGAAATGTTTTGCTACCACGAATCCCTATGACTCCTACAGATGTGCCAATTGAATTCAAATGCATTCAATTCCCAATTAGCTTGGCATTCGCAATGACGATCAATAAGTCACAAGGCCAACCGTGTCTGTTTGTGGCTTAGATTTTGGTACAACATGCTTATTTTACCATTTAGGACCGCTGATATAGTTGATTTGCTATCTGTACAAATAATTGCTTTCAATTTGGAATTCGAAGTGAAAATAATAGCTTTGAGGATCGCTGCGGCTTCTGCTGTGTAAACGGAGGCGTAGCTTGGCAGGATTCCTACTTTTATTGTTGCTCCTTTGTCATCGACAACTGCGAATGACGTACTTGTCTCGGTTTTGGATCCGTCCGTGAGAGACGTCCCATTCGGGGAGAAGAGAAGTTGTAGACTCAGCAAACAGTTGTTGAATTTATCTGCCGAGTAGGAAGTACTTCTCTATGTCGCAGAAATGGCACTGTGATCCCAAGCTTTCTTGCGGCTTCTATGCAGAGTGAAATTGTCGATTTCCGTCTAGGGTTAATTTCCTTTGGAGGTCGGACAATACTGTTTCATACAGAGTGCTGTTGTAACAAATAAAAAGCTTTGGTACAAGTTTGATTAGGTTCAGTGCGAATATTTCCTCGATTGTGGGTAGGCCGGCCTCCACCAGAACGAATTTGGTGGGCGAGTTTGGAAAGGCAAGAATGCTTCTGCTTTCTGCTTCTGTGGTTTTTCGCGCAATTACCATAGATAGGTAGGCCGTAGTCTATCCTCGACAACACAAGCGCCCTAGTTACATTTATTAGAGTCGCTGAGTTAATTAAGCAATGCTTAGATGACAAATATATAATAATATTCAGTCGGGCAGCCAGTTGTTTTCTTAAGAATAAACAATGTTCCTTAAAGGTAATTTTTTTATCAAAGATTACACCTAAGAACTTAAGACTATTAGTGTTTGGGTTTGGGCTGTTATTGTAAATAATTGCAAAGTAATCAGATTTGTGCTTGCGACAAATATGGAAATTTTTGCATTTATTTACCGCCACATTGGCGCCCGAGGATTCGGACCATATATTTAGATCCCTAAGGATATTAGTGAAATCACGTTTGACAACATTTAAATTATTAAGTTTACTGGAAATTAACACGTCTTTACGATCTATATTTTTATATTTATTAATTATGTGACTGACTTCATCAAAAGCAGCGATAAATAGGGTTACCGATAGTGAAGAACCCTGGGGTATTCCGTTGTGGAGAGGAAAGCGGTCTGACAATGTGTTGTTCACTTTACAAACAAATCTCTTGTTTGTGAGGAATGACTGAATGAGCCTTAGAATATCGCTCCCAATGCCCCATTTTTCAAGTTGCCGTAGTATAACGTGGACTCCAACGCGGTCGAAGGCTTTTTCAAAGTCAATGCTAAGTGCGGAGAGATGGTTTCTATTTGCTAAGGCGGAAGATGCGTGGTTCTCAACAAGGAATAAAGCATCAATGGTGCTGTGTCCTTCCTTAAAAGCCATTTGCTGAGGGCTAATGGAGTTATTGGTAGAGGCATACCATGAAATATGTCTTCCTATAATTTTTCAAGAAGTTTCTCTAAGCAATTGAGTAAAGAAATAGACCTAAAGCCTGAAGTTTCTGTAGTGGGGTTGCCAGATTTTGGAATGGGAGTAACGACTGCGTACTTCCAAGCCTGAGGAAAGGTACCTTGGCTTAAAATGTTGTTGTATAGCATTATTAATCTTTTCTGCATGCATGTGGGTAAATGATGCAACATAGGATATGATATTCTGTCAGCCCCGGGGGTTCTGCCACTTAATGAAGAGAGTGTTGATGCGAGTTCAATATTATCGATCTTGCAGTCGCTGATACTAAAAGATGCAAGAGAACTGTTGGAAATACTATTAAGATATTTGTTCTTCTCTGAGAGGAAAGTAGGATGGAAGTTTGAATTGTGTGAATAATCGGACCAGTACTTTGCGAAGTGATTTGCAATTTGCTTATGGTTAAAATGGGGCCGTGTGCGTTATTTATTGATGTTATCTGCAAATGAGAATAAGTGCCAGAAAGTCGTTTGATATCGAACCATGCTCTTTTTGGATTTGTTAGATGATTAATGGACTCCGAGAATTTGTTTAAGCACTCCCTTTTAGATTTTTTTAATTTTTTTTTAAATCGCATTTGCCTTTTTGTATAGCATTAAATTAGAATTAGACCTTGTCCGCTTATATTCCGTCCAAAGAAATCTTTTTTCGTTTTGTAATTGGGATAGCTCGGAGGACCAGTAAGGCACAATCTTTTTATGAACTTTGAACGTGGTTGGTGGGATAGAGAGATGAGCTGATATGCGAATAATTTTTGCAATTACTTTGCTACTACTTTCCTAGACATTTTATAATCACAAATCGTAGTTCTAACTATATATTAAAAAATACCATCCAGGGAATTGCCGTTAGTCTGTCAAACACTCTACTTGAAGTTAGTTGCAATTCTTCGATACAGTTTTATTTATTTTCAGGATCGTTGCCACTGTCCGAGTTTGGCTTGTACTTTGAATTTACTCTTATTTGATGTTTTACTACAATATTTTATAATACTGAAATAATTTATATGTTTTGTTTTTATATTTTGGAAGTGCAATAAATGAGTAATTGAAAAATATTTTAGAATGACAATATTATCATTACCCTACTTATACCCCAATTTTCCTCTAATACCCTATCCAAAATTATTTTTGAACCCATTCCCAACCAAAAAAATTTATCGTTAGTATTGAATGAATATGAATTATTAATAGATGAAAATAATAAATTTTAATCTGAATATATCTCACAATTGTAACAAATTGCAAAGTAAACAAACAGGAAATTTTTCAATTAAATTCGAAAATTGTAATATCATAGTTTCAAATAAAACATATACTAATATCAAATTAAAAATGTACGATTCTTTCATATTACGAAATAAAATTACAAAAATTAAAGAAAATTCAAACATAACAGATACTGAACTAAAATTGAATAAATTGTATTTAAAACAAATTAAACAACAAGAACATTGAATTACTGTTTAAAAATAATAAAAGTGTTCATTTAATTAGTTTAAGTTCAGATTTATTAATTGTAATATCTATTATTGTAATTATTTGTATACTAATATTTGCTAACAAATATAAAAGGAAATTAAATATATCGCCTGAACTGCAATCTTCGCGTCATATCACTGCAAAAACAACAGAAGGTCAATTTTTTCAATTAACATCGATGGCGTAACTCATCCACAATAATAATACCGATTGAGGACAATCGATTTAAGAGGGAAAGAGTTAACTTAGGGTAAGTTAATGCCACCCAAGTCGCTTGACATATGACTCGCCGCCATATATCAAACACTCCAAACCGACTCATTAGAACCACCTACATAGACATCCAAGCAGAACCCGAAACCACCCACTCAGCCAAGATGTCGTAAATTAGGTACTTACAATAGACCCGCATTCCAGAGAATCAAATAACACATATGCTATTACGTTATTTGATTACCAACCATAAATTGGCTACACCAAGTCGACCCACATCACATCGCACATCAAATCATTTAATGATCAACTTAAGAAATGCCAATATTGCACATGTTGCCCAAATATGATTACCCATCATAATTCGGCCGCACCAATAAACGTACAGCAAGCCGATCATGCAAAGTGGCGCACAGCTATGTAGACCGGAAACAATTGTGTAAACATGACCCGCTCAACAAATAAACATGTGGGCCACAGTCGGAGTCAGCATAACTGTGACCGAAATTAATGTTGTAAACATTACTAGCACAACAACACATGGCGACCACCCACTACATTCAATGCCAACGTGCAGTCGCAGCGTAGCAGCATTTACCACGCAGCAGAATACAGACGCAGCAGAATGCAGTTGCAGCGCAGGCATAGCTAGGTATAAATAGTCAAATTATTGTAACTTAGTTTTAGATCCAATTCTCATATCAATAAACGCGGTCGTGCTGACCTTCTCAGCCCCGCAATTAAAAATAAAACTCTTGTTTTATTAACTTGTATTGCACGTATTCATAGAGTGTGCGTCTGCGCTTGCGAACAATATGTATGTATGTATGTATGTACATACATGCATACATATATTCCATTCCTGAAATTGTCTTCCTACATATATCATATTCTGTATACCTTTGAAAAAAAAATTATAAAGTTTCTGGTTCTGATTTTTCAAAATGGAAGTGCACTATAGTTTCAATGGTATTATAAAACATATTCATACATAAGACATTTGGAACTTATTCCAAATAAAACATTTAAATGCCATAATTTTGCGAGCTTTATACTTACTATATCTCGAAAATAAAGCATTAATTACTATCGATATACCTAAGTACATTGAATTGTGGAAAAGTAATAATATCAAAAAAACAACTCAGAAAATATTAAAATATTAAAATTTAAATTTTCTTTGGGGATTATTTGGATAATTTAAGCATTCTTTTTTTCCCATTTTTAAATGTTATGAAATTTTCACTAGTATGTACGATGGCTCCGAGATCCCCTAGGGTATCGTTTCCTAGAATTCCATCGAAAGTTTTTAATGATGACATCAAATAAAATCTGATTTCGTCGTCGAGGTTAAACTACTTTAAATACGTGTGTTCCTCTATTTTTATATCACCTGCCACCGATTTGGCATAAAATGGTTTTTTATTTTTTATGCTTCTTTTCACTAAGCTTGGTTGAATATAATTTTTACTAGATCCTGTATCTATTAGGAATCTTAGTAAAATGAACATCCGAAATTGGTTCATCTTCTGAGATTTCGCTTTCCTTTTGCTCGGATATATGGAAAGTCCTTTGCGCTTTGCTGACCTGTTAATTGGGAGTCTCTGAGGGTATTTTCCCTTGGTACTGGGTTTGCGCTCGTTTATTCATATAGTTCACTTGGTTGTGCGTCATGCGCTAACTGGGGGTAAAAATTCTGGTTGCGCGAAGCGTAATTATTTTTTGCTGCTTGCGGTTTTTGATACGATTGCCTTGCGCTGTTGGCATGGTTCGTTCTGAAATTCTGGTTATCCAGTTTTTGACAAAGGTGAAGAGCCTGAGGTAAGTCAACAGGTTCCTTCATACCCAGTAACCTCGGTAGGTCACCATTTAGTCCTCTTATGAAGGTGTCTAACGCTTTATTCCTGGAGGATTGCGTTAGTCTGTGCAGGGATTCATTAGCGAAAGGTGTTTCTACACCTGCTGATAAAAATCAGAAATTGTCCTGATACCTTGCACCAAAGTTGTCATTTGGTATTCCAAGATTGATAAGTGCATAGTGCATAGTGCATTGACAAGAATTTTGTTATGGCTGGCCAATCAAGCGATGTGTTATAGGATTCCAGAGCTGTGTCAGCTTGTCCGGTAATCTTGTTCCTAATCACACTTAAAATTCCATAATATTTTGGGGAGCCTTTTAATGGCTCATACATATTAAGGATGCGGCCTACACTTTTCTTCCAGGAGTTGAATTCCCCTGGCCGCCCAGAGAAATCCTTAAGACATTTTACCACATCGGGTATTTTATCTAGCTCACTTAAGTTTCCCCTACTTCCTTCGTCTATTTGTTGGTCAACTGCTGACGCTAGACTGGAGTTAGGATTTAGAATAGTTTGGACCAGTTGTTGTCCTTGTTGCCTTAAGACATTAGCTGCTATTTCTGAAATAAGCGGAGTAAGGTCTTGCATACTTAACTGTGAATTTCCTGAAACTTGTGGTACAGAAGGATTTTGCGAGAGAGTTGGGGCTCTTATCAAATTATTGGGGTTCGACATTTTGACAATAATTATGCTGAAAAAATATAAAAATTTCAAATATCTACATTTAATTTTTTAATATGTCTTCCTCAGAAAATAAAAAAAAATAGGCTAATGCGTTATTTTTTTCTTTTAAATTTATTTTTTTATTTATTAGTTTTCTTGTTTACAATTTTTTAGGGTCGATTTCTCCATCGATCGAAGCAATCTTATAGATTCCGCCTCAATATTTTCCCTATTGTCGTAGTCAAGATGTGTGGCTACTCTATTTTCTCCTATACAATTGAATACCCATTTCATAGCCCTAGCTTTTGCTTCATTACTAATACCTGTAATTATGAAGGGTTTCTGTCTTTTTAGCTCACTATCTAAGTTAGCACAATAAACAAATTGCAGCATTGCATAAAGTCAATAAACAATAAAGTCTGCACTTTTTGTAAAATAAGAACAACAACAACGACTTCACATTTCGCAAGCACCAACTTCAACCGGAAGCCGTGCCGACGCAATGTGAATCCGCTGTGAACCAAAACTGCATTGCCTAAAATTGCATTATCAGCATAATTCACCTTAATGCGAGGAATTAAGCAATAGGTAGTTCAAAGCAAAGTAAATAAGCCACACCAAGTTGCAGTGCCTAAAACTGCAACTTTAGCAGTCAATATGTAATTCCAAATTCGAATTCCAACAACAATTGAGTTCCCCAATTTTTGCCTTTACTTATAATTAAGTACATAGTTATGTAGTTGTAGTAGTAACTGTAGCAAGTAAGCAAAATTTGTATAAAAGGGAAATGACAATAAAATTTATAAGTTCATTCTACCACTCAACCTCGGCTTTTCTATTTGTTCCGATGGCGCGGCGGTAATTGGCGCCCGAAAGTGAAAGAGCGCACGTAGTGAAACAGTGAAGTTAAAAGGGAAGATCCTTATTAAACTGAGAAAAAATTAAAATCAGTTAAAGTTAAAAGGAAGATCCTTGATAAACATTTTGAACTGAAAAAATAAGTAAAGGAAGATCCTTAATAAACATTTTAAACTGAGAAAAAATTAAAATCAGTTGAAGTTAAAAGGAAGATCCTTGATAAACATTTTGAACTGAAAAAATAAGTAAAGGAAGATCCTTAATAAACATTTTAAACTGAGAAAAAATTAAAATCAGTTGAAGTTAAAAGGAAGATCCTTGATAAACATATTGAACTGAAAGAAATAAGTGAAGGAAGATCCTTAATAAACATTTTGAACTGAGGAAAAATAAAATCAGTGAAGGAAGATCCTTAATAATCATCATTTAAAATCAGTGAAATCCTGAATAAAACATTTTCAACTAAAACAAACTCAGTGAGAAAAAAAGGAGATATTCCCTACCCACTGAAAGATACTAAAAGTGCGTACCCGGCAAAACCTGACTAAAACGGATAACCATATCCGTTAAAATCACCACGATAAAAACAACCGAACTCGACCGCCACCAAGGAAACCGCAAGGCAGTAACTTAACCCGCCCCCCAGTAGAGGCATAAAAACTTCAAAAAGGACGCAGCGGACCGTTCCCTTAAAGGATGAGAGAATTGAACTTCATTTTATTGTAAGAAAATATCTAATTAAATAATTCTTTATTTAAGTTATTGTATTGCATACCACAAAGAAAAAATATTTTTTTTATTCCGTTTTATCAAAATCTTTGAAATCCAATTAATTACTAATAAAAAATATATTTTAAAATTGGGTGGAACTCAAATAGGAAATTTTTTTTCGAAATGGAAATGCAGGAGGCAATAACTCAACTAACCGGTGCAGTAAATGCACAAATCGAACAAATGAAAGTAATGAACAGTGGGATTACTCAACTAGAGGCCAGGGTTAGTCCACACAATGAGAGTAATATTCAGGAAACCCCTATCCGCTTAACGGAAACAGATTTACATGAAATCAGTAGGTTGCCCGACAGCGTAAAAAACCTTCAGACATTCGAAGGCAACGCTTTCCAATATATGTCCTGGACTCATAGCGTTGAATCCATATTGCAGGACTATGAGGTAGTCAGAAATAAACCGATATACAGAGCTATCTGCGGCATATAAGGCAAAAGGTCAGAGGTCCTGCGGACACCGCCTTGATTGCCTATAACATTTTTCATGATGACTGGGGACAAATAAAGACGTGCTTGTCTCTGCATTACGCAGATAAGCGAGATCTTAGAACACTCGAGCACGAGTTAGGTTCCTTGTCACAGAAGAACTATAGCATAGAGCAATTCTATGCCAGGGTCAACCACCAATTGTCCCTTATCATAAATAAAATTAAAGGCCAGAACTATTCAATGGAAGCAAGTGCTGCACTTGTGGAAACCTATACGAATAGGGCCCTAGACATATTTATAAGAGGTGTAAACGGTGAGTTGTCTAGGATGCTTATGATCCAACGACCAAGTAACCTACCGGAAGCATACGCTTCCTGCCTCGAAATTCAAAAATCTACCCAAAAAATACAGGTAGCTCGAATCAAGCGCAAAAAACCCAACTAAAACCTAAGCAAACAATTGCACCTAGGGAGTTAAACTCTGTTGAAAAGAACCAAATTTACAATGGGAACGTTCAGAGGCCAGCGCAGCCTCCATCCAGACCAACCCAACCCAAACCTCCGGTTCCGATGGAGGTAGATCCCTCGATACATTCTCGGAAAATCAATTACATGAATCGACCAGAGAATACGCCTGCTGTAAGGCCAGGCAGCAATTCTTCAAATATCCCTAGGAAAAACCCAAAATTATTTAACGTTCAAACAGAGGACCAGGAATCCACAGAAGGTGGAGAGAGCGAGGAAATAAATTTTATGACAGACGCCTATCTAGTTTACCCTATCTAGAACTCACCTTAAAAAATGGTGATATTTTAAAGTTCCTCTTAGACACAGGAGCTAATAAAAACTTTGTGTGCGAAAAAATTTCAAAAAATCCCAGTAAACTTAAATGTCCTTTTAAAGTCCAATCAGCTGCGGGTCAAGTAGAAATAACCCATAAATTACGTGGACCATTTTTTAAAAGTATAGGTATCAAAAATAATTTTGATTTCTTTATATTACCCAATTTAAAATCCTTCGATGGTATCATTGGTGATGATACCCTCAAAGAATTAGGAGCAATAATAAACAGGAAAAATTACACCTTAACACTCGAAGATGTGGTTCTGCCACTAAAACAAAAGATATCTAAACAGGTAAATAACATTCAAGAAACCCTTTACCAACATGAGGTTGAGGAAATGATAAACAAATATTCGGAACTCTTCGGTCCAGTCTCCGATAGTGGGACAATCGACACATCCGTATTAGCGGAAATAAGGACGACCAGTGAAGAACCGATTTATACAAAATCATATCCTTACCCAACCAACCTTCGGGGTGAGGTAGAAAGACAGATAACAGAACTTTTAAACAATGGTGTAATAAGGCCATCAGAAAGCCCGTACAACTCCCCATTGTGGATTGTACCAAAAAAATCAGGTCCTTCAGGAGAAAAGAAGTACAGAATTGTTATCGATTTTAAACGTCTGAATGCAATAACGATACCTGACTCTTACCCAATACCTGATATAAACAACACTCTTGCAAGCTTAGGCGAATGTAAGTATTTTACTACGCTCGACCTTACATCCGGATTCCACCAAATCAGGATGAAGGAAAGGGACATAGAAAAAACAGCATTTTCAACGGCCAATGGTAAATACGAATTTACTAGGTTGCCGTTTGGCCTTAAAAATGCCCCTTCCATTTTTCAGAGAATGATAAATGACGTTTTCAAACCCATCATAGGGAAATCCTGTTACGTATATATCGATGATATTATAATAATGGGGAAAACAAAGGAAGAACATCTTAAGAATATTGAAGATGTATTCGCTCTCTTATATAAAGCAAATTTAAAGGTTAATCTGGAAAAGTCTAAATTTTTCAGGACGAAAGTGGAATTTTTAGGCCATATCGTCACAGGAAAAGGCATTTTGCCAGACCCTGAAAAAATATCCGCTATTAAAAATATCCCTGCACCCGCTAACCTTAAGGAATTAAAAAGCTTTCTAGGTTTGGCGTCATCCTATAGGAGATTTATAAAAGACTTTGCGAAACTTGCCAAGCCACTTACAAACTTAACTAGAGGCGAAAATGCGCAAATAAAAGCAAGTCAATCCAAAAAAATAAAAATTTCGCTAACAGAAGAAAGCTTAAAATCTTTTAACGACATAAAAACCTTACTTATGTCCTCTGAAATTCTGGCCTTCCCAGATTTCAATAAATCCTTTATTTTGACAACGGACGCTTCCAACACTGCAATTGGAGCAGTCCTTTCCCAGGGCGAAATCGGTAAAGATAGACCCATAACTTACATATCTAGATCACTCAACAAAACCGAGGAAAACTACTCAACAATTGAGAAAGAAATGCTTGATAAATTAAGAACCTACTTATATGGAGCTAAGGAAATAAGAATTCTCACTTACACGTTTGCATTAAGTAACAGTAATAATAATGCCAAACTCAAAAGGTGGAAAGCAAGGATAGAAGAATACAATTATAAACTTATTTACAAACCGGGAAAAACGAATGTAGTCGCCGACGCATTATCACGGTTACCAATAGAAATTAATACGTTAACATCTTCGGATGACAATTCACAGCATAGTGCTGAGGAGGATAGCTCAAAGCTCACTCCTCACTGTGAAGCACCGCTAAACGTATTCAAAAATCAGATTATATTCCAAGAGGGGAAGGAAGAAATTTCTCACGAGGAGCCGCACCCAAGGTACCACAGACACCGCATTAAAAGCGAAAGCTACGATAAGGAAAAATTAGTAAGAATCAATGGAATAAAAATTCCAGAAAAATATATTTCGCTATTACAGCAAGTTTATCAAGAATATTTCTCACAATTCCGTATCAGGATCACGCAGAAAGTTGTTACCGATATCCCCGATGAAGAAGTTAAATTTAAAATTATAGAACAAGAACACAAACGAGCTCATCGGAACGATAGAGAAAACAAAGACCAGATACTTGAGAAATACTACTTTCCGCATATGACTAAACTTCTTAAAAAGTATACTAAGTCATGCGAAATTTGTGGATGTAATAAGTACGACCGACATCCACAAAAGCCCAAGTTACAGGCAACACCCATACCTTCGTACCCGACAGAAATTTTGCATATCGACATTATGGAAATGTCCGGTGAAAAATTTTTTACGTGTATTGACAAATTCTCCAAATTTGTAAAATTTTTCAAAATTAAAAATAAATCGGTACTGCATATTAGGGATAAACTAATAAAGCTTCTTCATTATTTCACTGTACCAAAGACCTTGGTCATGGACAATGAAGGCAGCTTTATAAGCCCAATAACATTAAACTATCTGGAAGGATTAGGGATTGAGATCTATTTAGCGCCACCTCAGAAGAGTGAAGTTAATGGTGCAATAGAACGAGTGCATTCCACTATTATCGAAATGACCAGATGCCTGCAAGCAGAATACCCTGATTACTCTATCAAGGAAATTATCAACATTGCAGTTGACAGATACAATAACACAATACATTCAGTTACAAAAAGAAAGCCAGCCGACGTTTTCTTTGGAAGAACTCAAAGAATTAATTACCAAGACTTAACAAACTTTAGGGAAATAGTTAATTCTGACCTACGAAATGAAATAGCGAGAAATCAAAAAAATATGTTGAATAGTCATAACAAAAGGAGATCAAAAATAAAGAGTTACGAACCAGGTGATACTATCTATAAAAAAACAAACAGATTAAAGGTAAAACTAAACCCATTTTTAAAAAGGAAACTGTTGCTAAAAATAATAACGTCACAATAAATACTAAAGATAATAGAAAGGTTCATAAATCGCATTTGAAAAACTAACAAACATTTACCTCCTAGGCTTTTACCATACTGGACAACTGCGACAGTAGACACTTACGAATACAATAACCCACTGGTTACGATCAAAATAGGACTTGGAAAAATAAGGAAAGGAACGTACAAAATTATACATACTATAGACTTGGACGAATACGAGATGGTAGTAGACGACATGAGACTAATCGTACACCACGACATCAGCAAAACAAGTACCTTTTTACCTCAACTGGAGCATCAGCCTTCAGCAATAGACAATTTACTGAACCAATTACGAACCAAAAATGTTACTATGCACAAACGATCTATTAACTGGATAGGATCCGCGTGGAAATGGTTAGCTGGAAATCCCGACGCAACTGACTGGGACCAAATCGTTTCACAAACACATAAACTAACGGACAACACAACAAACAGTATAAAATAAATGAATATCTTTTAAAGACAGGTAGTAGAATTTTAAGCGGATACAATAGAATTATAGATGAACTAGATAAGGACGATAAGCAGCTATTCGAGCAGCAACTATTTAATAAGCTAGGAATAATTAAATACGAAATTTTGAAAATTGTAATGGCAGCTCAGCTGGCCAAACGGGGAATCATTCATTCACAACTCCGAAGTAAAACGGATATCGCCAGTGTTCTCACACAAACCGAGACATTACCCTTCAAAAATGAACTACAAGCGCTCCAATACGCCGAACCTTCAATGATAATAAAAAATTCGCTCCTTCTATACGTAATTTCACTACCCCAAACAGAGGATACCGTATTTAACAACATAATTATTCGTTCAACCATTAAAAATAACAAACGAATTTACTTAGAATTTTCAATCTTTTTATATCGCAAGAAGAAAAATACGGAGTTATAGGAAATTGCATACTAATACACGAAACCACAATTTGTAAAAAAAGTCAGCTCTAAAATTAGGAAAAACCCATTGCATTACAGAAGTTCTTAGCGGAGGAAAAGCAACTTGCGATTATCAATACGAAAATAAACCCATCATCGAATTAATTACAGAAGGAACACTTTTCGTTTCGAATTTTGTAGGAAACCTCAGTTACGGTACGAAATCCATTAAATTGAATGGAACATTTGTAATAGATTTCTTAAATGAAACCATAGCTCTTAACGACATGAGTTACTCAAACTGGCAAACTAGCTCATACCAAATCTTACCTCCAATACTTCAAAACAATTTAACGGAAAATGAAGTTAAACTTGATCTGAATTATCTGCACCAACTTCATTTAACCAATGTAAATAAATTACAACATATGTCATCAATAAACAATTTTTCAACAGGCACAAGCGTCGCAGCCATTCTTATTGCAATAGCTCTTTCCTTTGTTTTATATGCCGTACACAAACAACAAAACAACAATAAACAATCATTTTTCATTCCTCAAATAATAGATTACCCACAAGTTTCAGTAAATCAATAAAATTTTATCAGCGGGACGCTGATGCTTAAGAAAGGGGGAGTTAGCACAATAAACAAATTGCAGCATTGCATAAAGTCAATAAACAATAAAGTCTGCACTTTTTGTAAAATAAGAACAACAACAACGACTTCACATTTCGCAAGCACCAACTTCAACCGGAAGCCGTGCCGACGCAATGTGAATCCGCTTTGAACCAAAACTGCATTGCCTAAAATTGCATTATCAGCATAATTCACCTTAATGCGAGGAATTAAGCAATAGGTAGTTCAAAGCAAAGTAAATAAGCCACACCAAGTTGCAGTGCCTAAAACTGCAACGTTAGCAGTCAATATGTAATTCCAAATTCGAATTCCAACAACAATTGAGTTCCCCAATTTTTGCCTTTACTTATAATTAAGTACATAGTTATGTAGTTGTAGTAGTAACTGTAGCAAGTAAGCAAAATTTGTATAAAAGGGAAATGACAATAAAATTTATAAGTTCATTCTACCACTCAACCTCGGCTTTTCTATTTGTTCCGGTGGCGCGGCGGTAATTTCTATGTCCACCTGTTCTATAATTTTATCCAGTCCGTCGTAGTCGAAGTCGTTAAGATTAATGAACAGAGTTGTTAACTTAGTAGAAATATGTATGTGCTAAGTTAAATAAATATGCTTAGTGTTATTTTCTTACTCTACTACTGCTGCTGCTGGGGATGTCGATTGATGCTGATGAAGATGAAAAAATTTCAGTCGCTGTGAATTTTGATTGTTGAGGTTTTGCTTCTAGCTTATTTTCTTTTTCTTGGTGATTTCTTCTCTTTTTTGGTTTTTCTCACTTATATTCCTAACAAAAGTTTTTTGTTTTTAAAAAGGTTTTTTTTTCTTTTACAGTTGGTATTTATAGTTTAGGCTGGTACACGATACCACCGGTTTGCCTTGGCTACTGCGGGGATTTTTCACTATAATCGCGAATTTCTATATTCGCGTTTTTGTCGCGTTGTGGAGTCCTTACTTAATATTTTCGAGACACACTGCTACTTTGACACTTTTAATTTTTTACTTAAAGTCACGTTACCTTACTTTCTGGTTCCCAGGCTTGTAAAAACGAATTACGAGTCACGTTACCTTACTTTTTGGTTTTCAGGCTTGTAAAAACGAGTTACGTAAAAAAAGTTGTTTTATTAAGTTCGGCCGCCGCGTTTCCTTACTTGTTTTTTTTCAGGATTTCCGTCGCGGAGCTCGAGACTTTTGCTCGGGCGCCAGTTAATAAAACAAGAGTTTTAGTTTAATTTGACTATTTATACCTAGCTATGCCTGCGCTGCAACTGCATTCTGCTGCATGGTAAATGCTGCTACGCTGCGACTGCACGTTGGCATTGAATGTAGTGGGTGGTCGCCATGTGTTGTTGTGCTAGAAATGTTTACAACATTAATTTCGGTCACAGTTATGCTGACTCCGACTGTGGCCCACATGTTTATTTGTTGAGCGGGTCATGTTTACACAATTGTTTCCGGTCTACATAGCTGTGCGCCACTTTGCATGATCGGCTTGCTGTATGTTTATTGGTGCGTCCGAATTATGATGGCCGAATCATATTTGGGCAACATGTGCAATATTGGCATTTCTTAAGTTGATCGTTAAATGATTTGATGTGCGATGTGATGTGGGTCGACTTGGTGTAGCCAATTTATGGTTGGTAATCATATAACGTAATAGCATATGTGTTATTTGATTCTCTGGAATGCGGGTCTATTGTAAGTACCTAATTTACGATATCTTGGCTGAGTGGGTGGTTTCGGGTTCTGCTTGGATGTCTATGTAGGTGGTTCTAATGAGTCGGTTTGGAGTGTTTGACATATGACGGCGAGTCATATGTCAAGCGACTTGGGTGGTATTAACTTACCCTAAGTTAACTTACACATGTATGTATGTATGTGTGTACATAAATACAAAAGGGATAATCTCCAAGTTGAGCAAATAGCCTGGCACTCAGTAAGTAGACTGCATATACATACATACATGTATATACATGAATATTTACGAATGTGAAGAAGCTAGCGAATATTTATAAAAGGGTTTTACTACCATACATTATATATATAATTTTGGCGCGTACACTATATAGCTCAGTGTTTGGCCGAGCTTCTCCTGCCATTTGTTGTGTGCGTCTTTATATTATACCACAAATGGAGGGACCTACAGCTTTGTGCCGACTCCGAACGGCAGATGTATTTAATGAGAAGCTTTTTCATGGCAGAAATACCCTCGGAGGTTTGCCATTGCCTGCCAAGGGTTGACCGCTATTAGAAAAAACTGTTTCTATGATTAGGATTTTGCTTGCCCTGACTGATATTCGAACCTCGAACTCACCGGCATTTCGAGTTATAGAACGCACCGCTACCAACTCGACCACAGCGGCCACCATACATTATACCCACACATAAATAGACATATGTACCTATATAAATACGTATATAGATATGTATGCACTTCAGCGTCAAAGTATGAAGTATGAAGTACTTACAATGTGTTTTAACACAAATCCTTGCCGTTAATTCTTTATAAAATAATATTTCATTCTTTAACTAGAACAGTTAAGGTTTCAAAACTTGTACAGAGTGCACACATTTTCCAAATAGCATCTGAAATTTTTAACGTTTTAATGAGAAATTTAAAAATTGAGAGGCTTAAGAAATTCTGTATATAAAAAGCATTGTGACATTTTTTTCTAAATTTGTTTTCTTTCCATTTACATTTGCGCCTACATATGAACATTGAACACTTGGAGCATAAAATGAGAGTTATCTCCAGTGGGCACCAGTGTTTAATCGCAGTGAAAATAAATAAATGAAAAGCCAAGAATTAGTTTGGTTGTCAATTCAATATATGCAAGTGCAAGATTTTATTTGTTATAATAGTTATATTACAATATTGCCTTGATAATTTACGTTGGGTGGTAGCTGAACCGTGTTGTCTCTAGAACGTCCAAAAATCGAGTGAGTCAACAGAAGTTCCCACAACCGGACTGAACCCGCGAACCAAGTTTTAAAAACCGTTTTAAGGGTAAACTGTCCGAAATTCTTTCCACGGAAAACTGCAAGTTTTCCAGCATTGCACATGCATGTGTGTGCACAATTAAAACCTTTACACATGCGTGTATGTGTACAAAGAATAAAACTTTAAATTAGGGTGGCAAACTCCAAATGGATAATTTGTAAATATTTAGACTGGAGGCCTAAACATTCCGGCCCCCTTGCTATAAGCAACATCTGTTTGACGATTCAGCCACCACGAATGTATCTAAGAAAAGAACTACACAAGAGAAAAACTAAATTACAAATTCTTAATTTTGGATATTTCAACAGGATCGGATCCCACTATCATATGGTCCACGCTGGAAGTTACCTAGCTATAGGGAAAGAGATAGAACTTCAGTATGGTTTTTTATTCGTATTTGATATTAAGTGTATGTATGTCGTAAAATTGATTTTTTTTTTTTGGATAACGGTTAGTTTCTCGCCGATCCCGACAAGATCCACCCAAAGATCGTGCTTTGGGCGACGAGTGGGCCGAAGGTGCGAGGTAGCGTGCCTGGCAACATGACGCTCTGGTACACGTCGGCGCCGAGAACCAAGGCATGTGTTGCTACTTGGGTGTTTACCCCATACTTCCCACGCAACCGCAGAATGCAACCCCGCTCGTTCTCGACGATCGTTTCTTCAAGATTAAAGTCTCACGCTAAGTCAGCGGAGACAGCCGACGTAGGTCCGCAGACGTCGATGAGCGCGCGAACGAGGTGCAGTCGCGCTTGTGCCTCAATTTTCACAACGGCGGTTGGAGCGATTGCCGTGGTGGGCTGTAGAGCAATAGTTGCATGACAGTTTCGGAAAGTCGCCGGTAACTGGCGATTTGGAGGTGCGCGTGTGTGTAAAGACTGTGGGTGGAAAGGCCGAGATTCCACTCTACATCGTAGTTGTGCTGGTGGCCGTGGGCGAAAAGTCCGGGACTCCGCTCCACGTCGATGAGGTGGTGTTTGGAGTGGGCGGAAAGTCCGAGATTCTGCTTCACGTCTGTTTTGTGCTGGTGGGAGGGGGCGGAAAGTCCTAGATTCCGCTCCATTCTGATGTCGTCTTTCATGCGTTAGCAAAGGGCGGAGAATTCGGGATTCTAATCCTCTTTGAACAGCCGGGCGGAAAGTCCGGGATTTCGCTCCGGATACCAATTCACTTTCTTCGGGTTCCGGGCATGTTGACCGCGTCTCCATACCGGAGTCGGATGCATGGATCGACAAATCATTGTCAGAGTCCATTTCGCTTGCTTCGGCTCGATGCTGTGAGTCTGTTGCTCAGCCTTCTTTAAGAGAGCGGCGAAACGAGTCATTTTTCTGAAATTGTATTTCTTCTATGTATGCCCGTAAAAAAATTTATAGTTTTGTAGCGTATATGTTTATAGATGGGTGGCGAGTAGTCTGCTAATGCATTAATATATCGTTCGTGAACCAAACGTGAGCACTATACATAAAATTGAATGTGTACACATTGCATTATTTACATTACTAATTTATTTGGTGTATCCTGGGCATTATATTCATATATTCAACCCTATGTACAGCGCATTAATACATCATTCGTGAACCAAACGTGTGCGCTATACATAAAATTGAATGTGTCCTCCTTGCACCATGTACATTACTAATTTATTTGGTGTATCCTGGGCATTATATTCATATATTATCATTATTATTTATTGTTTTTACAATTAAAATTATAATATAACATTTAAGCGCAAGCTACCAGGGCTATCGGCTTAGTCATTGCATTAAATGGGAAAATTTTCCTTTACGGAACCAGGCTTTGAAAAAAGAGAGTTATATGGGGGGGTAGGTGGGAGCCTCCTGAGTCCAAATCAGAAGTTCCCACCGGCCGGAGGCTTATAGTTTTTAAGTAATTTGCTGTTAAAGTTGCGAAAAATGTCAATTTTAACCTCACTTTCTGCTATGTGCAGCAATGAAATGAAAAAATTGCTGCCACACATGACGAATATATGTCGAAAAAAAACGAAAATAATAAACTCTATGCGCATATTACGTGATTTTTTATTAAAAAATTTTAATTTATTACGAAATATTGATTTATTTGAGAAAAGCGACGCAGGTGGAAATTTGTAATAAAAAATCGACGTATTTATTACGCAATATTGATTTATAAATGATTTTAAAATTAACATTAAATATTGATTGATATGAGTAAAATCGCGCGATTTTTTATAAAAAATTTTCTATTTGGTATGATATATTGATTTATGTGAGAAAAGCGGCGCAGGGGAAAATTTTTAATAAAAATCGCGCGTTTTTTTATAAAAAATATTCTATTTGGTATGATATACTGATTTATGTGAGAATTTAAATGTATTGATTTGGTTAAGAAAAAACGTCGTCTCATTTTTATCAAAAATATCTATTACCATTTTCCAGGATCTGGCATCACACATACTTCGCGGCCATCTGACAACAACTGTGTTTAGAACATTGTGCAATTAGCAAGATATACAAATATCGCATTTAGAAGTATTTATTGTTAAAATTTTAGCAAAAAAATATGTGCATTATGTTTATAATGTGCTTAAGAAAGTGTATTAACAAAAAGAAAAGTGATTTGTGCGGTTTTTGTATTAAAATATTGCTAAGTCAGTGACAAAATTTTAACAACAAATAACTTTAAAACTAAAACAATTTGGACCCAAAATTTGTTAAATATCAGTGCTACCCCTGCTAATTTCAGTGAAATATTCCAAGTACTTTGGCTAAAAAAAGCATTGGTTCCGTAAAGGAAATCTCAGCCCATTAAATATTTAAATTAAATGGTATATGTTAGTAAGTTTTAAAAATGTTTTCATTAGTTTTATGTTAGCTTCGGTAGTATTTGTTAAGATAGAGTATCAGGGGTTGTGATCATCGAAGATTTGATGCCGGATATTCTGAAGAGCTGAACAGTCGACTAGTATGTGGTGCACAGTGAGGTTGGAGTTGTTGCAGAAACGGCAGGAGGGTTGGGAAGTACGTTGCAAAATGTATTCATGTGTTAAGAGAGTGTGGCCTAATCTGAGGCGTTTGAAGCATCTAACGGGTGTTTTTTTTAGGGGTATAGAACTTCGAATTGAAATAAAACACAAGAAAATCGTTCCAATTTGGCTTTATTGGAAGGATAATTTTACGCCATTAATGTTTAAATGTGATTTCGGGCATGTGGCCGCCGCGGCTGGCTCGAATAAAGCCAATTCTACAGGTCCAATTTTCAACCACTTTTTCGAGCATATGGGGCCGTATGTCGGCAATAACGCCACGAATGTTGGCTTCCAATTCCCCTAACGTTTCTGGTTTGTTGGTGTAGACGAGCGACTTCACATATCCCCAAAGAAAATAATCCAATGGTGTCAAATCACACGATCTTGGTGGCCAATTGACAGGTCCATTCCGCGAAATTATGCGCTCAGCGAATGTTTCCTTCAATAAATCGATTGTGACGTGCGCTGTGTGGCATGTAGCGCCGTCTTGTTGGAACCACAACTCATCCACATTCATGCCATCCAATTCGGGAACAAAATAGTCGGTTATCATGGCTCTATACCGGTCTCCATTAACGGTAACTGCCTCTCCAGCATTATTGCGGAAGAAGTATGGCCCAATGACTCCACCAGCCCATAGAGCACACCAAACAGTCAGTTTTTGTGGATGTAATGGCGTTTCAAGGGTCTCATGTGGATTCTCTTCACTCCAAATGCGGCAATTTTGCTTGTTGACGTAGCCATTCAACCAAAAATGAGCCTCATCACTGAACAAAATTTTGCAATGAAAATTTTCGAAATAAATTTGCACGATTTGCAAGCGTTGTTCTTTTGTCAACCTGTTCATGATGAAATGGCAAACCAAACTGAACATAAATGACATTAGAGTTGCCAGATTTGACCACAAAATGCCAGTTTTATCTCTATTCGAAAAACAAACCTGTAAAAAAAACACCCATTATTTGCCCATGTTGACGTGGTGGTTGGGAGTGTGATGGAAACGCCGTAAGGGTTTACGTCTTTATACTGATGTTGGTATGTTGCCCATTCGTTAGCTAGGTGCATTATCAGGTTGTTTGAAAATATGTGTTTTAATGATTTGATATCAAATGGCATATAAAGGTGCAGACAAGATTTTAAGGCGAGTTTCGCGGCTTGGTTGGCTTGCTCATTGCCTAAAATTCCCGTATGCGCTCGGATCCACATCAATTTCACTTTTGACGACATACTTGTGAGGATCTGCTGAATGGTGTATGGTGTATCTTCCGTAAGGTGGATTTTTTTAACAGCTTTGAAAACTGATTGACTATCAGTACATATCATTGCATTGGACTCTTTTGCTAATATTAGCGCTGAAAGTACGCCTTGTAATTCGGCATCAAATATATTCGCATACTCTGGTAATAAACCGTGGCATTGTGTTGTGCCCTTATTATCTGTTACTTCAAACGAAACACCGTGATTTTGCTTGGAGCCGTCTGTGAAGAGAAAGTTCCATCCAGTTAGTTTTAGTGGTGTTGCTATGCTCGTGAATAATTGTTGGTAAGTAGAGTTGTTTGTATTTTCTTTGCGTCGAAGAGACAGCTCGTTAATGAAGATGTCGACGTTGAGCTCCCAAGGGGGAAAGTTAGTTTGCGGAGGTTTTGCCGGGGATATGTCCATGTTTAGAAAGTCTGCTAGCTCTTTAATTTCGCATATTGCTGATTTGTTTGACAGTTTGGTCTTCCGTTTCTTTAGAAGTTGAATTTCATGGTGAAGGATGTTTGCGGAACTACAGAACAGTTTGTAAATTTTTCGGCTCCTAAGGTATTTTATGCGATATTCGATCGTCTGAAAACCTCCTTCGGTTAGCAGGTTTTTTATTGGAGTTGTCCTGAAAGCCCTTAAGCTCCTTCTTATCGCAGCGTGATAAGGTGCTTTGATTTTATTGAGTATAGTTTTTGCGCATTTACCATATATTTGTAGTCCATAGTCGATCTTACTTTGTATTGTTAGTTTGGTTAGACTTAATAAAGTGTTATTGTGTACAAAACTTTTTTTTGAAGCTAAGTATTTTACAATATTTAGCCTGGTAGCTAGTTCACTCCTTAGATTATTACAATGATACTTAAAGCTATGTTTGTCATCAAATATTAACCCTAAAATTTTCATATTATTTACATTGGGGATTGTGTGGTTGTAATATTTGACGAAGATCTCATTGCAATTATATTTTCTGCAGACATGCAAATGCTTGCATTTATTAAGTGAAATAACAGCACCTGATTGCTGTGACCAGTTATTGATGGTATTTAGAGCGTCCGCAAAGGATTGTTCGACGTCCGATTCTTTTTTCTTGTTGCAAATTAGATAGAGGTCATCGGCGTAGAGACAGTGTTTTATGTGGCTTTGTTTTGTTAAAAGTCTGCTAATATCATCGAATGCTATTAAAAAGAGGGTCACTGAGAGTGGAGATCCCTGAGGGATTCCATTGTGGAGAGGAAATGTAGTAGAGAAAGTATTATTTATTTTGCAGCGGAATTTTCTACTACTAAGAAAGGATTTAACATAATTGAATATCCTTGCCCCTATTCGCCATTCTTGTAGTTTTCTCAAAACCACATGGCCGCCGATCTTTTCAAACGCTTTTTTAAAGTCTATAGAGAGAATTGAGACGTGATTTTTTGTCGAAAAGCTCTTGCATATTTGATGGTCTAAATATAGGAGGGCATCTAATGTGCTTGTGCCAGATTTAAAGCCTACTTGAAATGTAGAGAGAAGCTTATTTCTCTGTAGCAGCCACATCAACCGTGTTGAGATTATTTTCTCCATGGTTTTACTTAGGCATGAAATAAGCGAAATTGGTCGGTAATTTTCTATAACACTCGGATCCTTTTGGGGTTTAACTATTGGTATTATAGTCGCGGTTTTAAAATTTTGAGGAATTACACCAGTGTTTAGAATAGTATTGTAAAGATTAAGCAATCTATTTTTTATAACTGACGGGGTGTTACGCAACATTTCATAATTGATTTTATCAAAGCCTGGTGTTGTACCTTTAACCGATTTTAAGGCGGGATATAGTTCTCTGTGGTTGATGGCTACCTCAAGATGCTTGGCTAACTTGTCAATATTGCAGTTGGGGCGCATATCCATAAGGTTGTTGTATAACTCTATGAATGTGACGGGAAAATTAGATGTTTCGGAAGATTTGGAAAAGTATTGCGAAAATTCGAATGAAATATCAAATGGATTTGTAATGGTTGAATTATTTGTAATTAGGGATGTTATTCTGTTTGGCTTATAGGTTCCTGTAAGAGTTTTGATCCCTCGCCAAATATCACCAGTTGAAGAGCTCGGGTTAAGTCTCTTTGTATATTCTTCTAGACTTACTCGTTTTGCTATTTTCTTTTCTTTGTTAAACCGGGCATTTTTTATTTAAATGTAATTAGAGAACTTAGGCTACGTGATTTTTGGTATTCCCTCCAGGCTAGGACTTTTTCGTTGCGAAGAATGTTTATTTCAGGCGTCCACCAAAATACATTCTTTGAATATTTGTAATGGGAGTTTATTGGAATTGATTGATTCACCGCTTCTCGTATGGCTTTTTGGATTATGGCTGCTTCTTTGTTTGTATTGTGGTAGTTGAAATCTGGTAAGCGTTTACGAGTTAGAATGTCTTGATACTTATCTCAGTTAGCTTTGTTAGTATCAAATTTAATAGGCTTGGTATTTGGGTGATTGTTTACGGGAGAAAGTGTGATAGAACATATTATTGGAAAGTGGTCGCTATTGTGTTAGTCGTTTAATGTGTACCAAGAAGTAAGTGGGAGTAGTTGAGGTGAACAAATAGTTACATCAACGTGTGTGAATGTGTTGTGTGTAGAGAAGTGTGTGGGACTATTGTTGTTTAAGACACATAGGTTTGAGTTTAGTATGAAGTCCTCCAGTATTGTTCCCCTGTGGTTTGGGTTTGGTGACCCCCACAGAGGGCTCCAGCTATTGAAGTCTCCTGCAAAAATTATTTGGGTATTTATATTCGAGGTGATCTGTGATAAATCAAAAACGGAGAATTTCTGAAGCGGTGGAATGTAAAGAGAAACAACGGTTATTGAGCAAGTTAATTTAATCTCGATTGCAACTGCAGAAATACTGGAAGTCAAGTTTATAACTTTGTGGGGTTTGCTTTTGTGGACTAGTATTCCACAGCCTTGCTTGGCGGAGTTTATGTGTGAAGAATTTAATTTAAGATGAGTTTCTTGAATGCAGATTATGTGTGGATTACGATCTTTGATTAAAATTTCTAATTCTGAATAGTTATTATGATATCCTTTCATATTCCATTGCAGAATATTAAGAACCATTAATTAATAACTTTAAAAATTTCGTACACTGTGATAGCTATTTTATATAAAAGCAGCTTATAGTGTGGGTTTTAAGTGATCGCTTAATACATCGTCAGCATGCATTTGGGATGATATTGGGATGTTAAGTTGTTTGTTAACATGATCCATCAATGTGTTGTATTCAGAAGGAGTTTGGTGGGTAGAGGAGGATGTGGGGGTGATGGAAGAATGTTTGTTAGTTTGATCGAATTGGGAAGCTGTTGAAGATGCTGTAGCATTTGAGTTGAAGTGAGAGTTTTGTGCTATTGAGATTTGAGAATTAAGAACATTGTCAGTTAACGAAGAGTAAGAGTATGAAGTTTGGAAAGTAGGAGAGTTAGAACTATGATTGTGGATTGTGGATGCTGGTGTTTGTAGTTTTAATGCCGTGGTGTTTTTGTTATTTTTGTGGTTTGTAAACGAATGCGAGTTAGGAAAGGAGGAGTTTGATAAAGAAGAAGACTGCAAGTTTAAAGCAGATTTCATTGAGAAGGGCGTTTGTTGATTTTGTGAGATAGAGTTATTGTTGCTTTTGTGGCTATTGTCAGAAACTGGTTTATTTGTATCACAATGTGATTGTTCACCGTTGCTGAGGGAAGTTGATGCCGGGACAGAAGAATTCGTTGTGTTTATAACTGATGCAAATGTTTGCTTTTCATTTACAGTCAATGGGTTTAGAGTTTTGTAGAGTCGCCTGGCTTCACTAAAGTTACACTTGTTTTGTGTTTTAATTTTTAGTATTTGTTTTTGTTGTAAAAATTTTGGACAATCTCTAGCAGAAGCAGGGTGTAATCCCATGCAGTTGGCGCACATTGTACGTTGGCACGGTTCGGGTATGTAAGGAGGAAGGTTACAAACTTCACAGGTAAGGTTGTTGGTACAATTCTTTATGGTATGACCGAGAAGTTGACATTTGCGGCAACGCATTGGAGTGGGGAAATATTCTTCCACCATTCGGCCATTCATATATTATAATTATGCAAACCATGTATTAGGTAACCCTGGAAAGTTGGCTTCCACACTCAGTGATGTACTTACAAATGAAATTGTTCAACATGTGTAGGTGAACTGTTTATATGTGAACAAATGTTGTATTATTAACTCGTTTTAATTTTTCTTAGGTAGGTGTGATGAATTTGTGTAATCGACACCTATCCTGCCACCCAAAGAAATTGCAACAGTCATCATGTAATCGCTAGCGGACAACAGATGTCGCCAGTGATACGCATAAAATGTCTCTTGTGTTGGTAAACGAGTTTGATACATATGAATTTTCTGTAAAAATTAGTTGCTAGATCCATCCCACCTTAAAATTAATATGATGAGTTCTATTACTCATTCATGTAATATTTAAAAAATTAAAAAAAAAAAACTTCTTACTAAAATAAGTCCTTATTAATTCTTGTATACAGCAAGTACTTGTATACATTAATCGGAGTACACAAAAAAACTCGGTTTTACGAAGAGTACTCATTAAATTTGCGACGGGTAGAACTACTCATGCAGTTTACTTGATTATTAAGAGTCAATACCCCATCGACTATTACGTTTGTGGAGATTTTGCTGACTTCCGTGAATGGCTGTCAATTCATTCACGAAGAAATGAAAGGTGCGGTTTAGAGTTGCAGGTTAGTAAAAAAAAGAAATTTTACTCATTTGTATGTATATCACATATCTGTAATTATAGTAATATTTCCTCCAATTACAGATATTGAAAAGGCGTTAAATATTTTGAGTTTGTTGGCCGTGAAATACAAGATAACTTAATTTACCTAGTCGTTACCATGTGGAAGATAGATATGTGCATACATGTGAAAAAAATGTGTACACTTGGATACACACAATTTGCTATGTTACGATCGGCCAACATTGGTCATGAGGTATTTTTTTCAGGTGGAAGAATTCTGTCTTCGCGATGGTCAACCCTTCGAGTGAAGCAATTTAGTAATTGATATAATACATTGGCGTATACATAAATAATCATTAATTCTTTATATTTTTTTAGACACGCATTTCTACATGGAATGGAAGGTGGACAATTGATATACAATTGGTGATACAATTGAAATCGACTCGAAAGACAGTTCTGATGAGTGAATATCATTACATGATTCAAGCACCGTCTGCACCAATGTGAGGCATTCTGCATGGAATCACGGTATTATCTTATGAATTATATTTTGGGTCAAGGTTTGTATATAAAAATGACCGTGCAGATGAAGATTAAATTAATATATGTACTATTTCAGGCGAATCATATAGCGTTATTACATCGAGAACACTGTATAAGTGGGCAGCAAACACGGAACCCCGCATCTGACAAATGTTCAGCGAGCATTGGCGTTTTCTTCTCGGTGTTGCACTCTTTGCCAAGGGCCGCAACTAGTACACTGCGCGAAATTATAAGGAGCGCCGCATCGATATGTCGATGATCGCCTACGGCATGGCAATTTCGTTCAGCTGGGTGAGCGTCAAGGCAGTTATCCATCACGTTAGACAACGATTGATCATATAAATATAAATTTAAAGGACCAGCAGGTAAATTCTTATATTTCTTCATGTGTTCGCATGCACAAGAGCCAAACTTATTTCTAAGGCGTTAAGTTGCGAATATATATACACACATACATACGTTTATACGAGTATGTAAATATATATAGATAGCTGAACCCAGCCAGAATAAGGCAGAATGTATTTTTGGATGCACCCCACAACAAGCTGCCACGTAAATTGCTGTTTGTTAGAATGTAAATATTGGTGTCAATTTTATTGAAATTATTGCTTGAAACTGGATAAATGTTCGGAAATAAATAACTAATTGGCAGTACAAATGCAGGTTTTGAGAAGGCAGTAAACTGATTGGTTCACACCAACATTAACTTTTGTAATGGTGCTTTTTAAAAACTATTTTTAAATAAATGAGTAAAAGTTATTTTAGTAAACTTGCTTTGATTATAGTACCTTTTGGTTTTTACGTTTCAATTTGCAGTATGGATGCTTGGTGTGTACGTATGAGCATCCATTCCTTTTTAGATATGTACGTAGGTACGTAGAAAATCAGTGAGTATGTGCAAGAGATAGATCCGATGTAAACAAACCTAAGAATTACATTAAATGAGCAATATGACAGTGAATGTAAACTCATGTCAAAAGCCGTTGGGATTGCTAAAGGTAGTAGTCTAGTAATATTAATATTATATTTACTAGTAGTGTTGGTTTTTATAAGAGTATATTTAATTCCTCTCGAATTGGTAGGAGCAGAGTGAAAATACTCTGAAATATTGCTGAATGAAAACAAATTTAGAAAATTTTAGTAAATGGCTCTCTGTCTTTTAAAATAGCAATGCAAGATTTTGGCTTCTTCGCTTTCTCCTCCTCTACCATTGTTGCATCAAAGATTTGTGTATGTTCAATTGATCATGATTCAACTCAATTATGTTATCCCATTTTTCAGAGAGAGGTAGTAGAAATGTAGGAAACTAGTAGCGAAATGCGGTCTGAACCGTGCATCTCGATTTTCGAATTAAAGATCTGACGATGGACGGTTTAATATTACCAGATCGACCCGGGAAGACCCGGTAAAGAACCATCACCAGATATTGACATGTAGGTTAAGGGATTGTGGTTGTTTTTGAACATATCGTTAGCCAGGAAGTGGAATTCTGCGGATCAAGGAAGTGGAATTTTGTGATTAACCTGGAAGTGGAATGACTGGACGAATAAGGTTCCCATTTTATTTTTTTTGGTTTATTGTTTAGAGTTGTTAAAAGGGCGAGAAGTAGGATAAGAAGGGCTTGTCGGCTCATCTCTCTCCTTGTGCTCCAGGGAGTAGAATTAGTTTCACTAGCGGTCTTGTCACCTGCCCTCTTTCTGTGGCAATGTCCACCACACGTACTCGGTTGTCTGACCCGGGGTGCAGTCCTGTTACTCGACCCATTCTCTATTCGTTTGGGGCAAGATTATCTTCTTTAATTACTACTAAATCCCCGATTTCTATATTCTGCTTTGGGTGTTTCCACTTAACTCGCTTTTGTAGTTCAGATAGATATTCCGCCTTCCATCGCTTGCAAAAGGTTTGATGCAGGGCTTTTAGTTTCTGCCACCTATTAAGTATGGAGGCTGGGGTTTCATGATTTTCTAATTCCGGTCGCGCGAGCAGATGGCCGCACACCAGAAAATGACCAGAGTCAGCGGCTCAAAATCAGTCGGCTCATTTGATGAGGGACTAAGCGGTCTAGAATTGAGGCAAGACTCAACTCGGCATAATAGGGTTGTAAATTCTTCAAATGTATACTTGTGATTACAAGCGATTTTCCTGAAGTGGTTCTTGAAACTCTTGACTCCCGCTTCCCATAATCCCCCTATATTGGGGGCTGAAGCCGGAATAAAATGCCATGTAAGTATTTGCTGGGCATATTTTGATAAGGTGCTATTGCGAGAATCAGCTATAAAGGCTTTATTTCGGTTTTTAATGCGCGGAAAGCACCGACAAAGTTCGTTCCGTTGTCGGAATACATGTTTTTTGGGCAACCTCGCCTTCCTACAAATCTAGCAAAAGCTGCTAAGAACGATTGTGTGCTCAAATCGGAGGTGGCTTCCAAATAGATCGCCTTCGTTGCGAAGCACACTAATAGGCAGACATATCATTTGGATACTCGACAACCTCGTCCATTGTAGGTCTTTATATCGAATGGACCTGTGAAGTCGACACCTGTATTCGTAAATGCGCGTGAAAATGTAGTCCGTTCTGTAGGAAGCATACCCATAAGCTGTGATTGCGAACGTTTTCGGTAGATCGTGCAGGTCCTGCAGTTGTAAATTGTTGACCTGATCAAATTTTGAATTCGGGGTATCCAATACTGGGTTCTAATCAGGCGCAACATCAATTGATTTTCATCATGCAATGATACTGTGTGGTTAAACTGAACTATAAGACGAGACAATCTACTATTATACGGAAGTATAATTGGGTGTCGCTCGTTAAACGAGAGATCAAGGGATTTCCCTAATCGACCACCCGTCCTTATTATGTTTTCCTTGTCGATATATGGGTTAAGTGGCAATATTTCACTTTTTGAATTTATTGGTTTGTTCGATTTCAATGCTAAGTATTCTTGACCATAATATTTCTTCTGGGAGATGATTATTAAGCGTTGTGTCGTTGCTTTAATTTCATGGACTGAAATTGAGCAAGACTTCGCGTGAAGGGAAGTTCTAGTATTTGGACGAGTTCTCCGTGAGAACCTTAATACGTACGATAAGACTCTCAAAGCCCTCGATAGATCGGAAAATCTATCAATAATCTCATCACCGATATCGATTGTAGTTGTTGCACAGACTTGAACCCTTTTTTGTTCTACTTCAGTGCTATAGTTCGTTTCTTGGGTTGGCCAGTTTTCTCTATCTTCTTGCAACCAAGAAGGACCCTGCCACCACAAGGAACTGTTGGGCAGTTCCTGCACAGTGATTCCTCTACTAGCCAAATCCGATGGATTTGAACTTGATTCTTCGTGAAGCCAATTTCGGCTTCCAACATTCTCTACTATTTTTGTAACTCGATGGGCAACAGAGATTGACCACGACCAGGGAAGTTTATGAATCCAGGCAAGGACAATGGTCGAATCTGTCCACAGATGTTTTGTAAACTGACCTAAGTTAAGATTGTTAGTGACTGACTTCATTAGTTCAGCCAGCAACACAGCCCCACAGAGTTCCAAGCGTGGTAACGAAATTGTTTTAACTGGCGCTACTTTGGACTTAGCAAGCAGGAGACTGACATAAACTGTCTCTGCCTTCCGAACGCGAAGGAAAATATTAGCGGCATATGCCTTCTCCGAGGCGTCGCAGAATCCATGAAGTTCAATTTTATCCGTTGGGGAAAAATACACCCAACGAGGAATACGAATTGTGCCGATATGACTGTAGTTTTCGACAAAGCTTTGCCATCGGTTTATTGATGTAGGGGACACCGTTTCGTCCCAATCTAACCAAATATTCTGCATTAAAATTTTTGCAGTAACCACGAATGGCGCACGCCATCCTAGTGGGTCGAACAATTCGTCGATTTTGGACAGTATTATCCTTTTTGTGAATCGTACCTGAGTTTCGAATGTTTTAGCAGTAAAATTAAAATGATCAGAATGGGCGTTCCATCTGATGCCCAGAGCTTTGACTGTGCTGGTGTCCTCAAATTCCAGAAAATTTTCGTTTAGCTGGTGGGCTTTCGGTATTCCATCCAGTATTTTTTCACAATTTGAAGTCCATTTTCGTAGTGGGAAACCAACTGATTGTAGCACCTTTACTACCTCTTCTTTAGCTCTGATGGCTAAGTCGATGGAATGTCCCCCAGCCAAAACATCATCAACGTACATGCATTTTCTTAAAATGTCAGAAGCCAGCGGGTATGAGCTCTCTACATCGTCAGCCAACTGAAACAGGGTCCTAATCGCGAGGTATGGTGCACAATTAACACCGAATGTAACTGTCTTCAATTCATACAGACTGATTGGTTCACTCGGATTTTTCCGAAAAATTTGGCTATACATCTTTTCGATGTCGCTTTAAACACGTATTCAAACAGCCTCCAACGTAGTATTACCATCGTCAGGTCACTTTGAAGTACTGGGGATGGATGACATCATTAAGGCTAGTTACATTCGCAGTCTGACACGATGCGTTGAAAACGACGCGTACTTTGGTGGTAGTACTGTCCTCGTTCTTTACGGCATGATGCGGCAGGAAATAATTCGCACATTCGTCGCCTGGAACATATTCTTCAATTCAAGTCATATGTCCCAAAGATTCGTATTCTGACAAAACCCTGTTGTATTCAGTTTGCAATGGTAGATCCTTTACCAAACGCGTTTCGTTGCGAAAGAATTGCGAGCAAGCGATATTAAACGAAGGTCCCAGGCCGACACTTTTTGGGAAATCCTTTTTGAACGGCAATGATACAAGGTATTTGCCATCTTTGTTTCTTTTTGTAGTGCTTTTATAGAGTTTTTCGCAATAAATCTCATCTTCGTTATATATTCTGTCTTTAGAAACTTCTTCCAGTTCCCAGAAGGACTTTAGGCGCTTGTCTAATGAGACTTTATTAAAAAATGATACACATTTATTGTTTGGAGTAGCCGAGTCGGTTTGGCCGGTTATTATCCAACCGAATACAGTGTTCTGGGCGAGAAGAGTTCCCAGGACATTCTTTCTTATTCCGTGTAATATTATTTGAGCGTAAATGTCGCCACCTAGGACAAGGTCAACTTGCTCGTTAACGAAGAATCTTTTGTCCGCCAATACTAGATCCGGGAACGCTTGTTTAGTCAAGGCATATATCCTGCATGATGGAAGATTCCCTGTAAGTTGAGGTAACACCAAAGCTATGGTGTGGATCTTGATTAAAGAGTCAATGGGTGACCGCAGTTGAATAAGGCAGGCTTCTGTTACCTGGGCATTCAGCCTTTTTGTGGGTAAATCGATTCTGCGTTTGAGGCCTTGTGTTATAAAAGAACACTCTCAGAAAACTCAGTACCATTGTAATATATATTAACCCGAGCTGTTCCGAGTAAAACTCCTTTATTCTGGTTGGAGAAACAGTTGAAGTTACTAACCGAATTTGTCCTTGCAGAATTGTGTCTAATACGAGCCTGAGCAGAGGTGGATGGAACATCAACTTCGGGGCTCGATATTGGCGATTAGCCAGTTGCTTTTGGCTGAAAAGCCTGTATATAAAGGAGCGTATGATGTCTCAGGTGGCAAGTGCTGCAATTAAATGAGCTTGTACACCGTGAGACCGTATGTCCTGAAGAAGAGTTTAAGCAACTGTTATTATTCTTTAAAATTGCAATTCGATGGGTCGTCGTTAGTTTACGAAACCGTGGGCAATTTTGTAATTTGTGCTCATTGCAATTGCACAATTGGCAAGTGACTTTTGCTTCACTTGCCTGGAAAACGCCAAGTTTTTTTTGTCGAGGTTCAGACGGAAATTTTGCGAATTGTGTCTTTGAAGGTCGAGGATGTTGAACACCCTTTTAGCCGGAGACGGTTTCCAAACTCTGAAACCTATTGGAAAGGAATCTATCCATATCCTCCCATTTTGATATTTCAGTTTTGTTCTCTATTGTCTGTTGCCACAATGCCAATGTGCTCTCTGGCAAGTTAGTCGAACAAAGATAGGTTGTTATTTCATCGCAATTTGAAATGTCAATTTGATGACTCTTTAAGGACGAGATGCAATTGTTGATGTCCCGCTGCAATTTTTTGATTGAGCTACCGCACTCGCTATATACCGTGCGGGGAATTTACTAAGATACGTTTATTTTCATATCAATCACTTAAGTTTTTCCACGCTGTAGTGAAACCTTCATTTGTAAGCGAACACTTTCTCACAATATCTTTAGCTTCTCCCTGCGTTTTATTGTTTAAATGGAACAGTTTTTCAACAGGTGTAAGGCGCTTATTTACACGGCCGCGTATACAGAATATACGAAACGGTGTAAAGATTTATAGAAAAAAGAAGAAATGAACGATTGGTTTGGTATTAGCAAATTATTGAATTTATTCAATTTAAATCGTTATAATTTGGAATATCTGTGATTATGTGGTAGTATGAAAATGTAGAAATTACCTCCGTAGTGGCGTGGTGGCTGCTGTGTCTCTCGTCTTCGGAAAAGAAGTGAACAGTCGGAATTTGTTTAAACGCCGTTGAACCGCCAAACGGTGCACCGAGTTAAGGGGAAAGTTAACGAAAGGGCACTGTTTGGCGGCAAGTACCGGCACTCCGAAAAGTGTAAAGGACTGTGTGTGTGTGTGTGTATGTGGGTGAAAGTGTGTGTAAGTGTGTGAGTGTGTGCCTGCATACCGCTTACTAGGGTTGCGTGTACGATTTGTCGGTCGAAGGAGGGTGGCGATGAGATTTAGGCTGGAAGCCTAAACATACCGGCCCCCTTGCTGTCAGCAAATTTACAGGGAGGTGTGCGCCACCACGCTCACGTGCGGGAATATAATTCTATGAAAAAAAGAAACTTTACTACTACGATAAGGACGTGGTTATGTATGAATTTCAGTGCTGTTAAATAACTTACAATTAAGTAAATATACATGTAGCGTATAATATGTTTTATTTCTGACTGACTCATACATACACTGTAATTTAAAAAACTCTTGTTGTTGTGCATGTACCTTAATAATAATAATAATATGTTCCTCCGATAATTTTTTTAAAAATTTTAATTTACGCAAATTTTAATTTACTCCTTTGGATCATTATATTATTTTCCCTTATGAATATAGTATAAAAATTTATTGGATTAATATAGGTATCTCTACAACGGTTATGGTACGAACATGATTCTTAACGGGGGTGAGCACCGGAGACCATCAGACCAAATATTGTGGCCAGTGTAAGGAGACCGCCGACTGTCGTAGGAGGGGGTTCGCTCAGCATAATCTGGGGGACCACATCGCACCCCAGGGTTAGTCTCACGGGTGTTTTTTTTTTTTTTTTTTTTTTTTTTTTTTTGGGTTGACGCCCGGGGAGAGGTAACTCTCATGAGTACTGCTATGCCGCCATAGCAGCATGCACGACTTGCAGCCTCTAAGCTACACCTACGATACTAAACCCTCTCCACCACGACCATTCTCCCCGCGGAATTGCCAAAAAAGGTATTACCTCACGGGGCTGGTTAGCTTATTTGCTCCTTACGTGTTTCGTTGGCGACGTCTTGCCATCTCTGCGTTTCTCAGGTCTATGTGAATGCGCGTTACATGAGCGCATATTTTATTCCACTTTTCATTTGACTGAAGCATGGAGTCAATGAAGGTTTCTCCGTTCAAAATTGCCCGGATTTGAGGAGCATAGCGTGGGCATTGGAACATAATATGTTCTGCGTCTTCGTCCCTGACTCTGCATGTTGGGCAGCAAGGGGAGCTATCGTGCCCAAACTTGTTTAAATATTTTCGATATACCCCATGGCCCGAGAGAAACTGTGTTAAATGAAAGTTTGTGTCACCGTGGTTTCTCTCAACCCATTTGCTGGTATTTGGTATCAGCTCGTAGGTCCACCTGCCCTTTGGGGAGCTATTCCAACGAGCCTGCCAAATGTTCATTGAGTTTTCCCTTTCTTCTGCCTTTACTACATTTGGGTTTAATCTTCCATTGTTTTCGGAAAGCTTATCATAAATTCGTTTCATTTCATGGGCCATAATATCTACTGGCATCAGTCCAGCTATGACAAAAGAGGCTTCGTCTGAAATTGTGCGGAAGCCGCAGACTGCTCGTAAGGCGCTTAGCCGATGGACAGTTGTTATCTTTTTCGCGTTGCTTTTTACGATCAGAGCGTCTGCCCAGATTGGGGCCGCATATAGGAGGATTGAGCTAATAACCCTACTATAAAGAACTCGTTTGTTGTGCCTTGGTCCTCCGTTGTTTGATATAATACGCGACAAGCTTGACTGCATTGTCCAGGCTTTCTTTGAAACGAACTCTAAATGGGACTTGAAGCTAAGTCGTGAGTCAATCATTACACCTAGGTATTTGATAGCGGGCTTTGACGTAATGATCTCTGTCCCCACGCGAATATTCAGAAACTCCACTGTCTTTCTGCTGCTTATCAAAAGTGCCTCGGTTTTGTGGTCGGCCAACGTTAGGTGCATTAAGTTAAGCCAAGTTTTGATTTTTAAAACAGCTTCTCCGGCTGCAGCTTCAATTTGATGTAGATGTTTTGCCACAACTACTACCGCAACATCGTCTGCGAAAGCCACCACTTTTGTACGTCGAGGCATTTCCAGGCTCAAGACACCATCATACATAAGGTTCCACAGGAGTGGTCCAAGGACAGATCCTTGTGGGACCCCTGCTGTCACGTTATACGTCTCTGGCCCATTATCACTTCTGTACAGAAGCTTGCGGTTCGAAAAATAGCTCGCTATTATTTTTATGATATAGCTTGGAGTGCCTATTCTTATAAGTGTCTCTATAATGCATCGCCAGCTTGCGGTATTAAAAGCATTTTTGACGTCTAGTGTTACTATGGCGCAGTATTCCTTTTTCCCGCCAAGCCATCTCTTGCCCTTTATGGCGTCCGATGCAACGTCGACAACGGTCTTAATCGCGTCTATCGTGGAACGGGATTTTCTAAAACCGAACTGGTTCATCGAGAGAGACCCATTTTCTTCGGCAAACGACGTTAGCCTGTTGCATAAAATCCTTTCCAGAACTTTTCCAAGCGTGTCCAGTAAGCAGATCGGACGATCAGACGACGGCTCTAGCATCCCTCTGCTTCGCTGCATTTTCCGTCTAGCACTTCTGCATTGTTTTCTTAGTAGTTCTATATCCCTGTTCCATCAATAGCACGGTGCGAATTTCTTATTTGTTGACCTTCTTGGCATTGATGCATCGCAAGCTTCAGTTAGGCCAGAAGCCAAATGACTCACCACCTCTTCTGCTGGTCCTGTAATGGTTGTAAGCTCTTTCACCATATACTTCAGGACATCTTTATCGAGCATCGTTTCCTTCCATTTTGGCCCTGTGAGCTTTGGCATTTGCTTGTTTCTTTTCTCCGCTATATCTATTATAATGGCCTGGTGGTCACTGTGGGTGTACTCCTCACGAGCTTCTGAGGCGATATTGAACAATAGCTGCTGGTACTCTGTTACCGATAGACTTGGCCTTGCATAGCAACTTATAATATGTAGCCCATTTATTTTACAGTGCACGAATCCTTCGTCGGCGTTAAGCATCTCTTGGAATGCGTATGCGCCGCAGAGCCAGATAGCTGTGGATTTTTTAATATCGCTGACCCACGCTCCATCATCTTTGCACTTGTAAGGTTCACTTATGACTGCTATGTCTGCTCTTGCATCTCTGACCGTCTGTAATAGCAGATCTTGTGCGGCTTCGCAGTGGTTCAAATTTATTTGGATGATTCTCATGGGCGTCGGTTCGTTAAAGCCTTCCTGAAAGCTGGACACTTGTAACTTCCAGCTATATGTTCGAGGTTATCCCCATTAGCAGATTTACACAGCACACAGTGTGGGCTGTTTTTACATTCTTTCGCAAAATGACCTTCTGCGCCACACTTTCTGCATTGTTTCGACCTGTCCGTCTTGCTAGAGCAGTTTCTAGACATGTGACCGTACTCGAGGCACTTAAAGCACTTTTGGAGTTGCACGCGCTCTCTTATACGGCAGATGACGCAGCCGATTTTAATTTTGCCAGTCTGGAGAAGTTCCTGGGCTTTCTGAACTGGCAAGCTTAGCGTTGCCGTTTGAGTTCCAGCGTATGCTGCCCGGAGTCCCGTTATGTCTGATACCGCGGTATCTTCCAACCCTCGGAGAGCTGTTATTGCGCTATGAACCTCCTCTTTCGTAGTCACTTCATCGATGTCCCGGCATTCTATTATGATACGTTGATTGAGCGACTTGACCGCTGCCTCACTGCCTAAAACCGAGCCTACTATAGCCTTTAGGTCCGTAGACTTTTGACAGGATTTGATAAGTTCTATCAGTAGGTCACCCTTTTGCGTACGCCTGATTTTTGACACTGATTCAGCGTAGTCTTTAAACTTGGCGTAATTTTTCACCTTTTTCAAGATGTCTGCGTAGGACATGTTCCCTGTTTTTTCGATGACAATTACATCAGGCCTCGACTTTTTGATCGTATTTGATCTAACAGCTTTTTTGTAATTTTTCTTTTCTCGTATTTTGACTTCTACCCATTCGTTGGGTTTAATTTGGTGGGCTGCCGATTGAGCAATCCAAGTCTCCTTTCCTTGCGGACTGGCCTTTGGTTGAGTTTTGAGGTTTTTCTTTACCCGTTTGCTTAAGGGCAAGCCATCGGCTTCTGTTCCAGCTTTTCTCCGGGGTGGGTCTGATGGGGGTTTAAACCATGGGGATGTCTGAGTGCTGTTGTCAGAACATACTGCTTTATTTGGGCTGCATCTGAAACCTTCCATCTTGGCTTGGTTGTACATTTGTTTAATGTTGCCGTTTGCCATTTGTATGTTTGTTTAGTGTCCCTCATTGGTTGGTGGATAGTCCGGCGTTTACCCTCGTTTTCTCTAAGCATACTTAGCAGCGTGTCTCTTTCGTCGCCAAGTTTGCTAAATGCGCTCTTTTCTTTTACAGTTTCCGCGATCGTATGATTCACGACTGAGTTGGTCTCTTTCGGTTTTTGCGAGTCCTCTGAGCCTTGTGCTTCCTGCGAGGGAGTTAGCGGTGGTGAGTGCGCAAACTTTGCACATCTCTTAAAAGGGTCAATGCCCCTATCAGCGTTTTCTACCCGTATCGTCGTTTTGGGAGAATTTTTAACAGTAGACGCCTCGTTTACATTGCTCATGCTTTTATTTTCGTTCACAGTAACATTGACATTAACATTGTTTTTAATTTGATCCATTTTATTTAAAGGGCCCAAACTCAGATCCGTTATCTATACTCGTATGCGCAGTTACCCTAATGATGCCATGGTTATCTTTGTACACAGGGAGGCCATGCAAGGGTTGACGCAATCCTTTATGGGGTAATGCGTTCAGAGCCAGATCGGTATTAGTCAGGATTTCATCAACTGAGCCTGTGCGACCAACTTAATGGTGACGAGTAGAGAGCGTTTTCTGAGACCTGCTAGAGTTTTAATGGGGCGGAGGCAGTACTGACATTAGCCTGGAAGCCATTTCTGCATGATGTCACTCCTGGATACTCAGGTAACAGAATGTCAGTACCACCAGCTCAAAGCAAACATATCCAAATACGTGTTTTCCAGTATGCCATAAGCTGAAACCTTACTGGGCTCGGTTTCAGCATGAAATCCAGTACGAATTAATGCTCGTTTTGATTCGCTTTTTTCGTGCCCGATTCCTACCGGGTAGCTAGTCATGGTTCGTACAGGGCTGTGCATTCGTTTGCACACACTCACAAACGTATGTGCCAATGCACTCCGAACTCATGATTTGATTTTTAACCCATGTGCGTACGTACACACCCGTGCATGGCCTTATCCGCGCGCTCAAATCAGAAAAACAAGCAGAATAGGCAAACCAGAAAAAATCAAGTCGTGAACAACACTAAGTTTAGTAAAACTTATATAGTTATATATACCAGCAAAAACATTTTTAAACCTTGGAGAAAAGTTCGATTTTAAATTATTTACATAGATGAAATTTGGTCCGGGTGTGGACTGGTAGAAATGAGGGTCCGCAAGCCGCATTAGCCTGAATGGGATCGCCACCTTTGGGTCCAGTGTTTCTCGCGGAGCGATGCGGCTATAATATTCGGCAACGGTCGCCTGCGTCATAATTCTTTCCGCTACGGCATGTCTTCCCCGGAGAATCAATGCGCACGTCGTTTCGCGTTCTGTTGTGGTGCGCTCGAGTCGGAGGGTTTGCGCCAGCTCATCGTCTATTATCGTGGACGATGCACAGGGATCGATCAGCGCGCGATTCAGATGGAGGCGCCCCCCTGCTTCGATTTTTGCCACCACAGTTGGTGCCACGACTTCAAAAACCCTCGTTAGGGGGGGGAGTGTTGGAGCCGGTGAGTCGCCCGGTTCGGAAGCTGCTTGGTTGGCCGAGTCGCCTCAGTATAGCCTCACAAGGGACTATTGCATTGTGGCGCGTTGTGTGATGGGGTGGTCGGAAAGGACGTGTTCCCGAGCCACCCATACGTTGGTGGTTTTCGCGTGTTGACAGTCGAAAAGGACGGGTTTCCGAGCAGTCGGTCTGAATAGACTTGATCCAGAGCCGCGCTGCTTTGACGGTCGGAAAGGATGGGTTTCCGAGCCGCCTGCGTGCTTTTCGTGTTGCAGTTTCGGACGCAGTCTCCTTGGTCTGGGTATTTCCGTATTTATTGGCTGCGCAGCTTCCACGGCTCCTTCCGTTTCCAGCTTCTCCGCCTCCTCCACTTGCTGCGCCCAGGACAACGTCTGCCCAGTGAGGTCGAGTGACAATACCTCGTCCATTTCCGGCGGCTTTGCGGAGCTTGGCGGGCGGCCAGCACCTTCCTCTTCGAGATGCAGAGTGGTGTGATGCTTTTCGTGGCATCTGAAGCACCGCCCCTGGCTGCCGCATATTTCCGGTGATGAAACGGGGATAAGCAGTTGGTGGAGTACCGGTGGAGGATGACCACTCGCAGTCTCTCTGCCGCTGATTTCTTCCGATATATCGGACAGAACCGTAAGCCGTGGTTCTTGTCGCAGAGTCGACATGCGATCTCGAATCGCTGACCACGGTCTTCCTGCTTGTTTCGCGTTACGGTGAAACGGCCCATATTTCTAGAAAAATTACATTATTGTTATCTGTCTCCAACTTTCTTGTCGTTATTGGGTGGCGAGTAGTGGCTGATATGCTCCTAACTTTTCCCTTGCAATTGGTTAAGAAGTTGCAATGGAATGCTAAAACTGATAGAGAGCTGGGTACTATTGTAGTATGCACATACATAACTGATACACACACACACATACAATACACATTGCGTACAATATTACAAACTAATATACAAATATGCTAAACGATAACATACAGACATACAAACATACACAATGCACATAGCACTGAATGAAACATACTGACACACACACACACGTATAATATACACTGCACGCGCGCAAGGCACCACACACAAAGTGCAACATAAAACCAAATGTCTGGGCGCAGAACAGCGAGCTCAGGAAACGCTCATTGAAGTTAAGGATATCGACGAGGCCACGTCAAGTGATGAAGTGCTTGAAGCAATAAGAAGCAGCCTTCCTAGCGAAGAGATTATGCCGTCGGCAATTCGCCCGATGCGCGCCGCATATAGGGGCACACAGACCTGCACCGTCAGCTTGCCATCAGCTATCGCCCAAAAGCTTATGATGTGCGCAAAAATCCGCATCGGATGGGTAATCTGTCGCATTAGAGGAAAAGACGCTCCCACAAGATGTTATAAATGCCACGACTTTGGACACATCGCCCGAAAATGTCGGAGTGAAGAAGACCGAACTAAACTATGCTTCAGATGCGGTGGCCAAGACCACCAAGCGAAGAGCTGTAATAAGCCACCATCATGCGCACTGTGCTCCAAACAGGGAGAAAGTAACACCAGCCATGTGGGTGGTAGTCGAATGTGCCCTGCTTTTCAGCGGGCCATAGCTAAAAATGTGGAAAGAAAACGACGGGTATGAAGTTTCTGCAACTTAACCTTAACCACTGTGAAGCGGCACAAGATCTGCTGGCGCAAACAGTCTCCGAATTAGACATCGATATTGCAATATTGAGCGAGCAATATAGGGATAAGCAGGATTCCTCATGGGCAAGAAACGAATCTGGAAAATGCGCCATATGGAGCTGCGGCGCTACCCCGCTCCATCTCGAAAAAGTTGTTTCCTCAAATGGATTTGTCTGCGTAAAAGTGCTCAACATACACGTGTACAGCTGCTATATACCACCCAGTTATGATCTTAATACTTTCATAAGCATTATCACCGCTCTTGTAAACGACGTGAAGCTGAGAAGCGCAGCACTGGTGGCAGGCGACTTTAACGCATGGGCTGTCGAGTGGGGCTGTAAGCGAACAAACCCAAAAGGCAGACAACTCCTAGATGCATTCGCGGCGCTTAACCTGGTGCTACTCAACAGCGGAGACGAAAACACCTTTTGCAGAAATGGGGCTGGCTCTGTCATTGACCTATCGTTTTTAAGCGCAGGGCTGAGTAGGAACACAAGCTGGCATATTGACGAATCCTACACCCACAGCGACCACCGAGCGATTATTATTAATGTGGGTCGCACTGCCTGTTCTACTGCGGATGCAACACCTTCAAAAGTAAACACGGGCTGGAAAATTAAAAGCTTTGACGAAGAGCTCTTTCTCGTAGCTTTTGACGATTTTAAAGTACTGTCCTCGCCAGATGATGCAGCCTTGGAGCTCTCGAAAGCACTAATAAAAGCATGTGATACTAGCATGGAACGTAAAGGCCGTGGCAAAACACGAAAGTCAGCATATTGGTGGAATGAACAGATTGCAGCCCTTCGTGAGCAGTGTAATCGATCCCGCCGATTATGTCAACGTTCACGCAACGCAGCAAATGCTCTGCAGCTCAGGCAAAACTTTAAGAACTGCAGAAAACTTCTCAAGAACGCCATCCGAGACAGCAAGCGTAAAATGTTCAAAGAAATATGCGAGGATGTCAACGACAACCCATTTGGGTTCGCGTATAAGTTGGTGCTTAAAAGACTAAAGAAAACAGCCCAGCCAACATGCCCCATACTTATGACGCGAATTGTAAAAGATCTCTTCCCTGAGCAGCCAAAGTTTCCAAGGATGCTGGAAATAGAGCGCGAAAGTCATATTCCGACCATAACAGAGGAAGAAGTGCTTAAAGCAGGCTCCAAACTATCGGCTAACAAGGCACCAGGCCCCGACGGCATTCCGAACATTGCTCTGAAGACAGCTGTTGTTAACAATCCAGGGATATTTGCGAGGGTATTCAACATATGCTTAAAAAAAGGTGTATTCCCAAGAACATGGAAACTGCAGAAGCTGGTGCTTGTACCAAAAACTGCGAACCCCTCCTCCACTACCGGCTTTCGCCCGTTATGCATGCTGGACACTACAGGGAAACTGTTCGAAGACATAATAAAAAGCAGACTGGAAGATTTTGCAGACAACCGACTTTCCTGCAATCAACACGGCTTTAGAAAGAAGCACTCGACAGTCGATGCCATTGAAATTGTAAAATCAATAGCAGAAAAAGCGATCGATGGTAAACGTTGGCTAGGAGGAAGTAAAGAGTACTGTCTGCTAGTCACACTCGATGTCAAAAATGCATTTAATAGCGCAAGCTGGAAGGAAATACTGAACGCACTTCGCAGCATGGAGGCTCCATTCTACCTGCAGCGAATAATCTCCAGCTACCTCTCTGATAGAGTGCTACGCTACGATTGCGACCACGGGATCGCTGAACATGAAATAACTGCAGGAGTACCACAGGGATCGGTGCTGGGGCCCATACTGTGGAATATCATGTATGATGGAATTTTACGACTTACCGTACCAAAAGGCGCAACATTTGTTGGTTTCGCGGACGATATATGCATTGCAATAACAGGGAAAACGATTGATCAAGTAGTACATGTCGCTGAGAACTCGATTAAAGCAGCAGAAGAGTGGCTAAGAGAGAAATCGCTCACTCTAGCTGCCCACAAGACGGAAGCCGTTCTCATCAGCAGCCGCAAGAAAGTGGAAACGGTCTCAATTAGAGTAGGTGATACTATTGTAGAGTCTAAACCATCGGTGAGGTACCTTGGTGTCCTAGTGGATCACCGCCTGTGTTTTCGTGACCACTTGGAGTATGTCAATAAAAAGGCCGCGACGGCCACAGTAGCCCTCTCCAGACTAATGGCAAACATTGGAGGGCCAAGACAGCAGTCCAGGCAAATCCTAGTAGGAGTCGTCAGGTCGATACTCCTCTACGGATCGACGGTATGGCACAATGCTCTTTCGCGAACATCATATGCCCGGAACATTAACTCAACATATCGCCTCTGCGCTCTCAGAGTATGTTCTGCATACCGAACAGTTTCCCAAGACGCGGCCCTTGTTATTGCAGGACTATGCCCGCTTGACCTCGTAGCTCGTGAGATGTGCGAGATCAGCAAAACAAAACACGATCAATACAACATTGATGACAGCAGCCTCAGAAACGCGGCAAGACAGCGAAGCATATCGCTGTGGCAGTCACGATGGGTAACATCAACAAAGGGCAGATGGACGTACCGACTCATACCCGTCCTAGATAAATGGCTCAACAGGCAACATGGAGACGTGGATTTTTACCTATCACAACTCATCCGCGGCCACGGATGCTTTAAAGCTTATCTCTACCGCTTCGGGTACGAGACGAACCCCTTCTGCGAAAGATGCGGACCCCCGACAATCGAAGACGCGGAACACGTTTTCTTCCAGTGTCCAAGGTTTAGTAATCAAAGGTATGTATTCAATAACCCTCTAAGCGTATGTGCAACACCAGAAAACTTTATATCCCTGTTGTTAATGAACAAAACGGCATGGAATAAAGCCTGTCATATGACTGCCGTAGTCATGCAAGAGTTGAGAAAAAGCGAGCAGGCTAGACGCGCGCTCGATCGGCGTATTGCTGCAAACTCAAGCACATGAATACAAGTTGGGGGGAGAATAAGCTTAATGGCGTATATAGATAGAATCATTACTAGTACAGTGGGTGGTAACAAGTAGATGCAATTTTTTGACGGACTGCATCAGACCAGTAACTGACGTAGAGCTTAGCGCTCAAACCGCCTCCCGACGCAATACTTAACGGTGGTACCGGGGGGATTGGTACTTGACGGTAGGAGGTTTAGTGCGGTTAAAGTCCCACACTGACGGGGTATAGGCTTTCGATGCTTCCTCCTCTGAAAAAAAAAAAAAAAAAAAAAAAAAAGAACAGCGAGCTCATTACACAACAAGTGCATGTACTTTTGGTGATTGACCGCTTAGCAAAAACACATAAGGCATTCCGGCATCAATTTGCTGTCATTGCATTTCGGCAATTTGAAGGCCAATAAATAAAACAAATACTAAGTGCATTTTACCCTAATCATATTTTATTTCGTACCGTGTGAAATCAATGCGTGAGAAAGTATTTGAAACTTTGTGTTGATTTCCCATTGGTTAATTAAGAATTATGAATAAGTTTCCTCTGTGAGGAAATTAGTATATAAGAACAACATTTTTTAAAATAAAGTCAATGATAATTTACAAGCTTAACCGTTTGGACATTATTATTCATAAGAGCGGCCTGGTGGCCTACAATATATAGCGTGTCGCGCTTTGTACGGTGAATGTTAGGAAAACAAATTTTGACCAACAAAAACAATAATACAACACAAATAATCCTCCTAACAAATATTACATGGCGATCCTGCCAAACTCCTTTAACTAAAGGAGTAGGACCACAATAATTTAAAAAAAGAGAAGAATTCTGAAATGAAAATTTCGAAAATTTAGAACTAAATTTACTGCAGTAGTGCGCTAGTTGAAATGAAAATTATATAAAGATTCCGCATAGGAAATAAGCATAAGAGACGTTTAAAATTTCGTTAGAAACAGAGCATTTTAACTAGAGATGAGAAAGCTAGTCAGTTGCTATCGCTTGCAGATGTGGATAGAAATTTCCCAATCATTGGACATAGGAAGATATCTAAATGGAAATTTATATACTTTGCTAAAGTAGTCAAAGCTGATTGTGTATTGAAACAACTTAAAAAATGTGCGGCCCAAAGCAGAACCAGCAGGGACCAACAGAAGTACTAAATAACAACATAAACGACAGCGTAATAACAAAAGAAGACCACAATATCACATATTTAATATACCTAATATTAATTATTATAATATTATACGGTTTATACAGATTAAATATGTATTATAAAAACTATGTAAAAACGCAGATTTCTAAATCAGTAGCTAATATAACAGCTTTAAATAAATATTATTACATGCTTAAAATAAGTACTTGGACAAATTAAACAACATTTTATCCAATTTAAAAAAGAATCCAACTAGGACATATTCAGATACATATATTGAACATACAAAAAGTAAAATCAAAATTTATTCACTGCTAAAGAACAAAATGGCAAGCTTTGATATTTCAACTGCCTCAAAGATAATCCCCGAATTCGGAGGAGAACATTATCTTCTTACAAAACTTTTAGACACCATTGAGTTTTATGCAAATACACTCAATGATGCACAAAAGAATATGCTATTAAAATATATATTAGCAGGAAAAATTGCACAAAACGTAAAAAAACAGACTGTTAGCTGAAACAGAGCCAACTACTATTGATCAGCTCAAAGAAACTCTTGAAAAACTATATAAATTAAATAAAAATCCGCTGAAGCTACAAAACACGCTTAGTGTGATAAAGCAAAATAACATTCCATTGCAAAATTTTGCATCGAAGAGTGAGAGCATAACAGCCTCACTTAATGAAATTCAAATATCACAGCAAGGCTCAGAATCTAAATCGATAATTATCAAGCTCAATGACCAATTGGCATTAAACGCTTTTAAAAATGGTGTAAATGAACCATTAAAATCAATTGTTTTCGCGGCTAGACCAAAGACTTTTTCTGAAGCACTGCAAACAGCTCAAGAAGCAGATGTACCGACTAACAACTCGAACATATATCGGACAAGAAATAACAATAATAACTATAATAATAACACGCGTCAACCATTTAATACAAGAAATAATAATGGAAACAGAAGGCATGACGATCGCAATCGAGTTTCTAATAATACAAATAATAACAGAAATTATAATAACAGCAATAGGAATTATAACAATAACAATAACAATAGAAGTTAAAATAACAGCAACAAAAATAGTAATAATAATAGTAGAAATTATTCTAATAACAACGGAGACAACCGACGTTCACAAAATTCTGATCAGAACAGAACAAATAATAATAATCAAAGACAAAATTCTCAGGAAAACTAGGACGTCCCCGGATGAAAGAAGCTGGGGCCATCAATAAAACATTAAATACGTATAGTATAGCACAAAAAGATACAAATTACCTTATACTTAAATCAAAGACAATACGAAAACCAATAGAATTTTTAATAGACACAGGTGCAGACATTTCTATTATAAAAAAAGCATCAATCGACAACAGTATAATAACAAATTGTCAACAATATAACATAAATGGACTTAGTGAAAATATATTAACAACAAATTCAAAAACTAAACTTTCACTTCAATCTGATGAACTTAATATTGAACATACATTTTATATTTTTGATAATATTAACATATCTACAGACGGAATTATAGGCAGAGATTTCTTGACTAAATATAATTGTAAAATAGATTACGAAACTTTCGTAATCACAATTATGTATGAAGAACAACAAATAATCTTGCCAATGTACATGAAACTCAGCACATTACCAAGTATTCATTTACCACCCCGAACAGAAATTATAAAAGAAGTAGACGTTGATTTAAATGAAGACAGTTTAGTATGAAATAACACCAGGCATATTTATAGCTAACACAATAATCCCAAAGAAAGGTCACAAACATATAAAGTTCATAAATACAAATGAGTGTGACATAACAATTAAAGATATTCCTTTACACATACAACCAATAAAAAATTTTTCAATATTGAAATATGACACCAAATTTAATTAAAAAAAACGAATAGATTTTATTAAAAATACTATAAATTTTGAAAACCTAGATCCAGAAGCAAAAGAATCCATAATAAATATTGGTATCAAATACAATGAAATATTTCATATAAAAGGAGATATTTTAACAAAAAACAATTTTTATACACAGAATATTTCTGTACATGACAAAACTCCAGTTTATATAAAAAACTACAGATTACCAAATGCACATGTTGAAGAGATTAACCAACAAGTTGACAAATTAATTAAAGAGGACATTGTTGAACATTCAACCAGTCCATATAACTCATCATTATTAATTGTGCCAAAGAAAAGCACAAATGATGAAACTAAATGGAGATTAGTAGTTGACTACAGACAACTAAACAACAAAATTGTAAATGATAAATTCCCATTAACAAGACTAGAAGATGTGTTAGACATGATGACTATAGCTTTGAGTGGACTCCAAGAAGCTGCATTTTTATATGTAGACGACGTAATAATTTTTGGTTCAACTCTAAAAGAACACAATGAAAATTTAATAAATGAATTCGAAAGACTGAAACAATATGATTTAAAACTAAATCCAGACAAATGTAACTTCTTAAAAACAGAAGTAGTTTATTTAGGTCACCTTATAACAGCAGAAGGTATCACGACTGATCCAAATAAGTATGACACTATAACTAATTTTCCATGTCCCAAAGATGCAGACGAGGTACGCAGATTTGTAGCATTTTGCAACTACTATAGACGTTTTATAGAAAATTTTGCGCAAATAGCTAAACCGCTAAATGAATTATTAAAGAAAAACAAACTATTTATATGGTCAAAAGAATGTAAAATAGCTTTCAAAACTCTAAAGTCAAAACTAATGACACCGCCTGTTTTGAAATATCCCGATTTCTCCAAACCTTTTCTTTTGACTACTGATGCATCAAACTATGCTTAGGAGCAGTTTTATCTCAAGGGACGCCTGGAGAAGACACTCCAATAGCATATGCGAGTAAATCTTTGAACAAACATGAAGTCAACAAACCAATAATAGAAAAGGAGTTATTAGCCATTCATTGGGGAATAAATTATTTCAGACCTTACCTATTCGGTAGAAAATTCATGGTATACACTGACCATAGACCATTAGTAAGTTTATTCACACATAAAAACCCGTCATCAAAGTTAACAAGAATACGAGTAGATCTTATGGATTATGATTTTGAAATAATTTTCAAACAAGGAAAGATGAATACAAATGCAGACGCACTATCTAGAATAAAAATTACATCAAAAGAATTAAGAAAAATGATACCATCATATGAAATGCTTACAATTAAGGAAGCGGTTAGTAAAAAATTAGAAAATGAAAAATTAAATGGCATAGAAAGCGGAAAGCTAAATGAAAAATTAAATGGCAAAGAAAGCAAAAAGCTAAATGAAGATATAAATGGCATAGCAAGAAAACAACTTGCAAAAAGAACTAGTGCTGCAACTCAAGAGAAGCTTGATCACCTTCACATTTGGGAAGCAACGATATTATCTGACGTCACGCATATAAAGAAATTGCAGTTTCAGTTCAAAAAGAATATTATGTATAATGAAAAGGCCAATATAGTAGCACAAAAGAAAAATATTGTTGTTGAATATAACGATAAATCGTTATCAACTATGACGTTGATTCTGAGGAAGCTAGGATTATTCGTAGAACAACAGGAAATAGCTAAATTAGCAGTCTCTGCAGAAGACAAAATTTTCCAATATATAAGCATGCAAGAATTTAAAGAAAAATGGAATAAGCTACAAAAAGAAATGAAAACTAATACAGCCATTATAGTATATACACCGCCAAAAGAAATAAAGAATATTAAAGAAATGAAGCGTCTAATAAGCAAATATCATGATGAGGAATTAGGAGGACATATAGGAATCTCCAGATGCATTAAAAAATTAAAACAAAGATATGTTTGGAAAAACATGAGTAACATGGTAAAGAATTATATTAACCCAGTTGTTACTGAAACTATTTTTTGTCCCATATCAACGTGATTTTTTGATATTATTACCATAACGCATATAGTAATCAAGGGAAAATAGTAAAAAAAATCTGGGTTTTCTGGAAAGCTCGGAAAATGTGGATCGTTATAACGATCAGTAGTAATAAGCGGTTAGGCAACCGCTCATACAAGTACAAGTTATCCGATCGTATCCTATTTATATAAAAAAAACCAATTGTTATACTGAAAAAGGTTTATTTGATTTCATTTTTGTTTCATTACATCTCATTTTTATTTCATTAAAAAAAAAGCTAAGTACTTAGTCCATCTATGTAGGAGTATGGTATGTTACAAAACATGATTTAGGGTGCAAATGAAGTTTACACTTTTGGCAAGTAAAGTTTGTATTTTTTTTGCAAAGCCAACATCGAAGCTGAGAGTCATTGTACTCTATCAGATGATCAATCTTGTCGTAGCGTGAAGTTTCCCTATAAGTTCTAGGAGTGGGGCATTGACATAGCGTTATAAACAATACTGAAATCAGTGTCTGATGATTTATCCCAATACATGTATCTCCTGGGAACCACAATATATCCACTGTAAAGGAGAATACCCAGAAAGCACTTCATCTCGTTGCTTGTTACATTACCCACTTTGTTTTTTTGAGTGGCGTAAATATTTGTATATGTAACCAATAAGTCTATGACGCCATCACCAAACATACAATCAAAATAATACATAGGCGTTTAAGGGTATCTTGGACCCTGGTTTTCTTGCCATTCTAATTGGGCGCGTGGATTCTGGCGATTTCTCCAAGTATATTTTTGATTGTTTGTTATGGTTGGATCAACAAAAGGAACGGCTGACGGGCTGCTAATGATTGGAGCTAAACTACATGTCGAAGATTCAGGTTGACGTTCTTCAGTGATCGGTTCCTCGGTGGTTCGACGCCTTTTAGCCAATAAAGACAAAGGCGCGTCGTCGTCGTCACTGTCAGAGGACATGTATCCGATCTCTGCCGAAGCTCTTAGCTGAGAACCTGCATAGATAGATATATACTTAAAATAACTTAGCAAACAAGAAAAACATAAACATTTTGAAGATCTATATGAAACCTGGAAGATTGTTCAATGTTACTATCTCCTCATCGCCAGAATCTTCATCGGTAATTTCAGCATTGGCGTTGTCCGGTGGAAATATCGTTATATTTTTTGGAAATGGGGTATCATCATCTAATTTCTCAAATTCGTCAATGATTTCATTGAGAGACAATGGTTTACTTTGCCTTGGCCTTGAAGTAAAAATACATCCCCATATTACTACCGATCTTTATAACGATCATGAAGTTTAACATCAGTTAAAAAAAAATATATATATAAAAAATCAAACTTTGCTTTACTGTTATTTTAGACAGGTTATAAATTTTTAAATTGTGTGGAAAAAACAAATTTATACTACAAGAAATTTTAGAAAAACTTACCGCTTCGAAGACATAACAAATTTTAATTCCACCAATCTGAATCAAACTGCAAATGCGTTGCGAAACTAAAACCTTAAATTAAATATGTATGCACCGAAACAATGCTAAACGGTCACTGCGACGATCTGTAAACGATAAACAATAAATTTCTGGCCGTTACTTTTATTAAACTGAAGGTAATTTTTAAGAATATTTTTGATCGTTTAAACGATCGGTCGCTGTAAGTGGGTTAATAACTGCAAATTATGCAATGAAATAAAAGTAAATAAATACACAAAAGAAAAAATGACCATGACAGACACTCCAACAACTTCATTTGAAACAATTACAGTTGACATAGTAGGCCCTTTACGTCCATCAAACGGATACAGATACATTCTGACTTTTCAATGTGAACTCACAAAGTATATAGCAGCATTTCCAATGCAAAGTAAAGATGCAGTTACTGTAGCAAGAACAATTGTTGAGGGATTCATATTAAAATATGGATGTTTTAAAACCATAAAAACTGACAAAGGTACAGAATTTACAAACGAATTACTTACCAACATATGTAAACTATTAAACATAGACAAAAAGGTTTCAGCACCATTCCACCATGAGACATTAGGAGCATTAGAACGAAACCATAGAATATTAAATGATTACCTACGAGCACTTCAAAAAGAAGACAATTGGGAAGACTTATTACCCTATTACGTGTACTGCTACAACACAACGCCAAACTGTACGACAAATTATTCTCCACATGAGCTAGTGTTTGGAAAAATCAGCAGTCTACCCTGCGAAATACTTAAATCTAAAAACAAATTATACAATATTGATGATTATCTGACAGAGCTCAAACTGAAACTTATACATGCTCATAATATGGCTCATCAATCTCTAATACAAAATAAGATTGATAGAATTAAGAAACAAACAAACAATAATATAAGTAATTTCAAAAATTATGATTTAGTTTATATTAAAGTAGGAAATAAGAAAAAATTTTATAAAATTTTTAAAAGCCCTTACAAAGTCATTAGACAAGAAGGCGTCAATAGCTTTATACAAATAGAAAATAAATTAGTTAAAATACACAATAACAATATAATTAAAGCTAGAAACATATAACTAATTGTCAACTATAATATATTAATATACATAAATTGTAACATAATATGCACATTTGCCTAACTTTTAAGAAACTACAGCAATTGTACATTTAACTAAAGGGGTAGGATGTAGTATGCACATACATAACTGATACACACACACACATACAATACACATTGCGTACAATATTACAAACTAATATACAAATATGCTAAACGATAACATACAGACATACAAACATACACAATGCACATAGCACAGAATGAAACATACTGACACACGTATAATGTACACTGCACGCGCGCAAGGCACCACACACAAAGTGCAACATAAAACCAAATGTCTGGGCGCAGAACAGCGAGCTCATTACACAACAAGTGCAAGTACTTTTGGTGATTGACCGCTTAGCAAAAACACATAAGGCATTCCGGCATCAAATTGCTGTCATTGCATTTCGGCAATTTGAAGGCCAATAAATAAAACAAATACTAAGTGCATTTTACCCTAATCATATTTTATTTAGTACCGTGTGAAATCAATGCGTGAGAAAGTATTTGAAACTTTGTGTTGATTTCCCATTGGTTAATTAAGAATTATGAATAAGTTTCCTCTGTGAGGAAATTAGTATATAAGAACAACATTTTTTAAAATAAAGTCAATGATAATTTACAAGCTTAACCGTTTGGACATTATTATTCATAAGAGCGGCCTGGTGGCCTACAATATAAAGCGTGTCGCGCCTTGTACGATGAATGTTAGGAAAAAAAATTTTGACCAACAAAAACAAAAATACAACACAAATAATCCTCCTAACAAATATTACACTATAATGCGAAACCTCGCCAGTGAGAGCTTCTTATAAAGTTTTGTTCGAGTCTGAGGTGAGTATGTTCATAGTTGCATTTGATAATTGCCCCTTTTAAGGCTGTTGCCAGAGGGTCGAACAAAATTTCATGACAGATTTCTGGTATGCTGCCAATTACAGGCGAGCTATGGAAAACGTAAAAATTTGTGTTAGTGGTTGTGCTGAAGGTGCCCATTCTTGAGGTAGTACGTGTAAAACGGTTTGTCAACATTTATTTATTTATCTTGTATCGGAAATACACAGATAAGGTATGGCAACGCTGTGTGAGTGGTTTTCACCACCCACACTTAACCGGTGTCCTAACTGTTTGGCGGTCATTCGGTGCATAAACATACAGCACGCGGTTGGAGACGGACTGAGCTATGTAGGATCCAAAATTGTAAGTAGTAATTTACTTATTGCATGCTTATTTTTATTTTACTCGCTTATTATTATTTTATTTTATTTTCATTTTTTTTTTTTCTTTCAGGAGTCAATGGGGAGATTTGAAGTCCACCCCGGTAAAGGAACGCGTGACCCTGCGCGTGATTGTTGATACCCGGGGCATTGGAACACGTCGAGTGGTGGTTCGGTGACGGTATGATTACACGACCCAACCCGGGAATTGATTGGGTGACTCGAATCCCATCCCGATAAAACCACGCATGACCCTGCGCGTAATTGTTGATCCCCGGGGCATTGGGATGCGTAGGGTGGAGGTCCAGCCCTTTGTGCCTACCGTGGGTAAATAAAGTTGGGATTTGTATTTTACAATCCTGGTGAACAAATTGTTTGGAATTTTAGTAGTAATATTTGGAAAATTGTAGTAAGTGAAATGAAAAATTGAATTGCATTAAATGTGGTTAATAACTTATTTCATTGAATTAAAAATAATTGAAAAATTCATTCATTCATTGTTTTTCATGGTAAGTGAGATTTTTGAATCGTCTCCTTAAACATCCTTAGCTAGTTGCTGTCCAATATGAGTGGTGACTTTGTCTGTCACCATAGCCTGCAACCCGATAAAATTACGATATTAGCCATTTGGGTTCTATACTTGGCTAAGCTGGGTCCTTACCACTTTATACAGGCATTAATATTTTCATCAAATTACTTTTACTTTGGTTGGTGCATCAGAAAATATTTTGCTTTCACCTGGATATTTGGATTTTGATATATATTTTTGCTTTGATGTTGGGTGGAACATACAAAGAGTTGAATAAAGTTGAAAGTTTTTTACTACGTTAAATAGTCTCGTGTGGCAACACTGTGGGTGCTTATTCAACACACCATGGTCTGCCATTTTTCTGAATTGACTCAACTGTCATTCAGCAAAATTAGCACCAGCACGACGCAGCGTAAAACGGATTTTCTTACGCAATAATTGGTAAGGTACAATAATTAACGGTAGAGTATGTAGCAATTGGGGTTATTTCATGTGTATTTTACTAATTCCTTCCATTTTTCAGAAACAACGCCATATTCGGTTTGCCGCCCGTTTGCCAGCGCAAAATATGTGTACTACGTGCTTACATATACATATACATATGCAACAAGATATTTTTCGTGGAACACATGTGCGTGGCGATATTCCAATGTTTTCGGCCTTTCTCGTATTGGTACCATTCACATTCCTCGCAATCGTTCAGGCTCAGATCCGTCTTGCTCTGTTGGACGTGTACAGGGACAGCTAATACCATATTTGAATGGCGACAACAACGCTTCAGGAGATTCAAGTGATGAAAGTCTCTCCAACGCCGCTCGTCTGTCAAGTACATCCTCGTCTCAGAGCACACCACAAAAATCATAAGCAAAATTAATTTAGAAACACCGCCACAAGGTGTACAGAACTCGCCCTCCCCACGGGATGGTATCAGTTTCGAAAGTATGTGCCGTGAGACCTCTAGTCAGGATGGAGTGGATGCTGTAGATAGCAGTGATGCCTCTTTAGAATTTTGTACCGACATTGATACCATAAATGAGACGGAACTAAAGCGACTGCAAACTGTTTTTTGGTTAGAATTAGCAGCAATTTTTGATCGTAATCATGTCTCACTTGATAAGCGAAAAACCAACGTGGCCCCGCACAATTCCGGCAGCTCCTAAATTCACAGTTGTCCACAACTTCGATTTCGAGACATAATTGATTTCGATATATTGCATGTGTTTGATCATTTCGCAGCACTGTACCTGCGCAACTAGCTATATGCATAAAGCAATGACCTTGGCCTTGAATTCACCAATTTGCGGTTCTTGCCTAAACATACATATGTATGTACAACTGGTCATCTGGGCACATTATTTTATGTACATTAATATGCACATGCATTCATACGCTTACTCTCTTTATTTCTTTGTCTATTTTGCTTTCCTTCTTTGCTTACATACATATGTATACACAATGCATTATCATATAGCTTAGTAACACAACAAATTTGCATATCACCTGATGTCAACATAACTGGTAAATTCCAAGTAATATATTATACATAAATAAGATGAGATATAAGGCAGTGCGCCACTAAAAGAAAAGACACTTGAAAATAAATCACGCAAGGTTCAAACAAGTCGTAGGAGCGTTTTTCTTTCCTGAAGAAACATTGGCGACCGTGACAGGACTTCTACAACACACATCATTTAGAAGTCATAATTAAGGAAACGGATAGCGTTCCTTTGGCTTTTCGTCGCTTTCGACTTGGAACTTTTGATCCCTTTATTTTACTGCCACCTACTATTGTTACATTTTCTACTGTTTGCAGTCAAAATGATGGAGCATCAAGTCATTATTTCACAAGACTCGTCAGAAGAGGAGCACCAATTGGAGCTGCTTCATCAACAGCGATCGATTGTAAAGCGCAAATTAGTCAGTATCAAAGACAGAATCGGAAGCGAAGACAACGAAGTCGATTCTTCTGTCCTTGAGTGTCGTTTACAAATTGCAGAAACGTATTTTCAACAACTCTGTGCGATACAAAGCAAGATCGAAGCGCTGAACCCTTCGGACATGTCAAGTGCAGAATTTGAAGAAGCATATATTGCCGCAAAATCGAAAATTCTTTCCTTACTGAATCATTCTAGGAGTCGTAATGCAGCAATGTAGACGAGTATGTTCAATGCTACAGGATTAGGAGCTGCTCCTCATCATCATCGTCTGCCACAACTGAAATTACCAAAGTTTGATGGAAAGTATGCGGAGTATAAGCGCTTCATCCGCACCTTTTCGAATATGGTCGATGAAGATTTCACCATACCTAAAGTAGACAAGTTCAACTACCTATTAAACTGCTTGTCTGGGCCAGCATTAAGTGACGTAGAACCCTTTCAGGTAACAGAAGAAAACTATGCGAAGGCGTTGCAACGTTTAAAGGAAAGGTATGACAACAATGTATTAATTTTTCGTGACCATATTACTTCGTTATTTCAAATATCACCCCTGTAAACTGTTGATGCTGCAGGTCTACGTAATATTATTGATACAGTTGCGGCGATTCGTGGTTCGCTTCTCTCATTAGGATCTGAAAGTGATGTACTAAATTCGATACTAATACATATTGTTTTGTCCAAATTAGATTCATACTCAAAATCGGCGTACGATCAAAAACAGGATTTTGAACGTTTACCTTCATGGGAAGATTGCTACAGGTTACTCAGTCGCCATTGTCAATATCTGGAGAGTTGATCCAAAAGTGCAAATCAAACTACAACACATCGCGAAAACAAGTCAACAGGCAAAAAAATCAGCACCAATACGTTCATTAACGTAAACTCAACTTGTCCACATTGCAACCACTCGGATCACTATCTTAGAAGCTGTTCATCATTTATGGCATTACCACCTGCCAAGCGCTTTGAGTTCGTCAAACAACTTGGAAGTTGTTTTAATTGTTTGTGTAAGGGGCATCTAGTCTCAAAGTGTCCATCGAAATCTCGCTGTCGGATATGCCATCAGGCTCACCATACGCTGTTGCATTTCAACGCTACTACATCGAATGCACCTCAGTCGACGACATCAGTTACAGTACCACAGATTCCATCGTCATCGTCTTCATCGCCAACTTCGTCTGTAAGTTCAACAAACAACTCAGCTGTTTCATTCATCGCTCACTCTCACAAAGCAGCCATCATACCAACCGCTCTTATCTATATAAGGGATAAATTTGGATCGTTGCAACCAGTTCGCGCATTATTAGATTCATGTTCGGAGCTCAATTTCATCACGAACGAAACAGCCAAACGACTAAAACTCAAACCTTTCGCATCGAAGAAGGAGGTATCAAGTATTTCTAATATACGTACAACATTAAGCTTCGCTATCAATGCAACAATAAAATCACGTGTTAGAGAGTTTTCAATGACCTTAGAATTTGCTATTACCAAAAGCATCTTTGTACAACAACCATTTGAATCAATCGATATCTCGCAGTTGAATATCCCTAAGGAAATTCAACTTGCCGACCCTTTGTTTTATAAACCCCAACGCATAGAAGTACTTCTGAACACAAAATTATTTTACGATTGCCTGCAAGATGGCAAAATATCGCTCGGCAAAAGACTACCATGTCTTCGCAATACGTCATTTGGTTGGATAGTTGGAGGGAATTGTGAAACACCGACCCAACCACGCTCATACATTTGCAATGTCGCCACTGGCACTGAATTTGATAACACAAACATAATTCTTCAACGATGTTGGGAAATTGAAGAGTTTGTTCAACCAGGTTCTATACTTTCAGAAGAAGAACAACTATGCGAAGAGCACTTTCTTCAAAACGTGCAGGTTCAAGATGATGGCCGTATCCAGGTACGATTGCCTTTCAAAAATTCACCCACAGTATTAGGTGATTCGCTTGTTAATGCCAAAAACCGATTCCTATCTCTTGAGCGACGCTTATCACGGGATAAAACATTAAAACAAATGTATTCAGAATTTTTAAACGAATATGTGTCGCTTGGCCACATGTCGGCAACCAACAAAGTTGACTTTGGTAGTCCACATTACGTCATTCCACATCATTGTATCCTTCGGCCACAAAGCACAACTACCAAGTTGCGCGTAGTCTTCGATGCGTCGGCACGAACATCATCAAATTATTCGTTGAACGATATTCTCATGGTCGGGGCCACTATTAAACCTGAGCTAATCGTTACATTGCTTGCATTTCGTTTACATCGTTATGCCATAATCGCTGACATTTCTAAAATGTATCGCCAATTTATCGTCGATGAGAGAGACCGTCCTTTTCAACTTATTCTCTGGCGAAACGAAACTGGTGAACCCATACAGTTATATCAGCTCAACACCGTAACGTATGGACTATCCGCTGCCCCATTCCTTGCAATTCGCAGTCTGCTTCACGTCGCTGAGCTGAACAGCATCACATTCCCAGTTGGAGCTGGTGCCATTCGCAATAGCTTCTACGTAGATGACCTTCTAACCGGGGCAGACAACATTCTCGAGCTACAACAGCTCAAGTCAGAAATCAGTAAAATTTTAAATTCTGCTGGCCTTACACTTACCAAATGGCATTCAAACAATACACACATGACTGAGTCCGTTTGCAAGGAAGTTCCTTTCAAGTTTAATGAAGAGAACATCACTAAAGCATTAGGCATGTCTTCGATACCATCAAGAGATGTATTCTGTTTTCGTTACGACTTGCCAGATGTGCACCTAATCACTAAACGTTCGGTGCTATCAACCATATCCAAAATTTTCGACATCCTGGGATTATTGGGTCCTATCATAATTCGTGGGAAAATATTGATGCAAGAAATTTGCATCCGGAAAATTGAATGGGACGAATCACTTCCTTCTGATTTACAGGCTCAATGGCTGCAGATACAATCCGATCTTGTAACCCTTACTAAAATTGAAGTGCCTCGCTACGTGTTTACATCTGCAAGTCACCCGTGCGAAATTCATGGATTTGCCGATACATCTCAACGTGCCTACGGTTGCTGCATCTACACAAGATGCAATGTAAACGACCTGTTCAAAACAACATTACTTATAGCAAAGTCGAAAGTGGCACCTGTCAAAGACCAATCACTCCCTAGATTGGAGCTGTGTGCAGCGTTACTACTAAGTCGAACATGGAATAAAATTAAAGACAAATTTTCTACTAACACATCTAACATTTACTTTTGGACAGATTCAGAGATCGCGCTCCAATGGCTTAAAACCCACTCATCAACCCTAAATTGCTTCGTTGCAAACCGAGTTTCAGAACTGCAAGAAAACTCTAGAGGAATTACCTGGAAACATGTTCCAAGTAAAGAAAACCCGGCAGATATTATTTCACATGGATCCAGCGCTGCTGATTTAGTAAGCACAATTTGGTTTACGGGACCTCATTTTCTTACAGAACATTCCTCAAAATGGCCTGTCAGCGTAAAAGATATCAGTATAGATTTGAATTTGGAGCGTCGCAAAACACTGGTGGTCAAATGTAACAATAGTAGCAACGAGGGATCCGTCATAAAATCAATCATCGAGCGAAACTCATCATACTACCGTTTGATTCGGACGACTGCATATGTGTTTCGTGTTTTTAACAGGGCTGTTATCAACAAGAACCTCACCCCCTCAAAGGTTCTGCACTTATCGCATACCGAATTGGAAATTTGCTTTTGGAGAGTCATAGCAGAAATTCAACGTCTCGAATTCACTGAAGAAATCGAAAGCATTCGAAAACAGAAGCCAGTAAAGCCTTTTCTTCAAAGGCTAACACCTTTTCTGCACGAAATGGAACTAAATGGAATCACGCTTCCGATCCTTCGAGTTGGTGGACGTTTGTCTAAAGCATCAATCCCCTTCGATGCGAAGTTTCCAGCGTTACTTCCAAAGAGTCATCGTTTTACACAACTTTACTTGCAACATCTGCACAGAAAGCATTTGCATGCTGGCCCAAAGGTGCTAATCGGATTACTACGAGAAAGGGTGTGGGTAATAAATGCTAGAGAAATAGTACGGAAAACTGTTCGCAACTGTGTCCACTGTTTCCACTATAAGCCAAAACTGATGGGACAAATCATGGCTGAAATACCAGCTAATCGTTTGCGCATTCAGCGCCCATTTTCAATCAGCGGAGTTGATTTTTGTGGTCCATTTACGACGACACATCGTATTCGTGGCAAGGCTCCATACAAAACATACCTAGCAATTTTTGTTTGTTTTGCATCGAAGGCAATCCATGCCGAGCTTGTTTCTGATTTATCCACTAATAACTTTCTACTTTGTCTAAAACGTTTTATAGGTAGACGTGGCATACCTCAGCGCATATTTTGTGACAACGCAACGAATTTCGTCGGCGCTAAGTCCAAACTTAATGAGCTGAAACAACAAATTTTCAACGAAACAGCGATCGATAATATCAACAATTATAGCAACAACACCGGCTTCGACTTCAGTTTCATTCCACCTCGAGCACCGCACTTCGGCGGCTTATGGGAAGCGGCGGTCAAATCAATGAAAACCATCCTGATGAAAAATATTTTCAATGCTCATCTCACGTATGAAGAATTGCAGACGGTCATCATTGAGGAGGAAGCAATTTTAAATTCGCGGCCTCTAATACCATTGTCCAACGATCCAAAGGCGAAGCACTGACACCAGCGGGACATCACTGCTGTCAATGCCGGACCAACGCATTGCTTCCAACAGGTCATCATGCTTAACTCAGTGGCAACGAGTAACCTATCTAAAACAACGCTTTTGGGAACTTTGGGTACGCGACTACCTCTTAAGTTTGCAGCAGCGCTCAAAGTGGCTGAAACCAGAAACGAATATCGAAAGTGGGCGTATGGTTATTGTTCATGAAGACAATCTACCACCGCAACAATGGCTTCTTGGCAGAATAGTCAACACGGTTTCCGGGTCCGACGGCAAGGTGCGAGTAGTTGATGTCAAAACTACAAGGGGAGAAGTCCATCGTGCAGTACATAAGATCGCTCCATTGCCAGTTTTAGATTGAAACGCGTACGTTCAATGGCGGGAGCATGTTTGATCATTTCGCAGCACTGTACCTGCGCAACTAGCTATATGCATAAAGCAATGACCTTGGCCTTGAATTCACCAATTTGCGGTTCTTGCCACATGCATTCATACGCTTACTCTCTTTATTTCTTTGTCTATTTTGCTTTCCTTCTTTGCTTACATACATATGTATACACAATGCATTATCATATAGCTTAGTAACACAACAAATTTGCATATCACCTGATGTCAACATAACTGGTAAATTCCAAGTAATATATTATACATAAATAAGATGAGATATAAGGCAGTGCGCCACTAAAAGAAAATACACTTGAAAATAAATCACGCAAGGTTCAAACAAGTCGTAGGAGCGTTTTTTTCCTGAAGAAACAGCTTGCATACACAAAATTTGAAGCATGTTATTTGTTTTTTTTTTTTTTTTGTTTGGACTTAAATTCGCATTAACTTTAAAATTCGTTCAATTATGGCAGATGAACAAATGGCTTTGAGTAAAAAGTGGACCCACGAGGAGCGTTTAGAGTTGGCCGCAAAATTGGATGAAGAACTTAATACTTTCATTGATGGTTTGGGGGAAAAAACGCTATGAGGAAGGTTGGCCTGAGGATCGTTGGCAAGAGGAAATGAATAAACATCCATTTTTCATGAAGAAAGCACCCCAGCCGGGCGACGAGGCTCATCCTATGTTTGAAGGCTCGGAGAAATTAAAATACGATCCGGAGGAAAACACAAATGAAGAACTTGCTCTAAATTACAAAGAGGATGGCAATTTTTATATGAAGTATAATAAATACCGCACTGCAATATTTAGTTATACAGAGGGCTTAAAATTCAATTGTGATAAACCGGAAGTAAAGTCTGTGTTGTATAATAATTGTTCTGCGGCACACTTTTTTCTAAAGAACTATCGGTCAGCACTAAGGCTACTGGCAGCTTGTACTGCACCAATTTAAACAATCCATCCTATTCACGTTTCATTTGCTCTAGGAAACATCAACGTTTGTTAGAACCGTGTTAATATTCTGCTATTGCTTGTGGACCTCGAAATGCGCGACAACACTACTGGGATTCAACTGTTGTTCGATGAGTTTGCGCTGGCGGTGTATGAAAATCGGGACTGACACGAATTATGCCTCAAGTCATTGCTACGCATTCAAACGGGTAATATATTCATCGAAAGTAATCCATCTTGGTGTTATGTGGATACTGTAAATTGGGTGCAGCTTTTGGAGAACCACACACAGCAGCATTTCTGGCATAAGAACAGCAAACTGCACAATCACTGTACGCAATTTATAAAGCAAACGTCAAGCTGTATAGTTGTGTTTTCTCTGTGCTACTGATTTTTATATTAAAATTTCATAATTTCTTTGTATTAAATTAATAATTTAGTGATACAAGTTTTGGAGATTTATCTGTGCGCATTTAAAGCTAAGTACAATATATGTTGAGCATTTTTTGCATTGATTTTATACACTTTAATTTAGTTTTCAAATGCCGAGTCATTAGTTGATTTGCATTGTTATTGTTTCTTATTTACATTGTTTTTGCTTTAAACTTTGTGTATTTGTTTAAGTTTGCGCGCATTTTCTTTTCTCTTTTTGATTGTCATTCATTAAACAGCTGTTTGCGTTTAGTTTTTTAGGTGTCTATTACTGTGCATCTAAAACTGTTCGTTGCATAAATAGCTCTCAAACCTTAAATAATTATAAAACTTGCCCTACCTTGCAAACTGCTTTCTTCTTTGATTTATTAATACAATTTTAGTTTTTACTCATATTGAATTTTGCTGTTTCAATTATGTCTTGCATTTTTGACAACTGCAAAAATAAAAGCGATAATGAGCAACGCTCTGTTGCATGCTGGTTGTGCGATTGACTGGTAGATTCCTGGACTTGATAAATGAAGGAAGAGGTATTCGTTGGTCTTGTTTAAAATGCAGATCAACTGAGGTTGAACTTTTCCAATTTTTTAGAGAAACCAGAAATGGATTTTTCGAAATCGGCAAAGACCTTCGGGCACTTAATGATAAATTTAAACGTTATGAAAACGTGTTTAAATCATTTAAGTGCCTAGATAAACAAACTTCGCAACCTGTAAGAGAGACCAAACGCAAACGGACACACAGTCCACCCAAGGAAAGTATTGTGGCTCCTCTTACATTACATCAAAAAAATATTTTGCCTCAACCCCAACGAATTGAGCTAATTAATCTTTTGTCTCCTGTCCCTCCGCCTCAGGGCCCGTCTTCTTCAACTTCATCAAGAGCTATCTGCACTCGCGCTTCTTCCTCTAATAAAAGCAATTCTGATCATGAGAACTTACAGGCATCTTCATCTGAGGTGGGTCCATCACCGCCTCAATCGCTTCCACCATCCCAATCTGCTCCTATTGTTGCAAAAACTGTAGCACCATTGGACGAGGCTGAATGCTCTGCAAAGAAGCTGGTTGTGGTTCCTTTGAGAAAATCGATTTTTGTTTCTAGATTTGCTAGGGACACTTCTTCTGATGATATAGAGTTTTACATTTCATCAAAAATTAAGACTTGTAACTTAGCAATCCGAAAATTTAACTTTAAATACGAACGTAACGTATCATCTTTTAAAATTGATGTGGCACCTGAAGTTTTTGATACTTTGCTTAACAATTCTTTTTGGCCAACCGGGGCATTTGTTCGCGAATTTGAATACAAGCCACATAAAAATAAAAATAAAATAAATAACTTAGCTTCAATTCCTAATCGTGACACTGAGCCAAAAAACTAATTTTAAATTCTACTTTAAGTATTTTCTAGCAAAACGTTAGAGGTTTAAATACTAAATTGAACGATTTATATTTAAAAGGCTTAGACTGTGACTATAACGTAATTTGCTTTACTGAAACTTGGCTTAAACCACATATTTTTAATTCAGAGATCCTTCCTAATCAATATCAAATTTATAGAAATGACCGTAAGGACAGAATCGGTGGGGGTGTTCTTTTTGCAGTTCATTCTTCAATACCATCCGAAGATGTTTATATCCCCCTCATCGAGTCAATCGAATTTAAAGCCATACGAGTTATGGTAGGAAATGGTTTCTTTTATTTAGCTGCTTGCTACATCCCTCCTAACTCTGACTTATCGGTTTATTCTCAACATATTGCGTTACTTAGATCTTTAAGTTCAATGATTACTGCACATGACTCGATGATTGTACTTGGTGACTTCAATATGCCAGACATATCATGGACTCTTATAGACGACGTTATCGTTCCAATATCATCAAAGGATAGATACAATGTGTTTTTAGAAGATATGGCTGAGCTCTGTCTAAATCAGATTAATTTAACTCCAAACAATTTTGGCACCATTCTGGATCTTGTTTTTGTTGATGACGTATCTAAGTCATCTATGAAGATGTGCGAACCCTTGGTTATTCCAGAGGACTCTTATCACCCTGCGATTGAGGTAAATTACGAGGTTATTGGTGATTTTGGAAATAATGTTGATAAATCAAGTAGCTCAAACGCTCGTTTTATTTTCGCGAAAGCCAATTTCAAGAAATTAGATCGAGAATTATCAAAATTATCATGGCCGACGTATAAAGATGATGTTGAACGCTGCGTCCAGCATTTTAATAACACTATATTTAGCTTATTTCAAAAGTTTGTACCAAAACGGGTTTGCGTACAAAAGGAGCAATCACAACCTTGGTTTACTAAAGAACTAAAAAATTTAAAAAATAAAAAGTCGCGAACGTTTAAATTGTACAAAAAAACTGGTTTGCACACTAACTATATTAAATACTCAGTTATCCGACACGCTTATTTTGAATTAAATAAAAAATGCTACAGATCTTATTTAGGCAAAGTTAAAAGGAATCTAATAAAAAACCCTGAATCATTTTATGACTTCGTTAACTCTAGGCGCAGAGTGACTAGTTTTCCGTCTGCTATGAAATATCAAAATACCGTTTCTTGTGACTCCCAATCAATTTCCAACATGATTGCCCAATTCTTCAGGTCAAATTACTCCATTAACTCGCCTCTGAGCAAACCTTATCCATATAAACTCTGTTCCCTCACCTCTGCTATTATTCCGCAGATATCTTCCGAGGAAGTATTTTATTATTTGAGTAACTTAAAAAAATCATTTAAGGCTGGCCCCGATTCGATCCCGACGTGTTTCCTCATAAACTGTGCTAAACATATTTATGTGCCCTTAACTAATTTATTTAATCTTTCTATTAAGCTTGGGATTTTCCCTTCAGCTTGGAAAGAATCATTCATTATACCCCTTTATAAGACCGGGAGTAGGTCCTCTATAGAAAATTACCGCGGTATAGCTAAGCTTTCTGCTATTCCTAAATTATTCGAAGCTATTGTTGTTGACCATTTAACGTATTCCATATCCTCTACAATTTCTAGCACACAACATGGGTTCTCTAAGGGTAAATCTACCGTTACAAACTTGCTTGAGTTCACAACTCATGTTTCAAATGGATTCAGAGAATTTATGCACACTGATGTTATATACACTGATTTTAGTAAAGCATTCGACAGAGTAAGTCACTCTTTACTGATCCATAAACTCGATCTCCTTGGTTTTCAACCTAATCTCCTTCGTTGGATGTCTTCTTACCTCAATGACAGAACACAACGAGTTCTTTTTAAAAATAGTTCCTCAAACATTATTCATGTTTCTTCAGGGGTCCCGCAAGGAAGTCACCTTGGTCCGATTCTGTTTTTACTTTTTATAAATGACTTACCTTCTGTAATAAATTATTCAAAAATTTTATTGTATGCTGATGATGTAAAGCTTTTTAGATCGTATCATTCTGTTGAGGAAAGGTCCTTACTACAAGCGGATTTAAATAGCATGACTAACTGGTGTGAAATAAATTACATGCCACTAAACCTTAAAAAATGTAAAGTAATGTGCTTTTCTCGCAGAGCAGTTCAACCAGCTTCTTATGAAATATGTAACAATAACCTCGAACAAGTGTTTAACTTTGTTGATCTTGGAATTACAATGGACCCGAAATTTAATTTTAATCTTCACATAAATGTTACAGTTAACAAAGCCAAGGGTGTTTTTGCATTTGTAAAACGGTGGTCAAAAGAATTCAATGACCCTTACATCACGAAGGCTCTATTCACAACGTTAGTGAGGCCCATACTGGAATATGGATCTGTTGTTTGGAACCCGCGCTATCAAGTTCATTCCGACAGAATAGAGTCAATTCAAAAACAATTTCTACTTTTTGCTTTAAGGAATTTTCGTTGGGATTCTCAGTACAACCTGCCGCCATATATAAGTCGTTTAAAACTCATTAATCTTCCTACACTTGCTAGTCGCAGAGAAATGCTAGGCATTGTATTTTTGGTCAAGTTACTGACAGGCTTGATCTCTAGCCCATCTCTTCTTAGCGAAATAAAACTAAACGTTCCCTCCAGAATTTCAAGAAATTTCCGGCCTCTCTTTCTGAAGCCATGTAAAAGCAATTTTGAGTTAAATGAGCCACTCCGTAGTTTGTGTCAGGATTTTAACACTCACTCCGGTTCTTTTGATATTTCAGACTCACTTTTTTACATAAAGAAAACTATACTCAATTCTCTCAATAATTAATACATACATACATATACATATATTACTATTCGATCAGCTGATGAGCATTTGTTCTGTAGCTGAACAGTTTTAGATCTCGACACTTAACAAACCTCTGCCTTTCATGACTCGGCGCAACATATATGAAAAAACAAAATTTTTTTTTTTTATATATCCGTGCGTCATGCGGATGCGCCCCTCGCGTCGGTCGGGCGGGTATGGAGGGATAAAACCGTTGGGATTATTATTAAAAAATGCGCCCGCACTAAAAACGAAATTTTGGTGGAAGAGGAGCTACCAGAGACATTGCGAAAGCATTGTTGGAGTTTTAATATATCACAACGGCGGCCTGCTACGAGCAATATTGTCACTTGTCGTACGGAGTGTTTCATACGTGGTAGCGATGAAAATGGTATATGTTGTGATCAAAATTGTCTTAGCGGCTGCGATGGCACGAAACTGCGATTTGTGTGCGAATCTGAACGTGGAGCGCCGCTGCGTGGACGCTTGCCCGCAAACTACTACCAGTACCAGGAACGCGAATGCATAACATGCCGCCAATTGGGCGGGATGTACTGGCCTCTTGGGTAAATTATACTAGTAACCAAATGAACTTAATGTTAGTGTGCATAGTTTGCTGTACGTACGTGTACACTTGTAGATGCATATAAATACTTTGGCGCTACAAACGTACATACAAAATTAGCCTAAATTAGACTAAAAAACTGACTTGTTAATAAATTAAAGTAATATTGTTTAATAAAAGGTCATTAAAGAAAAAATTAAGTGTTGCAGTGGGCATATTGGATATCGACGAAGCGCTGGAAGATGATTCTTTTATATGTTTGGAGGATAGAACGCATGACGACGTCTCGAACACACCGCAGCCATGGGAAAGCAGCGCAATATCACCAAGACCATGCATACAAACTAATTTCCCGAACATTTACGCGTCCACGCCGAAAGTCTGCGCAAACTCTGCTAAGACCAAACGTCTTTGGTAATTAAAAACTTCTACTCAAAACGGTATAGTATGTAGTAATTTGTATTATTTAATGTATATTTTACTAATTACTTCTATATTTCAGAAAAAACAATGCGATATTATGTTTGCCGCCCAATTATGAATCAGTTTCTCTACAAAATCCAACCGTAAGTCATATAAATATGCCTATGCTCTTTTATGTTCGACGCTTTTTCATTATTTTATATGCATTCCCTTCTGTTTGAAAGAAATGCTCGATTTCATTCATATCTATGCAAATCCCCTTTTTTTTTTGTCTTTCATAATACGTAACATGGTATGTAGTACATATTATGTGCCCAGTAATAAATCTCCATTTTTCTTGCATATTACATACATACATACATACGTACATCTGCATTTATACATACATACATCCATGCATGCATATTTGCTTATTTTTTTGTATTTGCATATTTTGCCCCACGGTTAGGGTTTGTGTGATAAAATTGGGTGGAGGATCTGACGATGGTCGGTTTTATGTCACCAGATCGACCCGAGGTTGACCGGGCGAAGAACCATCAACACAACCCCTTTTTTTTTTGATTCAAGCCCTTTTTTATAGTTATCGTTGGGTTTGCTTGTGGTTTGTTGGGAAGAGAAATGAGGCTTTAGGCAGATTTAGTAGACGTTGATTTTTCTGTTCTGGTTTCACTGCCGTGTGGTAGCAGGACCAATTTTGCAATGGGTCTTGTAATCTCCCCCTTTTCTGTCACAACATCCGCCACTCTAACCTGTTTATCGGAACCTGGGTATACTTTTGTGACTCGTCCCAGTCTCCATTCATTAGGTGGTAGGTTCTCTTCCTTAATCACGACAAGATCTCCTGAGCGCAGGTTACTTTGTGGATGTTTCCATTTGATGCGCTTTTGCATCTCATTCAGGTATTCTGACTTTCATCTTCTACAAAATAATTGATGAAGTGCCTTGAGCTTTTCCCATCGATTTATTACAGAGGCAGGGTTTTCGTGGGTGTCAGGCTGGGGTTTATCCAAGAAATGTCCCCCACTAAGAAGTGGCCTGGGGTAAGCGGCTCCAGGTCTGATGGGTTATTCGAAGCAGGACTCATTGGGCGTGAGTTGAGGCACGATTCAACTCGGCATAGGAGAGTCATAAACTCTTCTAACGTATATTTTGTATTCGAGGCGATTTTCTTGAAATGGCTTTTAAAACTTTTTACCCCGGCCTCCCACAATCCTCCCATTTGTGGAGCTGCCGCTGGTATGAAATGCCAAGAAATCAATTGGTGCGAATACTTAGATAGGGTGCTACTGCGTGTTTCAGCCATAAAGGCTTTGGCTTCGGATCGTAAAGATCGAGAAGCTCCGACAAAGTTAGTGCCATTGTCGGAATAAACGTTTTGCGGACAACCTCGTCTCGCAGTAAAACGGGCAAATGCAGCCAAAAAAGACGCGGTACTGAGGTCGGTGGTAGCTTCGAGGTGTATGGCTTTGGTGGTGAAACATACAAATAAGCAGACATACCCTTTTGAAGTTCGGCATCCTCTCCCGCGATAGCTCTTAATATCAAAGGGTCCTGCGAAGTCTACACCGCTATTTGTGAAGGCCCGGGAGAAGGTGGTGCGTTCCTGGGGTAAAATGCGCATAATTTGCGTTTGAGTGCGTTTTTTATAAATGGTGAATACCTTACAATTATGAATGACAGACCGGATCATATACTTTACCCGTGGGATCCAGTACTGTGTTCGGATTATGCGTAGCATGAGCTGATTTTCTCCATGAAGGGAAATTCGATGGATGAACTGAACTATGAGTCGTTCACTATACGTTCGGTGACCATCCGTACTGTTTTTTGCAGGACCGTACTGTTTTTCAAACCTCTGTCCTGCGTAATTTTTCGAAACAGAAAAACCTGAAAATGTACTGTTTTTTCCCAAGTGTCCTGCCTTTGTCCCGCATTTTATTCGATACTTAAAAATGTACGGTGGCAGCCCTTTACTAATCAAAATGTAGGCAGTTATCGATAATAACTACCATTTCTAATGAACATATGTTTCTTGCAATGCAATTTTCGTGAATGCTGCGCAACGATTGACCATCGAACAAGAAATAGCAAACAAAATTGGTAAGTCTTCAGAAAATTGTTTGAACACTTCAATTAAATACTTTTTTTATTGTAGCGTTATGGCTCCACATAGAAAATGCACTTTCAACAATTATTTGAAAGAGAAGTACGCGTTTATAAAAAAGGCTGCACATGAGAATGAAGTGAAATGTTTGAAATGCAGTGCTGTTTTTTCCATTGCTAATGGTGGTAAATGTGATATTGAACGCCATTTGATATCGCAAAAACATCGTAAGGCTGATTTTGAAGCTTCAACCAGTCAATCCGTTCTCAGTTTTGTGCGACCACGTACAATGGATGACCAGGGAATGAAGACCAGCATCAATGAAGGTACTTGGGCGTACCACACCGTAAACCACAACTTTTTGTTTCGTTCTAATGATTGCACATCAAAATTAATTAAAAGATGTTTTGACGAAAACTATTTATCCGCTCGCACTAAAACTGAAGCTATTGTGTGTAATGTATTAGTACCACACGTATTGCAGCAAATCGAAGCTGATTTGCGGGAAGTTAATTTTATTTCCATTAAGATTTGTCCGGTGCTTGTCAGATACTTCTTGCCGCAAAAGGGGATACAAATAAAAATATTGGATGTAAAGGAACTGTCAGGTGAATCGTCAGATATTTTAACAGCTCTAATTTCCAATGTAGTGTCTAAATTTGATGTGAACCAAAAATTACTCGCTTTATGCGCGGATAACACCAACTGCAATTTTGGTGGAGCAGCAAGACGTGGAAAAAAAATCTTTTTCATAAGCTTAAAGAATCTACCGGTAATATGCTTATTGGAATAAATTGTGCTGCGCACATTATTAATAATTGTATTCAAGCCTCCCCAACAAACATCAAAAAAATATTTCTCAAACCTTGGAGAAATTCATAGTTCTCAACTTGATATCCAACGTATTTCTCCAAATTTCTCAAACCTTGGAGAAATTCATTTTTCTCAAGTTGATATCCAACTCTTCTCATTTTTTTGGTATTTTCATATGACTATCAAAAGCAATAAAGTATGAGTATAATGAATTTACATACATTTATTCACGGTGTTTTGAATTCAAAAGAAAGAAAATATATTTTCGATTTTTATTTCAGTACTGCTACTAAACGTTTGAGACCAATTGGAGAATCACATTTGAGATCAAGTTGAGAACTAACTTTATCTCAACTTGAGAATCATAATTATTGCCATACAAAAAAATTCCCCTTTTTGTTGAGAACGCTATGATTCTCAACTTGAGATGCACTTGAGAAACAACGTTGGAGGTTTGAGAAATACCTTAGTTCTCAACTTAACCTCAAGTTGAGCTCAAGCCTAAATGTTTATTGGGTCCATAGATTGTCTGCCGATAGATATTGAAGTAGTTGTAGTTAAAATTTTTTCGTACTTCTACATATATACAGTTAGAGTTGAAAATTTAAAGCAAATATGTGACGCAGTTGATGTTGAATACAAAAAATTACTTGGATTTAGTAAAACCAGATGGCTTACTCTTAAGCCGTCAATAGAAAGAATTTTAAAGCTTTATAAACCATTGAAGGAATATTTTTTACAACAACCCAAATGCCCGACTATTTTATACAATTTTTTTGGAGATCCTGCATCCGAAGCGTGGCTTTTTTTTGCACATTTTCAAGCATCTCTTTTCCACACTTATATTCTTCAAATTGAGTCCCAGAAAATCTCTATGATAGAAGTGGCCTTACTTATTAAAGAACTCAAATTTAAAATAACCGAACGCCGTGATGAAATTTTTATACCTCTAGTTGTAAGGAATTTAATTTCCGCGTTGGATAAAACGGGAATGAAATATGCAGATGAATTTAATAGTAACTCGACAAAATTTTATAATAATTGCATTGATTATTTAAATCAGTGGGATCAAGCCTTTAAAGACGTAGAAGTGATGGAATGGGTACTTCTGCGTAAATTACCATCTTGGAATTCTGTGGAAAGAAATTTAATATACGTCATGGAAATCAGAAATAAAACTGATATAAATGATGGTGAATTATTTGACGAGTTTTCTTTCGTTAAAAATTATTTAACTTCCGATAAATTAAACGAATGGGAAAACAGTGAAAAAACTGTAGTAGATAAATGGGTTGAAATATTTATGCATTTTAAAAATAATTCTATACCTTTTAAAAATATTTTAAAAGTTGTTGAATTTGCGTTGTGTTTGCCAGGCTCAAATGCCCCAACCGAAAGAATCTTTTTAATCTTAAACAACGTGTGGACTGATGAAAAATCCCAGATAAAAGTGGAAACTATCAAAGCAATATTTATAACAAAATGCAACTATGATCTTACCTGCCTAGAATTTAGGGAGTATTTACAAAATAAAAATCATTTATTAAAAAAAATTTATAGTTCAGAAAAATATCAATAATTAGATATACTTACATACATATGTACCTGTTGTGACCATAATAATAGCACCTTGATATTTAAACCATTTTCCCTACAGTTCTTTAATATTCATAAATTTTGTATAAGGTTTTGTTAATTTTATAACTACAACCAAATAAATCCACATTTCACACCTTGTACAAAAGTGATACAAAATTAACAAATTTTCACTAAAAATCCGAATCTTTATAAAAAATATTGAAATGCAGTTTTTTATAATTGCGCACTTTCTTCTTATTTTTTGAACATAAGCGTGACGCTGTTAAGAGAAAAAAAATTATTAAAAAAATCAACGGGATTTTTTAGCAACTTCAAACTTGAACTTAATTATACTAAAATTTAACTGCATTTCCATATTTTTTATACAGATTCGGATTAAAAATTTTAATTTTTAGTGAAAATTTGTTAATTTTGTATCACTTTTGTATAAGGTTTGAAATGTGGATTTATATGGTTGTAGTTATAAAATTAACAAAACCTTATACAAAATTTATGAACATTAAAGAACTGTAGGGAAAATGGTTTTAATATCTATGTGCTATTATTTTGACAAACATTTTATCATTTACAATAAGTTTTTTTACTCTCATATGAAAAAATATGCATACCAATGAAGAAAATGTGATTTATGTTTCAAGTTAAAATTGGATTGAAAAATATTTATATAAATTTTTTTTATTATTTTAATGTTGCGTAAATAAACATATGTACATCATATATCATTTGAAAAATTGTCCTGCATTTTCGATTCATATTTATGGTCACCGTAACTATACGCCAAGTCTAACGAAGCACCTAAACGGCCTCCGATCCTTATAATATCCGCTGAATCGATGAACGGGTTGAGAGGCAAAATTTCACTTTTCGCTCCAATCGACTTATCAGATTTAAGACTCTTATATTCCTCCAAGTAATATTGCTTTTGAGAAAGGCTTAATAAGCGTTGAGTAGTTGCTTTAATTTCATCAGATGAAATGAGGCAAGACTCTGCTTGAAATGAAGATTTTGTTTTTGAGTATGTTCTTTGAAAGAATCTCAGAATATATGAGATAACTCGCAAAGCCGTAGGTAAATCTGAAAATCGCTCGAGAAAAATGTTAATGTTGTTTATATATGTGGCAGCAGCGTGAACTTGTATCCTTTTTTCCTCTATGACTGTATTATAATGCTCTTCTTGTGCTGGCCATTGGGAATTGTCTTCTTGCAGCCAAGAAGGTCCCTGCCACCACAAGGCATTGTCGATCAGTTCGCTAGCTAATAATCCTCTGCTTGCTAAATCTGCAGGATTCGATGCAGAATTCACATGACGCCAGGATTTGTTTCCAACCTTTTCTATTATTTTTGTTATTCGATGTGCCACAAAGGTTGACCGAGAGCAAGGTGGTTTCCGAATCCAGGCTAGCACAATTGTTGAGTCAGTCCAAAGATTGATCTTTAAATGACTGAGGTTAAGATTATCGGTGACCGCTTCGACAATGTCCGCTAATAGGACTGCGCCACACAGTTCTAATCTAGGCAAGGATATTGTTTTTACTGGGGCTACTCTTGTCTTTGCCATGAGTAAGTTGACGAACACTTTTTTGGCGGTCTTAACCCGTAAGTAAATAGTTGCTCCATATGCTTTTTCTCACGCATCGCTAAACCCATGTATCTCGGCCTCTTCCGTTGGTGCGAATTGGACCCATCTTGGTATGCGGATGCTGTTGATTTCTGTATAACCACGCATAAATGCTAGCCATCGATCCAAAGTGGTTGATGATACTTCTTCATCCCAGCCTGTTTTTTCCAACCATATATCTTGCATGATAATTTTTGCAATAATGATTATGGGTGCGAGCCAACCTAGAGGATCAAAAAGTTTGGCGATAGCAGAAAGTATTGCTCTCTTTGTGATTTTATTCTGGTTCTCAATCGGTTTAGCGTTGAAATAGAAATAATCGGCTTGAGCATTCCATCTGATGCCAAGTGCCTTCACCGTGTTTGTATCCTTAAACTCCAAGAAATCTCCTGACAGCAAATGTTCCTTAGGTATGCCTTTTAATATTTCGCTACAGTTTGATGTCCATTTTCTTAATGGGAAACCAGCCGATTGAAGTACGTGCGTTATCTCGTCTCTCGCTGTTATAGCAGCATCTATACTGTGTTCACCGGCGAGGACGTCATCGACGTATATACATCGCTTAAGAATGGTCGATGCATATAAACTGATTGGATCCTGAGGATTGTTTCTGAAAACTATGCGTTGATACTTTACTTGGTTTTCGTTTATCAGAATTTGCCGATACATTTTCTCGATATCACTATTGAAAACGTACTTAAACAACCTCCAACGCAGGATCAGTATTGTTAGGTCGGCTTGTAAAACTGGACCTGGAAGGAGGACATCATTCAGACTCACGCCGTTTGCGGTAGGACACGAGGCATTGAACACCACTCGGACCTTTGTTGAGACACTTTTTTCTTTCAGGACTGCATGGTGTGGTAGGAAGTAACAATCGGTGGAGTCCGCTGCCACAATGTTAGTAATTTTCGTCATGTGTCCAAGTGTCTCGTATTCCTTAACAACCCTCTTGTATTCCGTTTGTAGTACAGGTTTCTTTGCTAGTCGTATCTCATTCCGGTAGAACTGAGAGCATGCACTTTTCAAGGAAGGCCCGAGGGAGACATGATTCGGAAAATCCTGTCGAAACGGTAGGGATACAATGTATTTTCCGTCAGAATCTCGTTGAGTTGTTGTTTTGAAGAGCTTTTCACAATAAGCGTCTTCTTCGCTTGCCTTCCGCTTTTTAGGAATCTCTTCCAATTCCCAGAAAGCCGCTAACTGCTTATCCACTGAAACTTCGTTGAAAAAGTAGACGATATTGGTGGAAGAACTCGTAGTTTCTGCATTGCCGGTATTTATCCAACCAAACACGGTTTCTTGGGCAATAAGTGTATTAAGCACATTTTTTCTTAAGCCATTTAGAATAATTTGGGGATAAACGTCTCCGCCAAGGATAAGATCAACTGGTTCGTTGACGAAGAACCTCTTATCCGCCAATACCAAGTCTGGGAATGCCTGCCTCGTCATTGCGCTTACTTGGCAAGTTGGCAGATTCCCAGTTAGCTGTGGTAGAACAAGAACCACTGTTTCGATATTGACTAGTGGGTCTGTGACTGACCGCAGTTGTATTGCGCACGCTTCTTTAACTTGCGCAGAGTTAGTATTGTTGATTCCCGACACTTGAGCACAGAACCGCTGTGACGGAATGTTTATTCTGCGCTTGAGCTTTTCGGTAATGAATGAACACTCAGAACCCGAATCAATGAATGCCCTAGCACAAAAATTTGTGCCATTATAAAATATGTTGACACGTGCCGTACCTAATAGCACTCCCACATTTGTGTTTGCGTAGCAAGAGTTAACGTTTTTCACAGCTTTATCATTATTATTCGTAGATTCTCGTCTCCACTGTGCTTGCCTTGAAATGGAAGGTATGTCATCTTGGGGGTTCGGAGTTCCCCTCTGAGCTGTTGCTTTGGGCTGGAATGCTTGCACATGGAGCATTGTGTGATGTCGCGAGTGACATGTACTGCAATTGAAGGAACTTGTGCATCTTGACACCGTGTGTCCAAATGATAAGCAATTCAAGCAACCATTATTGCTCTTGACATACTCTATTTTTTGAGTCGTGGTTAGTTGTCCGAATCTTTAACAATTTCGCAATTTGTGGCCATTACTTTGGAAAATTTTACATTAATGCTGCTTCACGTTCGTTGGATAAGCGCCAAACCTTTTTGGAGGAATGTCAGTGTTTTGTCGCAGGCTTTGTGGCTTCGGTGCCTGTGATATCTTACTCGCTCTCAAACCTGAAAACGATTTGAGAGGATTCGATCCATATCCTCCCATTTTGATATTTCGGTTTTGTTTTCAATGAATTGTTCCCATAGTGCCAGTCTGCATTCTGGCGGTTTTGTTGAGCACAAGTATGTAATGATTGCATCCCAATTGAAGATGTCAATTTGATGACATTGAAGTGGTGTGATGCAATTATTTATATCGCGCTGCAACTTTTTGATAGAGCTACCGCATTCACTCTCAACTGACTTTAAGCTAAAGAGAAGCTGTAGCTGGGTGTTCACTAGTATACGCTTTTTTTCGTATCTGTCACTGAGGTTTTTCCAGGCTGTTGAAAAACCTTCGTTTGTCAATGGGCACCTTTGCACGATTTCTTTCGCTTCCCCTTGGGTTTTTTGGTTTAGATGAAATAGTTTTTCAACCGGGGTAAGACGTTTGTTTATTATGTAGATAGCCGTGAACATATCTCGGAAGGAAGGCCATGAGAGATAATCTCCCCTAAAGACGTCTGTATCGCATGGAGGCAAATGAATATTATGCTCGCTAGCAGATTTGTCTTCAGTGACCTTCTCCGATTTGGTCAGTTTTTCGGAAAGTTCGGCCATGGTAGTCTGGCAGCGAACAAAACTGTAGTAACACATTTTATATGTTTTTTCTTTATTGCTGTGGAGTCTTTTGAAAATAGCTGTGTTGAACCAACGAGTTCATCATAAGCTGTTTTAGTTTTTCCCCATAAAGCTTTGAGTTCGTCTTGCTCAATTGCAATAGAGTGTTTTGTATGTTCAGCTGGGTCAGCGCTATTGTAGTCAGTTTCGAATTCTGCTACTGAGTCTGCCAAACGAATGAATTATTCGAGTTACTGTGGCTATGACTGTAGTTGAAAGTTTTCTAGAAAATGTTTATTGTATCTATTGAAATCTCTGACAAAATTAGTAGCCTAATCACGCTAGGAAAAAACACAAACGCCTCTTTAATAAACTTGGTTTTATATATGCAAGAATGTGCATATAAATGTAGTAGTATTTATTAATTCAATTGTATATATGTATTCTTCACTGAGTATTTTTCTTCACTCTTGCATTTGCGTTACATACAAAAAAAAACGGAGTAGCATTGAAATTCAAACCACGTACCTTGTGCTTATAAAAATCTGGAATGATTGCAGTGCTGATTTGTTTTAAATCTGTTTCTCTGTCCGGTGCGGATGCAAGTGTTGTGATGTGCTGGTGACTCGTTTGCCTTAATCTTCAAGCTTCAAAATGGATACCAAGTGCTTGATTAATTTCCTTGGGATATTGTGCGGTGTAAACTCGCTGATGAGTTGATAGCTGATATGTGTTGAGATAGTGGACTGTATTATTCTCACGGCTCCGATAGGACCAATATTTACACGGCCGCGTATACGGAATATACGCAACGGTATAAAGATTTATAGAAAAAAGAAGAAATGAACGATTGGTTTGGTATTAGAAAATTATTGAATTTATTCAATTTAAATCGTTATAATTTGGAATATCTGTGATTATGTGGTAGTATGAAAATGTAGAAATTACCTCCGTAGTGGCGTGGTGGCTGCTGTGTCTCTCGTCTTCGGAAAAGAAGTGAACAGTCGGAATTTGTTTAAACGCCGTTGAACCGCCAAACGGTGCACCGAGTTAAGGGGAAAGTTAACGAAAGGGCACTGTTTGGCGGCAAGTACCGGCACTCCGAAAAGTTTTTTTTTTTTTTTTTTTTTTTCGGTTACGACCAGGGAGGAGGAATCTTCATAGATACGAGCAGCCCGTGCTGCCCGCATGCCCGATTTGCCTCCAGGCACCTACGGACTAAACCCAACCTCCTTCGTACGCTGGGCCTGTGGCACCCCTGCGGGACTATCAATTCCGATATTACTTCGCAGGGCAGGCACTTATTCTTCGTCTTCACTCAGCGTGCGTTATAATTCTGCGCGGTTCGCGTTTCGCTCGTCTATTCGGAGTCTTTTCATTATTCCCGTGATGTTGTCAACACATTTGTGCCAAATATCCTTATCGGACAGCATAGCCTCCAGCAAGCCTTCGGGGGACACTGCTTTTCGCATATAACGTTCTAGATAGTTGCGTTCTGTGTCGAATCTGTGGCAGTCCATAAGTATGTGTTCTGCGCTTTCAATTTTCCCATCGCAATGTAGGCAGAAGGGGTGGTCAACGTGCTTGTATTTATATAAATATTGTCGGAAGCAGCCATGCCCGGTAAGGAACTGGGTGAGGTAGAAGTTTGTTTCTCCGTGTTTTCTCTTAATCCACTCGTCTACCCTTGGGATCAATCTCTTTGTCCAACGTCCTTTTGGGGACGAGTCCCACCTTTGTTGCCACTCGTCGGTGCTTTGTTGCAGGATCTTGTTGCGTTCACTTGGGCTATGCTTTATTGCTGCCGCCGTTCTGGCAGCTATGTCTACCGGGCATCTTCTAGCCAGCAAATTTGCAGCCTCGTCTGACACAGTCACGAATGCACAGCATACTCTAAGAGATGATAATCTGTGCACCGAGGCTGGTGCTCTCATATATGAGGTTATAGGGGTCGCGCTTGCCCAGATTGGCGCCGCGTACATTAGAATTGATGAGCTGACGCTCGAAAGCAGGGTTCTTTGTTTCTCTTTTGGGCCTCCCATATTTGGCATGAGTCTTGCAAGAGCCATACTGGTCTTCCTTGCCTTCTCACTGGCATATTTCAAGTGTTCCTTAAAGTTCAGTCGTGGATCGAGTACGACACCGAGTTATTTTAAAGTTTGCGCTGACATTACAGTATGTTCTCCTATGCGGATTTGAATCTTTTCCAGCTTTTTTCGACTGGTCATGAGCAATGCCTCTGTCTTGTGATCAGCCAACTCTAGTCCTGCGTTCTGCAGCCAAGTTTTTGCTGACGCTATTGCTTCGCTACACATGCGCGACACGTCCACCAGATGTTTCGCCACTACTAAGATCGCTATGTCATCCGCATAGCCTATTATAGACACGCCCTCGGGTTTTTCAATTTTAAGGATGCCATCATACATGATGTTCCAAAGGATTGGTCCGAGGACCGAACCCTGCGGCACACCACCTGTGACATGGTACCTTTTCGGGCCTTCATTTGTATCATAAAATAACTCTCTTTCGCTAAAATAGTTTAGGAGTATTCGGGTCAAGTAGTCTGGAATTTTCATCTCTATCAACGCCTTAATTATGTAGTTCCAGTTGGCGGAGTTGAATGCATTTTTTACATCCAGCGTAACTACAGCGCAGTACTGTTTGGTTCCTTCGAACCATCTTTTGCCTTCAAGTGCTTTACGTGCTATATCGCAGACAGACGCAATGGAATCGACAGTTGACCGCATTTTTCGGAAGCCGTATTGTTTATTTGAGAGCCCGTCGTCATTTTCCGTAATCTCTTGGAGTCGGGCGCTTGTGATTGATTCAAATAGTTTCCCTGCAGTGTCCAGCATGCACAGAGGCCTGTACGAAGAAGGCTCTTCTGGGGGCTTGTTGCCTTTGGGTAGTAGAACTAGCCGTTGCCGCTTCCATTTCTTTGGAAAAATGCCTTCTTGAATGCATTTCGTGTATAGATTGCTGAAGGTTTCAGTCTTCTTCTTAACTACATATTTAAGAATGCTATTTGGGATTCCATCCATACCTGGGGACTTGCTGGTTTTTATTCTAGCTGCAACAGCGAGCACTTCATTATTTGTTACCGGAGGGATCTCGGCGGTTTCTACTACTAGCTCCCTCGGTACACTGCATATTTCTTGTTGTGGGAAAAGGCCTGAGACGATCCGCTTCATTATAAGTGGGCATACTGGCGGTTTGGCGTTGTACCCTTTCAGTTTTTTCAGGACGATATTGTACCCGCTACCCCAAGGATTGTCGTCAACGTCTTTTACTAGCTCTGCGAAGGCCTCGCGCTTGCTCTTTTGGATTGCTTTTCGTAGTTTTATTCGGCTGTGCTTGTATGCAGCTTGGAGATGTTGATACTGGGGATTATTTCTTGCCCTCTGTCTCTGGTGTTGCCGGCGCAGTCTTAGGCATTCCCCTCTTAGCTCCGCTATTTCGTTTGTCCACCAGTACGCTGGTGCTCTTCGGTTACCACTCTTTTTCCGTGGCATTGACGCATCGCAGATGTCAGTGATTAGCTTTACTAGTGCATTAGCACATGTGTTGGGGCTTCCAGAGCTTCCATCAAGTGTTTCTGGTATGAGTTCTGTCATGTATTCCAACATGCTGTTATCTAACATTTTTGTTTTCCATCCAATGCTTTGCACTTTCGACGCTCTCCTTTTATTCGCGGAGTTTCGAGACGGGTGGATGGTTAAGTAGATGGCAAAGTGGTCGCTGAATGTAAACTCCTCTGAGACGTCCCATGTTATTTTATTGAATATCGCAGAGCTGCTGAATGTCAGGTCGATGATCGAACTCGCATTGCCTTTTTGGTAGGTATTTTTCCTTCCTTTGTTGAGCAGCACGATGTTAAGACTGGCAAAGGCTTCAAGCAGCGCCTGGCCCCGTGGGGTTGTTTTTGGGCTGCCCCATTCAACTGCCCACGAGTTGAAGTCTCCAGATATTACGAGTGGTGCTTTTCCCGCAGCATCGGTTACCAGACGGCTCAGCATGTTTTTATAACTTTCTATTGGTTCGCTTGGAGGCGCGTAGCAGCTGTAGAAGTGAATTCCACCGATTTTTGCGTAGATGAAGCCCTCATGTTGACTATTACCTCTGATTTCGATGGGCGTGGCCCCACATGCCCAGATTGCAGCTTTTTTCCTTCTGTCTTGGAGCCAATTTCCTTCCACTGAGGGTTCTTTGTACTGCTCGCTGATGAGTGCAATATCGATATTTTGCTCGTAGATTGCCTGCTTTAAAAGATCTTGTGGCGCCTTGCAATGGTTTAAGTTTATTTGTATGCACTTAATCATTATTTTAGTTGGTTTACCGCTTTTTTATACGCAGGGCACCTGAAGCTTCCAGTAGGGTGGTCTTGTGCGACACCAGTCGCTGTCTTGCAAATGGCGCATTTGGGTGCTGCTTTGCACTGCTTGGCAAAGTGTCCTTTCTCCCCACAACGAAGACACGTACCGCTGCGATCTTCGGCGGACTTGCAATGCCTGGATATGTGTCCAAAATCGAGGCATCGGTAACACCTGGTGGGACTGAATAGTTCCCGAATTCGGCAGTTGACCCAGCCTATGCGAATTCGTCCCGCCTCTACCAAGGTTTTTGCGTCTCGCACTGAAAGGCTTAAGAGCGCAGTTTGTGTTCCATTTCTTACTGTTCTTATGGATTTGACTGAAACCGGCTTCCCATAATTTACTTCGGGGAACTGGTGCTTGATTGCGTCGCCAATCTCTTCTTCTGTTGTTGCCGCATCCATGTCGAAAATCTCCACGTTTAGTGTGTGTGTCAGGACTTTTACATCTGCGACATTTTTTAGTACCTCGTTAGCGCACTCCCTGAACTTGCTTGCCACGTGTCCAGTGTTGTCGCGTAGTTGGACTAGTAAGTCTCCTCTAGATGTGGTGACAATTTTGTTGACACTTTGCCCTAGTTCTTGCATTGCGGGTTGCTTCTTCATTTGCTTGATGATGTCCGCATATGTGGTTTCGCCTGTTTTTGATATTATTACCGCATCGGGCTTCGACGCTTTTCTTGCGGTTTTGCTCAATTTTTTCTGGGTTTGCACCAAGGTCCATTTGTTAGCTGGGGTTTCTGCCCTTGCGGCCGCCTTGTTTCTTATATTTGAATCGGTGTTACTTTTAGTCGATTCGACCTGCATTTGCCGCATGTTTACTGTCGGCTTGTTACCCTTTCGGTCACTTGAAGTTTGGACGTATTGCTCTCTGGTTTTCTTGTTTCTTTTGTTGCTTACGTCCGCGTTCTGCACTTCTGTTGCCTCTTTGTGCAACTTCGCAATTTCCCCGACTAGATCGCGCATGGGTTGGTGAATGGATCTTCTGCCTCCGCCTATCATGCTTAGAAGCTCATTTATCTTATAGCCCAACTCTTTCATAGGGCTTTTGACGTTTGCAGGAGAGTTTTCGGCCATAGGGGCTACCCCACGGCACATATCCGGTGGTGAGGAGCGCGAACGTAAATTTTCTGCAGCTTTCTCAACATTCATCTGGTGACGTCTTTCCGCGTTAGGAGAACATTCAGTGGGGCCTTTATCGCTTATATCGGCTTTTTTGGCTTTTTTCGCTTCTTGACATCCGTCGTCTTCTAAAGCGAGCGCACTTCTCTTTTGGACTTCGCTTTTTTCGGCTTCAGTCCTTTCCCTTACTCTCGGAGGGGAGTGCATAACACCTGAACTCCGCCTAAATGGGTTTTCGGCGGGTTCAGCCATTCGCCATGAGTTTCGGATTAGTCCGCTGCTAATTTTGTGCACACCGTTGTATCAGGAGTCATCGTATACTGCTTTATCGACGTATGGGTTGTGTCCTTGCTATTCGGAGGAAAACCGGACTTAGAGGTTTGCTTATCGACGAAAGTCACTGCTTTATCACTTTCACTATTTCCAGCTGTTTTGCAGCTTGTAGTTGAACACACACTTTGGGTCAGCTGTTTAGTGCGCCAAAAATAGTTTTATTTGCTGTTGGTGTTGTTTTTGTTTTCTTTATGAAAACCCAAAACAAAACAAAACGTAGGCTGAAAAAAAGGTTTATAAATTTTCTTACAGATGATGATACTTATCTGGATTCCGTTTGTGTCGGTGTTTTTCACTGTTGCAGGGAAGCGGGTAGTTTTAACAACCGCCCTGTAAACTTTTTTTTCGGATACACCGTCACTTGTCACTATATATCTTTGATAAAACACAGAGCTAATAAGTTTGTCGACTGTTCACAACAATTGCTGTCTTGTATGTCCGAAAAGTTTAAAGGACTATGTGTGTGTGTGTGTGTGTGTGTATGTGGGTGTAAGTGTGTGTATGTGTTTGAGTGTGTGCCTGCATATCGCTTACTAGGGTTGCGTGTACGATTTGTCGGTCGAAGGAGGGTGGCGATGAGATTTAGGCCGGAAGCCTAAACAGCGCTTATTGAGAATATAAATAGCCGTAAACATATCTCGGAATGTTGGCCAAGAAAGGTAGTCGCCTTTAAAAACTTCTGTATCACAGGGAGGGAGATGTATGTTGTGCTCACGAACTGACTGCTCTTTAATGTCTTTTTTTTCGTCTGCAAGCACTTCCAATTGAGTAGCCATTGCGGACATACATTTAACATAACTACCGAAGCTCACTATGTTTTTTCCTAATGGCCCTAATGTCCTCTTTAGTTAACCCATCTGAGTTGCTGAGCACATCGTATGCTACCTTTGTTTTGTCCCACATAGCCTTTAATTCGTCTTGCTGTATAGCAAGTCCGTGTTTGTTTTGTTCCGAAACTGGCGTGTTGCTGTAATCAGATTCGAATTCGATTACAGCTTCTGCCATGCGAATGAATGATTCCATGATTGGGATAAAACAACAAAGAAAAACTCAAGGAAATATATCGTTTTCCATAAATATCTGTACAACGAAAAAATCTAAATAAGACTTCAATCCAGAAATTTTAACACCATAATTTCAATTTGTATTCACTTGTACAAAACTTGTTTTATTAGATATGCAATGTGTATGTATATATGAATATCCGTATTTTTGTATATTATATGTATGTTATACTTATGAATGTATATTATATGTATGTATGTACACACGTTAATGCAAAACTACAAGCATTGATTTTGTGTATGCGGAATGAACACTACAAAAAAAGTGAATATAATTAGTGCAAAGAACTCACAAATGTGATTGAAAAAATGAGGTTAAGAATCCTCAGAACTAAGTGTGGTGTTGTTGGTGTAATGCTGCTGCAATTTTAATAAGTTTAAAAGGAAACAACACGAAAAATCTAAAAATTTATGAAAGCCGATAACTGAGTAAATAAACTGAAACGTGCTTTGCAAATTTGGATATTAATTAAAATCCCATATAAGTGATTCTTGCGTGAGTTTAATTAGATTGAAAGTGTACACCAACAACACTAGTGTTTTTTTTAATGCAAATCACCGTGGGTTTGTGTGTGCATCAACAACAGTGTGTCAATTGCTTCACTAAGGGTTGTTTTTAAATCACTCAACTCTTCCTCCACAAGATCACTAGAGGATTTTTATTATTATTTTTTTTTTTTTTAATTTCAATTCGAATCGCGCCAAATAACAAATTTCTATATGTGATGTGTGTGCAAAGAAATATCAACCACGTACCTTCGTTATATTTTATTGCGGTTGTAACTGGTGAGACAAACAATGACGTTGTATTGGCAAGTGCTTTTGTTGCTGAAAATCCTGTGGTGGCAAATAGAGCTGTGGCAATCTTTGATGCTGCGATGAACAGTGGACTGTATGTTTTTGTTGATGTGCTTTTTCGGGTTCAAATCTGGAAAATTCGGACCGGTTCATAAATTCTCGGCGTAAAGGACCATGACCACTTGGTGCATAAAATGAGAGTTATCTCCAGTGGGCACCAGTGTTTAATCGCAGTGAAAATAAATAAATGAAAAGCCGAGAATAAGTTTGGTTGTCAATTCAATATATGCAAGTGCAAGGTTTTATTTGTTATAAGTTAGTTATATTACAATATTACCTTAATAATTTACGTTGGGTGGTAGCTGAACCGTGTTGTCTCTAGAATGTCCAAAAATCGAGTGAGTTAACAGAAGTTCACACAACCGGACTGAACCCGAGAACCAAGTTTTAAAAACCGTTTTAAGAGGAAACTGTCCGAAATTATTTCCCCGGAAAACTGTAAGTTTTCCAGCATTGCACATGCATGTGTGTGCACAATTAAATACTTTACACATGCATGTGTGTGTACAAAGCTACTTTACACATGCATGGATGTGTACAAAGAATAAAACTTTACATTAGGGTGGCAAACTCCAAATGGATAATTTGTAAATATGTATTTAGACTGGAGGCCTAAGCAACATATTTTCATACAAATATGTATAGCCTTTATTATATGTGAATGCATTTATTTTATAGTATACTTATTAATTTCAGTAAAACTCAATGTAGATCATGCATGTATGTACATACGTAAATATGAAAAGACATGCAATTATTAAATTTTTTCTGTTTAATTGCTTTCATAATGTAACCCCTATCATTTGCAAAAATTGGCGCCATCATAAAATCTTTCAGTCGAATCTTGTCTCATACAGCCGGATGTGGTCTCATACATCCGAATGCGCATGACTAGTTGTACAACATATTTGGCTCTCTTTGTACAACGAATGCCTCTTTTTCTGAATGCGACTGAGCGCAGTATTCTCAGCTATCTGCACACTCATTCAGTCATCGCGCTTGCTGTGAGCAGAATGCGTAGAATGCTGCGCTTACGTGTGAATGTGTTAAAACGGCGAATGACTACATTCATGCATACGTCTCATGCATACGTCTACTAGGTATGTAACGTCTTGTTTGAAAAATAAGCATTTATCAGGGTGCAACTTGAGGTTATATTTTCTACAGGTGGAAAATACATCTCTTAAATTTTTTATCATATGTTTTTCAGAACATCCTAATACTACTAAATCATCCATATATAGGAATGCCTGTGACGGTTTGAGACCTACGAATGCTAAGGTCATCATTCTTTGAAACAAATTTGGAACTACTTTTAAACCATATGGTAATCTCTTAAAGCGGTAAGTTCCACCGTCTGCTGTAAACGATGTTATATCTTTGGATTCTAGGCTTAATTCAGTTTGGTGAAAAGCGGACGTTAAGTCTAAACAAGAAAAATATTTTGCTCTTCCTAATTGATCTAAAATATCATCTATTCTCAGTAGTGGAAACTTGTCTGCAGTTAATTTTTCATTTATTTCTCGGTAGTCTATTACTAGTCTCCAACTTTTATCTGTTTTTCCTGGAAGTGATTTTTTAGGAACTAATAGTATAGAACTGTTATATTCTGACAATGATGGTTCTATTAAATCATCAACTTTCATATATAGTTTTTGTTTGTAAAAATTGTTGGCAGTGATGGGTTCACTTTCTAAAGCAAATATGCCTATGAATTCTGAACATAGTGTATTTAGTTGCTGACTAACGAATGGTGGAAAATGTTTATTTAATCTGTCTAATTTTTCTTTATTACTGTGTTTTTTTTAAGCTATTTTTGATTATTAAATAATCAGATAAATCTTCTGCTTTTACATCGTAGTTCTGAATGGTTGCAATTTTGTTTGTTGTGTTTATGATTCTTACAAATTCTTACATTTATTCGCTATGGTATTGGCAATAAATATACCTTCAGCGAGTTCTTGATGTTGGATAAATAGTTCAATTTTATCAGTTTTTATATAAATTTGTCGTACTACTTCCGATCTAGCAGGTTCTGTAATGGTATTAATACTCGTAGTTAGTTTATTTGTCATTCGAATAGCTATGTCTTCAGGAAAATCATAAGGCCTTAGAGTTAACAAATATTGACCTTTTTGGTTATCTAAAATGCAATTATACTTCTTAATAGAATCTAATCCTAAAATTCCTGTACATGGAATTGGAAAATTGTCTTCTACTATGTGGAATTTATGTCTGATTAAAAGATCATCGGCTATTAAGTCTGCTATCACTATTTCCAAAGTGCTTATTGTGTTCTGGCCAATACCTTTTAGATCTGTAATTTGCGTAGTATTTATAAAGATAACATTGCAACGGAGTTATTTAGACTAGTTCTGGAAGATACTTAGCTGTTTAAATGTAAATTAAGTACACATATTTTTCTTTTTGCACTATCTATTGTTGAAGTGGAGTTTGCTGGTTTTCCTGTCGTTGATTTTCTTGTTGGTTGTAATTGCGTATATTGCGACCATTGTTTCAGTTATTTGGTCTAGTTGATTATGATAATTCCTGTGCTGTCTGTGTTGGTTATTGGTTTGTCTATTGCTGTTCCTATAGAGTGGGGATGGTATATAGTTGTTACTTTGATAACCTCTACGGAAGTTACCACGATAATGTCCCTGTTGGCGTATTTGTAATACTGAATTGGGATTACCTGTTATTTCAGTGCAACTGTTTGTAAATTTGGATATTAATTCGTTCATAGATGTGACCGTTCCAGCCTGTATTATCATTTTGACTGTTTCGTTAGAGCAATTTTTGCATATAGCTTTTACAGCTGATTGTGTATAATATTTGGTTGCTAATTCGGAAGAAAGTCCGTCTGAGATATATGCTCCTTCTAAAGATTTTGTCAGTTTTTCTATTTCGTTTGTATATCGATTGGCTGTCTTAGTGCGTTGTTGGAGCATTCCATGAAAAAGTGGAACTCTGAACTGTTTTACAAATATGCATTTTTTATATATTATTGCACGTACATAGTGAGATTATGTTCTCATCTAAAATAATTTACAAAAGTTGTAGTGAGTATGTCTCATTTTTTGTAAATACCGTTATTTATTGAGAGTAACAACAAGTCGAATTTTTTTCATTAGTCTTTACACAACTTTTTGCGAGATCGCTGCCGCTATTGTTTATCAGATAGAAACTAGATTTATGTTCTTAGTTATAGTGTATGGTCCGCTGTATTTAACTGCATACTAATTTTTTTGGTTAAGTGTCTTTTTGATTAGAAATTAATCATAACGGAAAGGTAAGTTTCGATGTCCCATACGTGACGCTTAATTCTTTTTCTATTAATAATTGTAAAACAAGTCGACTATACAAATTGAATTTTTCTGTTAACAGCTAACTTTTAGCGGTCTAAAAACTGGTGAAACAATTTTGTTTGAAATCGTTTTGCTTACAATATATTCTTGGTGATAATAAAGTGTCTGTACGTGACGCCGAAGAATAAGTTATCTGACATCTTCAACTTTTACTGGCGTTTGTAATAAACAAAGCCCTTTTTTGTACTGCAAATCTCAATAACGCAAAAATGAGCGACCAGCAACCATCAACCAGTGCTAGCCGCATGCGAAAATTTCGAGAAAAGCAAAAAGAGAAAGATTCAAACTTTACCGCTAATGAGACTAAAAGATTGCGTGAGCTTCGTAAACGAAAAGCAGAAAATCTTTCTGAAGGTGAGTTAAAAGCAATTTTACTTAAGGAAAGGGATAAGAAGAGATTGCAAAGGGCAAAAAAGCGGGTTGAACTTAAAAATCCAACTGATTCTCCTGCATGTACTGAATCTCCGTACAAGTCGAAACAGACTTTATCTAAAGCTGTTCAAAAGGCTCTAAAAGCACTGCCTCAATCACCAAGAAAGAAAAAAGCGGTTCTTACAGACAAGGATACAGTTTTTGTTTTCATCAATAAGTTGTTTGACTTGATACATAAAGAAAATTAAGACTTACCTTCAGCGGAAATTATTTGGAGTGACGGCCCTTCATCGGAATTTAAGAACCGTTATGTGGTTAAACTAACATCAATGTTGAGCGAAAAGTACAAAAGGCCCTTTTATTGGAAATATTTTGCTACATCGCATGGAAAAGGTGTGATAGACGGAGTTGGCGGAAATATCAAAAGACTTGTAAGAGAGAAAATGATGAGCCAAAATGAACATGTTGTTGTCCAATCAGCCAAGGACTTTTCTGATTTAGCTTCTCAATTAGTCACAAAAACCCGTGTGATTTATGTGCCATCCTCTGAAATTTATGAAAGGATTAAAAGTGCATCGCCGTGGGACAATGCCAAAGCGATAACTGGTATTTCCAACTTCCATTTTATTAAAACTGTGGAGAAAGTTGTGGAGTGCAGAAAACATTGCCTTTCCCAAGATAAAACTGTATTTACATATTGATTTTTACATATATTATAGATTTAAGTTGAACTATGTCCCGTACGTGACGCGACTTGTCTGTACGTGACAAATATAAAAAAAATTTTTTGAATTATAAATATGTGTTTTAATTAATATTTTTTTTCGCTAGTAGCAAGCTTGATCCTTAGTTATAATTTCCTTCGAATACACTTTTTGTGCATCTGTAATATATTCGCTGAAATCTGAATAAAACTATAACGATTTCGAATGTTGGTTGACTTGATGTGTCCCGTACGTGACGTGGGTTGTTTGCATTTTTCTTCAGTATTTCATGACTTTTTTTTAAATGTTTCTTCGCACTATTAAAGACTAGTATATAATCTATTAAATTAGAGAAAAAAAGTATATATCTGATAAAACAATTAAGTGCTATATGTAATATAAACCGTAAAATTAGTTGAACTTGTCTGTACGTAACAGTGGAATACACCTGTTGGATATTTAGTAGTTTGGCTGTTAGTACTTCTACTGACTTGCCTTTTATACTGCGTTATAATTTTAGTTTTATTTCTAGTATTGTTAGTTCATTACTTTTGAAATTTCTAGCTGTGCCTTTAAGTTTTGTTTAAATCATCAAAATAGCTATGGATTCGTGGCTATCCTTAATTTGATCAAGGTTGTCAAGCGCATCCAAGAAACTAGATTGGTTTTCTGGCCTACCATCAAACTCGAATAGAATTGAAGATGCAGTCTTAATAAATTCTACCGTTGTTTGTACCATTTTGAACTTAGTTTTTTGGAATTTTAGTTTTTGTAATTCTTTCTCTGACTGTTCTTCTTCGTCTTCCTCTAAATCGGGGGTTGTATCTAACAATAAGGGTTCAAAGTCAATTAGTGTTCGAATATGTTGTACCTGGCAAGTGAGGATACTAGTTTATCTCTGACACTTCAAAATATTTGATATGCTTCTATTTCGTGACTTTTAGTGAGCTGGCTGTTTATATCTCGTATTTCCTTACCTTATCTATTGAGAGATGTTAATATTTTTGTTAAATGTTTGACTACTGTCCCTGTCCTTATTTTTATGTTTTTATTTATACATTTGTAAGATTTCTCTGCTATTCTTTTTTCTTCTAAAAATATTTTTCAAACTTCTTCCCATCGGCCCATTAAAAATTTTATTAAGTTTTAACTAAATATCTATTATACTTTATCTAAACCATCAGCGCGGCTTTTATATTTTTTCTTAAATATCTTATTATGTGTAGAGTATATTTTTATACCCGAGCGTACTTGTACACAAGGGTATTATAACTTTGTTCACATAACGGTTGCTTGTAACAGCAAAAAATAATCAAGATAGATATAGACATACATATACCAGAATGAAAAGAGAAGTCGATTTAGCGATGTCTGTCTGTCCGTCTGTCCGTCCGTCCGTGCAGACGATAACTTGAGTAAAAATTGAGACATCTTAATGAAATTTGGTACATAGATTGCTCTTTGGACAGGGTAGGTTGGTATTGAAAATGGACAAAATCGGTCAATAACCCACCTCTCATATAACGGAGTTTTGAAAAATGCATAAACTCCGTTTTTTCGGTATCCGTTTAAGCAAATTAAGTGAAATTTGGTATTTGGAGAGATTTTGAGCTAAGAAATTAGGTATTTATGAATTTTTGAAAAATAGGCGTTGCCGCGCCCTCTTATGAAACATTTTCTGTATCTCAATAACGGTGTAAGGTATCGTTACAAAATTTGGTGAACATATTTCCCTTGATATCACTATTATTATCGTAGAAATTTTTTTAAATCGGATCATAACCATGCCCACCTCCCATATAACGGAAATTTTGGAAAATGCTAAATTTTCGTTTTTTCTTTTTCTGTTGGAACATATTAATTAAAATTTGATTTTTATGATTTTTTATGAAATTTTGAAAAATGGGTGTTACCACGCCCACTTATAAAAAAAATCTGTATGTATCTCAATAATGATGTAATATATTGCCACAAAATTTGGTGAACAAATTGTTCTTGATATCACTAGCATCACCGTCAATAATTTTTGAAATCGGACCATAACCACGCCCAACTTCCATATAACGGAAATTTTGAATAAATGCAAAAAACTTTGTTTTTCAGTATTTATTAGAAGAAATTGAGTAAAGTTTAATACTAGCAGCGTTTTGAAAAAAAAACGGGAATTTTATGATATTACGGGCACCGCACAAAAATACATCGCGAGGGTATATAAAAATCGGTTTCGCCCGAATTTACCATTTCTTACTTGTTAAAAATAATACAATGCAACTGAATATTGTTATTAGTAGTAACATTAGTTTTATAGAGTCTAGTGCCTCTGTGTGATCAACAACTTCTATTTGGTTAACGACGTTGGCGTCGGCATTTTTTATTTTGGAGTTTTCTCCACCCATTTTTGTTTTTAGTACATACTCGTAATATATATTTATTGTAGTTTACGGCAAGAATTTTTAAATTCTTGCCGACTAATAGGCAGCCGCTAGGTTTTCAAAATATATTTATTTTTTTTTTAATTAGTTTGTGTGTATACGTATGTTAGCATACTTAGACTTAAAAAAAATTTTGCTGGATTTTTTCTTCTCTGTTGCCATTGAAATGTTGAATTGTTGGTACAAATCTGCATGGCGCTGCAGCTGGTACTGGTGCTGGTGCAGAGTAAGAAGAGGCAGGTGCTGGTTCAGAGTAGCCATCGCCGTATGATGAAGATAACATACCGTCTTATTTGCGCACGTTGGCTGTGCTATTTACGTCAGCCATGGCGATGATTACGAACACGACGATGTTGGTGAAGGATTTCATTTTCTGACCAGTTGGCTTCTACATCTGATATCATTTTTTTTAAATTGTAATAATTTCGTTTTATTAGTCAATGTTTTGTTTTAAAGGACTTTCTCAGCAATTAATATTGCTATTTTTAGCCTTTCTATATTATTTTAGGCTTTTTAGCAAGTTATTCTTGCAGATTATAGCCTTTTTGTTTTGTTTAAGTCCTGTCAGACTTTTTTAGCAAAATTTATTTTGCTATTTTTAGTCTAGCAGGATCGCCATGTAACGAATAATAATAACGGGTGTTTTTTTTAGGGGTATAGAACTTCGAATTGAAATAAAACACAAGATAATCGTTTTAAGGTCCATCAATTTGGCTTTATTGGAAGGATAATTTTATGTCATTAATGTTTAAATACGATTTCGGGCATGTGGCCGCCGCGGCTGGCTCGAATAAAGCCAATTCTACAGGTCCAATTTTCAACCACTTTTTCGAGCATATGGGGCCGTATGTCGGCAATAACGCCACGAATGTTGGCTTCCAATTCCCCTAACGTTTCTGGTTTGTTGGTGTAGACGAGCGACTTCACATATCCCCAAAGAAAATAATCCAATGGTGTCAAATCACACAATCTTGGTGGCCAATTGACAGGTCCATTCCGCGAAATTATGCGCTCAGCGAATGTTTCCTTCAATAAATCGATTGTGACGTGCGCTGTGTGGCATGTAGCGCCGTCTTGTTGGAACCACAACTCATCCATATTCATGCCATCCAATTCGGGAACAAAATAGTCGGTTATCATGGCTCTATACCGGTCTCCATTAACGGTAACTGCCTCTCCAGCATTATTGCGGAAGAAGTATGGCCCAATGACTCCACCAGCCCATAGAGCACACCAAACAGTCAGTTTTTGTGGATGTAATGGCGTTTCAAGGGTCTCATGTGGATTCTCTTCACTCCAAATGCGGCAATTTTGCTTGTTGACGTAGCCATTCAACCAAAAATGAGCCTCATCACTGAACAAAATTTTGCGATGAAAATCAGCATCGAGATCAATCTCATTTTCGGCCCATACACCAAAATCACGACGCATTGCATGGTCTCGCGGCTTTAATTCTTGCACAAGCTGGATCTTGTAAGGTCGCAAGCCAAGATCTTTGCGCAAAATCTTCCATAAAGTTGATGGACAAAGCTCCAATTGCTGTGCACGGTGGCGAATCGATTCATTCGGGTCCTCTTCAACACTTTGCTCTACAGCGGCAATTGTTTCTTCGGTGCGCACTGTTCGACGTCTCTGCGGATGCGTATTATCACATAGAGTAAACGTAGTGCGAAAACGATTCATGGTTAACCGAATTAATTGCTCTGATGGACGATTATGTCGACCATAAAATGGACGGAGCTCACGGTAAACTTCGCGAACTGAACCATTATTTTCGAAATAAATTTGCACGATTTGCAAGCGTTGTTCTTTTGTCAACCTGTTCATGATGAAATGGCAAACCAAACTGAACATAAATGACATTAGAGTTGCCAGATTTGACCACAAGATGCCAGTTTTATCTCTATTCGAAAAACAAACCTGTAAAAAAAACACCCTGTACAAGCAGGTTCTCTGTTTGATTACAATTGATTTTATTTTCACATTTCACGCTTATTTATACTTACAATATTCTTATTTACTTATGCTTAACTATGTACAGCCAAATGCCCAATTGTGCATACATAAGCTTATGTGTACAAACATAAGTGCATTGGCTTGTACTCGAAAAGTGCTGAGTGCATCAAGTTACAGAACATTAGCTGCCATGAAAGCCGCAATTTATATAAATATGTATGTTTCTTGATACACTACAGGTGTTTGGTTTTGTAATGAAACTTACATGATAGACTATACAGTTTACCGAGATTCTTGATGTCTATCAGACCGTGTAGGTATAGAGTTTAAGGAGCGTACTCTGCTTTTATTAACCAGCTAAACTTCAGCGAATGGGGAGGGGATCTTGCTCCTACACTGACTTTTTATTTGGTCACAAAAAAAAATTTAAGCAGAGAATTTTATCTGTAGCGTTCAAATCGACCGCAAGTTTATCAGTTGGTGACCACCGACGAGCGTTTCAAAAAAAAAAACTCATAGTTAATGTTTTATTGAAATCAACAAAAAAAAAACCACAAGAAAAAAGAAATTGTCTAAGCCATCTGGCCTTACCTGTCTTTACTGCGGAAGCTACTAAAGAAGCCATTGCAGGTTGCCATATTCATACTCACCGGATATCATGGAGGCTTGCGCTGTTATTCGCCTCTCCTTCTCTTACCCGCCCTTCCTGCTAAAGGAATTTACTAGAACTTGCTTCCTTTAGCCCATCATACCTTTTCCCGCCTCTCTCGCAATTTAAATCAAGTTTACTCCATCATTTCTACTTCATGCTCCATATTACAATTTAAAAATGTATTCATCATTTTTATCTATGTTCTATTGGAAATTAATTTAATGTCTATTTAACAGTGCTATATTACATACTCTCTAGCTCCGCTCTTAACATACTGTGGGCTCTAGCTGTCGCTCTTACATATGCGTATGCATTTATATACATATATACTGTTGAAATTTCTAACATCGTTTGTGACCATATAAGCTAAGTTCCAAAAAATACAATAGGGAGATTATAATGCAAGTGTTTAGATCAAAAACATTGGGCAAGCTACATTAGCTAACATCCGCACGCACATACCAAAAATTCATTTAAGCTCTGCTTATTACTAGTGGGGCGCTCTCAATCCGCTCTTAGCTTCCAAACATTCCAAACCGATTTGGATGGTCAATTTTTAGCATTTGCCATTCCTCCCGTTCGTATAGCTCGGGTGGATGAAGGGAATGCTACATACATATGTATGTACGTTAATTGTTTGTTGAGCGTTTTGCCTCTGCTATATTGGTGTACAAAGTATATGGAGTATTTTCTTTAAAAAAAAAATATGTACGATACACAATTTCCGCTTATGCTCTACAGAATTACATTCTATGTATGTTACCGGAACTATGAGATAACATAACCCTATCCGGAAGAGAAAGCATCATATATTCACTTGGATTGAATTTAAATTAATTTTGAAAGTTTTTTTTTTTTTTTTTTTTTTTTATAAATATATTTTTTTTTTGTTCAAGAGTTAAGTTATGGGAAAAAATTACTATCTCCAAAATATATAAATACATGCAAATACATATTACGAGAATAAGATAAATTTCTGGAAAAGAAATGACTAACTTGGTTCGGGTCCACCGTCCACTGGCCAGCCGTCGGGGGTACGTCGAATTGGTCATGTTGATTAAATATTCTATCTTTTATATGTATTCACTCGTGTATACACGCACACATATGTATGTACATATGTATTTAAATATATTTTGAACTGCACATATGTAAATATGTAACTATGCATATAGAAAGGAAAAATATTTTTTTTTTTTTTTTTTGTTTCTGATGCTTTCACTCCTTACAAAATCTTCTTAAATTTTTTTTGTTTTTCTTTTTGTTTAAACTGACAGTAGCCGGTTCCAAACGCTGCGGTGCTGGCGGAACCCCCTGTTTAATCCACCTGCTTTCCTCATCCAATTCGGGGTTTTTAATTTTTTTTTTTTTTTTTTGTTTCTTTTAAATTTAATTCAGTCCGTAGTTTTTTTTTTTTTTTTTTTTTTTTTTTTTTAAACAATAGCGGTTGAGCGGCGTTTTTACGTGCAGTTTATCAGCAAATGTTTTTAACAGGGTGCACTTGTAACTGACTGTTGTAATTTAGAAAATTTTTATAAATATACATTGTTTTGTCTTTTAACATATCCTATACTGATTAACCAAAGACGCGAGCTAGACACCCTCCTTCTTATAACGACCCCGGCCGAATGAATCTCCGCCAAAGTTCAAGTGCAAACTAAGGCTCAATGTTAAAACGCTCGGATCAGATGATGGCTTTATTGTTTACGAACTACTTTCATCTCAGGTCATACGGAAATCCCTGCCTAACCGTTTTAGCTTCCAACCTGTAAGGTTATTGCTCCTGACGGTACCAATAAATCACCCGATTCTTGCAAATCTAATACGCATACATACGTACGCAGTACGCATAAGTCTGTCTCAAATACGTCACGCTCTCGTTTTGATAGGCTCACTACCGCTCCAATGTCCCGCAACATCCTTCCCAGCAACACAGGCTATCGCGGGCTGTTGGTTGCTAATTCGGAAGAAAGTCCGTCTGAGATATATGCTCCTTCTAAAGATTTTGTCAGTTTTTCTATTTCGTTTGTATATCGATTGGCTGTCTTAGTGCGTTGTTGGAGCATTCCATGAAAAAGTGGAACTCTGAACTGTTTTACAAATATGCATTTTTTATATATTATTGCACGTACATAGTGAGATTATGTTCTCATCTAAAATAATTTACAAAAGTTGTAGTGAGTATGTCTCATTTTTTGTAAATACCGTTATTTATTGAGAGTAACAACAAGTCGAATTTTTTTCATTAGTCTTTACACAACTTTTTGCGAGATCGCTGCCGCTATTGTTTATCAGATAGAAACTAGATTTATGTTCTTAGTTATAGTGTATGGTCCGCTGTATTTAACTGCATACTAATTTTTTTGGTTAAGTGTCTTTTTGATTAGAAATTAATCATAACGGAAAGGTAAGTTTCGATGTCCCATACGTGACGCTTAATTCTTTTTCTATTAATAATTGTAAAACAAGTCGACTATACAAATTGAATTTTTCTGTTAACAGCTAACTTTTAGCGGTCTAAAAACTGGTGAAACAATTTTGTTTGAAATCGTTTTGCTTACAATATATTCTTGGTGATAATAAAGTGTCTGTACGTGACGCCGAAGAATAAGTTATCTGACATCTTCAACTTTTACTGGCGTTTGTAATAAACAAAGCCCTTTTTTGTACTGCAAATCTCAATAACGCAAAAATGAGCGACCAGCAACCATCAACCAGTGCTAGCCGCATGCGAAAATTTCGAGAAAAGCAAAAAGAGAAAGATTCAAACTTTACCGCTAATGAGACTAAAAGATTGCGTGAGCTTCGTAAACGAAAAGCAGAAAATCTTTCTGAAGGTGAGTTAAAAGCAATTTTACTTAAGGAAAGGGATAAGAAGAGATTGCAAAGGGCAAAAAAGCGGGTTGAACTTAAAAATCCAACTGATTCTCCTGCATGTACTGAATCTCCGTACAAGTCGAAACAGACTTTATCTAAAGCTGTTCAAAAGGCTCTAAAAGCACTGCCTCAATCACCAAGAAAGAAAAAAGCGGTTCTTACAGACAAGGATACAGTTTTTGTTTTCATCAATAAGTTGTTTGACTTGATACATAAAGAAAATTAAGACTTACCTTCAGCGGAAATTATTTGGAGTGACGGCCCTTCATCGGAATTTAAGAACCGTTATGTGGTTAAACTAACATCAATGTTGAGCGAAAAGTACAAAAGGCCCTTTTATTGGAAATATTTTGCTACATCGCATGGAAAAGGTGTGATAGACGGAGTTGGCGGAAATATCAAAAGACTTGTAAGAGAGAAAATGATGAGCCAAAATGAACATGTTGTTGTCCAATCAGCCAAGGACTTTTCTGATTTAGCTTCTCAATTAGTCACAAAAACCCGTGTGATTTATGTGCCATCCTCTGAAATTTATGAAAGGATTAAAAGTGCATCGCCGTGGGACAATGCCAAAGCGATAACTGGTATTTCCAACTTCCATTTTATTAAAACTGTGGAGAAAGTTGTGGAGTGCAGAAAACATTGCCTTTCCCAAGATAAAACTGTATTTACATATTGATTTTTACATATATTATAGATTTAAGTTGAACTATGTCCCGTACGTGACGCGACTTGTCTGTACGTGACAAATATAAAAAAAATTTTTTGAATTATAAATATGTGTTTTAATTAATATTTTTTTTCGCTAGTAGCAAGCTTGATCCTTAGTTATAATTTCCTTCGAATACACTTTTTGTGCATCTGTAATATATTCGCTGAAATCTGAATAAAACTATAACGATTTCGAATGTTGGTTGACTTGATGTGTCCCGTACGTGACGTGGGTTGTTTGCATTTTTCTTCAGTATTTCATGACTTTTTTTTAAATGTTTCTTCGCACTATTAAAGACTAGTATATAATCTATTAAATTAGAGAAAAAAAGTATATATCTGATAAAACAATTAAGTGCTATATGTAATATAAACCGTAAAATTAGTTGAACTTGTCTGTACGTAACAGTGGAATACACCTGTTGGATATTTAGTAGTTTGGCTGTTAGTACTTCTACTGACTTGCCTTTTATACTGCGTTATAATTTTAGTTTTATTTCTAGTATTGTTAGTTCATTACTTTTGAAATTTCTAGCTGTGCCTTTAAGTTTTGTTTAAATCATCAAAATAGCTATGGATTCGTGGCTATCCTTAATTTGATCAAGGTTGTCAAGCGCATCCAAGAAACTAGATTGGTTTTCTGGCCTACCATCAAACTCGAATAGAATTGAAGATGCAGTCTTAATAAATTCTACCGTTGTTTGTACCATTTTGAACTTAGTTTTTTGGAATTTTAGTTTTTGTAATTCTTTCTCTGACTGTTCTTCTTCGTCTTCCTCTAAATCGGGGGTTGTATCTAACAATAAGGGTTCAAAGTCAATTAGTGTTCGAATATGTTGTACCTGGCAAGTGAGGATACTAGTTTATCTCTGACACTTCAAAATATTTGATATGCTTCTATTTCGTGACTTTTAGTGAGCTGGCTGTTTATATCTCGTATTTCCTTACCTTATCTATTGAGAGATGTTAATATTTTTGTTAAATGTTTGACTACTGTCCCTGTCCTTATTTTTATGTTTTTATTTATACATTTGTAAGATTTCTCTGCTATTCTTTTTTCTTCTAAAAATATTTTTCAAACTTCTTCCCATCGGCCCATTAAAAATTTTATTAAGTTTTAACTAAATATCTATTATACTTTATCTAAACCATCAGCGCGGCTTTTATATTTTTTCTTAAATATCTTATTATGTGTAGAGTATATTTTTATACCCGAGCGTACTTGTACACAAGGGTATTATAACTTTGTTCACATAACGGTTGCTTGTAACAGCAAAAAATAATCAAGATAGATATAGACATACATATACCAGAATGAAAAGAGAAGTCGATTTAGCGATGTCTGTCTGTCCGTCTGTCCGTCCGTCCGTGCAGACGATAACTTGAGTAAAAATTGAGACATCTTAATGAAATTTGGTACATAGATTGCTCTTTGGACAGGGTAGGTTGGTATTGAAAATGGACAAAATCGGTCAATAACCCACCTCTCATATAACGGAGTTTTGAAAAATGCATAAACTCCGTTTTTTCGGTATCCGTTTAAGCAAATTAAGTGAAATTTGGTATTTGGAGAGATTTTGAGCTAAGAAATTAGGTATTTATGAATTTTTGAAAAATAGGCGTTGCCGCGCCCTCTTATGAAACATTTTCTGTATCTCAATAACGGTGTAAGGTATCGTTACAAAATTTGGTGAACATATTTCCCTTGATATCACTATTATTATCGTAGAAATTTTTTTAAATCGGATCATAACCATGCCCACCTCCCATATAACGGAAATTTTGGAAAATGCTAAATTTTCGTTTTTTCTTTTTCTGTTGGAACATATTAATTAAAATTTGATTTTTATGATTTTTTATGAAATTTTGAAAAATGGGTGTTACCACGCCCACTTATAAAAAAAATCTGTATGTATCTCAATAATGATGTAATATATTGCCACAAAATTTGGTGAACAAATTGTTCTTGATATCACTAGCATCACCGTCAATAATTTTTGAAATCGGACCATAACCACGCCCAACTTCCATATAACGGAAATTTTGAATAAATGCAAAAAACTTTGTTTTTCAGTATTTATTAGAAGAAATTGAGTAAAGTTTAATACTAGCAGCGTTTTGAAAAAAAAACGGGAATTTTATGATATTACGGGCACCGCACAAAAATACATCGCGAGGGTATATAAAAATCGGTTTCGCCCGAATTTACCATTTCTTACTTGTTAAAAATAATACAATGCAACTGAATATTGTTATTAGTAGTAACATTAGTTTTATAGAGTCTAGTGCCTCTGTGTGATCAACAACTTCTATTTGGTTAACGACGTTGGCGTCGGCATTTTTTATTTTGGAGTTTTCTCCACCCATTTTTGTTTTTAGTACATACTCGTAATATATATTTATTGTAGTTTACGGCAAGAATTTTTAAATTCTTGCCGACTAATAGGCAGCCGCTAGGTTTTCAAAATATATTTATTTTTTTTTTAATTAGTTTGTGTGTATACGTATGTTAGCATACTTAGACTTAAAAAAAATTTTGCTGGATTTTTTCTTCTCTGTTGCCATTGAAATGTTGAATTGTTGGTACAAATCTGCATGGCGCTGCAGCTGGTACTGGTGCTGGTGCAGAGTAAGAAGAGGCAGGTGCTGGTTCAGAGTAGCCATCGCCGTATGATGAAGATAACATACCGTCTTATTTGCGCACGTTGGCTGTGCTATTTACGTCAGCCATGGCGATGATTACGAACACGACGATGTTGGTGAAGGATTTCATTTTCTGACCAGTTGGCTTCTACATCTGATATCATTTTTTTTAAATTGTAATAATTTCGTTTTATTAGTCAATGTTTTGTTTTAAAGGACTTTCTCAGCAATTAATATTGCTATTTTTAGCCTTTCTATATTCATTTATTTTAGGCTTTTTAGCAAGTTATTCTTGCAGATTATAGCCTTTTTGTTTTGTTTAAGTCCTGTCAGACTTTTTTAGCAAAATTTATTTTGCTATTTTTAGTCTAGCAGGATCGCCATGTAACGAATAATAATACAAGCAGGTTCTCTGTTTGATTACAATTGATTTTATTTTCACATTTCACGCTTATTTATACTTACAATATTCTTATTTACTTATGCTTAACTATGTACAGCCAAATGCCCAATTGTGCATACATAAGCTTATGTGTACAAACATAAGTGCATTGGCTTGTACTCGAAAAGTGCTGAGTGCATCAAGTTACAGAACATTAGCTGCCATGAAAGCCGCAATTTATATAAATATGTATGTTCCTTGATACACTACAGGTGTTTGGTTTTGTAATGAAACTTACATGATAGACTATGCAGTTTACCGAGATTCTTGATGTCTATCAGACCGTGTAGGTATAGGGTTTAAGGAGCGTACTCTGCTTTTATTAACCAGCTAAACTTCAGCGAATGGGGAGGGGATCTTGCTCCTACACTGACTTTTTATTTGGTCACAAAAAAAAATTTAAGCAGAGAATTTTATCTGTAGCGTTCAAATCGACCGCAAGTTTATCAGTTGGTGACCACCGACGAGCGTTTCAAAAAAAAAAACTCATAGTTAATGTTTTATTGAAATCAACAAAAAAAAAACCACAAGAAAAAAGAAATTGTCTAAGCCATCTGGCCTTACCTGTCTTTACTGCGGAAGCTACTAAAGAAGCCATTGCAGGTTGCCATATTCATACTCACCGGATATCATGGAGGCTTGCGCTGTTATTCGCCTCTCCTTCTCTTACCCGCCCTTCCTGCTAAAGGAATTTACTAGAACTTGCTTCCTTTAGCCCATCATACCTTTTCCCGCCTCTCTCGCAATTTAAATCAAGTTTACTCCATCATTTCTACTTCATGCTCCATATTACAATTTAAAAATGTATTCATCATTTTTATCTATGTTCTATTGGAAATTAATTTAATGTCTATTTAACAGTGCTATATTACATACTCTCTAGCTCCGCTCTTAACATACTGTGGGCTCTAGCTGTCGCTCTTACATATGCGTATGCATTTATATACATATATACTGTTGAAATTTCTAACATCGTTTGTGACCATATAAGCTAAGTTCCAAAAAATACAATAGGGAGATTATAATGCAAGTGTTTAGATCAAAAACATTGGGCAAGCTACATTAGCTAACATCCGCACGCACATACCAAAAATTCATTTAAGCTCTGCTTATTACTAGTGGGGCGCTCTCAATCCGCTCTTAGCTTCCAAACATTCCAAACCGATTTGGATGGTCAATTTTTAGCATTTGCCATTCCTCCCGTTCGTATAGCTCGGGTGGATGAAGGGAATGCTACATACATATGTATGTACGTTAATTGTTTGTTGAGCGTTTTGCCTCTGCTATATTGGTGTACAAAGTATATGGAGTATTTTCTTTAAAAAAAAAATATGTACGATACACAATTTCCGCTTATGCTCTACAGAATTACATTCTATGTATGTTACCGGAACTATGAGATAACATAACCCTATCCGGAAGAGAAAGCATCATATATTCACTTGGATTGAATTTAAATTAATTTTGAAAGTTTTTTTTTTTTTTTTTTTTTTTTATAAATATATTTTTTTTTTGTTCAAGAGTTAAGTTATGGGAAAAAATTACTATCTCCAAAATATATAAATACATGCAAATACATATTACGAGAATAAGATAAATTTCTGGAAAAGAAATGACTAACTTGGTTCGGGTCCACCGTCCACTGGCCAGCCGTCGGGGGTACGTCGAATTGGTCATGTTGATTAAATATTCTATCTTTTATATGTATTCACTCGTGTATACACGCACACATATGTATGTACATATGTATTTAAATATATTTTGAACTGCACATATGTAAATATGTAACTATGCATATAGAAAGGAAAAATATTTTTTTTTTTTTTTTTTGTTTCTGATGCTTTCACTCCTTACAAAATCTTCTTAAATTTTTTTTGTTTTTCTTTTTGTTTAAACTGACAGTAGCCGGTTCCAAACGCTGCGGTGCTGGCGGAACCCCCTGTTTAATCCACCTGCTTTCCTCATCCAATTCGGGGTTTTTAATTTTTTTTTTTTTTTTTTGTTTCTTTTAAATTTAATTCAGTCCGTAGTTTTTTTTTTTTTTTTTTTTTTTTTTTTTTTTTTTTTTTTAAACAATAGCGGTTGAGCGGCGTTTTTACGTGCAGTTTATCAGCAAATGTTTTTAACAGGGTGCACTTGTAACTGACTGTTGTAATTTAGAAAATTTTTATAAATATACATTGTTTTGTCTTTTAACATATCCTATACTGATTAACCAAAGACGCGAGCTAGACACCCTCCTTCTTATAACGACCCCGGCCGAATGAATCTCCGCCAAAGTTCAAGTGCAAACTAAGGCTCAATGTTAAAACGCTCGGATCAGATGATGGCTTTATTGTTTACGAACTACTTTCATCTCAGGTCATACGGAAATCCCTGCCTAACCGTTTTAGCTTCCAACCTGTAAGGTTATTGCTCCTGACGGTACCAATAAATCACCCGATTCTTGCAAATCTAATACGCATACATACGTACGCAGTACGCATAAATCTGTCTCAAATACGTCACGCTCTCGTTTTGATAGGCTCACTACCGCTCCAATGTCCCGCAACATCCTTCCCAGCAACACAGGCTATCGCGGGCTGTTGGCAACAAACGAGTCTGTTACTCTCGATGTTAAAAGTACGTTGTCAAGGTATTGGTGTATCTAGCAGTTGGCCCAACTCTAATGACACAGTCGCTGTTAATCAGAGTTAACATAATTAGAACTTCGACTCTCACACCACAGATAGATTGAGTTGGGCTGCATACATACATATATGCAGTCGAAATCAATTTAGCTGAACGACAAAATAATTGAAATTTGTTAATGATATTCGAATGCAAACATTTGTTTATATATACATATATATATTTTTTTTTTTTTCTCTTTTTTTTTTTTTTTTGTAGAAGTTTGGCTACCATAGGTCTTTGGTGTGGAATGTACCTGCTTCTTTTCCATGCATATCTTTCACTAGGTAGTAACAGTGGCCTTTTCTTTCTTTAATGCGCGCCTTCACACCTGTTGGTGCCAGTTTGGCGTTAAAATAGTTTGATTGGTTGCTTTGCACAAAATTTCGCCTGGTCACTATCTGCCCTAGCTCTCGACCTTAAGTTATATGAGGCTGTATTTCGCGTATGTGCCTTTTCTAGATTCGCTTTGATGTTATCTCTAATAATTTGAAAATTATCTGCTGGTGTTAACTTTGCATCGCTATGATTCAGGAGATCTAATTTCCGCAGCAGTTCATAGTCCTTTGCGTGTGTTACCATGTGTTGTCCAAACACTGCGTAATAAGGTGTATATCCGAGAGATTGGTGAATGCTATTTCGCAATGCGCAGTTAATACTGCTGGTAAACACGTCCCATTCTCTTTGGTCTTTACGGATGTATGTTCTTAAGGCTTCGTTAATGGAGCGATTTACCCTTTCAGAGGCATTTGATTGGGATGAATACAGAGCTGTGAGTGTATGGGTTATCCCATACTGCTTCAGAAATCTCTGAAAGTCTCCTGACTTGAATTGGCTACCATTGTCAGTGACTACCCTTTCCGGAGTACCGAAACATTCAAAAACATTTTCTTTTAAGTACTCTATTATAAGACGCGTTGTAAACTTTTTTAATGGTTTTAGAAAGGTAAATTTTGTTAGGTGATCTAACACAATTAATAAGCCTATATTGCCCTTTTTGGAGCGAGGGAAAGGTCCGATCAAGTCCATGTACAACAATTGAAAAGGTCTGTTCGAAACGGTCTGTTTCCCCATTGGTGGCCTAAGACACTGAGTTGGCACCTTTAAGGTTTGACAGCTGTTACATTCTTTGACGTAGTCGCGGATTTGTACTATCATACCTGGCCAATAAAATTATCGTCGCACGCGTTCGACCGTTTTGGCAATACCACCGTGTGCCGACGTTGGTTGGTCATGAGCCGCTTTTATGAGTTGTGGACGCAGTTCCACGGGTACGAATAACTTCCATGCGACATGATCGACGTTCGTGTCGCCTGTTGTGCACTCGGTTCGGTGATAGAGATAGTTGTCTATTACTTGAAAATCTGGTGAATTCGCGGTTTTATATTTATTTTTCAACTCTTCGAATTCTACGGAATTGAACGCTTCAGAGTTTAAATCTATTTCTGGCATGATATCAATTTCCAGTTCATGAATTTCTGTCTCCGTTATGTCTTCGTACATTCGCGACAGAGCGTCAGCTACAACATTATCTTTACCTTTGCGATGTTCTATGGTGAACGGATAACCCTGCAACTTAATTGCCCACTTGGCTAATCTGCCACTGATGTCTTTCTGATTCATTAGCCAACGTAAACTTGCATGGTCTGTTACCACCTTGAAGTTGTGACCTTCAATATACATTCTAAACTTTTTTATGGCTAAAACTACCGCTAGACACTCTAACTCAGTCACTGAATAATTTCTCTGGGCTTTATTTAACTTTTGTGACATATATGCTATTGGTCGTTCTTCACCATCGTCGTCAGCCTGACTTAGACATGCTCCTACTCCTACTTGACTTGCGTCGCATTGCAAAATAAAAGGTTTACCGTAATTTGGGTGGATGAGGATGGGAGCAGTCGTTAACTTCCTTTTCAGTTCGTCAAAAGCTGCCTGCGCGTCTGGATTCCACGAAAATCGTTTTTTCTTTGACAACAATTCAGTTAAATGGAAAGTGGTAGTTGAGTAATCGTTTATGAACCGACGATACCACCCTACCACGCCTAAAAATTTTCTAAGTTGCCGCACTGTTTTGGGTACTGGGAAGTCTTCAATCGCAGCAACTTTTTCTCGATCAACCTGGAGCGCTCCTCTTCCTACCACAAATCCTAGATATTTGACTTGGTTTAAACCAAATGTGCTTTTTTGAATATTAATGGTCAAACCAGCTTTTCGCAATAATGTGGAGACTTCGGACAAATGGAGTAAGTGCTTCTTAAAGGATGATGAAACCACCAGGAGATCATCAAGATACACAAATACATTGGGTTTTAAGTTATATGGAATCACTTTATCCATAAGTCTGCACATCGTCTGTGGCGCATTACATAATCCAAAAGGCATCCTTGTGAATTGATATAACGGCCTGTTTGGGACGGTGAAGGCAGTCTTCAACCGTGATTGCCTTTCAAGACCAATCTGCCAGAAAGCATCTTTCAGAGCAATCTTAGAAATGCAAAATACTGGAGGAAGCCTACTTAACAACCCATCAATATTAGGGATTGGGTATGCATCCTTGACAGTCACCTCGTTTACTTTTCGGGAATCTAGACAAAAACGGACTTTTCCAGGCTTCACGATTAAAACCACAGGTGAAGACCAAGAAGAGTTTGGTGCTTCTTCTATAACGCCTAACTCCAACATTCTATCTATCTCCTTACACAACAGTTTTTCCATGGCTGGTGAAATTGGATAGTACCGTTGTTTAATGGGCTTAGCGTCCCCTGTGTCGATGTCATGTTCAATAATGTGAGTAAGGCCAAGGCCTTCGCGCTCAAAACTTGGAAATGAATCAATTATTATTTGCAGTTGTAGTTGTTGCTGAGTCGTAAGTAGGTTAGGTTAGGTCAGGTGGTAGCCCCAAGAATGGGGCTCACTTAGACTAGATTTAAAGTCTATGTGGTACCACTGGTATAATTATACCCTATTTTATTTTAACCTGAACAGAGACGATACCCACCATAAGATGCATATATATATTACAAGAAGCGCCGCGAGCTCGCAATGAAGGTGCGCAACCTACTTATGTTTACCCCACAGAGCCTCTCTGGAGCATCGAAGAAGTACGATCCCAGGTGCTTAAATCTGAGCCTTGCGAAGGCAGGGCAGCTGAGAAGGTAGTGTTGAGAAGATTCCACCTCATCATCTTCCATGCAGCTGCCGCACCTCGGGTTCGAGATAATGCCCAGCCTTACGGCGTGAATTCCCATTGCGCAGTGCCCGGTCAGTACGCCGATCAAAGCCGAGAGCAGTGGCCTGGTTATGCTCAGTAACTCCGCAGACCGCCCGCGGTCCAGCACCGGCCAAAAGGACCTTGCAACTTTGCAAGTCGGTGTTTCCGCCCAGCGTTTGCCGAGCCGACCGAAGGCCCATTTTTCCAGGAGCAGACCGCAAGTGGAAAGGGGAATCCCAATGCCCTTCCTCAACGGAGCGATATCCTCTGTTGTACCCTTTCGGGCCAGCTCATCAGCACGCAGTTTCCGGCTATGTCACTGTGTCCTGGGACCCAGATTAGCCGGATGTGGAAATCCTCTGACGCGGCCGAAAGGGAGGTCAAGCATTCGCCGACCAATTTTGACCTCACCGTCAGCGATCCCAGGGCTCTAATAGCGGCCTGGCTGTCGGAGTAGATGTTCACCGCCCCCCGAGGTGTGGTTATACCAGCCAGGCGGTTCACCGCTTCCTTGATTGCAGCTACTTCTGCTTGAAAAACACTGCAAAAATTTGGTAACCTGAACTTACTACTGAGCGATAGTTCCTCGCAGAAAACACCCCCTCCAACTCTGCCCTCCAGTTTCGATCCATCCGAAAACAGGTTCACTGCACCTTTACACCAGAGGTCATCTCCCTTCCACTCCTCCCTTGATGGGATGTGTGTGGTGAAGGACCCTCTAGGGGCAATCTTCGGCGCGCACAGGTCTACCTCCTCCGGGATGAACTCGAATTGTCTTAGGATCGCTGAGTGCCCATTCACCGGGGTTAGAGAAAACCCGGCACTCCGCAACCTGATGGCAGAGCAAGCGGCGGCAACTTTACCCGCTAAGTCCACGGGGATGATGCCAAGCATCACGTTTAGAGCCAGTGTTGGGGTGGTGCGTAGTGCCCCACTAATGCCAATCAAGGCGCTTCTCTGCACCCGTTCTAAGATCTTAGCTAGAGTAGATCTGTCTAGTGCGTTCCACCAGTTGAAGACTCCATATAACATAATTGGTTTTATGACTGTTTCATACAGCCAGAGGACCACTTTTGGAGAGAGACCCCATCTCTTTCCGATGGCTCCCCTACAGCAGTATAACGCGACCGACGCCTTCTTGACCCTATCCTCGATGTACGGCCTCCAGTTCAGCTTTCCGTCCAGAATAACCCCCAAGTACCTGACTGTCAGAAAGCACAAGAGGAGTGCCATCGATGGAGGGTAATTGTGCATCCGGGACCCTATGCTTCCTTGTGAACAAGACCAGCTCCGTCTTGTTGGAATTTATAGATAACCCACAGCTTGTGGACCATTTTGTCACCAGATTAAGGTCACCTTGCATGAGGTCATACAGCGTGGTTAGGAACTTTCCTCTCACTATAAGCGCCACGTCATCAGCGTAGGCAACAACCTGACATCCTCTCCCCTCCAACTTTTCCAGGACCTCGTTAATAACGACTATCCAGAGAAAGGGAGAGAGAACCCCTCCTTGTGGAGTGCCCCTGCTCACCTTTTGATGAGTCGACGCACTCCCCCATTCCGCCACGACAGTTCTGTCGCAAAGCATGTTGGAGATAAACCTAATTAAATTGGACTCGACCCCGAGCCGACCTAGGGCCAGCATAACCGCGTTCGGGAGAACATTGTTAAAAGCTCCTTCAATGTCAATAAACGCTCCCACTGCATACTCATACACCGCAGCCTCATGGCAACCTTCCACGGTCTCGCAGAAGTTTTTCCATGATGTGCGTTTAGACTTCCTAATTTCGTATTTATAAATTGAGAGGCTAGCTTTGTAGAGTTCCCAGTGCTGCTGGAGGTTACTCTTTTTAGCCTTATTGAAGAGACGTCTTCTCGCCGTCCGAAGTTCAGACAGCTCCGCTGTCCACCAGCTCGGTTTTACCCTTCGTGAACCTCTGCTCAAGGGGCACGAGCTTTTAATTGCATCATTGCATGCTGAGGTAAATTTCTCTACCGTATCGTCGATGGAACGTACCGAAAGATCTGAGCTCCCAACCGGGGGTTCAGTCAGCTTTTCCTGCAGTTTCTTGCAGTATATATCCCACTTAGTTCTCTTTAGATTCCTAAAGGGTTTGTTTTTGGGACAAACCTCGTTCAAGGTGAATTCAATATACCTATGGTCTGAATAGGAATGAGTCTCTAGAACTCTCCAATCAGATATAAGTGGTATTAAGGAAGGAGGGCCAGGGTGATGTCTAGTACCTCACGCCTGACCGCAGTTATAAAAGTAGGCTCAACGCCTCTGTTGCAGATAGCTAAATTCTCGCCAACAATAAAATCAAAAAGTGACTCACCTCTTTTGTTTATGTCCGAGCTTCCCCAGCACGTGTGCCATGAGTTCGCATCAGATCCAATGATGATAGCGACATCTCGCCGTTTCGCCTCGGCCGTGACCTCCCGAAGTAGGGTTGGTGGTGGTTCCACCACGTCATCGTGCGCCATGTATGCCGAAATAAGCCAGAGTTTACCAGCGCCGCCCTCCAGGCTTACTGTGACAATATCATTATTGCTGAAATTGGGCAAAATAAATGCTTTTAGTTCCTTTCTTACGAGCATGCAAGATCTAGGTTTACATACTTGCTTCTGCATAATCAGGTTATAGTTTGGCGTCCTGATACCAGAGATTCCGCTACTACTCAGCCACGGCTCTTGAATCAGGACTATATCAGCTCCACCCTGCTCCAGGTGGATTTTTAGGTTTGCGGAGGCCGCTTTAGAGTGCTGGAGGTTTATTTGTAGGATCTTCATCCAGTAATTCCTCCATCCACGCCAACTCGGCACCCTCGTCAACCGCGGACAGTAACCTGTCCTCCTCTGCTCTGTCAAAAAGGCGTCCGATGCTAATTTCCGAACCCGCCGTAGAGGGAACATCACCAGCGGTTTCCGCCTCTGACATCTCAGATTCCACCTCCATACTCATGGAGTCCGCTTTCGAAGGCTCTTCCGCCCCACGCACCACTGAAAGTCCGGGTTCGTCCCTCCCGGCATCGGAATGGTAGACCTTTAGGACCACCTTTTCGAAGCCGTAGTTGACAACCCCCTGGCACTCGGAGAGGGGAACGAGCGACTCCGCATTCAGCAGTAACACTGCCTGCCTGTTCAGGTCCTCGGACCGCTCCACCTTGACCACCTTCCAGTTGTGCGCCGGGAGGTGCGGGTTACAATATCGGAGAAGTTCCTCCATTTCCTCTGGTGTAGAAGGCCCTGCTGGTAGCCAGACCCGCGCGCGCGGACGTGAGGGTAGATCCCTCTCGTTCACGGCCTCCAGCTTGGCGCCCCTCCAGACCTCCCCCACCAGAGCTACTGCAGCCTTATATACGTTCGCCGACCGCTCGTCGGCACAAACTATTCGTTTGTGGATGCCATGGTGCCACCCGGCATCTTCACATTTTGGAGGAGGCCCAGGGTTTTCTCTGACCACTTTCATGACGACCGTGGTGATGGCCGCGGCCACCCGCCTCCAGTTTTCCTTGGGAATGGCTCCATCCTCCTTACTTTTGTCGATTACTCCAAGAGTTATCGACCCCGCCCGTTTAGCGATTTCGCTGAAAGAAAAGAGGGGGCCACCCGTCTTGGGCCTTTTCCCCGCAGGGTTTTCCCCTTCTAGAGACCTTGGTCTCTTTGGTGGCTGGTTGGAAGAAGGAGCGCTCGCAGCCTTGACTTCCGCTAGTTTACCCTCCGCCTTGTCTTCGCGTAGCAAGCTGCGAGCCCACTCGAGCGTTTGAGCATGCTTTTCGGAAAGCTGCTTTGCGTTCTGCCCTCCGTAGCGACTGACGGTTTTAGCCGCTAATCGTCGGTCGGAATGCGCCTTTCGCCTATCAGACCGCCTCGATACAGCCTTCTCTATGCTGGGCTTGGACACCCCTTTGCTAGTGCTAGCTGCTTCAGCCTGTGTCTCATTAGATTGAGCCGTGGACGGTTTCGTTCTCGACTCCCCACCCCCTATCCTTCGGTTTGTTGTAGCCGCGGCCGATTTCGGCCCAGCCGCCCTGTCCCCCAGTTTCTGCCTAGAGTCAATGGGGAGGTTCGGTCTCGACCCTCCAACCCCCGCATCCGGAGACCTACTGCCGGGCATGCTGATCTCATTGGAGATGAAGCCCGCAGCCTTAGACGATTTCGCCTCGCCGGCAGTAGATTCTGCTACCTGTCCAGATGAGCCAGCGTTGGTGCTCGATTTCGGATCACCTCTACCGCCCGATGAAAAAATTTTATTGTTTAGTTTGTTGGAGTTTTTGTTCATTCTATAAGGGTCCCCACTCAGAGCCGCTATCCGCATCCCGATGTGTAGTCGCCTATGAAGGTCCCATGGTTGTCTACATACTCAGGTGGCAGAATGCCGCAACCACCAGCGCCGAGATCAACAGATCCAAAACATATAAACTAAGAAAGTCCAGCGGAAAAGCCAGGGGTCGTTACCGTTCAGGTGTGGCCGTGTAGGCCGCAGGTCATTTAGCGTTACCCAGGATGCACCGCGAGGAGGCGACCCACCTTACATCCCAGTCGTAAGTAACAAAGTGGTTGAATTGGTGGCATCTGTGTCGATGGACGCTATATTACCAACACTTTTATTGAAGTTAATGCCAATGCCATATTCTTTCCAAAAGTCTACCCCACAAATTACATCTTGGGTTATTGTTGGGACTATAATAAATTCAAAATTTTTCTTATGCTCACCATAAGTTACTAATATGGTAGCAAAGCCTTTTATTTTCTGTTGCTGACCATCAGCCGTTTTTACATAGCCATTCAACTTCCATGTATTGATTTTGCTTGCCATTATTTCTTTGGCCAGTTCACCCCCAATAACGCTTTTATTGGCACCGCTATCTAATAAAGCTAGGATTGGCTTATCATAAATTTCTAATTTTATATATGGCCTCGTGTCATTTAATTTATAAATTAATGAAGATATAGTATATTTTCGCAACCGCTTTCGGTTCGACCACCAGTTTTGCATACGTGGTGTTGACCGCGATTTGGATTTTTAAAATTTGCAAATATTTCTGCCCGCCGTTGTTGGTACTGCGCTAATCTGACATGATACGGTATAAAGGGTGAATGGATAGGTGAAGAATTTTTTGGGATTTCTGAGGACTTTACTAGGATTTTAGTGGGAATGATTTCCGAGGCTGTATGACTTATGGATACCCGCGCCGGCGGATATCCGTTTTCGCGTTTCCCGCTATCTTTTGACAATGCGCACAGTTCGGTTTATATGTGTTTGCAGCACCACAGCCATAACAGAAAATGTTTCTAGCAGAACTGGTGCAGTCTTGGTATCTGTGACCACTTACTCCGCAATTCCAGCATTTGTACTTGGATGTATCTACTTCCGCTACAACCGATATCTCCGCGATCGGTTTCGTGTCCATTTCTTCTTCCTGTTCTGCCACTTGTCGCTTCGGTAAATCTCTACGCATATGGGTAAAGCTAGCGAAGAAATTGTCATGCTTATGGCATTCTTTACGAAGCATTGCCATATCGATAATTTCTAAATGCAACAGTTCATGCCTAAGCTCTGGTTTAAGGTTTCTTAACATAGTTTCAATTAACTCGGTATCAGACATCGGAATTTTAAGTCTATCATTCATTGTTAGCATGTCGTCGAGAAACTGGTCAAACGATTCATGGGGCTTCTGTTTACGACGTCGCATATTTTCCTTGCGATCGAAATCGTTTAGGTGGTCTTTAAACTTTTGTCGCAGACCTTCACAAAGTTGTCGCCAAGAAACTCCTTCAGTTTGTCGGTGACAACGCCAATACCAGGCTTGTGCATTGCCACTAAACAACATATGTGCATGCTGACACAGCAATTCAAAATCTCCATTGAGAGATTGTCTAGTCAGCGAATTAATTCGGTATATAAAATCTTCAACCGACATTTCCGTTGGATTACCAGTGAATCTAATGTGCCAACTCGAAATAATTTTGGGAACTTGAGCACTGAGCGTGTCTACAGAGCGCGTATCTGAACGAGATCTGTCCACTGCTGGTCGATCGTTTGGGTATGGCATATCTTGTGGCCATGCCGGTGTTTGGCGCGAATGCGTCGGATCATGGTTTCTTCTTCCCAAATCCAAATTAGAAAGCAGCGTGCTCAATTGGTTTCCAACCTCTGCCGTTATTTGCTCGCGAAAATCATCTAAGGAGCTTTGGACCATTTGGCACATTCGTTCTTCCTCCCTATTCTCTCGCGAATTGGGCGAAAATATGTTGGGTCGATGTTCAAATCTAGGTGAATTTGTGACATTAAGCCTAGCCGCGTTGGTTACATTTCTGTTAGCCTGAGTGACCGAACGTGGCAATGGGCGATTTCTACCACCGCTACCTCTACCTCGGTTAGTGTTGCCAACTTCGCCGGATAACCCCTGCGCTGGGGCTGGCGCAATAAATACATTTTCCTGAGCATCATCGCGTCTATTGGCTTGTTCGTCGTCTGGGACGTCGACCGCTATTAAGTTTTCTGGGCTATGCCGCACTGACATAATGAGCGTAATAAAAAAAAATTACTTTTTGTGCTTTAACCAAATATGTTGGGGGGGGGGGGGGGGGGGGAGAAAAAAAAAAGGTTGTCTTTACCTTCGTTAAGTGAAATAGTGTAGTGCTATTAGTATTATTCCTCCTACTACCCAATTCGTAAATAATATACTATAAAGCTTACCGAAAATCTAATTTCCGTGACCCTATTTGCTAGGTTGGATACAAAATATATGTATTCGATATGATAAAATTGCGAGATTTTGAGGCCTTACATAGAAAAGTATATGAATTATACATATTTATAATATTCCGATGAGGCAAACACGAATGGCAACTAGCAATCTCTTCAAACAAAATGCATTAATAAAACAAATAATAATTTAGCGGTTGATTTTCTATCGTGAGTTACTAGTTTAACTAAATCTGCCAGCAGATCTTTAACGATACTTAATCTCGATCTAAGCAGGAAAAGAAATCTAATGGGTTTACTTGCAACTAATAACCAGCTCACCGCGAGTAACTACCGAAGTTATCCAGTAGAAAGTCTCGAGCGGGTACCTGTTCATTCAAACAAAATTTTGTAAAAATCTCATGAAAATTTTAAAAAGGATATTTATCTATCGGGATTGTGGATTTAAAAGCATCATGACGCGAGTATCCTACCGAAATTGTCCAGAAGAAAAATATCTCAAGCGAAACTTTGCGTTTACCCCACTTCAATTATTTAACCAACACTCGTTTTCACCTGGTCCGTAACCAAAATTATCCAGTCAACGACATTCCAAGATATGTTCTTGTGTGGAAAATATTACTAAACTATCAGCAAAAAAAAAAAAACGTTAAGCATCGGTGGCCCCACGTTGGGCGCCATTTTTTTTATGTAATGAAACTTACATGATAGACTATACAGTTTACCGAGATTCTTGATGTCTATCAGACCGTGTAGGTATAGAGTTTAAGGAGCGTACTCTGCTTTTATTAACCAGCTAAACTTCAGCGAATGGGGAGGGGATCTTGCTCCTACACTGACTTTTTATTTGGTCACAAAAAAAAATTTAAGCAGAGAATTTTATCTGTAGCGTTCAAATCGACCGCAAGTTTATCAGTTGGTGACCATCGACGAGCGTTTCAAAAAAAAAAAATCATTGTTAATGTTTTATTGAAATCAACAAAAAAAAAAAACCACAAGAAAAAAGAAATTGTCTAAGCCATCTGGCCTTACCTGTCTTTACTGCGGAAGCTACTAAAGAAGCCATTGCAGGTTGCCATATTCATACTCACCGGATATCATGGAGGCTTGCGCTGTTATTCGCCTCTCCTTCTATTACCCGCCCTTCCTGCTAAAGGAATTTACAAGAACTTGCTTCCTTTAGCCCATCATACCTTTTCCCGCCTCTCTCGCAATTTAAATAAAGTTTACTCCATCATTTCTACTTCATGCTCCATATTACAATTTAAAAATTTATTCATCATTTTTATCTATGTTCTATTGGAAATTAATTTAATGTCTATTTAACAGTGCTATATTACATACTCTCTAGCTCCGCTCTTAACATACTGTGGGCTCTAGCTGTCGCTCTTACATATGCGTATGCATTTATATACATATATACTGTTGAAATTTCTAACATCGTTTGTGACCATATAAGCTAAGTTCCAAAAAATACAATAGGGAGATTATAATGCAAGTGTTTAGATCAAAAACATTGGGCAAGCTACATTAGCTAACATCCGCACGCACATACCAAAAATTCATTTAAGCTCTGCTTATTACTAGTGGGGCGCTCTCAATCCGCTCTTAGCTTCCAAACATTCCAAACCGATTTGGATGGTCAATTTTTAGCATTTCCCATTCCTCCCGTTCGTATAGCTCGGGTGGATGAAGGGAATGCTACATACATATGTATGTACGTTAATTGTTTGGTGAGCGTTTTGCCTCTGCTATATTGGTGTACAAAGTATATGGAGTATTTTCTTTAAAAAAAATATGTACGATACACGCTTATGCTCTACAGAATTACATTCTATGTATGTTACCGGAACTATGAGATAACATAACCCTATCCGGAAGAGAAAGCATCATATATTCACTTGGATTGAATTTAAATTAATTTTGAAATTTTTTTTTTTTTTTTTTTTTTTTTTTGGGTTTTTTTTTTTTTTTTTTTTTGTTCAAGAGTTAAGTTATGGGAAAAAATTACTATCTCCAAAATATATTAATACATGCAAATACATATTACGAGAATAAGATAAATTTCTGGAAAAGAAATGACTTACTTGGTTCGGGTCCACCGTCCACTGGCCAGCCGTCGGGGGTACGTCGAATTGGTCATGTTGATTAAATATTCTATCTTTTATATGTATTCACTCGTTTATACACGCACACATATGTACATATGTACATATGTATTTAAATATATTTTGAACTGCACATATGTATGTAAATATGTAACTATGCATATAGAAAGGAAAAATATTTTTTTTTTTTTTTTTTTTTGTTTCTGATGCTTTCACTCCTTACAAAATCTTCTTAAATTTTTTTTGTTTTTTTTTTTTGTTGTTTAAACTGACAGTAGCCGGTTCCAAACGCTGTGGTGCTGGCGGAACCTCCTGTTTAATCCACCTGCTTTCCTCATCCAATTCGGGGGTTTTAATTTTTTTTTTTTTTTTTTTGTTTCTTTTAAATTTAATTCAGTCCGTAGTTTTTTTTTTTTTTTTTTTTTTTTTTTTTTTTTTTTTTTTAAACAATAGCGGTTGAGCGGCGTTTTTACGTGCAGTTTATCAGCAAATGTTTTTAACAGGGTGCACTTGTAACTGACTGTTGTAATTTAGAAAATTTTTATAAATATACATTGTTTTGTCTTTTTACATATCCTATACTGATTAACCAAAGACGCGAGCTAGACACCCTCCTTCTTATAACGACCCCGGCCGAATGAATCTCCGCCAAAATTCAAGTGCAAACTAAGGCTCAATGTTAAAACGCTCGGATCAGATGATGGCTTTATTGTTTACGAACTACTTTCATCTCAGGTCATACGGAAATCCCTGCCTAACCGTTTTAGCTTCCAACCTGTAAGGTTATTGCTCCTGACGGTACCAATAAATCACCCGATTCTTGCAAATCTAATACGCATACATACGTACGCAGTACGCATAAGTCTGTCTCAATTACGTCACGCTCTCGTTTTGATAGGCTCACTACCGCTCCAATGTCCCGCAACATCCTTCCCAGCAACACAGGCTATCGCAGGCTATCGAGCCTGTTACTCTCGCTGTTAAAAGTACGTTGTCAAGGTATTGGTGTATCTAGCAGTTGGCCCAACTCTAATGACACAGTCGCTGTTAATCAGAGTTAACATAATTAGAACTTCGACTCTCACAGTTTGCAAATGTTTCTTGAACAATTTAGCCTTTACAGTTTTGTATTTGCACAGTTCGCAATCTAATTCATATGGCAGATTAACAGTATTTGAGGTGCAGTTCTCGCCAGTCGTGATAGGATCTGATTTATCAATTTCAATATCCAATTGAGTTTTGATAGTGGTGCTGCTTAACAATAAAGGCGTATCAAATGCAATAGTTTGTTCGCGCTGAGGTTTCGGTCGCGTCTTATTTTCGTGTATACTTGTAATGTGGTTTTGTATAGCATCGACACGTCACAGAATGTGCATTTATAAATCAGCGGATTATCAAACTGATGCTTGGAAATTAAATGCTTTTTAAAAACTTTTCGTTTTTTTGTTAGAAATTCACTGCGCGTGCATTGAAAAGTCCAATCAATTTAGGTTTTTTCAATACAGTGATCTCTTTAACAGGAACCTCTTTTTTCGATATACCTAAATCTTCGTTATCTTCAGTTGCTTCATCGCCATCATTGCTTTCATCGTTCTCAACATCTAATGAAGCGCCATTTAGCCGACATATTTGGCAACTTTTGAAGCCAGGTAAGGCTTTTGTAAGGCGTTTTAATATTATCTCTGCTTGCAAAATAGCCGCTGTACACGCTGTACAGATAAGACATTTTGGTGACAACCTAACTTCATAATTCAGTCATCAACTCATATTCGTCGCGAAAGGTTGTGCGTTTGGTCTTCTTGGTGATTTTCTTAGTGATCCTCTTTCGTTATATCCTTCGTACTTTGTGCTCATAAACACATTTTGGTATACCTGTTGTTACAACTAGCGCTTCTTATTGTTTTTCGGCAGTCAGAGTGTAGTTACAATGCCCCCGCTTGGGAATAACAGGTTTAGCCTGTTGTCAACAAGCCCGAAGCAAATGCCTAGCGGCGTACTTCTTCTGACATTCGAATTATACCACTTGCCGGAAAAACTAGAAATTTTATGGTACACCACCAAAGTGAGACCATATTACCCCAACCCAATGAAGTGTAAGAATTGTAAACTTCTCGGTCACACAACAAAGCGGTGTACCAAACTCCCTGTTTGTGACCCATGTGGTCTCCCTCCCAATTCTCCTACACCATGCTCGCGTATTTTTTGCGTAAGTTGTTCTGGCCCACACCCCGCATCTAACAAAACAAGCTCAAAGTTTCTGTAGATGAAAGAAATCATAAAAATAAAAGGAGACAACAAATGTTCTATGCGCGAAGCAATTAGAACTCAAAAAAAAACATATCCCCCCACTCTCAATTTGACTTCACCTCCTTTTTCCAGCACCACTAAAACCGGTACCAATCAGCAAAAAATCAAAAATACTAACAATAAAGCCCAAAACGAAGTAAATACCTTGCGCATGCAAAATGTGCAACAACAAACCCGCTTTCTAAAAGCAAATGAACAAAAAGTAAACAGCCCACATAGAAGCCCAATGCAAATGAGTAAAATCACCAACAACAACCAATATAAAACCGAAAATCAAGTAAACAACGAAAACCAAATAAGCACACACAACGCAACACCAGCAACCTTATCAGCCGATGACTTATGACAAATTCAATGCTTTCAACATTCCTAACTCAACTTGATCCTCCTGATATTCCTCCTCCTCCCACCTTGCCTATGCAAACCACATATCTGAATAGATAATGCAAATTTTGCAGTGGAACTTAAACGGTCTGTATAATAACTATGCAGATCTTAACGTTTTAATTAACGACTTTTCGCCTGCAATCATAGCATTACAAGATACCCACATTCCGTGTAACGAAACTGCCCACTCTCCTAATAAGTACGTTAGCTACTTCCACAACCATAGTCAAAATACCACAGCCAAACAAGGCATCGCTGTCTTCAGTAAGAAAAATATTAATCACAGGCAAATCAACATCACATCTTCTCTGGCTATTGAAGTTGATATCGGTTTCAAATTCATCCTTATTAACTCCTATATCCCTCCCCAACAAACTTTTAGCATAACTGATCTCTCTAACATAATCAATTTATTTAACTACCCAATAATTTTCTTAGGTGATTTTAATGCCTAGAGCCCCCTATGGGGTTTTCCTTCAGTTAATCAAAGAGGAAAAATCTTGGAAGACCTTATCCTTGCACATAACCTTATTGTCCTTACCGACGGATCCCCTACCCATTTTTCCACACACAAAACCTTCTCCCACCCGGACATCATCCTTTCCTCTCCCTCAATAGCCCCCAAACTATCCTCTCGTACAATAGATGATCTCCACAACAGCGACCACTTCCCTCTTGTTACATCCCTATCCACCCCCGCCATGTATCATGTCAAACCCAAATCTTTTTTCTTAACTCATAAAGCTGATTGGTTTCAATTCAGCTCGCTCTCCTTATCGCTATCAAATGAATCTCCATACAAATCGAACATCAACACCGAGGCCGCTTCAATAAAAAAAAATAATTCGCTCAGCGGCGCACGTAGCTATACCACAAAATAGTCCCAAACAATTTTCTGCTAAACTGCCTTATTGGCAATTATTAGAAACAATAAGAAACTTTTAAGGGCAAAATATAAAAAATGCAGAACAGACGTGAATCTTATAAAAAAATCGAACGCTTTATTTAGAAAAGAATTGAAATCGGCGAAAATAAAACACATGGAGACATTTACGGCAAATATCAACCCCTCTTCTAGTACAAAGCAAACTTGGCAGATATCAAAACCCTTTCAGGAGCTCGCTCAGCTTCAAATATTAAATTTATCCACTCCCCTCAGAGCATTTTATACTCCTCTCAGCATATCACTGAAGATTTTGCAACCACATGGTCTGCCTACTCACAAAGATCTAATTTTCACACTAGTTTTAACACTCTTAGGCACCAAATAACCTTAGAATGCTATCATAACACATCTCCTTCCCCAAATGCATTAGCTATTGAAACACCCATTTCATTGGTTTCAGTACTGAGCCTAGATTTTGAAAAGGCTTTTGACCGAGTTGGTGCGCACATCGTGCTAAGAGAACTTAATCGTTGACAGATTGGTAGCAAAATGTACAATGTAATAAAGTCCTTTTTAAGTAATCGTAAATTCGGGGTAAGAGTTAACAATAACAAATCTGAAACCCACGATCTTTACAATGGAATACGCCAAGGGTCTTCCCTTTCGGTTCTTCTTCTTTCATTGGCTCGATGCCTATGCGATTTTGGCCGGGCTTAGCACAGCACGCCAGTTATTTCTCTCTTTCGCTAACTGGCGCCAGTTAAAAATACCTAGCGAACCCAAGTCCCTTACCGCCTGGTCTTTCCAACGCAGAGGAGGCCTCCCTTTTCCTCTGCTACCATCGGCGGGTACCGCATCGAATACTTTTAGAACTGGAGCGCTTTCATCCATTCGAACGACATGACCAAGCCAGCGGAGCCGCTGAATCTTAATTCGCTGCACTATATCTATGTCGTTATAAAGCTCGTACAGCTCATTGTTCCATATTCTACGGTATTCGCCATCGCAAAGGCTCATAAATCTGTCGGAGAATCTTTCTCTCGAACACTCCTAGAGCCTTCTCATCAGATATCTTCATCGTCCATGCTTCTGCGCCAGACATAAGGACGGGCATAATGAGAGACTTATAGAGCGTTTTTTTCCGTCGAGAGAGGACTTTACTGCTCAGTTGCCTACACAGTCCGAAGTAGCACTTGTTGGCAAGAGTGATACTCTTTTGGATTTCGAGGCTGACATTATTATTGATGTTAATACTGGTTCCTAAGTAAACGAAGTCTTCTAAAAAAAGCCACACGACAAAGAGTCACCCTGTCTGAAACCTGGTTTGGTATCAAACGGCTCGGAGAGGTCCAATCCTGACGGAGCTGGTGGTGTTGCTCAACGTCATTTTACATAACCGTATAAGTTTTGCGGGGATACCAAATTCAGATATTGCGGCATATAGGCAACTTTTTTTTTGTGCTGTCGAAAGCAGCTTTGAAGTCGACAAAAAGGTGGTGCGTGTCGATTCTTCTCTCTTGGGTCTTTTCCAAGATCGGGCGCACTGTGAATATCTGGTCGATAGTAGATTTACCAGGTCTAAAGCCACACTGATAAGGTCCAATCAGTTCATTGACGGTGGGCTTAAGACTTTCACACAATACGCTCGACAGAACCTTATATGCGATGTTAAGAAGGCTGATACCACGATAGTTGGCGCGAATTGCAGTATCACCCTTCTTGTGGATTGGGCAAAGTACACTTAGATTCCAATCAGTAGGCATGCATTCGTCCGACCATACTCTGCAGATAAGCTGGTGCATGCGCTTTACCAACTCTTCTCCACGGGATTTGAAAGCTCAGCTGGCAGTCCGTCAAGTCCGGGCGCTTTGTTGTTCTTTAGCCGTGCTATTGCTATACGGATTTCATCGCGGTCGGGTAACGAAACATGAATTCCGTCATCATTGATTGGTGTTGATTGGAGACGTTCGTCCACCGGAGCGAACGACAGTACTTTACGGCGAAGTCTCTCTCCCACCACAAATCCGACACTTTGCGCTCCTTTACATGGCAGCTGTAGTATACGTCGCAATGGCCTACCATTTTCCTCCCATAGCATTTCTTGGTTGGCGGTGATGTCAGCCTTCGCTCTGCCGAGGACATCTACAAGCCGGGCAGAGGCACCTTCCCAATTAAGGTTTCCGACATTCCAGGTGCATGCCCTCAAATCAAGGCCCTTAAAACGTTTGCCGTGGTCGTCATCTAAAAAGGGGGGTCCTGTCCTAGGCTTTGCTTTACTTTTCGGTTGCCCTATTCATAATAGCCTTCAACGAATTATGCATCGCATAGTTCTGTTGAGCACTTTATTTATGCCGACGATGTCATTATTTTTACAAGGACTCAGGACTTGGATAACGTAGAATACATTTTTTAAAAATTCTTGATGATATTTTAAATTGGTCTCAAACATCAGCTGCCAAAATATTGCGTTAACAAAGTGCTCAACATTTCACATATGCAGGAAATACAAGTGCTCCTGCCCTCTCCCCCACTTAGATACACTGAAAATATTAGGCATAGTGTTTGATAAAAAATTTAATTTTAAAGAACATTGCAAGTACGTTGGATTAAGCTTATTTTCTAGATTAAATATAATAAAATTTCTTTCATCCAAGCACAGTTTTGTACATACTTACACCCTTATTAACGTAATTAAAGCATTATTTTTATCAAAAATTGATTACGGACTCTCAATTTATTGAAACTGCGAAAAACGCACATCAAACTCCTACTTTCGCCTTACCATTCTGCTGTTAGAAGAAGTATTCGTGCTTTTCCAACTTCACCAGTCAAAGCCGTCCTTGCCGAAGCTTGCTTGCTGAAGCAGCTGCTTTGCTGGAAGCGGTAATTTACGCTTCACGTATTGGCAACAAGCACAGACAGTAAATCTTATGTAGAAGCTGTTTTAAATCCATTGATCGGCTGTCACCTCGTTGCTGAAATTCGTGAACTCCTCCTCGGACATTGTTTCATTAAAATTATGTGGATACCTGGACACAAAGGCATTAGCGGAAATGAAATTCCCGACAAAAGAGCAAAAGAAGCTGGCAAGGAACCACTTTTCCTCTTTGACTATTTTATAAATATAGATATCCGCCAACTCTACAAAACACTCTTACACAAAGCTGGAAAGCAGAATGGGACAAATACGTGCATAATTACAAAATATATAACCCTTCTGGCGCTCGGCCAAACTTCCCGGCTGGCATGTCTATCAAAAGTATTAAGAATTTCATAAGGCTTAGGATTGGACACACGATTTTGTTGGTTTTGAAGTGCTTTATTTTATTGTGAACAGTAGAATGACTTCTGTCTACAATTACAGCAATTTCAAGCACAGATTTTCCATCGTTGGAATGCTTAAAAACCAACTTTCTCAATTTAATACTTGTTGTTACTTTGCGGCCGCTGTGGTCGAGTTGATAGCGGTGCGTGCTATAACTCGATATGCCGGTGGGATCGAGGTTCGAGTCTCAGTCCGTGCAAGCAAAATCTTAATCATAGAAAAAGTTTTTTCTAATAGCGGCCACCCCTCGGCAGGCAATGGCAAACCTCCGAGGGTATTTCTGCCATGAAAAAGCTTCTCATTAAATACATCTGCCATTCGGAGTCGGCATAAAACTGTATTAATAAATTAAAAAAAAATCACATTTAAGAAATTAACAAAACCCTAGACATGTGGTATTTTTTTATTTGTTATTTGTTATTTTTTATTTATGAGTTTAATTATTTATAACTTAAAAATTCATTAATGCCTTTAAAATTCACACCCATATCGAATACAATTTGAAAAAAAATTGAGTTATTTATATGTTCTATTTACAGTCAATGATGCCAGCAAGATGCACAGGGTCCAATTTGAGTCGTCGAACAAACAAATCAAGAGACATGCGAGATAGAAGAACACAAAGATCAAGCGAACAAATCCAACAAGACAATGAAGATGTTCGTGTGAGCACGACGCAGTTACGTGGATCACAATCACAAGAGGCACGAGATGAACGAAATAAACAAAGAAAATTAGAACGAAGAGAAGCGCGCAGATTCGTAGTCAACAGACGTAGAGCAATTGAACAACATCGCCAACAAGTACTTCGAGCATTTACATCAAATTCATTCCTTCGACTAGCATTCCAGTTTGAGCAGGATATTGAATATTATGCCATTGGTTTTTGAATTCATTGGATTTACATTTGAAGGTTGAGTCGTAGATTATTCTGCTTCGTAATTTGAACCCTTGAACGCTTCTTTTCTCTTTCAATAATAATTACATCCCAAGACGAAGGAGTGTTGTAATATAAAGTAGCAAGGGAGCGGCGACGCGAATGCTTTAAAGTTTAAGACGAAGCTCAGTGATTTTCTGCATCGCTCCAAAAGTTAATAGGCTTAAGGAACAAACAATTTACCCATATTGTTCCCCAAATCAAACTTGGGACGCATGTCAGTGGATTTATACTCTTTCACTTACAGTTTATGAAGTACATTTTACATATCGAGCCTTTACCGCCATTTTAGCGTAAGCGACAAAAACCAAATTTTACAGGAGAAGGTGTTTTTTAAATATTTTTTTTTTTTTTAAGAGTGAATGTCGCTTACGATAAAATGTAAAGTCGTACATCTCCATAACTATAACGATTAGCGAAACAATATTTAGCCAGATGACGTATTATCAGTTTTAGAACAGTTCTGCATCAAAAAGTTAATTTTGGAAAAAATGTCGCTTACGTTATTTTCGCGGTTAGGGCTCGATGTTCCGAAGTACAAATTACATTTTATGAAGTATATTTTACACTTTCTGAAGTACAATTTACAGTTTCTGAAATCAATTTTACGGTTACTGATGTACAATTGACTATTCTGAAACACTTTTTACGAAGTACAATTAACTATTCTGAAGTTTAATTTATGTTTTCCGAAGTACAATTGACTATTCTGAAGTTTATTTTACATTTTCCGAAGTTCACTTGACTATTCTGAAATATATTTTATGGTTTCCGAAGTACAATTGACTATTCTGAAGTACCTTTTATGGATTCTGAAGTTCAAGTTATGCTTTCAGAAGTACTATTAAAAAAGGTAACTCATCATTACGAAAACGTAAAATCGCTTCGGGAAATATCTGAAATTGTAAATCGAAGCCGATCGACCGTTCTTCTTCTTCTTCTCGATCGACCGTTCAGTATATCATAAAACGGTACAAAGAAGATGAAACTTTAAAAAAAAAGGTCAAAAGTTGCACATAACAAAATTTTATCCGCTGGTGATGAACATTAAATTCTACGCCAAGTCAAAAAAGATCCATTTATAAGTGCACCGAAACTCATAACAATATATATTCACAGATGAAAGCAAGTTACATATTTTTCATTCAGATGGTTGATCCTATGTATGGAGAAAGTAAAATGAATTAAATTATTTTTTATGACCTGTACGAGTTTGGCTTGGGCGTACTGTACATATATCTCCCATTCAAAGGCAAAATAAAGCATGTGCCTTACGCGATTGCAACAACTATTTGATAGAACAGCTCCACTCAGTCATAGTTACTCTTTAAGCCTTATGTGCTCGCAACATGGACTTAAGCAGCAGTTATTCACCGAAGTAGATTGGCCGTACGTGTTTGCTAATACGATCTATCTTATAAGAGCGCTATGTAAATGAAAACTCACCCCCACAAGACTTTTTTATAAGCCGAAAGCCGAATGCAACTGGAGTATAACTGTTTTTGTCTGAAGTTAATGAAATCTAGTTTTAAAATATTGTTACCATATAGAAATTAAATTAGTTTTAGTTATTTAAAGACGAATTTAAGATTAATCATATATAGTAAGAAATATATGCACCTGAATGAGAAGACCTTTTTCAGATTTCAAAAACCCAAATTCGGCTATGTCTCGAAAATTATTCATCCATTTTTCATTCTAATTTCATATTTGGATTCCGCATAAAATTTTGATTGAAATTTATATGTATAATGGACAGATTATTATTTTTTTTGTTTATTTTTTTTGTCGATTTTTTAATATTTAAGATTTAATAAGACCCAACCTGGTCCCATAAAAACCAAATTCCGGAACGTCCAAATTCATTTTATACCCATGCCGTTGAAGAATTTTCTAATCAAAAGACGTGAAAATTTGCACAGTTATTCGTTTATTCCTGCAGAAGGTCCTAACAGAGGCCTATATAGGTATAGGTAAGGCAGGGTGCTAATTTACATGACGCCTCACATAATGAACCCGAACGACACAAAGGGAGCGCTCCCCAAAAGACACAAAGGGAAACTCTCCACAAATTGATAGACAATTTTGGGGAACCATTTCAATTTTCAGTTGTTTACTTTGCAACGAAATACACATACATATACATATACACATATACGTATGTATATAAGTAAGTTGCGTAAGTATAAACGCCCATAACTCGAGAATGGACTGCCCGATTTAAGTAGACTTGTTTTAGTTGTGCTTGCCCAGGGAAAAATGTTACGTAGAGAAAACCTAGATAGGTGGCGCTGGTGATGGGTTATAACTACTGCGACGACGAAATATTGAATCTATAAGCAAGCCAACGGCAAATAGTAAGGTGTTATGTAACATAGACTAACGATCGCCAACTTAGTGATATAATTATGAGTTATGTGACTAGGGCTTACGATCGTCGACTCAGTATCAAGAGTACATTGTTATTTGTTATGCGTCCATTGATATGGGTTATGGAATAGTTTGATAATCAAATTGCATTACATGTTCTTCTTATGGATGTGTATATGCATTCACTTGTTCATTTAGCAAGTAAGTATACTTTTAGTATAAAAGCTGTATGATTTTCCAAAATAAAATCAGATTGTATCTGAAAGTAAGACAAAGATCTTGTATTTAATATTCTTTCTCAATCAAGAGCGGTATTCTTGCCTTTATTTGTTGCGTGCTACGCAATGTATACCAAAAATCTTGGCGCCCTAAGCCTTATACTATATAGCAAATTAAGCATCTTAATAGGCATAGCCTTTTAGTCAACACGGCGTTAGCGTAGCACACATCTGCAAGTGGACATATAGCTGATCTTACAAAAACAAAATTATGTATTATAAAAATAATTATGTAATATATAAGAAATACAACTGATGACATGGCGGCGGCTCACTTGTTCTATTTAAAAAAAAATGGCTGCGTTTAGTTTTACGTGTTTATAAGTTTGTTACCCTTTTATTGTTGATGTAAAAATAAATAAAATGCGCCCCTGAAGATGCTAAGGAAAGCTATCGAAACAATTGTATAAACAAATAGCAGAATATATATACATATGTGTATAAGCAGTACCTGCTCAACGAACAACGTTCGAAGTAAAATTTCAAAATATTGACTTTAAGCCTCAATTTAAGCCGAACTAGTTAAGATATGTTAATAAAAAATAAGTGCTTTTATTTGTCCTTCAGAATTCGTACATATTCAACATGCAATAGTTAATAGTTATTATGACCACCAACTGCCTCGATTCGGCTGGGCATGCTATTCATATAATTTGTTAAAATTTGTTCAATCTCTGGTCTTTGTTCCATATGTCCGTTATATTTTCTTTTAAAATATATAACGTTGTAATCCTTCGAGCATAATCGTTCGATTTAAGGTAGACCCAGCAATTCTCTATAGGATTAAAACCAGGAGAATGGCCAATCCAGCACATCAAAATTTGTTGAATGCAAGAAATTCATGCTTGGGCGTGCGCCATCCTTCATAAACGTATTGTCCTTTCTAAAATGCAGAAGACTATAAATATACTCGATCAACACGGTTTTCAGGACCTTAACAAACTTCGTGGAGCGCTTATGCAGCTCGAAATCATCACATAAGGTGGATGTTTGATGGGAGGAACTATGCAATAACTTGCGAATCTCTCGCCCTTCCTTCTACGAACAAATTTAGCGACTTCATTCACAGCATTCAACCTGCACTCATGTCTAAAAATAACTTGGGAATGGCAATAAATCTTCATAAGTCAAACTAACCGGACAATTGGTTTAAAATAATTTACCTTATTCCAATTAATTGACCCATATATTTCATGGAGCTGCGCATATGTTTCATAGTCTTCACATGCAGATCTTAAGTGTAAATTTTAGATTTTTCGCTGGATGTCTATATATAATTAATTATTAATGGTTACAATACGGTGATCATTATTTGGCTCGTTTTGCGAATTCCTTTAAAATTATTATTTGTGCTTAGAAAAGGCAAATTTGCAGGATTTTTGGAGATTTTTGCGATTTTTACCAGGGAAGTTGTTGATAATCCTACTGTTGAGAACTGTAGTTCGGTAATTTATTCAGGCTTGTTACCAACTAAAGCTAATTATATGCTATTAAAACAAGACCTAACTTTGTCGCAATGGAAATTCCTTTTATTGTGATGCTTCTCGTAGTGAGGTCAATTTTGAAATGATCAAGAATATTCTTACGAACGCATTTCGAAAGACAAAGCAAAAGCCTTAAATCACCTGATGTCTGTAGGTTCATATATGGTACATATGTATGTCCATAAAGAGAAATCACGTTATAACTAGTACTGAATTCATTTGGACTTATGTATATGCGAATTTAAGATTAATCATATATAGTAAGAAATATATGCACCTGAATGAGAAGACCTTTTTCAGATTTCAAAAACCCAAATTCGGCTATGTCTCGAAAATTATTCATCCATTTTTCATTCTAATTTCATATTTGGATTCCGCATAAAATTTTGATTGAAATTTATATGTATAATGGACAGATTATTATTTTTTTTGTTTATTTTTTTGTCGATTTTTTAATATTTAAGATTTAATAAGACCCAACCTGGTCCCATAAAAACCAAATTCCGGAACGTCCAAATTCATTTTATACCCATGCCGTTGAAGAATTTTCTAATCAAAAGACGTGAAAATTTGCACAGTTATTCGTTTATTCCTGCAGAAGGTCCTAACAGAGGCCTATATAGGTATAGGTAAGGCAGGGTGCTAATTTACATGACGCCTCACATAATGAACCCGAACGACACAAAGGGAGCGCTCCCCAAAAGACACAAAGGGAAACTCTCCACAAATTGATAGACAATTTTGGGGAACCATTTCAATTTTCAGTTGTTTACTTTGCAACGAAATACACATACATATACATATACACATATACGTATGTATATAAGTAAGTTGCGTAAGTATAAACGCCCATAACTCGAGAATGGACTGCCCGATTTAAGTAGACTTGTTTTAGTTGTGCTTGCCCAGGGAAAAATGTTACGTAGAGAAAACCTAGATAGGTGGCGCTGGTGATGGGTTATAACTACTGCGACGACGAAATATTGAATCTATAAGCAAGCCAACGGCAAATAGTAAGGTGTTATGTAACATAGACTAACGATCGCCAACTTAGTGATATAATTATGAGTTATGTGACTAGGGCTTACGATCGTCGACTCAGTATCAAGAGTACATTGTTATTTGTTATGCGTCCATTGATATGGGTTATGGAATAGTTTGATAATCAAATTGCATTACATGTTCTTCTTATGGATGTGTATATGCATTCACTTGTTCATTTAGCAAGTAAGTATACTTTTAGTATAAAAGCTGTATGATTTTCCAAAATAAAATCAGATTGTATCTGAAAGTAAGACAAAGATCTTGTATTTAATATTCTTTCTCAATCAAGAGCGGTATTCTTGCCTTTATTTGTTGCGTGCTACGCAATGTATACCAAAAATCTTGGCGCCCTAAGCCTTATACTATATAGCAAATTAAGCATCTTAATAGGCATAGCCTTTTAGTCAACACGGCGTTAGCGTAGCACACATCTGCAAGTGGACATATAGCTGATCTTACAAAAACAAAATTATGTATTATAAAAATAATTATGTAATATATAAGAAATACAACTGATGACATGGCGGCGGCTCACTTGTTCTATTTAAAAAAAAATGGCTGCGTTTAGTTTTACGTGTTTATAAGTTTGTTACCCTTTTATTGTTGATGTAAAAATAAATAAAATGCGCCCCTGAAGATGCTAAGGAAAGCTATCGAAACAATTGTATAAACAAATAGCAGAATATATATATGTGTATAAGCAGTACCTGCTCAACGAACAACGTTCGAAGTAAAATTTCAAAATATTGACTTTAAGCCTCAATTTAAGCCGAACTAGTTAAGATATGTTAATAAAAAATAAGTGCTTTTATTTGTCCTTCAGAATTCGTACATATTCAACATGCAATAGTTAATAGTTATTATGACCACCAACTGCCTCGATTCGGCTGGGCATGCTATTCATATAATTTGTTAAAATTTGTTCAATCTCTGGTCTTTGTTCCATATGTCCGTTATATTTTCTTTTAAAATATATAACGTTGTAATCCTTCGAGCATAATCGTTCGATTTAAGGTAGACCCAGCAATTCTCTATAGGATTAAAACCAGGAGAATGGCCAATCCAGCACATCAAAATTTGTTGAATGCAAGAAATTCATGCTTGGGCGTGCGCCATCCTTCATAAACGTATTGTCCTTTCTAAAATGCAGAAGACTATAAATATACTCGATCAACACGGTTTTCAGGACCTTAACAAACTTCGTGGAGCGCTTATGCAGCTCGAAATCATCACATAAGGTGGATGTTTGATGGGAGGAACTATGCAATAACTTGCGAATCTCTCGCCCTTCCTTCTACGAACAAATTTAGCGACTTCATTCACAGCATTCAACCTGCACTCATGTCTAAAAATAACTTGGGAATGGCAATAAATCTTCATAAGTCAAACTAACCGGACAATTGGTTTAAAATAATTTACCTTATTCCAATTAATTGACCCATATGTTTCATGGAGCTGCGCATATGTTTCATAGTCTTCACATGCAGATCTTAAGTGTAAATTTTAGATTTTTCGCTGGATGTCTATATATAATTAATTATTAATGGTTACAATACGGTGATCATTATTTGGCTCGTTTTGCGAATTCCTTTAAAATTATTATTTGTGCTTAGAAAAGGCAAATTTGCAGGATTTTTGGAGATTTTTGCGATTTTTACCAGGGAAGTTGTTGATAATCCTACTGTTGAGAACTGTAGTTCGGTAATTTATTCAGGCTTGTTACCAACTAAAGCTAATTATATGCTATTAAAACAAGACCTAACTTTGTCGCAATGGAAATTCCTTTTATTGTGATGCTTCTCGTAGTGAGGTCAATTTTGAAATGATCAAGAATATTCTTACGAACGCATTTCGAAAGACAAAGCAAAAGCCTTAAATCACCTGATGTCTGTAGGTTCATATATGGTACATATGTATGTCCATAAAGAGAAATCACGTTATAACTAGTAATGAATTCATTTGGACTTATGTATATGCGAATACATTAATAGCGCTCATCAATGCCAAAGTAAACTACAACAAATATTCAATAGCAGTGAGAGCGAATTCGATATTAAAGCTGCTGAAAGTAATTGAATAAAGATGTAAGGAAAGAATATGCACTAATAATGAATAACACCGTAGGCCTTAGCAGCTAGTGTGCTTTAATTATTGGTGCAATATTTTATATTTCACCAATTAATAATAATAATAATAATAATAATGAATATTTAATTCATGTGCACTTATATGCGAATACAAATACATAAATAGCGCTCATCAATTACAAAGTAAACTACAACAAATATTCAATAGCAGTGAGAGCGAATTCGATATTAAAGCTGCTTAAAGTAATTGAATGAAGATGTAAAGAAAGATTTTGCAATAACTGTGCTGCCAGAGTGAGCAACATTAATTTGCTTAAGTTAAATAAGTAATTGCTTAAGTTAAGTCCTTAACATTCCGCCCGCCAGCACCATTTTTGTGGTGATGCTCTTCATTTACAGGAATTGGAAGCACTGCTAACTTAGATATCAGCCGAGTTAATGTTGTTGTTGCCGTCTTGATTGTAACTATCCGTGTGAGATTGTCCTTTCCAGGGTGAAGATCTACCACTTTTGCTAATGGCCATTATCAGGGCGGAAATCGTTCGTCAGTGAGCAGTACAATCGATCGAACTTTAATGCCGTTGTTAGGGTGATACCATTTTGATATTGATTGAAGCCGGTTTAGATAGTGAGCAGGCCACTGAGTCCAGAATTGTTGCAGCCTTTGTTGAACATGTCGCCACCGCTGACGGCTAGTCGTTGATAAGTCTGTTAAGGATGGTTCTGGTAGCGTAGTGAGAGCGTTGCCCATGAGAAAATGTCCGGTTGTGAGGGCAGACAAGTCTTCAGGATCATCACTAATGCATTCTAGGGGTCGTGAGTTCAATATTGCTTCGATTTGAGTGAGCACAGTGTTAAGTGCCTCAAATGTAAGCAGTGCTTCACCGATGTTCCGGATGAGATGGAATTTCATTAGCTTGACCGCCGCTTCCCACTTTCCTCCCATGTGAGGTGCAGCTGGGGGATTGAAAATTCACTGGGCGAAATCTTTGGATAGTATGTCCTGAATCCGTTAATGCTCTCTTGTGCCTTCAGTGAATAACCGCTTAATTTCCTTGTCTGCGCCGACAAAGGTTGTGCCACAGTCGAAGTATAAGCTTCATAGCCATCAGATAAATAGTCAGTGACTGCTATAGAATATGTTTTTATTCTATTTAAAATATTTTATTTTTACAACTTTTTTTTTATACATTCAGAAAATTAATTATTAAAAAATCAAATTGAAAAATATTGAAAGACAAATTTATATATGAAAATAAAAATATTAAAACAAGTTTAAATTAATAAAGTAGATACATATATTATAAACCCTACAACTGCTTCAAGACGAACCGCCGAGGTTGAAAAGCACACAAACACACAAATCCAGCTTTTGTATAATTTGGATCATCTGCCCTTCCAACTCTTGATATTTACTGGTCTGGCGTAGTCCACTCCAGTGCGCTCGAATGGTCGTGAAGTTGTGAATCGCGAAAGAGGAAGTTGGCCCATCAATTCCTGCGCGTGGATCCCCCTTTGACGAGCACACACAACACTACGAAACACATGAGTATGAGGTGAGCCAGAGTAAGCTGAGTATCGCCGTGGAATATACGCCTGTGTGAGTCATCAATAATAAGTGAAGTGAGTTGAGAATGTCGGGGAAGAATGGGTGGGTGATTTCCTGAGTGATTAAGAGCGGAGTTGCCTAATCTGCCTCCGACTCTGATCATACCGTGAGTGTCTGAAAATGCTGCCAGTCTATTGAACGGATGATTACGTGAAATGTTGATCTGCTTCTGAGAATTTTCAACTATGCTGAGAAATACACGCTTTGAGTCTTTAGAATCCAGTACCGTTTGGACTGTTCAAGATCTCCCGTAAAGATGTTTGTTATTGGACAATCAGGCAATTTCCTTTGTAATCGCCAAAGGATGCTAAAACAAGGAGCAGTAACACGCATTAATTTGGTTAGAGAAAAATACCTGTAAATTTGTTGCAAAGGATAAACAGGCTTTGCGGCCGCAGTCATCATTGATACGCCGGGGCGAACCTCTTGAAAGCTCGCTTCTTCCGAGTCTGTTGGTTGAGAAGGCAATGAAGAAGTATTCTCTTGCAACCATGTTTGCCCTGTTCACCAGAGCGGGTTTTGTAGTAACTGTGATGTGATGATCCCCTGTGATGCACAATCCGCCGGATTTTGAGAGCCCGGAACATGATGCCAATTAGCACTTGGAAAGAGCTCATGTATTTGGGAAACTCTGTTGCGTACATAGTCTGTCCACCGACCAGGATGAGATTAGACCCACGTGGGAACAACTTCCGAATCCGTCCCCAAATGAGTTTCCTTTATGTCCAAAGGAATTGTGGCTTAAACATTTTTCGTGAGTTTGGTAAGTATCAGCGCTGCCGTTAATTCTAACCTCGGGATGATCAGCCGTTTGAGAGGTGCTACTTTCGTCTTTGCGCATATTAGTGACGTCACTTGGCCTGTAGACGGCGAATTGACGGTAATATATACTGCAGCCGCCATTGCCAATTGAGATGCATCCGAAAACCCGTGGATGGTGACAGTTGAGCATATATCTAAGCGAAGCCTCCGTGAAATTGTAATGATCGTTAGACTACTAAGCTCTTTTCTAATGCTCAGCCATCTGGATGAGAGTTGCGGTGATAGATCATCGTCCCATCCTACCTTATGTAGCCATAACTATTGTACAAACGTCTTAGCCTTGATAACGGCCGGTGAAATGAAACCGAGTGGGTAAAATATTTGAGCCACTTCATATATTATATGCCTTTTGGTATTGATTTTTGCAGAGTAGTTGGGTGGCATGTGAATACCAACCGGTCCTCTTCAGGATGCCACCGCATTCCAAGTATCTTTGTTGCACAGTCGTCAAGTATAACTGGTTCAGATAAGTCTTTATTCGAAAGTACAGCTTGCACTAAGTCGATGTCGTTAGTGTGCCACTTTGCAAGGGGGTATCCGCCCGCGTGAAACAGTTCCATCAACTGAAGCGCCTTCCTTGACGGTGTCAGTGCCTCCAAAGATGTCGTCAACCTACCGTCGTTTGATCAAGGATGATACCGCCAGCGGGAATCTGTGTCCTTCATCTTCAGCGAGTTAAAGAAGTGCTCGAATAGCTTAAAATGGTGCAGTTTATGTGCCGAAAGTCACTGTGGTGAGTTGGTAGGATACCTCTTCGTAATCTTCATTTATCCATAGAATCCGCTGAAGATCCCAATCGTGTTTATGTACCTTTATCTGTCGGTACATTTTAGTGATGTCCGTTGGGAAAATCTAACGATGTAGCCGTATCCAAATAAGTACGTCAGTTATAGCGACAAACCAGAAGATGATGGGCTGGAACCGTCGAAAACCACCCTCATTTTTGTGATAGGACTTTCTGGTTTTAGCACACCATGATGTGGCAGATAATAGTGAGGAACCCTGAGCTTTGCAAAGTCTGTGGCCTTCACCATGTGCCCAAGACTTTCATACTCACTTATGAATTGATCATACAACAGTTTGTAATCACAGTCTCTCTGCAATCATGCGACCGTCTGTCGAAGACACCATTGAGGTATGTTATAGGAATGGCCCAAATTAAATACGGGCGATTTCAATGGAAGCCTAGCGATATATCTCCCTTGCGAATCTCGTGTATGCGTGGTTCTAAGTGAGCTTCACATTCATCTTCTTCTGGTGTGGTCCGATGATAGGAGTCAGGAAAAGGCACCTTTCCTGAATCCAAAATCTCTCTATCAATTCATGGAGTTTGTCGTTTTCATTCATTGTTATTATTTGATCATGCATATCATCGGTAAGTAAGCACTTCAACACTGGCATTATCGTACAACGCCGCCAGAGTAATTGATAGGGTCGGATTATCCTCTGACCTCTAATGCCGACAATGTTGATGTTAGATTGCTATCTTGGTATTTGGAGACTATTCACAACTTGTTCCATCACAAATGATAGTTGAGAGCCTGGATCGATGAGTAACATGACTGTGTGAATTACTTTTGGCGTCTTAATATGAGCTAATGCAGTTGCAAGCAGTGTAACTTGATTTTTTGAAGCTATCGAATTATTTGCAGAAGCTGGTATGTTAGTAGCAAATTCAGGAGATGAGCAGACCAAAGAGTTCAAATGCGCACCGTCCGTTGCTTTCTTGTGGTGGGTTGATAACTTGACGATTGGGGCGTACCCTCATTGTGATGACTGTACTGATGTGGACGCCATGGGTAGAGGTGGTCGCGAAGGGTCATGAAGCATTGTATTATGCTTACCGTTGCACTCTTTACAGTGTTGACTTGACTTGCATGACCGAGCTGAGTGTGGGCCAAGGTAATTGTGGCATAACGATTTGGAAATGACTACTTGCCACGTGATGCCTTGTCCAAACCCAGGAACTTAGGACACATTACAATGTAATGAGTATCCTTGTTTTGGTTTTGATTTAAAGGCTGCCACTGATTTTGTAACTGATAAATCCGCTTCAACACGTTCAAGAGTTCCCACTTCTTGCTGTAAGGAAGGACTCAATGCCCTTGAGACATGGGTATGTCGTGGATGATCCAAGCGAATTTTCCCATCTATCTATTGAGGTTTCTTTGTACCAAGTCGACTAGGAATAATTCCCATGTTTTGTCCTGCTTCGAGGAGTTAAAGAGCCTTGGTGACTTCAGGGATCGTAGCGAGAGTTTTATTTAGAGAAGATTCATGCTTTGAAAGCGCCGGCTAAATGTTATTCAGTTTGTCTAAATATTCTTAAATGATGTACCGTTTGTTTTCGTAGCAACTTGTGAGTAGATCCCATGCTACCCCCATCGAGTCATTAGTGAACGGCAGAGCTGCAGACCCTGTGGAACAGAACCTTAGGTAATAAAATTTGTCTTGTTCCGTTAAGAGCTGATCAGACTTTATTAAGCGCTCAAAGTGGCCTTTAAACTCTGGCCTTTTCGCATATTCTCCGCTAAATTTCTGCAGTTGAATGTCTGGAAGTTTGGTGAACGGTATATCGAGATGACCACCACGCGATGAAGATGATGAAATTGTATTGGTGATTGTGATGGCAGGAGCGGTATTGCCTGCATTTTTGTTTTTTTGTAATGGTGCGGACTTGCCCTTTATAGCACCCTGGCTTGCGCTTGCTTTACCGTCACTCATGGTAATGTTTTGGCCGTGAATGTATGTGATGAGGAAAATTCCGACACTTCAGTTGAATAAGGTCTCAATAAATTATAAGCCAATGATCCGGCTCGAAGGATCACTAACTTTTGAGAACTGTACTTCAGCAATTTATTCAGGCTTGTTACCAACTAAAGCTGATTATATGCTATTTACACAAGTCCTTACTTTGTCGCAATGGAAATTCCTTTTATTGCGATGCTTCTCGTAGTGATGTTAATTATGGAATGATCAAGAATATTCTTTCGACCGCATGTCGAAAGACAAAGCAAAAGCCTTAAATCACCTGATGTCTGTAGGTTCATATATGGTACATATGTATGTCCATAAAGAGTAATCACGTTATACCTAGTAATGAATGCATGTGCACTTATATGCGAATACAAATACATAAATAGCGCACATCAATGACAAGGTAGGTAGGTATATGTGACTGTCGCTATTGCTTCAGCGACCCACTTAGGCCATGATTGGAGGCCCGTTGTGATACCACTAGCTAAGCGTTCATTCCCCATTGCTGAACCATTTTGAGCTCTTGGCGAATCTCGCCAACCATCTTGGGTCTATGGAACCTAATTCTCCGAGGTCTCCAAAAAGTGGTACTCCTAGAAAGCTTAGCCTGCTTCTTGCTAGCGCTGGACAATTGCATAGAAGATGAAGTTTCCAGTTTCCTCCTCGTCATAATTTTTGCAGCTTCTACAGCATCTGTGAAAGGGTACACCGAGACGCCCCGCGTGGATGCCTATGAGGCAGTGCCTCGTAAGGGTTCCAATGACCTGAGATATATCATCCCGTTTTAAGGTGTACAGACCACGCGACCGTTTATGATCCCTTCTAGGCCAAGTCTGCCTAGATATCCTACAAGTCGTGGTCTGTGCCCACCTCTCATTCGCACGAGCATAAGCATATTCTTTTAAGAGCAGCCTGCAAGTACCAAAGGACATACCAATGCGTTCTTTACCAGGAAGAATCTGCTTGATTGTCCCTTCCCTCGCAAGTTCATCCGCTATACAGTTACAATCGATATCCCTGTGGCCTGGAACCCAGATGAGGTTTAGTCTGTTCTGCTAAGCCATCTCCTGAAGAGATCGGCGGAAATCCAGTGCAATCTTTGAAGTTATCGCAGTTGGGCTCACTGCTCTAATTGCCGCTTGGCTATCGCTAAATATAAAAACGTTGTTGCCTTTTAAGACGGTTTGCAACCTGTCCATAGCCTCCTTAATGGCTGAAACCTCAGCTTGAAAAACACTACAGTGATCTGGCAGCCTAAAGAACAGCTCAGAGATAAGTCTCGCGAGAAGACCCCTCCTCCCACTCTGCCATTCAGCTTCGAACCATCGATGAAAACCGTAATACTTCCTGGTGGAGTATAGAAATTTTTAGACCACTCCTCCTTACCTGGAATCAACATCGCGAAGTTTCTGTCTGGGGCCATGGTATCGACGCAGCGACCCGTGCAGTCCGGATGGAAGCTATACTTACTCAGTATGCTTAAGTGCCCACATAGCCTAGACTCCCATTGATATGTCTCTCTTGGTCGAAGCGCGGCAAGAGCCGACATCTCCTGACCCACTAAGTAGAGGGGTAGAAGGTCCAGAAAAACATTCAAGGCGTCGTTTGGTGTTGTTCGCAAAGCTCCGATAATGCAGATAATACTGGCTTTTTGCACTTTACTAAGTAGATTGAGGTTAGCATTTTTGCTCAAGGCAGGCCACCATACGATGACTCCATAAAGAAGAATCGGTCTTACCACCGCTGTATAAATCCAGCGGCATACGCTTTAGATTCCAGAGTAGGGGTGAAAGTACACCACCCTGCGGCGTTCGGCGAGACACATGCCTCGAAACACGGTTTGCGCCGACTTCTGCTGTAATCTTTCTACCTAAGAGCATTTGCTCTATAAATTCAACCAGGGAGTTCTCTATACCAAGTCCTTTTAAGGCCTGGGTTATGGCCCCCGGATTAAGGTTGTTAAAAGCTGCCTTAATGTCAAGAAAAGCTACGAAGCAAAATTCCTTGTAACTAAAAGGTATCTCAATGTAGCTGACTAGGGAATGTAGCGCAGTGTCTGTGGACCTTCCCTTTAGGTAAGCATGCTGGTTATTTGACAAAAATCTTTAATCGATTATGAAAGAGTGGTGGTTACTAATCAGCTTCTCTAGAGTTTTGAGAACAAAGGATGACAGGCTTATTGGTCTGAGATCCTTCGGGTTCGTATGTGATATTTTTCCGGCCTTGGGAATAAAGACCACTGCAACAGATTTCCATGCCGTTGGTACGTAGTTTAGTTTAAAGCAGGCCCTAAACATGCTTAGTAGACAATTCGCAGAAGTGTGAATTGTTGCATCAAGCTGCGCAGGTATAATGCCATCCGGCCCTGCCCCGAAGGGGGGCACTCTACTTCCCTTGATTGTGAGTTTCCAGGAAAGTGTGTGTCGAGAGGCAGCTCGACCGTATCTTTTCCTGTAGCCGTTCAGGAGCCATCCTGTCTCTGTAAAGACCCAATCGGGTTTGTTGTGCCCAAAACAATTATTCTTAGTCTGGCAGTTTCGTTGACGCCTTCAATGTCCTGTTAAACTGCCTCCGGCAATCTTTGCGCAGCGAGTCTAAGTCGCGGGACCACCAGTGTGGCCTACGCTTTCCCCAAGGTTTGGGGTCAGGGCAGGCTCTGGCCAGGGCCTGCGAGCAGCTCTACTCCAATTGGTTACCATATCAGACAGCTTTTCACTACATAAAGGGAGGTCTATGACCTCCTGTCTATTTTTAACGATAAAAGTGGGCTCTGTGCCCCTATTGCATATAACTAAGTTAGTAGTTAAGAGGTAATTGAAAGGAGACTCACCTCGATTGTTAACGTCGGTGCTACCCCACTGTAAATGGTGGGCGTTAGCGTCACACCCGATGAGAAATAAACCCTCTGCGTGGTCGTTCACTAGATCGCGGAGTAGATCCTGAGGGGGACTCTCATATGCCATATATGTGGGAGCCAGTAGCAAAGACTTGCCTCTGATCTCCAGCAGAGTTGGCGGCATGACTCCATTACTATAACAAGGTAAAAGAAAAAGGTTTAGATTTTTCTTCGCCATTACACAGGTTCTTATTTTAGCTTTACCACGCTCAACAAGCAGCCTATAGCCCACCGCACCTAGACCACAGACCCCAAGTTATTAACCCAGGGTTCCTGGATAAATACGATGTCTATGTCGTCGCCAAGTAGGCGACTCAGGAGAGCAGCGGATGCTGCCCTTGACCGGTGGAGGTTGATCTGCACGCTGTGCGTCACCACGGTACACTCGTAGAGTCACCTCGTCAAGGCCGTAGTAAACACGGCCCTGTCTCTTCTCCAGGATCTCCAAAGAGTCCCTGTTCAGAGACAGGACCACTTGCCATGACGGCCCATCCGGCGCTACTCGTAGGACCTTCCAGTCGCCCGTAGGTATTGTCGGGTTCATCACCTGGAGCATCATTAAGATGCTCTCCGGTGATGACGGTGTTACAGGCACCCACGCCCTCGCTCTAGGTCTGACTGGAATATCCTTCCAGTCGACAAACGCTAGTTTCGCTCCGGGGTATACAGCCCCTACCTTAGCAACGGCGGCCTTATACAGCGCCGCCGACCTTGCATCATCACATGCTACGACCTTTACCTGGCCCTGGAACCAGCCGGCATCTCTGCATGCAGGAAGGGCTCCAGGGTTCTCTAGCAGAACATCCATGATGACGTTTGCCAGAGCCGCCTTCACCCACCTCCACTGGTTCCTTGGGATCGACCCGTGCTAGTTGCCGCGGTCCAGAACCCCGATAAGGATCCTGTCTCTGGAAACATCCGCAAAACTTGGTCTGGCCACACCGGGTCGGACACACTTCTTTTTAGGAGCAGGCTGTTGCTCCTCCACTGACCTATGTCTCTTTGTTGAGGGTACTCTATCTTCAGCCGCTACCCCAGCTGTGCTCCCGTAATTGGGTAGTAGAGCTTTCGCTCTTTCTACCGCCTCCCTTGCACTCTGAGGCAACGTTTCCAACGGCACCCTCTCGTACTTTTTGAGCGTTCTGGCAGCTCTACGCTTCTCAACGTGTGTGGACCGCCCGCCCGCCCAACCATGAAGGGAATCGCCCGTAGTTGCCATCGCGACGATTCCTTGGTTATAAATTTTTTCGGCTGCTTGCCGCCCGTCCCCAGTTAAGCCAAGTCGTGAGACCTTTGCCTTTATGGGTGCAGGCTTCGCAGCACTGCGCCAGGGGCCGCGGGTCGACCTGCCGTTTCCAGCATAGTCTTCGCAGCATTACTGGTGCTTGGCCCCACCATAACGCCCGTAATCACGGGTCGGCTCGGGGTCTCCCCCGGAGCAGAACCGGAAGTGCTCGCTATGCGGCGAATCGGTGCATAAGGCGCATGCGCCTGCACTGTCTTACCCCGTGGAGGGAAAGACGAATCCGTTTTTTTATTTGACCTTTCCATATTTAACTGGGTCCCCACTCGAAGCCGCTATCCTTTCTCGGTGCTGTAGTCGCTATAGGATCCCATGGTTATCTATGAAGCAGGGAGGCCATGCAAGGGTTGGCACCCACCCTTATAGGGTTAGGTGCTCAGAGCCAGATCCAGCACAAAAGCGGGAGGGTCGCCTCAACCGCTACCTACAACCACCAACTAAATGGCGACGAGATTGGAACGTACTGCGAGGCCTGCCAGGGTTTTAACGGGACGGAGGCAGTCACGGCATTAGCCTGGAAGCCATTTCTGCAGGGTTTCACCCCTGCATACTTAGGTAACAGAATACCGCAACCACCAGCTCGTTAACAACATCAATGACAAAGTAAACTACAACGAATACCTTATAGCAGTGAGAGCGAATACGATATTAAAGCTGCTTAAAGTAATCGAATAAAGATGTAAAGAAAGAATATGCAATAACTGTGCTGTCAGACTGCAACATTAATTTGCTTAAGTTAAATAAGTAATTGCTTAAGTTAAGTCCTTAACACCTACAATTTAAGAGGATGGATCCGTGTGCACGAGTCCGCGAAGGTTGGGAAAGTTTCTGATTGCCATTCACTTGGGAGTGGTCAAAACGATTATTTTGCGTGCGGATCAAGCTGCTCACCAACATACATTTGGGAGTGAGGTAAAGTGCGAACTTGGTGAGGACACTTCGACATATTCGGTTTAAGGGCTCACCAGGATCTGCAGCGTCCGTTTACCAATAGGTGCGGCTGCGAGCGGGCGTCTGTCTTCGAGCAAGCGGCTCGCTATATAAATGCGATAATTTGAAATGCCCCAGAAAATGGGTGTGAGCAGAGCTTAGGACCCGCCACGGAAAAAAATGAAACAAATCCTCGGATGAGACCCCTTTTTTTATGATGACCCCGGCAAACTTTTAAAGGAATATGATTTAAGGGCATGCACCTGGAATGTTCGGAACCTTAACTAGGAAGGTGCCTCTGACCGGCTGGTTGATGTCCTCTGCAGAGCAAAGGCTGACATCACCGCCATCCAAGAAATGCGATGGACGGGGCAAAGGAAAAATCGTTGGCCCTTGTGACATCTACTACAGCTGCCATGTAAAGAAGCGGAAATTTAGTGTCGGATTTGTGGTGGGAGAGATACTTTGTCGTAAAGTACTCTCGTTCACTCCGGTGGACGAAAGTTTCTCTATAATGCGCATCAAGGCGAGATTCTTCAACAGCTCTACGATTTCTTTACCCGCACGTACGAGCGGTGCCCACACCACGATATAAAAACGTGATTGGCGATTTCAATGCAGAGGTGGGCAAGAAGGGCATCTTTGCACCCGGTAACTGATACTGACCATCTTTGCCGGGGTCCGAAACATGGTTGTCTGTAGCACCAGGTTCCAGCACAAGCAGATTCACCAAGCTACGTGGTTTTCTTCATATGGAAAGCATGCTTCCAGTGGTCTAGAACCGAAGAGCCAACATTGACTCGGGAAATTTTCTTTTCGCAGCCCAAATCAGTGCGCGCATCAGTGCGTCAAAAACCGCACAGAAAAGGACGCAAGGACAGCTCGACGTCGGAAAGCTGCAATCGCAAATGACAGCCACCAACTTCGTAACACACACTCCTGCTCATTAAGAGCAACAATCAGCACAACGATATTTCCGAACAAAGTAACCATATTTCTTGCTGTCTTCATACCGCCGTGTATGAATCCATTGTGTGAAACCCGCGAGTCCGAAAAAACCACTAGTATGGCGAGGAATGTCGTGCCGCTATGGAACCTACAGGGCCAGATTGCGTAACGCGAGCTATACGGAAGCGATATCGTGAGTTCGAGAAGGAAGCAAGACGCATTTTCCTTGATAAAAAGAGAAGATCCGAAATGTGGGAGTGTAAATAGCTCGAGATGCCGGCTGACAGAAAAAGCGCCAAAAATTGTTTCAGAAGCGAGATTTTCTTTTGTCTAGAAAGGGATCAACTTTTCAATATCCTACCGAGCCCAAAGTGGCACCTGTTGGCAAATGCTATTCTTCGCTTGAGTTCTCGGCTGACATTATTGATGGTGTTTATGCTGGATCCAAGGTATACGAAATCCTTGACTACTTCAAAGTTGTAACTGCCAACAGTGACCTGGGTTCCAACACGTGAGGATTTTTTGTTTGCTGCCACAGGGTACTTTGTTTTGTCTTTGTTCACTAATAGAGTAACCTCTTTCTCTAGTCAATTTGATCCGCATACGCCAGTTGCATCGTACTTCTGCTAAGTATAGTGTTACTGCGATTCAGATTGGCAGCTCTTATTGCTGTTTCCAGCATCAAATTGAAGAAGTTGCGCAAAAGTGAGTCGACTTGTCTTAAACCTCGTTTGGTCAATGGACGATTTACCAGGCGTAAAGCCGCATTATTAAGGTCCAATACGGCCGATTTTTCACACACAATCGTTAATATAACATTATATTTAGAACGCAAACTGCAGGATCGCCCTTGCTATAGATTGGGCAAAGTACACTTAGGTTCCAGTCTTCGGGCATTCACTCGACAAACCAAATTGAGTTTAACAGCTGGTACATGCCTCCTACCAGCTCTTGGCCTCCGGCTTTAAACAGCTCAGCCGTCGCCTTTGTCGAGAGGAGGGACTCGTTGCTAATCCCTAAAGATTGTTCTGAGCTAATCTTCTCCAAACGCGTCTTCAGAATTCATATTCAGTAGCATTGAGAATTGCTCCCTTTAACCCTCAAGCGTGCTCTGAACGTCTCACCATATTCCCATACTCGTCCTTGCAGGAACCAGCCCTGGTCTTGAAACCACTTGTTTGCTGTTTTTTACGGAATTTTTAGGACACATTCCTTCTTGCCAGCATCTCACCCTCTTCTCACTCACGTATTTCCGCCTCTCGTTTTTTCCTTTTGCTGCGTATTTCTCTGTAACAGCGACGCGGCACTTGCCGTCAGACCCACTGTTTCTGCGTGGCTGGTAGTAGCCAACCACCTCCTCCGCAGCGGTACGAAGGGATTGTGAGATCAAGATCTCTTAGACTTCTCACCTGTCTGTTGATTACAGATGTTCGTCGTCGAACTTTCGTCGCGACACTTGATAAGCGTTCTTCAGGACAGGGTGGCACATGTGGAGCTCTTTTTGCAGGATCTTCCAGTAGATAGAAGCCTCTTTTCTATAGAGGGTCCGAACATTCTAGGTGCATATCCCTAAACCGTAGTGATTGTTTCGTTTGCTGGGCTCTTCAACTATTATCCGAAGCTGTTTCGATCTTTTCATTGGACTTGTGTTTCATATGGGGGGGTCCCAAACTCCACGCATAACCCAATGCTGGGGTAAAAGTTTTGAGTTCGTTTATATATCGAGCCGCTTGCTCCAAGACAGACGCCCTCTTGCAAATTTATTGCAAGTACGCGATAAGTTGAGCAAAAAGAGAAAGAAAGTAAAAGCATTTAAAATGACAAAGCTTACCACTTAAATTTATTTATTGATTTTTAGGAATTTTAAATAAAAATTCAGTCCATTGTCTAACATAAATCAAAAATATCAAAATTGTAACTTTGAAGGAAACTAATAAAAATTGTCAAAAATTAGTATAGAGATTTTCAACTTTTTTCTCAGAAGTGTTAGAATTTTTTTGATTATGCAGTTTTATAGTTCATTTAATTTTAATCTCACAATGTGCAGGTTTGCTCTATTTAGGAACTAGAAAATAATTTAAAAAATAATAAATTTACATGGCAAGCAACATATCTCATTTTGAATGCTGTTGCTTTTGATATGCACAACACCGTTCATAGGCTCAGAGTCAAAGACACGTTGTGATACCACAAGTTCCAGTTCACTCCCCAGCACTGCGCCAGGGGCCGCGGGTTGTCTGTAGCACCAGTTTCCAGCACAAGCAGATTCACCAAGCTACGTGGTTTTCTTCATATGGAAAGCATGCTTCCAGTGGTCTAGAACCGAAAAGCCAACATTGACTCGGGAAATTTTCTTTTCGCAGCCCAAATCAGTGCGCGCATCAGTGCGTCAAAAACCGCACAGAAAAGGACGCAAGGACAGCTCGACGTCGGAAAGCTGCAATCGCAAATGACAGCCACCAACTTCGTAACGCACACTCCTGCTCATTAAGAGCAACAATCAGCACAACGATATTTCCGAACAAAGTAACCATATTTCTTGCTGTCTTCATACCGCCGTGTATGAATCCATTGTGTGAAACCCGCGAGTCCGAAAAAACCACTAGTATGGCGAGGAATGTCGTGCCGCTCCGGAACCTACAGGGCCAGATTGCGTAACGCGAGCTATACGGAAGCGATATCGTGAGTTTGAGATGGAAGCAAGACGCATTTTCCTTGATAAAAAGAGAAGATCCGAAATGTGGGAGTGTAAATAGCTCGAGATGCCGGCTGACAGAAAAAGCGCCAAAAATTGTTTCAGAAGCGAGATTTTCTTTTGTCTAGAAAGGGATCAACTTTTCAATATCCTACCGAGCCCAAAGTGGCACCTGTTGGCAAATGCTATTCTTCGCTTGAGTTCTCGGCTGACATTATTGATGGTGTTTATGCTGGATCCAAGGTATACGAAATCCTTGACTACTTCAAAGTTGTAACTGCCAACAGTGACCTGGGTTCCAACACGTGAGGATTTTTTGTTTGCTGCCACAGGGTACTTTGTTTTGTCTTTGTTCACTAATAGAGTAACCTCTTTCTCTAGTCAATTTGATCCGCATACGCCAGTTGCATCGTACTTCTGCTAAGTATAGTGTTACTGCGATTCAGATTGGCAGCTCTTATTGCTGTTTCCAGCATCAAATTGAAGAAGTTGCGCAAAAGTGAGTCGACTTGTCTTAAACCTCGTTTGGTCAATGGACGATTTACCAGGCGTAAAGCCGCATTATTAAGGTCCAATACGGCCGATTTTTCACACACAATCGTTAATATAACATTATATTTAGAACGCAAACTGCAGGATCGCCCCTGCTATAGATTGGGCAAAGTACACTTAGGTTCCAGTCTTCGGGCATTCACTCGACAAACCAAATTGAGTTTAACAGCTGGTACATGCCTCCTACCAGCTCTTGGCCTCCGGCTTTAAACAGCTCAGCCGTCGCCTTTGTCGAGAGGAGGGACTCGTTGCTAATCCCTAAAGATTGTTCTGAGCTAATCTTCTCCAAACGCGTCTTCAGAATTCATATTCAGTAGCATTGAGAATTGCTCCCTTTAACCCTCAAGCGTGCTCTGAACGTCTCACCATATTCCCATACTCGTCCTTGCAGGAACCAGCCCTGGTCTTAAAACCACTTGTTTGCTGTTTTTTACGGAATTTTTAGGACACATTCCTTCTTGCCAGCATCTCACCCTCTTCTCACTCACGTATTTCCGCCTCTCGTTTCTTCCTTTTGCTGCGTATTTCTCTGTAACAGCGACGCGGCACTTGCCGTCAGACCCACTGTTTCTGCGTGGCTGGTAGTAGCCAACCACCTCCTCCGCAGCGGTACGAAGGGATTGTGAGATCAAGATCTCTTAGACTTCTCACCTGTCTGTTGATTACAGATGTTCGTCGTCGAACTTTCGTCGCGACACTTGATAAGCGTTCTTCAGAACAGAGGGGCACATGCGGAGCTCTTTTTGCAGGATCTTCCAGTAGATAGAAGCCTCTTTTCTATAGAGGGTCCGAACATTCTAGGTGCATATCCCTAAACCGTAGTGATTGTTTCGTTTGCTGGGCTCTTCAACTATTATCCGAAGCTGTTTCGATCTTTTCATTGGACTTGTGTTTCATATGGGGGGGTCCCAAACTCCACGCATAACCCAATGCTGGGGTAAAAGTTTTGAGTTCGTTTATATATCGAGCCGCTTGCTCCAAGACAGACGCCCTCTTGCAAATTTATTGCAAGTACGCGATAAGTTGAGCAAAAAGAGAAAGAAAGTAAAAGCATTTAAAATGACAAAGCTTACCACTTAAATTTATTTATTGATTTTTAGGACTTTTAAATAAAAATTCAGTCCATTGTCTAACATAAATCAAAAATATCAAAATTGTAACTTTGAAGGAAACTAATAAAAATTGTCAAAAATTAGTATAGAGATTTTCAACTTTTTTCTCAGAAGTGTTAGAATTTTTTTGATTATGCAGTTTTATAGTTCATTTAATTTTAATCTCACAATGTGCAGGTTTGCTCTATTTAGGAACTAGAAAATAATTTAAAAAATAATAAATTTACATGGCAAGCAACATATCTCATTTTGAATGCTGTTGCTTTTGATATGCACAACACCGTTCATAGGCTCAGAGTCAAAGACACGTTGTGATACCACAAGTTTCAGTTCACTCCCCAGCACTGCGCCAGGGGCCGCGGGTCGACCTGCCGTTTCCAGCATAGTCTTCGCAGCATTACTGGTGCTTGGCCCCACCATAACGCCCGTAATCACGGGTCGGCTCGGGGTCTCCCCCGGAGCAGAACCGGAAGTGCTCGCTATGCGGCGAATCGGTGCATTAGGCGCATGCGCCTGCACTGTCTTACTCCGTGGAGGGAAAGACGAATCTGTTTTTTTATTTGACCTTTCCATATTTAACTGGGTCCCCACTCGAAGCCGCTATCCTTTCTCGGTGCTGTAGTCGCTATAGGATCCCATGGTTATCTATGAAGCAGGGAGGCCATGCAAGGGTTGGCACCCACCCTTATAGGGTTAGGTGCTCAGAGCCAAAACCAGCGCAAAAGCGGGAGGGTCGCCTCAACCGCTACCTACAACCACCAACTAAATGGCGACGAGATTGGAACGTACTGCGAGGCCTGCCAGGGTTTTAACGGGACGGAGGCAGTCACGGCATTAGCCTGGAAGCCATTTCTGCAGGGTTTCACCCCTGCATACTTAGGTAACAGAATACCGCAACCACCAGCTCGTTAACAACATCAATGACAAAGTAAACTACAACGAATACCTTATAGCAGTGAGAGCGAATACGATATTAAAGCTGCTGAAAGTAATCGAATAAAGATGTAAACAAAGAATATGCAATAACTGTGCTGTCAGACTGAGCAACATTAATTTGCTTAAGTTAAATAAGTAATTGCTTAAGTTAAGTCCTTAACACCTACAATTTAAGAGGATGGATCCGTGTGCACGAGTCCACGAAGGTTGGGAAAGTTTCTGATTGCCATTCACTTGGCAGTGGTCAAAACGATTATTTTGCGTGCGGATCAAGCTGCTCACCAACATACATTTGGGAGTGAGGTAAAGTGCGAACTTGGTGAGGATACTTCGACATATTCGGTTTAAGGGCTCACCAGGATCTGCTACATCTACTACAGCTGCCATGTAAAGAAGCGCAAATTTAGTGTCGGATTTGTGGTGGGAGAGAGACTTTGTCGTAAAATACTCTCGTTCACTCCGGTGGACGAAAGTTTCTCTACAATGCGCATCAAGGCGAGATTCTTCAACAGCTCTACGATTTTCTTAGCCGCACGTACGAGCGGTGCCCACACCACGATATAAAAACGTGCTTGGCGATTTCAATGCAGAGGTGGGCAAGAAGGGCATCTTTGCACACGGTAACTGATACTGACCATCTTTGCCGGGGTCCGAAACATGGTTGTCTGTAGCACCAGGTTCCAGCACAAGCAGATTCACCAAGCTACGTGGTTTTCTTCATATGGAAAGCATGCTTCCAGTGGTCTAGAACCGAAGAGCCAACATTGACTCGGGAAATTTTCTTTTCGCAGCCCAAATCAGTGCACGCATTAGTGCGTCAAAAACCGCACAGAAAAGAACGCAAGGACGGCTCGACGTCGGAAAGCTGCAATCGCAAATGACAGCCACCAACTTCGCAACACACACTCCTGCTCATTAAGAGCAACAATCAGCACAACGATATTTCCGAACAAAGTAACCATATTTCTTGCTGTCTTCATACCGCCGTGTATGAATCCATTGTGTGAAACCCGCGAGTCCGAAAAAACCACTAGTACGGCGAGGAATGTCGTGCCGCTCCGGAACCTACAGGGCCAGATTGCGTAACGCGAGCTATACGGAAGCGATATCGTGAGTTTGAGAAGGAAGCAAGACGCATTTTCCTTGATAAAAAGAGAAGATCCGAAATGTGGGAGTGTAAATAGCTCGAGATGCCGGCTGACAGGAAAAGCGCCAAAAATTGTTTCAGAAGCGAGATTTTATTTTGTCGAGAAAGGGATCAACTTTTCAATATCCTACCGAGCCCAAAGTGGCACCTGTTGGCAAATGCTATTCTTCGCTTGATTTCTCGGCTGACATTATTGATGGTGTTTATGCTGGATCCAAGGTATACGAAATCCTTGACTACTTGAAAGTTGTAACTGCCAACAGTGACCTGGGTTCCAACACGTGAGGATTTTTTGTTTGCTGCCACAGGGTACTTTGTTTTGTCTTTGTTCACTAATAGACTAACCTCTTTCTCTAGTCAATTTGATCCGCATACGCCAGTTGCATCGTACTTCTGCTAAGTATAGTGTTACTGCGATTCAGATTGGCAGCTCTTATTGCTGTTTCCAGCATCAAATTGAAGAAGTTGCGCAAAAGTGAGTCGACTTGTCTTAAACCTCGTTTGGTCAATGGACGATTTACCAGGCGTAAAGCCGCATTATTAAGGTCCAATACGGCCGATTTTTCACACACAATCGTTAATATAACATTATATTTAGAACGCAAACTGCAGGATCGCCCTTGCTATAGATTGGGAAAAGTACACTTAGGTTCCAGTCTTCGGGCATTCACTCGACAAACCAAATTGAGTTTAACAGCTGGTACATGCCTCCTACCAGCTCTTGGCCGCCGGCTTTAAACAGCTCAGCCGTCGCCTTTGTCGAGAGGAGGGACTCGTTGCTAATCCCTAAAGATTGTTCTGAGCTAATCTTCTCCAAACGCGTCTTCAGAATTCATATTCAGTAGCATTGAGAATTGCTCCCTTTAACCCTCAAGCGTGCTCTGAACGTCTCACCATATTCCCATACTCGTCCTTGCAGGAACCAGCCCTGGTCGTGAAACCACTTGTTTGCTGTTTTTTACGGAAATTTTAGGACACATTCCTTCTTGCCAGCATCCCACCCTCTTCTCACTCATGTATTTCCGCCTCTCGTTTCTTCCTTTTGCAAAGGCATCTCTTCCCCGGGTGGCCTTGTATGCTGCGTATTTCTCTGTAACAGCGACGCGGCACTTGCCGTCAGACCCACTGTTTCTGCGTGGCTGGTAGTAGCCAACCACCTCCTCCGCAGCGGTACGAAGGGATTGTGAGGTCAAGATCTATTAGACTTCTCAGCTGTCTGTTGATTACAGATGTTCGTCGTCGAACTTTCGTCGCGACACTTGATAAGCGTTCTTCAGTACAGAGGGGCACATGTGGAGCTCTTTTTGCAGGATCTTCCAGTAGATAGAAGCCTCTTTTCTATAGGGGGTCCGAACATTCTAGGTGCATATCCCTAAACCGTAGTGATTGTTTCGTTTGCGGGGCTCCTCAACTATTATCCGAAGCTGTTTCGATCTTTTCATTGGACTTGTGTTTCATATGGGGGGGTCCCAAACTCCACGCATAACCCAATGCTGGGGTAAAAGTTTTGAGTTCGTTTATATATCGAGCCGCTTGCTCCAAGACAGACACCCTCTTGCAAATTTATTGCAAGTACGCGAAAAGTTGAGCAAAAAGAGAAAGAAAGTAAAAGCATTTAAAATGACATAGCTACCACTTAAATTTATTTATTTTTTTTTAGGAATTTTAAATAAAAATTCAGTCCATTGTCTAACATAAATCATAAAAATCAAAATTGTAACTTTGAAGGAAACTAAAAAAAATTGTCAAAAATTAGTATAGAGATTTTCAACTTTTTTCTCAGAAGTGTTAGAATTTTTTTGATTATGCAGTTTTATAGTTCATTAAATTTTAATCTCACAGTGTGCAGGTTTGCTCTATTTAGGAACTAGAAAATAATTTAAAAAATAATAAATTTACATGGCAAGCAACCTATCTCATTTTGAATGCTGTTGCTTTTGATATGCACAACACCGTACATAGGCTCAGAGTCATAGACACGTTGTGATACCACAAGTTTCAGTTCACTCCCTATTGCTGAACCATTAAAAACTCTTGACGAATCTCGTCAAGAACCTTATGTTTATACTAGCCCATACCCGTGGCGTTGCCCACGTTTTTTTTTGCGAATGATATACAAATGTTTGGTTCTCCAATTATATAAAAGTGATTTATTAAAAGTATATAAATGTAATAAAGTTAAATTCGAATACCAAAAAATTATGTTGATTAATACTCGATTTCAGTAAGCTGTTCAGTCTCTAATAGAAACAAAAGTAACAATTTTTGACCAGTTGACATTCCTTAGTTTCAAAATAAAGCCTCTAGTCTCAAAATAATAAAGTCTCTAAATAGTTACCTGGTGATGAGCTGGTCACAAAAAATTTAAATAAAAACAAAAAAATAAAACGTGAAAGCGAAGGAAAGCAAAAATGTCTAGCTCATTTTGAGACTTGAGATGATACCAAGTTACTGAATTCGGGCATAAGAGTAAAAAACCAGAAACAAAAAGTTCAAAGATAAAAGTAAGAGAGAGGGTAAATTTTTAGTTATTTTAAACTTCTCTAAACACAACATTTCTATTTCCTGGAATTAGTAATGTTTGATTTTGCAGGGCACCAATTAGCGACAACGCGATATATACATAGCTGACCGTGAGAAATCACGAAGATCAATTCCAATGGTACTGAAAATTTGCCCTTGTGACTTGTGACTAATTGCAAATCATGTTTTTACGGGGAACTGTACTCGTTTGCAACTAAACGGTAAATTTGTTGGTATCATTGGTATTATTGGGATCATGGTTATTTCTCCTGCTGCAGGCCCGGTTAAAATATTTGCTTGTATAAATTAGGCATGAAACGCGTGATTTTGAGTCGTGTCCGGTTACATAAACTTGGAGGCTTAATATTTCGCAATAGGTATTAGTGATGTATCAATTTTAAAGTTAAATTCATTTGGAGGTAGTCCCGGGCGTTTGAAGAGTTAAGAAACTCCGTTGGGTAGTTCCTTGGGATCGACCCGTGCTCTTTGCCGCGGTCCAGAACCCCGATAAGGATCCTGTCTCTGGAAACATCCGCAAAACTTGGTCTGGCCACACCGGGTCGGACACACTTCTTTTTAGGAGCAGGTTGTTGCTCCTCCACTGACCTATGTCTCTTTGTTGGGGGTACTCTATCTTCAGCCGCTACCCCAGCTGTGCTCCGGTAATTGGGTAGTAGAGCTTTCGCTCTTTCTACCGCCTCCCTTGCACTCTGAGGCAACGTTTCCAACGGGACCCTCTCGTACTCTTTGAGCGTTCTGGCAGCTCTACGCTTCTCAACGTGTGTGGACCGCCCGCCCGCCCAACCATGAAGGGAATCGCCCGTAGTTGCCATCGCGACGATTCCTTGGTTATAAATTTTTTCGGCTGCTTGCCGCCCGTCCCCAGTTAAGCCAAGTCGTGAGACCTTTGCCTCTTTGGGTGCAGGCTTCGCAGCACTGCGCCAGGGGCCGCGGGTCGACCTGCCGTTTCCAGCATTGTCTTCGCAGCATTACTGGTGCTTGGCCCCACCATAACGCCCGTAATCACGGGTCGGCTACAATTTAAGAGGATGGATCCGTGTGCACGAGTCCGCGAAGGTTGGGAAAGTTTCTGATTGCCATTCACTTGGGAGTGGTCAAAACGATTATTTTGCGTGCGGATCAAGCTGCTCACCAACATACATTTGGGAGTGAGGTTAAGTGCGAACTTGGTGAGGACACTTCGACATATTCGGTTTAAGGGCTCACCAGGATCTGCAGCGTCCGTTTACCAATAGGTGCGGCTGAGCAGAGCTTAGGACCCGCCACGGAAAAAAAATTAAACAAATCCTCGGATGAGACCCCTTTTTTTATGACGACCACGGCAAACTTTTAAAGGAATATGATTTAAGGGCATGCACCTGGAATGTTCGGAACCTTAACTGGGAAGGTGCCTCTGACCGGCTGGTTGATGTCCTCTGCAGAGCAAAGGCTGACATCACCGCCATCCAAGAAATGCGATGGACGGGGCAAAGGAAAAATCGTTGGCCCTTGTGACATCTACTACAGCTGCAATGTAAAGAAGCGCAAATTTAGTGTCGGATTTGTGGTGGGAGAGAGACTTTGTCGTAAAGTACTCTCGTTCACTCCGGTGGACGAAAGTTTCTCTACAATGCGCATCAAGGCGAGATTCTTCAACAGCTCTACGATTTCCTTAGCCGCACGTACGAGCGGTGCCCACACCACGATATAAAAACGTGCTTGGCGATTTCAATGCAGAGGTGGGCAAGAAGGACATCTTTGCACCCGGTAACTGATACTGACCATCTTTGCCGGGGTCCGAAACATGGTTGTCTGTAGCACCAGGTTCCAGCACAAGCAGATTCACCAAGCTACGTGGTTTTCTTCATATGGAAAGCATGCTTCCAGTGGTCTAGAACCGAAGAGCCAACATTGACTCGGGAAATTTTCTTTTCGCAGCCCAAATCAGTGCGCGCATCAGTGCGTCAAAAACCGCACAGAAAAGGACGCAAGGACAGCTCGACGTCGGAAAGCTGCAATCGCAAATGACAGCCACCAACTTCGCAACACACACTCCTGCTCATTAAGAGCAACAATCAGCACAACGATATTTCCGAACAAAGTAACCATATTTATTGCTGTCTTCATACCGCCGTGTATGAATCCATTGTGTGAAACCCGCGAGTCCGAAAAAACCACTAGTATGGCGAGGAATGTCGTGCCGTTCCGGAACCTACAGGGCCAGATTGCGTAACGCGAGCTATACGGAAGCGATATCGTGAGTTTGAGATGGAAGCAAGACGCATTTTCCTTGATAAAAAGAGAAGATCCGGAATGTGGGAGTGTAAATAGCTCGAGATGCCGGCTGACAGAAAAAGCGCCAAAAATTGTTTCAGAAGCGAGATTTTCTTTTGTCTAGAAAGGGATCAACTTTTCAATATCCTACCGAGCCCAAAGTGGCACCTGTTGGCAAATGCTATTCTTCGCTTGAGTTCTCGGCTGACATTATTGATGGTGTTTATGCTGGATCCAAGGTATACGAAATCCTTGACTACTTCAAAGTTGTAACTGCCAACAGTGACCTGGGTTCCAACACGTGAGGATTTTTTGTTTGCTGCCACAGGGTACTTTGTTTTGTCTTTGTTCACTAATAGAGTAACCTCTTTCTCTAGTCAGTTTGATCCGCATACGCCAGTTGCATCGTACTTCTGCTAAGTATAGTGTTACTGCGATTCAGATTGGCAGCTCTTATTGCTGTTTCCAGCATCAAATTGAAGAAGTTGCGCAAAAGTGAGTCGACTTGTCTGAAACCTCCATACCTGGATCCAAGGTATACGAAATCCTTGACTACTTCAAAGTTGTAACTGCCAACAGTGACCTGGGTTCCAACACGTGAGGATTTTTTGTTTGCTGCCACAGGGTACTTTGTTTTGTCTTTGTTCACTAATAGAGTAACCTCTTTCTCTAGTCAATTTGATCCGCATACGCCAGTTGCATCGTACTTCTGCTAAGTATAGTGTTACTGCGATTCAGATTGGCAGCTCTTATTGCTGTTTCCAGCATCAAATTGAAGAAGTTGCGCAAAAGTGAGTCGACTTGTCTTAAACCTCGTTTGGTCAATGGACGATTTACCAGGCGTAAAGCCGCATTATTAAGGTCCAATACGGCCGATTTTTCACACACAATCGTTAATATAACATTATATTTAGAACGCAAACTGCAGGATCGCCCTTGCTATAGATTGGGCAAAGTACACTTAGGTTCCAGTCTTCGGGCATTCACTCGACAAACCAAATTGAGTTTAACAGCTGGTACATGCCTCCTACCAGCTCTTGGCCGCCGGCTTTAAACAGCTCAGCCGTCGCCTTTATCGAGAGGAGGGACTCGTTGCTAATCCCTAAAGATTGTTCTGAGCTAATCTTCTCCAAACGCGTCTTCATAATTCATATTCAGTAGCATTGAGAATTGCTCCCTTTAACCCTCAAGCGTGCTCTGAACGTCTCACCATATTCCCATACTCGTCCTTGCAGGAACCAGCCCTGGTCTTGAAACCACTTGTTTGCTGTTTTTTACGGAATTTTTAGGACACATTCCTTCTTGCCAGCATCTCACCCTCTTCTCACTCACGTATTTCCGCCTCTCGTTTCTTCCTTTTGCTGCGTATTTCTCTGTAACAGCGACGCGGCACTTGCCGTCAGACACACTGTTTCTGCGTGGCTGGTAGTAGCCAACCACCTCCTCCGCAGAGGTACGAAGGGATTGTGAGATCAAGATCTATTAGACTTCTCAGCTGTCTGTTGATTACAGATGTTCGTCGTCGAACTTTCGTCGCGACACTTGATAAGCGTTCTTCAGTACAGAGGGGCACATGCGGAGCTCTTTTTGCAGGATCTTCCAGTAGATAGAAGCCTCTTTTCTATAGAGGGTCCGAACATTCTAGGTGCATATCCCTAAACCGTAGTGATTGTTTCGTTTGCGGGGCTCCTCAACTATTATCGGAAGCTGTTTCGATCTTTTCATTGGACTTGTGTTTCATATGGGGGGTCCCAAACTCCACGCATAACCCAATGCTGGGCACAATAGACCAATTGGTCGCAGTGCAATCCTCTTTTATTTATCTATCTTATAACCCAATGCTGGGGTAAAAGTTTTGAGTTTGTTTATATATCGAGCCGCTTGCTCCAAGACAGACGCCCTCTTGCAAGTTTATTGCAAGTACGCGAAAAGTTGACCAAAAAGAGAGAGAAAGTAAAAGCATTTAAAATGACATAGCTTACCACTTAAATTTATTTATTTATTTTTAGGAATTTTAAATAAAAATTCAGTCCATTGTCTAACATAAATCAAAAAAATCAAAATTGTAACTTTGAAGGAAACTAAAAAAAATTGTCAAAAGTTAGTATAGAGATTTTCAACTTTTTTCTCAGAAGTGTTAGAATTTTTTTCATTATGCAGTTTTATAGTTCATTTAATTTTAATCTCACAATGTGCAGGTTTGCTCTATTTAGGAACTAGAAAATAATTTAAAAAATAATAAATTTACATGGCAAGCAACATATCTCATTTTGAATGCTGTTGCTTTTTTTAAAGGAATATGATTTAAGGGCATGCACCTGGAATGTTCGGAACCTTAACTGGGAAGGTGCCTCTGACCGGCTGGTTGATGTCCTCTGCAGAGCAAAGGCTGACATCACCGCCATCCAAGAAATGCGATGGACGGGGCAAAGGAAAAATCGTTGGCCCTTGTGACATCTACTACAGCTGCCATGTAAAGAAGCGCAAATTTAGTGTCGGATTTGTGGTGGGAGAGAGACTTTGTCGTAAAGTACTCTCGTTCACTCCGGTGGACGAAAGTTTCTCTACAATGCGCATCAAGGCGAGATTCTTCAACAGCTCTACGATTTCCTTAGCCGCACGTACGAGCGGTGCCCACACCACGATATAAAAACGTGCTTGGCGATTTCAATGCAGAGGTGGGCAAGAAGGGCATCTTTGCACCCGGTAACTGATACTGACCATCTTTGCCGGGGTCCGAAACATGGTTGTCTGTAGCACCAGGTTCCAGCACAAGCAGATTCACCAAGCTACGTGGTTTTCTTCATATGGAAAGCATGCTTCCAGTGGTCTAGAACCGAAGAGCCAACATTGACTCGGGAAATTTTCTTTTCGCAGCCCAAATCAGTGCGCGCATCAGTGCGTCAAAAACCGCACAGAAAAGGACGCAAGGACAGCTCGACGTCGGAAAGCTGCAATCGCAAATGACAGCCACCAACTTCGCAACACACACTCCTGCTCATTAAGAGCAACAATCAGCACAACGATATTTCCGAACAAAGTAACCATATTTATTGCTGTCTTCATACCGCCGTGTATGAATCCATTGTGTGAAACCCGCGAGTCCGAAAAAACCACTAGTATGGCGAGGAATGTCGTGCCGCTCCGGAACCTACAGGGCCAGATTGCGTAACGCGAGCTATACGGAAGCGATATCGTGAGTTTGAGATGGAAGCAAGACGCATTTTCCTTGATAAAAAGAGAAGATCCGAAATGTGGGAGTGTAAATAGCTCGAGATGCCGGCTGACAGAAAAAGCGCCAAAAATTGTTTCAGAAGCGAGATTTTCTTTTGTCGAGAAAGGGATCAACTTTTCAATATCCTACCGAGCCCAAAGTGGCACCTGTTGGCAAATGCTATTCTTCGCTTGATTTCTCGGCTGACATTATTGATGGTGTTTATGCTGGATCCAAGGTATACGAAATCCTTGACTACTTCAAAGTTGTAACTGCCAACAGTGACCTGGTTTCCAACACGTGAGGATTTTTTGTTTGCTGTGTAGTGACCCACATTAAATGACAATCGCTGACTGTGCAATACAGCAATGTAAACAAATACATAGCTTAACGCATTGACCGCTGCACTGGCGCAACGCTATCGCTGCGACAGCAGAATATTTCAGTGACACATAATGCATAGCTAACTGCATGCACTCTTTTAATTGGTTACGCTATTATTGGAAAGCGGAAAACTAAAATCATTGGAAAAAGAGGTGGAGTTATGGAAATGATTTTCAGTTACATTTTAGTATAAATAGACTTAAGTTTTACCAAATAAAATCAGAATTATTTTGACAGCTTAAAACTGGCATTTTATTTCTCAAATCATTTCGGCAACCTAACGGCTGCCTATTGAACGGCAGAATCCTCTCTGCCTTAATAAAGAAGAGGAGTTTCATAAATTATAAAGAAACATAGGACCAACACATAGCGATCCTGCCAAACCACTAGGACCATTTACTGCCAATCACAAAAATTAATAAAATTGTATTCATGGCATACTGATTTACAAACGCGATCAACATGAATCCGCTGAAGATTTTCTATTTCGTGGCTTTACCTGTGGCCGTCGCCAGCGCATCGCCCAGACATGGCAAGAACAAGAACAATACAGTGTCGAGTAGTTTGAAGCCCACCGATTGGTTGTCGCTGTCCGAACTCGAGTCGACGCAATCAGTTGACGATATCGCTTTGCAACAAATAAAAAATTTTACACTAAATATCATATAATTATATAAAAAAAAAAAAGTAAAATAAAGAAATTGGACTAGGAGTATTTTGGTCACATAGGGACAAATTACTTAAAATATTAGCAAATTACAATTTAGATATAAACATACTACATACAATCAACACACAAATAATAATCCCAACTGAAAATTTTAACATTGAGTCCGGCCAACAAATAATTACAATGTCTGAGTTTAGTTTACAAACAGCGAGCTTTTCTGGAAATCACAAAGATTTGGAATCATTTCTAAAAATTATTGAAATAATCTATAACAGCCTAACCGAAACAGGCAAAACAGCACTAATAGATTTTGTGGTTTACGTAAAACTGAGTCAAACGGTGAAGACAAACGTAACTGCAATACAAATACCACAAACATTAGAGCAACTAAAAAATGCACTGACAAATAAATACAAATGCACAACAACTATACCCCACATACAAAACCAACTCGCCAATCTCACCCAAAGAAATCTAAGCATAGCAAATTTCAAAAATAAAATATTACAGTTGATATCAGAACTAAATGTATTGCAAATAGGACAGCTAGGAACAAATTCAACAACTGAACAAAAATCATTGATCACTCAACTCAATGAACAATACAGTCTGACAATATTTAAAAACGGACTAAATGACCATATTAAACAAACAGTATTTGCTGCACTACCTAAATCTTTTGACACTGCTGTTGAACTTGCTCTAGAAATAGAACAAGGAAATCAACACAATAGTAGAAATGTTATGTTCATCAGAGACAATAATAGAAACAACAATAACGCCAATTAACGCAATTACCCAAAACCAACAAATCCAGATGAAACAAGAAGATTTATAGCATTTTGTAATTATTATAGACGTTTCATACCAAATTTTGCTCAAATCGTAAAATGTTTAAATTCATTATTGAAAAAAGGAAAGCCTTTTATTTGGTCAGAAGAATGCAAAACAGCATTCAATAATTTAAAACAGAAGCTAATTAGCCCTCCGATATTACAATATCCAGACTTTGACAAACCTTTTATTCTCACAACGGACGCATCTGACTTTGCTTTAGGAGCTATTTTATCACAAGGAGAAATAGGTCATGATTTACCAATATCATACGCAAGTAAATCGTTGCAAAAACACGATATTAATAAACCAATTATAGAAAAAGAATTATTAGCAATCCATTGGGGAATTAATTACTTTAGGACATATCTCTATGGCAGAAAATTCATCGTAGTCACTGACCACAGACCACTAGTATCACTATTTTCGCACAGAAACCCATCATCAAAAATGACAAGAATTAGAATAGATTTATCTGAATATGACTTTGAAATTATATACAAGCAAGGCAAGATAAACACTAATGGAAATGCATTATCACGCATCAAGATAGACAGTGACATACTTAAAGCAATGATTCCACCAAGTAAAAATGAAAAAGAAGATAATAAAAGCATTAACGTTATAACAAGGAGCAAGGCCGCAAAATTAAAGAATATTGAAGAAAAAGAATTAGCGCAAAAGAATATAAATAGGTACACGCATTATTAAAGAAAATACAGCTCTCAAGAAGCCTGATCAACTTCATATTTGGGAATGTACATCTTTTAATGACGTAAAGAAAATGAAGAAATTGAAATTTTATATTGAAAAAGAAAGTAGTACTACAATTGAAATAATTGATAATGAAGTGCACGTAACCTGTAGCGATAACCCTTTGAATCTAGATTCATTGTTGGAGAAACTCCATGGTTCACTAAGAAGTTCACGTATAAAGGAGCTAGCCCTTTGTGACAAAGATTTTATATTTAAAAACATTGATATGAATGCATTCAAGAGGAAATACAATGAATTAGAAATGAATAAACGCGCGCCAATAAAAATACTAATATATAGAGCTCCAAGAGAAGTAGAAAGTATGATACTTAAATATAAATTGATAGATGAATTTCACTGCTCTAACATTGCAGGTCACTTAGGAATCCGAAAAACTATTTTAAAACTCAAACAAAGATATATTTGGAAAAATATGAGACAGATGGTTAAAGAATTTATAAACAACTGCAAAAAATGCACACAAAACAAAGTAGTTAGACATACAAAAGAACCACTTGTAGTGACAGACACACCAACGACAACTTTTGACACCATAACAATTGACACTGTAGGCCCATTGCGGATATCTAATGGCTACAGATACATATTGACAATGCAATGCGACTTATCAAAATTTGTAATAGCACACCCAATTGAAAGTAAAGACGCAAAAACAATAGCAACCACTTTAGTTGAACAACTCATTCTAAAGTACGGTTTCATTAAAACATTAAAATCAGACAGAGGGACAGAATTTGTAAACGAGCTAATGAGTAACGTATGTAATTTACTCAACACAAGACAAATATTTTCCACTCCATATCACCATCAAACAATAGGCGCACTTGAGAAAAACCACAGAACGCTTAACGAGTATTTACTTTCATTTGCCGACGACTATGAATGGGACAAGTGGATCTCATATTACACTTTCGCATACAACACCACCCCTCACGTAGACACATTGTATTCACCGTACGAATTAGTTTTTGGTAAACTACCAACTCTACCAAGTGACAACATAAATAAACAAAACAAAATTTACGACATTGATAATTATGCCAATGAATTGAAAATGAGACTCCAAACCTCAATAAAAAATGCCAGAAATATAATAAATATTGTTAAAAGTAAAAGAAAAACAAAATATGACAATAATGTAAATATAAGTAATCTTGAAATAGGAGACTTAGTTTATGTAAAAGTAGAAAATAGAAAGAAAAATCAAAGCCCATACCATGGCCCATATAAAATTGTAAATAAAAGAGGAGTAAACTCCACATTAGATATTAATGGTAAACATAAGGAACTACATAACAACATATTAAAAAAATACAAAGAACTACATTAAGAACACAAAATTAGATAATAAGCATAAATTATAGTTTAAATATAACAAAATCATAGCAATAAGCAAAATATTATCATATCCATACACATGTAAAACACTTGCATATCTCCACACACAAAAAAAAAATTTATTTCATTATGCGAACGAAATAAATTTTTTCCTCTGAAGGGTAAGGGTGTAGTGACCCACATTAAATGACAATCGCTGACTGTGCAATACAGCAATGTAAACAAATACATAGCTTAACGCATTGACCGCTGCACTGGCGCAACGCTATCGCTGCGACAGCAGAATATCGCTGCGACAGCAGAATATTTCAGTGACACATAATGCATAGCTAACTGCATGCACTCTTTTAATTGGTTACGCTATTATTGGAAAGCGGAAAACTAAAATCATTGGAAAAAGAGGTGGAGTTATGGAAATGATTTTCAGTTACATTTTAGTATAAATAGACTTAACTTTTACCAAATAAAATCAGAATTATTTTGACAGCTTAAAACTGGCATTTTATTTCTCAAATCGTTTCGGCAACCTAACGGCTGCCTATTGAACGGCAGAATCCTCTCTGCCTTAATAAAGAAGAGGAGTTTCATAAATTATAAAGAAACATAGGACCAACACAGCTGCCACAGGGTACTTTGTTTTGTCTTTGTTCACTAATAGACTAATAGACTCTTTCTCTAGTCAATTTGATCCGCATACGCCAGTTGCATCGTACTTCTGCTAAGTATAGTGTTACTGCGATTCAGATTGGCAGCTCTTATTGCTGTTTCCAGCATCAAATTGAAGAAGTTGCGCAAAAGTGAGTCGACTTGTCTTAAACCTCGTTTGGTCTCGAACGGCTTGGAGATGCCCTTCCCAACTTGGATGAAGCTAAATTTTGTGGTCAACGTCACTCTACATAGCCGTATTTGTTTTGCGGGGACAGAAATTTAGACATAGCTTCGTATAGACAACTTCTATTCGTGCTATCAAAAGCGGCTTTGAAATCGACAAAAAGGTGGAGTGTGTCGATTTACTTTTTTAGGGTCTTCTCCTGCATTTGATGTGCTATTAACATCTGGTCAATGGACGATTTACCAGGCGTAAAGCCGCATTATTAAGGTCCAATACGGCCGGTTTTTCACACACAATCGTTAATATAACATTATATTTAGAACGCAAACTGCAGGATCGCCCTTGCTATAGATTGGGCAAAGTACACTAAGGTTCCAGTCTTCGGGCATTCACTCGACGAACCAAATTGAGTTTAACAGCTGGTACATGCCTCCTACCAGCTCTTGGCCGCCGGCTTTAAACAGCTCAGCCGTCGCCTTTGTCGAGAGGAGGGACTCGTTGCTAATCCCTAAAGATTGTTCTGAGCTAATCTTCTCCAAACGCGTCTTCAGAATTCATATTCAGTTGCATTGAGAATTGCTCCCTTTAACCCTCAAGCGTGCTCTGAACGTCTCACCATATTCCCATACTCGTCCTTGCAGGGACCAGCCCTGGTCTTGAAACCACTTGTTTGCTGTTTTTTACGGAATTTTTAGGACACATTCCTTCTTGCCAGCATCTCACCCTCTTCTCACTCACGTATTTCCGCCTCTCGTTTCTTCCTTTTGCAAAGGCATCTCTTCCCCGGGTGGCCTTGTATGCTGCGTATTTCTCTGTAACAGCGACGCGGCACTTGCCGTCAGACCCACTGTTTCTGTGTGGCTGGTAGTAGCCAACCACCTCCTCCGCAGCGGTACGAAGGGATTGTGAGATCAAGATCTATTAGACTTCTCAGCTGTCTGTTGATTACAGATGTTCGTCGTCGAACTTTCGTCGCGACACTTGATAAGCGTTCTTCAGTACAGAGATGCACATGCGGAGCTTTTTTTGCAGGATCATCCAGTAGATAGAAGCATCTTTTCTATAGGGGGTCCGAACATTCTAGGTGCATATCCCTAAACCGTAGTGATTGTTTCGTTTGCGGGGCTCCTCAACTATTATCCGAAGCTGTTTCGATCTTTTCATTGGACTTGTGTTTCATATGGGGGGTCCCAAACTCCACGCATAACCCAATGCTGGGGTAAAAGTTTTGAGTTCGTTTATATATCGAGCCGCTTGCTCCAATACAGACGCCCTCTTGCAAATTTATTGCAAGTACGCGAAAAGTTGAGCAAAAAGAGAAAGAAAGTAAAAGCATTTAAAATGACATAGCTTACCACTTAAATTTATTTATTTTTTTTTAGGAATTTTTAATAAAAATTCAGTCCATTGTCTAACATAAATCATAAAAATAAAAATTGTAACTTTGAAGGAAACTAAAAAAAATTGTCAAAAATTAGTATAGAGATTTTCAACTTTTTTCTCAGAAGTGTTAGAATTTTTTTGATTATGCAGTTTTATAGTTCATTAAATTTTAATCTCACAGTGTGCAGGTTTGCTCTATTTAGGAACTAGAAAATAATTTAAAAAATAATAAATTTACATGGCAAGCAACATATCTCATTTTGAATGCTGTTGCTTTTGATATGCACAACACCGTACATAGGCTCAGAGTCAAAGACACGTTGTGATACCACAAGTTTCAGTTCACTCCCCATTGCTGAACCATTAAAAACTCTTGACGAATCTCGTCAAGAACCTTATGTTTATACTAGCCCATACCCGTGGCGTTGCCCACGTTTTTTTTTGCGAATGATATACAAATGTTTGGTTCTCCAATTATATAAAAGTGATTTATTAAAAGTATATAAATGTAATAAAGTTCAATTCGAATACCAAAAAATTATGTTGATTAATACGAATTCAGTAAGCTGTTCAGTCTCTAATAGAAACAAAAGTAACAATTTTTGACCAGTTGACATTCCTTAGTTTCAAAATAAAGCCTCTAGTCTCAAAATAATAAAGTCTCTAAATAGTTACCTGGTGATGAGCAGGTCACAAAAAATTTAAATAAAAACAAAAAAATAAAACGTGAAAGCGAAGGAAAGCAAAAATGTCTAGCTCATTTTGAGACTTGAGATGATACCAAGTTACTGAATTCGGGCATAAGAGTAAAAAACCAGAAACAAAAAGTTCAAAGATAAAAATAAGAGAGAGGGTAAATTTTTAGTTATTTTAAACTTCTCTAAACACAACATTTCTATTTCCTGGAATTAGTAATGTTTGATTTTGCAGGGCACCAATTAGCGACATCGCGATATATACATAGCTGACCGTGAGAAATCACGAAGATCAATTCCAATGGTACTGAAAATTTGCCCTTGTGACTTGTTAATAGTATTTGCAAATCATGTTTTTACGGGGAACTGTACTCGTTTGCAACTAAACGGTAAATTTGTTGGTATCATTGGTATTATTGGGATCATGGTTATTTCTCCTGCTGCAGGCCCGGTTAAAATATTTGCTTGTATAAATTAGGCATGAAGCGCGTGATTTTGAGTCGTGTCCGGTTACATAAACTTGGAGGCTTAATATTTCGCAATAGGTATTAGTGATGTATCAATTTTAAAGTTAAATTCATTTGGAGGTAGTCCCGGGCGTTTGGAGAGTTAAGAAACTCCGTTGGGTAGTTCCTTGGGATCGACCCGTGCTCGTTGCCGCGGTCCAGAACCCCGATAAGGATCCTGTCTCTGGAAACGTCCGCAAAACTTGGTCTGGCCACACCGGGTCGGACACACTTCTTTTTAGGAGCAGGTTGTTGCTCCTCCACTGACCTATGTCTCTTTGTTGGGGGTACTCTATCTTCAGCCGCTACCCCAGCTGTGCTCCGGTAATTGGGTAGTAGAGCTTTCGCTCTTTCTACCGCCTCCCTTGCACTCTGAGGCAACGTTTCCAACGGCACCCTCTCGTACTTTTTGAGCGTTCTGGCAGCTCTACGCTTCTCAACGTGTGTGGACCGCCCGCCCGCCCAACCATGAAGGGAAGCGCCCGTAGTTGCCATCGCGACGATTCCTTGGTTATAAATTTTTTCGGCTGCTTGCCGCCCGTCTCCAGTTAAGCCAAGTCGTGAGACCTTTGCCTTTTTGGGTGCAGGCTTCCCAGCACTGCGCCAGGGGCCGCGGGTCGACCTGCCGTTTCCAGCATAGTCTTCGCAGCATTACTGGTGCTTGGCCCCACCATAACGCCCGTAATCACGGGTCGGCTACAATTTAAGAGGATGGATCCGTGTGCACGAGTCCGCGAAGGTTGGGAAAGTTTCTGATTGCCATTCACTTGGGAGTGGTCAAAACGATTATTTTGCGTGCGGATCAAGCTGCTCACCAACATACATTTGGGAGTGAGGTAAAGTGCGAACTTGGTGAGGACACTTCGACATATTCGGTTTAAGGGCTCACCAGGATCTGCAGCGTCCGTTTACCAATAGGTGCGGCTGCGAGCGGGCGTCTGTCTTCGAGCAAGCGGCTCGCTATATAAATGCGATAATTTGAAATGCCCCAGAAAATGGGTGTGAGCAGAGCTTAGGACCCGCCACGGAAAAAAAATTAAACAAATCCTCGGATGAGACCCCTTTTTTTATGACGACCACGGCAAACTTTTAAAGGAATATGATTTAAGGGCATGCACCTGGAATGTTTGGAACCTTAACTGGGAAGGTGCCTCTGACCGGCTGGTTGATGTCCTCTGCAGAGCAAAGGCTGACATCACCGCCATCCAAGAAATGCGATGGACGGGGCAAAGGAAAAATCGTTGGCCCTTGTGACATCTACTACAGCTGCCATGTAAAGAAGCGCAAATTTAGTGTCGGATTTGTGGTGGGAGAGAGACTTTGTCGTAAAGTACTCTCGTTCACTCCGGTGGACGAAAGTTTCTCTACAATGCGCATCAAGGCGAGATTCTTCAACAGCTCTACGATTTTCTTAGCCGCACGTACGAGCGGTGCCCACACCACGATATAAAAACGTGCTTGGCGATTTCAATGCAGAGGTGGGCAAGAAGGGCATCTTTGCACACGGTAACTGATACTGACCATCTTTGCCGGGGTCCGAAACATGGTTGTCTGTAGCACCAGGTTCCAGCACAAGCAGATTCACCAAGCTACGTGGTTTTCTTCATATGGAAAGCATGCTTCCAGTGGTCTAGAACCGAAGAGCCAACATTGACTCGGGAAATTTTCTTTTCGCAGCCCAAATCAGTGCACGCATTAGTGCGTCAAAAACCGCACAGAAAAGAACGCAAGGACGGCTCGACGTCGGAAAGCTGCAATCGCAAATGACAGCCACCAACTTCGCAACACACACTCCTGCTCATTAAGAGCAACAATCAGCACAACGATATTTCCGAACAAAGTAACCATATTTATTGCTGTCTTCATACCGCCGTGTATGAATCCATTGTGTGAAACCCGCGAGTCCGAAAAAACCACTAGTATGGCGAGGAATGTCGTGCCGCTCCGGAACCTACAGGGCCAGATTGCGTAACGCGAGCTATACGGAAGCGATATCGTGAGTTTGAGAAGGAAGCAAGACGCATTTTCCTTGATAAAAAGAGAAGATCCGAAATGTGGGAGTGTAAATAGCTCGAGATGCCGGCTGACAGGAAAAGCGCCAAAAATTGTTTCAGAAGCGAGATTTTCTTTTGTCGAGAAAGGGATCAACTTTTCAATATCCTACCGAGCCCAAAGTGGCACCTGTTGGCAAATGCTATTCTTCGCTTGATTTCTCGGCTGACATTATTGGTGGTGTTTATGCTGGATCCAAGGTATGCGAAATCCTTGACTACTTCAAAGTTGTAACTGCCAACAGTGACCTGGTTTCCAACACGTGAGGATTTTTTGTTTGCTGTGTAGTGACCCACATTAAATGACAATCGCTGACTGTGCAATACAGCAATGTAAACAAATACATAGCTTAACGCATTGACCGCTGCACTGGCGCAACGCTATCGCTGCGACAGCAGAATATCGCTGCGACAGCAGAATATTTCAGTGACACATAATGCATAGCTAACTGCATGCACTCTTTTAATTGGTTACGCTATTATTGGAAAGCGGACAACTAAAATCATTGGAAAAAGAGGTGGAGTTATGGAAATGATTTTCAGTTACATTTTAGTATAAATAGACTTAAGTTTTACCAAATAAAATCAGAATTATTTTGACAGCTTAAAACTGGCATTTTATTTCTCAAATCATTTCGGCAACCTAACGGCTGCCTATTGAACGGCAGAATCCTCTTTGCCTTAATAAAGAAGAGGAGTTTCATAAATTATAAAGAAACATAGGACCAACACATGGCGATCCTGCCAAACCACTAGGACCATTTACTGCCAATCACAAAAATTAATAAAATTGTATTCATGGCATACTGATTTACAAACGCGATCAACATGAATCCGCTGAAGATTTTCTATTTCGTGGCTTTACCTGTGGCCGTCGCCAGCGCATCGCCCAGACATGGCAAGAACAAGAACAATACAGTGTCGAGTAGTTTGAAGCCCACCGATTGGTTGTCGCTGTCCGAACTCGAGTCGACGCAATCAGTTGACGATATCGCTTTGCAACAAATAAAAAATTTTACACTAAATATCATATAATTATATAAAAAAAAAAAAAAAAAAAAAAAAAAGGAAAATAAAGAAATTGGACTAGGAGTATTTTGGTCACATAGGAACAAATTACTTAAAATATTAGCAAATTACAATTTAGATATAAACATACTACATACAATCAACACACAAATAATAATCCCAACTGAAAATTTTAACATTGAGTCCGGCCAACAAATAATTACAATGTCTGAGTTTAGTTTACAAACAGCGAGCTTTTCTGGAAATCACAAAGATTTGGAATCATTTCTAAAAATTATTGAAATAATCTATAACAGCCTAACCGAAACAGGCAAAACAGCACTAATAGATTTTGTGGTTTACGTAAAACTGAGTCAAACGGTGAAGACAAACGTAACTGCAATACAAATACCACAAACATTAGAGCAACTAAAAAATGCACTGACAAATAAATACAAATGCACAACAACTATACCCCACATACAAAACCAACTCGCCAATCTCACCCAAAGAAATCTAAGCATAGCAAATTTCAAAAATAAAATATTACAGTTGATATCAGAACTAAATGTATTGCAAATAGGACAGCTAGGAACAAATTCAACAACTGAACAAAAATCATTGATCACTCAACTCAATGAACAATACAGTCTGACAATATTTAAAAACGGACTAAATGACCATATTAAACAAACAGTATTTGCTGCACTACCTAAATCTTTTGACACTGCTGTTGAACTTGCTCTAGAAATAGAACAAGGAAATCAACACAATAGTAGAAATGTTATGTTCATCAGAGACAATAATAGAAACAACAATAACGCCAATTAACGCAATTACCCAAAACCAACAAATCCAGATGAAACAAGAAGATTTATAGCATTTTGTAATTATTATAGACGTTTCATACCAAATTTTGCTCAAATCGTAAAATGTTTAAATTCATTATTGAAAAAAGGAAAGCCTTTTATTTGGTCAGAAGAATGCAAAAAAGCATTCAATAATTTAAAACAGAAGCTAATTAGCCCTCCGATATTACAATATCCAGACTTTGACAAACCTTTTATTCTCACAACGGACGCATCTGACTTTGCTTTAGGAGCTATTTTATCACAAGGAGAAATAGGTCATGATTTACCAATATCATACGCAAGTAAATCGTTGCAAAAACACGATATTAACAAACCAATTATAGAAAAAGAATTATTAGCAATCCATTGGGGAATTAATTACTTTAGGACATATCTCTATGGCAGAAAATTCATCGTAGTCACTGACCACAGACCACTAGTATCACTATTTTCGCACAGAAACCCATCATCAAAAATGACAAGAATTAGAATAGATTTATCTGAATATGACTTTGAAATTATATACAAGCAAGGCAAGATAAACACTAATGCAGATGCATTATCACGCATCAAGATAGACAGTGACATACTTAAAGCAATGATTCCAACAAGTTAAAATGAAAAAGAAGATAATAAAAGCATTAACGTTATAACAAGGAGCAAGGCCGCAAAATTAAAGAATATTGAAGAAAAAGAATTAGCGCAAAAGAATACAAATACCGGTACACGCATTATTAAAGAAAATACAGCTCTCAAGAAGCCTGATCAACTTCATATTTGGGAATGTACATCTTTTAATGACGTAAAGAAAATGAAGAAATTGAAATTTTATATTGAAAAAGAAAGTAGTACTACAATTGAAATAATTGATAATGAAGTGCACGTAACCTGTAGCGATGACCCTTTGAATCTAGATTCATTGTTGGAGAAACTACATGGTTCACTAAGAAGTTCACGTATAAAGGAGCTAGCCCTTTGTGACAAAGATTTTATATTTAAAAACATTGATATGAATGCATTCAAGAGGAAATACAATGAATTAGAAATGAATAAACGCGCGCCAATAAAAATACTAATATATAGAGCTCCAAGAGAAGTAGAAAGTATGATACTTAAATATAAATTGATAGATGAATTTCACTGCTCTAACATTGCAGGTCACTTAGGAATCCGAAAAACTATTTTAAAACTCAAACAAAGATATATTTGGAAAAATATGAGACAGATGGTAAAAGAATTTATAAACAACTGCAAAAAATGCACACAAAACAAAGTAGTTAGACATACAAAAGAACCACTTGTAGTGACAGACACACCAACGACAACTTTTGACACCATAACAATTGACACTGTAGGCCCATTGCGCATATCTAATGGCTACAGATACATATTGACAATGCAATGCGACTTATCAAAATTTGTAATAGCACACCCAATTGAAAGTAAAGACGCAAAAACAATAGCAACCACTTTAGTTGAACAACTCATTCTAAAGTACGGTTTCATTAAAACATTAAAATCAGACAGAGGGACAGAATTTGTAAACGAGCTAATGAGTAACGTATGTAATTTACTCAACACAAGACAAATATTTTCCACTCCATATCACCATCAAACAATAGGCGCACTTGAGAAAAACCACAGAACGCTTAACGAGTATTTACTTTCATTTGCCAACGACTATGAATGGGACAAGTGGATCTCATATTACACTTTCGCATACAACACCACCCCTCACGTAGACACATTGTATTCACCGTATGAATTAGTTTTTGGTAAACTACCAACTCTACCAAGTGACAACATAAATAAACAAAACAAAATTTACGACATTGTTAATTATGCCAATGAATTGAAAATGAGACTCCAAACCTCAATAAAAAATGCCAGAAATATAATAAATATTGTTAAAAGTAAAAGAAAAACAAAATATGACAATAATGTAAATATAAGTAATCTTGAAATAGGAGACTTAGTTTATGTAAAAGTAGAAAATAGAAAGAAAAATCAAAGCCCATACCATGGCCCATATAAAATTGTAAATAAAAGAGGAGTAAACTCCACATTAGATATTAATGGTAAACATAAGGAACTACATAACAACATATTAAAAAAATACAAAGAACTACATTAAGAACACAAAATTAAATAATAAGCATAAATTATAGTTTAAATATAACAAAATCATAGCAATAAGCAAAATATTATCATATCCATACACATGTAAAACACTTGCATATCTCCACACACAAAAAAAAAATTTATTTCATTATGCGAACGAAATAAATTTTTTCCTCTGAAGGGTAAGGGTGTAGTGACCCACATTAAATGACAATCGCTGACTGTGCAATACAGCAATGTAAACAAATACATAGCTTAACGCATTGACCGCTGCACTGGCGCAACGCTATCGCTGCGACAGCAGAATATCGCTGCGACAGCAGAATATTTCAGTGACACATAATGCATAGCTAACTGCATGCACTCTTTTAATTGCTTACGCTATTATTGGAAAGCGGAAAACTAAAATCATTGGAAAAAGAGGTGGAGTTATGGAAATGATTTTCAGTTACATTTTAGTATAAATAGACTTAAGTTTTACCAAATAAAATCAGAATTATTTTGACAGCTTAAAACTGGCATTTTATTTCTCAAATCATTTCGGCAACCTAACGGCTGCCTATTGAACGGCAGAATCCTCTCTGCCTTAATAAAGAAGAGGAGTTTCATAAATTATAAAGAAACATAGGACCAACACAGCTGCCACAGGGTACTTTGTTTTGTCTTTGTTCACTAATAGACTAACCTCTTTCTCTAGTCAATTTGATCCGCATACGCCAGTTGCATCGTACTTCTGCTAAGTATAGACAGAAATTTAGACATGGCTTCGTATAGACAACTTCTATTCGTGCTATTAAAAGCGGCTTTGAAATCGACAAAAAGGTGGAGTGTGTCGATTTACTTATTTAGGGTCTTCTCCTGCATTTGATGTGCAATTAACATCTGGTCAATGGACGATTTACCAGGCGTAAAGCCGCATTATTAAGGTCCAATACGGCCGGTTTTTCACACACAATCGTTAATATAACATTATATTTAGAACGCAAACTGCAGGATCGCCGTTGCTATAGATTGGGCAAAGTACACTAAGGTTCCAGTCTTCGGGCATTCACTCGACGAACCAAATTGAGTTTAACAGCTGGTACATGCCTCCTACCAGCTCTTGGCCGCCGGCTTTAAACAGCTCAGCCGTCGCCTTTGTCGAGAGGATGGACTCGTTGCTAATCCCTAAAGATTGTTCTGAGCTAATCTTCTCCAAACGCGTCTTCAGAATTCATATTCAGTTGCATTGAGAATTGCTCCCTTTAACCCTCAAGCGTGCTCTGAACGTCTCACCATATTCCCATACTCGTCCTTGCAGGAACCAGCCCTGGTCTTGAAACCACTTGTTTGCTGTTTTTTACGGAATTTTTAGGACACATTCCTTCTTGCCAGCATCTCACCCTCTTCTCACTCACGTATTTCCGCCTCTCGTTTCTTCCTTTTGCAAAGGCATCTCTTCCCCGGGTGGCCTTGTATGCTGCGTATTTCTCTGTAACAGCGACGCGGCACTTGCCGTCAGACCCACTGTTTCTGTGTGGCTGGTAGTAGCCAACCACCTCCTCCGCAGCGGTACGAAGGGATTGTGAGATCAAGATCTATTAGACTTCTCAGCTGTCTGTTGATTACAGATGTTCGTCGTCGAACTTTCGTCGCGACACTTGATAAGCGTTCTTCAGTACAGAGATGCACATGCGGAGCTCTTTTTGCAGGATCATCCAGTAGATAGAAGCATCTTTTCTATAGGGGGTCCGAACATTCTAGGTGCATATCCCTAAACCGTAGTGATTGTTTCGTTTGCGGGGCTCCTCAACTATTATCCGAAGCTGTTTCGATCTTTTCATTGGACTTGTGTTTCATATGGGGGGTCCCAAACTCCACGCATAACCCAATGCTGGGGTAAAAGTTTTGAGTTCGTTTATATATCGAGCCGCTTGCTCCAAGACAGACGCCCTCTTGCAAATTTATTGCAAGTACGCGAAAAGTTGAGCAAAAAGAGAAAGAAAGTAAAAGCATTTAAAATGACATAGCTTACCACTTAAATTTATTTTTTAGGAATTTTTAATAAAAATTCAGTCCATTGTCTAACATAAATCATAAAAATAAAAATTGTAACTTTGAAGGAAACTAAAAAAAATTGTCAAAAATTAGTATAGAGATTTTCAACTTTTTTCTCAGAAGTGTTAGAATTTTTTTGATTATGCAGTTTTATAGTTCATTAAATTTTAATCTCACAGTGTGCAGGTTTGCTCTATTTAGGAACTAGAAAATAATTTAAAAAATAATAAATTTACATGGCAAGCAACATATCTCATTTTAAATGCTGTTGCTTTTGATATGCACAACACCGTACATAGGCTCAGAGTCAAAGACACGTTGTGATACCACAAGTTTCAGTTCACTCCCCATTGCTGAACCATTAAAAACTCTTGACGAATCTCGTCAAGAACCTTATGTTTATACTAGCCCATACCCGTGGCGTTGCCCACGTTTTTTTTTGCGAATGATATACAAATGTTTGGTTCTCCAATTATATAAAAGTGATTTATTAAAAGTATATAAATGTAATAAAGTTCAATTCGAATACCAAAAAATTATGTTGATTAATACTCGAATTCAGTAAGCTGTTCAGTCTCTAATAGAAACAAAAGTAACAATTTTTGACCAGTTGACATTCCTTAGTTTCAAAATAAAGCCTCTAGTCTCAAAATAATAAAGTCTCTAAATAGTTACCTGGTGATGAGCTGGTCACAAAAAATTTAAATAAAAACAAAAAAATAAAACGTGAAAGCGAAGGAAAGCAAAAATGTCTAGCTCATTTTGAGACTTGAGATGATACCAAGTTACTGAATTCGGGCATAAGAGTAAAAAACCAGAAACAAAAAGTTCAAAGATAAAAGTAAGAGAGAGGATAAATTTTTAGTTATTTTAAACTTCTCTAAACACAACATTTCTATTTCCTGGAATTAGTAATGTTTGATTTTGCAGGGCACCAATTAGCGACAACGCGATATATACATAGCTGACCGTGAGAAATCACGAAGATCAATTCCAATGGTACTGAAAATTTGCCCTTGTGACTTGTTAATAGTATTTGCAAATCATGTTTTTACGGGGAACTGTACTCGTTTGCAACTAAACGGTAAATTTGTTGGTATCATTGGTATTATTGGGATCATGGTTATTTCTCCTGCTGCAGGCCCGGTTAAAATATTTGCTTGTATAAATTAGGCATGAAACGCGTGATTTTGAGTCGTGTCCGGTTACATAAACTTGGAGGCTTAATATTTCGCAATAGGTATTAGTGATGTATCAATTTTAAAGTTAAATTCATTTGGAGGTAGTCCCGGGCGTTTGGAGAGTTAAGAAACTCCGTTGGGTATTGAACTACATCACCTTGTTCTGTCAATGAGTCCATAGATTTGTATACTTTGTATTTTGTATCAGCAACAATAATTTTGGCTTCACTACGAACATTCGCCAAAAGAAGTGAAGTCACAAACGTATTGTCTGTTCCTCAAGACGCGTCTATTAAAAAAAAAACATTTTCTGAGTTATTGTTCACGCTAGATATGACCTTATGTTCATATTCGAATACAAATTGCTGTAGCTGATTATTATTAAACGTTGTATCACGCATATACAAAAGGATGTATAAGTTCCAGTAACGACGGTTAGGTTCGGGACCGAAATATTTTAAGCATATGAAAAAGTTAAGTCCTCTAGAAGAATTAGTCCCGTGTTGAAAATTGAAAAATTTCTTCACACTTTTTTCTATTTAATAATTTGAAAATAAAAACATTAAATATTTTTTTAGAGCATATTTCGATTAAAAATTGCCGCATATGTATGTCAGAGAATGCGTGCTGAGTAGACGTACTTTTGACCGTGCTGCAATATTTGTGCATATTAATCGCGTTTTTCCATAGCTAATTAATAATAAAATTAACTCAACCTAAAGTATAAGTTAACTGTGTCCAACTTGGACACGGACGTCTGCTGACCTACCTAGTTAACTGTGTCCAACTGCCACCAACCACTGAGTGGACACGGACGTCTGCTGACCTAGCATAACGTGACTTGAGCCATGCTTTAGAATGCGCGCTGAGCCGCCCACGTCTACTAACTTTGTCAACAAGTAAAATATCCGACACTTATGTGCGGAATTCACTGCACATTAACAACTATATCCCATACGTAAGTTATGTGTGTGCGTGTGTCGGTGCACATCAACTGCTGAGTAATACGTGTGTGCGTGTAACTATACAGTTCTAATATTGATTTCGCGCCATGAACTCTACACGATCAAAAAAAACTCGGCAAGTTGTTGCTGTCGCCTCTCCTCTACCCAATAACTTAAGTGAGAGCCCGCCGCCGAACAGCTGGTTATCGCAAATCGAAGCAAAGATGAACCAGCAGAAAAAGAGTATCATCGAAGAGCTGTCCTCTTGCATGCGGAAATCTGAAGAGCGAGTGATGCAGCGATTTGGTAAGTTGACAGCTGATCTCCAAACTGTTGGAAAAGAGCTAAAGTTATTCCCCTTTTGAAGCCCAATGGCGTCTACAGACCTATTGCTATATTGCCATTTCTCTCTCAGGTTCTGGAGCGAATAATGCACCGACAAATCAACATCTACGTGAACAAAAACTTCTTATTAATTACACACCAATCGGGCTTCAGGGCGAATAGAAGCTGTATTACTACTATTTTAAAAGTCTCTGATGATATAAGACAAAACATGGACAAGAATAACATAACCTTTTTAACATTACTTGACCACTCCAAAGCATTTGATTCCGTGGATCACCCACTACTTTGCTTAAAGCTTTCTAACATTTTTAATTTTTCTTATGCGGCTGTTAACCTGGTCAGATCTTATCTCCTAGGGAGTTCGCAAGCGGTATGCATTGGTAGCTCTTTATCGAACTCTTTGTCTGTCATTGAAGGTGTACCTCAGGGTTCAATTATTGGTCCGTTGTTGTTTGTTTTATATGTGAATGATCTACCGGAAGTTCTGAAACATTGTCAAGTACATGTTTATGCAGATGACGTGCAATTATATCTTAGCTGTCCCCTAAGTTCAATCAATGCGTGTGTAAATAATCTTAATGCAGATTTATGTCTCGTGAACGGTTGGGCTTAAGATAATGGCTTAACCCTTAATCCGGCCAAGTCCCAGTGCATTGCGATATATAAGAAATATTTGAAGCTTGACAATTATTTAAAAGTAACGTTAGACAATTCGATTATAAAATTCGTTGACTCCGTTAAAAACCTGGGTATAACATTTAACAGGACCTTGACATGGAAAGATCACATCTCTACCACTATAGGGAAAGTGTATGCTATGTTACGATACTTATGGACTACCCAGCACTTCACGCCGATAAAAATAAGACTGCTCCTAGCAAAAAGCTATTTGCTTCCAAAGATGCTCTACGGTTGCGAACTCTATGCTAAGACAGCACTTGCAATAGAAAACTCAATGTCCTGTTTAACAATATTGCCCGTTATATTTATGGTATTAAACGCAAAGACCATATTTCTGACCATGCTCTAAAATATATACGATTTCCCTCAACAATTATTTAAATCTCAAGGTTCTTATACAAGTACATAAATTATTGATAAACCAGGATCCAGATTATCTATTCGAACGACTTAACGCAACTCGATCTTCGCGTTCCACACAATTGGTTCACACAACTTTTATTTACAAAATATCTGAGCGTCAGTTTTTCGTGTACGCAGTCCGTCTTTGGAACAATTTGCCTCTGGAGATTAGGAGCATTGGAAGCATATTGCAATTCACTCGACGAACCAAATTGAGTTTAACAGCTGGTACATGCCTCCTACCAGCTCTTGGCCGCCGGCTTTAAACAGCTCAGCCGTCGCCTTTGTCGAGAGGATGGACTCGTTGCTAATCCCTAAAGATTGTTCTGAGCTAATCTTCTCCAAACGCGTCTTCAGAATTCATATTCAGTTGCATTGAGAATTGCTCCCTTTAACCCTCAAGCGTGCTCTGAACGTCTCACCATATTCCCATACTCGTCCTTGCAGGAACCAGCCCTGGTCTTGAAACCACTTGTTTGCTGTTTTTTACGGAATTTTTAGGACACATTCCTTCTTGCCAGCATCTCACCCTCTTCTCACTCACGTATTTCCGCCTCTCGTTTCTTCCTTTTGCAAAGGCATCTCTTCCCCGGGTGGCCTTGTATGCTGCGTATTTCTCTGTAACAGCGACGCGGCACTTGCCGTCAGACCCACTGTTTCTGTGTGGCTGGTAGTAGCCAACCACCTCCTCCGCAGCGGTACGAAGGGATTGTGAGATCAAGATCTATTAGACTTCTCAGCTGTCTGTTGATTACAGATGTTCGTCGTCGAACTTTCGTCGCGACACTTGATAAGCGTTCTTCAGTACAGAGATGCACATGCGGAGCTCTTTTTGCAGGATCATCCAGTAGATAGAAGCATCTTTTCTATAGGGGGTCCGAACATTCTAGGTGCATATCCCTAAACCGTAGTGATTGTTTCGTTTGCGGGGCTCCTCAACTATTATCCGAAGCTGTTTCGATCTTTTCATTGGACTTGTGTTTCATATGGGGGGTCCCAAACTCCACGCATAACCCAATGCTGGGGTAAAAGTTTTGAGTTCGTTTATATATCGAGCCGCTTGCTCCAAGACAGACGCCCTCTTGCAAATTTATTGCAAGTACGCGAAAAGTTGAGCAAAAAGAGAAAGAAAGTAAAAGCATTTAAAATGACATAGCTTACCACTTAAATTTATTTTTTAGGAATTTTTAATAAAAATTCAGTCCATTGTCTAACATAAATCATAAAAATAAAAATTGTAACTTTGAAGGAAACTAAAAAAAATTGTCAAAAATTAGTATAGAGATTTTCAACTTTTTTCTCAGAAGTGTTAGAATTTTTTTGATTATGCAGTTTTATAGTTCATTAAATTTTAATCTCACAGTGTGCAGGTTTGCTCTATTTAGGAACTAGAAAATAATTTAAAAAATAATAAATTTACATGGCAAGCAACATATCTCATTTTAAATGCTGTTGCTTTTGATATGCACAACACCGTACATAGGCTCAGAGTCAAAGACACGTTGTGATACCACAAGTTTCAGTTCACTCCCCATTGCTGAACCATTAAAAACTCTTGACGAATCTCGTCAAGAACCTTATGTTTATACTAGCCCATACCCGTGGCGTTGCCCACGTTTTTTTTTGCGAATGATATACAAATGTTTGGTTCTCCAATTATATAAAAGTGATTTATTAAAAGTATATAAATGTAATAAAGTTCAATTCGAATACCAAAAAATTATGTTGATTAATACTCGAATTCAGTAAGCTGTTCAGTCTCTAATAGAAACAAAAGTAACAATTTTTGACCAGTTGACATTCCTTAGTTTCAAAATAAAGCCTCTAGTCTCAAAATAATAAAGTCTCTAAATAGTTACCTGGTGATGAGCTGGTCACAAAAAATTTAAATAAAAACAAAAAAATAAAACGTGAAAGCGAAGGAAAGCAAAAATGTCTAGCTCATTTTGAGACTTGAGATGATACCAAGTTACTGAATTCGGGCATAAGAGTAAAAAACCAGAAACAAAAAGTTCAAAGATAAAAGTAAGAGAGAGGATAAATTTTTAGTTATTTTAAACTTCTCTAAACACAACATTTCTATTTCCTGGAATTAGTAATGTTTGATTTTGCAGGGCACCAATTAGCGACAACGCGATATATACATAGCTGACCGTGAGAAATCACGAAGATCAATTCCAATGGTACTGAAAATTTGCCCTTGTGACTTGTTAATAGTAATTGCAAATCATGTTTTTACGGGGAACTGTACTCGTTTGCAACTAAACGGTAAATTTGTTGGTATCATTGGTATTATTGGGATCATGGTTATTTCTCCTGCTGCAGGCCCGGTTAAAATATTTGCTTGTATAAATTAGGCATGAAACGCGTGATTTTGAGTCGTGTCCGGTTACATAAACTTGGAGGCTTAATATTTCGCAATAGGTATTAGTGATGTATCAATTTTAAAGTTAAATTCATTTGGAGGTAGTCCCGGGCGTTTGGAGAGTTAAGAAACTCCGTTGGGTATTGAACTACATCACCTTGTTCTGTCAATGAGTCCATAGATTTGTATACTTTGTATTTTGTATCAGCAACAATAATTTTGGCTTCACTACGAACATTCGCCAAAAGAAGTGAAGTCACAAACGTATTGTCTGTTCCTCAAGACGCGTCTATTAAAAAAAAAACATTTTCTGAGTTATTGTTCACGCTAGATATGACCTTATGTTCATATTCGAATACAAATTGCTGTAGCTGATTATTATTAAACGTTGTATCACGCATATACAAAAGGATGTATAAGTTCCAGTAACGACGGTTAGGTTCGGGACCGAAATATTTTAAGCATATGAAAAAGTTAAGTCCTCTAGAAGAATTAGTCCCGTGTTGAAAATTGAAAAATTTCTTCACACTTTTTTCTATTTAATAATTTGAAAATAAAAACATTAAATATTTTTTTAGAGCATATTTCGATTAAAAATTGCCGCATATGTATGTCAGAGAATGCGTGCTGAGTAGACGTACTTTTGACCGTGCTGCAATATTTGTGCATATTAATCGCGTTTTTCCATAGCTAATTAATAATAAAATTAACTCAACCTAAAGTATAAGTTAACTGTGTCCAACTTGGACACGGACGTCTGCTGACCTACCTAGTTAACTGTGTCCAACTGCCACCAACCACTGAGTGGACACGGACGTCTGCTGACCTAGCATAACGTGACTTGAGCCATGCTTTAGAATGCGCGCTGAGCCGCCCACGTCTACTAACTTTGTCAACAAGTAAAATATCCGACACTTATGTGCGGAATTCACTGCACATTAACAACTATATCCCATACGTAAGTTATGTGTGTGCGTGTGTCGGTGCACATCAACTGCTGAGTAATACGTGTGTGCGTGTAACTATACAGTTCTAATATTGATTTCGCGCCATGAACTCTACACGATCAAAAAAAACTCGGCAAGTTGTTGCTGTCGCCTCTCCTCTACCCAATAACTTAAGTGAGAGCCCGCCGCCGAACAGCTGGTTATCGCAAATCGAAGCAAAGATGAACCAGCAGAAAAAGAGTATCATCGAAGAGCTGTCCTCTTGCATGCGGAAATCTGAAGAGCGAGTGATGCAGCGATTTGGTAAGTTGACAGCTGATCTCCAAACTGTTGGAAAAGAGCTAAAGTTATTCCCCTTTTGAAGCCCAATGGCGTCTACAGACCTATTGCTATATTGCCATTTCTCTCTCAGGTTCTGGAGCGAATAATGCACCGACAAATCAACATCTACGTGAACAAAAACTTCTTATTAATTACACACCAATCGGGCTTCAGGGCGAATAGAAGCTGTATTACTACTATTTTAAAAGTCTCTGATGATATAAGACAAAACATGGACAAGAATAACATAACCTTTTTAACATTACTTGACCACTCCAAAGCATTTGATTCCGTGGATCACCCACTACTTTGCTTAAAGCTTTCTAACATTTTTAATTTTTCTTATGCGGCTGTTAACCTGGTCAGATCTTATCTCCTAGGGAGTTCGCAAGCGGTATGCATTGGTAGCTCTTTATCGAACTCTTTGTCTGTCATTGAAGGTGTACCTCAGGGTTCAATTATTGGTCCGTTGTTGTTTGTTTTATATGTGAATGATCTACCGGAAGTTCTGAAACATTGTCAAGTACATGTTTATGCAGATGACGTGCAATTATATCTTAGCTGTCCCCTAAGTTCAATCAATGCGTGTGTAAATAATCTTAATGCAGATTTATGTCTCGTGAACGGTTGGGCTTAAGATAATGGCTTAACCCTTAATCCGGCCAAGTCCCAGTGCATTGCGATATATAAGAAATATTTGAAGCTTGACAATTATTTAAAAGTAACGTTAGACAATTCGATTATAAAATTCGTTGACTCCGTTAAAAACCTGGGTATAACATTTAACAGGACCTTGACATGGAAAGATCACATCTCTACCACTATAGGGAAAGTGTATGCTATGTTACGATACTTATGGACTACCCAGCACTTCACGCCGATAAAAATAAGACTGCTCCTAGCAAAAAGCTATTTGCTTCCAAAGATGCTCTACGGTTGCGAACTCTATGCTAAGACAGCACTTGCAATAGAAAACTCAATGTCCTGTTTAACAATATTGCCCGTTATATTTATGGTATTAAACGCAAAGGCCATATTTCTGACCATGCTCTAAAATATATACGATTTCCCTCAACAATTATTTAAATCTCAAGGTTCTTATACAAGTACATAAATTATTGATAAACCAGGATCCAGATTATCTATTCGAACGACTTAACGCAACTCGATCTTCGCGTTCCACACAATTGGTTCACACAACTTTTATTTACAAAATATCTGAGCGTCAGTTTTTCGTGTACGCAGTCCGTCTTTGGAACAATTTGCCTCTGGAGATTAGGAGCATTGGAAGCATATTGCAATTCAGAAGGATACTAATTCGGTTCTATCAAGAATAAGCACTCATGAAAGTACTAAGTAATTTTTTACCCAATACCCTATCCTCTTTCTCATCCTAATCCTATCACTCTTTAAATTAATTATACGTACATCTATGAATCCCTCACTTACCTTTACCTCTTTCTTAATTTCTATTATTCAACTTGTTTTTTTTTACTAAAACTTTAATGCTTATAAAGAAATAGTAATAATGTCATGTAAATATAATAGCAATGTAAGATTTCTCTTTTAAGTTCAATTTTATGTGTTATATTTATTATGAATCAAACACTAGAAATATAACTATCTGGTTGTTGTGTTTGTTGTGAATAAAATAAATAAATGAATATCTATATTGCTTTTTATTTTTTATAACTTTACCGCCAAAAAACGGTGTTTATCTTCCAATATTTACAAAAAGGGTATGCCAATCAGCTGTTCGCAACAAAGGCTTAATTAAAAAAAAAAGAATTATTAAAATCGGTTCAGTACTTTGAGAGCCAAACCATGACAAACATTCCCTATATAATAAATTTTATATACTAGTATAGACATGCATTAATACGGCAATTTAGCAAAATACATACATACATATGTATGTACTTTACTTCAATAAGTTATGCAGTAAAAGATGTGAAGAGATGAAAGAGAGAGAGAGAGTGCGTGCCACAAACTATAAAGGCACACGCACACGCACAAGGCACGCTACGCTGTAGGCTGCGTTTGGCGAACTAAAAACCTGACCTGGCCCCGTACGATTACCACTTGTGAAAATGTGGCTTGATAATTGGCGTGAAATTCACAAATAGCCTGAAAGATGGGGAAAATGTGTGAAAAGCGAGGGAGCATAGTTTGAATAAACGATTTTTACTTTAACTCTTGAATTAAACGTGTTTTTTTATTAAGAAAAAAACGACATTACTTAGTTATACAACTGGTATAAAAAATTATTCTAATAGCAACTTGCAAGTAGCCGAAAGCCCAGCCAGAAAAACACTGCAGTAGAACGAAAACCGAAAGGAACAGTTCACAGCCACATCCCTCATCCCATCACTCTGCCATTCTGTCATTAACCATCTGTAAAAACCGCTTGGGATTTTCATGAGGGAGCTACTATCCGGGACCGTAGTTTCGACCCAACGACCTATGCAGTTATAAAAAAAACATGTTAAATCACTGCACCTGGCTAAAAAGAGATTTAGATTTGTCAGGCCACCACACGATAACTAGCTATAAAGGCTCAAAAGTTACGAAATCAAAGTTGTGTTTGAAAAACCTAGAAATTAGAAATGTTGTGCGTGAGAAAAACTAAAAGGTGTACAAAAAAAAACGGATAAGCAGCGAAATCAAACGGAATAAACTGTGCGCGTAAATTTTAAATAAAACCAATTTTAGTTAATAGCGCAAGTAATGGTCGGAAAAAATAAATTAAATAATGGGCGCAAAAAGATACAAAAAATGAGAAAGTGCAAAGCTTACGGAAGTTCAATAAAAATAAAAAGAAACAAAAATAAAGTGTGCTCTTCAAGTAAAACGAATTTATTTCAAAAATACCTTGATTTTTAAAAATTAATGTTATGAAGACCCACTGTTGCAGCGTGGCAGGTAGTAGCCAACCACCTCCTCCGCAGCGGTACGAAGGGATTGTGAGATCGAGATTGAAACTTCTCAGCTGTCCGTTGATTACAGATTTCCGTCGTCGAACTTTCGTCGCGACACATTTTAATAGAGGTGTGCACTTCGACGAAAAGGTGCATTGTGCCCTCGACCTAATAATAATTTACAAAACTTCGCCTATCCCTAATATCCTAAGAAATTTGAGGATGATTATTGGTGTCAGCGACCGTGCCTGTCTTTCTCCTAGTTCCCTTAGGCCTATACATTTCTCTCATCACATTCAGTGAGCAGATGCAAAGGAGTCTCTGGGGCTGAGTCACAGAAGCGACACGACTCACTGGACCAGATCTCCAACCGGTGGAGGTGGCCACGAAGTCTGCTCTGGCCTGTGAGAAATCCTGCGAGCATTCTCAGGTTGTTCTTTAAGAGGACAATTAGCTGCTTAAAGCGCTTTTGACTGTATCCTCCAAACAGGCATTTTGACTGTAGAAGTCCAGTTGTGCCGTTCCAGTATTGTCCCTTCAACATTTCCTCCTCTCTTCGAAGTTCCTCCATAATGGTGTGTTGTCCTAACGCCAGAATAGGCCCGGGTCCTATTGGTGTTGTTGCTGCAGCATCTCTAGCCAAACCATGAGCCTTCTCGTTCCCATCAATATCTCTATGCCCTGGGACCCAAAGAAGTTGGACTTGGTTGTGGGCTGCCAGAGAATTAAGTGTCTCTACGCACTCAAGCACAAGCAAAGATTTCACCTCATACGAGGCAATGGCCTTGAGTACAGCCTGACTGTCACTTATGATTACTATGCGCTCATTTTTATAGCTTCGGCCTAGGCTAATCCATTGCGCAAAGGCATATACCGTATAACTCTGCCTGTAAGATGCTCGGAAAGCTCCCCATTGGGATCGATACGTTAGCCCTGGGGCGTGGATTCCGGCGCCAGTGCCTTCAGGAGTCTTAGAGCCATCTGTGTACCAGTGCAGAGTGTTCCCTTTTAGATGTTCTTCCAATGTGGAGGTACTCCAGGTTGCCTTTGTACAGAGTTCGATTTTAAATCGCTTCTCAAAGTGTAAAATCTCGGGAGCTTAGCAAGGGGAAGCCTGGCTCTCATCTCTTTTATGTTGCGAGACGATATGAGTTTTCCTCTCCCCCCACCCCTCCCTGCTTATATTTAGCAGGGTCGTTTAGCTGTCTGCTCTATAAGAATATATAGGGGTGTCAGGTCGAGAATTACCTACAACGCAGCCGTCGGGCAAGAGCGCATAGCTCCTGTTATACTAACGCATGCCAGTCGCTGGAGTTTGGATAAAGACCTTTTCATTGTCGACAGGGTGGCCCTCGAGACACAGGCTACCGCCCCATACAATATCGCTGGTCTAACTATCATGGTATACATCCATTTTAGTATTCGAGGGCTACAGTTCCAGTATTTCCCTGCTTCTTCATTTTCTGAATAATTACCGTCCGGTAATTTAATGGCTAGCTTTATCTCCACTGGTTCTTTTGCTAATGCTTTGTGTAACCTAGCTACAACCGGGGTGGAGGTTATACCCTCGCAGAAGTTTCTGAAACTATCCCGTTTTGCTTTTTAAATCTCTTTACTGTATGTTGTTAGATTTGCCGCGTATTCGTCCCAGCAGCCGATGCGTTTGGCCTTATTGAAAAGCCTCCGCACCGTCTTTCTTAGGACTGAGAACCGATGAGACCACCAAGGCGTTTGATTTTTACTCTTGGGCTTGATCTCAGGACAGCTGCAGTTAAAGGAATCCATTATCACGGTTCTTTGGAAACCTCCCATTGTGAGATCAGATTTTCTGCCAAGGTGTTGCTGAGGGTTATATCGAGCACTTCATCTCTGTTCTTAGTTACGAATGTTTGAGTTTGTCCCACATTGTGTATACTCAATTTATTATTTGAAATGTATTCTAAAAAAGGTTCACCCCTCGGGTTGGTATTAGTGGTTCCCTAATCCTCGCTGTGCGCATTAGCACCGCAGCCAATAACAAGCGGAAGCTTAGCCCTTTCACAGCATACTAGCTCCTGAACCTTCAGTGGGGGAATGCTGTTGTTATCCCCTGCAAAATAAGCGGCAGCGAAGACTACATCTTTGGTGTCTCCATTTACCTCCAATTTTGTCTGCACCGCCACTAGGTCCCTTGGTTGAGTTCTGTAATGCAAAAATATTCAATGTTGTTTCTAAGCACTACGCAAGCTCTGGGTCTCTCCGAAGAGAGGTCCCATATTACCTTGTTGAGAGAGTCCTTAAGGCCCCTTACCTGGCGTTTGTAGACCCACGGCTCCTGAGCTAGCATGATGCCCAGACCTACTCGCTATGAGAGGCCGCTTAGGCGTGGTGTAGGTTGATCAGGGAGACTCTCAAGATCGAGGTCACAGCACTTCCAGGTCGGAGAGCCCACAGTCGCTCTCGTTCCTAAAGTCGAGCTCGAGTTTCCTCAAGTCGAGATCCTCAATCAGCTCCTGCGTTGTACTGATGTCATCTGTCATACAGTCAGATGCAGGAATGACTGCAGGAACATGTTGCCTAATCAGAGGGACGACTTGTACCGATGATTCTACATTCATGGCTTGAGGTGGTAGAGTAACCTGCATCGTATCCGGTGCAGTTTTCTTTTCCTCCGTGGCTGTCGGTTTCCAGTGCCGCACGTAGACGTAGCTGAACCTGTAGTTCAGACGGAAGCCATCCTTGTTGATTTTCTCGTACAATATTTCGTCGACGCCTAGGATCAGTCGAATACCTGCATCCTCAATGTTCGCCAGACGCCACAGCACTTCCAGGTCGGAGAGCCCACAGTCGCTCTCGTTCCTAAAGTCGATCTCGAGTTTCCTCAAGTCGAGATCCTCAATCAGCTCCTGCGTTGTACTGATCTCATCTGTCATACAGGCAGATGCAAGAATGACTGCAGGAACATGTTGAATAATCAGAGGGACGACTTTTGCCGATGATTCTACATTCATGGCCTGAGGTGGTAGAGTAACCTGCATCGTATCCGGTGCAGTTTCCTTTTCCTCCGTGGCTGTCGGTTTCCAGTGCCGCACGTAGACGTAGCTGAACCTGTAGTTCTATGGCGGGAGCAGTGACTGTTTGATTATCTTAAATTCCGCTGATATGTGGTTGCGGGATGAGTTTTTCTGTATCTATTCCTGCAAGACCACTCTTTCGAGGGTGCGGGTGCGCGGTTCGCATGGTTATTTGCGCTGGTGTGTGCCGAATCTTTGGGCTGCAGTTTAAGACCTACTAACTGTCGCGCACTGGAGTCTGTATATAGCGACGGTGTGTCGTTCACGACAGTCAAATGAATACTATTTTTATTTGTTATGTGACCATGTAGTAAACTATAGTAGTCGTCTGATCCGGAACAATAAAGATATTTATAAATATCTCTATCGTGCATATCGTTCTCCTTATTCAAGTGTTCTCTGTACTTTATCTTTTTTCCTGTTTCATAACCACAGTGAGTACACCCATTCTGACAGAGATATTCCATTCAAATTTAGTTTATTTTTTTTCCTTTTAGAGGGATCTCGAATAACATGCTCCTCTTTCTGTGATTTCTCGTCATAAATTTTGTTAGATATGTCACCTTTTTGATTCATTACTTTTCCATTTACTGCTTTTCCATTTTCTCCGTTTGTAACTGTAATGTTTGACTTGCGTCGTTGCTGATTTGGTAGGGGCTTGTTTTCATGCTTATAAGCAGTATGGTTAAGCAATGCAAATTGACGTGCATACGTACTAGGACAATTCTTGCACTTATAAATACGTGTATCCTCAATTTGGTGTTTGGTTCGCAAATGTTTCTTGAACAATTTAACCTTTACAGTTTTGTATTTGCACAGTTCGTAATCTAATTCATATGGCAGATTAACAGTATTTGAGGTGCAGTTATCGCCAGTCGTGATAGGATCTGATTTATCAATTTCCATATTCAATTGACTTTTGATGGTGGTGCTGCTTAACAATAAAGGCGTATCAAATGTAATGGTTTGTCGGCGCTGAGGTTTCGGTCGCGTCTTATTTTCGTGTATACTTGTAATGTGATTTTGTATAGCATAGACACGTTGATAGGTTTGGTCAAAGAATGTGCATTTATAAATCCGCGGATTATCAAGCTGATGCTTGGAAATTAAATGCATGTTATAAACTTTTCGTTTTTATGTTAGAAATGCACGCACACATTGAAAAGTATAATCAATAGTAGGTTTTATCTTTAACAGGAGTCTCCTTTTTCAATATATCTAAATCTTCATTTTCTTCAGTTGCTTTATCGCCATCATTGCTTTTATCCTTCTCAACATCCAATAAAGCGCCATTTAGCAGACCATTTTGGCAACTTGCCAGGTAAGGCTTTTGGAAGACGTTTTAATATTATCTCTGCTTGCACGCTGTATAGATAACAAATTTTGGTGGGAACCTAACTTCATAATCGGTATGTATAAATTAAATTACATTGGACAGTTGCGTGCCAAGTAAATTCTCATCAGGTTTAAATAGTTTAGCATATCTATTTTCACACAAATAAAAAAACTCCATTTCATTCCACATAAGCACATCGGTTCCCCATCGCTGTTGGTCTCCTTGTCGGGGGGGATGGGGCTTAAAAAGAGGCTTTGGTTAGTCGCAAATACTCATCTCATGAACTAAGAGGGATGCTCCGTATAGAGGTCTCGGACCTCGGTATCAGCACATGTTTGGGTATTCGTGGTGCCGTTCTTCTATGCGGAGATTACCGCACCTACAAGAGGGGTGGATCAAGGTGTCATGCGACACGTGCCGATGATCTGCCAGGCTAGAGGCCCTCTTGAAAAATAGCCTAGCTTGAGTACTGCGGATCTCTGCTCAAGTGGTCCCCCCTTTCTCCGCATAAGGAACCAAATATGGGAAAAAAGAAAAAAAAAAAAAAACCAATTAATTTGGCCAATCAAATGGAGCATTGAATCCAAGATGAGCTAAAGCTTGGTGGAGTTCAAACCTCCACTAAAACACCAAAACTGCCGCTAATGCCCAAAAACGGGGTCCGACATCCGAGACAAAAGTTGGTAGGAGTGTGCCCCAAGCAAGTGTGGGCGCAGTAGGTGCGACTCGGAGAATTACCTCTGACGATGTACCCTCTACCTCCCATGCTGCAAGGACGCAACTCGCCTAAAATCCCAGAGCTATAATCTACACAAAGGAGAGACTACATAGCTTGCGGCTAGAACTGGGCAAACGGGGGAGCAATACATCCCCTGTTGCTTTGGGTCTACATCTAAAAACCCTCTAGGCTGGAAAAGAAAGAGATAACACTCCCTGCCCTTGGTCAGCCTGGAGGTTTGGATGACCCAAAAAGGAGAGAACTAAGTGGAGCAGGGGTATGATGGTATCTCACCTACCTCACACAGGGCATGGAACCTGAAGCTGCACTAGTTAAATCCAAGGAGCACAAAACTGACACTCTGGTAGGTTTAACGCCACCAAAGGACAAAAGAGCTCCAAAGAAAAGGACACATACCACCTTTTCGCCGAGTCAGCACACTTTTAAGAGGGTGATACAGATGGCTCCGGACGGTAATGGAGTGTCTTAGGTGGCTGTCAGTTACGCCAAGGTAACATCTACCCAAATACCATCCTCACTGGCGAAGAGCTGTCAAGTGGTGAGAAACAGTTGGTAGAGAGGCTGGTCAAGAATTCGTCCAGTGAATTTTCCTTCAGTGGAATCCATTTAAGCCTGCTTAAACTGGTGTCCAAGGTGGGAGATGATCGCCCCCAGACACACAAAACACACATCTTTCTGTCCCGCAGTAGCGGACAACCGGTGGAGAAGTCAAGAGAGTTTCTCTCTGGCCAAAATGTTGCCTTTTAATAAAGAAAAACATTAATTAGTTTTGTCTTTCAGAATATATGACTAGAGATCTCACACCCATTATGATCAAATATAATGATAGGGAAAAATAGACCTGGTCATAGCATCGGCCTACTTCCCAGGAGATAATAACACCATTCCGGTAGAGGTCATAAAATTAGCACAATGGGTTGTGATGCAAATGCAGTGCCACCAACAAAAGAGGTGAGTCAGCCTTAGATTTCCTTCTATCACTTAACTTATATATTTTGAACAAGGGCAATACAACTACGTTCAGGAATGTAGTTAGGGAAGAGGTTATTTTAATAATAATAATCCCAACGTTTTTATATCTCCATACCCGCCCGACCGTTGCGAGGGGCGCATCCGGAGTGGCTGATTTACCTCAAAACTACTTTTACATAGCTTCAGAAAGAGAGGCCGGAAATGTCTTGAAATTCTGGAGGGAAGGTTTAGTTGTATTACTCCAAGAAGGGATGGGCTAGAGATTAAGCCAGTAACTTGATCAAAAATACAATGCCTAGCATTTCTCTGCGACTAGCAAGTGAAGGAAGATTAACGAGTTTTAAACGACTTATGTATGGCGGCAGGTTGTACTAAGAATCTCAACGAAAATTTCCTAAAGAAAAAGCTGAAATTGTTTTTAAATTGACTCTATTCGGTCGGAATGAACTTAATAGCGCGGGTTCCAAACAACAGATCGATATTCCAGTATGGGCCTTACTAACGTTGTGAACAGAGCCTTCGTGATGTAAGGGTCATTGAATTCTTTTGACCACCGTTTTACAAATGCAAAAACACCCTTGGCTTGGTTAACTGTAACATTTATGTGTAGATTAAAATTAAATTTTGGGTCCATTGTAATTACATAAGAAGGTGGTTGAACTGCCCTTCGAGAAAAGCACATTACTTTACATTTTTAAAGGTTTAGTGGCATGTAGTGTACTTCACACCAGTTAATCATGCCCTGAAGAGACATGAATAATGTTTGAGGAACTATTTTTAAAAATAACTCTTTTTCATGGCAGAAATACCCTCGGAGGTTTGCCACTGCCTGCCGAGGGGTGACCGCTATTAGAAAAAACTTTTTCTATCATTAAGATTTTGCTTCCCCTGACTGAGATTCGAACCTCGTACTCACCAGCATATCAAGTTATAGTACGCACCGCTACCAACTCGACCACAGCAGCCACATAAGCTAAATATAGTGTTATTAAAATGCTGAGCGCAACGTTCAACATCGTCGTCGGCCATGATAATTTTGATAATTCTCGATCTAATTTCTTGAAATTGGCTTTCGCGAAAATAAAACGAGCATTTGAGCTACTTGATTTATCAACATTATTTCCAAAATCACCAATAACTTAATAATGTACCTCAATCGCAGGGTGTTAAGAGTCCTCTTGAATAACTAAGGGTTCGCACCTCTTCATAGATGACTTAGATACGTTATCAATCGTTCCAAATTTGTTTGGAGTTAAATTGATCTGATTTAGACAGAGCTCAGCCATATCTTCTTAGAACACATTGTATATGTAGTGATTTATATATCGATTGATCACTAAGCAAAATATATTCTTTATTCAAATATACTAAATCTAATTTACAACAATTCAATTGGAGCTTATTAAGCAAACACAAATTTTCGACATTAAGCTAAATGAAAAATCTTATGTTGTCAACCGCGCGCCGCGTAATAGCAAACTGAAAACTTCTTTTTTTTTTTGGTTATTCTTGCGATGCTGAGGTGAGCGTGGGAGAGCGCGCATCATAGGCGCAGGTAGTATAAAATATGTAGCTCCCGCTACATGTCTCCCCTTCTTAGAGAAATGATGTTCACCTATAATGAAAATATTAACAAAACAATTTTAATAGTCGGCGAAAAATTAGATTGCGAAACGAGTGCGTTTTGTAGTTGTAGGAACTGCGCTCGTCGATGGTTGTGGAATGCTGTGTGTTTGTTGGTGTTCCGTGTCATAGGCGATGAAGTACACTGGCCTTAGGCGATCGACGGAGATTGCTGTGTTTCTGCCTCGAACGTTAACAATGAAAAACTTTTCATTTCTCTCAATGACTGGGTAAGGGCCATCGTATGGTGTAGCAAACGACTGACGAATGTGGTCGTGTTTTACAAAAACATGAGAAGTAGTAGCCAAGTCTTTAAAAACAAAGACGTGCTTTTGCCTATGCCTGGATGTTTGCGCTGGTGTTAATGCATGGAAATGGTGTCTGAGAGATGCAATTAACTCGTGAGGTGAATAATCGGCGGTTGAAGGGCGTAGGGATTCTCCTGGCAAACGCACGGACTCTCCTAAAACTAGTTCAGCTGGCGTAGCACTGATGTCTTCTTTCCAGGCAGCTCTGAGTCCAAGAAGAACAACAGGCAAAGCGTCATACCAAGATGGTCCATGTCACAATAACGCGGATTTGAGCTGTCTATGCGAACGTTCAACCAAACCGTTTGATTGTGGGTGGTATGGCGTAGTTTTTAAATGTTTACTGCCCAAAATTTTTGTTAGTTGGTGAAACAGATTTGATTTGAATTGTCTACCTAAATCTGAAGTAATTCTGAGAGGTACGCCAAAGAACGAAATCCATCCGGTGACTAGAGCGCGTGCTACTGTTTCGGCCGTGCCTCTTTCTGCTGGAATTGCTTGCGGGAAACGTGTAAATCTGTCGATGATCGTCAAGCATTGCGTAAATCTACGAGATACTGGTAAGGTAACAAGGTCGATGTGGATATGTTCGAATCTTTGCGACGGTAATTCGAATCTGGCAATTGGAGACGACGTGTGACGAGTAATTTTATTTGCTTGGCACTTCAAACAACATTTCGTCCAGTTAGCAATATCTTTATTTATTGATGGCCACACATATCTTTGAGTGACCAGTTTTCGTGATGCTCTCTGGCCAGGGTGTGAAAAAGAGTGAAGTGCGTTTAAAATTATGAATCGTAACGATTTAGGGACATAAGGCCGAATTGTACCTGATGAAACGTCGCAGTACAGTTTGACTGCGTTGTCGTTGAAATGCAGTTGGCGCAGGTCGAGTGAAATGGTGGGATTGCGTAAGAATTCTTGCAGTTCGGCATTTTCTCTCTGTGCGATGAATAACTCAGTCAGTTCAACTGCAATTGAAACTTCGTCGACGCGGGATAGTGTGTCAGCAACGATATTTTCGGCACCACCTACGTGACGCAAGTCAGTAGTGAATTGGCTGATTAAATCTAATCTGCGAAACTGCCATGGCGATGCACGGTCAGGGCGCTGTTTAAAAGCGTGAATGAGCGGTTTGTGGTACGTGTAAATCCTTATATTTCGTCCTTCAAAAATATACCTGAAGTGTTGGACAGCCTCGTACACAGCGGCCAGCTCGCGGTCGTAGGTCGACTTCTTCTGCGTTGATGGAGTAAGTTTCTTGCTAAAGAAAGCAAGTAGTTGCCATTCGTTATTGCAGCGTTGTTATAGTACTGCGCCAATTGCGTTTTCTGATGCATCGGTTAAAATAGCCCACTCGGTGTTAGCGTTTGGATGAGCGAGAAGTGCAGCGTTTGCAAGGGCTTGTTTACAGCTGTTAAAAGCTTCCTCGAGTTCAGGAGCCCATATAACTGGATGAGAACTTTTTACTTTAGGTTCTTCCAGCATTTAATTAAGTGGACTCAAAAGTTTAGCTGTATTTTTGATGAACTTTCGGTAAAAATTGATTGTACCGAGAAAACCACGTAGTTTTTAATCGTAGATGGTTAGGGAAAATTAGTAATTGCAGATACCCTCTCCAAGGGGCGTCATTCCACTAGCAGTTATTAAGTGACCAAGAAATGAAACTTCGTGCTTACCGAAAACTGATTTCGCTGCATTAATGATTAAGCCTGCATTTTGTAGGCGTTGGAACAAGATCTGCAGGTGGTCTAAGTTGATTTTCTGATGCCACAAGAATGTCATCAATGTAAGTAAATGCGAATGGCAAACCTCTTGTTACCTCATCCATGAAACGTTGGAAGGTTTGCGCAGCGTTGCGCAGTCCAAACGTCATAAACGGAAATTCGAAAAGTCCGAAAGGTGTGATGATAGCCGTCGTTTAAACGCCTATAATCACCACAGGGGCGCCACTCGCCTGATTTTTTGGGAACTAAATGTAAGGGCGAAGACCAAGGGCTGTCGCTTCTTCGTGCAAGGCCGAGTTGAATCATTTTCTCGAACTCACACTTGGCGATGTGTAATTTGTCTGGAGCAAGTCGTCTAACCTTACTAGAAACTGGTGGTCCACTCGTAGTTTTGATGTGATGCTCCGTTTTAAAATCATTAGAACGCTGAGCGCTACCCGGCAGAGTGATATTATGAAATTTTTGTAGAAGTTTGTTGTATGTGGGATTAGCTTCTGGCTGGAGAGCTTTAATTGACGCAACATTGTTAATAGTGATTTTTCCAACTGTTTAAATGCCCGTAACCTCGTCAGTTATGCGATTTCTTTTGAGATCAACAAGCAGACCGAAATGGCTGAGTAGGTCAGCACCAATGATGGGACGCGTGACATCTGCAATAACAAATTGCCATGGGAGATCTCTACGGAGGCCGAGGTTGAGTGTAAGCATAATAGTACCATACGTGCAGATTGGGGTACCGTTGGCGGCGAAAAGCTGATATGAAATCGGTGCAATGTGCTTGTTTGTATATTTGCGCGGGTAGGCAGAAATGTCAGAGCCAATATCAATAAGAAATTTGTCACCTGTTTTCTGGTCTGTGACGAATAAACGGAAGGAGGTTGAAAAATGAGAGCCGTTTCCCACCTTTAGCGACTCTCTCTTGGGTTTTCCTGGAACTTACCACCAGAGAACTTGCAACCAGGGAGACACTTTCGTGCTTGAGCTGCAAATTTGGTATGATACCAACAAAAACCTGATTTATTTGAAAGTCTTTTAGTTTCGTGTCTACTTTGGGAGAGGCTTAGGTTGCAACTAGGAGTTCGCGAACGCGACCTGGAGTGCATGTTTGCCATTGCAGCCGTTAACGCGGCAACTTCTTTGGTGAGCGCTGCGAGGTCTTGTCGCAAGTTTGGCGGTTGTTCAATAGCTTCAATGTCTTGAGGATGGTAGACCTCATGAAGCTTATCTGCGTACTCGGCGAGGTTGTTTATGGCGGCGTTTTTATGAATTACAAGGCATGCTCGTGTCTGTTGCGACAGATGAGAAATCCAGCGGGTTTTTAATACTTCTGCGTTAATATCGGGAACTAGCGCTTTTAGGTGTCGCAAGTGTTGCGACGGAGTGCGATCACCTAAATTTTCTTTGTCCAAGAGTTGCAAAAGCTTCGCTTCCTTGGATTTAGAAAATCGCGCGATTAACGTGTTTTTAAGTTGTTGGTACGGATTTTCAATTGGAGGGTGGATGATGATGTCTTCTACCTCGGATGCAGAGCGCGTATCGATAAGAGGGATGGTCTGATAAAATTTTTCTCGCTCAGCCAAAATCCCGTGATTAACGAACTGCGCTTCTAGTTGAGCGAACCAGAGTGATGGCTTATCGGTGATGAAGGGGGGTGCTTTAACGCTATAAGCATTGGTGTGCAGCATTGAGGTTGCTAGCGGTTTAGTTCGAGAAGTATCGACAGACATTACGAGAAGGTGATTCTGTTAAGGTAACGTCGATGAGTCTTTTTAAACGTCTCGCCTCCACTAGCACCGAGCAAAGATCAGCGAGTGGAGTGATATTTTTTTTTTTTTAATATTTTATAATTTTATTGAGCTCAAGGCCAGTTTATGGAAGATTTGTTTGTGAAAAAACAACAACAGTTTTTAATGGTTGAAGTTATAGTACTATTTCGGAAATCACCACATTTCCTCATCAGACTTCTTTTTGATTATTAAATTAAATTATTTTTAATTTAATTTTCATAACAACTTCTCTCAGGCTTTGAACCCGGGAGCTCGGAGTTGCAGAGCCAATACGCTACCTATTGTGCTACGCTAGCCGAGTTGGCTGTTGTGTTTATTTCATCTTCCTTAAACAAACCAACTACAAACAAGAGCAACTGATCTGCCGCTATTTAACTTGTTTGTGTGGTTGTTGTTTGTGTTTTTATTTTGCAAATTCTGTATAAGTATTTTACTTTATATTATAATGCATTTTAAGGTGTGCTCATCCTTGTATACAAATGTTTGTTCATATTTCTGTTAGCCTAGTAAATGTTAGTATTTTACAATTTAATTGATTTCAAGGCCAGTTTATGGAAGATTTTTTTGTGAAAAAACAACAACAGTTTTTAATGGTTGAAGTTATAGTACTATTTCGGAAATCACCACATTTCCTCATCAGACTTCTTTTTGATTATTAAATTAAATTAATTTTTAATTTAATTTTTCATAACCACTTCTCTCAGGCTTTGAACCCGGGAGCTCGGAGTTGCAGAGCCAATACGCTACCTATTGTGCTACGCTAGCCGAGTTGGCTGTTGTGTTTATTTCATCTTCCTTAAACAAACTTCCAACTACAAAAGGATGAGCACGCCTTAAAAATGCATATAATGTAAAGTAAAACAGAATTTGCAAAATAAAAACACAAACAACAACCACACAAACAAGTTAAATAGCGGCAGATCAGTTGCTCTTGTTTGTAGTTGGTTTGTTTAAGGAAGATGAAATAAACACAACAGCCAACTCGGCTAGCGTAGCACAATAGGTAGCGTATTGGCTCTGCAACTCCGAGCTCCCGGGTTCAAAGCCTGAGAGAAGCGGTTATGAAAATTAAATTAAAAATAATTTTATTTAATAATCAAAAAGAAGTCTGATGAGGAAATGTGGTGATTTCCGAAATAGTACTATAACTTCAACCATTAAAAACTGTTGTTGTTTTTTCACAAACAAATCTTCCATAAACTGGCCTTGAGCTCAATAAAATTATAAAATATTAACATTTACTAGGCCAACAGAAAAATGAACAAACATTTTTGTTATAATCGCGTGAGTAGCAACGTGCCGATGCTACGATTGCGGTATTACTCACACACATATGAAAAACCAGGCGTTACAATCGTTTAGATTGCGCTAAAAAAAAAATGTGTTTATAGAAATTATATTCTGAGCGGGCAAAGTTCGAAAAACGGGAAAAACTCGTGATTTTTCAGTACTGTTTGAGACGAACTTTATGTACCTTCCTTGTTATATTTAAGCAGATTTGCACGCTCTGGAGGAAAGTTAAATTTATATTGAAAGTTGGTAATTTTTCACAGACACACGTCTATCACAAAATTGTTTAATATGAAGTGCAAGCAAAATTGTCAATGTTTTAGCTCTTATGAGACCGTCCACCGTTGGACGTCGGGGTCACCAATGTAGTGATTATATATCGATTGATCACTAAGCAAAATATATTCTTTATTCAAATATACTAAATCTAATTTACAACAATTCAATTGGAGCTAATTAAGCAAACACAAATTTTCGACAATAAGCTAAATGAAAACTCTTATGTTGTCAACCGCGCGCCGCGTGATAGTAAACTGAAAACTTCTTTTTCTTTTGGTTTTTCCTGCCATGCTGAGGTGAGCGTGGGATAGCGCGCATCATAGGCACAGGTAGTATAAAATATGAAGCTCCCGCTACATATATATTCCTTGATGATATTGGAACGATAAAGTCGTCTACAAGAGTCCATGGTATGCCTGGCATATTGAAGTTACAAGTACAATCATCGAGTCATGTGTAGTAATCAATGAACTTAAGGATCTAAGTAACGCAATATGTTGATAATATAACGATATGTCAGAGTTAGGAGGGATGTAGCAAACAGCTAAATAAAATAAACCATTTCCAACCATAACTCGTATTGCTTTAAATTCAATTGACTCGATGAGGGGGATATTAACATATTCTGATATTTTCTTCTTGTTGCTTCCGGCAGGGTGTGAAGTGATTGGTTTTGAAACGAATTTTCTTCATCCCTTGTCAAATTTAGATGGTATAGAAAAATGAACTGCAAAAAGAACACCCACACCGATTCTGTCCTTACGGTCATTTCTATAAATTTGATAGTTATTAGGAAGGATCTCTGAATTAAAAGTATGTGGTTTAAACCAGGTTTCAGTAAAGCAAATTACATTATAGTTAAAGTCCAAGGCTTTTAAATATAAATCGTTCAACTTAGTATTTAAACCTCTAACTTTTTGGTAGAAAATACTTAAAGTAGAATTTAAAATTAGTTTTTTGGCTCAGTGTAACGATTAGGAATTGAAGTTAAGTTATTTATTTTATTTTTATTTTTATGTGGCTTGTATTCAAACCCGCGAACAAATGCCCCGGTTGGCCAAAAATAATTGTTAAGCAAAGTATCGAAAACTTCAGGTGCCACATCAATTTAAAAAGATGATACGATACCTTCGTATTTAAAGTTAAATTTTCGGATTGCTAATTTACAGATTAACGAGAGTAACGGACTTTGTTCCCAACTGGAAAGTTTCAAATGAACCTTTTCTGTCAGATCATAATATAATTGTGTTTGACATTGGAGGAGTAATCGTAAAGGACATTGAATACCGAAATCCCAGGCACACTCACTGGGAAAGGTATGTACATTTAATCGACGCACAGTTATCCTCCTCAAAGTATATAAAAATCTCGTTGAGTTAGAAGATGAAGTGAATGAGCTAAATGAGATCATCATGGAATCTTATAATTCTTCTTGTCCATTAAGGAAAAGAGGAAATAAAAAAGAAGTTCCTTGGTGGAACTCCAGCTCTCTGGGGTGCTAATCCAACACCTGGTAAATATCGGCAGGGCAAGCCTAGCTTTTGGGTATATACCGGAAGCATGGCGTATGGCCTATGTGGTATTTATACCGAAGATATGAAAAAGGGATATGGAAAACCCCAAGTCTTTTCGGCCTATTAGTTTGACATGCTTTGTTTTAAAGGCAATGGAAAAAGTAATCAACGTGCATCTCTTTGAGAATACATTGAAGAGATTCCCGTTACATCCATGTCAGTATGCATATATGGCAGGCAAATCAACGGAAACTGCCTTATACCAACTGACAGATTTTATCCAGAGAGCTCTGAATAAAAAGAAAACGCGATATGCGTGTTTCTAGATATTGAGGGGGCTTTTGATAACACCCCTCATGAACAAGTAATTAGAGCCCTAGATTGACAGAGGCTAAATACTTGGGGGTAATATTTGACAAAAAACTTTTATGGAAATCACATTTAAGTGCGACTGTTAAAAAAGCCACAGCCTCATTAATGATATGCAGAAGGCTTGCGGCTAAATCATGGGGACGTAACCCTGACATCGCTCGCTGGATGTATGTCATGATGGTGAGACCTATAACCACGTATGGCAGTGTGGCGTGGTCAAAGAGAGTGGAGCTCAAGACAGCAAAATCAGCCCTGAGCAAAATTCAACGCCTAGCATGCCTAATTATACGGGGGCCATGTGCACCTGAGTTGGTAGCGGTGCGTGCTATAACTTGATATGCCGGTGAGTTCGAGGTTCGAATCTCAGTCAGGGCAAGTAAAATCTTAATAATAGAAAAAGTTTTTTCTAATAGCGGTCACCCCTCAGCAAGCAATGGCAAACCTCCGAGGGTATTTCTGTCATGAAAAAGATTCTCATTAAATACATCTGCCGTTCGGAGTCGGCACAAAAGTGTAGGTCCGTCCTTTGTGGTATAATATAAAGACGCACACCACAAATGGTAGGAGAAACTCGGCCAAACACTGAGCTATATAGTGTATATTATATTATATATGTATGTGCACCTAACCAACGGCAGCAATGGAAGAGATACTGGATCTAACTCCCTTACATCTAGTGGTACAGGAATCTGCTAAGAAATCCCTCTAGAAGTAATTCCTGGATAATCTAGTCTCACCCACATAATATGGGGCAAGAACACATGTGGGAATTACTCCATAATGGAGTCAATAAAGGACTTCAGGCCAAAGAGATTCAACTTTAACCAAAAGTTTGAAAGTAAGTTAAGTAACAAACAACAGTTTAAAAACCTGTCTGAGACGTATCACATTGGGAAAAACACACTTGTGTAGTATACAGATGGTTCAAAGACTGCAGAAGGAACTGGGGCTGGAGTCTTTGGGCCAAGACCTAAATACTGGGAACCAATGTATTCTTTCCCCAGTATCTTTCAAGCGGAAATACACGCTATTGAGAGATGCGCCCAGTATCGCGGGAAAAACATCGCTATACTATCCGATAGTCAAGCTGCGATTAAAAGCGTAGTCTCACCCCGTTGTGATGTCTAAGCTAGTTTGGGACTGCAAAGAGAAATTAAACACTCTTGGCAGTATAAATAAACTATCCCTACTGTGGTTACCCGGCCACACTGGAACAGAAGGGAACGAGATGGCGGACTGTCTTGCTAGAAAGGCGGCTGCCTCTTAATTTAATGGTCCTGAGCCCTTCTGTGGGTTATCATCCAACACAGTGGGAATTTTTCTAGAAAACTGTACGAAGGCTAGAAAAAGCCAAATGTGGAAATCTCTTCCAGGCATAAGACAGTCGAAGGCCTTTCTGGGAGATTTTAATCCCGGAAGAGTTAAGGTATTAATAGGCATGCCTCGGGGAAAACTGAGGATTCTCACTGGGTTTTTGAGGGGTCATTGCCTACTTAATTATCATTTGTACAAAATTGGAGTGGTCACGGAGTCAGTCTGCAGAAAGTGCGGATAATGTGACGAAACTCCATGGCACTTAATCGCGGAGTGCGGAACGCTAATGCATGTTAGATTCAGATGTTTTGGAGAACACACCCTGTCTGGAAATTATCTTCCAAAATTGGGTCCATCCAAAATATATGAATTTATATTGATTGCGCAGTTGCAGCTCCTCATTTGGTTTCCACCAAACATATGGTTTTCGATTTTTGAGCTTATTGATGGAGTTCTTTAATGTATTTGTTGTTATTGTTAATTTAGGCTATTCGATCTAATTTCTTTTGTGCAAGAAAAAACAATTTCTCCACTTTTTACCCGACGTTTCGCTAACTACCTTAGCGTCTTCAGGGGTGATTTCTTTATTCAACTATATAAACATAAAAACAAACAAACAAAAACAAAAGAGTTAAATAAATACATGTATATATATGTGTGTGTAAACAATACAAGTAAAAGACATTTAGTCACTTACATGTAGTTTAGGACATTTGACACAGATCTTAAATAGTTGAACACAGATAAAATTAAAAATTAAATAAAATCAAATAGAATTATTAAACACATTGAACATTAAAACATTAAACATTAAAAACATTAAACATTTTTTGTATGTATATACTTAAAAAACTAAAACATTGATACCATCTTGTGTGGTACTTTCGTCATACTAATTCTTATGTTATTATATTTTAGAGACAAAGCATATAAGCAGACGCGATATCGTCTGTATCCTCCTTCTTGTTTATTGTTTTCTCCCTTTTTTGTAATATTCGTAAACTTTCGATCGTGTATCTTGTCTTTTCCCTCCTCTCCTTGTCCAATATTTGTGCATTCTCTATATCAGCTGTGTGCCCACTGGTTAGTATATGTTGTGCTAAAGCTGTGTTGATTTTCTTTTTCTTAATGTCGGCTTCGTGCTTTGCTAGACGAACTCCTAGCGCTCGCTTAGTTGTCCCTATGTAAACTTTGTTGCCGTTTTCGTTTGATTTCCCTTTACATGTTATTTCGTATACCACGTTGTTTTGTTGGTGGATATTTATTGGCGTTTTTGTTTGTGTGAAAATAGAGGATAGAGTGCAGTTTGCTTTGTATGCTAGTCTTGTGTTGGTGTGTTTGTTGAGATCCAGCTTTTGGTGAAATTTTGGGATGTATGTTACACTGTGATATCGTATTGTATCGTTTGATGCTGTCATTGTTTGTGCTTGGACTTGTTTTTGTATTAAATTTGTGGTTTTTTGTTCTATTAAACTGTGTATTAGGTGTTGCGGGTAGTTATTGCTCGACAGTATTTTGTTTATTTTCTTTGTATTCTCGTCCTTGAATTGTTGGTTACTTATAGTTAGTATTTTATTGATCAGATTATTTGCTGTGTTGATTTTGTACTTAAGTGGTTGTGAAGACATATAATTGATTAGGCGCCCAGATGAGGTGGGTTTTGCATACCAGTCAAGTAGAATGTTGCCATTGTCTCTATGGATCATAACATCAAGAAAAGGTATGCGGGCGTTTGTCTCTGCTTCCATAGTGAATTGAAGATTAGGGTGGTAGTCATTGAGTGTGTTGAGAATTATGTTAGCGTCATTTTTATTTATAATAGCGAAAATGTCGTCTACGTACTTTACTATGAATTTTATGTCAATGTTAAATTTTTCTTTTAGGGCCACAATTGTATTGTCCAATAAGTCATCCATTACTATGTCAGCAATTGTTGGTGAGAGTGGGTTGCCCATAGGCATTCCAAAAGCCTGGGCATAATAACCTCCGTTACAAGTAAAATAGTTATTGTCTTTCAAGCAGAAGTTTAAAATATTTAAAAATTTGTTTTAAGGTATTTTTGTGCATGGTTGAATTTTATCCCACTTGGTCATAATGATTTTAATCGCTAGGTGTGTCGGTATGTTTGTGAATAATGAAATCACGTCAAACGAAATCAGCAGGTCTTCCTCGTGTAATTTTATGTCTTCAATTCTTTTTTTAAATTCAAACGCATTTTTAATGTTATATTTTTCCAAAATGATGTTATTCAGAAATTTGCCCATGTATTTAGATAGGCCATAGCACGGTACATTGACCGATGAGGAAATTGGTCTTAATGGTAAATTTGGTTTGTGTATTTTTGGTAAACCGTAGAGTCTTGGTGTCGTCGCTGCAGCGGAAGTTAGCTGTTGTTTTTCTCGGAAATCTATCATTTTGCTCTTATACAATTATTGTACTATGATGTTGTTTTTCGTTTGTAGTGTAATTGTTGGGTCGCTCCTCACGATTTTATACGTGTTTTTGTCATCCAGAAGTTTCTCGAGTTTGTTCGTGTAGTCCGCTTTGTACAAAACCACAGTTTTGTTTCCTTTGTCTGCGTTCGTAACTATAATTTCATCTTTATGTTGTTTAAGAAAAGTTTTAGTTATATTAAAAGTCTCTAATATAAATTTCTCTGCCGCATTGTGTTTTATGTTTCTCCTGAATTGATTTATTCTGTTGCTTAATTTACATCTCGTCATTTCCTTATCCTTGTTGTTTTCCATAAGTTGGATCAATTGCTCCATTTCTGCTATAATTTGGACCGGTTTGAAACTAGTTCTTGTTGTGGGTAATGCAAAATTGTTTACCCATTGACAATAACCATTTGCTTTCTTCGGGAAAAACTATTTTTGTATTGTTAACGAACCAGTTGTCGTTGAATTGTATTCCTAGCTTACGTAGTTGTTGTAGTTTTAGCTTTTCTAATTTTTCCGTCTGTATTAATTCGCGTTCTTCCTTTATTTTCTTCCTTATGCAATTCTGGCTTATGCAATTCTGCTTGCATGGTTTTCCATCGGAGCCAAAAGCATTAAATTTACGTTCGTCAGTAAACATAACATTTTTCCAGAACGAAAAATCCTTATTTTCATATTCTTTTGCAAATTTTAATCGTATGGTCTGATTGCGTTTGCTGTTCAACGGCTTTTGTCGGGCCTTTCCTAAATGGTTGAAGTAGGTTTCTGATGGTAGATGCACTAAATTTCTATCTTAACTCATTTTCAGCTATAACAGCTAACTTTGGTGCACTATGGAAATGATTATCTTTAACTTTTCGCAACAGGTATCGCTTATCTGAGTCGGTAAAAATCTTGTTGTGGGCAGAGACTTGTTTTCCACTTGTTTGTTGGTTTTGAGGCGCTTAATTATATTGTGAATAGTAGAATGACTCTGTCGACAATTACAGCAATTTCACGCACAGAGTTTCCATCGTTGGAATGCTTAATAACCAAGTTTCTCAATCCAATACTTATTACTACTTTGCTACAACTTTGCCTTGACATTTTTAAATCACAAATAGTAATTCTAACTATATATTAAAAAAATCCATCCGGGGAATTCCCGTTAGTCTGTCAAACACTCTACTTGAAGTTGGTTGCAATTTTTCGATAGAGTTGTATTTATTTAGAGGATAGTTGCCACTGTCCGAGTTTGGCTTGTGCATTGAATTTACTTTTATTTGATGTTTTACTAGAATATTTTATAATACTAAAATAATTTATGTTTTGTTTTTATATTTTTGAAGTGAAATAAATAAGTAATTGAAAAAATGTATTGTCATTTTTTTCTAATTACTTTGGCTCAAATATTTTTAGGATGGAACATTTTTTTCTATGGTGTCCGACTTTGGCTTGGAGCCACTGTTTATTATACTTTTACGTGTTCTATTATGGTGAAAATTTGAATTTGAACAAGTCCAAAAAGACAATGAAGATGTTCGCATGTTACGTGGATCACAATCACAAGAGGCACGAGATGAACGAAATAAACAAAGACAATGAGAACGCTGTGGTCGAGTTGGTAGCGGTGCGCGCTATAACTCGGTATGCCAGTGAGATCGAGGTTCGAATCTCAGTCCGGGCAAGCAAAGTCTTAATAATAGAAAAAGTTTTTTCTAATAGCGGTCACCCCTCGGCAGGCAATGGAAAACCTCCGAGGGTATTTCTGCCATGAAAAAGCTTCTCATTAAATACATCTGCCGTTCGGGGTCGGCACAAAACTGTAGGTCCCTCCATTTAGTGGTAAAATATAGAGACGCACACCACAAATGGTAGGAGAAGCTCGGCCAAACACTGAGCTATATAGTGTACGCGCCAAAATTATATATATATATACAATTAGAACGAAGAGAAGCGCTCTCAGATTCGTAGTCAACAGACGTAGAGCAATTGACCAACAACGCCAACAAGTATTTCGAGCATTTACATCATATTCATTCCTTCGACTTGCATTCTAGTATGAGCCGGATATTGAATATTATGCTCTTAACAAAGTGGCCATTGGTTTTTGAATTCATTGCATATGCCGGGCATGCCACCGCACCATTTACAATGGAAGGTTGGGTCTCCGATTATTTTGCTTCGAAATTTAAACCCACCACGGCCTTGCAATGGCACACGATTAGTCATTAAAAAATTAATGAAAAACGTTATCGAAGCCATCATTTTAAATGGCCAGTTCCGAGGCGAAAATGTATTGCTACCACGAATCCCTATGATTCCTACAGATGTGCCAATTGAAATCAAACGCATTAAATTTCCAATTAGCTTGGCATTCGCAATGGCGATCAATAAGTCACAAGGCCAAACGTTGTCTGTTTGTGGCTTAGATTTGGGTACACCATGCTTTTTTTACGGACAATTATGGTATATGTGGCATGCTCTCGCGTGGGCAACCATCCAGTTTGTTCGTATTCGCGAAAGACAGACTATTTACACGGCCGCGTATACGGTATATACGCAACAGTGTAAAGTTTTATGGAAAAAGAAGAAATGAACGATTGGTTTGGTAGTAGCGGATAATTGAATTTATTCAATTTAAATCGTTATAAATCGGAATATCTGTGATTGTGTAATAGTATAAAAATGTAGAAATTACCTCCGTGGTGGCGTTGTGGTTGCTGTGTAACCTGTGTCTCTCGTCTTCAGAAAAGAAGTGAAGTGTCGAAATTTGTTTAAACCGCCGTTCAACCGCCAAACAGTGCCCTTTCGTTAACTTTCCCCTTAACTAAGTGCACCGTTTGGCGGCAAGTACCAGCATTCCGAAATGTGCAAATCACTGTATGTGTGGTATGTGTGGGTGTGTATGTGTGTGTTTTTTTTTTTTTGTTTTTTTTTTGTTTTTTTTTTTTACGAGGAGTAAGCATCGAAAGCCTTCACCCCGTCAGTGTGGGACTTTAACCTGCACTAAACCTCCTACTGTCACGTACCGTTCTCTCCAGGTACTACCGTCAAGTATTTCGTCGGAAGGCAGTTTGAGCACTAAGCTCTAAGTCCGTTACCGTCTTGATGCAGTCCGTGGAAGTTGCATCTACTTGGCACCACCTCTGTTGGTCTAACTAGCCCACCCCTGTCGGGTTCGTCGTCCCAGCCCACTTATGTAATGTCCGCCTAATTGCGTTTATATGCCTGACATCTGACACTACTTAAATGTTCTAAGTTATTTTATTATCTATATAATTCGAAGTTAAACTTCATTGAGGCTGTCGGAATGGACGGGAATCCCAGCAGCCAATTTCACAGGTTAGTTGATTTCCGCCTACTCAGCATTGCTGACACTATAAAGAGCGCAATAGTAAGCCGAGGCCGTCGGAACGGACTTGGTTCCGAGCGGCTGCTTGCCCGGCTATGAACTCTGCAGACAAAACGAGCCTGATGGACTCGTTCTCTTGCTGCGCAGACTCAGCGAGTAGCATGACCGAGGTGGTCCAGCAAACGAATAGAAGGAGCTGCAATAAACTGGAGTTGAAGAGCGTTTGGTTCCAGCCTTATAATTTCCTCACTTTAGCGCTTAAGATTACCTACTCAAACATAGAGCTTGTATCCAGTCATATTTGTCAGAACGGACGAGATTCCGAGCAACATCTAGCGGAACTAAGCTTTGTGTGGGTGGTCCAACGAACGAGATCCAGATCCAGGTTCCAACCCGCGTTTTCTTCTCACTTTACCTTACCGTCCACAACCTGGCGACCATCCACAACCTGGCGAACCATTGGAACGAACTTGGTTCCAAGCGGCACCGATTATGTTGTATGCTGTGCAGCCGGTGGGCAATTTCTACGGCAGCATCGGTTCAGCAGGTAGAGGAACTCGGATGTAGTTTTACTGGTCATTCCCAGAGCATGTCTTCAATCGTAGTTGTCGGAACGGACGAGGTTCCGAGCTATATCTAACGGGGCTAAACTTTGTTTGGATGGTCCGGCGAACGAGATCCAGATCCGTCCTGCTTCCACGGGAGGAAAGCGTTCGGTTCCAACCCGTGTATTATTCACACTTTGACGGTGTAAATTACTTATAATCTCCCTAGCGATCGTTTCTGTCGGAACGGACGTGGTTCCGAGCAAAATCGAATGATGCAGTACGCTGTGTAAGTGGTAGAAATCTCACCGGTTTTTTCGGGACCACTCCGCGTACCTTAGCTTTTTGTGTATTTCTGCTATAGCCCCACTTATTGCTTCCCAATCTCGGATAGAGCTAAGCATTGTATCGATTATATTATCCGGACTAAGCGGATCTGCAGATAGAGTACTTATGTTAATCGTAACTCCTGAAAATCGTGGGCAAGAAAATAAGACGTGCCTCGCATTTCGTCTACATTGCACGTTGGGAAGAGGGCGGAATCGGCCAGCCCGAAGCGATTAAGGTATTTTCTGTAGCAGCCATGGCCAGTAAGGAATTGGGTTAGGTGAAAGTTGACTTCCCCGTGCTTTCGATTGACCCACTTCTGAATGTTGGGGATAAGGGTGTGTGTCCATCTTCCTTTTTCGGAGTTATCCCAGCGCTCCTGCCAAGCTTTTTCTTGGACAGCAATTACCTCTGCGTTGTCGAACTGGTCCGCCTATGTTTGGGAGCATTCTTGAGTTTTTGACGCCTTATGTTTTACATAATATGCGTGTGGTCCGAAACATAACCTATCGTCGATAATCATACCAAGGTACTTTAACTGGCGGGAGGATCGAATAGTGTGGCTATTTACTTTAAATACCTTAGGTTTCTTGCGACTACTTATTAGAACATCTTCTGTTTTTTCTGCGGCTAGAGATAGGCCTACGCTATCTAGCCATTTAGTGACCGTCTCTATTGTGGCGTTCACTTTGACTTCGATATCTGATATTTGCTTACCTACTGCTACCAGTGCAATGTCATCAGCGAACCCGATTATGTCTACTCCGTTGGGGCGCGGTAGGCGGAAGACTTCGTCGTACATTATGTTTCACAATATTGGACCTAGTACTGAGCCCTGGGGAACCCCCGCAGTAACGGTATACTTTTTAGTTCCAGCGTCGGTAGAATATTCCAAAACTCTATCTTCCAGGTAGCTTCTAATGATATTAAATATGTATGCCGGAACCTGTAGTTTTAGTAGTGCTATTAGGATGTGTTCCCAGTTTGCAGAGTTGAAGGCGTTTTTAATATCGAGTGTTACTGTGGCACAGTAATGTTTATCGCCCCTCTCCATCTTCTACCAGCAATTGCATTTGTGGCAATTGAGACTACTTCCTGTATTGCATCTATGCTCGACCTTCGCTTACCGAAGCCGTACTGACGTGGTGATAATCCCATTTCGACCCTTAGTGAACCGTAACAATCGGTTATATATGACTTTCACCAGAACCTTACCCAAGGTGTCGAGTAGGCAGATCGGTCGATAGGATGAAGGTAAACCCGGCGGTTTGCCTGGTTTCGGAAGAAGCACGAGCTTCTGTTTTTTCCACACCTGCGGAAACACTCCTTGCTGAAGACAGGACTCCATCACTCTGGCATACAACTACGGGTCCTCCGCAATGGCCATTTTGAGAGCCTTATTCGGGATGTTATCAGGGCCAGTTGCTTTGCGTTCACCGATCGCTTTGGCGATTTCCATCACTTCATCAGCAGTCACCCCGACAATTCCGCTAGCGGAAGCGGGAGCGCGTGGTACGCTCACCGTATCACGATAAGGAAACAAGGATTTTACAATTACGTCCAGCAACAGTGGGCATTTTGCCTGAGGCGCCTTAGAAATTCTTGACATTACAACCTTATTAGCGTTTCCCCAGGGGTTCTTGTCAGCTTCGTCGCAAAGAATCTTAAATGATGCTTTTTTGCTACTCCGAATTTCATCTTTCAATTTCTTTTTTAAAATTTTGAATCTTTCTCGTCTAGTTTCATGTCCTGGCATCGCTATTTGCCTCTGATAACTTCTTCTTTCTCTAAGACAACTCGCTCTTAGCTCTCTGATGGTATCGTTCCACCAGTACACCTGTTTACGGGTTGTATTAACCATTTTCGTGACATCGCTGCGTCGCATGCCATTGTGAGGTCGGAGACCAGCTCGCAGGCTCCCTTTACTGCTTCCTGTTCTGGAGACACCTTGTTGGATGCTTCACTTAAGACAAGAGTAAACAGGTCCTTATCAAGAGTTGCCGGGCGCCAAGAGCGGTGACGGTGTTTATTACCGTGACCGCTTTGGTCGGTGCGGCTTTCTCTGGAGATATCTAGCAGGATTGCTTGATGGTCGCTGTGAGTGTAATGCTCGCTGGCCATCCACTTTGTGCATCCAACCAGTGAGCCACTCGTTAATGTTATGTCAATGATAGACTCTCTGTTATCTCTCCGGAATGCGCTGATATTTCCGTAATTCGCCAATACGAGGTCTAGAGGAGCGAAGGTTTCTAGCAGGGCTGCACCCCTTGCATTTGTTCTTCCGCTACCCCATTCTGTAGCCCAGGCATTAAAGTCACCAGCGATTATTAAAGGATGTCGACCGGATGCTGTCTCAACTATTTTGTTCAGTAACTCCTGAAAGTCCTGCTGCGTCCAGCTTGGCGGTGCATAGCAACTGCAAATGTGGTAACCTTAGATAACCGTCAAAACCTGTAAACTCAGGATGCGCACTTTGTATGGGGAAGTTTCCGCATGCCCATATTGCTGTTCCTTTGGTTGCATCGGCAACCCACCCATAAGCTGTGGGGATTTTGTATGGCTCTGATATAATAGCCACGTCCGTCATCGTCTCTGCCACCGTTTGCTTCAGTAGGTCCTGAGCAGCTTGGCAATGATTTAAGTTTATTTGTATAAGCTTCATTTTAGCATTTTGGCTATTGCTCGTTTGTATGACGGGCACCTGTTACCTCCCGAGACATGGTTCTTTTTTTCCGTGCTGGCATAGCAGGCACCTAGGTGTATTTACGCAGTCCTTCGCTGCGTGCCCTGCGCCACCACATCTTTTGCACAGCTCGGATCTATCGCAACTTGTACATTCGTTTGAAATGTGGCAGCGTGTTGGCTGCAACACCTTTCGTAAACGGCACACATCCCAGCCTACTTTCTCCTTACCTTTCGACAGAAGGGTACTTGCAGTATTCGCAGGCACACTTAGCGTGCCGATTTGTGTGCTGCCATATGCCTTGCGAAGACTTTTCACTGCCGAGACATCTGCATTTATGGACGCAAATTGCTCGTTAATTGCCTGCACAACGTCTTCTCTGGTAGATATTTCGTCCAGGTCTTTGCACTCAACGCTTATCTCGTGTGTGAGGGCTCTCACTTCAGCTTCGTCGTTCAGCACTTTTTTAACCAGGTCTTGGTATTGGGACCTACCTGCCTCCCCCCTGGTATTAAACTGTAGCAACATCTCTCATTTTTGTGTTTTGCGGATACGGGTGACGAGATTTCCGAACTCGGATAAACTAGGCTCAGATTTTATTTTCCGAAGTATATCGGCATAGGTCGTTTCACCTTTCTTGGAAATTATAAAAGCGTCAGGTTTTCCTTTTGCAACTGATTTTGGGGTATCCCTACTCACAATTTCCGAAAAGGTCGGAGTTTTATTTTTGCTCGTTTCTGAAACTAGGCTTCGCCTGGTTCTGCGCACCTCAGTCCAAGCCTCGTTCTCATTTGACTTGGCAGTGGGCTTAGGTAAATTGCCTTTCTTAGCATCGCCTTTAGGGTGAGATTCCGGTACTCGTGGAGACAATATTCTGGTCCGCTTTCCTGATTGCGGTGGGGAGTTCTCCTTAGCAGAACCCGCATCGTTACGGGATCTAGACCTCTTCCCACTACCAAAGCTGGCTTTATCAGTTTGCGAAGCCATGTCTATTTTTGCACCTAAGCATCTTTTGTTGCTGGTTTCAAGCTCTCCGACTTCGCCATTTTCTGTAAGTCAGCCAGTGTTGAGACCATGTTTCTCATTTGCTGATTTACGTGCCTTTGGAGTACCATCATTTTAGCCAGCTCATCAATCCTGGAACCGAGCAGGCTGTTATTTTAAAGTTAGTTTTAACTTATTTAATTTACATATGTAGTTTATACAAAGATATTTTCGATTATTATGCTGGTTTAAATAAATTTCCTTAAGAATATAGGTATATTATTTTGTTTTGACTTTATTTTTATCTTTATTTATATTTTAGCTTTAATTTGTAAGTATTTTCTTAAGTTTGGTTTTGATTTATTTTTAAATTTATATTTATTATTACTTTTATTAGATTATATTATTATTATTTTTTATTTATATATTTTTATTTATTTTTTAATTTTTTTTTTTTTTTTTATATGACGTACCCTGTCTTAGACTCCTGTGGGTGGTGTGAGTATTAGATACGCAGGGTAGCTTCGCTATTGTCAAATAGACAAAGCCGATCTGTTCCCAGTGTGGGCGACAAGATCAGCTGTATTTGACAATAATCACAGCTTTTACGGATTTTGTCTCGTTCGTGTGTGCTTCCAGTATGAAAAATATAATTTATAAAATTTGTGGAAAAACTATGGAAAAATGGCCAGCAACACAGTGAAAAAACTTAGCCACGGGGCCTGCAATGCCCGCCTGCAGCTTGAAACGAACTCACCAGATAATCCTTAAGTCCTTCTGGCTTTAAGCTATATTGGCCAACTTCCTCTGCCTTAATGTGCGAATTTTTTGCTATTTTTTTTTTTCGGTTACGACCAGGGAGGAGGAATCTTCATAGATACGAGCAGCGCGTGCTGTCCGCATGCCCGATTTGCCTCCAGGCACCTACGGACTAAACCCAACCTCCTTCGTACGCTGGGCCTGTGGCACCCCTGCGGGACTATCAATTCCGATATTACTTCGCAGGGCAGGCACTGGACGTTATTCTTTGTCTTTACTCAGCGTGCGTTATAATTCGGCGCGGTTCGCATTTCGCTCGTCTATTCGGAGTCTTTTCATTATTCCCGTGATGGTGTCAACACATTTGTGCCAAATATCCTTATCGGACAGCATAGCCTCCAGCAAGCCTTCGGGGGACACTGCCTTTCGCATATAACATTCTAGATAGTTGCGTTCTGTGTCAAATCTGTGGCAGTCCATAAGTATGTGTTCTGCGCTTTCAATTTTTCACTCGCAATGTAGGCAGAAGGGGTGATCAACGTGCTTGTATTTATATAAATATTGTCGGAAGCAGCCATGCCCGGTAAGGAACTGGGTAAGGTAGAAGTTTGTTTCTCCGTGTTTTCTCTTAATCCACTCGTCTACCCTTGGGATCAATCTCTTTGTCCAACGTCCTTTTGGGGACGAGTCCCACCTTTGTTGCCACTCGTCGGTGCTTTGTTGCAGGATCTTGTTGCGTTCACTTGGGCTATGCTTTATTGCTGCCGCTGTTCTTGCAGCTATGTCTACCGGGCATCTTCCAGCCAGCAAATTTGCAGCCTCGTCTGACACAGTCACGAATGCACAGCATACTCTAAGAGATGATAATCTGTGCACCGAGGCTGGTGGTCTCATATATGAGGTTATAGGGGTCGCGCTTGCCCAGATTGGTGCCGCGCACATTAAAATTGATGAGCTGACGCTCGCAAGCAGGGTTCTTTGTTTCTGTTTTGGGCCTCCCATATTTGGCATGAGTCTTGCAAGAGCCATACTGGTCTTCCTTGCCTTCTCGCTGGCATATTTCAGGTGTTCCTTAAAGTTCAGTCGTGGATCGAGTACGACACCGAGGTATTTTAAAGTTTGCGGTGACGTTACAGTGTGTTCTCCTATGCGGATTTGAATCTTTTCCAGCTTTTTTCGACTGGTCATGAACAATGCTTCTGTCTTGTGATCAGCCAACTCTAGTCCTGCGTTCTGCAGCCAAGTTTTTGCTGACGCTATTGCTTCGCTACACATGCGCGACACGTCCACCAGATGTTTCGCCACTACTACGATCGCTTTGTCATCCGCATAGCCTATTATAAACACGCCCTCGGATTTTTCAATTTTAAGGATGCCATCATACATGATGTTCCAAAGGATTGGTCCGAGGACCGAACCCTGCGGCACACCACCTGTGACATGGTACCTTTTCGGGCCTTCAGTTGTATCATAAAATAACTCTCTTTCGCTAAAATAGTTTAGGAGTATTCGGGTCAAGTAGTCTGGAATTTTCATCTCTATCAACGCCTTAATTATGTAGTTCCAGTTGGCGGAGTTGAATGCATTTTTTACATCGAGCGTAACTACAGCGCAGTACTCTTTAGTTCCTTCGAACCATCTTTTGCCTTCGAGTGCTTTACGCGCTATATCGCAGACAGACGCAATGGAATCGACAGTTGACTGCATTTTTCGGAAGCCGTATTGTTTATTTGAGAGCCCGTCGTCACTTTCCGTAATCTCTTGGAGTTGGGCGCTTATGATTGATTCAACTAGTTTCCCTGCAGTGTCCAGCATGCACAGAGGCCTGTACGAAGAAGGCTCTTCTGGGGGCTTGTTGCCTTTGGGTAGCAGAACTAGCCGTTGCCGCTTCCATTTCTTTGGAAAAATGCCTTCTTGAATGCATTTCGTGTATAGATTGCTGAAGGTCTTCTTCTTAACTACATATTTAAGAATGCTATTTGGGATTCCATCCATACCTGGGGACTTGCTGGTTTTAATTCTAGCTGCAGCAGCGAGCACTTCATTATTTGTTACCGGAGGGATCTCGGCGGTTTCTACTACTAGCTCCCTCGGTACACTGCATATTTCTTGTTGTGGGAAAAGGCCTGAGACGATCCGGTTCATTATAAGTGGGCATACTGGCGGTTTGGCGTTGTACCCTTTCAGTTTTTTCAGGACGATATTGTACCCGCTACCCCAAGGATTGTCGTCGACGTCTTTTACTAGCTCTGCGAAGGCCTCGCGCTTGCTCTTTTGGATTCATTCATTATCTGGTAATAGAGATAGAAAAATCTTTTTTGAATCGTCTCCATAAACGTCCCTTATTGCTTGCTGTCCAAAATGAGTGGTGACTTTTGTCTGTCACCATAGCCTGCAACCCGAAAATTTACGTTATTAGCCGTTTGGGTTCTATACTTGACTAAGCTGGGTCCTTACCACTTTATACAGGCATTAATATTTTCAATAAATTATTTTTACTGTGGTAGGTGCGTCAGAAATTATTTTGCTTTAACCTGGATATTTGTATTTTGATATGAGGAATCTTTTTGCTTTTATGTTGGCAAAAAGGAGGGTGGAACATACAAAGAGTTGAATAAATTTGAAAGTTTTTTACTACGTTAAATAGTCTCGTCTGGCAACACTGTGTGTGCTTATTCAACACACCATGGTCTGCCATTTTCCTGAATTGACTCAACTGTCATTCAGCAAAATTAGCACCAGCACAAGGCAACGTAAAATGGATTTTCTTACGCAATAATTGGTAAGGTACAATAATTAACGGTATAGTATGTAGCAATTGGGGCTATTTCGTGTGTATTTTACCAATTACTTCCATTTTTCAGAAATAACGCCATATTCTGTTTGCCGCCCGTTTGCCAGCGCAAAATATGTGTACTACGTGCACATATGTGAAAACCAACGCGGCCCCAGCTTCCAAAAGGGATAAATGAGGTGTACGTGCGAGTTCGACGTGCCCGACAATGGCTCCGACTGCGGTAGTAGAAGCAGCACCCGCATCAGAACCATTATTGGGCTCGGATAGAGCAAAATACACCGTGGCAAATCGACCGATTTGCCAAGTATCCAGTAAATAAAGGGAAGTCGGTGAAAATAAAATCGAGTCATGGCCGCCGACCAAGTACAATTCCGGCAGCTCCTAACTTCACTGTTGTCCACAGATAACGTGGATGCATACAATAATTTGCCATGCATTGTCTCACTTATAGCGCAAGCATTCGTTACAAAAGTTGTGGCAACAACAAACCAATTAAAGCTGCTGCCGCTGCAGCACCTTGTAAATATAATACACTATTATGCATACATGTTTAATTAATATTCAAGCGAGATGAAAAGTTAGTAGAGAGAAACAAACACGGGTGATATTGTGATGAATCCACCCACCGTATATAGCGTATAAAACACAAGGAACCACAAGCCACACAAGTTGCGCAACATAGTATAAACCAATCTGTGCGCCATTAAGGCAAATATGCTGCTTTACTTAGATGCTCTACCGACAGACGGAATAATTACTTGTTTAATGCATCCTTGGTTATACATTTTCTAATGTATACCTTTCGGTTATCTGTTTTAATAGCCATGCGTCTAAGTTTGAATGTGATGGAAGTCAGTGATATTCAGGCGCGCAGTGAAAAATAAATGCAGCCAACAGCAATTCAATCGATGGTTCCCATTACTCCCCCGTCCCCATCCGGTTCAACAAATCCTGCTTCAGAATTCAATCCATTGGAAACAATGGTTATGTGCTCTTTTCTGCCGCGTGACCTTTTGGAAGGCAAAGATCCAATTGATCACGATAACAATCACACCGCTAAAGCGGAGAAGGGTCATGGCTGCTTGCGCTTTGGAGGATCGACATATGATAAAGTGAGGCATACAGAAGTTCAATGCACAGTATTTTCCGATATTGATTGCTATGGTCCACGCACATTTTTTTTTTTCGGGGTGGTATGGCATGAGTGCGGTATACTGACCATTATTTCGCAACGATTCTTATATATTGTATTCTCATGGCGTCCTTTATTTTATTTTTAAATTGTCTTTCAGATGAGCGATTCGTCCAGGCTTTCTTGTGTTTCTGTTTGGTGTTCGTGCGCTATATCAAATGCGAATTTTTTATTAATTATATTCAACGAAGAAAATTGAAAGCACCAAGAAATGCATACTTATAAGGTTATTCGATAAAACAATTTATAGGATACTTGAAATGTTTTATATTTCGAATGTTAATATAAAGGACGAACCCGTTGATTATCTTAAAAATATTGATAGCATGGAAGGTGTTGTTGATGCCGATGAAAGGACCGTAGTTGATGTGGATCCAATGAACCTGCTGGAGCCCGTAGCAGAACGTGTTCGAGTGATGAAGAGCATGACAAAACCAATACAACCGCAAATGGCGAAGACGATGGAACTAGCGATAAGTGGCAAAATTGGATAAGGACATATCCATGGATGTTGCGCAGATCAGGCAAGCGGATGGGGTTTTGTCTGTATTGTGAAAAAAGTTTGCATGCCGAAGGAGCTTCTTTTTTGCAAAGACACGACCGAGCATTGATACACAAGGAGAGGCAGCAAAACTATGAAGCATTTTTACATAGCTGCAAGGAATCACTTGATGAGGATGGTTTATGTGCTATTAACAAAAATAAATTGACCTAGACAACGCAGACCGTATTTCAGAAGAACTGATAGAAAAGCGCCTGACAAGGTCTAAGAAGCTGAACGATTTTAATTGGTAGAATTGGTTGAGTGCGCATACTGTTCATATTGCGAAAAGCGCTTTATGGATGGCTTTTCAGCCGTTAAAGGAGCACTACACGGAAAATCACATTCGCACCGCGAAGCGGTAATGCGTAAAGAAGGCAATGGTGTTGAAAATGGCGACGCTGTATGTGATTGCTGGTCGTGACACGTATTTGAATATGTGCAGTTATGTGAAAGAGTATCTTAAGATGTCGGTGGTTGAGCAACGCGACCACCATGTGCCCCTCATGCACCCAACAGTTTCACGTGCGGATCGATGCTAATACTGCCAGAAGACACTGCGCAGTCCCTAAGAGTTGCATGAGTTCAACTGACATAATGTGGGTAATTGGCGTTGCGACGCGTATAACCAATGCTTACACCAGTGGCCGTTAAGTTTTTTTTTTTTTTTTTCTCATATTTATGCAGAAAATGTACGCCATTACAAGCTGTTATGTAAATTACAATATTTGTTAATTTTGTCGTAAAGTATTTATGACAAATTTGTCAAGAACTAGACCATGAAGTGAAAAATCTTATACAATTCCAAATTATTGGATTTACAAGGCAAAATTTGAATTGAAATACAGATATTTGAAGAATAAAGGTTTATAACAAATATTGAAGCTTACACTTGTAATATTGAAAAGAAAATATTGCGTATGACAAGGATAATAACCTATGTCTTGATTTGTCAATTGCCAATTGCGTAAGTCACTAAAAGTTTTACATTTTCAGAGGGGTGGATGTTAACTCAGTACTGGTACAATGTGGTATCTGCCGTTTTCAAGGTCCATGGTAAAGATGGACGCCTGATTGGATCACCCTTTACTAGTGGCGGAGTGTAATGGGAAGGCGTAAGTCACACCTTGGAATTTGGGGTGAGTTTGTTTTATTGTTACCTTTTAGATAGGAGGGGGTATATTGTAATTCTGGGGTCACTTCGGGCTTTGCCCTACGGTTAGGGTTTGTGCGATAAATTGGGTGAAGGATCTGACGATGGTCGGTTTTATGTCACCAGATCGACCCGAGGTTGACCGGGCGAAGAACCATCAAACATTTTTTTTTTTGCTTGCTTGTGGTTGGGACGAGAAATGAGGGGTTAGGCAGATTTAGTAGAAATTTGATTTCTGTTCTGTTTTCACTGCCGTGTGGGAGCAGGACCAATTTTGCAATGGGTCTTGTAATCTCCCCTCTTTCTACCACAACATCTCCCACTCTGACCTGTTTGTCGGAACCGGGGTATAATTTCGTGACTCGTCCCAGTCTCCATTCATTAGGTGGTAGATTCTCTTCCTTGATCGCAACAAGATCTCCTGATTGCAGATTCCTTTGTGGTTGCTTCCATTTTATGCCTTTTAGCATCTCATTCAGGTATTCTGACTTCCATCTTCTGCAAAATAATTGATGGAGGGCCTTGAGCTTTTCCCATCGATTTATTACAGAGGCAGGGTTTTCGTGGGTGTCAGGCTCGGGTGGAGCTAATAGATGTCCCTCCACTAAAAAGTGACTTGGGGTAAGCGGCTCCAGGTCGGATAGGTTATTAGAGGCGGGACTTATTGGGCGTGAGTTGAGGCACGATTCAACTCGGCATAGGAGAGTCATAAACTCTTCTAACGCATATTTTGAATTCGAGGCGATTTTCTTGAAATGGCTTTTAAAATTTTTACCCCGGCCTCCCACAATCCTCCCATGTGTGGAGCTGCCGCCGGTATGAAATGCCAAGAAATCAGTTGGTGCAAATACTTCGATAAGGTGCTAATGCGTGCTTCAGCCATGAAGGCTTTGGCTTAGGATCGTAAAGATCGAGAAGCTCCGACAAAGTTAGTGCCATTGCCGGAATAAACGTTTTGCGGACAACCTCGTCTCGCAGTAAAACGGGCAAATGCAGCCAAGAAAACCTCGGTACTGAGGTCGGTGGTAGCTTCGAGGTGTATGGCTTTGGTGGTGAAACATACAAATAAGCAGACATACCCTCAAGTAGTCCGGAACTTTCATCTCCATTAACGCCTTAATTATGTGGTTCCAGTTGGCGGAATTGAACGCATTTTTTACATCCAGCGTGACAAGAGCGCAGTACTGTTTTGTTCCTTCGAACCATCTTTTGCCCTCGAGTGCTTTTCGCGCTGTATCGCAGACAGACGCAATAGAATCGACCGTTGACCGCATTTTTTGGAAGCCGTATTGTTGATTCGAGAGTCCCCTGTCACCCTCCGTGATCTCTTGGAGTCGCGCGCATATAATTGCTTCCAGTATTTTTCCTGCTGTGTCTAACATGCACAAAGGTCTATATGAGGACGGCTCTTCTGGGGGCTTATTACCTTTGGGTAGTAAAACTAGCCGTTGACACTTCCATTTCTTTGGAAAGGTGCCTTCTTGTATACACTGCGTGTACAGTTTGCTAAAGGTTTCAGCCTTCTTCTTAATAATGTACTTCGGTTTTTGTTACTGGCGGGATCTCGGTGGGCTCTACTTTTAGCTCTCTTGGTGCGCTACATGCTTCTTGCTGCGGGACAAGCCCTGAGACAATGCGTTTCATTATATGTGAGCATACTGGCAGCTTGGCGTTGCGCCCTTTTAGTTTTTTCAGGACGATGTGGTATCCGCTGCCCCAGGGGTTGTCGTCCACGTCTTTGATAAATTCCACAAAGGCCTCGCGCTTGCTTTTTTGTATTTCTTTTCGCAGTCTCACTCGCCCGTATTTATACGCATCTTGGAAACATTGGTACTCGGAATCGCTCCTTACCCTCTGCCTTTGGTATCGTCGGCGCAGTCTTAAACATTCCCCTCGCAGCTCCGCTATTTCCTTTGTCCACCAGTAAGCGGGTGTTCTCTCCTTTCCGCTCTTTTTACGTGGCATTGATGCATTGCAAATGTCGGTGACCTGCTTAACTAGTGTATTAGCGCATGTATTAGGGCTTTCATTGTTTCCATCGAGTGTGGCTGGAAGGAGTTCCGTCATATATTCCAACATGCTGTTATCAAGCATTTTTGTTTTCCAACCAATTCTCTGAACTTTCGACCCTTTTTTCCTATTCGAAGAGTTTCGGTGCGAGTTTATGGTAAATTTAATGGCAAAGTGGTCGCTGAATGTAAATTCATCGGAAACATCCCATGTTATATTATTATATATTGCAGGACTGCTAAAGGTCAGGTCAATGATTGAACCCGCGTTGCCCTTTTGGAATGTGTTTTTCCTTCCGTTATTTCTTCAGATAGTATGAGAGGTGTTTTTCCCAGCGCGTCTGCTACCAGACGACTTAGCATGTTTTTATAAGCATCTAACGGTTCACTTGGTGGCGCGTAGCAGCTGTAAAAGTGGATTTTCCCAATTTTTGCGTAGATAAAGCCCTGCTGTTGGTTGTTGTCCATGGATTCAATGGGGAAGTCTCCGCATGCCCATATTGCAGTTTCTTTTCCTTTCTCTTGCAGTCAACTTCCTTCCACTGAGGGTTCTTTGTACTGCTCGCTGATGAGCGTAATATCAATCTTTTGTTCGTATACTGCTTGCTTTAGGAGGTCTTGTGCAGCCTTGCAGTGATTTAAATTAATCTGTTTTATCTGGTTGACCGCTTTTTTGTACGCTGGGCATCTGTAGCTTCCAGTAGGGTGGTCTTGTGCTGTCTTGCAAATAGCGCATTTGGGTGCTGCTTTGCATTGCTTGGCGAAGTGTCCTTTCTCTCCACAACGAAGACACGTACCGCTGCGATCTTCGGCGGACTTGGAATGCCTGGATATGTGTCCAAAATCGAGGCATCGATAACACCTGAGGGGACTGATTAGTTCCCTAATTCGGCAGTTGACCCAGCCTATGCGAATTCGGCCCGCCTCTACCAAAGTTTTTGCGTCTCGTAAGGAAAGGCTTATGAGCGGAGTTTGCGTTCCATTTCTTAATGTTTTTATGGATTTGACTGGAACTGGATTCCCATAATTTACTTCGAGGAATTGGTTCTTGATTGCATCGCCAACCTCTTCTTCTGTTGTTGCAGCATCCATGTCGCGAATCTCTACATTTAGTGCGTGGGTCAGGACTTTTACATTTGGGACGTTTTTAAATACCTCGTTAGCGCACTCTCTGAACTTGCTTGCCACGTGGCCGGTTTTATCGCGTAATTGGACTAGTAAGTCTCCCCTAGCTGTGGTGACAATTTTGTTGACGCTTTGCCCTAGTTCTTGCATTGCGGGTTGCTTCTTCATTTACTTAATGATGTCCGCATATGAGGTTTCGCCTGTTTTTGAGATTATTACCGCATCAGGCTTTGACGCTTTCCTTGCAGCTAACAAATGGACCCTGCTGCAAAACCAGAAAAAATTTAGCAACCTTATATGTGTGTGTGTGCGCGCGCATGCAAACCATTTACTAGGGTTGCGCGCCCGGTTTGTCGGTCGAAGGAGGGTGTCGATGATATTTAGGCCGGAAGCCTAAACACAGACTGACCAAATATATTGTACAATCCGTTGGGGGATTAATCTTTGTTTTTGGTATTTAAATGTCATAATTAGTAGTAGTAATATGAACTGTTTTCGATGCATAGATTTTTTTTGTTTTTTTTTACGAGGAGGAAGCATCGAAAGCCTAACCGTCACTGGTTTGTTAGTGCGGGACTTTAACGCTAACTAAACCTCCGACTGTCTGAGTACCATATCTGTACCCTCTGTACTGTTGCCCGTGGCATCTTCGTGGGGGTTTAAATTGCCCCGTTTCGTTTTCAAGAAATTTTTTTTGTTTTTTTTTGTTGCTTGGCTGCCGGTCGGAACGGACGAGGTTCCGAGCCGCTTAGTTCATATATGGTATTTCCCCTATTATACATATACGTTTTCATATAATTTGCGTTTATAGTTTACCTTGCCCGCAGGTCGGAACGAACTAGGTTCCGAGCCGCTCAGTTACGCTGTTGACTTCTTCTCGTCTGGTTTTTCAAAATTCATGGTTTCCAATTATTTTGCAACGGTCGGAACGGATTTAACTGCATATACATATATATATAAATCTCTTAAAAGTAGTTTTTTGAGCACTAACCTTTCTTGGTAGCCGAAAAGGACGAGATTCCGGGCTAACGGCCGTGTGAATCCGCTTTAGGCTGTTCGTTGGAGCCGTGTTTAAAGCCAAACTGCTTAGATGATACTGTCACCGAATTTTAATTTTATTTTTATTTTTTGTTTATTTTTATGTAGGCAGTCGGACGAGATTCCGAGCCGCCGATTCGGTAAAATTTGCTGCAGTCAACGGACGCTAAAAGACTATGAATTGCTGCGGAGTCGTTTCGCCTGGCGTAGTTTCGATCTTACAATATTTGCGATGTTGCAGACGGCAGACCAGTTTTCGATCGATTTGAGCATTATATCGATCAAATTCTCTACTTTAGCCAGTCTACCTACCTTTACGTTTAGGTAGTTTCGTTGATCTTCGAAATATGTGCAGGCAATGTTCAGCATCTTGGATATCGTCATCTTCGCAGAGAGTGCAGTAAGGGTCATCATCAATCTTAAATCTATAAAAATATAATTTAAAACAGCCATGCCCCGTAAGCATTTGGGTTAACTGCAAGTTTACTTCTCCATGTTTCATCCTTACCCATTTTTCTATTGAAGGTATGAGACGGTGTGTCCTTTATCTGTCTGGTCCCAACGGCATTGCCACTGTTGCCAGCAGATCTTGATTTCTGCTTCGTCTGCGTCGCCAGAATATCTATGGGACATAGGCCAGCAATAACCAACGCAGTCTCTTCCGATGTAGTTCGGAACGCGCAGCATACCTTAACCGCTACAGGCTCTGTGCGACTTCGCTTCGCGTGCGTATGCCGTGTTCTTAAAGGCTTCACCCCAGATTTGAAACCTGTATAGTACGATACTTCTGACTACATTGGCGTATAATTGCCTTCGCTGTTGCTTCCGACCTCCGACGTTAAGCAGCAGTCTCGAAAGCGCTACTGCGACTTTTTCCGCTTTTCCGACTGCATATTCAATATGCTGCTTGAATGTTAATCTAGCATCCAGTATGATTCATAGGTATTTCAGATCTGGGGCTGATTCTATTTCATGGCCACATACTTTTATTTTCGCCACTTCTCGGATCTTCCTGCTGCCTGCTCGGTTTTTTGCTGTGCGAGCTCGAGACCTGCATCGAGGAGCCAGTTTTGAACACCAGTGATTGAGTTGTTTGCAATCTCTTCAATGTCTTTTATGTGCTTGGCTACGACCCAATTGGCTATGTCATCAGCAAAACCAACGATTTTCGCTCCTTTTGGTAGATGTAGTTTCAATATGCCATCATATATTATGTTCCATAGCGTTGGACCCAGCACTGAGCCTTATGGGACTCCCCCTGAAATTTTATATTTCTTTCTGCCTTCATTGGTGTCGTAGAGTAGAGTTCTGTCCGACAAGTAATTGTTTAGGGTTCTTCTGAAGTATGCTGGAATATCGAACGTTATTAGAGTCTCTGTTATTTTCCGCAAGCTTGCGGTGTTAAATGCGTTTTTCAAGTCGAGCGTAATTATCAAACAATACTCTTTTGAGCCCCATCTCCATCTCCATCTCTCACCGCTAATCGCTTCTTTAGTTATTCTTTTTATGAAATTGGCTGCATCAACTGAAGACCGCCCTTTCTAAATCCAAATTCCCCCCTATTACGGTTGTCGTCGGCGACACTAAACGACGACGACTTGTTAAAATCGGTATTGGCGTTGTCGTTATCGATAACTATTGACCGCTATTGACACACATTTGGTTTTGGCTAAGCAAAATTGCTGTCGACGTTGAGTTCAAGCGACGCCATTTTAGTCGACACCGTTTTTACTGACGACTAGAAGAAAATTTGAAAATTGTTTTTTTTTTAAGAAATTAATTTTTATTAGCAAACAAATATTTAAATTGAATTATTACATGTGTATCTGTATTGATTAAGAAATGAAAATTACAAGTGCAGAAACTCTTCTAAAAACATATGTTTTCCAGCACATACATAATCGCAGTTTTACTGGGTCGAAAATATTGTTCAAATCTGAAAAAAAAAAATTTTTAACAACTATCTTCAAAAAATCCAAAAGACTTTTCCACGAATGCTAATTGTAACACTTACTTGTTATCTGGCAAACTAAATACATCTGAAATCTGCCTTATAATTTTTCTTTTTGCTGCAAGATATGTTTTGCTCTCATCATGGCTTGAACTTGATGCATCAAAAACAACGAACATTTTTCTGAGAAAATATTCAATTAAAATATTCAGCCGAATCCGAACAATTAAATTTTTTGCATAAAAATTGTGAACAAAATGAAATAGCTCATGCAGAAAGGACAAGATGGTATTTCTACATTGATTTTATCGATAAACTGTCGACGTCGTCTCGATACGTTTAGCCAATACCAATTGTGCGTCGATGTGACGTCGACGTCGATACGATGTGATGTCGACTTAAAAGCGACGACGACATCGACGACGATAACCGTAATAGGGGCGTATATTCCTAGTTGTGGAGTACCGCATGTTGTAACTACTTTGCGGGATGCCGTGAGATACAGATCGATATGGAGTCATTAGCCAAGGCTGCAATGGATACCCTGCATCGCCTGTTAATAAAGCGAATAATTATTAAAAACGTACTTTAACAAACGTATATAAATAAATACCTAACAGCCATGTGTTTCTCTCACCCTGGCGATATCGCCGTTCCATATGCGATCTCAGCTTGCTTAAGCTCCAAACATGCGAGTCGGGATTGCATCCAGGATACCTAGCATCAATGCTTTTCATACGCATTTTGTTATCGCACACCTGAAAATTTTAATTAAATTTATAAAATATAAAATTAATAAGTTTAAAATAGGGCACTGATGCGTTGAACATAATTCTCACCACCATAGCATTGATGCTATAAAATCCTTTTCTATTGTAATATAGAAACCCTTCTTCAGATGGCTTCACTATTTTTATGTACACATATTTATGTAACACACATGATGACTCCTGGGAAGCTAGCCTTCGCATAAAACTCTTGCTTCGCTTGCATTTTTTCTTCTTCACTATGTTCAAATTCGATCCACTCAGGGCAAAGCTTTCGTTGCATGACATTAGAGAATGGTATTGAGACAGTTGACTGACCCATTCCGACATTATAATCTGCGCCAACTTCATGTTGGTAACTGCCTTCCGCAAAAAATCTCAATGCAGCCACTACGCGATTAAGCGGACATACTTGAAAGCGTTCTTATTAAGTATACAGTTTTTTTAATCTAAATAAGTAAATCAATAAATTAAGATGTATCACTTTCAAACTCAATTTCTTACAATTCGTCATTCATCTGAAATGGATCACACATATCTCGCAATCTTCTCCTTTCAACTTTTGTGTCAGCATTTTCGGATGCGTTGTCGTCGTCCTCAAATAGTATCACCGCGGCTATTGAATCCATTACGCGATTATATTTTAATTTATTTTATTTAAAAAGCAATAGTTTGGCCACGAATTTGTATCTGTTTGCTTTATTTCGTTTCAATTTCACGCATTCCAAGGCAAACAGCTGATTTCGAAAAGGTTGCCGCTCTTCCTCTTTTTCTTTCGATTCCGTCGTAACTCGGAATACCTAATTCCAATCGAAGCGGAGCGGAATGCGGGAACGTAATAGAAACGCAGAATAGGGCTGAATAGCAAATGTAAAATTTGTTTTCTGTTGCCAAATAACACTTATTATTTTCTCACTGCGATAAGTGTCCCAAACCAACAATAACAGAAATTATATGAAAAATAATCACCCCTATTACGGTTGTCGTCGTCGACACCTAACGACGACGACTTGTTGAAATCGGTATTGGCGTTGTCGTAATCGATAACTATTGACAGCTATTGACAAACATATTTATTCCCTAAGCAAAATTGCTGTCGACGTTGAGTTCAAACGACGCCATTTCAGTCGACACCGTATTTACCGACGACTAGAAGAAAATTTGTAATTGAATTTTTGAAATTGTTTGTTTTTATTTAAATTGAATTATTACAAATGTATCTGTATTGATTTAGATATTTGAAATGAAAATTACAAGGGCAGAACAATTTAAAACTCTTGTAGCTGAGTTAGAAAAAAGCCCATGCCTAGCAAAGGGTTTTTAAAAGGGAACAACTCCCGCGAACTTTAAACTGCAATGGGAAGCAATAAATTAAATGCCCTTGGGCCCCTTTTAAGAGACAGCGACGGTTGGCAGAAAGTAATTATAATACTACCATGAAAGCATATTATTTTTAAAACGCAGGTATGGCTGTAACAAGCGTTGTTGCTTATTAACTATTGAATAAAACACAAGTAAGTCGATGGCGTTGATTCTTATAATTTTAATTACATGTGAACTTTTATTGTCCTCTTTTCTTCTTGATGCAAGCCGGAAGTGAGTCATCACAGCACGGCCATCATGATCATCTTTTTACATTAGTTGACTGACATGACAGAAGGCCTTGCCAGACTGGTACATTCTTTAATCTATTCACTAAACATACTATTAATAATGGTACGTTACTATTATTACATGCCCTCTTTTTTTTTTTTTTTTTTTTTTTTAACAGTTATATATTTACATTTATTTATACTAATTTTACAGTTATAACTTTGGTTTATTATCTATTCACTAAACATACTACTAATAATGGTAAGTTACTATTATTACATGCTCTCTTTTTTTTTTTTTTTTTTTTTTTTTTTAACAGTTATATATTTACATTTATTTATACTAATTTTACAGTTATAACTTTGGTTTATTATCAAAGGACATTTCCGAACTAATGGTTGTTAATCCCAACCATATCTTTGAGGTGGTCGAATTAGTCGTGTCCGAAATAGTCCGTGTTTGTACTGAAGCCTGATTTTGGCTTTCATATTCTATGTCTTCCGCAGAATCAGCTCTGCCAGCTGTCTTATATTCTTCTGATGATGTATCATGTACATCATTTGTAGCTGGAAGTACTGACTCATTTATGCTTCTAAGACTCTCTGAGTTATTTCCCATCAAGGATGGTGCAATTTCGTTTGTCCTTAGCTTCAATGCATTGTCCTTATCGTTATCTTCTAATAATACATCACTTGGGTTCAATATACAGTTATTGGATTTAGCAATAAATCTTCGATTTCGCCTATAAGTATTATCAAAGCTATCTCGGATGATATAAGATCTGCCATTTACATTATCAATGATGGTCCCATACATCCAGTCTTTTCCCTTCTTTTGAAACATAACTACATCACCTACATTCAATACCGGTATTGATTTCGCGTTTCTATCATAATAACTCTTTTGCCTTTCTTTTTATACCCGAGCGTACATATACACAAGGGTATTATAACTTTGTTCGCATAACGGTTGTTTGTAACAGCAAGAAATAATCGAGATAGATATAGACATATACTAAAATGATCAGTATGAAAAGAGGAATCGATTTAGCCCTGACTGTCCGTCCGTCCGTCCGTCCGTCCGTCCGTCTGCCCGTGGTTACAATAGCTTGAGTAAAAATTGTGATATCTCAATGAAATTTGATATATAGATTGCCCTTTGGACAGTGTAGGTTGGTATTGAAAATATTATATTGAAATATAACGGAAGTTTTTGAAAAATGCAAAAACTCCGTTTTCTCAGTATCTATTACAGCAAATTGAGTGAAATTTGGTATTTGGAGAAATTTTGTACTCAGAAATTAGGCATTTATGAAATTTTTAAAAATGAGCGTTGCCACGCCCTCTTATTAAAAAGTTTCCGTATCTCAGCAACAGTGTAAGGTATCGTCACAAAATTTGGTGGGCATATTTCCCTTGATATCGCTATTATTATCGTAGAAAATTTTTGAAGTTTTGGAAAATGCAAAAACTTAGTTTTTTCGGTATCTATTAAACGGAATTGTGTGAAATTCGGTACTTGGAGCGATTTTGAACTAAGAAAATAGGAATTTATGAAATTTTGAAAAATGGACGTTGCCACGCCCACTTATGAAAAAAATACTGTATCTCAATAACGGCGTAAGGTATCGTCACTAAATTTCGTGAGCATATTGTCCTTGATATCACTAACATCACCGTCAAAAGCTGAAAAGGCTTGTTGGCATGGGGTAGGCTATGATTGAATAAGCTCTGATGAATTTTCTATAATATCCAGTTATGCTAAGAAATGATTTAATTTGTTTTACTGTTCGAGGTAATTTAAATTATTTTTATCCAAATCTTAAAAAGATAATCAACAGATTTATTAACAAATGCGATTAATGTAACGAGAACAAATACACAAGAAAACCGTTCAAGAAATTGTTTAATTATACTGAAACTCCCAGCAGCCATAATGAAATAGTGCATGTGGATGTGTTTTATTGTTTTCGAAATTGCTTTTTGACCACTGTTGATAGATTTACCAAGCTAGCTTCCGTGCATAAATTGCCCGTTAGAAATATGATCACAATTAAAATCAAACTACAGGAAAGATTCGCATGGCTAGGAAAACCTAAAAAAATGATAATGGACAACGAGGTTAATAACTCATTTATAAGATTATTCTGCCGCGAAAATAGTATAATTCCCCACTTAACTACTCCAAACAGTCATACGGGTAATGCAGACATCGAAAGACTGCATTCCACGATATTAGAACACATACGTATTTTAAAACACACGGACAACACATTGGAAACAGAGGAAAGTATGTTAAAAGCCATTGGTTACTATAACAATTCTGTACATACATACATAGTTCAACCAATGTGAAACCAATGGATTTTATTAACAAAAATGATATTGATTTCGAAAAAATTAAAAATTATGCGTACCACAAGAAAAAACAAACTATGGACAATATTAATACAAAAAGGGAAAAAATCCCAAATTTTGACAACGACAAAATTTACATTAAAAACCTCCTTGCTAACAGAAACAAAACTGCCAAAAGATTCACAAAACTGCCTAAAAGTTATCCAAACAAAATTGACATAGCCCAAATCAAAAGGCCACATAAAAACTTGTAAATAAAATTATAACTATACTATGTATGTATATAGGAATTATATACGAAAAAAAAAAATATAGTTTAACATTGTTACTTAACAATAATATTTTCAAATAGCTCAAACCAAAAGGCCACATAAAAGACTGTATATGTTGGCACTGTTATTTTACAATATTATTATACCCGAGCGTACTTGTACACAAGGGTATTATAACTTTGTTCGCATAACGGTTGTTTGTAACAGCAAGAAATAATCGAGATAGATATAGACATACATATGCTAAAATGATCAGTATGAAAAGAGGAATCGATTTAGCCCTGACTGTCCGTCCGTCCGTCCGTCTGCCCGTGGTTACAATAACTTGAGTAAAAATTGTGATATCTCAATGAAATTTGGTATATAGATTGCCCTTTGGACAGTGTAGGTTGGTATTGAAAATATTATATTGAAATATAACGGAAGTTTTTGAAAAATGCAAAAACTCCGTTTTCTCAGTATCTATTACAGCAAATTGAGTGAAATTTGGTATTTGGAGAAATTTTGAACTCAGAAATTAGGCAGTTATGAAATTTTAAAAAATGGGCGTTGCCACGCCCTCTTATTAAAAAGTTTCCGTATCTTCGTAACATTGTAAGGTATCGTTACAAAATTTAGTGGGCATATTTCCCTTGATATCGCTATTATTATCGTAGAAAATTTTTAAAATCGGATCATAACCACGCCCACCTCCCATATAACGGAAGTTTTGGAAAATGCAAAAACTTAGTTTTTTCGGTACCGAAACAGAGGAAAGTATGTTAAAAGCCATTGGTTACTATAACAATTCTCTACATACATACATAGTTCAACCAATGTGAAACCAATGGATTTTATTAACAAAAATGATATTGATTTCGAAAAAATTAAAAATTATGCGTACCAAAAGAAAAAACAAACTATGGACAATATTAATACAATAAAGGAAAAAATCCCAAATTTTGACAACGACAAAATTTACATTAAAAACCCTCTTGCTAACAGAAACAAAACTGCCAAAAGATTCACAAAACTGCCTTAAAGTTATCCAAACAAAATTGACATAGCCCAAATCAAAAGGCCACATAAAAATTTGTAAATAAAATTATAACTATAATATGTATGTATATAGCTATTATATACGAAAAAAAAAAATATAGTTTAACATTGTTACTTAACAATAATATTTTCAAATAGCTCAAACCAAAAGGCCACATAAAAGACTGTATATGTTGGCACTGTTATTTTACAATATTATTATACCCGAGCGTACTTGTACACAAGGGTATTATAACTTTGTTCGCATAACGGTTGTTTGTCACAGCAAGAAATAATCGAGATAGATATAGACATACATATGCTAAAATGATCAGTATAAAAAGAGGAATCGATTTAGCCCTGACTGTCCGTCCGTCCGTCCGTCTGCCCGTGGTTACAATAACTTGAGTAAAAATTGTGATATCTCAATGAAATTTGGTATATAGATTGCCCTTTGGACAGTGTAGGTTGGTATTGAAAATATTATATTGAAATATAACGGAAGTTTTTGAAAAATGCAAAAACTCCGTTTTCTCAGTATCTATTACAGCAAATTGAGTGAAATTTGGTATTTGGAGAAATTTTGAACTCAGAAATTAGGCAGTTATGAAATTTTGAAAAATGGGCGTTGCCACGCTCTCTTATTAAAAAGTTTCCGTATCTCAGTAACATTGTAAGGTATCGTTACAAAATTTGGTGGGCATATTTCCCTTGATATCGCTATTATTATCGTAGAAAATTTTTGTAATCGGATCATAACCACGCCCACGTCCCATATAACGGAAGTTTTGGAAAATGCAAAAACTTAGTTTTTTCGGTATTTATTAAACGGAATTGTGTGAAATTCGGTATTTGGAGCGATTTTGAACTAAGAAAATAGGTATTTATGAAGTTTTTAAAAATGGACGTTGCCACGCCCACTTATGAAAAAATTACTGTATCTCAATAACGGCGTAAGGTATCGTCACTACATTTCGTGGGCATATTGTCCTTGATATCACTAACATCACCGTCAAAAATTTTTGAAATCAGACCACAACCACGCCCACCTTCTATATAACAGAAAATTTGATAAATGCAAAAACTCCGTTTTTTCTTTATCCATTAAAGCAAACTGAGTGAAATTTGGTATTTGGGGTGATTTTAATTAAGGAAACTGTATATTTATAAAGTTTTGATAAATAGGCGTTGCCACTCCCACATATAAAAAAATGTCTGTATCTCAATAAGGGTGTTAGTTATCGCCACAAAACTTGGTATACATATTTTCCTTGACAGCAGTCTTACTATGGTCAAATATTTTTGAAATCGGACCATAACCAGAAACTTCCGTTAAATGCTCACTTATGCTAAAATGTCTGTATTTTCAATAATAGTGCTAGGTATCATTACAAAACTTGCTGAACATATTGCCCTTGATATCTCGCCATCTTTCGTCTCTTCTCATTTTTTAATATTTATTCTCTTTGTATGCTCTAATATGTAATATGTACTAGCTATAAGTCTATATTTTAGATTGTAAGATATCATACACTGTAAATATAACTACTGGTTGTTGTGTGTGATTAATTAAATAAATAAATAAATCAATAGCATTACCGCCAAAAAAATTTTAAATCGGATTAAAATCACGCCCAACTTCCATATAACGAAAGTTTTTAAAAATGTTTTTTGGTATCAGTTTACCCACTTATGTTTCCAATTGTAATGAAACTCTATCAAACTCCGTTCAAGCAATGAATATAAACGACGTCTACCTCTCATAAGATTTCATATAATCTGAAAATGCAATATTTCAGTAACACTAATACCAAAATTGTTTATATTGGCTTTTATACAAATTTGGAAATAGGCGTGGTTCCGTCCATACCATAAAACATCGCGAGGGTATATAAAATTCGGTTTCTTCCGAAATTAGCTTTTCTTACTTGTTTTGAATGAGACTGAGCGCAGTATTCTCAGCTATCTGTACACTCATTCAGTCATCGCGCTTGCTGTGAGCAGAATGCGTAGAATGTTGCGCTTATGTGTGAATGTGTTAAAACGGCCAATGACTACATTCATGCAGACGTCTATTAGGTATGTATACAAATGCGGACAACCTAAATGTGGATTTAGCAGAAATACTTATGCTAATTAACATAAGGGAAATCATTACTGAGTCAAACCATGTCAAGTGAGCCCAGAAATTTCCACTATATAACCGATTTTGAAAATAAACATATGATTGCATAGAGGGCATGACGCAGAGTTCATGATATGAATATTTCATTACAGCTCCACGTTTTGTTTATGTTATCGACTATTAAACTTTTATGCACGAAAAATTTGTAAAATTATTTTCTCAAAAAGTACTTCAGATAATTGAATGAAATTTTGCAATAATCTGTGAACAGAATTTTCCTCCCTCAATCCAATTCAGAGATATCGAATTTTAAGTCACGCGGTGCAGCGAGCCGCGCGAATTACGGAAGTCAAGCTTAACTTGACTAAAAAAACAAAGTTTTGATTTGTTATTTACCAATTTATTGGTTCTTCAGAACTGACTTACTTACAAGCTAACAGTATTATTTATAACAATATTATGCTTATTCTACATTTATTCTGATTATTATGTATTTCTTAAATATTCTGCTTATTATGTATTCTATTTATTATTGCTTATCCATTGATTTCGCAACTGGATAATTGCGAAATCATTGGTTCGTTTACCTCTTGCAATTGCATATGTTAAATTTGGAAAAGTGCAAGGTAAGCAATTTTATCTTGTTGTTACCTTGCCCAGTTAATAGTCGGAATGTAAGTCGGCGGTGGAGTTGACGTAACTTCTCCCCTCTTTGTTTGAAAATACTCCTGGATTTTTATTTTAATGTTTTTATATTTGGTATATGCAAGGGCAACGGCCATAATCAGTAATATGATAGTTATTAAAGTTATTATAAATATTACAACAGCGAATTGTGAATGACTTACTTTATGATACTTCAGTTCTTTTATTTTCTCTACATTTTGGATGTTATTTAATATAATTTCTTCGAAAGTTTGTTCAACTTTGGTGTTGTTGACTTTTATGCTATTTGGTAATACAAAATTATCTTTGAATTCTTTGTTTGTATTTTTGAAAGTTTGATTATTTAGATTTATTGTACAGTTATGGAAAGTGAGCAAATAGTTTCTTTTTAGTAATATGTTTCTATTGTCGCAATTGCTAGTTAGATTATAGCCTGGTGAGTTTTTCAATAAAATCAAACCATTTTCGATTTCTACTATTTCTGTTACATTTTTGTTTGTACTTTTGCAAGTATTACTATAAATACTTAATTTGCTTTCTTGTAAATTTCTTATATTTAAATCATGTGTATAATCAAATGTCCTATTTTTATAATATATTATTTCTTGTGGTTTGAATTTTAGTGTAACATAGTTATTATTGTTTATTGGGGTGACTAATGATCTTTCTAATGGGGTTATTTCTGTTGGGACTTTTATTATAAACAGTAATTTATTTTCCTGGTATTCTGCGGTTGTTAATTCAATGTTTTGTAGTTTAAAAAGGTCTATTTCTAATTCTTTTATTTCTTGTTCTGTAAGGATGTTGCTAGTCATTACGTTAAGTTTTGCGGATGCTATATTATTAATTATATGTTCTATGTTGTTCTCTAAAATTTTAATTTTTAAAAGAAGGTCTATATACGAAAGTTGTTTGAATATCTTATCGTTTCCTATATTTAAGTCATCGAACTTCTGTATAACATTTCGTCTGTCATTTTCTACTGCTAATTTGAGTTCCTTAAATGTTTTGCTAAAATGGTTATTAATTCTAATGTTTTTATTTAAGTTTTCTATTGCGTTATGGTTGTTTTCGTCAATTATTTTTAGATGTGTTTCTATTTCTGTTCTGTCGTTGTCGTCCATTGTTCCTGTTAAAAGTTTTAGTCCAATACCTAATACATTTAGTAATGCTCTCTTATGTCTGTGGGGTAAAATTGCTAAAAGTTTTGTTCTCACTCTGTTTAATTCATTTTCTAAAAGTAACCTATTGTCTACTTTTTTTGCTCTTATATTTTGTTGTAAGGTATTTACAATTTCGAGAATTTTATTGATTTCTATTACATGGATGATTTTACAGTAATTTTAAATAAAGTCTACTTTGTCGAGTTGGATTTCGGCATATCCGTCTGTACTATCAATTGGTTGTAGGGTTAGCGTTGCCGTTATTATCGTCAATGTTAGCAGCAACAGCGTCAGTATTATTTGCACCTGAAAATTTCTTTTTTCGCTTAGTGTTTGTTGGATGGATATTTTCTAATTTAGATTTTTTTGTATCTAGGTTCATGCTTATGGCTTAGTGCTTTATAGTTCTTGATGTAACCTTCCTGTTGGTCTTGTATATATGTTTCTCTTTTCTCGTTTCTCTTACTTATAATTTTGTTCTTTAGTTGATTTAGCCTGTCGCTAATGGTATCCTTATTAATTTTGTCTTCTGCTATGTCCTGAGGTTTCTCCTTGGTTGAGCTATGTATAGATTTGTTGTAAAATTCTATGCTTTTGAAAACTTTTTCCTGAGTTGACAACTCGGATTTTTCAGCTTCTAACACCCTAAATTTCTCAGAGATTGTGCTATGAAGTCTTTCTATATCTGAGTTGCCTGTGTGGCTGTTTGGTTTGGTAAAATGTATGTCGATATTTTCTTGTCTTAGGAAGTCTTTGACGTTTATCGAGTTGAGTTCGTTGTCGGTTATAATTTTGGTGGGTTTGTTTCTTGTTGAGAAGAAGAGCCTAAGTTTTTCGATAATAGTCTGACTGTTTCTGTCCTCTAGAAATAAAGCTGTTGCTTGTTTGGAAAATTTATCAATAAATGTTAAGAAGCTATGTTTTTTAATTGTATAGATGTCTATGTGTATAATTTGATTTATATCTGTTGGCGTTTCTGTGATATGATATTTGGGTTTTGGTGGACTTCTGTCGTATTTTGCTTTGTTGCAAATGTCACAGTTGTTAATATATTTTTGCACTACCTCTTTATACCTCTTTAAGGTTATTGAAATATATTTTTTTTTTAATGCCGTCATAAGTTTCGGTTATACCACTATGTCCAGTCTCGAATTTGTGGTATTTGTTTATTTGTTTGTATGTCTCGTCTATATTGGTCATGTCTTTGGCGTGGTAGCTGCATTTAACGAATTTCAAGCTAGATCCAAAAAGTTCTATAAGTTTTAGCTGTACTTTGTTATATATAGTGTCTGGAAGTTCAGAAAATATTCCGATCTTTCCGCTTTTCAGATACCTTCTGAATATATCAGTCATAAAATTTGAGGATATGTCGTCTCTGTTAATATAGATTTTCCTTTTGTTATTAACTATTTCAATTTCCCTCGTTTTATGGTCAGTTATGATAATTTGTGTTGAAAATCGGTTAACTACTGTTTCTAGTATTGGGAAGTGGTCATTCTGTTCCTCTTGTTGTGAGTGAATTATTGCACATGTGCTCATGTTCTCATCATTTTCTTCTGTCATGTAGATCTCTCCTGACTCGTTATTAATCCTGCTAAGGAAGTCTGCAACTTTATTTTCCTTTCCCTTTATGTAATTTATATTTATATTATATTCGCCTAGTTCTAGTAGCCAACGTTGTAGCCTTGGGTTAATATCCTTTCCTTTGTGCTCATGATATAGCCAGACTAGTGGCTGGTGGTCTGTTGAAAGGTCAAACTCTTTTCCATAAAGGTACGGTCTGTAGTAGGTGATTCCCCAAACTATGGCGAGTAGTTCTTTTTCTACTGTTGCATATTTTTTTTCATGGTCGTTTAGGGTTCTGCTTGCATAGCTAATAGGGCGGTCATTCTGCATGAGCGCTGCTCCTATCGCAAAGTCGCTTGCATCTGTTACTAATTTAAATTTTTTTGAAAAATCTGGGTAGTTAAGAATTGGAGGGTTTGTAAGAAATCTTTTTAATTTTAGAAATGAGTCCATATAAAGTGGGTCGTTTTTATTAACTTTTGTGTTCTTCCTTAGATATTTTGTAAGTCCGTGGGCTACTTTAGCGTAGTCTTTTATGAACTTTCTGTAGTACCCCGTTATTCCTAGGAACTGCTTGATTTGTTTCTGTGTTTCTGGTAATTTTAAATGTTGAATTGTTTCAACTTTCTTTGGGTTGGGTCTAATACCTTCTGGAGAGAGGATATGTCCCAAGTACTCGGTTTCTTTTGAAAAGAAATTACATTTGTCTATTTGAATTTTGAGGTTGTGTTCCCTCAGTTTGGTTAACACTTTACTCACACTACTGATGTGTTCCTTTAAACTTGTGCTAAAAATCAATATGTCGTCAAGATAGACAACGCATATTTTGTTTATGTATTCTCTTAAAACTGAGTTTATCAGCCTTTGGAATGTGGCAGGTGAGTTTTTCAGTCCCAAGGGCATTCGAATAAACTCGTAATGGCATAAAGGTGTAGAGAATGCAGTTTTTTTCTGTCTTCTTCCCTGACTAGCACTTGGTGGAAACCTTTGGCCAGGTCAAGGGTTGTGAAGTATTTGGGAACTTATCATTTACTGTGATTTCGTTTAATTTTCTGTAGTCAATTACGATCCTCCACTTCCTCTTACCTGAATTGTCCATTTTCTTTGGTACAATCCATAATGGTGAGTTATATGGGGACGTACTTTCAACGATTATATTCTGTCTTAACATATCGTCAATTTGTTTGTTGATTTCCTCTTCGTGAATCTTTGGGTACCTGTATATTTTAGAATATACGGCAATATTAGTTGTGGTGACAATCTCGTGTTGCACCTCATGGGTATGGCTTAGAGGTTCGCCTTCTTTGAAAAATAGATCACTATTATTTTCGATAATTTTTTCTAGTTCTCTCTGCTCCTCATTGTTCATGTCAGTCCTTATAAGTTTGTTTAGTACTTCCTTGCCATTTTCTTGGCTTTCCAAGATGTGTACATTTTCGTACTTGTAAGGACAAACACCTAGGAAGCTTATTTTATTTTTATTTACTTCGAGGTAGTTTTCCTCTAAGTTAATTATTGCTCCCAACCTTGATAAAATGTTTTGGCCAAAAAGTCCCAGAAAATTTTTATTTTTAAATGTGGTAACCTTCCAAGCCATTAAATTTGGATTGTTAAATTCTTGAGGTATTTCAGAAATAACCTCATACTATGTGTGACTTCGTCCGCTTAATGTATTAAATAGTATTGGTTTGTCTAGTTTGATCCTTTTATAGTTCGGGAGTGCGTCTTTGTCTAAGAGTGTTGTTGAGGATCCTGTGTCAATTAGGCATATTAATTTTTTTTTGCCTATACTTAATTCAACTAACGGAATATTTCTCTGCTCGTAGCCGATAGAAAATTGACCTCCTGTTCTTCTGGTTCTTTTTCTTCCTGTAAATGGTGTACTTCCATCGGTTCGTATCGGCGGGATTGGGTGGATTTTTGATTAGAATAATTTTGCCTTGACTGTCGTGATTGAGTTTGTCTATTTATTCCTGAGGCTGTTGACTTTGGTTGGTCTTGCCTACTTTCTGAGGAATGAGTATTAGTGCTGCGACTTGATTGCCCTAGGTTCTGTGTTATATTTTTTGTTCCTATATTTTCAGATTTTCTAGCTGGTTTCGCTAGCCCTGTTTCCTCTAAAGTATAATATGCTTCCCTGAGTGTCCCTAAGCTCCTGCTGTATATTATACTTGCTAAATGTGCGGGTATATTGTTGAGAAAGGTTTTTAAAATCATTGATTCGTTCATAGCCGGACAAAATTCCGTAGGCTTGTGATCGTCCTGTTCATATTTGGTGTTAAGATTATCTAATACATTCTTAAGATAGTTGTAGTAATAACTTACGTTGCTATTCTTTGCGCTGATGGCCCGAAAGTACAGTTGATGATATGATTCTCTCACTCCAAAGTTCTTTGTGAGTTCCTTTTTGATTGCTTCCCACGTTGGGTGAGATCCTAGTCCTCTGACAACATTCAGTGCCTCACCTTGTAGCTTGTTCATAATACATCTTTGGAAAACATAGTCTTTCATTGGCGTGTTTTCGAACAGCGGTAGGAATATTTCGACCTCTCTTATGAAAGATGTGAGGTCATATTCCCTGTTTCCTCTATACTATTTTATCCTGCTGGCCTCCTTTAATAGCTCTGATACTGGGATTGTGACGTTGGTTGTATTGTTGGCTCCTTCCATGTTGACTTTGTTTTTGATCACAGTTTTTGTATATTAACTTTGAAGTTTTTGTTTTTATTTCTGTGTTTACAATTTTTATTGTTGACTTGAGGATTCTTTTCAAAGAGTCCTTTCTTTTATGGTGCACAATTTTTATTGTTGACTTGAGGATTATTTTCGAAGAGTCCTTTCCTTTATGGTTCACAAATTTTTATTGTCCACTTGAGGATTCTTTTTGCAGAGTCCTTCACTTTATAGTTCACAAATTTTTATTGTTCACTTGAGGATTCTTTTTGAAGAGTCCTTTACTTTAGCCGGGGTAGGTTTTTTCACTAAAATCTTTAGATTTCGCGACTGTCGACTGCGCCAATTACGGAAGTCAAGCTTAACTTGACTAAAAAAAACAAAGTTTTCATTTGTTATTTACCAATTTATTGGTTCTTCAGAACTGACTTACTTACAAGCTAACAGTATTATTTATAACAATATTATGCTTATTCTACGTTTATTCTGATTATTATGTATTTCTTAAATATTCTGCTTATTATGTATTCTATTTATTATTGCTTATCCATTGATTTCGCAACTGGATAATTGCGAAATCATTGGTTTGTTTACCTCTTGCAATTGCATATGTTAAATTTGGAAAAGTGCAAGGTAAGCAATATTATCTTGTTGTTACCTTGCCCAGTTAATAGTCGGAATGTAAGTCGGCGGTGGAGTTGACGTAACTCGCGCGCTTGGCTACCGGCATTTCGGCTATAGGTAATATTGGGGGTTCAAACGTGTTGGAAATGTAAGTTTGGGACGTTACCTAATGAGGCACATTATGTTTAATTGAAGCCGTATGGAATTTCTTTGCGACATCTCATGGAAAGGGAGCTTTCGACGGGGTAGGAGGGGCTTTAAAAAGGCTCGCGCGTAAACATATGTATACGAAATGCTAAAAATCTTTTCGAATAGGCGACAAATGCTTTTAAAGCCATATATTTCGAATTCTGCTCCCAAGAGGATCATGATGAACATATCAAAAAATTCGAAAAGAGCTTAGGTAATTCAATTTTGTTTTAGCAATAAACTATAAATTATTATCTAAATTTCTTGTATTAATTAGTCCGTCATATTATGTTTTTCTTTTAACATTTGAACTATGAATATTTTCTAAATTATTTATCTTAAACTTAGGTTCTTCCTTATGTCTTAATGCTCTATAATTTTTTATATATCCTTGGTTACGATCATCTTTATACATTTCTCTTATTTATGTAACTGCTTTTCCTAGAGATTAAATTATCATAAATATTTTCTTTATTACAATTTCCAAACTCAATATTAAACGGTTTCTCCTTTGTTACTGAATGATTGCTATTGTTGTACAATTTAATCGCCTTACTAATCTTGTTCTTAATGTTTAATGTCTTATATTCTACAGAGAGCATTCGAATTTTTTTACTAATAGTACTATGCAACCTATCGATATCAGCATTTCCTGTATGATTATTAGGTTTAACAAAATTAAACTTATATTTTCATTTCTTAAAATCTCTTTAATCTTTACACTTTTCAACTCTTCTTCTTCTTTTATGGCGCTACAACCGTTTGTCGGTTTGGGCCGAGATCAAAAAGCTTCGCCAGTTCCCTCTCTCCTTCGCGGGGTTACGCCAATTACTCATACCAAGCGTGGACAGGTCCTTCTGCACTTGGTCCTTCCAGTGTGTTCTTGGGCGTCCTTGCCGTCGTTGCCCACCCATGGGTGCCGTTTCGAAGGACTTTTTCACTGGAGCATCATCATCCATGCGAACGACATGGCCAAGCCATCGCAATCGTTGAATTTTTATGCGCCTGACTATGTCCACATCATTATACAGCTCATACAGCTCGTCATTCCATCTTCTTCGGTACCCGTCGCTTTCGCGAACAGGGCCATAAATCTTGCGAAGAACTTTTCTCTCGAAAGCCCCCAAGGCTTGCTCATCGCTGGTCAACATCGTCCATGTTTCTGCGCCATATGCAAGGACGGGCACGATGAGAGATTTGTAGAGCGAGATTTTCGTTCGTCGAGAAAGGGCTCTGCTTTTCAACTGCCTACCGAGCCCAAAGTAGCATCTGTTGGCAAGTGTTATTCTTCGTTTGATTTCAAGGCTGACATTATTGGTGGTGTTTATGCTGGATCCAAGGTATACAAAATCCTTGACTACTTTAAAATTGTAGCTACCACCAGTGACGTGGGTCCCATTACGCGAGGATTTTTTGTTTGTTGCCACAAGGTACTTTGTTTTGTCCTCATTTACTACTAGACCAACCTGCTTTGCTTCCTTCTCTAGACTGGAAAATGCTGCACTGACGGCCCTGTTGTTAAGGCCAACGATGTCAATATCATCCGCATATGCAAGCAGCATCGTACTTTTGTTATATATAGTACCACTGCGATTCAGATTGGCAGCTCTTATTACAGTTTCCAGCATTAGGTTGAAGAAATTGCACGAAAGTGAGTCACCTTGTCTAAAACCTCGTTTGGTCTCAAACGGCTCGGAGAGGTTCTTCCCAACTTTGACGGAGCTAAATGTTGTGCTCAACGTCACTCTACATAGCCGTATTAGTTTTGCGGGGATCCCAAATTTAGACATGGCGTCGTACAGGCAGCTTCTATTCGTGCTATCAAAAGCGGCTTTGAAGTCGACAAAAAGGTGGTGTGTGTCGATTTGCTTATCTAAGGTCTTTTCCAGGATTTGACGTGCTGTGAATATCTGGTCGATGGTGGATTTACCAGGTCTAAAACCACACTGATAAGGTCCAATCAGCTGGTTCATATATGGCTTCAGTCTATCACACAGTACCCTTCTTATGGATTAGGCAAAGAACACTAAGGTTCCAATCTTCTGGCATGTACTCGTCAGACCAAATTGTGCTTAACAGCTGGTACATGCTTCCTACCAGCTCTTCGCCGCCGGCTTTGAAAAGCTCAGCCGGTATACCGTCTGCCCCAGGCGCTTTGTTATTCTTTAGCCGCCTAAGTGCTGTTCTCACCTCGCCTTGGTCGAGTGGAGGGATTTGTTGTTCATCCCTAAAGATTGTTCTGGGCTCCTCTTCTTCAAACTCCTCACCAGAGTTCGCATTCAGTAGCGTTGAGAAGTGGTCCCTCCATACCTCAAGTGTGCTCTGTACGTCCGTCACCAGATTTCCATACTCGTCTTTGCAGGAACCAGCCCCGGTCTTGAAACCACTTGTTTGTTGCCTTATTTTCTGATAGAATTTTCGGGCCGCATTCCTGCTTGCTAGCATCTCAAGCTCTTCGCACTCACGCCTTTCTGCCTCTCGTTTCTTGCTCTTGAAAAGACGTCTCTCTTCCCTCCTTCTCTCCCGGTATCCCTCAATTGTTGCACGCGTAGTAATTGGCTGCAGGGTGGCTTTGTATGCTGCGAATTTCTCTGCAGCAGCGACGCGGCATTCGTCATCGTACCAATTATTTCTGCGAGGCTGGTAGTAGCCAACCACTTCCTCCGCAGCGGTGCGAAGAGATTGGGAGATGTTATCCCATTGCTCGTTAATGTCGGGGCGATGAGAAGTTGCTTGCCTTAGCAGGATCGAGAGTCGAGATTGAAAATTCTCAGCTGTCCGTTGCGATTGCAGCTTTTCGACGTCGAACTTTCGTTGCGCTACTTGTTGAGCGTTCTTCATTGCAGAGAGGCGCATGCGGACCTTAGCTGCAACAAGGTAATGATCCGAGTCAACGCTTGCTCCTCGGATAGGACGAACATCAAGCACGCTCGAAGCGTATCTCGCGTCTATCACAACGTGATCAATTTGGTTTCGCGTTTTTTGATCAGGGGACACCCAAGTTGCTTGGTGGATGCTTCGGTGTTGGAACCTGGTGCTACTTACTACCATGTTTCGCGCCGCGGCGAAGTCGATCAGCCTCTCTCCGTTGCCGGAGGTATTTTTATGAAGGCTGAAGTTTCCGACTGTTGGACCAAAAATTCCTTCTTTGCCCACCTTAGCGTTAAAATCGCCAATCACAATTTTTACATCGTGGCGGGGGCAGCACTCGTATGCTTCCTCCAAGCGCTCGTAAAATTCATCCTTGGTCCCATCATCCTTCTCCTCCGTCGGGGCGTGCGCACAAATCAAGCTGATCTTATTAAGTTTAGCTTTGATGCGGATTGTGGCAATTCGTTCACTGATGGGGGTGAACCTGGAGACAAGATCTCGCAGTCTCCGCCCAACCACAAATCCAACACCAAATTTGTGCGCCGTCTCATGGCAGCTGTAGTAAACGTCGCACGATGAATATTTTTTGCATCCATGTCCCGTCCATCGCATTTCCTGGACTGCAGTGATGTCAGCCTTATACTTATTTAGGACATCCAGCAGTTGGATAGAGGCACCTTCCCTATAAAGGGTCCGGACATTCCAGGTGCATATCCGTAAATCGTAGTCCTTGTTTCGTTTGCGTGGGTCGTCAATGTGTGGGGAGGTCATTATCCGAGGCTGTTTCGATCTTTTCATTGGACTTGTATTTTACATGGTGGGTCCCAAACCCAACGCATAACCCATTGCTGGGGGTAAAAAGTTTGGGTTCATTTATATAGCGAGCCGCTTGCTTCAAGACAGACGCCCGCTTGCAGCCGCACCTCCTGGTGAACAGACGCTGCAGACTTTAGTGAACCCTTAAACCGAATATGTCGGAATGGCTCCACTAAAGCTCCCTCTCTATTAGCCGTGACCCAAGGCTCCACACGGGTTGGTTACCGCATCTCGCACTTGGGTTGCTCACGTTGCCCAGGGTGCACGAACGTGGACGTAAGAGTAGGAATTGAGTATAGCCGCGCAACTGTATCTGCATACCCAGAAGCACCACTGTACCCCATTGCAACTCATTGTCGCAAATTAATTTTCTAAAATGACAGCGCTGAGATTTATATAACCTTAACTTTTCTATAATTTTGGAAAACTTATATATAAAAGTTAAAAAGTTAGACTTCGAATTCGTACAAATATCCAAGTGAACTATTTGCCTAACGTCATTTGGAGTTTCGGTAATTTTAAATTTTTTTTTTACTGGATTTCTATCAAATTTAACCCTGGAGCAAACTGAACAATTATTAATGTATTTTTGAATTAAACTTCTTTAATTTGGAAAGTAAATTTGTTTTTGAATAATTTTATAATTTTCACTAATTCCTGTATGTCCTGTCTCTTTTTTATGGTAATTATGGCTATACTTATGAGCTTCATCTTCGGATAAAATATGCTTGGCATGATAGGAGCAACGTACAAATTTAACATTTCCACATCCTTTGTATAACTCTAATATTTGGTTTTGTAAAATTGTATATTTATTATCATATAAGTCAGAATAAATACCAACAAGAACAATTTGCGTCTTGATTATATTTACTAATAATATAATAATTTTGGCGCGTACATAGTGTACATAGCTCAGCGTTTGGCCGAGCTTCTCCTACCATTTGTGGTGTGCGTCTTTATATTATATTATACCACAAATGGAGGGACCTATGTACAGTTTTGTGCCGACTCCGAACGGCAGATGTATTTAATGAGAAGCTTTTTCATGGCAGAAATACCCTCTGAGGTTTGCCATTGCCTGCCGAGGGGTGACCGATATTAGAAAAAACTTTTTCTATTATTAAGACTGACTGACTTAGATTCGACCCTCGAACACCCAAATTACTCTTTTTTCCTGTGAATGAATAGTGTCTATATCACCAACTTGGTAATTAAAAAGGAAATAACTATCAGAAACATTTAACGTATTGATTTCGTTTTTCTCCACATTTATTCTGCTTAAAAACTCAGCTACTTGATTATCTTTACCTTTGATGTAACTCATAGTTATATTGAATTCACTTAGTTTTATAATCCATCTGCTCAGTCTTGGATTCATACATTTACTCTGAGATTTAGCAAATCTCAAATTTATTACCATAAAGAAAGAATCAAAAATAATTAGTTGCCCAAACCATTGCCAATAGTTCTTTCTCTGTTGATGGATAATTCTTTTCATGGTCATTGAGAGTCCTACTAGCATAACAAATCGAATGTTTGTCTTGCTGCAAAAAAGAGCCTAAAGCGTTATTACCAGCTTTAGTGATAAGCTGAAAAGGCTTGTTGGCATGGGGTAGGCTATGATTGAATAAGCTCTTATGAATTTTCTATAATATCCAGTTATGCTAAGAAATGATTTAATTTTTTTTACTGTTCGAGGTAATTTAAATTATTTTTATCCAAATCTTAAAAAGATAATCAACAGATTTATTAACAAATGCGATTAATGTAACGAGAACAAATACACAAGAAAACCGTTCAAGAAATTGTTTAATTATACTGAAACTCCCAGCAGCCATAATTAAATAGTACATGTGGATGTGTTTTATTGTTTTCGAAATTGCTTTTTGACCACTATTGATAGATTTACCAAGCTAGCTTCCGTGCATAAATTGCCCGATAGAAATATGATCACAATTAAAATCAAACTACAGGAAAGATTCGCATGGCTAGGAAAACCTAAAAAAATGATAATGGACCACGAGTTTAATAACTCATTTATAAGATTATTCTGCCGCGAAAATAGTATAATTCCCCACTTTACTACTCCAAACAGTCATACGGGTAATGCAGACATCGAAAGACTGCATTCCACGATATTAGAACACATACGTATTTTAAAACACACGGACAACACATTGGAGACAGAGGAAAGTATGTTAAAAGCCATTGGTTACTATAACAATTCTGTACATATGTATGTACATAGTTCAACCAATGTGAAACCAATGGATATTATTAACAAAAATGATATTGATTTCGAAAAAATTAAAAATTATGCGTACCAAAAGAAAAAACAAACTATGGACAATATTAATACAAAAAAGGAAAAAATCCCAAATTTTGACAACGACAAAATTTACATTAAAAACCCTCTTGCTAACAGAAACAAAACTGCCAAAAGATTCACAAAACTGCCTAAAAGTTATCCAAACAAAATTGACATAGCCCAAATCAAAAGGCCACATAAAAACTTGTAAATAAAATTATTACTATACTATGTATGTATGTACATATATAGGTATTATATACGAAAAAAAAAAATATAGTTTAACATTGTTACTTAACAATAATATTTTCAAATAGCTCAAACCAAAAGGCCACATAAAAGACTGTAAATGTTGGCACTGTTATTTTACAATATTATTATACCCGAGCGTACTTGTACACAAGGGTATTATAACTTTGTTCGCATAACGGTTGTTTGTAACAGCAAGAAATAATCCAGATAGATATAGACATACATATACTAAAATGATCAGTATGAAAAGAGGAATCGATTTAGCCCTGACTGTCCGTCCGTCCGTCCGTCTGCCCGTGGTTACAATAACTTGAGTAAAAATTGTGATATCTCAATGAAATTTGGTATATAGATTGCCATTTGGACAGTGTAGGTTGGTATTGAAAATATTATATTGAAATATAACGGCAGTTTTTGAAAAATGCAAAAACTCCGTTTTCTCAGTATCTATTACAGCAAATTAAGTGAAATTTGGTATTTGGAGCAATTTTGAACTCAGAAACTAGGCAGTTATGAAATTTTGAAAAATGGGCGTTGCCACGCCCTCTTATTAAAAACTTTCCGTATCTCAGTAACAGTGTAAGGTATCGTTACAAAATTTGGTGGGCATATTTCCCTTAATATGGCTATTATTATCGTAGAAAATTTTTGAGATCGGATCATAACCACGCCCACCTCCCATATAACGGAAGTTTTGGAAAATGTAAAAACTTTGAAATCAGACTATAACCACGCCCACCTTCTATATAACGGAAAATTTGAGAAATGCAAAAACTCCGTTTTTTCTTTATCCATTAAAGCAAACTGAGTGAAATTTGGTATTTGGGGTGATTTTACTTTACACTGTATATTTATAAAGTTTTGATAAATAGGCGTTGCCACGCCCACTTATAAATAAATGTCTGTAAATCAATAAGGGTGTTAGTTATCGCCACAAAACTTGGTATACATATTTTTCTTGACAGCAGTCTTACTATGGTCAAATTTTTTTGAAATCGGACCATAACCACACGAACCTTCCGTATAACGGAAGTTTCGAAAAATGCCCACTTATGCTAAAATGTCTGTATTTTCAATAAAAGTTTTAGGTATCATTACTGAATTTGCTGAACATATTGCCCTTGATATCAATAGCATTACCGCCAAAAAAATTTGAAATCGGATTAAAATCACGCCCAACTTCCATATGACGAAAGTTTTTAAAAATGTTTTTTGGTATCAGTATACCCACTTATGTTTCCAATTGTAATGAAACTCTATCAAACTCCGTTCAAGCAATGAATATAAACGACGTCTACCTCTCATAAGATTTCATATAATCTGAAAATGCAATATTTCAGTAACACTAATACCAAAATTGTTTTATATCGGCTTTTATACAAATTTGGAAATGGGCGTGGTTCCGTCCATACCATAAAACATCGCGAGTTCGCCCGAATTTAGCTTTTCTTACTTGTTTTGAATGAGACTGAGCGCAGTATTCTCAGCTATCTGTACACTCATTCAGCCATCGCGTTTTCTGTGAGCAGAATGCGTAGAATGTTGCGCTAACGTGTGAATGTGTTAAAACGGCCAATGACTACATTCATGCAGACGTCTATTAGGTGTGTATACAAATGCGGACAACCTAAATGTGGATTTAGCAGAAATACTTATGCTAATTAACATAAGGGAAATCATTACTGAGTCAAACCATGTCAAGTGAGCCCAGAAATTTCCACTATATAACCGATTTTGAAAATAAACATATGATTGCATAGAGGGCATGACGCATAGTTCATGATATGAATATTTCATTACAGCTCCACGTTTTGTTTATGTTATCGACTATTAAACTTTTATGCACGAAAAATTTGTAAAATTATTTTCTCAAAAAGTACTGCAGATAATTGAATGAAATTTTGCAATAATCTGTGAACAGAATTTTCCTCCCTCAATCCAATTCAGAGATATCGAATTTTGAGTCACGCGGTGCAGCGAGCCGCGCGCGCTTGGCTACCGGCATTTCGGCTATAGGTAATATTGGGGGTTGAAACGTGTTGGAAATGTAAGTTTGGGACGTTACCAAATGAGGCACATGTTTAATTGAAGCCGTATGGAATTTCTTTGCGACATCTCATGGAAAGGGAGCTTTCGACGGGGTAGGAGGGGCTTTAAAAAGGCTCGCGCGTAAACATATGTATACGAAATGCTAAAAATCTTTTCGAATGGGCGACAAATGCTTTTAAAGCCATTTATTTCGAATTCTGCTCCGAAGAGGATCATGATGCACATACCAAAAAATTCGAAAAGAGCTTAGGTAATTCAATTTTGTTTTAGCAATAAACTATAAATTATTATCTAAATTTCTTGTATTAATTAGTCCGTCATGTTATGTTTTTCTTTCAACATTTGAACTATGAATATTTTCTAAATTATTTATCTTAAACTTAGGTTCTTCCTTATGTCTTAATGCTCTATAATTTTTTATATATCCTTGGTTACGATCATCTTTATACATTTCTCTTATTCTGTAACTGCTTTTCCTAGAGATTATATTATCATAAATAATTTCTTTATTACAATTTCCAAACTCAACATTAAACGGTTTCTCCTTTGTTACTGAATGATAGCTATTGTTGTACAATTTAATCCCTTACTAATCTTGTCCTTAATGTTTAATGTCTTATATTCTACAGAGAGCATTCGAATTTTTTTACTAATAGTACTATGCAACCTATCGATATCAGCATTTCCTGTATGATTATTAGTTTTAACAAAATTAAACTTATATTTTCATTTCTTAAAATCTCTTTAATCTTTACACTTTTCAACTCATTGTCGCAAATTAATTTTCTAAAATGACAACGCTGAGATTTATATAACCTTAACTTTTCTATAATTTTGGAAAACTTATATATAAAAGTTAAAAAGTTAGACTTCGAATTCGTATAAATATCCAAGTGAACTATTTGCCTAACGTCATTTGGAGTTTCGGTAATTTATATTTTTCTTTGACTGGATTTCTATCAAATTTAACCCTGAAGCAAACTGAACAATTATTAATGTATTTTTTAATTAAATTTCTTTAATTTGGAAAGTAAATTTGTTTTTGGATAGTTTTATAATTTTCACTAATTCCTGTATGTCCTGTCTCTTTTTTATGGTAATTATGGCTATACTTATGAGCTTCATCTTCGGATAAAATATGCTTGGCATGATAGGAGCAACGTACAAATTTAACATTTCCACATCCTTTGTATAACTCTAATATTTGGTGTTGTAAAATTGTATATTTATTATCATATAAGTCAGAATAAATACCAACAAAAATAATTTGCGTCTTGAATATATTTACTAATAATATAATAATTTTGGCGCGTACATAGTGTACATAGCTCAGCGTTTGGCCGAGCTTCTCCTACCATTTGTGGTGTGCGTCTTTATATTATATTATACCACAAATGGAGAGACCTATGTACAGTTTTGTGCCGACTCCGAACGGCAGATGTATTTAATGAGAAGCTTTTTCATGGCAGAAATACCCTCTGAGGTTTGCCATTGCCTGCCGAGGGGTGACCGATATTAGAAAAAACTTGTTCTATTATTAAGACTGACTGACTTAGATTCGACCCTCGAACACCCAAATTACTCTTTTTTCCTGTGAATGAATAGTGTCTATATCACCAACTTGGTAATTAAAAAGGGAATTACTATCAGAAACATTTAACGTATTGATTTCGTTTTTCTCCACATTTATTCTGCTTAAAAACTCAGCTACTTGATTATCTTTACCTTTGATGTAACTCATAGTTATATTGAATTCACTTAGTTTTATAATCCATCTGCTCAGTCTTGGATTCATACATTTACTCTGAGATTTAGCAAAAAGCCATTTTAATGGTTGGTTATCTGACGAAATCTCAAATTTTTTACCATAAAGAAAGAATCAAAAATAATTAGTTGCCCAAACCATTGCCAATAGTTCTTTCTCTGTTGATGCATAATTCTTTTCATGGTCATTGAGAGTCCTACTAGCATAACAAATCGAATGTTTGTCTTGCTGCAAAACAGAGCCTAAAGCGTTATTACCAGCTTTAGTGATAAGCTGAAAAGGCTTGTTGGCATGGGGTAGGCTATGATTGAATAAGCTCTGATGAATTTTCTATAATATCCAGTTAAAATTAAAAATTATGCGTACCAAAAGAAAAAACAAACTATGGACAATATTAATACAAAAACGGAAAAAATCCCAAATTTGGACAACGACAAAATTTACATTAAAAACCCTCTTGCTAACAGAAACAAAACTGCCAAAAGATTCACAAAACTGCCTAAAAGTTATCCAAATAAAATTGACATAGCCCAAATCAAAAGGCCACATAAAAACTTGTAAATAAAATTATAACTATACTATGTATGTATATAGGTATTATATACGAAAAAAAAAATATAGTTTAACATTGTTACTTAACAATAATATTTTCAAATAGCTCAAACCAAAAGGCCACATAAAAGACTGTAAATGTTGGCACTGTTATTTACAATATTGTCATACCCGAGCGTACTTGTACACAAGGGTATTATAACTTTGTTCGCATAACGGTTGTTTGTAACAGCAAGAAATAATCGAGATAGATATAGACTTACATATACTAAAATGATCAGTATGAAAAGAGGAATCGATTTAGCCCTGACTGTCCGTCCGTCCGTCCGTCTGCCCGTGGTTACAATAACTTGAGTAAAAATTGTGATATCTCAATGAAATTTGGTATATAGATTGCCCTTTGGACAGTGTAGGTTGGTATTGAAAATATTATATTGAAATATAACGGAAGTTTTTGAAAAATGCAAAAACTCCGTTTTCTCAGTATCTATTACAGCAAATTGAGTGAAATTTGGTATTTGGAGAAATTTTGAACTCAGAAATTAGGCAGTTATGAAATTTTGAAAAATGGGCGTTGCCACGCCCTCTTATTATAAAGTTTCCGTATCTCAGTAACAGTGTAAGGTATCGTCACAAAATTTGGTGGGCATATTTCCCTTGATATCGCTATTATTATCGTAGAAAATTTTTGAAATCGGATCATAACTACGCCCACCTCCCATATAACGGAAATTTTGGAAAATGCAAAAACTTAGTTTTTTCGGTATCTATTAAACGGAATTGTGTGAAATTCGGTACTTGGAGCGATTTTGAACTAAGAAAATAGGTATTTATGAAATTGTGAAAAATGGACGTTGCCACGCCCACTTATGAAAAAAATACTGTATCTCAATAACGGCGTAAGGTATCGTCACTAAATTTCGTGAGCATATTGTCCTTGATATCACTAACATCACCATCAAAAGCTGAAAAGGCTTGTTGGCATGGGGTAGGCTATGATTGAATAAGCTCTGATGAATTTTCTATAATATCCAGTTATGCTAAGAAATGATTTAATTTGTTTTACTGTTCGAGGTAATTTAAATTATTTTTATCCAAATCTTAAAAAGATAATCAACAGATTTATTAACAAATGCGATTAATGTAGCGAGAACAAATACACATGAAAACCGTTCAAGAAATTGTTTAATTATACTGAAACTCCCAGCAGCCATTATGAAATAGTACATGTGGATGTGTTTTATTGTTTTCGAAATTGCTTTTTGACCACTATTGATAGATTTACCAAGCTAGCTTCCGTGCATAAATTGCCCGATAGAAATATGATCACAATTAAAATCAAACTACAGGAAAGATTCGCATGGCTAGGAAAACCTAAAAAAATGATAATGGACAACGAGTTTAATAACTCATTTATAAGATTATTCTGCCGCATAAATAGTATAATTCCCCACTTAACTACTCCAAACAGTCATACGGGTAATGCAGACATCGAAAGACTGCATTCCACGATATTAGAACACATACGTATTTTAAAACACACGGACAACACATTGGAAACAGAGGAAAGTATGTTAAAAGCCATTGGTTACTATAACAATTCTGTACATACATACATAGTTCAACCAATGTGAAACCAATGGATTTTATTAACAAAAATGATATTGATTTCGAAAAAATTAAAAATTATGCGTACTAAAAGAAAAAACAAACTATGGACAATATTAATACAAAAAAGGAAAAAATCCCAAATTTTGACAACGACAAAATTTACATTAAAAACCCTCTTGCTAACAGAAACAAAACTGCCAAAAGATTCACAAAACTGCCTAAAAGTTATCCAAACAAAATTGACATAGCCCAAATCAAAAGGCCACATAAAAACTTGTAAATAAAATTATAACTATACTATCAGCTCTATTCTGTGCACTTGGCAAATTCAACATCTTGCTTATTTATCAAGATTGACAATTTATTAAGATTTTTCTATTCTATGTCAAAAATAAAAAGCTCTTTCTTGATAAACTGTCAAATGCTCTTGACAAATAAAACATCTGTTTTACTCTTTGTGCATAGTTGTGAAAATTAATTTATTAGAAGGAAGAAGATATTTTACTTTTATTGTTATTGTTAGACGAAGAAGAAAATTGCGAAAATAGAGATCGCACGCGTTACTTAAGAAGTTTACGAGATGCTAGTGATCCATTTTCGTTGAGTGATAACACGTTTATGCAAAATTTTCGTTTGACACGTGAAACGTCTGGTCTTGTTTTGACTCCCTATAAATTAAATTTAATAATAAGTTACATATTATTTTACAAATTAATGAATAATATGTGAAATACCTACGATGTAGAAGAATCTATTTCGTGAATAATATAAAGTAAACAGAAATCAGCTTTTTCTGCTGCATTATATTGTTCACCACACATGTGGGCAAAAGCCCTGCAGGTTGCCACAGAATAACAAAGAGCTTCTTGCTTGATAAAAATCTTGATAAATTATCAATATTTTGTTAATTTGTCAAGTGCACAGAATAGAGCTGTATGTATGCATATAGGTATTATATACGAAAAAAAAAATATAGTTTAACATTGTTACTTAACAATAATATTTTCAAATAGCTCAAACCAAAAGGCCACATAAAAGACTGTAAATGTTGGCACTGTTATTTTACAATATTGTTATACCCGAGCGTACATGTACACAAGCGTATTATAACTTTGTTCGCATAACGGTTGTTTGTAACAGCAAGAAATAATCGAGATAGATATAGACATACATATACTAAAATGCTCAGTATGAAAAGAGGAATCGATTTAGCCCTGACTGTCCCTCCGTCCGTCCGTCCGTCCGTCTGCCCGTGGTTACAATAACTTGAGTAAAAATTTTGATATCTCAATAAAATTTGGTATATAGATTGCCCTTTGGACAGTGTAGGTTGGTATTGAAAATATTATATTGAAATATAACGGAAGTTTTTGAAAAATGCAAAAACTCCGTTTTCTCAGTATCTATTACAGCAAATTGAGTGAAATTTGGTATTTGGAACAATTTTGAACTCAGAAATTAGGCATTTATGAAATTTTGAAAAATGGGCGTTGCCACGCCCCCTTATTAAAAAGTTTCCGTATCTCAGTAACAGTGTAAGGTATCGTCACAAAATTTGGTGGGCATATTTCCCTTGATATCGCTATTATTATCGTAGAAAATTTTTGAAATCAGACCATTACCACGCCCACCTTCTATATAACAGAAAATTTGAGAAATGCAAAAACTCCGTTTTTTCTTTATCCATTAAAGCAAACTGAGTGGAATTTGGTATTTGGGGTGATTTTAATTAAGGAAACTGTATATTTATAAAGTTTTGATAAATAGGCGTTGCCACGCCCACTTATAAAAAAATGTCTGTATCTCAATAAGGGTGTTAGTTATCGTCACAAAACTTGGTATACATATTTTCCTTGACAGCAGTCTTACTATGGTCAAATATTTTTGAAATCGGACCATAACCACACGAACCTTCCGTATAACGGAAGTTTCGAAAAATGCTCACTTATGCTAAAATGTCTGTATTTTCAATAATAGTGCTAGGTATCATTACTAAATTTGCTGAACATATTGCCCTTGATATCAATAGCATTACGCCAAAAAAATTTGAAATCGGATTAAAATCACACCCAACTTCCATATAACGAAAGTTTTTAAAAATGTTTTTTGGTATCAGTATACCCACTTATGTTTCCAATTGTTATGAAACTCTATCAAACTCCGTTCAAGCAATGAATATAAACGACGTCTACCTCTCATAAGATTTCATATAATCTGAAAATGCAATATTTCAGTAACACTAATACCAAAATTGTTTATATTGGCTTTTATACAAATTTGGAAATAGGCGTGGTTCCGTCCATACCATAAAACATCGCGAGGGTATATAAAATTCGGTTTCTTCCGAAATTAGCTTTTCTTACTTGTTTTGAATGAGACTGAGCGCAGTATTCTCAGCTATCTGTACACTCATTCAGTCATCGCGCTTGCTGTGAGCCCAGAAATTTCCACTATTTAACCGATTTTGAAAATAAACATATGATTGCATAGAGGGCATGACGCATAGTTCATGATATGAATATTTCATTACAGCTCCACGTTTTGTTATCGACTATTAAACTTTTATGCACGAAAAAGTTGTAAAATTATTTTCTCAAAAAGTACTGCAGATAATTGAATGAAATTTTGCAATAATCTGTGAACAGAATTTTCCTCCCTCAATCCAATTCAGAGATATCGAATTTTGAGTCACGCGGTGCAGCGAGCCGCGCGCGAGTTAATATCGTTCACACGATATGAGGTATCGTAAGACTCTGTCTTGGTTTTGTTGAAGGCGCTCTTTGATGCCAGGATACCCCTTTTGGTTGAAGAACACGTCCTCGGGTTTCTCGTTGGTCACTGAATGGATTGTCTTATTGTATTGTCGGACTGCTTCGTATATCTGTTCGTCAGGTGCTGAACTGTGTTGGTGTGCCAAGACTTCCGCGAGTTCGATTATCGTGCTATGCGTACGTTCGACTTGCCCGTTTGTTGTAGAATGAAAGGCAGGAGTTTTGGTGTGTGTTATTTGTAGTCGTTTGTAAATTTGTTGTGCACATATGCTAGTGAGTGTTGACTCGTTATCAGTCATTACAAACTTTGCGTTTGGGTATATTTGTGAGAGAATCTCGTCAACGTATTTGTATGTATCTTTCTTTGAGGGTATTTGTCTCAAATGGCAAAATTTTGAATATTTGTCGGTTGAGCTAATGTATATGTTATTGCTCATATAAAATAAGTCTAAGTGTATGCATTCGCCTACCTTGTTTGGTATTGGTGCTGAACCTATTGGTTGTTTATTTGGTCGGCGTTCATACTTGTTGGTAAGACATATTTCGCAGTCTTGTACTTCTTTTTTACAAGCGTCACGGATGTTCGGCCAGTAATATCTGAGTGAAATTTCCTGCGCGTTATTTTTATAATTTCTGTGAGCACGTCTGTGTGTGTCTTGTATGATTTGTTTTTGTTGTTCGGTTTCGGTGATGTCGTCTACCATTTTTTGGGCTAATACGATTGATACGGTCGGAAATGTGTCAATAATGTCGTTTTCGACGTAAAATAATATTTGCTCGTCTATTTGAAGAGCGTTAGTTACCTTTGGTCTAATTATATTTTTTAGTCTGTCCAGTAATTCAGCTTTGGTGTTAAAGAAAAGTGTATGTCGACTGTTAGAAAAAATATTTTGTGATGATATTTCGATTAGGTTCGCATCTGATTGTTTTATAACAATTTGATTTTTAAAGCAGTTTAATGGTTGCTTTACTCGTTTGAGTTTTTGTGTTGGTGAGCTTTGTGCCGAATGTTGGGAGTCATCCGAATTTGATGTGTTGTTTATTTGCTGGCGAGAAAGTGCATCAGCGACAACGTTCTGGTGTCCAGGTTTGTAAACAAGTTTTGCGCCGTATTCTTCGATGAAATTCTTCCATCTTTTTAATTTTGTATTGGGGTTTTTTTCCGATATGGAGAAGATTAAAGATTGATGGTCAGTGTAAATAGTCAAATCCGCTATACCATATAAGTAGTTGCGGAGTTTCTGTAATGCCCACACAATTGCGAGTAACTCTTTCTCATTTGTAGAGTAGTTCTGTTCTGTTTGGCTGAGTGTTCGTGAAATAAATGATATGGGTTTTTTATTTTGGGATAATACAGCTCCTATAGCGTAATTGCTAGCGTCCGTGGTTAATTCAAAAGGTTTATCAAAATTTGGTTGGAAGAGTTCAACCTGGGTTTGCAGTTCTTCTTTTATTTTGTTTAGTGCTTCTAGTGCAGGTTCGTCTAAGGAGATTTTTATTTTTGCACTTTGATTTTTTGATATGCCACCGTTGTCTCCTCTGAGGAACGTAGTGAGTGGCTTGACGATGGCTGCAAAATTTTGTATAAATTTTCGATAATAACTGGCGAGACCTAGAAAGGATCTGAGTTCCCTCAGCGATTTGGGAATAGGAAAATCTTTAATAGTTTGTATTTTTATAGGGTCAACAGTTATCCGGTTATATTTTATTATGTGTCCTAAGTATTCTACAGAGTCATGAAAGAAGTGTGATTTCTCATTCGAAATCTTCATGTTGGCTTGGTGAAGTGCGTTTATAATTATGCGGATATGTTCGATATGTTCTTCGGGAGAGGAAGAATAAATGAGAACATCGTCTATATAAACGTAAGCGAACTTCCCGATATATGGTCTAAGAATATCGTCCACGCATCTTTGAAAAATGGATGGGGCATTTTTCAGGCCGAACGGCATACGAAGGAATTCGTACTTAGCTCCATTTACACTAAAGGCCGTTTTTTCTCTGTCAGATTCATTAATAAGGATCTGATGGAAGCCAGACTCTAAATCTAAAGTAGTAAATACCTTTGCATTACCTAAATTCTGTATGGTCATAGCCACATCAGGTATGGGGTATCTATCTGTGATAGTTTGAGCGTTTAGCTTCTGAAAGTCTACGACCATTCTGCGCTTAGGTTTCCCTTGTTCATCGGTACCTTTTTTAGCGACAGTCCAAATGGGTGAGTTGTAAGGACTTTTGCTGTGTTGAATTATTTCGTTTTCTAGAAGTTTATTGATTTCTTTGTTAATAAACTCATTATCCGACATAGGGTACGGATATTGCTTTGTCCAAATAGGATCTTCGGAATTCGTCCTAATGGTGGCTTGTATCGTGGTAGTAAATGGTAGTATGGCGTTAGTACTTTCATTTTTTTGTATTATTTCGGCGATTTCCGCCCTGAATTTTTCATTATTAATTGTATAATTTATTCTCTGTACAGAGTCACTTTCTTTCTTGGCCCTATATTTATAACTGAGCTTGTACTCGAAAAGGTTGACCTCTGCTTTGATTGCTCTGAGCCCCTGTTCGCCCAGAAGCATATCAAATTCTTCTAATGCATCTGTTTCAAAAAATGTGAGATTATGTTCTAATAATGTTATTATTTTTTTTGATTTGGTTATTGAGTGACCATGAAGAGTTTTTACTTTTACAGGTTTAATTTGAATAGGCTTACCGATATTGCATTTTGTACTTATATAGTTATTTGTTGCTCCAGTGTCGATGAGGATGTTTATAGTTTTGCCTGTATCCCTGCAGTGGCGTTGCAGACACGGCAAATCGTTCATACGCCTAAAAAAGCACTGCCGGTCTCGTATTCATCATCATCGTTATGTTCTGGTGCAAGCGATTGCAGTTCTTCGTCGCGTGTTTGGTTTACCCGCTGTACCTTCTGTTGTGTGTTGAAGTTGCGAGATGAAGGATTTCGTTCTCTCTTCTGTGGTTCTCCTCTGAATGGGTTATTTGGAGGTAGCCCTTGGTTTTGGCGGTTATAGCTGTTTTGTGGGGGTGCAGGATGGTTTCTGTTGAAGTTTGTAGATCTCATGTATTGGTGTGATTGATCTACTTCCATTGGTTGTTGCTGTTGCCTGGGTGCATTTTGTGTATATTGCACTCGCACGTCTGGTCTGTATCTTCGTGGGTCCTCGTGATATCTTCTGTTCTGAGGAGGTTGATGCTGCGGTGTATTGTTCGGTCTAAGGTGATGGTATTGCGGAACATCGAATTGTGAGTTCACGTTATCGTGATATATTGTGCTTGCGATAGCGTAGGCGGTCTCTAAATCTCTTGGGTTGTGGCTATAGAGGGTGCCGCTGGTATACTTGCTGTTTAATCCGAGAATAAATGTCCTGACGGCTTCCTGATTTGCATATTGTTGCATATCAGAAGGGGATGTTGAGTTCTCCATCTCGATTTTCGTGAGTGCGAGGTTTAATGCCTTGTTGACTTCACAATGGAATTCTGCTAATGTCCTTTTACCTTGCGTTATTTTCTTCATTTCTTCCAGTAAGACATATAGAGGTCTCTGGTCCGCATAAGTGTAATCGAGGCGGTTAATTATTGAATAAAAATTGAACTTTGTATCGTGGTTGATTAGAATATCTGCTGCCTCTCCTTGAATTTTTGAGTGTACAATCGAGAGTGCCGTGTAGTATGTGGGTGTTGTAGTGTATTCCCTTATATTCTCCATGTGTATCCAAGCACGTTTCCTCCATGATCTATATTGATTCCTATCGCCTGTGAAGTTGGGTAACGTTTTGAATATTTCCAAGTTTATTTGCGATTGATCCGTGATGTTTGGTGTACATTCTACATGTTGATCTGTCGTAGTGAAAGTCTGGGTTTGTTGTGCTTCCAGGGTATTTACTTTTAATTGTGTATTGTTTAGAGCCTGTGTGAGGAGTTCTACCTGTGCTCGTAGAGTTGCGATGTCCTGAGCCATTGTATCGTCTTGTGGTATTGGGCGCAGAGAGTTGAAAATTTGTTGGCGTTTATCGCGTGAGTCCAGGGTGAAGGATTCTCTTTAAAATCAGGAATCTTTTATTTCACTTTTCACTTTTTTTTTCGGTTTAGGCTGCCTGCTATTTCAAGGTTTGCCTTTTTACGCGACTGGATAAACTTATTATATCTCACTTTTTTCAGAGGCTGGTTTTGTGCTTTTCTTCAAAGCCGTGGAATTTTTTATTTTATTATCCTGTAGTTTCGAGGATATTTGGCTGTAGTCAAGAGTTTAGACCGGTTGAGCCCCCAGTTAATATCGTTCACACCATATGAGTTTAAAAAAATATCTTTTATCGCTACGCCGAAATGCGTGCTCTTTATTGATCTTCTAAAAACTGTCTTACATTTTGAATTCTTAGTTCTATTTATACTATTGAGATGTGGTGGTAGTTATCGTAGTGGATTATTCCATTGTCAGTTGTTTGTTGTTTACGAGTGTAGATATCTATTGTTTGTAGTGATAGTGCATTTCTATTGTTCCAATGATTGTCCGTTGCTTATGTGCAGGTCAGTTGTTTGTTGTTTACATGCATTTCACTGTAATGCATGTTTATCTGTTGTTTACGTGTTGATAATGCATTTCTCGGTAATGCATGTTTATCTGTTGTTTACGTGTTGATAATGCATTTCTTGATAATGCATGTTTTGGTTGTGGAAACGTTGTGCCTTGTGATGACGTCATTAACTCGCGCTTGGCTACCGGCATTTCGGCTATAGGTAATATTGGGGGTTGAAACGTGTTGGAAATGTAAGTTTGGGACGTTACCAAATGAGGCACATTATGTTTAATTGAAGCCGTATGGAATTTCTTTGCGACATCTCATGGAAAGGGAGCTTTCGACGGGGTAGGAGGGGCTTTAAAAAGGCTCGCGCGTAAACATATGTATACGAAATGCTAAAAATCTTTTCGAATGGGCGACAAATGCTTTTAAAGCCATATATTTCGAATTCTGCTCCCAAGAGGATCATGATGCACATACCAAAAAATTCGAAAAGAGCTTAGGTAATTCAATTTTGTTTTAGCAATAAACTATAAATTATTATCTAAATTTCTTGTATTAATTAGTCCGTCATATTATGTTTTTCTTTTAACATTTGAACCATGAATATTTTCTAAATTATTTATCTTAAACTTAGGTTCTTCCTTATGTCTTAATGCTCTATAATTTTTTATATATCCTTGGTTACGATCATCTTTATACATTTCTCTTATTTATGTAACTGCTTTTTCTAGAGATTATATTATTATAAATAATTTCTTTATTACAATTTCCAAACTCAACATTAAACGGTTTCTCCTTTGTTACTGAATGATAGCTAGTGTTGTACAATTTAATCCCTTACTAATCTTGTCCTTAATGTTTAATGTCTTATATTCTACAGAGAGCATTCGAATTTTTTACTAATAGTACTATGCAACCTATCGATATCAGCATTTCCTGTATGATTATTAGGTTTAACAAAATTAAACTTATATTTTCATTTCTTAAAATCTCTTTAATCTTTACACTTTTCAACTCATTGTCGCAAATTAATTTTCTAAAATGACAATGCTGAGATTTATATAACCTTAACTTTTCTATAATTTTGGAAAACTTATATATAAAAGTTAAAAAGTTAGACTTCGAATTCGTATAAATATCCAAGTGAACTATTTGCCTAACGTCATTTGGAGTTTCGGTAATTTTAAATTTTTCTTTGACTGGATTTCTATCAAATTTAACCCTGAAGCAAACTGAACAATTATTAATGTATTTTTGAATTAAATTTCTTTAATTTGGAAAGTAAATTTGTTTTTGAATAATTTTATAATTTTCACTAATTCCTGTATGTCCTGTCTCTTTTTTATGGTAATTAAGGCTATACTTATGAGCTTCATCTTCGGATGAAATATGTTTGGCATGATAGGAGCAACGTACAAATTTAACATTTCCACATCCTTTGTATAACTCTAATATTTTGTTTTGTAAAATTGTATATTTATTATCATATAAGTCAGAATAAATACCAACAAGAATAATTTGCGTCTTGAATATATTTACTAATAATATAATAATTTTGGCGCGTACACTATATAGCTCAGTGTTGGCCGAGCTTCTCCTACCATTTGTGGTGTGCGTCTTTATATTATATTATACCACAAATGGAGGGACCTATGTACAGTTTTGTGCCGACTCCGAACGGCAGATGTATTTAATGAGAAGCTTTTTCATGGCAGAAATACCCTCTGAGGTTTGCCATTGCCTGCCGAGGGGTGACCGATATTAGAAAAAACTTTTTCTATTATTAAGACTGACTGACTGAGATTCGACCCTCGAACACCCAAATTACTCTTTTTTCCTGTGAATGAATAGTGTCTATATCACCAACTTGGTAATTAAAAAGGGAATTACTATCAGAAACATTTAACGTATTGATTTCGTTTTTCTCCACATTTATTCTGCTTAAAAACTCAGCTACTTGATTATCTTTACCTTTGATGTAACTCATAGTTATATTGAATTCACTTAGTTTTATAATCCATCTGCTCAGTCTTGGATTCATACATTTACTCTGAGATTTAGCAAAAAGCCTTTTTAATGGTTGGTTATCTGACGAAATCTCAAATGTTTTACCATAAGGAAAGAATCAAAAATAATTAGTTGCCCAAACCATTGCCAATAGTTCTTTCTCTGTCGATGCATAATTCTTGTCATGGTCATTGAGAGTCCTACTAGCATAACAAATCGAATGTTTGTCTTGCTGCAAAACAGAGCCTAAAGCGTTATTACCAGCTTCAGTGATAAGCTGAAAAGGCTTGTTGGCATGGGGTAGGCTATGATTGAATAAGCTCTGATGAATTTTCTATAATATCCAGTTATGCTAAGAAATGATTTAATTTGTTTTACTGTTCGAGGTAATTTAAATTATTTTTATCCAAATCTTAAAAATATAATCAACAGAATTATTAACAAATGCGATTAATGTAACGAGAACAAATACACAAGAAAACCGTTCAAGAAATTGTTTAATTATACTGAAACTCCCAGCAGCCATAATGAAATAGTACATGTGGATGTGTTTTATTGTTTTCGAAATTGCTTTTTGACCACTATTGATAGATTTACCAAGCTAGCTTCCGTGCATAAATTGCCCGTTAGAAATATGATCACAATTAAAATCAAACTACAGGAAAGATTCGCATGGCTAGGAAAACCTAAAAAAATGATAATGGACAACGAGTTTAATAACTCATTTATAAGATTATTCTGCCGCGAAAATAGTATAATTCCCCACTTTACTACTCCAAACAGTCATACGGGTAATGCAGACATCGAAAGACTGCATTCCACGATATTAGAACACATACGTATTTTAAAACACACGGACAACACATTGGAGACAGAGGAAAGTATGTTAAAAGCCATTGGTTACTATAACAATTCTGTACATACATATGTATGTACATAGTTCAACCAATGTGAAACCAATGGATTTTATTAACAAAAATGATATTGATTTCGAAAAAATTAAAAATTATGCGTACCACAAGAAAAAACAAACTATGGACAATATTAATACAAAAAGGGAAAAAATCCCAAATTTTGACAACGACAAAATTTACATTAAAAACCTCCTTGCTAACAGAAACAAAACTGCCAAAAGATTCACAAAACTGCCTAAAAGTTATCCAAACAAAATTGACATAGCCCAAATCAAAAGGCCACATAAAAACTTGTAAATAAAATTATAACTATACTATGTATGTATATAGGAATTATATACGAAAAAAAAAAATATAGTTTAACATTGTTACTTAACAATAATATTTTCAAATAGCTCAAACCAAAAGGCCACATAAAAGACTGTAAATGTTGGCACTGTTATTTTACAATATTGTTATACCCGAGCGTACTTGTACACAAGGGTATTATAACTTAGGCGTTGCCACGCCCACTTATAAAAAAATGTCTTTATCTCAATAAGGGTGTTAGTTATCGCCACAAAACTTGGTATACATATTTTCCTTGACAGCAGTCTTACTATGGTCAAATATTTTTGAAATCCGACCATAACCACACGAACCTTCCGTATAACGGAAGTTTCGAAAAATGCTCACTTATGCTAAAATGTCTGTATTTTCAATAATAGTGCTAGGTATCATTACTAAATTTGCTGAACATATTGCCCTTGATATCAATAGCATTACCGCCAAAAAAATTTGAAATCGGATTAAAATCACGCCCAACTTCCATATAACGAAAGTTTTTAAAAATGTTTTTTGGTATCAGTATACCCACTTACATATGTTTCCAATTGTAATGAAACTCTATCAAACTCCGTTCAAGCAATGAATATAAACGACGTCTACCTCTCATAAGATTTCATATAATCTGAAAATGCAATATTTCAGTAACACTAATACCAAAATTGTTTTATATTGAACATAAAACATCGCGAGGGTATATAAAATTCGGTTTCGCCCGAATTTAGCTTTTCTTACTTGTTTTGAATGAGACTGAGCGCAGTATTCTCAGCTATCTGTACACTCATCCAGTCATCGCGCTTGCTGTGAGCAGAATGCGTAGAATGTTGCGCTTACGTGTGAATGTGTTAAAACGGCCAATGACTACATTCATGCAGACGTCTATTAGGTATGTATACAAATGCGGACAACCTAAATGTGGATTTAGCAGAAATACTTATGCTAATTAACATAAGGGAAATCATTACTGAGTCAAACCATGTCAAGTGAGCCCAGAAATTTCCACTATATAACCGATTTTGAAAATAAACATATGATTGCATAGAGGGCATGACGCATAGTTCATGATATGAATATTTCATTACAGCTCCACGTTTTGTTTTCGACTATTAAACTTTTATGCACGAAAAATGTTTAAAATTATTTTCTCAAAAAGTACTGCAGATAATTGAATGAAATTTTGCAATAATCTGTGAACAGAATTTTCCTCCCTCAATCCAATTCAGAGATATCGAATTTTGAGTCACGCGGTGCAGCGAGCCGCGCGCGCTTGGCTACCGGCATTTCGGCTATAGGTAATATTGGGGGTTAAAACGTGTTGGAAATGTAAGTTTGGGACGTTACCAAATGAGGCACATTATGTTTAATTGAAGCCGTATGGAATTTCTTTGCGACATCTCATGGAAAGGGAGCTTTCGACGGGGTAGGAGGGGCTTTAAAAAGGCTCGCGCGTAAACATATGTATACGAAATGCTAAAAATCTTTTCGAATGGGCGACAAATGCTTTTAAAGCCATATATTTCGAATTCTGCTCCCAAGAGGATCATGATGCACATACTAAAAAATTCGAAAAGAGCTTAGGTAATTCAATTTTGTTTTAGCAATAAACTATAAATTATTATCTAAATTTCTTGTATTAATTAGTCCGTCATATTATGTTTTTCTTTTAACATTTGAACCATGAATATTTTCTAAATTATTTATCTTAAACTTAGGTTCTTCCTTATGTCTTAATGCTCTATAATTTTTTATATATCCTTGGTTACGATCATCTTTATACATTTCTCTTATTTATGTAACTGCTTTTTCTAGAGATTATATTATCATAAATAATTTCTTTATTACAATTTCCAAACTCAACATTAAACGGTTTCTCCTTTGTTACTGAATGATAGCTATTGTTGTACAATTTAATCCCTTACTAATCTTGTCCTTAATGTTTAATGTCTTATATTCTACAGAGAGCATTCGAATTTTTTACTAATAGTACTATGCAACCTATCGATATCAGCATTTCCTGTATGATTATTAGGTTTAACAAAATTAAACTTATATTTTCATTTCTTAAAATCTCTTTAATCTTTACACTTTTCAACTCATTGTCGCAAATTAATTTTCTAAAATGACAATGCTGAGATTTATATAACCTTAACTTTTCTATAATTTTGGAAAACTTATATATAAAAGTTAAAAAGTTAGACTTCGAATTCGTATAAATATCCAAGTGAACTATTTGCCTAACGTCATTTGGAGTTTCGGTAATTTTAAATTTTTCTTTGACTGGATTTCTATCAAATTTAACCCTGAAGCAAACTGAACAATTATTAATGTATTTTTGAATTAAATTTCTTTAATTTGGAAAGTAAATTTGTTTTTGAATAATTTTATAATTTTCTCTAATTCCTGTGTGTCCTGTCTCTTTTTTATGGTAATTAAGGCTATACTTATGAGCTTCATCTTCGGATGAAATATGTTTAGCATGATAGGAGCAACGTACAAATTTAACATTTCCACATCCTTTGTATAACTCTAATATTTTGTTTTGTAAAATTGTATATTTATTATCATATAAGTCAGAATAAATACCAACAAGAATAATTTGCGTCTTGAATATATTTACTAATAATATAATAATTTTGGCGCGTACACTATATAGCTCAGTGTTGGCCGAGCTTCTCCTACCATTTGTGGTGTGCGTCTTTATATTATATTATACCACAAATGGAGGGACCTATGTACAGTTTTGTGCCGACTCCGAACGGCAGATGTATTTAATGAGAAGCTTTTTCATGGCAGAAATACCCTCTGAGGTTTGCCATTGCCTGCCGAGGGGTGACCGATATTAGAAAAAACTTTTTCTGTTATTAAGACTGACTGACTGAGATTCGACCCTCGAACACCCAAATTACACTTTTTTCCTGTGAATGAATAGTGTCTATATCACCAACTTGGTAATTAAAAAGGGAATTACTATCAGAAACATTTAATGTATTGATTTCGTTTTTCTCCACATTTATTCTGCTTAAAAACTCAGCTACTTGATTATCTTTACCTTTGATGTAACTCATAGTTATATTGAATTCACTTAGTTTTATAATCCATCTGCTCAGTCTTGGATTCATACATTTACTCTGAGATTTAGCAAAAAGCCATTTTAATGGTTGGTTATCTGACGAAATCTCAAATTTTTTACCATAAAGAAAGAATCAAAAATAATTAGTTGCCCAAACCATTGCCAATAGTTCTTTCTCTGTTGATGCATAATTCTTTTCATGGTCATTGAGAGTCCTACTAGCATAACAAATCGAATGTTTGTCTTGCTGCAAAACAGAGCCTAAAGCGTTATTACCAGCTTCAGTGATAAGCTGAAAAGGCTTGTTGGCATGGGGTAGGCTATGATTGAATAAGCTCTGATGAATTTTCTATAATATCCAGTTATGCTAAGAATGATTTAATTTGTTTTACTGTTCGAGGTAATTTAAATTATTTTTATCCAAATCTTAAAAAGATAATCAACAGAATTATTAACAAATGCGATTAATGTAACGAGAACAAATACACAAGAAAACCGTTCAAGAAATTGTTTAATTATACTGAAACTCCCAGCAGCCATAATGAAATAGTACATGTGGATGTGTTTTATTGTTTTCGAAATTGCTTTTTGACCACTATTGATAGATTTACCAAGCTAGCTTCCGTGCATAAATTGCCCGTCAGAAATATGATCACAATTAAAATCAAACTACAGGAAAGATTCGCATGGCTAGGAAAACCTAAAAAAATTAAAATGGACAACGAGTTTAATAACTCATTTATAAGATTATTCTGCCGCGAAAATAGTATAATTCCCCACTTTACTACTCCAAACAGTCATACGGGTAATGCAGACATCGAAAGACTGCATTCCACGATATTAGAACACATACGTATTTTAAAACACACGGACAACACATTGGAGACAGAGGAAAGTATGTTAAAAGCCATTGGTTACTATAACAATTCTGTACATATGTATGTACATAGTTCAACCAATGTGAAACCAATGGATTTTATTAACAAAAATGATATTGATTTCGAAAAAATTAAAAATTATGCGTACCACAAGAAAAAACAAACTATGGACAATATTAATACAAAAAGGGAAAAAATCCCAAATTTTGACAACGACAAAATTTACATTAAAAACCCTCTTGCTAACAGAAACAAAACTGCCAAAAGATTCACAAAACTGCCTAAAAGTTATCCAAACAAAATTGACATAGCCCAAATCAAAAGGCCACATAAAAACTTGTAAATAAAATTATAACTATACTATGTATGTATATAGGAATTATATACGAAAAAAAAAAATATAGTTTAACATTGTTACTTAACAATAATATTTTCAAATAGCTCAAACCAAAAGGCCACATAAAAGACTGTAAATGTTGGCACTGTTATTTTACAATATTGTTATACCCGAGCGTACTTGTACACAAGGGTATTATAACTTAGGCGTTGCCACGCCCACTTATAACAAAATGTCTGTATCTCAATAAGGGTGTTAGTTATCGCCACAAAACTTGGTATACATATTTTCCTTGACAGCAGTCTTACTATGGTCAAATTTTTTTGAAATCGGACCATAACCACACGAACCTTCCGTATAACGGAAGTTTCGAAAAATGCTCACTTATGCTAAAATGTCTGTATTTTCAATAATAGTGCTAGGTATCATTACTAAATTTGCTGAACATATTGCCCTTGATATCAATAGCATTACCGCCAAAAAAATTTGAAATCGGATTAAAATCACGCCCAACTTCCATATAACAAAAGTTTTTAAAAATGTTTTTTGGTATCAGTATACCCACTTACATATGTTTCCAATTGTAATGAAACTCTATCAAACTCCGTTTAAGCAATGAATATAAACGACGTCTACCTCTCATAAGATTTCATATAATCTGAAAATGCAATATTTCAGTAACACTAATACCAAAATTGTCTTATATTGAACATAAAACATCGCGAGGGTATATAAAATTCGGTTTCGCCCGAATTTAGCTTTTCTTACTTGTTTTGAATGAGACTGAGCGCAGTATTCTCAGCTATCTGTACACTCATTCAGTCATCGCGCTTGCTGTGAGCAGAATGCGTAGAATGTTGCGCTTACGTGTGAATGGGTTAAAACGGCCAATGACTACATTCATGCAGACGTCTTTTAGGTATGTATACAAATGCGGACAACCTAAATGTGGATTTAGCAGAAATACTTATGCTAATTAACATAAGGGAAATCATTACTGAGTCAAACCATGTCAAGTGAGCCCAGAAATTTCCACTATATAACCGATTTTGAAAATAAACATATGATTGCATAGAGGGCATGACGCATAGTTCATGATATGAATATTTCATTACAGCTCCACGTTTTGTTATCGACTATTAAACTTTTATGCACGAAAAATTTGTAAAATTATTTTCTCAAAAAGTACTGCAGATAATTGAATGAAATTTTGCAATAATCTGTGAACAGAATTTTCCTCCCTCAATCCAATTCAGAGATATCGAATTTTGAGTCACGCGGTTCAGCGAGCCGCGCGCGCTTGGCTACCGGCATTTCGGCTATAGGTAATATTGGGGGTTGAAACGTGTTGGAAATGTAAGTTTGGGACGTTACCAAATGAGGCACATTATGTTTAATTGAAGCCGTATGGAATTTCTTTGCGACATCTCATGGAAAGGGAGCTTTCGACGGGGTAGGAGGGGCTTTAAAAAGGCTCGCGCGTAAACATATGTATACGAAATGCTAAAAATCTTTTCGAATGGGCGACAAATGCTTTTAAAGCCATATGTTTCGAATTCTGCTCCCAAGAGGATCATGATGCACATACCAAAAAATTCGAAAAGAGCTTAGGTAATTCAATTTTGTTTTAGCAATAAACTATAAATTATTATCTAAATTTCATGTATTAATTAGTCCGTCATATTATGTTTTTCTTTTAACATTTGAACCATGAATATTTTCTAAATTATTTATCTTAAACTTAGGTTCTTCCTTATGTCTTAATCCTCTATAATTTTTTATATATCCTTGGTTACGATCATCTTTATACATTTCTCTTATTTATGTAACTGCTTTTTCTAGAGATTTTATTATTATAAATAATTTCTTTATTACAATTTCCAAACTCAACATTAAACGGTTTCTCCTTTGTTACTGAATGATAGCTATTGTTGTACAATTTAATCCCTTACTAATCTTGTCCTTAATGTTTAATGTCTTATATTCTACAGAGAGCATTCGAATTTTTTACTAATAGTACTATGCAACCTATCGATATCAGCATTTCCTGTATGATTATTAGGTTTAACAAAATTAAACTTTTTTTTTCATTTCTTAAAATCTCTTTAATCTTTACACTTTTCAACTCATTGTCGCAAATTAATTTTCTAAAATGACAATGCTGAGATTTATATAACCTTAACTTTTCTATAATTTTGGAAAACTTATATATAAAAGTTAAAAAGTTAGACTTCGAATTCGTATAAATATCCAAGTGAACTATTTGCCTAACGTCATTTGGAGTTCCGGTAATTTTAAATTTTTCTTTGACTGGATTTCTATCAAATTTAACCCTGAAGCAAACTGAACAATTATTAATGTATTTTTGAATTAAATTTCTTTAATTTGGAAAGTAAATTTGTTTTTGAATAATTTTATAATTTTCACTAATTCCTGTATGTCCTGTCTCTTTTTTATGGTAATTAAGGCTATACTTATGAGCTTCATCTTCGGATGAAATATGTTTGGCATGATAGGAGCAACGTACAAATTTAACATTTCCACATCCTTTGTATAACTCTAATATTTTGTTTTGTAAAATTGTATGTTTATTATCATATAAGTCAGAATAAATACCAACAAGAATAATTTGCGTCTTGAATATATTTACTAATAATATAATAATTTTGGCGCGTACACTATATAGCTCAGTGTTGGCCGAGCTTCTCCTACCATTTGTGGTGTGCGTCTTTATATTATATTATACCACAAATGGAGGGACCTATGTACAGTTTTGTGCCGACTCCGAACGGCAGATGTATTTAATGAGAAGCTTTTTCATGGCAGAAATACCCTCTGAGGTTTGCCATTGCCTGCCGAGGGGTGACCGATATTAGAAAAAACTTTTTCTATTATTAAGACTGACTGACTGAGATTCGACCCTCGAACACCCAAATTACTCTTTTTTCCTGTGAATGAATAGTGTCTATATCACCAACTTGGAAATTAAAAAGGGAATTACTATCAGAAACATTTAACGTATTGATTTCGTTTTTCTCCACATTTATTCTGCTTAAAAACTCAGCTACTTGATTATCTTTACCTTTGATGTAATTCATAGTTATATTGAATTCACTTAGTTTTATAATCCATCTGCTCAGTCTTGGATTCATACATTTACTCTGAGATTTAGCAAAAAGCCATTTTAATGGTTGGTTATCTGACGAAATCTCAAAATTTTTACCATAAAGAAAGAATCAAAAATAATTAGTTGCCCAAACCATTGCCAATAGTTCTTACTCTGTTGATGCATAATTCTTTTCATGGTCATTGAGAGTCCTACTAGCATAACAAATCGAATGTTTGTCTTGCTGCAAAACAGAGCCTAAAGCGTTATTACCAGCTTCAGTGATAAGCTGAAAAGGCTTGTTGGCATGGGGTAGGCTATGATTGAATAAGCTCTGATGAATTTTCTATAATATCCAGTTATGCTAAGAAATGATTTAATTTGTTTTACTGTTCGAGGTAATTTAAATTATTTTTATCCAAATCTTAAAAAGATAATCAACAGATTTATTAACAAATGCGATTAATGTAACGAGAACAAATACACAAGAAAACCGTTCAAGAAATTGTTTAATTATACTGAAACTCCCAGCAGCCATAATGAAATAGTACATGTGGATGTGTTTTATTGTTTTCGAAATTGCTTTTTGACCACTATTGATAGATTTACCAAGCTAGCTTCCGTGCATAAACTGCCCGTTAGAAATATGATCACAATTAAAATCAAACTACAGGAAAGATTCGCATGGCTAGGAAAACCTAAAAAAATGATAATGGACAACGAGTTTAATAACTCATTTATAAGATTATTCTGCCGCGAAAATAGTATAATTCCCCACTTTACTACTCCAAACAGTCATACGGGTAATGCAGACATCGAAAGACTGCATTCCACGATATTAGAACACATACGTATTTTAAAACACACGGACAACACATTGGAGACAGAGGAAAGTATGTTAAAAGCCATTGGTTACTATAACAATTCTGTACATATGTATGTACATAGTTCAACCAATGTGAAACCAATGGATTTTATTAACAAAAATGATATTGATTTCGGAAAATTTAAAAATTATGCGTACCACAAGAAAAAACAAACTATGGACAATATTAATACAAAAAGGGAAAAAATCCCAAATTTTGACAACGACAAAATTTACATTAAAAACCCTCTTGCTAACAGAAACAAAACTGCCAAAAGATTCACAAAACTGCCTAAAAGTTATCCAAACAAAATTGACATAGCCCAAATCAAAAGGCCATATAAAAACTTGTAAATAAAATTATAACTATACTATGTATGTATGTATATAGGAATTATATACGAAAAAAAAAAATATAGTTTAACATTGTTACTTAACAATAATATTTTCAAATAGCTCAAACCAAAAGGCCACATAAAAGACTGTAAATGTTGGCACTGTTATTTTACAATATTGTTATACCCGAGCGTACTTGTACACAAGGGTATTATAACTTAGGCGTTGCCACGCCCACTTATAAAAAAATGTCTGTATCTCAATAAGGGTGTTAGTTATCGCCACAAAACTTGGTATACATATTTTCCACACAGCAGTCTTACTATGGTCAAATTTTTTTGAAATCGGACCATAACCACACGAACCTTCCGTATAACGGAAGTTTCGAAAAATGCTCACTTATGCTAAAATGTCTGTATTTTCAATAATAGTGCTAGGTATCATTACTAAATTTGCTGAACATATTGCCCTTGATATCAATAGCATTACCGCCAAAAAAATTTGAAATCGGATTAAAATCACGCCCAACTTCCATATAACGAAAGTTTTTAAAAATGTTTTTTGGTATCAGTATACCCACTTACATATGTTTCCAATTGTAATGAAACTCTATCAAACTCCGTTCAAGCAATGAATATAAACGACGTCTACCTCTCATAAGATTTCATATAATCTGAAAATGCAATATTTCAGTAACACTAATACCAAAATTGTTTTATATTGAACATAAAACATCGCAAGGGTATATAAAATTCGGTTTCGCCCGAATTTAGCTTTTCTTACTTGTTTTGAATGAGACTGAGCGCAGTATTCTCAGCTATCTGTACACTCATTCAGTCATCGCGCTTGCTGTGAGCAGAATGCGTAGAATGTTGCGCTTACGTGTGAATGTGTTAAAACGGCCAATGACTACATTCATGCAGACGTCTATTAGGTATGTATACAAATGCGGACAACCTAAATGTGGATTTAGCAGAAATACTTATGCTATTTAACATAAGGGAAATCATTACTGAGTCAAACCATGTCAAGTGAGCCCAGAAATTTCCACTATATAACCGATTTTGAAAATAAACATATGATTGCATAGAGGCCATGACGCATAGTTCATGATATGAATATTTCATTACAGCTCCACGTTTTGTTATCGACTATTAAACTTTTATGCACGAAAAATTTTTAAAATTATTTTCTCAAAAAGTACTGCAGATAATTGAATGAAATTTTGCAATAATCAGAATTTTCCTCCCTCAATCCAATTCAGAGATATCGAATTTTGAGTCACGCGGTGCAGCGAGCCGCGCGCGCTTGGCTACCGGCCTTTCGGCTATAGGTAATATTGGGGGTTGAAACGTGTTGGAAATGTAAGTTTGGGACTTTACCAAATGAGGCACATTATGTTTAATTGAAGCCGTATGGAATTTCTTTGCGACATCTCATGGAAAGGGAGCTTTCGACGGGGTAGGAGGGGCTTTAAAAAGGCTCGCGCGTAAACATATGTATACGAAATGCTAAAAATCTTTTCGAATGGGCGACAAATGCTTTGAAAGCCATATATTTCGAATTCTGCTCCCAAGAGGATCATGATGCACATACCAAAAAATACGAAAAGAGCTTAGGTAATTCAATTTTGTTTTAGCAATAAACTATAAATTATTATCTAAATTTCATGTATTAATTAGTCCGTCATATTATGTTTTTCTTTTAACATTTGAACCATGAATATTATCTAAATTATTTATCTTAAACTTAGGTTCTTCCTTATGTCTTAATGCTCTATAATTTTTTATATATCCTTGGTTACGATCATCTTTATACATTTCTCTTATTTATGTAACTGCTTTTTCTAGAGATTATATTATCATAAATAATTTCTTTATTACAATTTCCAAACTCAACATTAAACGGTTTCTCCTTTGTTACTGAATGATAGCTATTGTTGTACAATTTAATCCCTTACTAATCTTGTCCTTAATGTTTAATGTCTTATATTCTACAGAGAGTGTTGAAGCCAAAAGCCTTCAATGGTTGGGAACTGCTGGTGGTTTTCCCGCACAGTGGGTCGCGACAAAGCTGCACCGCTGCTGGAAAGCAACCGGTGGTTTGTTTCGAAGTTGCAAACGATGAGAGGCGAGTCCCGCTGATCCGTTGAGTCTGCTATTCAGTCGTGATATCGAGACAGCGGAGTGCGGACTTGCCATCAGCGAATATAGGTAAATTATACATTAAAATACTCTTATAAAGTAACTATACCTAATTAAATCCATGCATATTTTCTTATGCATATATATGTACATATTTTCTTATGCATATATCTGTACATATGTTCATATCTATATGAAATAATATGAATAAATATTAAAAACTAATACCCCCATTTTATTATTCTTTGTTACATCTCATTTTCCGCAATTGTTGGGGAGTTTGTATCGGCGAAACTCTTACGTGTTTAAGGCAAACATTTTGGTCCTCGAGCCGACGAACTTCAACAATTGCTGTGGACAGTTAAAAATAATACGTTTTTCCAGCGATTGACAAAAAAAAAAAAAAACACAAAAATCCAAAAATCAGCAGCCCTAACGAGCAACCAGAAGACACTTCCACAACAGTCGGTTCTACGCTACCGAAGTGACTCGGATTTCATCCGACCAAGGACTGTTGTTTCGGCGACCTAACCCCACTTAGGCTGCCGGACACCCCCAATCTTATCTCCCCCTGGGTGCAATACCTTGCAGCAGGATTGCTACTCATACTTCTGGCCAGGGCGGGCGTCGAGCCTAACCCTGGCCCAGAAACCTACTTCTGCTGCATCTGCCAGAGAAGGCTCCATCCGAATTCCACGTCGGTGAGGTGTAATTCGTGCAACGGATGGTGCCATCTTAAGGTCTGCTCAGGCCTTAAGAAAACTAGGGAGTGGTCCACATCCTATGTGGGCCAGTGTTGCTCGCGCACTCAAGCGCCCCAAGCCTCCACGGCATCCCCCCTTGCGCCCCCCGCGCCGGTGCCTCAGAGCACCCCTCCTGCCTCCACGGCCCCCCGGAGCTCACAGCAACACCAAACCTCCCCACCGCCCCCTCGCTCCACCACACGTGGGGCCAACCAGCAACTACTGGTTGCCCCCACCATCTGCTGTGTATGCCGGGTCAGAGTGCACCGGAATGCCTGCTCAGTCAGGTGTAATGCCTGCCAGGGCTGGTGCCACTTCCGGGCGTGCTCTGGCCTACGCACCACAAGGGACTGGTCCGTGAGCTTTACCGCCTCCTGCTGCCGCAACAACCCCCCGCCAGTGTCGCTCACGACACCGCCCACAACATCCACTGGGCCTTTACCACCACTGCGGGAAGCACAGCCGGGGCGGGCCGGCCCTCGGATCCAGTCCCTCACCCCCCTCAACGCGACAACCTTACCGAGACAGACGAGACTCCTACAGTTCAACTGCAACGGACTCTCGAGCAAGATCTCGGAGGTGGTTGCCTTCATGGCTCGGCACGGACTGTTAATAGCTGCGGTCCAAGAAACGAAGCTACGTCGCAGCTCAACGTTAACGAACTGCGACGGTTACAACGTGCTTCGTAGAGATCGCGAGCGAGATAATGGTGGAGGCCTAGCCTTCATCCTACACAACACCGTGCAGTATCGTCTTATCGATGCAGACATCGACCCAAGGGACAGCACCTTAGAATGTCAAGGGATTGCTGTCCGGTCAGGCGATGTCGAGCTCGAAATATTCAACACATATATACCCCCTGTCTCCTGCTGCCCCGCTGGATATCACCCTGACATAGGTGCGCTCCTCAATGGTGAAAACCGTTTGGTAGTCGGAGACTTTAATGCGCACCACGATCTTTGGTTCTCAAGCCTATCAAATGATCGTAGGGGAAATATTTTGGCAGAGCAGATAGACGATTCGACATTCTGCACCATGAACGACGAAGCCCCCACCAGGATTGTGGGTAGTTGCAGCAGCTCGCCAGATCTAACAATAGCTAGCGCAGGTCTGATAAATAGCATAACGTGGCGACCTATGCTATCGCTTGCATCAGACCACCTACCCATAATCATCTCGATTGACAGACCTGCCAACTATGTTGCCTCAGACCGCCACACCTATCTCAACTTCAAAAAAGCTGACTGGGAGCGGTTTGAGGATTTCACTGAAGACGCCTTCAGTGCTCTCTCAACTCCAACCGACGTTCGCGTAGGTGAGCGCTTGTTCCGCAGGGTGGTGAAGTCCGCTGCAGCCCGTTTCATTCCGGCAGGGAGGATCCCTATGATCCGTCCTGACTTCCCGGGTGAAGCGGTGTCTCTAGCGGATGAACGCGACCACCTCCGGCAGGCGGACCCCGGTAATCCCCGTATTAGGCAACTAAACGGGGAGATCCAACGCCTGGTCAACGTTCACAAGCGGAACAAGTGGAGGGAGCACCTGAAGTCCTGCAACCTCGGTGCCGGAGTGGGCAAACTTTGGTCGACCGTGAGGTCCCTGTCCAATCCGACGAGGCGTGATGATCGCACAGAAATCTCCTTTGGAGACCACGCCTCGTCGGACCCGAAGCGATGCGCGAACTATTTCAGTCGACAATTCACATTGCATCCTTCGGCCGACAGAACCAAACGGTCAGTCACCAGAAGGCTGCGCAAGTCAACACCAAGCGCACCAATTGTCCTCTCTACCACTGAGGTGAAGGAAGCCATCGGGAAGGCGAAAGCCTCCAAATCCATTGGCCCAGACGGGTTAAGCATGTTGATGCTGAAAAAATTGGGCACCGCGGGAGTAGCATATCTCACCAGGGTCCTCAATCTGTCGCTATCCACCACGGTCATTCCGGATATCTGGAAGACCAGTAGGGTGATACCACTGCTGAAACCAGGGAAACCGGCCGGCCAAGGCGAGTCCTATCGGCCGATCTCCCTGCTTTCTCCAGTGGTCAAGACACTTGAGGCCCTGCTGCTCCCGCATTTCAACTACCATCTCAGCCCGGCGAAGCATCAACACGGCTTCCGGAAAGTGCATAGCACCACAACAGCACTTAACGCTATAAACACCCAGATTAATCGTGGTCTCAACGGCAACCGCCCCTGTGAGAGAACCGTCCTCGTGGCTTTGGACTTGTCGAAGGCCTTCGACACAGTCAGCCACTCCATCTTGTTGAAGGACGTGGAGGCCTCACCTCTCCCAGCGGCGTTGAAGCGATGGACCGCGAACTACCTGTGTGGTCGTCAAGCGTCGGTGTGCTACCGTGACTCAGTGTCAAAAGCGAGAAGAATCAAGCAGGGGGTACCACAGGGTGGCGTCCTATCCCCCCTATTATTCAACTTCTATATCTCGCGACTCCCTTCCCCGCCAGAGGGAGTCACACTGGTCTCGTACGCCGATGACTGCACGATAATGGCTACCGGCAATGGAATTGATGGCCTGTGCTCCAAAGTGAACAGCTACCTCCCTGACCTTGCTCACTACTTTACAGGACGGAATCTGACGCTGTCTCCTGCCAAGTCCACGGCGACCCTTTTCACATCTTGGACGAAGGAGGTCGGGCTCACCCTCGACATCCATATCGAGGGGACCCCCATCCCGACGGTTAACCACCCGAAGATCCTGGGAGTCACCCTCGACAGCCTGGTCTCCTTCTCAGCGCATACAACCGCAATCGTCAATAAGGTACAGAGCCGCAACAAAGTCCTCAAGTCGCTCGCCGGCAGCACTTGGGGCAAAGACAAAGAAACGTTGTTGGCAACATACAAGGCGATTGGCCGGCCGGTTCTAAATTATGCCGCGCCAATCTGGTCGCCTGGAACTAGCAGGACTCAGTGGTCAAGACTGGAGACCTGTCAGAACGCCGCACTCAGGACAGTGACGGGATGTCTCCTGATGACGCCTGTGGATCACCTCTACCATGAGGCTAACGTGCTCCCAGTGCAGGAGCACAACATTATGCTCACAAAGCAGTTTCTACTGGGATGCCACCGTCCGGGGCACCCCAATAGAGACTTGCTCGCGCTGGAGCCGGCACCCAGGCACATCAGGGGACATCTCTCACAACTGACGGACGAGGTCCAGACATACGTACACCGACCGCTGGACCCAAGGACGTACCGACAGGCTCTGGACAGCATTCACAGGGAGTCGGTGGCCAAACACATCGACAGCCGCCCTGTGAGTGCAGTCCTGGGAGTCCAACCACCACCCATTGCAGCTGAGGAGCTCCAGCTGCCTCGTGAGACCCGCGTAACTCTGGCCCAGCTCAGATCTGGATATTGTAGCAGGTTAAACTCCTACTTATCCAGGATCAACCCCGACACCCCCAACACGTGCCCGGCATGTGAAGAGTCTCCGCACGACACCAATCACCTATTCACATGCCCGGCCAAACCTACTCAACTAACACCCCTCTCCCTATGGTCCGACCCTGTTGAAACAGCTCGTTTCCTGGACCTTTCGTTAGTTGAGCTTGACGATAACGATTGAGGGAGTCCGCCAACCCAGTGGGGTGTAGCTAGCCGCTACAACAACAACAACAACAGCAACCAGAAGAATACAACAACAGCAGCTCAGCTTATAAAATCAACAGATCCCGGCTTTGAAACAGGTGCGTGTAAGAACAAAAAATTGTTGAGCTTCAAAATTAAATAAAAGTAAAAAAAAAAAAAACCAAGATATACCAACTCAGAAAATTAAAAATAGTAGTGTTTTAATATTTTATCGGAAATAATAAATGCGAAACAGAAGCACATAAGTGAATACATACATAGTTACATATATACATACAGCTATGTACATAAAAGTGGAAGCTAAGAGAGAAAGAAAATTAAAGTAAATATTCCTTGCCGAATACAGTCTGAGCAAAATCAAAAAAAAAAAAATTTGTGAAATCATTTAATTCCAGCTAAGAAATTTTAAACATATTTTCCCTTTAACTAATTTTAAAAGACAAGTGAATGTCTACTGATACGCATGTGTACATATACTCGTAATTAGATATGTATGTGCATATATACTTTGCCGCAGATATATATGGTCTCTGTATAAAAAAGTTAAACTCGTAAAAGTTCAAGACTTCTTTAAAATAAAATCTTCTAAGATTCTTCAAAGATATAAAGTACTTAATTCTTTCGAATAGTAATTGCGACCATACATATCCAGCAGCTTATTTATTATTGTACATGTTTTATATTCATATAGGAACATATACACGTACATACTTATTTATATTCCAATCTCTCGAACTGAGAGACTAAGCTCTTTTGATTATTTTCGCGTTATTCCCTTCGTGACTGGAAACATTAAATTTCGCTAATTTTCGCCAAATCGTGTTTTTTTTAGTACTTTACAAATATACTTACCAAAGCATATAATATTCAGCTTGATTGTCGGTCACTATATAAAGCATTTAGTAGTACGTATGTACATACACACATCCGTACAAACTTACATGAAAAAATTGCATTTTTTTCTTATTTGCATGTACCTTCTTTAGTAGTCACAGTCAGTGACTACATATATAACATACACATATTTCATTACGCTTAGACAATTAGGCTTACGCATATACATACATACATGTGTATATCAGCAATTCGACATACGAGACCCAGCAGGAAATCTTTAGGCAAACCCGGTAGGGAATAAACCAAAATTACTTAAAAAATTTTGTTCGTTTAATTTTTGAAAACCTTGTTGGTATACAGACGCGTATCATCCCCTCTGTGGTTTTTTTGTTAATTTTTTTCGCTTTTTGTATTTGGTCTTCTTTAAACCAACGCTCATTCGGTGAATTGTTTAAAAATGTCGAAATTAACTTGGTTCACTCGGTGCTCAGACCAAGTGGTGGAATTCAATGCGGGATTCGATGAGGCGACCTTACGTGAGCATTCACAAACTTCATTAAAAATTCTTAAAACAGAATTAACGGAGATCTGGTCTAAGACTAAAGAAGTCTATGAACTATGTTTACAATCTTTATCAAAAGAAGATGAGGTTGAGGCCGTAAGAGCAAAACAATCTGCAACTCTAAAGGATTACATTTCCTGTTTTTCACGCATCACCGAATTCATTCAACAGTGCAGCTCTACAGCTGATGCTGCTTTCGCGATGACCCCTTCTCAAACAGCCAGCCTTTCGAATAATTTACATTTACCGCCGTGTGATACCGAAATATTCAGTGGGGATTATTCGTCTTGGCCATCATTTCGGGATCTCTTTACGGCGATTTATATAAATAGCGCGCGCCTTAGTAATGTGGAAAAACTTTACCACTTGCTACAGAAAACAAGTGGTGAAGCGAAAGATATTGTTAGCAAATCGCCATTAACTAATCAGGGTTTTGAGATGGCGTGGTCCAATTTAAAGGCATCGTACGAAAATAAACGGGTTTTGGTTAATAGCCAACTTAAGTTGTTGTTTTCACTTCCGAACATTCGTACCGAAAGTGCAGCTGCGTTGAAGGAGCTACAACGAAATATCAATGGATGTATTACGGCCCTAGCAATGTACGAGGTTGACGTTGAAAAATGGGATCCAATTCTTATTTTTTTATGCTCGAATCGGCTTCCTGAAACCACACTTAGCATGTGGGAAAACACTTTATACGACAAAGCAGCGTTGCCGGAGTGGGGTCAAATGGATAACTTTCTCACACAACGTTACAGGACATTGGAATCAATCGTGGATGTTAAGTGCTCAACCTCATTGACCACAACAACTCTGCATCATAAAACACTTGCACATCATCATGGCCCTGGTGGACAAAAGAAGCTGTCGCTTGCCACCAATGTCGCGCAATTATCCTGCATAATGTGTCCGAAGCAACAACATCTTCTGCGCTTATGTAAAAGGTTTTTGTCCCTTTCTGTCACGGATAGATTCGCAATAGTCAAGAAGCATAACTGCTGTCTCAACTGCCTTTCGAAAGGCCATTCTGTTCGAGATTGTAAAAGTCAATTCTCATGCACAACGTGCAAAAGCAGACATCATTCTCTGCTACATCGCGTGGGTTTGAACACTCAAACCAATAACGAAGTTTCAAACAGTGGAAACGCTTCGCAAGTATTCCATGCAAACATACAGTCCACCTGTTCTAATAGTAATAGCTCGTCTTTAAAGGAAGATACTTTGATAACTTCAAATATGTCTTCGGCTCTTCTTGGAACCGCATTGGTTCATATTTGTCATTTCGGAACAACTTATATTGCTCGAGCTTTAATTGATTCAGCATCAGAGGCATCGTTCATTTCGGAACGACTACGAAAGCTTTTAAAACTTCCATCTTCAAAAACAAATGCAACCATTTCAGGGTTAAATCAAAAGGTCTGTAATAATGCTTCTAAGATTTGTTCATTTGTATTAGGTTCACCTCGTGATCCGAACCTTTTCATAGAGGCTACCGCATTTGTATTGCCACAAATAACTGGCAACTTGCCTGCATCGTCTATCGACAAAAGCATATTAGATCACCTGCCTAAAGTTCCTTTAGCAGATTCTAAATTTTTAGAAAGCAGGCCAATTGATGTTTTAATTGGGGGGGATTTGTACCCTAAAGTTATGCTGGACGGGGTTAAACGTAGTATTCATTGCAACCTTATATCCCAAGAAACCGTCTTTGGGTGGATTGTCACAGGGGCATTGTCCACGGCGCACGTTTCTTGCTTTGCTACCAAGGTCTCAATCGGAGATTATAGTTCTTTAGATAGCCAACTACGAAAGTTCTGGGAGATAGAAGAAGTCCCAAAAAGGAACCTTGAATCGGATGAAGATACCTTTTGTGAGGATCTTTATCTCAAAACTACAACTCGAAATTCGGACGGGAGATATGTGGTTTCACTACCTTTCAAAGGCCTTTACCCAACGGATATAAAACTCGGAACATCACGACCTATTGCATTTCGACAATTCGTACGCAACGAGGCAAGGTTAATGAAAAATCCTTCTTTAAAGGATGACTATGATAACGTTCTTAGAGAATATTTAGATCTAGGACATATGGAGAAAATAGAGGCTCCAAGTTTTGAATACTCTCCCACCCATTTCTATCTGCCTCATCATGCAGTCGTCAAACCTGAGAGCATTTCTACGAAATTAAGGGTAGTCTTCAATGCATCGAGCAACTCTTCGAATGGAGTTTGCCTCAACGACATTTTACATGTAGGCCCAGCTCTTCAAGCTGATTTGACGTTTTTACTTATCCGATGGCGGATGTATAGGTATGTGTTCAACAGTGATATTCAAAAAATGTACCGGCAAATATTGGTCCACCCATCTCATAGGCCATATCAAAGAATTCTCTTTAGAAAGGATCCAAACAGCAGCATTCAAGACTTCCAAATGAAGACTGTTACTTTCGGAGTTAACTGCGCACCTTTCTTGGCAATTAGGACTCTTTTACAACTAGCGTTGGATTATCAGGATTCGCATCCGTTAGCCTCTCAGATTTTAAGAAACTCGATGTATGTAGATGATGTGTTAGCGGGTTTTCACGACATTTCCGTAGCTTTGCAGGCGCGAAACGAATTAGTTGAAGTTCTTGATAGTGCAGGATTCTGCTTGAGGAAATGGTCCTCAAACTCTAAGGAAATCTTAAGGGATCTTCCTCGCGATCATCTACTGGACAAAGAATTTTTAACTTTAGATGAGGCAACAACCACAAAGGCACTGGGAATAAAATGGAATGCCAGGTTAGATTACTTTTTCTTCAGCGTTCAGTCCCTCGATTGCAGGGATAATTATACCAAACGCGAAGTGTTGTCAATGATTGCTAAGCTTTTTGATCCAGCGGGTTGGCTAGCTCCCATAGTGGTAGTAGCAAAAATAATTTTGCAGCAAATTTGGTCAGACGGCACTCTCTGGGATCAACCTTTAAGTAAGCCAACACTTTCTAAATGGAAAGTGTTTGTAGAGAACTACAGGTACATTGAAAAGATAAAAATCCCGCGGTGGATGAACTCCACCGTCGCATCTTCTCTTCAAGTTCATGCCTTTTGCGACGCGTCGGAAAAGGCATACGCGGGGGTAATATATTTACGTGTAGAAAATCAAGGGAGAGCGTACTCACACCTTTTATTAGCGAAAACGAAAGTTGCCCCTATCAAAACAATCTCGCTCCCCCGTTTGGAGTTATGTGGTGCCGTACTTGTTACTGAAATGATGAAATCTCTTTTTAACGAATTCTCGTTCCAAGTCGAAAATATCTTTTGTTGGACGGACTCAACCATCGTTATCGCCTGGCTTAAAAAGCAGCCATGGTGCTGGACGACTTTTGTCGCTAATCGGGTGGCAAAGATCCAGGGGGTGGTTGGTTTTAAGCAGTGGCACCATGTTGATTCTAAAGATAACCCAGCGGATCTTGGCAGCAGGGGAACGCTGCCTCAGGAGTTATGCTCCACTGCTTTATGGTGGCATGGACCCGCTTGGTTGACTGAGGATGAAGCGAAATGGCCTGTGTTCGACAAGGAGATAGATGATGTTACGATTGAAGCAAAGAAAATAAACGCGCACACTTCCCTCGTTGCAAATTGCGAAGATCCTTTAGAAAGGTTTTCTCACTTACCACGCGCATTGCGTGTTTTAGCTTACGTTTTCCGTTTCTTTACTAAGACTAACAGGCACACAAAAGCGTTCCATTCGTACCCTTCATTAGCTATTTCGGGAGAGGAAGTATCGAAAATTCGAGTGCGTATGATCATTTTAGCTCAAATGCGATATTTTTCGGAAGAGCACAAAAATTTGTCGTTAAAGATCGCTATCAGTTCGAAAAGTAAACTGCTCACATTGAATCCCTTTCTGGATAATAAGGGTGTAATGAGAGTCAACGGACGACTCGTGAATTCGCCTATTTTGTCGTATAGTGAAAAATATCCTATCCTGTTACCCTATAGTTGTACCTATTCAAAATTGTTGATTTCGTTCATGCACCATATATCTATTCATGGATCTAACCAATTGGTGTTACGTCTACTTCGCCAACAATATTGGATTCCAAAGGCAAAGAATCTAATAAAAACAATTATCCATAGCTGCAAGATTTGTGTCATTCACAAAAGGGAAGAACAATCCCAAATCATGTCGGCACTCCCTAAAGAACGAACAATACTTTCAAGACCCTTTGAAAATACTGGAATAGATTTCACTGGTCCGTTCGAGATTAAAAGCTTCACAGGCCGAGCATGCAAAATAACAAAGGGTTATGCCTGCATCTTCGTATGTTTCTCTACGAAAGCAATCCACTTAGAAGCCACAAGTGACTTATCGGCCGAAACGTTTCTTGGCGCATTCGCTAGATTCGTCGCTAGAAGAAGTTGCCCAAAGAATCTCTTTTCGGACAACGGGACTAATTTTGTAGGCGCTTCAAATTGCTTAAAAAGTGATTTTAAGAGATTTCTCACAACTGCGCAAGAGACCATTTGTCATCTTTATTGCCATCAAGAAGTGACCTGGAACTTTATTCCAGCCGGCGCTCCAGATATGGGAGGATTGTGGGAGGCTGGAGTTAAAAGCTTTAAATTTCATTTCCGAAGGATCGCTAGTTCATCAAAATTCACCTTTGAAGAATTTCAAACCTTACTGTGTCGTATTGAAGCCTGCCTTAACTCCCGACCGATTTCACCATCTTCTGAGGATCCTAACGATTGTACTGCTCTCACTCCAGGCCACTTCCTTACAGGTGGCCCTATTCTCGCTCCTGCTGAACCCTCCATAAACGCAAATCCGCTGTCTCTTATAAATAGGTGGCAGAAATTTAAAGCTTTGAGCCAACAGCATGCTCTTCGATGGAAGGAAGAATATTTAAAGGAGCTTCACAAAAGATATAGATGGAAATTTCCTCAAAAGGAGATAGCAGTAGATGACATGGTCGTAGTTCGCCAAGAAACTCTCCCTCCCAATGAGTGGCGTTTGGGCAGGGTAACGAAGGTATATCACGGCAGTGATAAACGAGTTAGAGTGGCGGATATTCGAACACAAAAGGGGGTGATAACGCGTCCTATCGTTAAATTAGTCGTCCTACCAAAATAGGTGATAACCAAATTATTAAGTATCTTCTACCATTTTTAGTTAACAAACATGGAATTGGTACCACTAGCGTCTAACATCAACACTGCACCTCCAACTTCGCCACCCGCTTGTGCGGAATCACATATCAAAACAAAGACAACCTACCAACCGGTAAAATGCAGAGTCTGTCATCGAAGTCACCCATTACGGTATTGTAAGCGGTTTATCGCCGCGAATTATGAACGTCGCCTCCGGTTAGTCCTTATCCACAGCTATTGTTCTCGGTGCTTAGCGTATTCTCATACATCTAAAGGATGCCGTAGTAAGGGAATGTGGTCATACTGCAACGAAAAGCACCACACACTGCTCCATGCCAACGATCGCCTCTCTCCACATCGACCACTACCACCGCTTCTTAGCCAACTATCGAGAACAGTGACGGTGTTGCCAACGGTTGCGGTGTATGTCCACCTCGGTAATCGCAGGTTCTTAACCCGAGCTCTGCTCGATCCTTGTTCTCAAACAAGTAAGGTGTGCGAGTCGCTTATCAAGAAACTTCGTATTCCAACCATGCCCGTCGCCAACATCCAAATGTGTGAGTTTATGATGAGCTCGTTGCATGACCCGTGCGTTAGGCTTTCACATACGGCAAGGGTTATTGCGGAGATCGGGTTGAGAACGCCTGCTCGCCACCTGAATCCGACCGTTCGTGATAAGTTCACCAACATGAAATTGGCAGATCCAAATTTTAGCACGTCGTGCGCAGTGGCCTTAATTTTTGGAGGCGACATCTACCACAAATTTATACGCTGCGAGACCATCGCTCATCCTGGGTACCCTACTGCCCAGAACACCATTTTCGGTTGGGTCCTTTCTGGCCCATGTACCCTTTAAGGTACAACAACCCCTTACTGGGTCACGAAGTTTTAAATCATTTTTTATTTATAATATCTTTATACATTGAATTTAAATAAACTTAATCACACTGAAATTTAATAACAACAAAGAAAAATAAAAGAAGCTCAACAATTTGTTTTTACATGCCCACTTGAATTTGTAGAATAAAAGTATTGTAAGAAATGTACATATATATGAACACGTTAATTTACCATTGGTGATTTTATGTGCTTAAGTAAGTTTCCTTTTCTTGCAATTCCTAAGTATTGCAAGGCTGGCGGCAATGTTGAAGCCAAAAGCCTTCAATGGTTGGGAACTGCTGGTGGTTTTCCCGCACAGTGGGTCGCGACAAAGCTGCACCGCTGCTGGAAAGCAACCGGTGGTTTGTTTCGAAGTTGCAAACGATGAGAGGCGAGTCCCGCTGATCCGTTGAGTCTGTTATTCAGTCGTGATATCGAGACAGCGGAGTGCGGACTTGCCATCAGCGAATATAGATAAATTATACATTAAAATACTCTTATAAAGTAACTATACCTAATTAAATCCATGCATATTTTCTTATGCATATATATGTACATATTTTCTTATGCATATATCTGTACATATGTTCATATCTATATGAAATAATATGAATAAATATTAAAAACTAATACCCCCATTTTATTATTCTTTGTTACATCTCATTTTCCGCAATTGTTGGGGAGTTTGTATCGGCGAAACTCTTACGTGTTTAAGGCAAACAGAGAGCATTCGAATTTTTTACTAATAGTACTATGCAACCTATCGATATCAGCATTTCCTGTATGATTATTAGGTTTAACAAAATTAAACTTATATTTTCATTTCTTAAAATCTCTTTAATCTTTACACTTTTCAACTCATTGTCGCAAATTAATTTTCTAAAATGACAATGCTGAGATTTATATAACCTTAACTTTTCTATAATTTTGGAAAACTTATATATAAAAGTTAAAAAGTTAGACTTCGAATTCGTATAAATATCCAAGTGAACTATTTGCCTAACGTCATTTGGAGTTTCGGTAATTTTAAATTTTTCTTTGACTGGATTTCTATCAAATTTAATATGTTTGGCATGATAGGAGCAACGTACAAATTTAACATTTCCACATCCTTTGTATAACTCTAATATTTTGTTTTGTAAAATTGTATATTTATTATCATATAAGTCAGAATAAATACCAACAAGAATAATTTGCGTCTTGAATATATTTACTAATAATATAATAATTTTGGCGCGTACACTATATATTCGCTTGGCTACCGGCCTTTCGGCTATAGGTAATATTGGGGGTTGAAACGTGTTGGAAATGTAAGTTTGGGACGTTACCAAATGAGGCACATTATGTTTAATTGAAGCCGTATGGAATTTCTTTGCGACATCTCATGGAAAGGGAGCTTTCGACGGGGTAGGAGGGGCTTTAAAAAGGCTCGCGCGTAAACATACATATGTATACGAAATGCTAAAAATCTTTTCGAATGGGCGACAAATGCTTTTAAAGCCATATATTTCGAATTCTGCTCCGAAGAGGATCATGATGCACATACCAAAAAATTCGAAAAGAGCTTAGGTAACTCAATTTTGTTTTAGCAATAAACTATAAATTATTATCTAAATTTCTTGTATTAATTAGTCCGTCATATTATGTTTTTCTTTTAACATTTGAACTATGAATATTTTCTAAATTATTTATCTTAAACTTAGGTTCTTCCTTATGTCTTAATGCTCTATAATTTTTTATATATCCTTGGTTACGATCATCTTTATACATTTCTCTTATTTATGTAACTGCTTTTTCTAGAGATTATATTATCATAAATAATTTCTTTATTACAATTTCCAAACTCAACATTAAACGGTTTCTCCTTTGTTACTGAATGATAGCTATTGTTGTACAATTTAATCCCTTACTAATCTTGTCCTTAATGTTTAATGTCTTATATTCTACAGAGAGCATTCGAATTTTTTTACTAATAGTACTATGCAACCTATCGATATCAGCATTTTCTGTATGATTATTAGGTTTAACAAAATTAAACTTATATTTTCATTTCTTAAAATCTCTTTAATCTTTACACTTTTCAACTCATTGTCGCAAATTAATTTTCTAAAATGACAACGCTGAGATTTATATAACCTTAACTTTTCTATAATTTTGGAAAACTTATATATAAAAGTTAAAAAGTTAGACTTCGAATTCGTATAAATATCCAAGTGAACTATTTGCCTAACGTCATTTGGAGTTTCGGTAATTTTAAATTTTTCTTTGACTGGATTTCTATCAAATTTAACCCTGAAGCAAACTGAACAATTATTAATGTATTTTTGAATTAAATTTCTCTAATTTGGAAAGTAAATTTGTTTTTGAATAATTTTATAATTTTCCCTAATTCCTGTATGTCCTGTCTCTTTTTTATGGTAATTAAGGCTATACTTATGAGCTTCATCTTCGGATGCAATATGTTTGGCATGATAGGAGCAACGTACAAATTTAACATTTCCACATCCTTTGTATAACTCTAATATTTTGTTTTGTAAAATTGTATATTTATTATCATATAAGTCAGAATAAATACCAACAAGAATAATTTGCGTCTTGAATATATTTACTAATAATATAATAATTTTGGCGCGTACACTATATAGCTCAGTGTTGGCCGAGCTTCTCCTACCATTTGTGGTGTGCGTCTTTATATAATATTATACCACAAATGGAGGGACCTATGTACAGTTTTGTGCCGACTCCGAACGGCAGATGTATTTAATGAGAAGCTTTTTCATGGCAGAAATACCCTCTGAGGTTTGCCATTGCCTGCCGAGGGGTGACCGATATTAGAAAAAACTTTTTCTATTATTAAGACTGACTGACTGAGATTCGACCCTCGAACACCCAAATTACTCTTTTTTCCTGTGAATGAATAGTGTCTATATCACCAACTTGGAAATTAAAAAGGGAATTACTATCAGAAACATTTAACGTATTGATTTCGTTTTTCTCCACATTTATTCTGCTTAAAAACTCAGCTACTTGATTATCTTTACCTTTGATGTAATTCATAGTTATATTGAATTCACTTAGTTTTATAATCCATCTGCTCAGTCTTGGATTCATACATTTACTCTGAGATTTAGCACAAAGCCATTTTAATGGTTGGTTATCTGACGAAATCTCAAATTTTTTACCATAAAGAAAGAATCAAAAATAATTAGTTGCCCAAACCATTGCCAATAGTTCTTTCTCTGTTGATGCATAATTCTTTTCATGGTCATTGAGAGTCCTACTAGCATAACAAATCGAATGTTTGTCTTGCTGCAAAACAGAGCCTAAAGCGTTAGTAATAAGCTGAAAAGGCTTGTTGGCATGGGGTAGGCTATGATTAAATAAGCTCTGATGAATTTTCTATAATATCCAGTTATGCTAAGAAATGATTTAATTTGTTTTACTGTTCGAGGTAATTTAAATTATTTTTATCCAAATCTTAAAAAGATAATCAACAGATTTATTAACAAATGCGATTAATGTAACGAGAACAAATACACAAGATAACCGTTCAAGAAATTGTTTAGTTATACTGAAACTCCCAGCAGCCATAATGAAATAGTACATGTGGATGTGTTTTATTGTTTTCGAAATTGCTTTTTGACCACTATTGATAGATTTACCAAGCTAGCTTCCGTGCATAAATTTCCCGTTAGAAATATGATCACAATTAAAATCAAACTACATGAAAGATTCGCATGGCTAGGAAAACCTAAAAAAATGATAATGGACAACGAGTTTAATAACTCATTTATAAGATTATTCTGCCGCGAAAATAGTATAATTCCCCACTTTACTACTTCAAACAGTCATACGGGTAATACAGACATCGAAAGACTGCATTCCACGATATTAGAACACATACGTATTTTAAAACACACGGACAACACATTGGAGACAGAGGAAAGTATGTTAAAAGCCATTGGTTACTATAACAATTCTGTACATAGTTCAACCAATGTGAAACCAATCGATTTTATTAACAAAAATGATATTGATTTCGAAAAAATTAAAAATTATGCGTACTAAAAGAAAAAACAAACTATGGACAATATTAATACAAAAAGGGAAAAAATCCCAAATTTTGACAACGACAAAATTTACATTAAAAACCCTCTTGCTAACAGAAACAAAACTGCCAAAAGATTCACAAAACTGCCTAAAAGTTATCCAAACAAAATTGACATAGCCACATAAAAACTTGTAAATAAAATTATAACTATACTATCAACTCTATTCTGTGCACTTGACAAATTCAACATCTTGCTTATTTATCAAGATTGACAATTTATTAAGATTTTTCTATTCTATGTCAAAAATAAAAAGCTCTTTTCTTGATAAACTGTCAAATGCTCTTGACAAATAAAACATCTGTTTTACTCTTTATTAGAAGGAAGAAGATATTTTACTTTTATTGTTATTGTTAGACGAAGAAGAAAATTGCGAAAATAGAGATCGCACGCGTTACTTAAGAAGTTTACGAGATGCTAGTGATCCATTTTCGTTGAGTGATAACACGTTTATGTAAAATTTTCGTTTGACACGTGAAACGTTTGGTCTTGTTTTGACTTCCTATAAATTAAATTTAATAATAAGTTACATATTATTTTACAAATTAATGAATAACATGTGAAATACCTACGATGTAGAAGAATCTATTTCGTGAATAATATAAAGTAAACATAAATCAGCTTTTTCTGCTGCATTATATTGTTCACCACACATGTGGGCAAAAGCCCTGCAGGTTGCCACAGAATAACAAAGAGCTTCTTGCTTGATAAAAATCTTGATAAATTATCAATATTTTGTTAATTTGTCAAGTGCACAGAATAGAGCTGTATGTATGCATATAGGTATTATATACGAAAAAAAAATATAGTTTAACATTGTTACTTAACAATAATATTTTCAAATAGCTCAAACCAAAAGGCCACATAAAAGACTGTAAATGTTGGCACTGTTATTTTACAATATTGTTATACCCGAGCGTACATGTACACAAGCGTATTATAACTTTGTTCGCATAACGGTTGTTTGTAACAGCAAGAAATAATCGAGATAGATATAGACATACATATACTAAAATGCTCAGTATGAAAAGAGGAATCGATTTAGCCCTGACTGTCCGTCCGTCCGTCCGTCCGTCCGTCTGCCCGTGGTTACAATAACTTGAGTAAAAATTTTGATATCTCAATAAAATTTGGTATATAGATTGCCCTTTGGACAGTGTAGGTTGGTATTGAAAATATTATATTGAAATATAACGGAAGTTTTTGAAAAATGCAAAAACTCCGTTTTCTCAGTATCTATTACAGCAAATTGAGTGAAATTTGGTATTTGGAACAATTTTGAACTCAGAAATTAGGCATTTATGAAATTTTGAAAAATGGGCGTTGCCACGCCCCCTTATTAAAAAGTTTCCGTATCTCAGTAACAGTGTAAGGTATCGTCACAAAATTTGGTGGGCATATTTCCCTTGATATCGCTATTATTATAGTAGAAAATTTTTGAAATCAGACCATAACCACGCCCACCTTCTATATAACAGAAAATTTGAGAAATGCAAAAGTCCGTTTTTTCTTTATCCATTAAAGCAAACTGAGTGAAATTTGGTATTTGGGGTGATTTTACTTTACATTGTATATTTATAAAGTTTTGATAAATAGGCGTTGCCACGCCCACTTATAAAAAAATGTCTGTATCTCAATAAGGGTGTTAGTTATCGCCACAAAACTTGGTATACATATTTTCCTTGACAGCAGTCTTACTATGGTCAAATTTTTTTGAAATCGGACCATAACCACACGAACCTTCCGTATAACGGAAGTTTCGAAAAATGCTCACTTATGCTAAAATGTCTGTATTTTCAATAATAGTGCTAGGTATCATTACTAAATTTGCTGAACATATTGCCCTTGATATCAATAGCATTACCGCCAAAAAAATTTTAAATCGGATTAAAATCACGCCCAACTTCCATATAACGAAAGTTTTTAAAAATGTTTTTTGGTATCAGTATACCCACTTATGTTTCCAATTGTAATGAAACTCTATCAAACTCCGTTCAAGCAATGAATATAAACGACGTCTACCTCTCATAAGATTTCATATAATCTGAAAATGCAATATTTCAGTAACACTAATACCAAAATTGTTTTATATTGAACATAAAACATCGCGAGGGTATATAAAATTCGGTTTCGCCCGAATTTAGCTTTTCTTACTTGTTTTGAATGAGACTGAGCGCAGTATTCTCAGCTATCTGTACACTCATTCAGTCATCGCGCTTGCTGTGAGCAGAATGCGTAGAATGTTGCGCTTACGTGTGAATGTGTTAAAACGGCCAATGACTACATTCATGCAGACGTCTATTAGGTATGTATACAAATGCGGACAACCTAAATGTGGATTTAGCAGAAATACTTATGCTAATTAACATAAGGGAAATCATTACTGAGTCAAACCATGTCAAGTGAGCCCAGAAATTTCCACTATATAACCGATTTTGAAAATAAACATATGATTGCATAGAGGGCATGACGCATAGTTCATGATATGAATATTTCATTACAGCTCCACGCTTTGTTTATGTTATCGACTATTAAACTTTTATGCACGAAAAATTTGTAAAATTATTTTCTCAAAAAGTACTGCAGATAATTGAATGAAATTTTGCAATAATCTGTGAACGGAATTTTCCTCCCTCAATCCAATTCAGAGATATCGAATTTTGAGTCACGCGGTGCAGCGAGCCGCGCGCGCTTGGCTACCGGCATTTCGGCTATAGGTAATATTGGGGGTTGAAACGTGTTGGAAATGTAAGTTTGGGACGTTACCAAATGAGGCACATTATGTTTAATTGAAGCCGTATGGAATTTCTTTGCGACATCTCATGGAAAGGGAGCTTTCGACGGGGTAGCAGGGGCTTTAAAAAGGCTCGCGCGTAAACATATGTATACGAAATGCTAAAAATCTTTTCGAATGGGCGACAAATGCTTTTAAAGCCATATGTTTCGAATTCTGCTCCCAAGAGGATCATGATGCACATACCAAAAAATTCGAAAAGAGCTTAGGTAATTCAATTTTGTTTTAGCAATAAACTATAAATTATTATCTAAATTTCATGTATTAATTAGTCCGTCATATTATGTTTTTCTTTCAACATTTGAACTATGAATATTTTCTAAATTATTTATCTTAACCTTAGGTTCTTCCTTATGTCGTAATGCTCTATAATTTTTATATATCCTTGGTTACGATCATCTTTATACATTTCTCTTATTCTGTAACTGTAACTTTTCCTAGAGATTATATTATCATAAATAATTTCTTTATTACAATTTCCAAACTCAACATTAAACGGTTTCTCCTTTGTTACTGAATGATAGCTATTGTTGTACAATTTAATCCCTTACTAATCTTGTCCTTAATGTTTAATGTCTTATATTCTACAGAGAGCATTCGAATTTTTTTACTAAAAGTACTATGCAACCTATCGATATCAGCATTTCCTGTATGATTATTAGTTTTAACAAAATTAAACTTATATTTTTATTTCTTAAAATCTCTTTAATCTTTACACTTTTCAACTCATTGTCGCAAATTAATTTTCTAAAATGACAACGCTGAGATTTATATAACCTTAACTTTTCTATAATTTTGGAAAACTTATATATAAAAGTTAAAAAGTTAGACTTCGAATTCGTATAAATATCCAAGTGAACTATTTGCCTAACGTCATTTGTAGTTTCGGTAATTTTAATTTTTTCTTTGACTGGATTTCTATCAAATTTAACCCTGAAGCAAACTGAACAATTATTAATGTATTTTTGAATTAAATTTCTTTAATTTGGAAAGTAAATTTGTTTTTGAATAATTTTATAATTTTCACTAATTCCTGTATGTCATGTCTCGTTTTTATGGTAATTAAGGCTATACTTATGAGCTTCATCTTCGGATGAAATATGTTTGGCATGATAGGAGCAACGTACAAATTTAACATTTCCACATCCTTTGTATAACTCTAATATTTTGTTTTGTAAAATTGTATATTTATTATCATATAAGTCAGAATAAATACCAACAAGAATAATTTGCGTCTTAAATGGTTAAGTCCCTTATAGTGCCTCAAATTTCCTATTTTGAACTCGTATATGGTACCCTAAGCTACGATTCTAAAAACAAGTTAAATCTAGCTCTTAATAACGCAGCTAGGTTCATCTACTGTAAAAGGAAATTTGACCACATTTCCTTATATACCAAAAATATCCTTGGGTCCACCCTTGAAAATTATCTCAAGGTCCGCAATATGGTATACCTATTTAAAATTATTAGAAACCGTCAACCAGGTTATCTTTTCCGAAAATTAAAATTTGTGCAATCAAACCGTACGCACAATATTGTTGTCCCAAAATACAAAACTCTGACGGCCTCCAGATTGTTTTTTGTTAGTGCTGTCAGAACTTGGAACTCACTACCAATTTCAATCAAATGTGTAACATCGATTGGATGCTTCAAAACGGCAGTTACAAATCTATTCATGTAATATCCTACCCCTTTCCCCTAATATATATACACCCTCCTTTAAAATCTTTTAATATTTCATTATATTATAATTATCAATCTTAGTACTTTGTACTTTTTATATTTATTTTACTTACGATATTTCCTTAGGATTAAGTTCAATGTCATGTAAAAATAATCTATGTAATATGCGTACAACGAAAAGACCTGGTGTCTTACTGTGCCTATAATATTTTATAAATAAATAAATAAAATAAATAAATATATTTACTAATAATATAATAATTTTGGCGCGTACACTATATACATAGCTCAGTGTTGGCCGAGCTTCTCCTACCATTTGTGGTGTGCGTCTTTATATTATATTATACCACAAATAGAGGGACCTATGTACAGTTTTGTGCCGACTCCGAACGGCAGATGTATTTAATGAGAAGCTTTTTCATGGCAGAAATACCCTCTGAGGTTTGCCATTGCCTGCCGAGGGGTGACCGATATTAGAAAAAACTTTTTCTATTATTAAGACTGACTGACTGAGATTCGACCCTCGAACACCCAAATTACTCTTTTTTCCTGTGAATGAATAGTGTCTATATCACCAACTTGGTAAAAAGGGAATTACTATCAGAAACATTTAACGTATTGATTTCGTTTTTCTCCACATTTATTCTGCTTAAAAACTCAGCTACTTGATTATCTTTACCTTTGATGTAACTCATAGTTATATTGAATTCACTTAGTTTTATAATCCATCTGCTCAGTCTTGGATTCATACATTTACTCTGAGATTTAGCAAAAAGCCATTTTAATGGTTGGTTATCTGACGAAATCTCAAATTTTTTACCATAAAGAAAGAATCAAAAATAATTAGTTGCCCAAACCATTGCCAATAGTTCTTCTCTGTTGATGCATAATTCTTTTCATGGTCATTTAGAGTCCTACTAGCATAACAAATCGAATGTTTGTCTTGCTGCAAAACAGAGCCTAAAGCGTTATTACCAGCTTCAGTGATAAGCTGAAAAGGCTTGTTGGCATGGGGTAGGCTATGATTGAATAAGCTCTGATGAATTTTCTATAATATCCAGTTATGCTAAAAATGATTTAATTTGTTTTACTGTTCGAGGTAATTTAAATTATTTTTATCCAAATCTTAAAAAGATAATTAACAAATGCGATTAATGTAACGAGAACAAATACACAACAAAACCGTTCAAGAAATTGTTTAATTATACTAAAACTCCCAGCAGCCATAATGAAATAGTACATGTGGATGTGTTTTATTGTTTTCGAAATTGCTTTTTGATAGATTTACCAAGCTAGCTTCCGTGCATAAATTGCCCGTTAGATATATGATCACAATTAAAATCAAACTACAGGAAAGATTCGCATGGCTAGGAAAACCTAAAAAAATGATAATGGACAACGAGTTTAATAACTCATTTATAAGATTATTCTGCCGCGAAAATAGTATAATTCCCCACTTTACTATTTCAAACAGTCATACGGGTAATGCAGACATCGAAAGACTGCATTCCACGATATTAGAACACATACGTATTTTAAAACACACGGACAACACATTGCAGACAGAGGAAAGTATGTTAAAAGCCATTGGTTACTATAACAATTCTGTACATATGTACATAGTTCAACCAATGTGAAACCAATGGATTTTATTAACAAAAATGATATTGATTTCGAAAAATTATGCGTACCACAAGAAAAAACAAACTATGGACAATATTAATACAAAAAGGGAAAAAATCCCAAATTTTGACAACGACAAAATTTACATTAAAAACCCTCTTGCTAACAGAAACAAAACTGCCAAAAGATTCACAAAACTGCCTAAAAGTTATCCAAACAAAATTGACATAGCCCAAATCAAAAGGCCACATAAAAACTTGTAAATAAAATTATAACTATACTATCAGCTCTATTCTGTGCACTTGACAAATTCAACATCTTGCTTATTTATCAAGATTGACAATTTATTAAGATTTTTCTATTCTATGTCAAAAATAAAAAGCTCTTTTCTTGATAAACTGTCAAGATGTCAAATGCTCTTGACAAATAAAACATCTGTTTTACTCTTGTGCATAGTTGTGAAAATTAATTTATTAGAAGGAAGAAGATATTTTACTTTTATTGTTATTGTTAGACGAAGAAGAAAATTGCGAAAATAGAGATCGCACGCGTTACTTAAGAAGTTTACGAGATGCTAGTGATCCATTTTCGTTGAGTGATAACACGTTTATGTAAAATTTTCGTTTGACACGTGAAACGTTTGGTCTTGTTTTGACTTCCTATAAATTAAATTTAATAATAAGTTACATATTATTTTACAAATTAATGAATAATATGTGAAATACCTACGATGTAGAAGAATCTATTTCGTGAATAATATAAAGTAAACAGAAATCAGCTTTTTCTGCTGCATTATATTGTTCACCACACATGTGGGCAAAAGCCCTGCAGGTTGCCACAGAATAACAAAGAGCTTCTTGCTTGATAAAAATCTTGATAAATTATCAATATTTTGTTAATTTGTCAAGTGCACAGAATAGAGCTGTATGTATGCATATAGGTATTATATACGAAAAAAAAAATATAGTTTAACATTGTTACTTAACAATAATATTTTCAAATAGCTCAAACCAAAAGGCCACATAAAAGACTGTAAATGTTGGCACTGTTATTTTACAATATTGTTATACCCGAGCGTACATGTACACAAGCGTATTATAACTTTGTTCGCATAACGGTTGTTTGTAACAGCAAGAAATAATCGAGATAGATATAGACATACATATACTAAAATGCTCAGTATGAAAAGAGGAATCGATTTAGCCCTGACTGTCCCTCCGTCCGTCCGTCCGTCCGTCTGCCCGTGGTTACAATAACTTGAGTAAAAATTTTGATATCTCAATAAAATTTGGTATATAGATTGCCCTTTGGACAGTGTAGGTTGGTATTGAAAATATTATATTGAAATATAACGGAAGTTTTTGAAAAATGCAAAAACTCCGTTTTCTCAGTATCTATTACAGCAAATTGAGTGAAATTTGGTATTTGGAACAATTTTGAACTCAGAAATTAGGCATTTATGAAATTTTGAAAAATGGGCGTTGCCACGCCCCCTTATTAAAAAGTTTCCGTATCTCAGTAACAGTGTAAGGTATCGTCACAAAATTTGGTGGGCATATTTCCCTTGATATCGCTATTATTATCGTAGAAAATTTTTGAAATCAGACCATAACCACGCCCACCTTCTATATAACAGAAAATTTGAGAAATGCAAAAGTCCGTTTTTTCTTTATCCATTAAAGCAAACTGAGTGAAATTTGGTATTTGGGGTGATTTTACTTTACACTGTATATTTATAAAGTTTTGATAAATAGGCGTTGCCACGCCCACTTATAAAAAAATGTCTGTATCTCAATAAGGGTGTTAGTTATCGCCACAAAACTTGGTATACATATTTTTCTTGACAGCAGTCTTACTATGGTCAAATTTTTTTGAAATCGGACCATAACCACACGAACCTTCCGTATAACGGAAGTTTCGAAAAATGCTCACTTATGCTAAAATGTCTGTATTTTCAATAATAGTGCTAGGTATCATTACTAAATTTGCTGAACATATTGCCCTTGATATCAATAGCATTACCGCCAAAAAAATTTGAAATCGGATTAAAATCACGCCCAACTTCCATATAACGAAAGTTTTTAAAAATGTTTTTTGGTATCAGTATACCCACTTATGTTTCCAATTGTAATGAAACTCTATCAAACTCCGTTCAAGCAATGAATATAAACGACGTCTACCTCTCATAAGATTTCATATAATCTGAAAATGCAATATTTCAGTAACACTAATACCAAAATTGTTTTATATTGGCTTTTATACAAATTTGGAAATGGGCGTGGTTCCGTCCATACCATAAAACATCGCGAGGGTATATAAAATTCGGTTTCGCCCGAATTTAGCTTTTCTTACTTGTTTTGAATGAGACTGAGCGCAGTATTCTCAGCTATCTGTACACTCATTCAGTCATCGCGCTTGCTGTGAGCAGAATGCGTAGAATGTTGCGCTTACGTGTGAATGTGTTAAAACGGCCAATGACTACATTCATGCAGACGTCTATTAGGTATGTACATATACAAATGCGGACAACCTAAATGTGGATTTAGCAGAAATACTTATGCTAATTAACATAAGGGAAATCATTACTGAGTCAAACCATGTCAAGTGAGCCCAGAAATTTCCACTATATAACCGATTTTGAAAATAAACATATGATTGCATAGAGGGCATGACGCATAGTTCATGATATGAATATTTCATTACAGCTCCACGTTTTGTTTATGTTATCGACTATTAAACTTTTATGCACGAAAAATTTGTAAAATTATTTTCTCAAAAAGTACTGCAGATAATTGAATGAAATTTTGCAATAATCTGTGAACGGAATTTTCCTCCCTCAATCCAATTCAGAGATATCGAATTTTGAGTCACGCGGTGCAGCGAGCCGCGCGCGCTTGGCTACCGGCATTTCGGCTATAGGTAATATTGGGGGTTGAAACGTGTTGGAAATGTAAGTTTGGGACGTTACCAAATGAGGCACATTATGTTTAATTGAAGCCGTATAGAATTTCTTTGCGACATCTCATGGAAAGGGAGCTTTCGACGGGGTAGGAGGGGCTTTAAAAAGGCTCGCGCGTAAACATATGTATACGAAATGCTAAAAATCTTTTCGAATGGGCGACAAATGCTTTTAAAGCCATATATTTCGAATTCTGCTCCCAAGAGGATCATAATGCACATACCAAAAAATTCGAAAAGAGCTTAGGTAATTCAATTTTGTTTTAGCAATAAACTATAAATTATTATCTAAATTTCTTGTATTAATTAGTCGGTCATGTTATGTTTTTCTTTCAACATTTGAACTATGAATATTTTCTAAATTATTTATCTTAAACTTAGGTTCTTCCTTATGTTTTAATGCTCTATAATTTTTTATATATCCTTGGTTACGATCATCTTTATACATTTCTCTTATTCTGTAACTGCTTTTCCTAGAGATTATATTATCATAAATAATTTCTTTATTACAATTTCCAAACTCAACATTAAACGGTTTCTCCTTTGTTACTGAATGATAGCTATTGTTGTACAATTTAATCCCTTACTAATCTTGTCCTTAATGTTTAATGTCTTATATTCTACAGAGAGCATTCGAATTTTTTTACTAATAGTACTATGCAACCTATCGATATCAGCATTTCCTGTATGATTATTAGTTTTAACAAAATTAAGCTTATATTTTCATTTCTTAAAATCTCTTTAATCTTTACACTTTTCAACTCATTGTCGCAAATTAATTTTCTAAAATGACAACGCTGAGATTTATATAACCTTAACTTTTCTATAATTTTGGAAAACTTATATATAAAAGTTAAAAAGTTAGACTTCGAATTCGTATAAATATCCAAGTGAACTATTTGCCTAACGTCATTTGGAGTTTCGGTAATTTTAATTTTTTCTTTGACTGGATTTCTATCAAATTTAACCCTGAAGCAAACTGAACAATTATTAATGTATTTTTGAATTAAATTTCTTTAATTTGGAAAGTAAATTTGTTTTTGAATAATTTTATAATTTTCACTAATTCCTGTATGTCATGTCTCGTTTTTATGGTAATTAAGGCTATACTTATGAGCTTCATCTTCGGATGAAATATGTTTGGCATGATAGGAGCAACGTACAAATTTAACATTTCCACATCCTTTGTATAACTCTAATATTTTGTTTTGTAAAATTGTATATTTATTATCATATAAGTCAGAATAAATACCAACAAGAATAATTTGCGTCTTAAATATGTTTACTAATAATATAATAATTTTGGCGCGTACACTATATACATAGCTCAGTGTTGGCCGAGCTTCTCCTACCATTTGTGGTGTGCGTCTTTATATTATATTATACCACAAATGGAGGGACCTATGTACAGTTTTGTGCCGACTCCGAACGGCAGATGTATTTAATGAGAAGCTTTTTCATGGCAGAAATACCCTCTGAGGTTTGCCATTGCCTGCCGAGGGGTGACCGATATTAGAAAAAACTTTTTCTATTATTAAGACTGACTGACTGAGATTCGACCCTCGAACACCAAAATTACTCTTTTTTCCTGTGAATGAATAGTGTCTATATCACCAACTTGGTAAAAAGGGAATTACTATCAGAAACATTTAACGTATTGATTTCGTTTTTCTCCACATTTATTCTGCTTAAAAACTCAGCTACTTGATTATCTTTACCTTTGATGTAACTCATAGTTATATTGAATTCACTTAGTTTTATAATCCATCTGCTCAGTCTTGGATTCATACATTTACTCTGAGATTTAGCAAAAAGCCATTTTAATGGTTGGTTATCTGACGAAATCTCAAATTCTTTACCATAAAGAAAGAATCAAAAATAATTAGTTGCCCAAACCATTGCCAATAGTTCTTCTCTGTTGATGCATAATTCTTTTCACGGTCATTTAGAGTCCTACTAGCATAACAAATCGAATGTTTGTCTTGCTGCAAAACAGAGCCTAAAGCGTTATTACCAGCTTCAGTGATAAGCTGAAAAGGCTTGTTGGCATGGGGTAGGCTATGATTGAATAAGCTCTGATGAATTTTCTATAATATCCAGTTATGCTAAAAATGATTTAATTTGTTTTACTGTTCGAGGTAATTTAAATTATTTTTATCCAAATCTTAAAAAGATAATTAACAAATGCGATTAATGTAACGAGAACAAATACACAAGAAAACCGTTGAAGAAATTGTTTAATTATACTAAAACTCCCAGCAGCCATAATGAAATAGTACATGTGGATGTGTTTTATTGTTTTCGAAATTGCTTTTTGACCACTTTTGATAGATTTACCAAGCTAGCTTCCGTGCATAAATTGCCCGTTAGAAATATGATCACAATTAAAATCAAACTACAGGAAAGATTCGCATGGCTAGGAAAACCTAAAAAAATGATAATGGACAACGAGTTTAATAACTCATTTATAAGATTATTCTGCCGCGAAAATAGTATAATTCCCCACTTTACTACTTCAAACAGTCATACGGGTAATGCAGACATCGAAAGACTGCATTCCACGATATTAGAACACATACGTATTTTAAAACACACGGACAACACATTGGAGACAGAGGAAAGTATGTTAAAAGCCATTGGTTACTATAACAATTCTGTACATATGTACATAGTTCAACCAATGTGAAACCAATGGATTTTATTAACAAAAATGATATTGATTTCGAAAAAATTAAAAATTATGCGTACCACAAGAAAAAACAAACTATGGACAATATTAATACAAAAAGGGAAAAAATCCCAAATTTTGACAACGACAAAATTTACATTAAAAACCCTCTTGCTAACAGAAACAAAACTGCCAAAAGATTCACAAAACTGCCTAAAAGTTATCCAAACAAAATTGACATAGCCCAAATCAAAAGGCCACATAAAAACTTGTAAATAAAATTATAACTATACTATCAGCTCTATTCTGTGCACTTGACAAATTCAACATCTTGCTTATTTATCAAGATTGACAATTTATTAAGATTTTTCTATTCTATGTCAAAAATAAAAAGCTCTTTTCTTGATAAACTGTCAAGATGTCAAATGCTCTTGACAAATAAAACATCTGTTTTACTCTTTGTGCATAGTTGTGAAAATTAATTTATTAGAAGGAAGAAGATATTTTACTTTTATTGTTATTGTTAGACGAAGAAGAAAATTGCGAAAATAGAGATCGCACGCGTTTTTTCGTTTGACACGTGAAACGTTTGGTCTTGTTTTGACTTCCTATAAATTAAATTTAATAATAAGTTACATATTATTTTACAAATTAATGAATAATATGTGAAATACCTACGATGTAGAAGAATCTATTTCGTGAATAATATAAAGTATACAGAAATCAGCTTTTCCTGCTGCATTATATTGTTCACCACACATGTGGGCAAAATCCCTGCAGGTTGCCACAGAATAACAAAGAGCTTCTTGCTTGATAAAAATCTTGATAAATTATCAATATTTTGTTAATTTGTCAAGTGCACAGAATAGAGCTGTATGTATGCATATAGGTATTATATACGAAAAAAAAAAATATAGTTCAACATTGTTACTTAACAATAATATTTTCAAATAGTTCAAACCAAAAGGCCACATAAAAGACTGTAAATGTTGGCACTGTTATTTTACAATATTGTTATACCCGAGCGTACATGTACACAAGCGTATTAAAACTTTGTTCGCATAACGGTTGTTTGTAACAGCAAGAAATAATCGAGATAGATATAGACATACATATACTAAAATGCTCAGTATGAAAAGAGGAATCGATTTAGCCCTGACTGTCCGTCCGTCTGCCCGTGGTTACAATAACTTGAGTAAAAATTTTGATATCTCAATGAAATTTGGTATATAGATTGCCCTTTGGACAGTGTAGGTTGGTATTGAAAATATTATATTGAAATATAACGGAAGTTTTTTAAAAATGCAAAAACTCCGTTTTCTCAGTATCTATTACAGCAAATTGAGTGAAATTTGGTATTTGGAACAATTTTGAACTCAGAAATTAGGCATTTATGAAATTTTGAAAAATGGGCGTTGCCACGCCCCCTTATTAAAAAGTTTCCGTATCTCAGTAACAGTGTAAGGTATCGTCACAAAATTTGGTGGGCACATTTCCCTTGATATCGCTATTATTATCGTAGAAAATTTTTGAAATCAGACCATAACCACGCCCACCTTCTATATAACAGAAAATTTGAGATATGCAAAAACTCCGTTTTTTCTTTATCCATTAAAGCAAACTGAGTGAAATTTGGTATTTGGGGTGATTTTACTTTACACTGTATATTTATAAAGTTTTGATAAATAGGCGTTGCCACGCCCACTTATAAAAAAATGTCTGTATCTCAATATGGGTGTTAGTTATCGCCAGAAAACTTGGTATACATATTTCCCTTGACAGCAGTCTTACTATGGTCAAATATTTTTGAAATCGGACCATAACCACACGAACCTTCCGTATAACGGAAGTTTCGAAAAATGCTCACTTATGCTAAAATGTCTGTATTTTCAATAATAGTGCTAGGTATCATTACTAAATTTGCTGAACATATTGCCCTTGATATCAATAGCATTACCGCCAAAAAAATTTGAAATCGGATTAAAATCACGCCCAACTTCCATATAACGAAAGTTTTTAAAAATGTTTTTTGGTATCAGTATACCCACTTATGTTTCCAATTGTAATGAAACTCTATCAAACTCCGTTCAAGCAATGAATATAAACGACGTCTACCTCTCATAAGATTTCATATAATCTGAAAATGCAATATTTCAGTAACACTAATACCAAAATTGTTTTATATTGGCTTTTATACAAATTTGGAAATGGGCGTGGTTCCGTCCATACCATAAAACATCGCGAGGGTATATAAAATTCGGTTTCGCCCGAATTTAGCTTTTTTTACTTGTTTTGAATGAGACTGAGCGCAGTATTCTCAGCTATCTGTACACTCATTCAGTCATCGCGCTTGCTGTGAGCAGAATGCGTAGAATGTTGCGCTTACGTGTGAATGTGTTAAAACGGCCAATGACTACATTCATGCAGACGTCTATTAGGTATGTATACAAATGCGGACAACCTAAATGTGGATTTAGCAGAAATACTTATGCTAATTAACATAAGGGAAATCATTACTGAGTCAAACCATGTCAAGTGAGCCCAGAAATTTCCACTATATAACCGATTTTGAAAATAAACATATGATTGCATAGAGGGCATGACGCATAGTTCATGATATGAATATTTCATTACAGCTCCACGTTTTGTTATCGACTATTAAACTTTTATGCACGAAAAATTTGTAAAATTATTTTCTCAAAAAGTACTGCAGATAATTGAATGAAATTTTGCAATAATCTGTGAACAGAATTTTCCTCCCTCAATCCAATTCAGAGATATCGATATTGAGTCACGCGGTGCAGCGAGCCGCGCGCGCTTGGCTACCGGCATTTCGGCTATAGGTAATATTGGGGGTTGAAACGTGTTGGAAATGTAAGTTTGGGACGTTACCAAATGAGGCACATTATGTTTAATTGAAGCCGTATGGAATTTCTTTGCGACATCTCATGGAAAGGGAGCTTTCGACGGGGTAGGAGGGGCTTTAAAAAGGCTCGCGCGTAAACATATGTATACGAAATGCCAAAAATCTTTTCGAATGGGCGACAAATGCTTTTAAAGCCATATATTTCGAATTCTGCCCCCAAGAGGATCACGATGCACATACCAAAAAATTCGAAAAGAGATTAGGTAATTCAATTTTGTTTTAGCAATAAACTATAAATTATTATCTAAATTTCTTGTATTAATTAGTCCGTCATGTTATGTTTTTCTTTCAACATTTGAACTATGAATATTTTCTAAATTATTTATCTTAAACTTAGGTTCTTCCTTATGTCTTAATGCTCTATAATTTTTTATATATCCGTGGTTACGATCATCTTTATACATTTCTCTTATTCTGTAACTGCTTTTCCTAGAGATTATATTATCATAAATAATTTCTTTATTACAATTTCCAAACTCAACATTAAACGGTTTCTCCTTTGTTACTGAATGATAGCTATTGTTGCTATCGTGCTTGGCGACTTCAATGCCAAGGTGGGCAAGGAGGGCATCTTTGGTTCCACAGTCGGAAAATTCAGTCTCCACGACGAAACGTCCGATAACGGATTGAGACTGATCGACTTCGCCGGGGCCCGAAACATGGTAGTCTGTAGTACCAGGTTCCAGCATAAGAAGATTCATCAGGCTACGTGGCTGTCTCCAGATGGTAAGACACGAAACCAAATCGACCACGTTGTGATAGACGGAAGGCATGCTTCCAGTGTCCTAAATGTGCGCACGAACCGAGGAGCCAACATCGCCTCGGATCATTTTCTTGTGGCAGCTAGGATCCGCACGCGCCACTGTGCAGCAAAAAGCGCGCGCAAATGGACACAAGGAAAGCTCGACGTCGGAAAGCTGCAATCGCAACAGACAGCTACCCACTTCGCCACTCGACTTGCACTCCTGCTCTCTGAGAGCAATAATCAACAGAACGATATTTCCGAGCAGTGGAACCATATTTCTCGCTGTCTACATACCGCCGCTGAAGAATCCATCGGATTTCAGCGAGCCCGAAAGAACAACTGGTATGACGAGGAATGTCGCGCCGCTACGGAACGTAAAGACGCTGCCTACAGGGCCACACTGCGATCGGGCGCAACGCGAGCTGTGCGGGAGCGTTATCGTGAGCTGAAAAAGGAAGCAAGACGCATTTTTCGTGAGAAAAAGAGAGAGGCCGAAATGCGCGAGTGCGAAGAGCTTGAGATGCTGGCCGACAGGAAAAGCGCCCGAAAATTTTTTCAAAAAGTTCGACGGCTTACAGAAGGTTTTAAGACCGGGGCGAATTCCTGTAAGAATGAAAACGGCGACCTGGTGACTGATGTCCACAGCATACTTAAATTATGGAGGGAGCACTTCTCCACACTGCTTAATGGAAGCAACTGCAACCCTGAAGATGTTGAACCCGAATCCCCAATCAATGATGATGGACGCGATGTACCATCACCCGACTGTGACGAAATTCGGAAAGCGATAGCACGGCTGAAGAACAACAAAGCCCCCGGGGCCGATGGGTTACCAGCTGAGTTATTTAAGTACGGCGGAGAGGAGCTGGTTAAGTGCATGCACGAGCTCATCTCTAGAATATGGTCGGAAGAACGCATGCCTACTGATTGGAACTTAAGTGTGCTCTGCCCAATCCACAAAAAGGGCGATCCTGCAGTTTGCGCCAACTATCGCGGGATTAGTCTTCTTAACATCTCATATAAGGTTCTGTCGAGTGTATTGTGTGAAAGACTTAAGCCCACCGTCAATGAACTGATTGGACCTTATCAGTGCGGCTTTAGACCTGGTAAATCTACCACCGACCAGATATTTACAATACGCCAGATCTTGGAAAAGACCCGAGAAAGAAGAATCGACACACACCATCTTTTTGTCGACTTCAAAGCCGCCTTCGACAGCACGACAAGAAGTTTCCTATATGCCGCAATGTCTGAATTTGGTATCCCGGCAAAACTTATACGGCTATGTAAAATGACGTTGAGCAACACCACCAGCTCCGTCAGAATCGGGAAGGACCTCTCCGAGCCGTTTGATACCAAACGAGGTTTCAGACAGGGTGACTCTTTGTCGTGCGATTTCTTTAACCTGATGCTGGAGAAGATAATTCGAGCTGCAGAACTTAATCGGTCAGGCACCATCTTTTATAAGAGTGTACAATTGCTGGCGTACGCCGATGACATTGACATCATCGGTCTTAACAACCGCTCAGTTAGTTCTGCCTTCTCCAAACTGGATAAAGAAGCGAAGCGAATGGGTCTGGAGGTGAACGAGGGCAAGACGAAGTATCTCCTGTCATCAAATAGACAGTCGGCACATTCACGACTGGGATCAAACATCACTGTTGACAGTTACAACTTCGAAAAAGTAGAGGACTTCGTTTACTTAGGAACCAGCATTAACACCAATAACAGCGTCAGCCTTGAAATCCAACGCAGAATCTCTCTTGCCAACAAGTGCTACTTCGGACTGAGTAGGCAATTGCACAGTAAAGTCCTCTCTCGACGGACAAAAACCATACTCTATAAGTCTCTCATCATGCCCGTCCTCTTGTATGGCGCAGAAGCATGGACGATGACAACATCAGATGAGAGAGCTCTTGGAGTGTTCGAGAGAAAGATTCTTCGAAAGCTTTATGGACCTTTGCGTCTTTGCGACGGCGAATACCGTGTACGATGGAACGATGAGCTGTACGAGCTGTACAATGACGTAGATATAGTGCAGCGGATTAAGAACCAGCGGCTCCGCTGGCTAGGCCACGTCGTACGAATGGATGAAATAGCTCCAGCCCTGAAGGTTTTTGACGCGGTACCCGCTGGTGGTAGCAGAGGAAAAGGAAGACCTCCTCTGCGTTGGAAAGACCAAGTGGAAAAAGACTTGGCTATACTTGGGATTTCCAATTGGCGCCAGTTAGCAAAAGATAGGGACAGCTGGCATGCTTTGTTGACCTCGGCCAAAATCGCTTAGGCGGTTGTTGCGCCAATTAAATAATAAAATAAAATAAAATCTTGTCCTTAATGTTTAATGTCTTATATTCTACAGAGAGCATTCGAATTTTTTTACTAATAGTACTATGCAACCTATCGATATCAGCATTTCCTGTATGATTATTAGTTTTAACAAAATTAAACTTATATTTTCATTTCTTAAAATCTCTTTAATCTTTACACTTTTCAACTCATTGTCGCAAATTAATTTTCTAAAATGACAATGCTGAGATTTATATAACCTTAACTTTTCTATAATTTTGGAAAACTTATATATAAAAGTTAAAAAGTTAGACTTCGAATTCGTATAAATATCCAAGTGAACTATTTGCCTAACGTCATTTGGAGTTTCGGTAATTTAAAATTTTTCATTGACTGGATTTCTATCAAATGTAACCCTGAAGCAAACTGAACAATTATTAATGTATTTTTGAATTAAATTTCTTTAATTTGGAAAGTAAATTTGTTTTTGAATAATTTTATAATTTTCACTAATTCCTGTATGTCCTGCCTCGTTTTTATGGTAATTATGGCTATATTTATGAGCTTCATCTTCGGATGAAATATGTTTGGCATGATAGGAGCAACGTACAAATTTAACATTTCCACATCCTTTGTATAACTCTAATATTTTGTTTTGTAAACTTGTATATTTATTATCATATAAGTCAGAATAAATACCAACAAGAATAATTTGCGTCTTGAATATATTTACTAATAATATAATAATTTTGGCGCGTACACTATATTGCTCAGTGTTGGCCGAGCTTCTCCTACCATTTATGGTGTGCGTCTTTGTATTATATTATACCACAAATGGAGGGACCTATGTACAGTTTTGTGCCGACTCCGAACGGCAGATGTATTTAATGAGAAGCTTTTTCATGGCAGAAATACCCTCTGAGGTTTGCCATTGCCTGCCGAGGGGTGACCGATATTAGAAAAAACTTTTTCTATTATTAAGACTGACTGACTGAGATTCGACCCTCGAACACCCAAATTACTCTTTTTTCCTGTGAATGAATAGTGTCTATATCACCAACTTGGTAATTAAAAAGGGAATTACTATCAGAAACATTTAACGTATTGATTTCGTTTTTCTCCACATTTATTCTGCTTAAAAACTCAGCTACTTGATTATCTTTACCTTTGATGTAACTCATAGTTATATTGAATTCACTTAGTTTTATAATCCATCTGCTCAGTCTTGGATTCATACATTTACTCTGAGATTTAGCAAAAAGCCATTTTAATGGTTGGTTATCTGATGAAATCTCAAATTTTTTACCATAAAGAAAGAATCAAAAATAATTAGTTGCCCAAACCATTGCCAATAGTTCTTTCTCTGTTGATGCATAATTCTTTTAATGGTCATTGAGAGTCCTACTAGCATAACAAATCGAATGTTTGTCTTGCTGCAAAACAGAGCCTAAAGCGTTATTACCAGCTTTATTTTTATCCAAATCTTAAAAAGATAATCAACAGATTTATTAACAAATGCGATTAATGTAACGAGAACAAATACACAAGAAAACCGTTCAAGAAATTGTTTAATTATACTAAAACTCCCAGCAGCCATAATGAAATGGTACATGTGGATGTGTTTTATTGTTTTCGAAATTGCTTTTTGACCACTATTGATAGATTTACCAAGCTAGCTTCCGTGCATAAATTGCCCGTTAGAAATATGATCACAATTAAAATCAAACTACAGGAAAGATTCGCATGGCTAGGAAAACCTAAAAAAATGATAATGGACAACGAGTTTAATAACTCATTTATAAGATTAGTCTGCCGCGAAAATAGTATAATTCCCCACTTTACTACTTCAAACAGTCATACGGGTAATGCAGACATCGAAAGACTGCATTCCACGATATAAGAACACATACGTATTTTAAAACACACGGACAACACATTGGAGACAGAGGAAAGTATGTTAAAAGCCATTGGTTACTATAACAATTCTGTACATATGTACATAGTTCAACCAATGTGAAACCAATGGATTTTATTAACAAAAATGATATTGATTTCGAAAATATTAAAAATTATGCGTACCACAAGAAAAAACAAACTATGGACAATATTAATACAAAAAGGGAAAAAATCCCAAATTTTGACAACGACAAAATTTACATTGAAAACCCTCTTGCTAACAGAAACAAAACTGCCAAAAGATTCACAAAACTGCCTAAAAGTTATCCAAACAAAATTGACATAGCCCAAATCAAAAGGCCACATAAAAACTTGTAAATAAAATTATAACTATACTATGTATGTATATAGGAATTATATACGAAAAAAAAAATATAGTTTAACATTGTTACTTAACAATAATATTTTCAAATAGCTCAAACCAAAAGGCCACATAAAAGACTGTAAATGTTGGCACTGTTATTTTACAATATTATTATACCCGAGCGTACATGTACACAAGCGTATTATAACTTTGTTCGCATAACGGTTGTTTGTAACAGCAAGAAATAATCGAGATAGATATAGACATACATATACTAAAATGATCAGTATGAAAAGAGGAATCGATTTAGCCCTGACTCTCCGTCCGTCCGTCCGTCCGTCCGTCTGCCCGTGGTTACAATAACTTGAGTAAAAATTGTGATATCTCAATGAAATTTGTATATAGATTGCCCTTTGGACAGTGTAGGTTGGTATTGAAAATATTATATTGAAATATAACGGAAGTTTTTGAAAAATGCAAAAACTCCGTTTTCTCAGTATCTGTTACAGCAAATTGAGTGAAATTTGGTATTTGGAACAATTTTGAACTCAGAAATTAGGCATTTATGAAATTTTGAAAAATGGGCGTTGCCATGCCCTCTTATTAAAAAGTTTCCGTATCTCAGTAACAGTGTAAGGTATCGTCACAAAATTTGGTGAGCATATTTCCCTTGATATCGCTATTATTATCGTAGAAAATTTTTGAAATCGGATCATAACCACGCCCACCTCCCATATAACGGAAGTTTTTGAAAAATGCAAAAACTCCGTTTTCTCAGTATCTATTACAGCAAATTGAGTGAAATTTGGTATTTGGAGCAATTTTGAACTCAGAAATTAGGCATTTATTAAATTTTTAAAAATGAGCGTTGCCACGCCCTCTTATTAAAAAGTCTCCGTATCTTAATAACAGTGTAAGGTATCGTCACAAAATTTGGTGGGCATATTTTCCTTGATATCGCTATTATTATCGTAGAAACTTTTTGAAATCGGATCATAACCATGCCCACCTCCCATATAACGGAAATTTTGGAAAATGCAAAAACTTAGTTTTTACGGTATCTATTAAACGGAATTGTGTGAAATTCGGTATTTGGAGCGATTTTGAACTAAGAAAATAGGTATTTATGAAATTTTAAAAATTGGACGTTGCCACGCCCACTTATGAAAAAAATACCGTATCTCAATAACGGCGTAAGGTATCGTCACTAAATTTCGTGAGCATATTGTCCTTGATATCACTAACATCACCGTTAACAGACCAGACCATAACCGCGCCCACCTTCTATATAACGGAAAATTTGAGAAATGCAAAAGCTCCGTTTTTTCTTTATCCATTAAAGCGAACTGAGTGAAATTTGGTATTTGGGGTGATTTTAATTAAGGAAACTGTATATTTATAAAGTTTTGATAAATAGGCGTTGCCACGCCTACTTATAAAAAAATGTCTGTATCTCAATAAGGGTGTTAGTTATCGCCACAAAACTTGGTATACATATTTTCCTTGACAGCAGTCTTACTATGGTCAACTATTTTTGAAATCGGACCATAACCACACGAACCTTCCGTATAACGGAAGTTTCGAAAAATGCCCACTTATGCTAAAATGTCTGTATTTTCAATAAAAGTTTTAGGTATCATTACTGAATTTGCTGAACATATTGCCCTTGATATCAATAGCATTACCGCCAAAAAAATTTGAAATCGGATTAAAATCACGCCCAACTTCCATATGACGAAAGTTTTTAAAAATGTTTTTTGGTATCAGTATACCCACTTATGTTTCCAATTGTAATGAAACTCTATCAAACACCATTCAAGCAATGAATATAAACGACGTCTACCTCTCATAAGATTTCATATAATCTGAAAATGCAATATTTCAGTAACACTAATACCAAAATTGTTTTATATTGGCTTTTATACAAATTTGGAAATGGGCGTGGTTCCGTCCATACCATAAAACATCGCGAGGGTATATAAAATTCGGTTTCGCCCGAATTTAGCTTGTCTTACTTGTTTTCTTTAAATTTTTTGATTTATGCTGAATTCCGAGATGTTGTTTCTGACCAGTAATGTGGCCGATAGTGGTAACTTAGTCTTAACGAGTCTACCGAAAAATAGTTCCGAAGGCGTTAGCCCCATGCTAGCCACTGGGGTTGTATTGTACTCTAGAATACGGTACTGGAATTGATCAACCATGTTTGCCTCATAACAACGTTTTAAAATATTTTTTGCTATAGCGACACCTTTTTCTGCTAACCCGTTACTTTGCGGATACCCGGGACTAGAAAACTTTAGTTGAATGTTAAACTCTTTCCCAAATCGAATAAACTGTGCTGAACTGAATGTACTATTATCACTTTTAATTATTGGGATACCCCACCTTATTAAAAACTCCTTGAATGCTTTCAATAATATACCTCGATGTCTTATCCCTGATTTGACTGCTAACTAAAAAACCAGAGTATGAATCAATAAGTGCCACAAAGTCACGCCCCCCGTATTCAAACAAATCCATGGCTACGATATGGAATGGATACCTTGGCGATTCTTCTTGCCTCAACTCCTCCTTGTGATTAGTTCGTTTAAATTTCTCACATATTGCGCATGTTTCAATAATATTTCATGTAACCAGTTAGATACATTACGCTGCAACTCGGTTGGAATCACTAAACGGTGATTCAGAAAAAGAAGCCCATTTTCTACATGTAACAATGTGCACGTTCATTTTTGGATATTTCAACAAAAACATAAACATTCGCTGAAGCCGCATAGTGACGCTGTCTATATCACGCTTAAACAGTGTCTCCAGCGGTTTATGATCACTTTCAACTACGTATTCCCTCCCATATAAATAGAAGTGAAATCATTGACAGGCAAACACAATCGCAAGCAATTCCTTCTCGATTTGAGCCCACTTTTGCTCAGTTTTTCTTAATGTACGCGAAGCGAATGCCACCGGCTTGCCTTCCTGTATAAGAACACATCCTAGCCCCTCTTTTGAGGCATCTGTTTGCACAACTACTTGCTTACTTGGGATATAAATTGCTAATACCTTTTCTGAAGACATGATTTTCAATAAGTTGTCGAATTCTTGTTGTTGTTTGTTATTCCATTCAAAAGCTACATTATTATGTGTCAACTTACGGAGTTCGGTTGTAAGTTGTGACAAATTTGGTATAAACCTGGCAATATACTTTAGAAATCCCAAAAATCGTAAAACTGCATTTTTATCGTTTGGTATCCTCATATCCCGCAAAGCCCTAGTGTATTTAGGGTCCGGTTTAATGGTACCCTTCCCCAGGATATTTCCCATGAATTTAACCTCACGCTGCCTGTATTGCATTTTGTCCGGATAAAACCTAATATTATTAGCCCTAGCTCGGTCAATTACAGACATTCGAATTTCATCTTGGTCTTTTTCATTATCTGCATAAATCGCTATATCATCAAAGTAAATTATAACACCTGTCAAGTCTCCAAATAATTGCACCATTTTCCGTTGAAACATTTCCGGTGCACAGTTTAAGCCAAATGGCACCCGATTAAATTTGAAACGTCCAAATGGTGTCATAAAGGTAGTTAAATGCGAACTTTCCTCATACAACTCCATATGCCAGAATCGATTACTAAGATCTAAGACTGAAAAGAATTCTTTATTTGCAAGTTTTGACGTTAAGTCATCAATAGTTGGTATCAAAAAATGCTCTCTTTTAATACAAGCATTCAAAGGTTTTGGATCTAAACAAATTCGAAGTCGACCATTAGGTTTTTCGACAATTTGTAAATTATTAACCCAGTCCGTCGGATAGTCAACGGGCGAAATGACCTCAGCCTTTACCATTTCCTCCAGCTCGTTTTTTAGTTTGTTAATTAAAGCTAACGGTACTCGTTTTTTATAATGTAAAACTGGCCGAGAATTTTCCTGTAAATGGATTGAAACGTTCCTGGAAACTTGCGTAATCCACTCAAAATATCCCTGTTTAACTCCACAAATTTATTTTTTGATAAGCCCACCATGGCGTCCATTCTTCTAATAAGGTTAAGTTTTATGCATGCGTTTAGTCCCAGAATCGGCTCACATCGGTCATTTACAACTAAAAAATCTATAAAATGTTTAGAATCCGATTGTAGGTCAGATAATAGCAATTTAACACATCCGTATATATTGACTTTATTATTATTATAATCGAAAATAACGCAATCATTCTTCTGATTCAAAATTTCAGTGTTTGATTTTTTAACGCAACTTAAAGGAATACAATTAACTTCAGCTCCGGTGTCCATTTTAAAATTCACTATTTCCCCTCCTTCTTTGAATGCATTAGTCCATCTAGCAACCGAATTCAATCTAAAATTAATTTGTTTACCACTAGGTACTAGTTCTGCGTTAGCACTATGACTTAATTTATTACCTGTCAAACCACCCCAGTTTAGTTCAGCAACTTTTTTGGTTGTTCCCGCAGCCAGTAAACTTCCTTTCCCTTTTCGACACATTGCTTGGAAATGTCCAATTTTACCGCATCTTCGACAGGTAACATTTTTAGCTCTGCATTCCGGAGTATGTTTCAGCGACCACGAACTACCACAATTGTAACAGAAACGTTTCGATGTTTTGTCTGCATTTTCTTCCGATACAGTGACGGCTGTAACACATTGCTTCTTAGATTCCAGGATGTCTTTATTAATATGCGCTGATTCAAAACTTTTACACATATCAATAACGCGTTCTAGTGTTTCATCCTGACAATCCAAAAGCTTAAGCTGCAGTTTTTTATCGAAAACTCCTGCGATGATTCGGTCACGTAATAATCTGCTTTCATATTTGTAGTTGCCCACAAGCGTATTTGTAGTCACAGCGTTCCAGTTGTGTGCGTAGTTCAGTCAAAAATTCATTAAAAGGTTGCCTTTCCTTTTGCGTGATGTTGTTAAATACAAACGACTCCATGGAAACATTTTTTTGAGGCAAACAATGCTCGTCAAATTTTAGCAGGACTTCCTTCAGAGAACGGGTTGTCTGCTCACCCGCTGCTACTTTGCCTAGTAACTGGTTTTCCGATCCATCGTTAGGAAAAAGAGTGTTATAAATATTGGCACCGTTTGTTCCCAAGAGCCACAAAAATGTTGCAATTTTTACATCTTTCGGCTTACTATTTTTGTTTGTGGCAATCATATACACGAGAAAATCTCGCTTCCAATTTTTTGTCCGATGAATTTTATTTTTCACTCCGATATTGATGTTTGTGCTTAATTTTTTAAACGCAACCTGCTTCTGACACCATGTAACAAGCGTTGTTGCTTGTTAACTATTGAATAAAACACAAGCAAGTCGATGGCGTTGATTCTTATAATTTTAATTACACGTGAACTTTTCTTGTCCCCTTTTCTTCATGATGCAAGCCGGAAGTGAGTCATCACAGCACGGCCATCATGATCATATTTTTACATTAGTTTTCTGACATGACAGAAGGCCTTGCCAGACTGGTACATTCCTAAATCTATTCACTAAACATACTACTAATAATGGTACGTTACTATTATTACAATGGCGAGATTTAAAATTTAAAGTTAAGAAGAAACTTGTAAAAAACAAGGTGGAGGGCAATGCAACAGATGGAGGAATTTATAAACAACAAAGTCTTTTCCCACTAGAAGAGGCTGTGGCCAACTTTCTGCAGTTTAATAAGCAAATTAGCCAGCAGGGTTTTTTACAAGGTGTTGCAGCTGACGTAACAGAAAATGAAGAAGAAACTATGGTTGCAGTTGCTCCACTGGAGGGTGCACAGATAATCCAGTGTTTCTAGTTGTGCCGACCAGATTCATCTGGCGAAGAAGAAGTTCCCACGACTTCAGCGAACGCAAGGGATAGAAAACAACTGTCCACTCCTGCCAAAACACGCAAAGCCAAAAGCGCCGAAAGGATTGACATCTTTGAAAGGCATAGTATTATGCAGGAGAGTGATATCACCAATAAAATGACATCAATTAAATATGCCTTAAGAGATACTGCATCCTACCAAAATAAACTTCTTTCAATAGAAGAAAGGAAGCTAAGCCTTTTGGAAAAAAGGGATCGCCGAGAGGTAGAATTACATTAAGCTGCAATTGAATTGAGTGAAATAAATCTTGAAATTGCCAAAGAAAAGCTTAGACATTTAAAAAATAGGAAAGACTAAATTTAATTTGCATATGTACATATATATTTTTTTATTTTTAGTATTTATGAAATGTTTTTGTTTAGTTCCTAGTAATGTATATATTTTATTTTTAAGTATTTATGAATTGTTTTTGCTTAGTTCCTACTAATGTATATATTTTATTTTTAAGTATTTATGAACTGTTTTTGTTTGATTCCTTACATGAATTAGTATATAGGAGTATTTGTTTGACATAAAAAAAATAAGACTGAATTCAATTTATTTCATAAAAAAGAATGGACTAAAATTATACAAAACTGTTCTTTATTTGCTCTCTTATTTGTGAGGCTTCAATATTTATACTATTTTCTACATCATCATTATAGTCGACATTGCCTTGGCTGTGTTCTGCAATGTTTACATCCTCGTTTGTGAATTGTGATCCAAACTCAATGCAAATATTGTTAAGTGCTGCACATATTTACATACATTAGCGATTTGCGTGGCTTTAGATGGCATGTAGTGAAGTTGACGTGCACCTAGCAAACAGCGAAATCGGTTTTTTAAAACTCCAATAATTCGTTCAACTATATTTCTAGCTTTAGCATGTTTACTATTGTAAATAGCCTCTGGACTTCTTTCTGTTGCGGATCGATATGGCGTCATATCGAATGGTTCAAGAGGATAGCCCGCATCACCTGTACAACAATTTACCATCATCGTATCGCTGCTTTAAAATTCTTCTTGCTTGGCTAATGTTTCAAATTAGAGAGTCATGCCCGGAGCCCGCACAACGAGCATCAAAATACCGTATTCGCATTTTATGATCGCAAACCTGTTGAAGATTTTGTTCAGTCTTAAAATGTAAAGCAAACGTTAGCCGGTTCTTACAATCATAGCATTTACACTAAAAAATCCTTTTCGATTGTAGTATAAATTCTGGTCTTGTTTATTGGGAGGCAAAATTTTAATGTGAGTTCCATCGACACATCCAATAACACCCGAAAACCTGTTTTTTTGGAAAAAGTACTCCTTGGCTTCTGCTTTTTCTGCGCCTGTCATATGGAATTTAATCCATAGAGGACATACGACTGCCTCTAAAACGTCTAGTGTTTCAGACAGGACTGAACTGACAGTTGGCTGGGATAGCCCAAGGTGGAAGTCGTTTCCAACACTTGTCTGATACGATCCCAGTCCCAAAAATCGCAAAGTTGCTGCCAATTTTATTACTTTTGATACAGATGTTGTCCGCACTTCAGTTTTCATTGCCGGCTTAATTTTTTCCAACACATACATAAACGCTGATTTGTTAAGGCGAAAATATTCTTCAAATCTGAAATAAAAAAAAAATTTAACAACATGAAAAAATCCAAGTTCTTATCCACAAATTTAAATTGTAACACTTACTTGTTATCCGGCAAACTTAATACATTAGAGTTCTGCCTTATAATTTTTCTTTTAGCTGCAAGCTCTTTTCTGCTCTCTTCATCGCTTGAGCTTGATGTATCAAAAGCAAAGAAAGTTTTTCTCAAAAAAATATTAATTAAAATATACACACGAACTCGAACAATGAAAACTTTTAAATCAAAATTGTAAACAAACTGAAACAGCTGATGCAGAAATGACAAAGATGGTATTTCTACATTGATTTTATCGATAAACTGTCGACGTCGTCTCAATACGTTTAGCCAATACCAATTGTGTGTCGATGTGACGTCGACGTCGACACGATGTGATGTCGACTGAAAAACGACGACGACAACCGTAATAGGGGCGATTGTGTTTCGGAGAGTCCTCTATTCGCCTCAATTGCTTCTGTGACCCTATTGGTAATTATGCGTCCATAAGTTTCCCTGGTGTATTAAGCATACATATTGGCCGATGTGCGGGGGATCCCCAGGTGATTTTCCCGCGTTTGGTAGTAGAACAAGCCGCTGGTGTTTCCATATTTTCGGGAATACGCCCTCTGCAAAGCATTCGGTAAACGTGTGAACAAAAACCTCAGTATTCGCTTTCACTGCGAGTTTAAGAACTTTATTCGGAATTGCATCAGGGCCTGGGGCCTTTTTGTCTTAAAATTCATCAACCGCAAGCACCACCTCCCCAACGGTGATCTGGGGAATTTACATTCTGCATGGGAGGGGATCTCTCTACTGAATGCTTCTTGACCCGGAAATAGTTTGCTTACTATTCTACTCAGTTGGTCGGCGCTTGTGAGCTGCGGCTGGACGATGCCTGTAGCCTTTTAGTAACCACTTTGTATGCCATACTCCAAGGATTTTGTTCGGCACTTTCGCAAAGCTGGAGAAAACACTTCTTCTTGCTTGCCTTAATGGTTTTCTTTAATTTTTTTCGCTTAGCCCTGTAGTGCATTTGTTGTTCCAAATAATTTGGCGTTTTTCTGGCCCTTTGGTAGTCGCGCCTTGCTCTATTGCATTGTTGACGAATATTTGATATCTGGGAATTCCACCAGTATACTGAGGGACGTCTATTTGATGAGCTTCTTCCTCTTCTTCTCATTGAAGCATCACATGCGTTTGCTATGGTGGTCCTGAGCGTGTTGGCCATGTTCGTAGCTCGTTGCGTTGGAGTTACTTCAGACATCATAGCTTTTAGCGCATCTTCATCTAGATAGTCGATTTTCCAGCACGCTGTTCTCCTTTCGGAGCAAGACCCTGTTTGCTTTGGTTCGTTTATAGCGAAGTTAATTGCTTGGTGATCGCAGTGCGTATAGTTGTCACTAACCTCCCGATGGACATTTCGGGATAGTCTACTTGCTACGAATGTTAAGTCTATTATATACTTAACTTAGCCTTTTTTGAATGTAGCTTTACTTCCGGATTTTAATAGCACCACTTCTAGGTTCGAAAGAGCTGTCAAGAGCGCTCTGCCTTTGGGTTTTGTTTTACATCTTCCCCACGCTTGCGCTCATGCATTGAAGTCACCTGCGACTACGACTGGCGTTCTAGTTCTAGCATCGCTGACCAAGTTATCTATTATTGTTTCAAATTCCTCGAGGTTGAAGCTGGGTGGTATGTAGCAACTGTAAAGTATGATGGCTGCAACTTTCACGCAGACGAAGCCTCCGATTTGAGTTTTTCTAATGGGAGTGGTTTTTTGGCAGAACTCTATACCGCTGATCGCCCTACGTTGGCCTTGGCCCATAGTTGACAGTCGACCACTTTGTATGGTTCACTCAGTAGAAGTATGTCGATATTCCATTATATTACCGACTGCTGCAGCAATTCTTGTGCCGCCTTACAGTGATTTACATTTGGTTTTGGTTGGCGAACCTTCATTCTTAACGTGTCTTTTGTACTGCCTGTACATAACAAGGGCATTCTCTTCCACCTGTTCTGTGCTTCAAATATACCAAGTTTTTCCTCGTGCGAATGGCACACCTCAGTTCTTTCTTACAATCACGGGCCATATGACTTGAGTCAATGCAGTTGAAAGACGATCTCTTCATTTAAAGCATTGCATTGGCTGTGTTTTTTTGTCGGATTTGGCAAACCACCCATCCTACACGTATTTTTCCTGCTTATTTTACTCTATTTACGGATAAAGCTGGAAGAAGTATAGTCGCTGTCTTCGTACCACTTTCGCATATATTTCACTGCGTCTTCTTTAAGCTTTATCTCCTTTATCTCCTCGAACTCTTTTTTCAAAAGCGGCACAACTCTCTTCTTTCGTCGTAACTTCGTCCAATTTGTGAGGTGAGAGTCTGGACAGAAACGTTTTTCCCAAGCGCTTCTTTCACCGCATGCTGCACCTGGGACGTGTACGAGTCTGTCGGTTTCTCCAGCTGAATAAGCAAATCCCCATTGGTGGTCTTCCTTATTTTCGTAACCTTCTTCTTCTTCTTTCTTCTTTCATTGGCTCGATAACCGCCTATGCGATTTTGGCCGAGCTTAGCACAGCATGCCAGTTATTTCTCTCTTTCGCTAACTGGCGCCAGTTGGAAATACCAAGCGTACCCAAGTCCTTTACCGCCTGGTCTTTCCAACGCAGAGGAGGCCTCCCTTTTCCTCTGCTACCACCGGCGGGTACCGCGTCGAATACTTTCAGAGCTGGGGCGCTTTCATCCATTCGAACGACATGACCAAGCCAGCGAAGCCGCTGAATCTTAATTCGCTGCACTATATCTATGTCGTTATAAAGCTCGTACAGCTCATCGTTCCATCTTCTCCGGTATTCGCCATCGCAAAGGCGTAAAGGCCCATAAATCTTTCGGAGAATCTTTCTCTCGAACACTCCCAGAGCCTTCTCATCAGATATCTTCATCGTCCATGCTTCTGCGCCATACATAAGGACGGGCATAATGAGAGACTTATAGAGCGTAATTTTTGTCCGTCGAGAGAGGACTTTACTGCTCAGTTGCCTACTCAGTCCGAAGTAGCACTTGTTGGCAAGAGTGATCCTCCTTTGGATTTCGAGGCTGACATTATTATTGATGTTAATGCTGGTTCCTAAGTAAACGAAGTCTTCTACTTTTTCAAAGTTATAACTGTCAACAGTGATGTTTGATCCCAGTCGTGAATGTGCCGACTGTTTATTTGATGACAGGAGATACTTCGTCTTGCCCTCGTTCACCTCCAGACCCATTCGCTTTGCTTCTTTATCCAGTTTGGAGAAGGCAGAACTAACTGCGCGGTTGTTAAGGCCGATGATGTCAATGTCATCGGCGTACGCCAGCAGCTGCACACTCTTATAAAAGATAGTGCCTGACCGATTTAGTTCTGCGGCTCGAATTATCTTCTCCAGCATAAGGTTAAAAAAGTCACACGACAAAGAGTCACCCTGTCTGAAACCTCGTTTGGTATCAAACGGCTCGGAGAGGTCCTTCCCAATCCTGACGGAGCTGGTGGTGTTGCTCAACGTCATTTTACATAGCCGTATAAGTTTTGCGGGGATACCAAATTCAGACATTGCGGCATAAAGGCAACTTCTTTTTGTGCTGTCGAAAGCGGCTTTGAAGTCGACAAAAAGGTGGTGCGTGTCGATTCTTCTTTCTTGGGTCTTTTCCAAGATCTGGCGCACTGTGAATATCTGGTCGATAGTAGATTTACCAGGTCTAAAGCCACACTGATAAGGTCCAATCAGTTCATTGACGGTGGGCTTTAGTCTCTCACACAATACGCTCGACAGAACCTTATATGCAATGTTAAGAAGGCTGATACCACGATAGTTGGCGCGTATTGCAGTATCACCCTTCTTATGGATTGGGCAAAGTACACTTAGATTCCAATCAGTAGGCATGCATTCGTCCGACCATACTCTACAGATAAGCTGGTGCATGCGCTTTACCAACTCTTCTCCACCGTATTTGAATAACTCAGCTGGCAGCCCGTCAACTCCGGGCGCTTTGTTGTTCTTGAGCCGTGCTATTGCTATACGGATTTCATCGCAGTCGGGTAACGGAACATGAATTCCGTCGTCATTGATTGGGGTTTCGGGATCATCATCTTCTCCAAGGTGGTCTCTGTCACTACCACTAAGTAGTGTGGAGAAGTGCTCCCTCCATAAACTAAGTATATTCTGAACGTCAGTTACCAGGTCGCCGTTGTCGTTCTTACAGGAATTCGTATTTTCGTAACCATCTCTCCTACATGTTTCAGCTTTGGATCGCTGTTAACTGCCCGTAAAATGTCTGCGTATGACTTTTCCTCTCCACTTCTTTCTTATTTTCGCTAATTTGAACGCTTGGCTGCGATCACGCGTCATGGGCTCCTTGAGTACTCCAGATAGAGCGGTTAACCGTTGTTGTTTGGCTGCCTATATTGGTCTTTTCCCTCAGAGTTCGGGGCTTTGCTTTTTCATACAATGCAGATAGTTCTCCTATAACATCGCGCATGGGCTAATGGATGGATCTTCTTTTTCCATCCTCAAGCATATCAACGAGCTCGCGAATCTTTGACCCGAGGATAACCCATGCTGATGGCTGGTTCTCTGTCAGGGTCTGGCCGGCATTGTTGGGCACTTGACAAAGCTCTGGAGGCGAACTCATCAGCCTAGGACGCTTTCTGAACACGTTCAACATCGTTCCTGCTTCGGATGACGCACTCCCTGTCACTTGGGGTCCCGCAAAGTCCTTGTTATTTCACCCTGCTAGGGGCGACCTAGAGACATTCATTTTGAATTTGAGAAAGTATTCCTTTTGTTGCTCTCTATAATTGTTTATTCTATTCGAATTTGTTTGTTTGTAAAAATTCTAATTTAATTTGATTTCTTTATTTAAGTAGTTAAAAATTTATATTGTTAAATTTGATCTAAATTAGCTATTTTAAAGAATTAACTTATTTATTTATCAATTCCCTATTAAATTGTTAATTATTTTTTAAATTTCTATTATAATTTACTCCGGCCTGCTTTGTTTGTTATTTATTTATTTATTAATTTTCATATTTATTTACTACTTATGATTATTTTAACGAATATAATTAGATTTCTATAAATATATTTACTTTTTAATTTATTTAAATTTTTAACTTCTAATTCAGTTCACTACACCCCACTGTGCGGCGATCTCAGCGCCACCTAGTCCACCGTGGTTTAAGACTAATGCCCGATAGGGGGAGTGTGTCTCCGCTATTTTACTGGGCTTTTTATGCACAGGATGTTTCGGAAAAATAAATGAGACCAGCTGACGATATTTGGTTGTTGGGGCCGTTTATAAAGCCAAAGAACGTAAATCTATAAGAAGCGACAACACGCTGAAATTAAAAATTTCTGAGATTTCTGAGACCGTATGGTGCCGTCCATCTCCAGGAGTTCACCAGATGCTTTGGTTTGTCCGCACGAAAGAAGAAAAAGAAAATATATTCGCCGGCATGGTTGCGATCAAAACAAATAAAAACAAGAGTGGAATTTTAAGTGCTGCTTGTTTTTATTAAAAATTAAATTAAAATTAAAATCCTAAATATTCTGAAAAATGTGAATAATAAATGTATTATATTTATTGTTGTGAGTGAAAATAGGGCGGTATTAAAGCGTAAAGTGCCAAAGAATGAGTGTGGCCGAAATTAAATAGTCAACCAAAATTTTGAATACACGAAAAGTTGTGGAAAATGTTGCAAAAATTATATTAAACTATGAAATTATGGTTTGCTCGGGTAATGGTAAGATAGTTTTAATAATAGCTTAACATATATTGAATGTTAGGGAGTGATTAAGTGTTAAAATGATGTTGCAAGAGTAGTGGGTTAGTGTTAAAATTGTGTTGCAGAGTTCATGAACGTCGGTGCCTAATAAGTGTAATAAGTGTAATTAACAAAACTATTGTACATTTAATATATAAATTGCATTCAGTTATTCTGAAAACTCACTCTGAGAAAACAATTTTTATTTGGTAGTATATTAGATGTAGAATAGCACTAGTATAAAAAGGTGCTAAAGAGAGATTTGTTATATAGATCTGCGAGAAAATCACTAAAAATGAACGTGATAAGTAAACACTAAGCTATATTACAGGTAAATACGTTTGTATAGTACACTGAGAACTAAAATTGTTTATTTACTTTAGTGACTACTTTTTTTTAAGTAGTAGAATTTCTACTACGGCGGCAAAGCGGATTCTTGGTCGCGAAAGTCTGATATTAGCATGTGGATGGCGATTGTATGCGAAGGGAGAGGAGTTGGGTTTGCTTTTATGAATGGAAAGACAACCGCATTTATGAATGGTTGTAATATTTTAGAGTTTTTGGCGTCGATGTGTATACATACATATATGTATGTATCTTGTATTTACTAACATTAATCACATACTTATGTTCACATTTTTTCATATGTGATATTTATATAACATTACATATTTCATTCCTCAAATTAAATTTTTTGCAGAATGTAAAATAAGCAGAAAATATGAATTCATATTTAAAAAAAACCTTTTTTAATATTAAACAAAAATCTGATGTGCGCATGCGAAAAGCCGTCAGCAAAACAGCTATGCCATTTTGTAAACGTGAACATACATATGAATGTGATTACATCACATGTTCAAACTCTGCCGACTTCTATCGGGTATATAATTAAATTAATCAGTAAAATACCAAGATTATTACCATATATTAATTATCGCAATGCAAAATCAAATATTGGTAATGAGTTTCAATGGCCGCATCTTCATTCTTCTGTCTTATTTTCGTGCAGCGAAAAGCAAATCCACACACTCAAAATAATAACATCGGTTAAACCAACCAAATTCCATAGTTAACTTACTGTCAATGTAAATTGACTTTTGTAAAAAAATTCAATTGACTGCAAACGTTGGTCAAATCTACAATTTTTATCGGTTAGGATATATTCCGTAGAAATTGTTGTTGTCATGTTGACAATTTCAACATGTTAGATTAACAATAAAAAATAGTTAAAGTTTTCCCTTACATTTGTTGTTTTTTTCTTACCAATAATGATAGTTAATTTAACCAATTCAAAAATTGTTACTACCTACGCTTACTATTTTTTTTGTAAAATTAACCAATGGAAATCGTAGTTTTTTCTACTTATGTATATGTTATTGGTGTGAACTAACTGATTTTTTTGGTTAGTTTAACAAATAAATTGTTTCCGGAAAAAGTCGTTAATTCAACAATAAATGTTGGTCAATACTACCATTGCATAACAGTTAGAATATTTCTAATTGAAATTGTTGTTGCTTTATAACAATTTCGAAAGGTTATTTCAACAATGAAAAATTGTTAAATAATTTCCACCTTCTAATATTACATTTGTACTATTAGTAGAGTAAGGTGGCAAGCCTACAACTACAGTGGTTAAAAAAACGATGGCAATACTAACATGCAACGCCAACAATAACCAGTTCGTTGAAAACTTTGAAGAAGCTGGTTGTTCGTGATTTGTGTGTGTAAGTTGATAAAAATGGAAGAGCAAATATTAGAAACTACGGAAAACAACGAACTAGGAGTTTTAATAGAAAGTTGGGGGTTCAGCCATATCCTGCAAGATTTACAAGGTAAGTTTAATAAAAGTGATTTTCATACAGAATTGTGCAATATTCAGCTGAAATTTCAATGAACAGCAGTTCCGTTAATTAGCTTCGGTTGTGTTGTTGCTTTTATTGTTCTCCGTGTTCATATAAATTGTGCGTTATATATAGCTTGCGTAGAATTGATAAATGTATAATAGTAATTATTAAAGAATATTAAAAACCGTACATATTTATTGATTTCGTAGATGAGTCTATTACGCTTAAAAGGCTACGGTATATACTAGATGAGGACCTGACGTACATACTTGTTCAAAAAACGTAAATTGGGTGAAAAAGCAGAGTTCCGTTACAATCTTCAACATTGGAAAATTGAAAACGTGAGTAGAAATGTTAATTTCCAATTTCATTGATAAAAAAATCATAACTTTTCATTTAAGGGATATTCTGATATTAAAACCTGCGATACAGTTTCTGTTGATACGACTTTCTTTGAAGATATCGAAAACTTCCCAATTTTAAGCAGTAGTCCATCAACATGTACGTCTTCAAATATTATTCACGATCCATTTGGACACCGCGGTATAATTGTGAGTACATAAGTATGTTCATAACATACATTACGTCCGTCTTACTCAAAATGTTGAATATTTTATATAACTTAACATTACAACTTTGCGTTTGGTAATTATTAACACATACATACATATATAAGTTGTTCAATAACCTCAAATACAATTACGTATGCTTTTCTATTTTAATTGTAATATTAAGAACTTCCAGTCAGTGTTGGATAGCCACCCAAATGGAGACTATGTCAATCGGATATTTAAGGAAACTGGAAGGCTTAACGACGCAGTACGTAAAATTCTAATAGATTATATATTGTCTTCGTACATTAAAAATAAAACAAAAATTGGTAGAAAACAATTTGAGCAAATTTCTCTTCAAATTGAAGAAAAATTCGATGATGATAAGGTTGGTTTGTTTCTTAATGTAGATTTTCGAATATCTTTGCTTATTTAACTAATTATTGTACGAGTATACATATACACAAGTACATATGTATATACAAACATATATTTTCTTGCACGCAACTAATTTATTACAACCCAATGGGATCACGCCCCTCTGGAAGATTATATGATAAACGCTTAAAAAAATCGGAAGAAATTGTTGACGAGAGAAAAAGTACACTTAAGGAATCCTCACAGCCCGACATTGAAGCCGAAAAAGTTAATACTGAAAAAATTTTTACATTAATTATTATTTGTGTGTATGAGTTTTCCTTCGTTCATACATACTTATGTATATCATATATATTTCAAGGGCTTACGAGTAGCTGAGAGTATTTTGCGAGCCGTGGAACGACGTGCAGGATAATTGGCGGAAGTGTTTCAAAAAACGAAGACAACAGATTTTATACACACAGGGCATAAAAACCAATATCATCGACGTCCTCCAAAATTGGAGGCTCTTTCTTTTCTCATTCGTTGGGGCATAATCTTGTAAGTTTAATATTACCAATTATAAAAACTCAAAAATAATAATTTTGTTATTTAACTTATTTATTGAATTGTTGCATTTCACTTATACATTTCTGTTGCACATGTAGGATCTGACCAGCTTATAGCGCTACTCCTACACGTTTTACTGCGTCCAACTATCAAACGAAAACCGAATAGCATTAGAAAGATTGGCAGGTCGACCATCAAAGATTCGCAGATATCATTTCTCCTCCACGCCATTACGGCCAACGATGTTCAACGCAGCTTGGAAAATCTGAAGACTTCTCTCTACAACCGCGGTGAGACTCAAAACCAATTATTATAGCAATTGGTTATAATTTAAGTGAAGCACAATTTTTTGTTTATTTCGATGAAATCAAATATGAGATGCCTTGTTTTTTAAGTGCTTTTGATACATGTTTTAAGGTGTATCATGTATTGAATTTAAAATACCCTGGCGATAGCTTAAAGTTTTGGATGTTCGTTCAAAAGTACTTTTATTCTATATATTTAAAACCCGACAAGACATCTCCTAACGTATTGTGTTTAATTAACAACTTAAAATAAAATGTTTATAAATCTTAAGTATACTTAATTCAATATGGTTTCGTGCTTTTTGTGTCAAAAAAATTTCGAAAATGTAGATTTTCTTGCAACTCACTTTAAAATTTTACACAATTTAACATCTTCAAGCACATTCTTTTGCGTTCATTGCAGTCATCATTTTCAAGGGTTGAAGCCCTTTAAAAAACACTTTAAATATTCTAATTCATGTATTTCTAACTAATTTATTTTATAACTTAGCCTTTTTTGAATGTAGCTTTACTTCCGGAATTTAATAGCACCACTTCTAGGTTCGAAAGAGCTGTCAAGAGCGCTCTGCCTTTGGGTTTTGTTTTACATCTTCCCCACGCTTGGGCTCATGCATTGAAGTCACCTGCGACTACGACTGGCGTTCTAGTTCTAGCATCGCTGACCAAGTTATCTATTATTGTTTCAAATTCCTCGAGGTTGAAGCTGGGTGGTATGTAGCAACTGTAAAGTATGATCGCTGCAACTTTCACGCAGACGAAGCCTCCGATTTGAGTTTTTCTAATGGGAGTGGTTTTTTGGCAGAACTCTATACCGCTGATCGCCCTACGTTGGCCTTGGCCCATAGTTGACAGTCGACCACTTTGTATGGTTCACTCAGTAGAAGTATGTCGATATTCCATTATATTACCGACTGCTGCAGCAATTCTTGTGCCGCCTTACAGTGATTTACATTTGGTTTTGGTTGGCAAACCTTCATTCTTTACGTGTCTTTTGTACTGCCTGTACATAACAAGGGCATTCTCTTCCACCTGTTCTGTGCTTCAAATATACCAAGTTTTTCCTCGTGCGAATGGCACACCTCAGTTCTTTCTTACAATGACGGGCCATATGACTTGAGTCAATGCAGTTGAAAGACGATCTCTTCATTTAAAGCATTGCATTGGCTGTGTTTTTTTGTCGAAATGGCAAACCACCCATCCTACACGTATTTTTCCTGCTTATTTTACTCTATTTACGGATAAAGCTGGAAGAAGTATAGTCGCTGTCTTCGTACCACTTTCGCATAGATTTCACTGCGTCTTCTTTAAGCTTTATCTCCTTTATCTCCTCGAACTCTTTTTTCAAAAGCGGCACAACTCTCTTCTTTCGTCGTAACTTCGTCCAATTTGTGAGGTGAGAGTCTGGACAGAAACGTTTTTCCCAAGCGCTTCTTCCACCGCATGCTGCACCTGGGACGTGTACGAGTCTGTCGGTTTCTCCAGCTGAATAAGCAAATCCCCATTGGTGGTCTTCCTTATTTTCGTAACCATCTCTCCTACATGTTTCAGCTTTGGATCGCTGTTAACTGCCCGTAAAATGTCTGCGTATGACTTTTCCTCTCCACTTCTTTCTTATTTTCGCTAATTTGAACGCTTGGCTGCGATCACGCGTCTGGGACTCCTTGAGTACTCCGGATAGAGCGGTTAACCGTTGTTGTTTGGCTGCCTATATTGGTCTTTTCCCTCAGAGTTCGGGACTTTGCTTTTTCATACAATGCAGATAGTTCTCCTATAACATCGCGCATGGGCTAATGGATGGATCTTCTTTTTCCATCCTCAAGCATATCAACGAGCTCGCGAATCTTTGACCCGAGGATAACCCATGCTGATGGCTGGTTCTCTGTCAGGGTCTGGCCGGCATTGTTGGGCACTTGACAAAGCTCTGGAGGCGAACTCATCAGCCTAGGACGCTTTCTGAACACGTTCAACATCGTTCCTGCTTCGGATGACGCACTCCCTGTCACTTGGGGTCCCGCAAAGTCCTTGTTATTTCACCCTGCTAGGGGCGACCTAGAGACATTCATTTTGAATTTGAGAAAGTATTCCTTTTGTTGCTCTCTATAATTGTTTATTCTATTCGAATTTGTTTGTTTGTAAAAATTCTAATTTAATTTGATTTCTTTATTTAAGTAGTTAAAAATTTATATTGTTAAATTTGATCTAAATTAGCTATTTTAAATATTTAACTTATTTATTTATCAACTCCCTATTAAATTGTTAATTATTTTTTATATTTCTATTATAATTTACTCCGGCCTGCTTTGTTTGTTATTTATTTATTTATTAATTTTCATATTTATTTACTACTTATGATTATTTTAACGAATATAATTAGATTTCTATAAATATATTTACTTTTTAATTTATTTAAATTTTTAACTTCTAATTCAGTTCACTACACCCCACTGTGCGGCGATCTCAGCGCCACCTAGTCCACCGTGGGTTAAGACTAATGCCCGATAGGGGGAGTGTGTCTCCGCTATTTTACTGGGCTTTTTATGCACAGGATGTTTCGGAAAAATAAATGAGACCAGCTGACGATATTTGGTTGTTGGGGCCGTTTATAAAGCCAAAGAACGTAAATCTATAAGAAGCGACAACACGCTGAAATTAAAAATTTCTGAGATTTCTGAGACCGTATGGTGCCGTCCATCTCCAGGAGTTCACCAGATGCTTTGGTTTGTCCGCACGAAAGAAGAAAAAGAAAATATATTCGCCGGCATGGTTGCGATCAAAACAAATAAAAACAAGAGTGGAATTTTAAGTGGTGCTTGTTTTTATTAAAAATTAAATTAAAATTAAAATCCTAAATATTGTGAAAAATGTGAATAATAAATGTATTATATTTATTGTTGTGAGTGAAAATAGGGCGGTATTAAAGCGTAAAGTGCCAAAGAATGAGTGTGGCCGAAATTAAATAGTCAACCAAAATTTTGAATACACGAAAAGTTGTGGAAAATGTTGCAAAAATTATATTAAACTATGAAATTATGGTTTGCTCGGGTAATGGTAAGATAGTTTTAATAATAGCTTAACATATATTGAATGTTAGGGAGTGATTAAGTGTTAAAATGATGTTGCAAGAGTAGTGGGTTAGTGTTAAAATTGTGTTGCAGAGTTCATGAACGTCGGTGCCTAATAAGTGTAATAAGTGTAATTAACAAAACTATTGTACATTTAATATATAAATTGCATTCAGTTATTCTGAAAACTCACTCTGAGAAAACAATTTTTATTTGGTAGTATATTAGATGTAGAATAGCACTAGTATAAAAAGGTGCTAAAGAGAGATTTGTTATATAGATCTGCGAGAAAATCACTAAAAATGAACGTGATAAGTAAACACTAAGCTATATTAGAGGTAAATACGTTTGTATAGTACACTGAGAACTAAAATTGTTTATTTACTTTAGTGACTACTTTTTTTTAAGTAGTAGAATTTCTACTACGGCGGCAAAGCGGATTCTTGGTCGCGAAAGTCTGAAATTAGCATGTGGATGGCGATTGTGTGCGAAGGGAGAGGAGTTGGGTTTGCATTTATGAATGGAAAGACAACCGCATTTATGAATGGTTGTAATATTTTAGAGTTTTTGGCGTCGATGTGTATACATACATATATGAATGTATCTTGTATTTACTAACATTAATCACATACTTATGTTCACATTTTTTCATATGTGATATTTATATAACATTACATATTTCATTCCTCAAATTCAATTTTTTGCCCAATGTAAAATAAGCAGAAAATATGAATTCATATTTAAAAAAAACCTTTTTTAATATTAAACAAAAATCTGATGTGCGCATGCGAAAAGCCGTCAGCAAAACAGCTATGCCATTTTGTAAACGTGAACATACATATGAATGTGATTACATCACATGTTCAACCTCTGCCGACTTCTATCGGGTATATAATTAAATTAATCAGTAAAATACCAAGATTATTACCATATATTAATTATCGCAATGCGAAATCAAATATTGGTAATGAGTTTCAATGGCCGCATCTTCATTCTTCTGTCTTATTTTCGTGCAGCGAAAAGCAAATCCACACACTCAAAATAATAACATCGGTTAAACCAACCAAATTCCATAGTTAACTTACTGTCAATGTAAATTGACTTTTGTAAAAAAATTCAATTGACTGCCAACGTTGGTCAAATCTACAATTTTTTATCGGTTAGGATATATTCCGTAGAAATTGTTGTTGTCATGTTGACAATTTCAACATGTTAGATTAACAATAAAAAATAGTTAAAGTTTTCCCTTACATTTGTTGTTTTTTTCTTACCAATAATGATAGTTAATTTAACCAATTCAAAAATTGTTACTACCAACGCTTACTATTTTTTTTTGTAAAATTAACCAATGGAAATCGTAGTTTTTTCTACTTATGTATATGTTATTGGTGTGAACTAGAGGGCTGCATGAGCACATTCATTTCTTCTGTTAGCCGGATTACACGAATGTGAATGCGATACTCATTCAACTCAGGCACTCATGCGATCATAAATATGTGTACTTACAGAGAAAAAAGAGACCAATATGGGTACTCTCTGCTTATGATTTAAGGGATGTACAAATTTTTCTCTTCGCTACGCTCATTTATAGTCATCGATCATTCATGCATTCTCGGCCTGTCCGGGTTTTGCACGAATGTGGCGGACGTTGCGCAGGGAGACGCCACCAAACGCACATACATACATATGCAAGACGCAGCTAGCGATGGCTGTTATTATGTGTGTACGTAACAACGCTTTGCATATGCGTTGTTTTCGCTTATGCTTACTACTTTGTTATTAAAGCGGATTAGAAAATTCTTTTAACTCATGTTATTTATACAATACTATTATTATTTAAGACTTAAATAATATTGATGTGAATAAAATATTAGTGGACATTTGACTTCATTAAATTATCCAAATAATCCTCAAAGATAATTTGAATATTTAAATATTTTCTGAGTTGTTTTTTTGATATTATTACTTTTCCACAATTCAATGTACATACATACATATGTATGTAGGTATTAATTAATTATAATGGTTTTTTTGGAATAAATTCGAAATGTCTTATGTATGAATATGTTTTATAATACCATTGAAACTATAGTGCACTTCCATTTTCAAAAATCAGAACCAGAAACTTTATAATTTTTTTTTTCAAAGGTATACAGAATATGATATACGATCACACACAGGAAGGGAATATATGTATGCATGTATGAGTTAACACCAGTAATGTTGATAATAACAGCTTAGGCTAGCACAATAATTAGCCATAAACAATAACAGGCTAATAAGTGCAGACGTCAGCTTAACAATAGTCACCGGTCGCAACACTACCAATATTGCCAATAATAGCCAGAATCAGCAAAACGTTAACAACACATTGGGAAGTGACCCAGACGCTGATTCAACCAAAAATCGGGAACAACATCCGGCACACGCCGAGAAATGCAATGCTGACGCAAGTAAAAATAGTTTATATTAATAGTAGAATTAGTATTGTAAATGCAGTCTTAAGATAATTTTGAAGGAATAAAGGTCGGAAGACCAAAAATTATATTTTTTTCGGAGTTTTAATTAACAATCCGATAATTGGCGCCCGAGCTAATTATTCGGCACGGGAGTGAAAAGAAAAAGTGTATCATATGTAATACAAAAGTGACACAACCCAGCCGACACCATAACTGTTTGGAATTGGAGCACCATACGAAGTGCTAAAGGAACAGCTTGGATAATTTTACCTTACCCACACCTGAGGAAGGGAGGTGGCAACCAAGGAGCGAGAGGATTATCCTGAGTATCAGAAGAAAAACGGAGAAAATAATCATCGCCAGCCACTATGCAGTTGTTAATGTAAGAATTAGATTAAGAGTATTAAAATATTTTATAAGGAAAAGTTGTAATGACGAAAGATACAAATTGATAAGAAATTATCCAGGAAAATTGCAAAAATCATTTAAAAGATAAAGCAGCAATTGTGAATTAAATCAAATTTTAAACTTGAATTGAATTTGTGAAAGAATTTCATTTTAAAAGGAAAGTTTAACTTTAGAATTAAATTTGTGAAAAAACACTATATTTATATATCAAACATATTTCTTCTAAGAAAGGAAAAATTGCAAGTTTAAAATAAAATTGGTGAAATTTTAAGCAAAAATTATATAAAAATAAAAAAAATTAAATTTTTTTTTTTTACAAATTAAAATCGTGAAAATATAAAAGAAACAAGTATATGTATGTATATCTATATATTTATTTACTAAGGCAAATTTCAGCAACCACTAAACAAACTGTTTAGTGATATTTATATAATTAATAAATTATAAAAAATAAAAAAACGGCTTGTACAGCCCATAAATTACAAAGAAACCTCACACTATAACATTGCTTAACTCTGCGATTCCGTAGCCAACTCAGGAGTTGACCGGACCCTCTAGAGTAAAAAAGCCCCCTTCCCAGAAGAGATAACATAAAACATATCAAATAAAATAGAAAAATAAAAATTCTAAATGGCGAATCAAAATAACTTAATTAGGCCTCCAATGCTAGGGAATGCAGCTCCCGCTGCGCCAGCAGCAAATCCTGCTTCTCCTAACCAAATCTCGCCAGATTTGGCAAATCTAATTAGGACTATGGTAGCTCAAGCCATAGAAACAAACGGACCTGACTTAGTCCAAAACGCACTTACCAACAGGACAAATCCCATTTTTACAGACCAAACAATAGACGAACGATTTCAAAATAACATGAGTGAAATGGACAAAATACCAGACGTAGTTCGATGGCTACGAGAATTTTCAGGGAACGCTTCAGAGTTTAGCTCCTGGAAGAAAAGTGTCGAACGCATTTTGAGGATATACGAACCCTCAAGAGGCACTCCACGCTATTTCGGTATTTTAAATGTAATTAGAAACAAAATAATAGGAAAAGCAGACTCAGCCTTAGAATCCTACAATACACCCTTAGACTGGACAGCAATATCACGATGTCTGACCACTCACTACGCTGACAAAAGAGACATAGGTACGCTAGAGTATCAAATGACGTGCCTTGTACAAGGAAGATTGACAACCAATGAATTTTACCAAAAAGTCTATGCACATTTATCACTAATACTTAACAAAATAGGATGCATGGAAGTAGGAGAAGAAGCAGTTCACTTATTGACCGAAAACTATCGCGCTAAGGCCCTTGATACCTTCGTTAGAGGACTTTCTGGCGATCTTCCTAGGCTTCTTGGTAAAAAAGAACCAAAAAGTCTCCCTGAAGCTCTACACCTTTGTCTGAAGCTCGAAAATCAAAATTTTAGAGCTCAACACGCCAACAACCAAACCTTTAACGCCCCATCAGGCTCTCGCCAGCAAGGATATAACCAGCAACATTCCCGACAACAAGTTGCCCAACCAAGATATCCCCAACCATTAGCTCAACAATACCCAAAAATGAAATTCCACCCCGAACTGGCTCATATTCCACAACCCCTGCAAAATCCTTACTTAAACAATTACCAACGTGCTCAACAGAACTATAACCCAACTAACCTGCAGCAACTTACAAACGCAAATCTTAACCAATTTAACCAACAACGTAATTACCAAAACCATAACTATCTCAACCAGCCACAAAACTATCCCCCACAAAGACCGCCTAAACCACCTCAACCTATGGACGTAGACATGAGCGTGAGGACAAACGCTGTAAATTACGTAAATCGACCAAAACAACAGGACGTAGGTAAACGACCAATAAACTCATCCACAAAAAACCTTCCCCCACCGAAAGTTCAAAGAAATTTTCATATAAATTCTGAACAAGAGGTAGAAGGACAAAACTACGAGGATCAGTATAAATATGATCAAAACAATTATGATCAATACAATTATGATCAATACAACTATGACCCAAACACAACATATAGTGACAATAACGAACAATCCCTTGACTTAACCGACATACATTTTTTAGACTAAATAGCTCTTCGCTACCCTACTTTAGATGCAGGACGAAGAGCGGAGAAATCTTAAAAATTTTGGTTGATACCGGTTCAAATAAAAATTATATCCAGGCTAACTTAGTAGAAAATGCAAAAGAAAATGATATCAAATTTTACGCAAATTCAGTAGGTGGTAAAATAAAAATTACACACCACACATTTATTAATCTTTTTAACTTAGATGACTGTAAATTAAAATTCTTCCTGCTACCAACACTAAGCACCTTTCACGCTATACTAGGAAACGACAGCTTAAAAGATCTTTCAGCAGTAATACACACTAAAGACAATTTTATGATCATTGCAAATTCAATAAAAATTCACTTACACCAATATTGCGTACAAAACGTAAACGCAATACAAATCCGCGACGAACACATGAGTTTGACAGAAAAAAACGAGATACGACATTTGGCTCAAAAACACCGCAATTTATTCTCAGAACCCGACGAAAAACTGACGTATACAACAAAAGTAGTAGCAGAAGTTAGAACCAATTCCGACACGCCCGTATACTCCAAATCCTACCCTTACCCCATTAGTCTTAAACAGGAAGTCGAAAAACAAGTAAACAAGTTACTCGAAGACGGTATAATAAGAGAATCAAGATCGCCCTACAACTCACCTGTCTGGGTGGTGCCTAAAAAGGACGACGCGTCCGGCGAGAAAAAATTTAGAATGGTTATCGACTATAGAAAACTAAATACAGTGACAATTGCAGATAGGTATCCAATACCAGAAATAAATGAGGTACTCTCTCAATTGGGAGAAAATCGAATTTTTTCCGTGATTGACCTAAAAAGTGGTTTCCATCAAATTCCTCTTAAGGAATCTGACGTGGAAAAAACAGCATTTTCAGTGAACAATGGAAAATATGAGTTCACAAGACTACCTTTCGGCCTGAAGAACGCCCCAGCCATATTCCAAAGGGCATTAGACGACATTTTAAGATCATACATAGGCAAAATATGCTATGTATACATAGACGACATAATTATATTCAGCAAGGACGAAAAATCACATTCAGAACATATAGACAAGATTTTTGATACACTAAACAAAGCAAATATGAAAGTACAAATGGACAAATGCGAATTTTACAAAATACAAGTTGAATTCCTAGGATTCGTCGTTTCTTCCGATGGAATTTCCACTAACCCTTCAAAAGTACAATCCATAGCAAATTTCCCATACCCTACTAATCTCAAAGATCTACGATCATTTTTAGGTCTATCTGGTTACTATAGAAGATTCATCAAAGACTACGCCAAATTAGCAAAGCCACTCACATCACTCCTTCGAGGTGAGGAAGGCAGAATGTCGAAAAATATGTCAAAAAAGACTAGCATTCAATTAAATGAAGAAGCTAAAGCGGCATTTAATAAAATCAAAGCCACACTTACATCCAAGGATGTCATTTTACAATATCCAGATTTCAAAAAAGAGTTTGATCTAACTACAGATGCCTCCAAATATGCCATAGGTGCTGTTTTAGAACAAAATGGCAAACCAATAACCTTTATATCCAGAACACTAAGTAAAGCGGAAGAAAATTATGCAGTTAATGAAAAAGAAATGCTCGCCATAATTTGGGCATTAAACTGCTTCAGAAATTATCTCTATGGCACTGCAAAAGTTATAATCCACACTGATCACCAACCTCTCACATACGCCTTAAGCAACAAAAACAATAACTCAAAATTAAAACGTTGGAAAGCCATACTCGAAGAATACAATTACGAGATAAAATATAAACCAGGCAAATCCAATGTAGTGGCAGACACACTGTCCCGACCATTTGAGGTAAACTCCCTATCAGTCGCTACACATTCAGACGGAAGTTCTTCGCACAACCTAATTCCTGCGGTAGAAGCCCCCATAAATGCCTTTAAAAATCAACTGTGGATCTCATTAGGAGACGAGGACAGCTATCAATTCAAAATTCCATTTCCAACATATCATAGGCACTTAATCACAAAACCAAACTTCTCTTTAGAAAATTTAATTTCACTTTTGAAACGTTCCCTTAATCCTTCAGTCATAAATGGTATATTTACTTCTGAAAACATAATGGGAAAAATCCAAGAAATTTATCCTCTCCATTTTTCCAACTACAAAATCCGCTATACCCAGACAAAAGTAGAAGACATAACCAACGAAGACGCTCAAAATGAAGCAATACTAACAGAACACAAACGAGCACACAGAAATCGAGACGAAAATAAAAAACAGCTCATACAAAAATTTTATTTCCCAAAAATTAAAGCAAAAATTGAAAATATAATTAAACAATGCAAAATTTGCAAAGTATATAAATACGACCGCCATCCCAACAAACCGCAACTACATCAAACTCCCATTCCTGAATATCCTGGTGAAATAGTCTATATAGACATATATAATACAGAAAAAAAGTTGGTACTCACTGCAGTAGACAAATTTTCAAAGTATGCTCAAGTCAAGCTAATAGAATCAAAAGCAATAGAAGATATCAGAGAACCATTGCGCCAAATACTTTTCGCCTTTGGTATTCCAAAAATGATAGTAATAGACAATGAAAAATCCCTTAATTCTGCTTCAATTCAATTCATGGTAGAAGATCAACTTGGTATTCGAATTTTTAAAACACCCCCATACGCAAGCAAAGTTAACGGACAAGTCGAAAGATTTCATTCGACGTTATCCGAAATTATGCGTTGCCTACAAACCGAACGTGCCCACCGTTCAATTCTTGAACTACTAGACCGATGCAGATACGAATATAATTACTCCGTACATTCTGCAACAGGAAAAAGACCGATTGAGACATTTTTTGGCAGACGAATTTCAACAGACCCGGAACAATACGAAAACTCAAGACGAGAAAATATCGAGACTCTTAGGAAAAGACAAGCAAAAGACTTAGAAATTCATAATAAAACACGGAAACCAACAAAAACTTATTCCCCTGGAGATATTATTTATGTTAAAATAGACAAGCGCGTAGGATCGAAACTCACAGCTAGATATAAAAAAGAAGTTGTGAAAGAAGATAAATCCAGCGTAGTTATTACCGAAAAAGGACGGACAGTACACAAAAGCAACATAAGAACCTAGCCATAATTTCATTTTCAATTTTTTTTTCCTTTTTTTTACAGATTTTTCATACCTCTGGTATACGCAGAGTTCAAAATTATAGACTACACGAACTCTCAACTAGCAACTTTCAATACTGGACTAACAAAAATTCAAACTGGGACATACAGAATAATACATAAAATAGACTTAGACGCTTGCCAGAAAACTTTGGACGAACTTAACTTTATAATCAGAACAAAGATCACAGAAGAAAATCCCCTCCTACCCATTCTCACTAACGAAATAAATCTCACTCAAACCTACCTAAACAGATTAAAACCGAAAAGATTCAGAAAAGCCATAAACGAAATAGGAACTGTCTGGAAATGGATCGCTGGAAATCCAGACCATGACGATTTAACCATTTTAGAAAACCAAATTAATAACATAATAGAAAATAATAATAAACAAGTAGTTATTAATAGAATAATATCCGACAGAATTAATAATATAACTACATTATCAAATAAAATTCTAAAAACAATACAAACAAATGAAAATATACAACATAACTTTGCAATTGAAATAAAATACAAATTAAAAATCATTAAGGAAGAAATTATTAATATAGACTATGCAATACATTGGGCTAAAGCCGGCATAGTCAATTCATATATTTTAGCAAATAACGAACTTAAACTAATAAAATCAATATTTGGAAAAAATAATTTTACGCTAAATAGTATAGAGGAATCTTTAGAACTTGCAAACATAAAAATTGCAACTAATGAAACGATGTTATTTTATATAATAGGAATACCGCTTACAAGCAAAGAAATTTGTGAAACTATTTTGATAAAAGCGATTAAAAATAAAAGAAACATTAACAAAATTCCCTATGAGGATATTATAACTTGTAAAAGTAACAAAGTTTTTGGAATTAAAAATAAATGTAGTGAATATAATAATATAAAAATGTGTAGTCATAAGAATATTATAGATATTAGTAACACTACTTGCGTCCCAAGACTACTTAAAAGCGAACCAGCAGAATGCATTATAATAAATAATCAGCACATCCCTACAGTAGAAAATATCTCACCTGGCATTATTCTTTTAAATCAATACAATGGCACAATAGAAATAAACGACCAAAAAATAAACCTTACTGGATCATATGCAGTACAATACCACAACTCCACAGTTTGCATCGACAACCAAAAATATTATTTTAATGAAATTTTTACCAGCAAACCACTACCTGCAATCCTTCAACCAAATACCTTTTCTAATAAAGAAGAGGAAATTCTCAGTTTAGAGATGATGAAAGAACTCCATGTGAACAACACCAACCACTTGGAAGCGCTACAAACAACCCATACAGCAGCTTTGGTAACAAACTTTTCACTTTCAATAATCAGCATAATTTCGATTGCATTTTTAATCATTGCATCAGTCATAAAAAAGAATTCTAAAAAGAAACCAGTCGAATTGCCAAGTTACAACGTTAATGTCAACGTGAACGACAGCCCGGCAACAACATCCGAAATACCCACATTTACAGAGCCAATAACCTCAACAGGCCAAATACAATAATCCAGCTAAACAAACGAGGACGTTCGTTTTTGACGGCGGAGGAGTTAACACCAGTAATGTTGATAATAACAGCTTAGGCTAGCACAATAATTAGCCATAAACAATAACAGGCTAATAAGTGCAGAAGTCAGCTTAACAATAGTCACCGGTCGCAACACTACCAATATTGCCAATAATAGCCAGAATCAGCAAAACGTTAACAACACATTGGGAAGTGACCCAGACGCTGATTCAACCAAAAATCGGGAACAACATCCGGCACACGCCGAGAAATGCAATGCTGACGCAAGTAAAAATAGTTTATATTAATAGTAGAATTAGTATTGTAAATGCAGTCTTAAGATAATTTTGAAGGAATAAAGGTCGCAAGACCAAAAATTATATTTTTTTCGGAGTTTTAATTAACAATCCGATAATTTATGTACATACATACATACATACATATGTGTTCACAAGCGCAGACGCACACTATGCATACGCACAATACACATGTATGTACATACAATGTATATATGTATGTGTGTACATAAATACAAAAGGGATATTCACCAAGTTGAGCAAATGGCCTGGCGCTCAGTAAGTAGGCTGCATATATGTACATACATGTACATACATGCATATTTACGGATGTGAAGAAGCTAGCGAATATTTATAAAAGGGTTTTACTACCAAACATTATACCCACACATAAATAGACATATGTACATATGTACGTATATAAATACGTATGTATATATATATGTATGCACCTCAGCGTCAAAGGCAGATTACAGTTTTATGCAATACTTACAATGTTTTTTAACACATATCCTTTCCGTTAATTCTTTATTAAATAATATCGTATTCTTTAACTAGAACCATATCAATTAAAGTTTCAAAACTTGTACAGAGTGCAAACATTTTCCAAATATCAAAGTTTTCCATCCAAAATTTCTAATGTTTTAATGAGAAATTGAAAATTTCTAACATTTTAATGAGAGTCTTAAGAAATTCTGTATATAAAAACATTGTGAAAATTTTTTCTAAATATGTTTTCTTTCCATTTACATTTGCGCCTACATATGAACATATTTTCATACAAATGTGCATTGACTTTATTATAAGTGTATGCATTTATTTAATAGTTACTTATTAATTTCAGTAAAATTCAATGTAGATTATGCATGTATGTATGTACGTAAATATGAAGAGACGTGCAATTATTGAATTTTTTCTATTTACTTGCTTTCATAATGTAGCCGCTATCATTTGCAAAAATTGGCGCCGTCATAAAATTTTTCAGTCGAATGTGGTCTCATACACCCGGATGAGGTCTCATACGTCCGAATGCGCATGACTAGTTGTACAACATATTTGCCACTCTTTGTACAACGAATGCCTCTCTTTCTGAATGCGACTGAGCGCAGTATTCTCAGCTATCTGCACACTCATTCAGTCATCTCGCTTGCTGTGAGCAGAATGCGTAGAATGTTGCGCTTACGTGTGAATGTGTTAAAACGGCCAATGAGTACATTCATGCAGACGTCTAGTGTGAACTAACTGATTTTTTTGGTTAGTTTAACAAATAAATTGTTTCCGGAAAAAGTCGTTAATTCAACAATAAATGTTGGTCAATACTACCATTGCATAACAGTTAGAATATTTCTAATTGAAATTGTTGTTGCTTTATAACAATTTCGAAAGGTTATTTCAACAATGAAAAATTGTTAAATAATTTCCACCTTCTAATATTACATTTGTACTATTAGTAGAGTAAGGTGGCAAGCCTACAACTACAGTGGTTAAAAAAACGATGGCAATACTAACATGCAACGCCAACAATAACCAGTTCGTTGAAAACTTTGAAGAAGCTGGTTGTTCGTGATTTGTGTGTGTAAGTTGATAAAAATGGAAGAGCAAATATTAGAAACTACGGAAAACAACGAACTAGGAGTTTTAATAGAAAGTTGGGGGTTCAGCCATATCCTGCAAGATTTACAAGGTAAGTTTAATAAAAGTGATTTTCATACAGAATTGTGCAATATTCAGCTGAAATTTCAATGAACAGCAGTTCCGTTAATTAGCTTCGGTTGTGTTGTTGCTTTTATTGTTCTCCGTGTTCATATAAATTGTGCGTTATATATAGCTTGCGTAGAATTGATAAATGTATAATAGTAATTATTAAAGAATATTAAAAACCGTACATATTTATTGATTTCGTAGATGAGTCTATTACGCTTAAAAGGCTACGGTATATACTAGATGAGGACCTGACGTACATACTTGTTCAAAAAACGTAAATTGGGTGAAAAAGCAGAGTTCCGTTACAATCTTCAACATTGGAAAATTGAAAACGTGAGTAGAAATGTTAATTTCCAATTTCATTGATAAAAAAATCATAACTTTTCATTTAAGGGATATTCTGATATTAAAACCTGCGATACAGTTTCTGTTGATACGACTTTCTTTGAAGATATCGAAAACTTCCCAATTTTAAGCAGTAGTCCATCAACATGTACGTCTTCAAATATTATTCACGATCCATTTGGACACCGCGGTATAATTGTGAGTACATAAGTATGTTCATAACATACATTACGTCCGTCTTACTCAAAATGTTGAATATTTTATATAACTTAACATTACAACTTTGCGTTTGGTAATTATTAACACATACATACATATATAAGTTGTTCAATAACCTCAAATACAATTACGTATGCTTTTCTATTTTAATTGTAATATTAAGAACTTCCAGTCAGTGTTGGATAGCCACCCAAATGGAGACTATGTCAATCGGATATTTAAGGAAACTGGAAGGCTTAACGACGCAGTACGTAAAATTCTAATAGATTATATATTGTCTTCGTACATTAAAAATAAAACAAAAATTGGAAGAAAACAATTTGAGCAAATTTCTCTTCAAATTGAAGAAAAATTCGATGATGATAAGGTTGGTTTGTTTCTTAATGTAGATTTTCGAATATCTTTGCTTATTTAACTAATTATTGTACGAGTATACATATACACAAGTACATATGTATATACAAACATATATTTTCTTGCACGCAACTAATTTATTACAACCCAATGGGATCACGCCCCTCTGGAAGATTATATGATAAACGCTTAAAAAAATCGGAAGAAATTGTTGACGAGAGAAAAAGTACACTTAAGGAATCCTCACAGCCCGACATTGAAGCCGAAAAAGTTAATACTGAAAAAATTTGTACATTAATTATTATTTGTGTGTATGAGTTTTCCTTCGTTCATACATACTTATGTATATCATATATATTTCAAGGGCTTACGAGTAGCTGAGAGTATTTTGCGAGCCGTGGAACGACGTGCAGGATAATTGGCGGAAGTGTTTCAAAAAACGAAGACAACAGATTTTATACACACAGGGCATAAAAACCAATATCATCGACGTCCTCCACAATTTGAGGCTCTTTTCTCATTCGTTGGGGCATAATCTTGTAAGTTTAATATTACCAATTATAAAAACTCAAAAATAATAATTTTGTTATTTAACTTATTTATTGAATTGTTGCATTTCACTTATACATTTCTGTTGCACATGTAGGATCTGACCAGCTTATAGCGCTACTCCTACACGTTTTACTGCGTCCAACTATCAAACGAAAACCGAATAGCATTAGAAAGATTGGCAGGTCGACCATCAAAGATTCGCAGATATCATTTCTCCTCCACGCCATTACGGCCAACGATGTTCAACGCAGCTTGGAAAATCTGAAGACTTCTCTCTACAACCGCGGTGAGACTCAAACCAATTATTATAGCAATTGGTTATAATTTAAGTGAAGCAAAATTTTATGTTTATTTCGATGAGATGCCTTGTTTTTTAAGTGCTTTTGATACATGTTTTAAGGTGTATCATGTATTGAATTTAAAATACCCTGGCGATAGCTTAAAGTTTTGGATGTTCGTTCAAAAGTACTTTTATTCTATAAATTTAAAATCCGACAAGAAATCTCCTAACGTATTGTGTTTAATTAACAACTTAAAATAAAATGTTTATAAAACTTAAGTATACTTAATTCAATATGGTTTCGTGCTTTCTGTGTCAAAAAAATTTCGAAAATGTAGATTTTCTTGCAACTCACTTTAAAATTTTACACAATTTAACATCTTCAAGCACATTCTTTTGCGTTCATTGCAGTCATCATTTTCAAGGGTTGAAGCCCTTTAAAAAACACTTTAAATGTTCTAATTCATGTATTTCTAACTAATTTATTTTATAACTTAGCCTTTTTTGAATGTAGCTTTACTTCCGGAATTTAATAGCACCACTTCTAGGTTCGAAAGAGCTGTCAAGAGCGCTCTGCCTTTGGGTTTTGTTTTACATCTTCCCCACGCTTGGGCCCATGCATTGAAGTCACCTGCGACTACGACTGGCGTTCTAGTTCTAGCATCGCTGACCAAGTTATCTATTATTGTTTCAAATTCCTCGAGGTTGAAGCTGGGTGGTATGTAGCAACTGTAAAGTATGATCGCTGCAACTTTCACGCAGACGAAGCCTCCGATTTGAGTTTTTCTAATGGGAGTGGTTTTTTGGCAGAACTCTATACCGCTGATCGCCCTACGTTGGCCTTGGCCCATAGTTGACAGTCGACCACTTTGTATGGTTCACTCAGTAGAAGTATGTCGATATTCCATTATATTACCGACTGCTGCAGCAATTCTTGTGCCGCCTTACAGTGATTTACATTTGGTTTTGGTTGGCAAACCTTCATTCTTTACGTGTCTTTTGTACTGCCTGTACATAACAAGGGCATTCTCTTCCACCTGTTCTGTGCTTCAAATATACCAAGTTTTTCCTCGTGCGAATGGCACACCTCAGTTCTTTCTTACAATGACGGGCCATATGACTTGAGTCAATGCAGTTGAAAGACGATCTCTTCATTTAAAGCATTGCATTGGCTGTGTTTTTTTGTCGAAATGGCAAACCACCCATCCTACACGTATTTTTCCTGCTTATTTTACTCTATTTACGGATAAAGCTGGAAGAAGTATAGTCGCTGTCTTCGTACCACTTTCGCATAGATTTCACTGCGTCTTCTTTAAGCTTTATCTCCTTTATCTCCTCGAACTCTTTTTTCAAAAGCGGCACAACTCTCTTCTTTCGTCGTAACCGCATGCTGCACCTGGGACGTGTACGAGTCTGTCGGTTTCTCCAGCTGAATAAGCAAATCCCCATTGGTGGTCTTCCTTATTTTCGTAACCATCTCTCCTACATGTTTCAGCTTTGGATCGCTGTTAACTGCCCGTAAAATGTCTGCGTATGACTTTTCCTCTCCACTTCTTTCTTATTTTCGCTAATTTGAACGCTTGGCTGCGATCACGCGTCTGGGACTCCTTGAGTACTCCGGATAGAGCGGTTAACCGTTGTTGTTTGGCTGCCTATATTGGTCTTTTCCCTCAGAGTTCGGGGCTTTGCTTTTTCATAGAATGCAGATAGTTCTCCTATAACATCGCGCATGGGCTAATGGATGGATCTTCTTTTTCCATCCTCAAGCATATCAACGAGCTCGCGAATCTTTGACCCGAGGATAACTCATGCTGATGGCTGGTTCTCTGTCAGGGTCTGGCCGGCATTGTGGGGCACTTGACAAAGCTCTGGAGGCGAACTCATCAGCCTAGGATGCTTTCTGAACACGTTCAACATCGTTCCTGCTTCGGATGACGCACTCCCTGTCACTTGGGGTCCCGCAAAGTCCTTGTTATTTCACCCTGCTAGGGAAGACCTAGAGACATTCATTTTGAATTTGAGAAAGTATTCCTTTTGTTGCTCTCTATAATTGCTTATTCTATTCGAATTTGTTTGTTTGTAAAAATTCTAATTTAATTTGATTTCTTTATTTAAGTAGTTAAAAATTTATATTGTTAAATTTGATCTAAATTAGCTATTTTAAATATTTAACTTATTTATTTATCAATTCCCTATTAAATTGTTAATTATTTTTTATATTTCTATTATAATTTACTCCGGCCTGCTTTGTTTGTTATTTATTTATTTATTAATTTTCATATTTATTTACTACTTATGATTATTTTAACGAATATAATTAGATTTCTATAAATATATTTACTTTTTAATTTATTTAAATTTTTAACTTCTAATTCAGTTCACTACACCCCACTGTGCGGCGATCTCAGCGCCACCTAGTCCACCGTGGGTTAAGACTAATGCCCGATAGGGGGAGTGTGTCTCCGCTATTTTACTGGGCTTTTTATGCACAGGATGTTTCGGAAAGATAAATGAGACCAGCTGACGATATTTGGTTGTTGGGGCCGTTTATAAAGCCAAAGAACGTAAATCTATAAGAAGCGACAACACGCTGAAATTAAAAATTTCTGAGATTTCTGAGACCGTATGGTGCCGTACATCTGTAGAAGTTCACCAGATGCTTTGGTTCTTCTTTGTCCGCACGAAAGAAGAAAAAGAAAATATATTCGCCGGCATGGTTGCGATCAAAACAAATAAAAACAAGAGTGGAATTTTAAGTGCTGCTTGTTTTTATTAAAAATTAAATTAAAATTAAAATCCTAAATATTGTGAAAAATGTGAATAATAAATGTATTATATTTATTGTTGTGAGTGAAAATAAGGCGGTATTAAAGCGTAAAGTGCCAAAGAATGAGTGTGGCCGAAATTAAATAGTCAACCAAAATTTTGAATACACGAAAAGTTGTGGAAAATGTTGCAAAAATTATATTAAACTATGAAATTATGGTTTGCTCGGGTAATGGTAAGATAGTTTTAATAATAGCTTAACATATATTGAATGTTAGGGAGTGATTAAGTGTTAAAATGATGTTGCAAGAGTAGTGGGTTAGTGTTAAAATTGTGTTGCAGAGTTCATGAACGTCGGTGCCTAATAAGTGTAATAAGTGTAATTAACAAAACTATTGTACATTTAATATATAAATTGCATTCAGTTATTCTGAAAACTCACTCTGAGAAAACAATTTTTATTTGGTAGTATATTAGATGTAGAATAGCACTAGTATAAAAAGGTGCTAAAGAGAGATTTGTTATATAGATCTGCGAGAAAATCACTAAAAATGAACGTGATAAGTAAACACTAAGCTATATTAGAGGTAAATACGTTTGTATAGTACACTGAGAACTAAAATTGTTTATTTACTTTAGTGACTACTTTTTTTTAAGTAGTAGAATTTCTACTACGGCGGCAAAGCGGATTCTTGGTCGCGAAAGTCTGAAATTAGCATGTGGATGGCGATTGTGTGCGAAGGGAGAGGAGTTGGGTTTGCATTTATGAATGGAAAGACAACCGCATTTATGAATGGTTGTAATATTTTAGAGTTTTTGGCGTCGATGTGTATACATACATATATGAATGTATCTTGTATTTACTAACATTAATCACATACTTATGTTCACATTTTTTCATATGTGATATTTATATAACATTACATATTTCATTCCTCAAATTCAATTTTTTGCCCAATGTAAAATAAGCAGAAAATATGAATTCATATTTAAAAAAAACCTTTTTTAATATTAAACAAAAATCTGATGTGCGCATGCGAAAAGCCGTCAGCAAAACAGCTATGCCATTTTGTAAACGTGAACATACATATGAATGTGATTACATCACATGTTCAAACTCTGCCGACTTCTATCGGGTATATAATTAAATTAATCAGTAAAATACCAAGATTATTACCATATATTAATTATCGCAATGCGAAATCAAATATTGGTAATGAGTTTCAATGGCCGCATCTTCATTCTTCTGTCTTATTTTCGTGCAGCGAAAAGCAAATCCACACACTCAAAATAATAACATCGGTTAAACCAACCAAATTCCATAGTTAACTTACTGTCAATGTAAATTGACTTTTGTAAAAAAATTCAATTGACTGCCAACGTTGGTCAAATCTACAATTTTTTATCGGTTAGGATATATTCCGTAGAAATTGTTGTTGTCATGTTGAAAATTTCAACATGTTAGATTAACAATAAAAAATAGTTAAAGTTTTCCCTTACATTTGTTGTTTTTTTCTTACCAATAATGATAGTTAATTTAACCAATTCAAAAATTGTTACTACCTACGCTTACTATTTTTTTTGTAAAATTAACCAATGGAAATCGTAGTTTTTTCTACCTATGTATATGTTATTGGTGTGAACTAACTGATTTTTTTGGTTAGTTTAACAAATAAATTGTTTCCGGAAAAAGTCGTTAATTCAACAATAAATGTTGGTCAATACTACCATTGCATAACAGTTAGAATATTTCTAATTGAAATGGTTGTTGCTTTATAACAATTTCGAAAGGTTATTTCAACAATGAAAAATTGTTAAATAATTTCCACCTTCTAATATTACATTTGTACTATTAGTAGAGTAAGGTGGCAAGCCTACAACTACAGTGGTTAAAAAAACGATGGCAATACTAACATGCAACGCCAACAATAACCAGTTCGTTGAAAACTTTGAAGAAGCTGGTTGTTCGTGATTTGTGTGTGTAAGTTGATAAAAATGGAAGAGCAAATATTAGAAACTACGGAAAACAACGAACTAGGAGTTTTAATAGAAAGTTGGGGGTTCAGCCATATCCTGCAAGATTTACAAGGTAAGTTTAATAAAAGTGATTTTCATACAGAATTGTGCAATATTCAGCTGAAATTTCAATGAACAGCAGTTCCGTTAATTAGCTTCGGTTGTGTTGTTGCTTTTATTGTTCTCCGTGTTCATATAAATTGTGCGTTATATATAGCTTGCGTAGAATTGATAAATGTATAATAGTAATTATTAAAGAATATTAAAAACCGTACATATTTATTGATTTCGTAGATGAGTATATTACGCTTAAAATGCTACGGTATATACTAGATGAGGACCTGACGTACATACTTGTTCAAAAAACGTAAATTGGGTGAAAAAGCAGAGTTCCGCTACAATCTTCAACATTGGAAAATTGAAAACGTGAGTAGAAATGTTAATTTCCAATTTCATTGATAAAAAAAATCTTAACTTTTCATTTAAGGGATATTCTGATATTAAAACCTGCGATACAGTTTCTGTTGATACGACTTTCTTTGAAGATATCGAAAACTTCCCAATTTTAAGCAGTAGTCCATCAACATGTACGTCTTCAAATATTATTCACGATCCATTTGGACACCGCGGTATAATTGTGAGTACATAAGTATGTTCATAACATACATTACGTCCGTCTTACTCAAAATGTTGAATATTTTATATAACTTAACATTACAACTTTGCGTTTGGTAATTATTAACACATACATACATATATAAGTTGTTCAATAACCTCAAATACAATTACGTATGCTTTTCTATTTTAATTGTAATATTAAGAACTTCCAGTCAGTGTTGGATAGCCACCCAAATGGAGACTATGTCAATCGGATATTTAAGGAAACTGGAAGGCTTAACGACGCAGTACGTAAAATTCTAATATATTCTATATTGTCTTCGTACATTAAAAATAAAACAAAAATTGGTAGAAAACAATTTGAGCAAATTTCTCTTCAAATTGAAGAAAAATTCGATGATGATAAGGTTGGTTTGTTTCTTAATGTAGATTTTCGAATATCTTTGCTTATTTAACTAATTATTGTACGAGTATACATATACACAAGTACATATGTATATACAAACATATATTTTCTTGCACGCAAGGAATTTATTACAACCCAATGGGATCACGCCCCTCTGGAAGATTATATGATAAACGCTTAAAAAAATCGGAAGAAATTGTTGACGAGAGAAAAAGTACACTTAAGGAATCCTCACAGCCCGACATTGAAGCCGAAAAAGTTAATACTGAAAAAATTTGTACATTAATTATTATTTGTGTGTATGAGTTTTCCTTCGTTCATACATACTTATGTATATCATATATATTTCAAGGGCTTACGAGTAGCTGAGAGTATTTTGCGAGCCGTGGAACGACGTGCAGGATAATTGGCGGAAGTGTTTCAAAAAACGAAGACAACAGATTTTATACACACAGGGCATAAAAACCAATATCATCGACGTCCTCCAAAATTGGAGGCTCTTTTCTCATTCGTTGGGGCATAATCTTGTAAGTTTAATATTACCAATTATAAAAACTCAAAAATAATAATTTTGTTATTTAACTTATTTATTGAATTGTTGCATTTCACTTATACATTTCTGTTGCACATGTAGGATCTGACCAGCTTATAGCGCTACTCCTACACGTTTTACTGCGTCCAACTATCAAACGAAAACCGAATAGCATTAGAAAGATTGGCAGGTCGACCATCAAAGATTCGCAGATATCATTTCTCCTCCACGCCATTACGGCCAACGATGTTCAACGCAGCTTGGAAAATCTGAAGACTTCTCTCTACAACCGCGGTGAGACTCAAAACCAATTATTATAGCAATTGGTTATAATTTAAGTGAAGCACAATTTTTTGTTTATTTCGATGAAATCAAATATGAGATGCCTTGTTTTTTAAGTGCTTTTGATACATGTTTTAAGGTGTATCATGTATTGAATTTAAAATACCCTGGCGATAGCTTAAAGTTTTGGATGTTCGTTCAAAAGTACTTTTATTCTATATATTTAAAACCCGACAAGACATCTCCTAACGTATTGTGTTTAATTAACAACTTAAAATAAAATGTTTATAAATCTTAAGTATACTTAATTCAATATGGTTTCGTGCTTTTTGTGTCAAAAAAATTTCGAAAATGTAGATTTTCTTGCAACTCACTTTAAAATTTTACACAATTTAACATCTTCAAGCACATTCTTTTGCGTTCATTGCAGTCATCATTTTCAAGGGTTGAAGCCCTTTAAAAAACACTTTAAATATTCTAATTCATGTATTTCTAACTAATTTATTTTATAACTTAGCCTTTTTTGAATGTAGCTTTACTTCCGGAATTTAATAGCACCACTTCTAGGTTCGAAAGAGCTGTCAAGAGCGCTCTGCCTTTGGGTTTTGTTTTACATCTTCCCCACGCTTGGGCCCATGCATTGAAGTCACCTGCGACTACGACTGGCGTTCTAGTTCTAGCATCGCTGACCAAGTTATCTATTATTGTTTCAAATTCCTCGAGGTTGAAGCTGGGTGGTATGATGGCTGCAACTTTCACGCAGACGGAGCCTCCGATTTGAGTTTTTCTAATGGGAGTGGTTTTTTGGCAGAACTCTATACCGCTGATCGCCCTACGTTGGCCTTGGCCCATAGTTGACAGTTCGACCACTTTGTATGGTTCACTCAGTAGAAGTATGTCGATATTCCATTATATTACCGACTGCTGCAGCAATTCTTGTGCCGCCTTACAGTGATTTACATTTGGTTTTGGTTGGCAAACCTTCATTCTTTACGTGTCTTTTGTACTGCCTGTACATAACAAGGGCATTCTCTTCCACCTGTTCTGTGCTTCAAATATACCAAGTTTTTCCTCGTACGAATGGCACACCTCAGTTCTTTCTTACAATGACGGGCCATATGAATTGAGTCAATGCAGTTGAAAGACGATCTCTTCATTTAAAGCATTGCATTGGCTGTGTTTTTTTGTCGGATTTGGCAAACCACCCATCCTACACGTATTTTTCCTGCTTATTTTACTCTATTTACGGATAAAGCTGGAAGAAGTATAGTCGCTGTCTTCGTACCACTTTCGCATAGATTTCACTGCGTCTTCTTTAAGCTTTATCTCCTTTATCTCCTCGAACTCTTTTTTCAAAAGCGGCACAACTCTCTTCTTTCGTCGTAACTTCGTCCAATTTGTGAGGTGAGAGTCTGGACAGAAACGTTTTTCCCAAGCGCTTCTTCCACCGCATGCTGCACCTGGGACGTGTACGAGTCTGTCGGTTTCTCCAGCTGAATAAGCAAATCCCCATTGGTGGTCTTCCTTATTTTCGTAACCATCTCTCCTACATGTTTCAGCTTTGGATCGCTGTTAACTGCCCGTAAAATGTCTGCGTATGACTTTTCCTCTCCACTTCTTTCTTATTTTCGCTAATTTGAACGCTTGGCTGCGATCACGCGTCTGGGACTCCTTGAGTACTCCGGATAGAGCGGTTAACCGTTGTTGTTTGGCTGCCTATATTGGTCTTTTCCCTCAGAGTTCGGGGCTTTGCTTTTTCATAGAATGCAGATAGTTCTCCTATAACATCGCGCATGGGCTAATGGATGGATCTTCTTTTTCCATCCTCAAGCATATCAACGAGCTCGCGAATCTTTGACCCGAGGATAACCCATGCTGATGGCTGGTTCTCTGTCAGGGTCTGGCCGGCATTGTTGGGCACTTGACAAAGCTCTGGAGGCGAACTCATCAGCCTAGGACGCATTCTGAACACGTTCAACATCGTTCCTGCTTCGGATGACGCACTCCTGTCACTTGGGGTCCCGCAAAGTCCTTGTTATTTCACCCTGCTAGGGAAGACCTAGAGACATTCATTTTGAATTTGAGAAAGTATTCCTTTTGTTGCTCTCTATAATTGTTTATTCTATTCGAATTTGTTTGTTTGTAAAAATTCTAATTTAATTTGATTTCTTTATTTAAGTAGTTAAAAATTTATATTGTTAAATTTGATCTAAATTAGCTATTTTAAATATTTAACTTATTTATTTATCAATTCCCTATTAAATTGTTAATTATTTTTTATATTTCTATTATAATTTACTCCGGCCTGCTTTGTTTGTTATTTATTTATTTATTAATTTTCATATTTATTTACTACTTATGATTATTTTAACGAATATAATTAGATTTCTATAAATATATTTACTTTTTAATTTATTTAAATTTTTAACTTCTAATTCAGTTCACTACACCCCACTGTGCGGCGATCTCAGCGCCACCTAGTCCACCGTGGGTTAAGACTAATGCCCGATAGGGGGAGTGTGTCTCCGCTATTTTACTGGGCTTTTTATGCACAGGATGTTTCGGAAAGATAAATGAGACCAGCTGACGATATTTGGTTGTTGGGGCCGTTTATAAAGCCAAAGAACGTAAATCTAGAAGAAGCGACAACACGCTGAAATTAAAAATTTCTGAGATTTCTGAGACCGTATGGTGCCGTACATCTGTAGAAGTTCACCAGATGCTTTGCTTCTTCTTTGTCCGCACGAAAGAAGAAAAAGAAAATATATTCGCCGGCATGGTTGCGATCAAAACAAATAAAAACAAGAGTGGAATTTTAAGTGCTGCTTGTTTTTATTAAAAATTAAATTTAAATTAAAATCCTAAATATTGTGAAAAATGTGAATAATAAATGTATTATATTTATTGTTGTGAGTGAAAATAGGGCGGTATTAAAGCGTAAAGTGCCAAAGAATGAGTGTGGCCGAAATTCAAGAGTCAACCAAAATTTTGAATACACGAAAAGTTGTGGAAAATGTTGCAAAAATTATATTAAACTATGAAATTATGGTTTGCTCGGGTAATGGTAAGATAGTTTTAATAATAGCTTAACATATATTGAATGTTAGGGAGTGATTAAGTGTTAAAATGATGTTGCAAGAGTAGTGGGTTAGTGTTAAAATTGTGTTGCAGAGTTCATGAACGTCGGTGCCTAATAAGTGTAATAAGTGTGATTAACAAAACTATTGTACATTTAATATATAAATTGCATTCAGTTATTCTGAAAACTCACTCTGAGAAAACAATTTTTATTTGGTAGTATATTAGATGTATACTAGTGCTATATAAAAAGGTGCTAAAGAGAGATTTGTTATATAGATCTGCGAGAAAATCACTAAAAATGAACGTGATAAGTAAACACTAAGCTATATTAGAGGTAAATACGTTTGTATAGTACACTGAGAACTAAAATTGTTTATTTACTTTAGTGACTACTTTTTTTTAAGTAGTAGAATTTCTACTACGGCGGCAAAGCGGATTCTTGGTCGCGAAAGTCTGAAATTAGCATGTGGATGGCGATTGTGTGCGAAGGGAGAGGAGTTGGGTTTGCATTTATGAATGGAAAGACAACCGCATTTATGAATGGTTGTAATATTTTAGAGTTTTTGGCGTCGATGTGTATACATACATATATGTATGTATCTTGTATTTACTAACATTAATCACATACTTATGTTCACATTTTTTCATATGTGATATTTATATAACATTACATATTTCATTCCTCAAATTCAATTTTTTGCCCAATGTAAAATAAGCAGAAAATATGAATTCATATTTAAAAAAAACCTTTTTTAATATTAAACAAAAATCTGATGTGCGCATGCGAAAAGCCGTCAGCAAAACAGCTATGCCATTTTGTAAACGTGAACATACATATGAATGTGATTACATCACATGTTCAAACTCTGCCGACTTCTATCGGGTATATAATTAAATTAATCAGTAAAATACCAAGATTATTACCATATATTAATTATCGCAATGCGAAATCAAATATTGGTAATGAGTTTCAATGGCCGCATCTTCATTCTTCTGTCTTATTTTCGTGCAGCGAAAAGCAAATCCACACACTCAAAATAATAACATCGGTTAAACCAACCTAATTCCATAGTTAACTTACTGTCAATGTAAATTGACTTTTGTAAAAAAATTCAATTGACTGCCAACGTTGGTCAAATCTACAATTTTTTATCGGTTAGGATATATTCTGTAGAAATTGTTGTTGTCATGTTGACAATTTCAACATGTTAGATTAACAATAAAAAATAGTTAAAGTTTTCCCTTACATTTGTTGTTTTTTTCTTACCAATAAAGATAGTTAATTTAACCAATTCAAAAATTGTTACTACCTACGCTTACTATTTTTTTTGTAAAATTAACCAATGGAAATCGTAGTTTTTTCTACTTATGTATATGTTATTGGTGTGAACTAACTGATTTTTTAGGTTAGTTTAACAAATAAATTGTTTCCGGAAAAAGTCGTTAATTCAACAATAAATGTTGGTCAATACTACCATTGCATAAAAGTTAGAATATTTCTAATTGAAATTGTTGTTGCTTTATAACAATTTCGAAAGGTTATTTCAACAATGAAAAATTGTTAAATAATTTCCACCTTCTAATATTACATTTGTACTATTAGTAGAGTAAGGTGGCAAGCCTACAACTACAGTGGTTAAAAAAACGATGGCAATACTAACATGCAACGCCAACAATAACCAGTTCGTTGAAAACTTTGAAGAAGCTGGTTGTTCGTGATTTGTGTGTGTAAGTTGATAAAAATGGAAGAGCAAATATTAGAAACTACGGAAAACAACGAACTAGGAGTTTTAATAGAAAGTTGGGGGTTCAGCCATATCCTGCAAGATTTACAAGGTAAGTTTAATAAAAGTGATTTTCATACAGAATTGTGCAATATTCAGCTGAAATTTTAATGAACAGCAGTTCCGTTAATTAGCTTCGGTTGTGTTGTTGCTTTTATTGTTCTCCGTGTTCATATAAATTGTGCGTTATGGCTTGCGTAGAATTGATAAATGTATAATATTAATTATTAAAGAATATTAAAAACCGTACATATTTATTGATTTCGTAGATGAGTCTATTACGCTTAAAAGGCTACGGTATATACAAGATGAGGACCTGACGTACATACTTGTTCAAAAAACGTAAATTGGGTGAAAAAGCAGAGTTCCGCTACAATCTTCAACATTGGAAAATTGAAAACGTGAGTAGAAATGTTAATTTCCAATTTCATTGATAAAAAAAATCTTAACTTTTCATTTAAGGGATATTCTGATATTAAAACCTGCGATACAGTTTCTGTTGATACGACTTTCTTTGAAGATATCGAAAACTTCCCAATTTTAAGCAGTAGTCCATCAACATGTACGTCTTCAAATATTATTCACGATCCGTTTGGACACCGCGGTATAATTGTGAGTACATAAGTATGTTCATAACATACATTACGTCCGTCTTACTCAAAATGTTGAATATTTTATATAACTTAACATTACAACTTTGCGTTTGGTAATTATTAACACATACATACATATGTATATAAGTTGTTCAATAACCTCAAATACAATTACGTATGCTTTTCTATTTTAATTGTAATATTAAGAACTTCCAGTCAGTGTTGGATAGCCACCCAAATGGAGACTATGTCAATCGGATATTTAAGGAAACTGGAAGACTTAACGACGCAGTACGTAAAATTCTAATAGATTCTATATTGTCTTCGTACATTAAAAATAAAACAAAAATTGGTAGAAAACAATTTGAGCAAATTTCTCTTCAAATTGAAGAAAAATTCGATGATGATAAGGTTGGTTTGTTTCTTAATGTAGATTTTCGAATATCTTTGCTTATTTAACTAATTATTGTACGAGTATACATATACACAAGTACATATGTATATACAAACATATATTTTCTTGCACGCAAGGAATTTATTACAACCCAATGGGATCACGCCCCTCTGGAAGATTATATGATAAACGCTTAAAAAAATCGGAAGAAATTGTTGACGAGAGAAAAAGTACACTTAAGGAATCCTCACAGCCCGACATTGAAGCCGAAAAAGTTAATACTGAAAAAATTTGTACATTAATTATTATTTGTGTGTATGAGTTTTCCTTCGTTCATACATACTTATGTATATCATATATATTTCAAGGGCTTACGAGTAGCTGAGAGTATTTTGCGAGCCGTGGAACGACGTGCAGGATAATTGGCGGAAGTGTTTCAAAAAACGAAGACAACAGATTTTATACACACAGGGCATAAAAACCAATATCATCGACGTCCTCCAAAATTGGAGGCTCTTTTCTCATTCGTTGGGGCATAATCTTGTAAGTTTAATATTACCAATTATAAAAACTCAAAAATAATAATTTTGTTATTTAACTTATTTATTGAATTGTTGCATTTCACTTATACATTTCTGTTGCACATGTAGGATCTGACCAGCTTATAGCGCTACTCCTACACGTTTTACTGCGTCCAACTATCAAACGAAAACCGAATAGCATTAGAAAGATTGGCAGGTCGACCATCAAAGATTCGCAGATATCATTTCTCCTCCACGCCATTACGGCCAACGATGTTCAACGCAGCTTGGAAAATCTGAAGACTTCTCTCTACAACCGCGGTGAGACTCAAAACCAATTATTATAGCAATTGGTTATAATTTAAGTGAAGCAAAATTTTATGTTTATTTCGATGAAATCAAATATGAGATGCCTTGTTTTTTAAGTGCTTTTGATACATGTTTTAAGGTGTATCATGTATTGAATTTAAAATACCCTGGCGATAGCTTAAAGTTTTGGATGTTCGTTCAAAAGTACTTTTATTCTATAAATTTAAAACCCGACAAGACATCTCCTAACGTATTGTGTTTAATTAACAACTTAAAATAAAATGTTTATAAAACTTAAGTATACTTAATTCAATATGGTTTCGTGCTTTTTGTGTCAAAAAAATTTCGAAAATGTAGATTTTCTTGCAACTCACTTTAAAATTTTACACAATTTACCATCTTCAAGCACATTCTTTTGCGTTCATTGCAGTCATCATTTTCAAGGGTTGAAGCCCTTTAAAAAACACTTTAAATATTCTAATTCATGTATTTCTAACTAATTTATTTTATAACTTAGCCTTTTTTGAATGTAGCTTTACTTCCGGAATTTAATAGCACCACTTCTAGGTTCGAAAGAGCTGTCAAGAGCGCTCTGCCTTTGGGTTTTGTTTTACATCTTCCCCACGCTTGGGCCCATGCATTGAAGTCACCTGCGACTACGACTGGTGTTCTAGTTCTAGCATCGCTGACCAAGTTATCTATTATTGTTTCAAATTCCTCGAGGTTGAAGCTGGGTGGTATGTAGCAACTGTAAAGTATGATGGCTGCAACTTTCACGCAGACGGAGCCTCCGATTTGAGTTTTTCTAATGGGAGTGGTTTTTTGGCAGAACTCTATACCGCTGATCGCCCTACGTTGGCCTTGGCCCATAGTTGACAGTTCGACCACTTTGTATGGTTCACTCAGTAGAAGTATGTCGATATTCCATTATATTACCGACTGCTGCAGCAATTCTTGTGCCGCCTTACAGTGATTTACATTTGGTTTTGGTTGGCAAACCTTCATTCTTTACGTGTCTTTTGTACTGCCTGTACATAACAAGGGCTTCAATGTACCAAGTTTTTCCTCGTACGAATGGCACACCTCAGTTCTTTCTTACAATGACGGGCCATATGACTTGAGTCAATGCAGTTGAAAGACGATCTCTTCATTTAAAGCATTGCATTGGCTGTGTTTTTTTGTCGGATTTGGCAAACCACCCATCCTACACGTATTTTTCCTGCTTATTTTACTCTATTTACGGATAAAGCTGGAAGAAGTATAGTCACTGCGTCTTCTTTAAGCTTTATCTCCTTTATCTCCTCGAACTCTTTTTTCAAAAGCGGCACAACTCTCTTCTTTCGTCGTAACTTCGTCCAATTTGTGAGGTGAGAGTCTGGGCAGAAACGTTTTTCCCAAGCGCTTCTTCCACCGCATGCTGCACCTGGGACGTGTACGAGTCTGTCGGTTTCTCCAGCTGAATAAGCAAATCCCCATTGGTGGTCTTCCTTATTTTCGTAACCATCTCTCCTACATGTTTCAGCTTTGGATCGCTGTTAACTGCCCGTAAAATGTCTGCGTATGACTTTTCCTCTCCACTTCTTTCTTATTTTCGCTAATTTGAACGCTTGGCTGCGATCACGCGTCTGGGACTCCTTGAGTACTCCGGATAGAGCGGTTAACCGTTGTTGTTTGGCTGCCTATATTGGTCTTTTCCCTCAGAGTTCGGGGCTTTGCTTTTTCATACAATGCAGATAGTTCTCCTATAACATCGCGCATGGGCTAATGGATGGATCTTCTTTTTCCATCCTCAAGCATATCAACGAGCTCGCGAATCTTTGACCCGAGGATAACCCATGCTGATGGCTGGTTCTCTGTCAGGGTCTGGCCGGCATTGTTGGGCACTTGACAAAGCTCTGGAGGCGAACTCATCAGCCTAGGACGCATTCTGAACACGTTCAACATCGTTCCTGCTTCGGATGACGCACTCCTGTCACTTGGGGTCCCGCAAAGTCCTTGTTATTTCGCCCTGCTAGGGGCGACCTAGAGACACTCATTTTGAATTTGAGAAAGCATTCCTTTTGTTGCTCTCTATAATTGTTTATTCTATTCGAATTTGTTTGTTTGTAAAAATTCTAATTTAATTTGTTTTCTTTATTTAAGTAGTTAAAAATTTATATTGTTAAATTTGATCTAAATTAGCTATTTTAAATATTTAACTTATTTATTTATCAATTCCCTATTAAATTGTTAATTATTTTTTATATTTCTATTATAATTTACTCCGGCCTGCTTTGTTTGTTATTTATTTATTTATTAATTTTCATATTTATTTACTACTTATGATTATTTTAACGAATATAATTAGATTTCTATAAATATATTTACTTTTTAATTTATTTAAATTTTTAACTTCTAATTCAGTTCACTACACCCCACTGTGCGGCGATCTCAGCGCCACCTAGTCCACCGTGGGTTAAGACTAATGCCCGATAGGGGGAGTGTGTCTCGGCTATTTTACTGGGCTTTTTATGCACAGGATGTTTCGGAAAGATAAATGAGACCAGCTGACGATATTTGGTTGTTGGGGCCGTTTATAAAGCCAAAGAACGTAAATCTATAAGAAGCGACAACACGCTGAAATTAAAAATTTCTGAGATTTCTGAGGCCGTATGGTGCCGTACATCTCCAGAAGTTCACCAGATGCTTTGGTTCTTCTTTGTCCGCACGAAAAAAGAAAAAGAAAATATATTCGCCGGCATGGTTGCGATCAAAACAAATAAAAACAAGAGTGGAATTTTAAGTGCTGCTTGTTTTTATTAAAAATTAAATTAAAATTAAAATCCAAAATATTGTGAAAAATGTGAATAATAAATGTATTATATTTATTGTTGTGAGTGAAAATAGGGCGGTATTAAAGCGTAAAGTGCCAAAGAATGAGTGTGGCCGAAATTCAAGAGTCAACCAAAATTTTGAATACACGAAAAGTTGTGGAAAATGTTGCAAAAATTATATTAATCTATGAAATTATGGTTTGCTCGGGTAATGGTAAGATAGTTTTAATAATAGCTTAACATATATTGAATGTTAGGGAGTGATTAAGTGTTAAAATGATGTTGCAAGAGTAGTGGGTTAGTGTTAAAATTGTGTTGCAGAGTTCATGAACGTCGGTGCCTAATAAGTGTAATAAGTGTGATTAACAAAACTATTGTACATTTAATATATAAATTGCATTCAGTTATTCTGAAAACTCACTCTGAGAAAACAATTTTTATTTGGTAGTATATTAGATGTAGAATAGCACTAGTATAAAAAGGTGCTAAAGAGAGATTTGTTATATAGATCTGCGAGAAAATCACTAAAAATGAACGTGATAAGTAAACACTAAGCTATATTAGAGGTAAATACGTTTGTATAGTACACTGAGAACTAAAATTGTTTATTTACTTTAGTGACTACTTTTTTTTAAGTAGTAGAATTTCTACTACGGCGGCAAAGCGGATTCTTGGTCGCGAAAGTCTGAAATTAGCATGTGGATGGCGATTGTGTGCGAAGGGAGAGGAGTTGGGTTTGCATTTATGAATGGAAAGACAACCGCATTTATGAATGGTTGTAATATTTTAGAGTTTTTGGCGTCGATGTGTATACATACATATATGTATGTATCTTGTATTTACTAACATTAATCACATACTTATGTTCACATTTTTTCATATGTGATATTTATATAACATTACATATTTCATTCCTCAAATTCAATTTTTTGCCCAATGTAAAATAAGCAGAAACTATGAATTCATATTTAAAAAAAACCTTTTTTAATACTAAACAAAAATCTGATGTGCGCATGCGAAAAGCCGTCAGCAAAACAGCTATGCCATTTTGTAAACGTGAACATACATATGAATGTGATTACATCACATGTTCAAACTCTGCCGACTTCTATCGGGTATATAATTAAATTAATCAGTAAAATACCAAGATTATTACCATATATTAATTATCGCAATGCGAAATCAAATATTGGTAATGAGTTTCAATGGCCGCATCTTCATTCTTCTGTCTTATTTTCGGGCAGCGAAAAGCAAATCCACACACTCAAAATAATAACATCGGTTAAACCAACCAAATTCCATAGTTAACTTACTGTCAATGTAAATTGACTTTTGTAAAAAAATTCAATTGACTGCCAACGTTGGTCAAATCTACAATTTTTTATCGGTTAGGATATATTCCGTAGAAATTGTTGTTGTCATATTGACAATTTCAACATGTTAGATTAACAATAAAAAATAGTTAAAGTTTTCCCTTACATTTGTTGTTTTTTTCTTACCAATAATGATAGTTAATTTAACCAATTCAAAAATTGTTACTACCTACGCTTACTATTTTTTTTGTAAAATTAACCAATGGAAATCGTAGTTTTTTCTACTTATGTATATGTTATTGGTGTGAACTAACTGATTTTTTAGGTTAGTTTAACAAATAAATTGTTTCCGGAAAAAGTCGTTAATTCAACAATAAATGTTGGTCAATACTACCATTGCATAACAGTTAGAATATTTCTAATTGAAATTGTTGTTGCTTTATAACAATTTCGAAAGGTTATTTCAACAATGAAAAATTGTTAAATAATTTCCACCTTCTAATATTACATTTGTACTATTAGTAGAGTAAGGTGACAAGCCTACAACTACAGTGGTTAAAAAAACGATGGCAATACTAACATGCAACGCCAACAATAACCAGTTCGTTGAAAACTTTGAAGAAGCTGGTTGTTCGTGATTTGTGTGTGTAAGTTGATAAAAATGGAAGAGCAAATATTAGAAACTACGGAAAACAACGAACTAGGAGTTTTAATAGAAAGTTGGGGGTTCAGCCATATCCTGCAAGATTTACAAGGTAAGTTTAATAAAAGTGATTTTCATACAGAATTGTGCAATATTCAGCTGAAATTTCAATGAACAGCAGTTCCGTTAATTAGCTTCGGTTGTGTTGTTGCTTTTATTGTTCTCCGTGTTCATATAAATTGTGCGTTATATATAGCTTGCGTAGAATTGATAAATGTATAATAGTAATTATTAAAGAATATTAAAAACCGTACATATTTATTGATTTCGTAGATGAGTCTATTACGCTTAAAAGGCTACGGTATATACTAGATGAGGACCTGACGTACATACTTGTTCAAAAAACGTAAATTGGGTGAAAAAGCAGACTTCCGTTACAATCTTCAACATTGGAAAATTGAAAACGTGACTAGAAATGTTAATTTCCAATTTCATTGATAAAAAAAATCATAACTTTTCATTTAAGGGATATTCTGATATTAAAACCTGCGATACAGTTTCTGTTGATACGACTTTCTTTGAAGATATCGAAAACTTCCCAATTTTAAGCAGTAGTCCATCAACATGTACGTCTTCAAATATGATTCACGATCCGTTTGGACACCGCGGTATAATTGTGAGTACATATGTAAGTATGTTCATAACATACATTACGTCCGTCTTACTCAAAATGTTGAATATTTTATATAACTTAACATTACAACTTTGCGTTTGGTAATTATTAACACATACATACATATGTATATAAGTTGTTCAATAACCTCAAATACAATTACGTATGCTTTTCTATTTTAATTGTAATATTAAGAACTTCCAGTCAGTGTTGGATAGCCACCCAAATGGAGACTATGTCAATCGGATATTTAAGGAAACTGGAAGGCTTAACGACGCAGTACGTAAAATTCTAATAGATTCTATATTGTCTTCGTACATTAAAAATAAAACAAAAATTGGTAGAAAACAGTTTGAGCAAATTTCTCTTCAAATTGAAGAAAAATTCGATGATGGTTGGTTTGTTTCTTAATGTAGATTTTCGAATATCTTTGCTTATTTAACTAATTATTGTACGAGTATACATATACACAAGTACATATGTATATACAAACATATATTTTCTTGCACGCAAGGAATTTATTACAACCCAATGGGATCACGCCCCTCTGGAAGATTATATGATAAACGCTTAAAAAAATCGGAAGAAATTGTTGACGAGAGAAAAAGTACACTTAAGGAATCCTCACAGCCCGACATTGAAGCCGAAAAAGTTAATACTGAAAAAATTTGTACATTAATTATTATTTGTGTGTATGAGTTTTCCTTCGTTCATACATACTTATGTATATCATATATATTTCAAGGGCTTACGAGTAGCTGAGAGTATTTTGCGAGCCGTGGAACGACGTGCAGGATAATTGGCGGAAGTGTTTCAAAAAACGAAGACAACAGATTTTATACACACAGGGCATAAAAACCAATATCATCGACGTCCTCCAAAATTGGAGGCTCTTTTCTCATTCGTTGGGGCATAATCTTGTAAGTTTAATATTACCAATTATAAAAACTCAAAAATAATAATTTTGTTATTTAACTTATTTATTGAATTGTTGCATTTCACTTATACATTTCTGTTGCACATGTAGGATCTGACCAGCTTATAGCGCTACTCCTACACGTTTTACTGCGTCCAACTATCAAACGAAAACCGAATAGCATTAGAAAGATTGGCAGGTCGACCATCAAAGATTCGCAGATATCATTTCTCCTCCACGCCATTACGGCCAACGATGTTCAACGCAGCTTGGAAAATCTGAAGACTTCTCTCTACAAGCGCGGTGAGACTCAAAACCAATTATTATAGCAATTGGTTATAATTTAAGTGAAGCAAAATTTTATGTTTATTTCGATGAAATCAAATATGAGATGCCTTGTTTTTTAAGTGCTTTTGATACATGTTTTAAGATGTATCATGTATTGAATTTAAAATACCCTGGCGATAGCTTAAAGTTTTGGATGTTCGTTCAAAAGTACTTTTATTCTATAAATTTAAAATCCGACAAGACATCTCCTAACGTATTGTGTTTAATTAACAACTTAAAATAAAATGTTTATAAAACTTAAGTATACTTAATTCAATATGGTTTCGTGCTTTCTGTGTCAAAAAAATTTCGAAAATGTAGATTTTCTTGCAACTCACTTTAAAATTTTACACAATTTAACATCTTCAAGCACATTCTTTTGCGTTCATTGCAGTCATCATTTTCAAGGGTTGAAGCCCTTTAAAAAACACTTTAAATGTTCTAATTCATGTATTTCTAACTAATTTATTTTATAACTTAGCCTTTTTTGAATGTAGCTTTACTTCCGGAATTTAATAGCACCACTTCTAGGTTCGAAAGAGCTGTCAAGAGCGCTCTGCCTTTGGGTTTTGTTTTACATCTTCCCCACGCTTGGGCCCATGCATTGAAGTCACCTGCGACTACGACTGGTGTTCTAGTTCTAGCATCGCTGACCAAGTTATCTATTATTGTTTCAAATTCCTCGAGGTTGAAGCTGGGTGGTATGTAGCAACTGTAAAGTATGATGGCTGCAACTTTCACGCAGACGGAGCCTCCGATTTGAGTTTTTCTAATGGGAGTGGTTTTTTGGCAGAACTCTATACCGCTGATCGCCCTACGTTGGCCTTGGCCCATAGTTGACAGTTCGACCACTTTGTATGGTTCACTCAGTAGAAGTATGTCGATATTCCATTATATTACCGACTGCTGCAGCAATTCTTGTGCCGCCTTACAGTGATTTACATTTGGTTTTGGTTGGCAAACCTTCATTCTTTACGTGTCTTTTGTACTGCCTGTACATTACAAGGGCATTCTCTTCCACCTGTTCTGTGCTTCAAATATACCAAGTTTTTCCTCGTGCGAATGGCACACCTCAGTTCTTTCTTACAATGACGGGCCATATGACTTGAGTCAATGCAGTTGAAAGACGATCTCTTCATTTAAAGCATTGCATTGGCTGTGTTTTTTTGTCGGATTTGGCAAACCACCCATCCTACACGTATTTTTCCTGCTTATTTTACTCTATTTACGGATAAAGCTGGAAGAAGTGTAGTCGCTGTCTTCGTACCACTTTCGCATAGATTTCACTGCGTCTTCTTTAAGCTTTATCTCCTTTATCTCCTCGAACTCTTTTTTCAAAAGCGGCACAACTCTCTTCTTTCGTCGTAACTTCGTCCAATTTGTGAGGTGAGAGTCTGGACAGAAACGTTTTTCCCAAGCGCTTCTTCCACCGCATGCTGCACCTGGGACGTGTACGAGTCTGTCGGTTTCTCCAGCTGAATAAGCAAATCCCCATTGGTGGTCTTCCTTATTTTCGTAACCATCTCTCCTACATGTTTCAGCTTTGGATCGCTGTTAACTGCCCGTAAAATGTCTGCGTATGACTTTTCCTCTCCACTTCTTTCTTATTTTCGCTAATTTGAACGCTTGGCTGCGATCACGCGTCTGGGACTCCTTGAGTACTCCGGATAGAGCGGTTAACCGTTGTTGTTTGGCTGCCTATATTGGTCTTTTCCCTCAGAGTTCGGGGCTTTGCTTTTTCATAGAATGCAGATAGTTCTCCTATAACATCGCGCATGGGCTAATGGATGGATCTTCTTTTTCCATCCTCAAGCATATCAACGAGCTCGCGAATCTTTGACCCGAGGATAACCCATGCTGATGGCTGGTTCTCTGTCAGGGTCTGGCCGGCATTGTTGGGCACTTGACAAAGCTCTGGAGGCGAACTCATCAGCCTAGGACGCTTTCTGACCACGTTCAACATCGTTCCTGCTTCGGATGACGCACTCCATTGCCTGCCGAGGGGTGACCGCTATTAGAAAAAACTTTTTCTATTATAAAGATTTTGCTTGCCCTGACTGAGATTCGAACCTCGAACTCACCGGCATATCAAGTTATAGCACGCACCGCTACCAACTCGACCACAGCGGCCACCGCTAAATCGCTGATCTAAATTAGCTATTTTAAATATTTAACTTATTTATTTATCAATTCCCTATTAAATTGTTAATTATTTTTTATATTTCTATTATAATTTACTCCGGCCTGCTTTGTTTGTTATTTATTTATTTATTAATTTTCATATTTATTTACTACTTATGATTATTTTAACGAATATAATTAGATTTCTTTAAATATATTTACTTTTTAATTTATTTAAATTTTTAACTTCTAATTCAGTTCACTACACCCCACTGTGCGGCGATCTCAGCGCCACCTAGTCCACCGTGGGTTAAGACTAATGCCCGATAGGGGGAGTGTGTCTCGGCTATTTTACTGGGCTTTTTATGCACAGGATGTTTCGGAAAGATAAATGAGACCAGCTGACGATATTTGGTTGTTGGGGCCGTTTATAAAGCCAAAGAACGTAAATCTATAAGAAGCGACAACACGCTGAAATTAAAAATTTCTGAGATTTCTGAGACCGTATGGTGCCGTACATCTCCAGAAGTTCACCAGATGCTTTGGTTCTTCTTTGTCCGCACGAAAGAAGAAAAAGAAAATATATTCGCCGGCATGGTTGCAATCAAAACAAATAAAAACAAGAGTGGAATTTTAAGTGCTGCTTGTTTTTATTAAAAATTAAATTAAAATTAAAATCCTAAATATTGTGAAAAATGTGAATAATAAATGTATTATATTTATTGTTGTGAGTGAAAATAGGGCGGTATTAAAGCGTAAAGTGCCAAAGAATGAGTGTGGCCGAAATTCAAGAGTCAACCAAAATTTTGAATACACGAAAAGTTGTGGAAAATGTTGCAAAAATTATATTAAACTATGAAATTATGGTTTGCTCGGGTAATGGTAAGATAGTTTTAATAATAGCTTAACATATATTGAATGTTAGGGAGTGATTAAGTGTTAAAATGATGTTGCAAGAGTAGTGGGTTAGTGTTAAAATTGTGTTGCAGAGTTCATGAACGTCGGTGCCTAATAGGTGTAATAAGTGTAATTAACAAAACTATTGTACATTTAATATATAAATTGCATTCAGTTATTCTGAAAACTCACTCTGAGAAAATAATTTTTATTTGGTAGTATATTAGATGTAGAATAGCACTAGTATAAAAAGGTGCTAAAGAGAGATTTGTTATATAGATCTGCGAGAAAATCACTAAAAATGAACGTGATAAGTAAACACTAAGCTATATTAGAGGTAAATACGTTTGTATAGTACACTGAGAACTAAAATTGTTTATTTACTTTAGTGACTACTTTTTTTTAAGTAGTAGAATTTCTACTACGGCGGCAAAGCGGATTCTTGGTCGCGAAAGTCTGAAATTAGCATGTGGATGGCGATTGTGTGCGAAGGGAGAGGAGTTGGGTTTGCATTTATGAATGGAAAGACAACCGCATTTATGAATGGTTGTAATATTTTAGAGTTTTTGGCGTCGATGTGTATACATACATATATGTATGTATCTTGTATTTACTAACATTAATCACATACTTATGTTCACATTTTTTCATATGTGATATTTATATAACATTACATATTTCATTCCTCAAATTCAATATTTTGCCCAATGTAAAATAAGCAGAAAATATGAATTCATATTTAAAAAAAACTTTTTTAATATTAAACAAAAATCTTATGTGCGCATGCAAAAAGCCGTCAGCAAAACAGCTATGCCATTTTGTAAACGTGAACATACATATGAATCTGATTACATCACATGTTCAAACTCTGCCGACTTCTATCGGGTATATAATTAAATTAATCAGTAAAATACCAAGATTATTACCATATATTAATGCGAAATCAAATATTGGTAATGAGTTTCAATGGCCGCATCTTCATTCTTCTGTCTTATTTTCGTGCAGCGAAAAGCAAATCCACACACTCAAATTCCATAGTTAACTTACTGTCAATGTAAATTGACTTTTGTAAAAAAATTCAATTGACTGCCAACGTTGGTCAAATCTACAATTTTTTATCGGTTAGGATATATTCCGTAGAAATTGTTGTTGTCATGTTGACAATTTCAACATGTTAGATTAACAATAAAAAATAGTTAAAGTTTTCCCTTACATTTGTTGTTTTTTTCTTACCAATAATAATAGTTAATTTAACCAATTCAAAAATTGTTACTACCTAGGCTTACTATTTTTTTTTGTAAAATTAACCAATGGAAATCGTAGTTTTTTCTACTTATGTATATGTTATTGGTGTGAACTAACTGATTTTTTTGGTTAGTTTAACAAATAAATAGTTTCCGGAAAAAGTCGTTAATTCAACAATAAATGTTGGTCAATACTACCATTGCATAACAGTTAGAATATTTCTAATTGAAATTGTTGTTGCTTTATAACAATTTCGAAAGGTTATTTCAACAATGAAAAATTGTTAAATAATTTCCACCTTCTAAAGGCCATGCCACATAAGACTTGCTTCGCTTTACGTGACGTTTGTAACTTTGTCAGAAAAGCGATAAACGCAAAAGGTATGCCACAATAAAACTTTGACAATACATACTTTTCGTTTGTGTATTGTGAGTTGTGAAAATCGCGCGGAACTTTATAAACTTATTAACATACATTCGGCATAATTATGGACATTATGGAAGTTTTGTTAATAGTTCTTTTACTACACGAAGCCTTATTATGTTTAGAAAACATATCAAGGCGGAAAATGTGGGTAAGGGAATTGTACCAAGATCGTGACAAGGCGGGCCTGTTCGAGGCTGCTTTCGACAAAATGTTTCAGAGAGATCCGGAGCAATTTAAGAAGAGTGTTCGAATGAATTGTGAGGTTTTTAACCTGTTGCATCAACTATTGCAGCAACGTCTCACAAAAATATCCAACAGACCGTCGATATCATCACAGTGCCGACTTTTTTTAACATTAACGTAAGTGTCTTAAAATGCATTTAATAAAACATCTATACACTATTCATTCCATTTATAGGTATCTGGCTCACGGAGACAGCAAGCAAACACTTGCCACGGCATTTAAAATGGGCCGCTCCACTGTAGCAGCTATCATAAGCGAGGTGTGTGAAGCAATTTGGGAGGAATTGGGGGGCATCTATCTATCAGTTCCAAATAAATACGAGTGGAAGCGTATTGCGATTGATTTCAATAATATGTGGAATTTTCCGAATTGCGTTGGTGCAGTAGACGGAAAGCATATAACGATATCATGCCCCCCCAATTCCGGCTCATTATATTATAATTATAAGGGCAATTACTCCATTGTGCTCCTGGCGACTTGTGACGCCAATTATACTTTTACGACCGTCGATATCGGGGCATATGGTTCTCAAAGTGATGGCGGAGTACTTTGGAATTCCGGCTTTGGGCAGCGATTATTGAATGGCACACTGGATCTACCGGAGGACGACTATCTGCCTGGGACGGACATAAAATTCCCCCATTTTATGGTTGGTGACGCTGCGTTTCCGCTAAAAAATTGTATCATGCGACCATATCCAGGTTTGTAAATACTAATTTCAATATACTTATGTATGTATATACATACATACATACATACATATATATAAACATATTTAATATACAATTTTACATTTTTTCGCATTTAGGATTACGTTTGCCATTTGATCGAGATATATTCAACAAGCGTTTATCCCGCGCGAGAAGAGTTATAGAAAACGCTTTTGGAATTTTGTGCGCTCGGTGGAGAGTTCTTCTTTCACCATTGTTTATGCATCCACAAACAGCAGAAAAGGTTGTGAAAGCGACAGTGGTTCTCCACAACTTTGTAAAGTTCAACGATGGTAGTTACTGTCCCGCAGATTATGTGGACAGATATGATGGCGAAGAAATCGTAAATGGTCTGTGGAGAAATGATGTTTCAACACCGTTACGAAACCATGGACGCATGACTTGCAACAATGCAACGAGAGGTGCATTTGCTCCAAGGGACAAATTGAAAGACTACATCGTGTCCAACCCAATTTAAGTAAGTGCTATGAAGTACTATTTATGTATTCTCATTATCATTTCAGTTTTTTTGTCCCTTACAGACTCTTCTTTTGACTTAAACTCCTGTATTTTAACGATGTCCTCTAAATTATTTTATATATGTACTAGAATGTACATTTGTACATACATACATACGTAACACATGAGTGCTTATACACAGATATGTATACAATTAATCAAATTCAGTTCAAGTTTCATTAAACATTTTTTAAAAATCGAATTTATTTGTATAATATTGATCTAAAATCATGCAAATATGCAAGTAGTGAACCTACATGTAATGGAAGTGCATGTATATGTATGTAACTGCACATGAATATACATACTTATGTATGTAAATGTAAGGTCATCTTTTTGTGATTACTTAATTGTTAAGCTACTCTTCCATACGAACGCAGATATGTACATTTGTTTATTAATACGTATACCTACCTACATGTTGCGCTCAAGATTTCGCGCCACAGTTGTCTATAGTTAAAGTAAAAAAAAACACAAGTTTCCGTAGCATGTGGAATCACGCTTAAAAATTAATTGTATTTCAACCTTCTCTTTTACAACTGTAACATAAGAAGCTCATACAACCCATATTTATACTAAAAATAGTAGAAATCTGGCGTGACATTACATTTAGGTCATTTCAACTATAACAATAGGTATATCGTAAACATATGTATAATAAGAAATGGTATTTATGTACATACATAAGTAGGTATAAATAAATATGTAATTTACAAAGCAATGATCAAGCAAACAATCAACAGTGGTTAATATGTGAATATAAGTTATGTGCATGTACAAGCATACGAGTATACGTATGTATGTATGTAGTATAGATAGATCATTTAGGGTGATCCAGTTGTATAAATTTTTGTCGATAACACTACGTATGTACATAAATTCATACCATTTGTAAGCCGCATTGCCTGCAAGAAAAACGAAAACCATATGTAAACACAAATTAGATATTAATGTTGATCAAAACCAGTGTAACAAATCACTACCTATATTTCTGAAGAATAAGAATTACAATTTATAAATAATTCAGTCCATTTATTTTTTTTATCAGGTACGCATTTAGGTACATAAATATTTCACTAAATATACATAGATGTTCATATACATATGTAAGTATATATGTATGAAAACAAAAACAAAAAAGATAAATATATATACATATATTAAAAACTACAATACAATTTTAGTTGCTGTTGTACGCGTGATTAAGTAGCTCTATTTTGAGCCTATCGCGTACGTCTTCTGGCTTCTTTTGCAAGCACTCGTCCAGCATCTGCAGGAAGGCGCTATTTTCGGACTCGGTGTAGGAGACCTTCTTCGAAATGACGGACTCTATCGTCCCACATAGCCTATCGAACCGCTCGTGCGAGTCGTCGAAACGCTTTCGCTTCCTTCCTGCAGGAGTGCTTGCACTTGGTGACTCTTCAACCACCTCCACCAAATCCTCCATCATTTCGCCACCTTCTATCTCCGGCGCTTGTGGAGAACTACTACACGACGGCAGTTCATCGTCGAACATCAAATTGGTAAATGTTCTGTAAAGAAAAGAAGTAAAAATGAATATAGTAGCATACATAGTAATTAACTACTTGTTAATTCTTTTAAACAGCAACACGCATATCTATACATACATATTTGCCTAGACGTATGTACCTACATATGTACATACATACATGTTTCTGAATATTTTTTAATTTTTTATGAATGTACATATGTATGTATATACATACTTTGGTGTGCCTAGGTACCATTGTTTATCTATTTGTAAGCATCCAGTATACATAATTTTGTTAAACTCTTAAGGAAGGAAAACAAAACATGCTACTCAAGGGTTTTCCTTAAGACGCACTTAACGGCCAATGTTACCTTGGTCATTTGGATGCACATGACTGAGAATATCTAAATGCGTTTTGCTGTTTATTTATATTATTTGTATGAAGAGGACAGTTTTACGTACACCATATTAGATAAGAATATGTTTTTAGTTTTAGGATATACTTATGTACGAATAGTTTTGAGATATAATACAACATATTAGTATACAGGTTTTAGTTTAAAGAAAGACAACTACTCTAAAATACCACTATTATTCTATTATTACAAAAATGTGTGCACGTACGAGTGTGTATATGCATACAAGTAATATGTAGGGAAGTGTGTATTTAGCTTACTTTCTTGGCGCAACGTGTTTTGCTAGGAAGCGCATTGCTTCCATGTAGCACCACTCCGGCTTCTCGCCTGCAGCTTCTCCTGAACGTGGACGATTTGCTGCCACCTCCCGCACGAACCGGTCACGAAGTGATTTCCACCGTGCTCTGCAATGCTCCTCTATTATAAAAGAAAAAGCCTTTAGTAAATCATCGCATATATACATAAATATATTTATATATGTACAATAAAATACACGTACCAGAAACTCCTACAAAAGCAGCAACTGTCTGCCATGCCCGATCCTTAAGGTATTTATTCCGGAATAGGTGGGAGCTTTTGTCGAAGATGCTTGGCTGCACTTTCACCGCTTCGATTAGCTTTTCCTCCATTTCTTTTGCTAAAAGTAAAAAAAAACTGTGTACTCAGCATTTATTTCAGTTAAATTTTATATTTACCTTGATTTTGTAGGAAAATTTTAAAATTTACGTCGACCGTTAAGAGACAAATGTCAGAAATAAACGAAATTGGTAATGAGCGAACTGTCAAAGTCAGCGAAAAGATGAGAGTTGCCCAAGATTTCGCTTCGCTTTGGCGACGGTGTTGCCTATGTGGGCAATTCCGTATAATTGCATGTATTCATCTTTGCTGTCAAAGCTAAACTCTGACGTAAAGCGAAGCTGAAGTCTTATGTGGCATGGCCTTAATATTACATTTGTACTATTAGTAGAGTAAGGTGGCAAGCCTACAACTACAGTGGTTAAAAAAACGATGGCAATACTAACATGCAACGCCAACAATAACCAGTTCGTTGAAAACTTTGAAGAAGCTGGTTGTTCGTGATTTGTGTGTGTAAGTTGATAAAAATGGAAGAGCAAATATTAGAAACTACGGAAAACAACGAACTAGGAGTTTTAATAGAAAGTTGGGGGTTCAGCCATATCCTGCAAGATTTACAAGGTAAGTTTAATAAAAGTGATTTTCATACAGAATTGTGCAATATTCAGCTGAAATTTCAATGAACAGCAGTTCCGTTAATTAGCTTCGGTTGTGTTGTTGCTTTTATTGTTCTCCGTGTTCATATAAATTGTGCGTTATGGCTTGCGTAGAATTGATAAATGTATAATATTAATTATTAAAGAATATTAAAAACCGTACATATTTATTGATTTCGTAGATGAGTCTATTACGCTTAAAAGGCTACGGTATATACAAGATGAGGACCTGACGTACATACTTGTTCAAAAAACGTAAATTGGGTGAAAAAGCAGAGTTCCGTTACAATCTTCAATATTGGAAAATTGAAAACGTGACTAGAAATGTTAATTTCCAATTTCATTGATAAAAAAAATCATAACTTTTCATTTAAGGGATATTCTGATATTAAAACCTGCGATACAGTTTCTGTTGATACGACTTTCTTTGAAGATATCGAAAACTTCCCAATTTTAAGCAGTAGTCCATCAACATGTACGTCTTCAAATATTATTCACGATCCGTTTGGACACCGCGGTATAATTGTGAGTACATAAGTATGTTCATAACATACATTACGTCCGTCTTACTCAAAATGTTGAATATTTTATATAACTTAACATTACAACTTTGCGTTTGGTAATTATTAACACATACATACATACATATATAAGTTGTTCAATAACCTCAAATACAATTACGTATGCTTTTCTATTTTAATTGTAATATTAAGAACTTCCAGTCAGTGTTGGATAGCCACCCAAATGGAGACTATGTCAATCGGATATTTAAGGAAACTGGAAGGCTTAACGACGCAGTACGTAAAATTCTAATAGATTCTATATTGTCTTCGTACATGAAAAATAAAAAAAAAATTGGTAGAAAACAATTTGAGCAAATTTCTCTTCAAATTGAAGAAAAATTCGATGATGATAAGGTTGGTTTGTTTCTTAATGTAGATTTTCGAATATCTTTGCTTATTTAACTAATTATTGTACGAGTATACATATACACAAGTACATATGTATATACAAACATATATTTTCTTGCACGCAAGGAATTTATTACAACCCAATGGGATCACGCCCCTCTGGAAGATTATATGATAAACGCTTAAAAAAATCGGAAGAAATTGTTGACGAGAGAAAAAGTACACTTAAGGAATCCTCACAGCCCGACATTGAAGCCGAAAAAGTTAATACTGAAAAAATTTGTACATTAATTATTATTTGTGTGTATGAGTTTTCCTTCGTTCATACATACTTATGTATATCATATATATTTCAAGGGCTTACGAGTAGCTGAGAGTATTTTGCGAGCCGTGGAACGACGTGCAGGATAATTGGCGGAAGTGTTTCAAAAAACGAAGACAACAGATTTTATACACACAGGGCATAAAAACCAATATCATCGACGTCCTCCAAAATTGGAGGCTCTTTTCTCATTCGTTGGGGCATAATCTTGTAAGTTTAATGTTACCAATTATAAAAACTCAAAAATAATAATTTTGTTATTTAACTTATTTATTGAATTGTTGCATTTCACTTATACATTTCTGTTGCACATGTAGGATCTGACCAGCTTATAGCGCTACTCCTACACGTTTTACTGCGTGCAACTATCAAACGAAAACCGAATAGCATTAGAAAGATTGGCAGGTCGACCATCAAAGATTCGCAGATATCATTTCTCCTCCACGCCATTACGGCCAACGATGTTCAACGCAGCTTGGAAAATCTGAAGACTTCTCTCTACAACCGCGGTGAGACTCAAAACCAATTATTATAGCAATTGGTTATAATTTAAGTGAAGCAAAATTTTATGTTTATTTCGATGAAATCAAATATGAGATGCCTTGTTTTTTAAGTGCTTTTGATACATGTTTTAAGGTGTATCATGTGTTGAATTTAAAATACCCTGGCGATAGCTTAAAGTTTTGGATGTTCGTTCAAAAGTACTTTTATTCTATAAATTTAAAACCCGACAAGACATCTCCTAACGTATTGTATTTAATTAACAACTTAAAATAATATGTTTATAAAACTTAAGTATACTTAATTCAATATGGTTTCGTGCTTTTTGTGTCAAAAAAATTTCGAAAATGTAGATTTTCTTGCAACTCACTTTAAAATTTTACACAATTTAACATCTTCAAGCACATTCTTTTGCGTTCATTGCAGTCATCATTTTCAAGGGTTGAAGCCCTTTAAAAAACACTTTAAATGTTCTAATTCATGTATTTCTAACTAATTTATTTGTAATTTAATGAATTTATTAAATAATAACAGCAAACCTAAATTTCCTCAAAGTAAAAGCCAAGAAGATAGTTATAACGATTTGACATATTCAATAGATTTTTTTAAAACAATTGTTTTAAAGTTTGTAACTCATTTGCATAACAAACCAAATTTCTTCAGAGAAGGATATAGAAGTACTTGTGAATGAATTAACTCAGTTATTGCTTTTACCGATTGGGACCTTTTTTCTTAAAAAACAAAACAGATAAAAATGAAGAGAATGTAAGGAATCTTATTTCATTTTTAAAAGATCCATTTTATAAAATTAACACCTTTTATAAATTTGTCAAAGTTCTTAAAGAAAAAGATGCTTGGGATCATCCTAAAGAATTCGAAATCGATAAAAAGGTACTTCCCGTAATTTTAAACCCCGAAATTATTTTTACAGTAAAGCAAAGCAAAGGTACACTCATGCCAATGAAATTTTAGATACACATTTTTTTTGAATTACCCAACTTTTAAATTATACTTTATGTAATACGTACGGAAGTGACGGAAAACTAAAAACATTGCCAATGGCACATTATGGAAAGAAAAAAGAAATATTTTCCTAATAAGGATGCAATTCCATTTATTATTTATTTTGATGATTTTGAAATTAATAACCTTTTGGGGTCCCATTATGGCGAACAATCAGTGGCTGCTTTCTATTATACTTTCCCTTCAAGACCTGAGCACCACCTCTCTTGTTTGGAAAACACATTTCCAGCTCTATTTTTCAAAAGTAAATATAAAAGTTACGGAAATGAAGCCTCTCTAAAATTGTTGGTGGAAGAATTAAAAGATCTGGAAGAAAATGGTATAAGTATTAAAATAGAAGACATAGAAAAACAATACTTCTTTATATTACTTCTTATAGCGGGTGATAACTTAGGGCTGAATAGTCTTCTCGGTTTTTCAAAAAGTTTTTCCTCAAATTTTTTTTGTAGGCGTTGCTTATGTAGCAAGGAAGAATGCTCCTTTATGATACGTGAAGCTGAGGGTACACTACGTAGGTACTGAATTAAACTATACTCAGGGAATGAGCTCAAACGAGATACACGAAATGTTGGACCTTTGAGGCATCTTTGGTGCTTCAAATTCGAATCTAAACATAGAGAATTGAAAATATACATGAATTCAATAACTTCTAGAAAAAATATATCTATTTCAATTGCAACCAAATGTTTACATAAATTTTCAAATCGAATTTTATTTGAAAAAGGTTTAGAAAATAAATATATTACCGGAGTCATTAAAGAAGATCGATTACTCAATAAAGCTTATTTTAGAAATATGTACATACGAATTTTCACACCAAAACATATCGCCAAATGATGCCGTTAATTTTACAAAAAAAATCAACGGTCTCCTGCTTCCTCAAGTGTTGAGTCTCTTAGAAAGAGCTTGTGGACTGGATGTCCCCCTTCTTGCAAGCTCATCCGCTGTTTCGTTGCCTGGTATGTTGCTGTGCCTTGTCACCCTGGCTCCGCCATCTCGTTTAGAGATTTGCGACAGGTTACTACCGTTTCAGAATTACAGTTGACCGAATCAAGTGCCGTTAGTGTTGCTGTCGGAAAATATGAAGATATTTTTGAACTCAACCTCTTCTGTTCTTAAGTAGTCTACCATATCCTGTTTAGCAGCGACCTCAGCCTGAAATACACTGCAATGGTCAGGAAGACGGAATATTTTTCTAATCCTACTTGAGTCGAGAAAACACCCTCTCCCAATCTGTTCTCACGGATTGAGCCATCAGTGCCAGAGTCTCAACAGGCTGAGCTAAGCATACGCTGTGTGAGCCGTTGTTATTTTCTCCCTTTCCTTTATAACTCACTACAATCAAGTGCGACTGTTCCGCCGCTATTTCAACTTGACTGTGTAGTTGTTGTTGTGTACAAATTTTGTATATTTATATTTGTTTGTTAGGCAGGCTCAACCTTATTGTTAATTTTTGACCTGTTTAATTTCATTATTTTTAAATGAGGTAAGGGTGAATTTTTGTTGGAAAAATTAGAGAAAAAACAACAACACAAAAGCGGTAGAAGTTACAGTACTATTTCGGAAACCACCACATTTCCTCATCAGACTTCTTTCTTCACCGCTTCCGCAGGAGTCGAACCCGCGCCACCACGCAACACTTAAGCCAGCGTCTCAACAGGCTGAGCTAAGCTTACGCTGTGTGAGCCGTTGTTATTTTCTCCCTTTCCTGTACAACTCACTACAATCAAGTGCGACGGTTCCGCCGCTATTTCAACTTGACTGTGTAGTTGTTGTTTTGTACAAATTTTGTATATTTATATTTGTTTGTTAAGCAGGCTCAACTTTATTGTTAATTTTTGACCTGTTTAATTTCATTATTTTTAAATGAGGCAAGGATCAATTTTTGTTGGAAAAATTAGAGAAAAAACAACAACAACACAAGAGCGGTAGAAGTTACAGTACTATTTCGGAAACCACCACATTTCCTCATCAGACTTCTTTCTTCACGGCTTCCGCGGGAGTGAGCTAAGCTTACGCTGTGTGAGCCGTTGTTATTTTCTCTCTTTCCTTTACAACTCACTACAATCAAGTGCGACGGTTCCGCCGCTATTTCAACTTGACTGTGTAGTTGTTGTTTTGTACAAATTTTGTATATTTATATTTGTTTGTGAGGCAGGCTCAACTTTATTGTTAATTTTTGACCTGTTTAATTTCATTATTTTTAAATGAGGCAAGGATCAATTTTTGTTGGAAAAATTAGAGAAAAAACAACAACACAATAACGGTAGAAGTTACAGTACTATTTCGGAAACCACCACATTTCCTCATCAGACTTCTTTCTTCACGGCTTCCGCGGGAGTGAGCTAAGCTTACGCTGTGTGAGCCGTTGTTATTTTCTCTCTTTCCTTTACAACTCACTACAATCAAGTGCGACGGTTCCGCCGCTATTTCAACTTGACTGTGTAGTTGTTGTTTTGTACAAATTTTGTATATTTATATTTGTTTGTGAGGCAGGCTCAACTTTATTGTTAATTTTTGACCTGTTTAATTTCATTATTTTTAAATGAGGCAAGGATAAATTTTTGTTGGAAAAATTAGAGAAAAAACAACAACACAATAACGGTAGAAGTTACAGTACTATTTCGGAAACCACCACATTTCCTCATCAGACTTCTTTCTTCACGGCTTCCGCGGGAGTGAGCTAAGCTTACGCTGTGTGAGCCGTTGTTATTTTCTCCCTTTCCTTTACAACTCACTTCAATCAAGTGCGACTGTTACGCCGCTATTTCAACTTGACTGTGTATTTGTTGTTTTGTACAAATTTTGTATATTTATATTTCTTTGTTAGGCAGACTCAACCTTATTGTTAATTTTTGACCTGTTTAATTTCATTATTTTTAAATGAGGTAAGGGTAAATTTTTGTTGGAAAAATTAGAGAAAAAACAACAACACAAAAGCGGTAGAAGTTACAGTTCTATTTCGGAAACCACCACATTTCCTCATCAGACTTCTTTCTTCTAGGCTTCCGCAGGACTGAGCTAAGCTTACGCTGTGTGAGCCGTTGTTATTTTCTCCCTTTCCTTTACAACTCACTACAATCAAGTGCGACTGTTCCACCGCTATTTCAAATTGACTGTGTAGTTGTTGTTTTGTACAAATTTTGTATATTTATATTTGTTTATTGTTAATTTTTGACCTTTTTAATTTCATTATTTTTAAATGAGGTAAGGGTAAATTTTTGTTGGAAAAATTAGAGAAAAAACTACAACACAAAAGCGGTAGAAGTTACAGTACTATTTCGGAAACCACCACATTTCCTCATCAGACTTCTTTCTTCACGCCTTCCGCGGGAGTCGAACCCGCGCCACCACGCAACGCTTAAGCCAGCGTATCAACAGGCTGAGCTAAGCTTACGTTGTGTGAGCCGTTGTTATTTTCTCCCTTTCCTTTACAACTCACTACAATCAAGTGCGGCTGTTCCGCCGCTATTTCAACTTGACTGTGTAGTTGTTGTTTTGTACAAATTTTGTATATTTATATTTGTTTGTTAGGCAGGCTCAACCTTATTGTTAATTTTGGCCTGTTTAATTTCATTATTTTTAAATGAGGTAAGGGTCAATTTTTGTTGGAAAAATTATAGAAAAAACAACAACACAAAAGCGGTAGAAGTTACAGTACTATTTCGGAAACCACTACATTTCCTCATCAGACTTCTTTCTTCACCGCTTCCGCAGGAGTCCAACCCGCGCCACCACGCAACACTTAAGCCAGCGTCTCAACAGGCTGAGCTAAGCTTACGCTGTGTGAGCCGTTGTTATTTTCTCCCTTTCCTTTACAACTCACTACAATCAAGTGCGGCTGTTCCGCCGCTATTTCAACTTGACTGTGTAGTTGTTGTTTTGTACAAATTTTGTATATTTATATTTGTTTGTTAGGCAGGCTCAACCTTATTGTTAATTTTTGACCTGTTTAATTTCATTATTTTTAAATGAGATAAGGGTCAATTTTTGTTGGAAAAATTTGAGAAAAAACAACAACACAAAAGCGGTAGAAGTTACAGTACTATTTCGGAAACCACCACATTTCCTCATCAGACTTCTTTCTTCACCGCTTCCGCAGGAATCGAACCCGCGCCACCACGCAACACTTAAGCCAGCGTCTCAACAGGCTGAGCTAAGCTTACGCTGTGTGAGCCGTTGTTATTTTCTCCCTTTCCTTTACAACTCACTACAATCAAGTGCGACTGTTCCGCCGCTATTTCAACTTGACTGTGTAGTTGTTGTTTTGTACAAATTTTGTATATTTATATTTGTTTGTTAGGCAGGCTCAACCTTATTGTTAATTTTTGACCTGTTTAATTTCATTATTTTTAAATGAGGTAAGGGTCAATTTTTGGTGGAAAAATTAGAGAAAAAACAACAACACAAAAGCGGTAGAAGTTACAGTACTATTTCGGAAACCACCACATTTCCTCATCAGACTTTTTTCTTCACCGCTTCCGCGGCAGTCGAACCCGCGCCACCACGCAACACTTAAGCCAGAGTCTCAACAGGCTGAGCTAAGCATACGCTGTGTGAGCCGTTGTTATTTTCTCCCTTTCCTTTATAACTCACTACAATCAAAAGCGACTGTTCCGCCGCTATTTCAACTTGACTGTGTAGTTGTTGTTTTGCACAAATTTTGTATATTTATATTTGTTTGTTAGGCAGGCTCAACCTTATTGTTAATTATTGACCTGTTTTATTTCATTATTTTTAAATGAGGTAAGGGTAAATTTTTGTTGGAAAAATTAGAGAAAAAACAACAACACAAAAGCGGTAGAAGTTACAGTTTTGTTTCGGAAACCACCACATTTCCTCATCAGACTTCTTTCTTCACCGCTTCCGCAGGAGTCGAACCCGCGCCACCACGCAACACTTAAGCCAGCGTCTCAACAGGCTGAGCTAAGCTTACGCTGTGTGAGCCGTTTTTAATATCTCCCTTTCCTTTACAACTCACTACAATCAAGTGCGACTGTTCCGCCGCTATTCCAACTTGACTGTGTAGTTGTTGTTTTGTACAAATTTTGTTTATTTATATTTGTTTGGAGGCAGACTCAACCTTATTGTTAATTTTTGACCTGTTTAATTTCATTATTTTTATATGAGGTAAGGGTCAATTTTTGTTGGAAAAATTAGAGAAAAAACAACAACACAAAAGCGGTAGAAGTTACAGTTCTATTTCGGAAACCACCACATTTCCTCATCAGACTTCTTTCTTCACGGCTTCCGCGGGAGTCGAACCTGCGCCACCACGCAACTCTTAAGCCAGCGTATCAACAGGCTGAGCTAAGCTTACGCTGTGTGAGCCGTTGTTATTTTCTCCCTTTCCTTTACAACTCACTACAATCAAGTGCGACTGTTCCGCCGCTATTTCAACTTGACTGTGTAGTTGTTGTTTTGTACAAATTTTTTATATTTATATTTGTTTGTTAAGCAGGCTCAACTTTATTGTTAATTTTTGACCTGTTTAATTTCATTATTTTTAAATGAGGCAAGGATCAATTTTTGTTGGAAAAATTAGAGAAAAAACAACAACACAATAGCGGTAGAAGTTACAGTACTATTTCGGAAACCACCACATTTCCTCATCAGACTTCTTTCTTCACGGCTTCCGCGGGAGTCGAACACGCGCCACCACGCAACACTTCAGCCAGCGTCTCAACAGGCTGAGCCAAGCATACGCTGTGTGAGCCGTTGTTATTTTCTCCCTTTCCTTTATAACTCACTACAATCAAGTGCGACTGTTCCTCCGCTATTTCATCTTGACTGTGTAGTTGTTGTTTTGTACAAATTTTGTATATTTATATTTGTTTGTGAGGCAGGCTCAACCTTATTGTTAGTTTTTGACCTGTTTAATTTCATTATTTTTAAATGAGGTAAGGGTAAATTTTTGTTGGAAAAATTAGTGAAAGAACAACAACACAAAAGCGGTAGAAGTAACAGTTCTATTTCGGAAACCACCACATTTCCTCATCAGACTTCTTTCTTCTACGCTTCCGCAGGAGTCGAACCCGCGCCACCACGCAACGCTTAAGCCAGCGTATCAACAGGCTGAGCTAAGCTTACGCTGTGTGAGCCGTTGTTATTTTCTCCCTTTCCTTTATAACTCACTACAATCAAGTGCGACTGTTCCGCCGCTATTTCAACTTGACTGTGTAGTTGTTGTTTTGTACAAATTTTGTATATTTATATTTGTTAGTTAGGCAGGCTCAACCTTATTGTTAATTTTTGACATGTTTAATTTCATTATTTTTTCGTATTTTTAAATGAGGTAAAAGCCAATTTTTGTTGGAAAAATTAGAGAAAAAACAACAACACCAATGCGGCAGAAGTTACAGTACTAATTCGGAAACCACCACATTCCCTTAGCAGACTTCTTTCTTCACGGCTTCCGCGAGAGTCGAACCCGCGTCACCACGCAACGCTTAAGCCAGCGTATCAACAGGCTGAGCTAAGCTTACGCTGTGTGAGCCGTTGTTATTTTCTCCCTTTCCTTTACAACTCACTACAATCAAGTGCGACTGTTCCGCCGCTATTTCATCTTGACTGTGTAGTTGTTGTTTTGTACAAATTTTGTATATTTATATTTGTTTGTGAGGCAGGCTCAACCTTATTGTTAATTTTTGACCTGTTTAATTTCATTATTTTTAAATGAGGTAAGGGTCAATTTTTGTTGGAAAAATTAGAGAAAAAACTACAACACAATAGCGGTAGAAGTTACAGTACTATTTCGGAAACCACCACATTTCCTCATCAGACTTCTTTCTTCACGGCTTCCGCGGGAGTCGAACCCGCGTCACCACGCAACGCTTAAGCCAGCGTATCAACAGGCTGAGCTAAGCTTACGCTGTGTGAGCCGTTGTTATTTTCTCCCTTTCCTTTACAACTCACTACAATCAAGTGCGACTGTTCCGCCGCTATTTCATCTTGACTGTGTAGTTGTTGTTTTGTACAAATTTTGTATATTTATATTTTTTTGTTAGGCAGGCTCAACCTTATTGTTAATTTTTGACCTGTTTAATTTCATTATTTTTAAATGAGGTAAGGGTCAATTTTTGTTGGAAAAATTATAGAAAAAACAACAACACAAAAGCGGTTAAAATTACAGTACTATTTCGGAAACCACTACATTTCCTCATCAGACTTCTTTCTTCACCGCTTCCGCAGGAGTCGAACCCGCGTTACCACGCAACGCTTAAGCCAGCGTCTCAACAGGCTGAGCTAAGCTTACGCTGTGTGAGCCGTTGTTATTTTCTTCCTTTCCTTTACAACTCACTACAATCAAGTGCGACTGTTCCGCCGCTATTTCAACTTGACTGTGTAGTTGTTGTATTGTACAAATTTTGTATATTTATATTTGTTTGTTCGGCAGGCTTAACCTTATTGTTAATTTTTGACCTGTTTAATTTCATTATTTTTAAATGAGGTAAGGGTGAATTTTTGTTGGAAAAATTAGAGAAAAAACAACAACACAAAAGCGGTAGAAGTTACAGTACTATTTCGGAAACCACCACATTTCCTCATCAGACTTCTTTCTTCACCGCTTCCGCAGGAGTCGAACCCGCGCCACCACGCAACACTTAAGCCAGCGTCTCAACAGGCTGAGCTAAGCTTACGCTGTGTGAGCCGTTGTTATTTTCTCCCTTTCCTTTACAACTCACTACAATTAAGTGCGACTGTTCCGCCGCTATTTCAACTTGACTGTGTAGTTTTTGTTTTGTACAAATTTTGTATATTTATATTTGTTTGTTAAGCAGGCTCAACTTTATTGTTAATTTTTGACCTGTTTAATTTCATTATTTTTAAATGAGGCAAGGATCAATTTTTGTTGGAAAAATTAGAGAAAAAACAACAACACAATAGCGGTAGAAGTTACAGTACTATTTCGGAAACCACCACATTTCCTCATCAGACTTCTTTCTTCACCGCTCCGCGGGAGTCGAACCCGCGCCACCACGCAACACTTCAGCCAGCGTCTCAACAGGCTGAGCTAAGCTTACGCTGTGTGAGCCGTTGTTATTTTCTCCCTTTCCTTTACAACTCACTACAATCAAGTGCGACTGTTCCGCCGCTATTTCAACTTGACTGTGTAGTTGTTGTTTTGTACAAATTTTGTATATTTATATTTGTTTGTTAAGCAGGCTCAACTTTATTGTTAATTTTTGACCTGTTTAATTTCATTATTTTTAAATGAGGTAAGGATCAATTTTTGTTGGAAAAATTAGAGAAAAAACAACAACACAATAGCGGTAGAAGTTACAGTTTTGTTTCGGAAACCACCACATTTCCTCATCAGACTTCTTTCTTCACGGCTTCCGCGGGAGTCGAACCCGCGCCACCACGCAACACTTCAGCCAGCGTCTCAACAGGCTGAGCTAAGCACACGCTGTGTGAGCCGTTGTTATTTTCTCCCTTTCCTTTATAACTCACTACAATCAAGTGCGACTGTTCCGCCGCTATTTCATCTTGACTGTGTAGTTGTTGTTTTGTACAAATTTTGTATATTTATATTTGTTTGTGAGGCAGGCTCAACCTTATTGTTAACTTTTGACCTGTTTAATTTCATTATTTTTAAATGAGGTAAGGGTAAATTTTTGTTGGAAAAATTAGTGAAAAAACAACAACACAAAAGCGGTAGAAGTTACAGTTCTATTTCGGAAACTACCACATTTCCTCATCAGACTTCTTTCTTCTACGCTTCCGCAGGAGTCGAACCCGCGCCACCACGCAACACTTAAGCCAGCGTCTCAACGGGCTGAGCTAAGCTTACGCTGTGTGAGCCGTTGTTATTTTCTCCCTTTCCTTTACAACTCACTACAATCAAGAGCGACTGTTCCGCCGCTATTTCAACTTGACTGTGTAGTTGTTGTTTTGTTCAAATTTTGTATATTTATATGTGTTAGTTAGGCAGGCTCAACCTTATTGTTAATTTTTGACATGTTTAATTTCATTATTTTTTTGTATTTTTAAATGAGGTAAAAGCCAATTTTTGTTGGAAAAATTAGAGAAAAAACAACAACACCAATGCGGCAGAAGTTACAGTACTAATTCGGAAACCACCACATTTCCTTAGCAGACTTCTTTCTTCACGGCTTCCGCGAGAGTCGAACCCGCGTCACCACGCAACGCTTAAGCCAGCGTCTCAACAGGCTGAGCTAAGCTTACGCTGTGTGAGCCGTTGTTATTTTCTCCCTTTCCTTTACAACTCACTACAATCAACCCAGTTACACACTGTCGACAGAGAAACACTCTAGATTCATTTTGTATATGTGTAAAAGTTTTAGCATTTAGAGTAAGTTTGTTCTATCCCGCTACTTATAAAATAGTCACCTAATAATTGCAAAATATAAACAGATGCATTTTAATTAATTCGAAAAATTTTACGCTTTTGATAAAGTGTATTGAGTTGGACTGAATTGCAATTAATAATATCTAAATACAATTTCGTTAAACCAATGCAAAAAGCAAACGTGTAAACAACGATTCAAAAAATGTTTCATTTACTTATAAATTTTGTGCGGGGCGAACTCGCTGCGTCTTCTAGTATTATTTATATACTTATGTATGTATGTATTTGGAAAGAATATTAACCCTTACACTTAAATTTTACTACTATGAAAGTCTTATATTTATTTTCCAAACCTAATCTAAAAGATAATAAAATATCGTGTATCGCCCACAGAGAATAACGCTAGATTCATTTTGTATGTGTGTGCAATTTTGCGCATTTAGAGTAAGTTTGTTCTATCCCGTTATCGAGCGTAGAGCATCCGTTATATGTATCATCGAATGCACCGTTGCGTTCACAATTGAGAGAACCGCTATCCCGCTCTAAATGAAATTGTCAAACACGAGATTGTGCGCGCGCTTGCATGTATGTATACAAAATGAATCTAGAGTGTTTCTCTGTGATTTGGATAACGATTTTTTGGTTGTCATTAAAAAGAAAAGTAGAAAGGTTTTAATATTATAGCTAGTATTCGTTACAAATTTATATATGTATAAAATACATATGTGACTATCATATTAATAAGTAAGCCATTTATTACCTCTTCGCTCTCCCTGAGAGCGGAATAGCTGTAAACAGATGAACGCAATCGTTGTTCCTCTCAATTGTGAGCGGAATCCTGCATATAAGCGGCCGTGTACAGAAGAGAACGAGCTCAACGAGAGCCTGTTTTTCTGTGGACAGTAGGCAATATACGATATTTTACTATCTTTCCGACTGAATATCAATTTTTAGTTTCATTAAGAACTGTCAAAAAAACTTGTTATGATAAAAACCAAAAAGTATTAACACTAGTACGAGTATAACATTTATATTGTATATAAATAAAATCTTTGATAACTTTTTCTTTAAAAACTTTTTTTAGAAGTTGGGAATGTCATTTTGTTGCTTTATCTTTTGCTTGTCTAGATTGTACTAATCATAAAACAATTGAGCACGGCCTAAGTTATGATCAATATGTTTGTACAAACTCTAATACACTTGTGTGATATTCGTTCGTGTGTCTCACCCGGTCCCTGATGTTTGTACTTTTGCGGATCCAAGTCTATAAAAAAGTACAGTTGGTGTAGTCGTTTGTACTCATCAGAAAACTACTATACAGGTCCTGGGTGGTGCACAAAATGTTTGTACAAACTCTGCAACATTATTGGGTCGTTTGTACTTATGTCTCACTTGGTTCCTGATGTTTGTACTTTTGCGGGTCCAAGGCTATAGAAAAGTACAGTTAGTGGAGTCGTTTGTACTCATCAGAAAACTACTATACAGGATCTGGGTGGTGCACAAAATGTTTGTACAAACTCTGCAACATTGTTGAGTCGTTTGTAATTATGTCTCACTTGGTTCCTGATGTTTGTACTTTTGTGGGTCCAAGGCTATAGAAAAGTACAGTTAGTGGAGTCGTTTGTACTCATCAGAAAACTACTATACAGGACCTGGGTGGCGCCCTAAATGTTCGTACAAACTCTGCAGTATTGTTAATATCGTTTTTACTTGTGTCTCACTTGGTCCCTGATGTTTGTACTTTTGCCGGTCCAAGGCTATAGAAAAGTACAGTTAGTGGAGTCGTTTGTACTCATCAGAAAACTACTATACAGGATCTGGGTGGTGCACAAAATGTTTGTACAAACTCTGCAACATTGTTGGGTCGTTTGTATTTATGTCTCACTTGGTTCCTGATGTTTGTACTTTTGTGGGTCTAAGGCTATAGAAAAGTACAGTTAGTGGAGTCGTTTGTACTATATTTGTTACTATTATTGAAAGTTGAATACATTTTTTATTTCGACATTAGTCCGATGATGCTGAAATCTAACTACCTTTCCCTACTCCAAGGGGGAGGGTGCATACGGAACAGAAGATGGTACAATCCATTGCCAAAATAAATAAAAAATTTAAGAGTTTGATGTCAAGTTTACATGGGGGGGGGGGTGCTTGGACATTTTTTTTTGGGGGGGGTTGGTCTGAATGAAAAAATTTAAATTGTACAAAAAGGTACTATCCTTGGTGAATCATTATTTATAGAAATTTTTCATTTCGACATTACTCCGATGCTGCTAAAATTTTCTTTTCCCCCCTACTCCAAGGGAGGAGGGGTACAAACGAAACAGAAGGTGGTACAATTGGGTACCCAACTAGTACAATCCTTTGCCATATTAAAAAAAATATTTTTTTGAAATCCGATGTCAACTTCACATAGCTGCGCTCAACGCGCAACTGAACGCGACTTTGCTAAATTCCTTAACGAATGCTTCACAGACATTGTCCAAAAATATGCTCCACAAGGCATTATTTGGCAATATATACCGCCCCGAGCCCCATACATGGGAGGCTTGTGGGAATTCGAAATTAAAAGCTGTAAAATTCACCTAAAGAAAATCGCTGCATCCCACAAGTTTACATTCGAAGAATTCACGACGATTTTGGAGCGAATTGCATGGGCCCCAGCGCAAGCCCAAGCGCAAGCCACAGCGATGAGTCACAGAGGCATGTCGAATGCATGGTTTCTCCGTGTTTGTGTGTGTATGTGCCCCGGCGGCCCGCCGGCCGCAGCCCCCCGGCGCAAAATATAATGCAATGGAAAAACCCATACGTTTTTTTTAAGTGATGTGGTGAAATAGGGTAAATACAATCGTTATATACAACTCTTGCTGATATAAAAGGCTAGAGTGTTTAAGATTTTTACACATTTAAAAAGAAAGAGTTTCACAATAAAATTAAAATTATGAGTGAAAATGAGTTTATAATGATCGATGTTCAAGGATTCTTCGTTAAGAACAAATTCCTTCCAAAAGTACTTAAATCAATGTATTAAAGGGAAGGAAATAAGCTAATTGTTTATGTTAAAGGATTTGAAAAAATTAAATGGGTAGAATATATAATTAAAAAAGATATTATTAAAGCCTTTAGTAAAACGATGCATTTTCAAAAGCAAAGTGTGCACGCTTTATAAGCAACGAACACGCACAAAAATAATGGCCGCTCTGCTCCCTGAGCGTTGTAATTTCTCATTACCATTTTCTACCACTGGCGTACATTTTGCAGGGCCATTCCAAATTAAAGCGTTGGTATTAAGATCAACTACGCTTCTCAAAGGGTATGTAGCAGTATTCGTCTGCTTTGCCACAAAGGCAATTCACCTTGAGTTGTGCTCTGACCTCACTTCCGAAGCTTTTCGAGCAGCGTTTGCCCGCTTCGTCCAGGCGAAGCTTCCCCTAAAAAATGATGAATGACAATGGGAAAACGTTCATTGGCGCTCAACGCGCAACTGAACGCGACTTTGTTAAATTTCTTAACGAATGCTTCACAGACATTGTCCAAAAATATGCTCCACAAGGCATTAATTGGCAATTTATACCGCCCGAAGCCCCCACCTAAAGAAAATCGCTGCATCCCACAAGTTTACATTCGAAAAATTCACGACGATATTGGAGCGAATTGAAGCGGTCCTCAACTCGAGGCATTATGACAGGTACCCGCTGATTTTACCGCGCTTACTCCAGGTCAATTCATTCAAGGTGCACCGCTAATTCACCACTGGGAGAAAGTCAAAGCGGCTCACCATCAATTCAGCCATAGATGGAAAGAGGAATATCTTAAGTAGGGTGTTTGTGTACCTTCTGGATCCAAGAGGCAGCGCAGCCGGCGTCGCTGTCCCCAGCGCAAGCCCAAGCGCAAGCCACAGCGTTGAGCCACAGAGGCATGTCGAATGCATGGTCGCAGCCCCCCGGCGCAAAATATAATGCAATGGAAAAAACCCATACGTTTTCTTTAAGTTATATACAACTCTTACTGATATAAAAGGCTAGAGTGTTTAAGATTTTTACACATTTAAAAAGAAAGAGTTTCACAATAAAATTAAAATTATGAGTGAACATGAGTTTATAGTGATCGATGTTCAAGGATTCTTCGTTAAGAACAAATTCCTTCCAAAGGAGTTGAGTGTTGATGGAAGTAATGTACAACTGAAAACTTTCACCACTAAATCACCTTTTGGATATTTAAATTCAACGTTGAAGGAAACAATCACAGTGGACTGGCTATCAAACAAATATCATGGTTTGTTGTGGAACGATGGTGAATCATCATTGAAAGAGGTTAAAAAGTACTTAAATCAATGTATTTAAGGGAAGGAAGATAAGCTAATTGTTTATGTTAAAGGATTTGAAAAAATTAAATGGGTAGAAGATATAATTAAAAAAGATATTAGTATATTAAATTTAGATGATTTTAACTGTCCAAATATAGATCAATTATATAAAGCTAATATGAATGTTACCAATGAAATTAGTCTTTGTGATTATCATAAAATGAAAAATGTTCTACTAATTTGTTGTAAATGTTCAGAAAAAAATGTTATTTCATTGAAAATTTTTATTATAAAATGTATGAATAAAGAAAACATAAATTTAATTAGTTGTAGATGTTTTTATTTCACAAGAAACAGGCTTTCGTTGTTATCATTTTTTATTGAGGATAATATTAGCATACATGTGTAAGTGGTTTAGATAAGAGAGTGGTAGTGAGTGGTTTACTTTATTCTACAGCACCTTGATTTTACCACAATCGGTTTAGATTAAAAATGTTGTGTATAAAAGCTAGTGAGGGAGCGAACAATTTTTTAGTTCACAAAATTCAACAAAGTTAATTACGTTAACAGTACTAATCAAAATGAATACAGAGAACGTGTTATTAAAAATTAATTCAGTGTCAACGAATAAAACTTTTATAAAGCCAACACTTTCGTTAACGGCCTTTCCCCTTAATACACCAATGAAAATTCTGAAGATGGAGAAGAAAACAACAAAATTTGGTGATAAGATATACATGGAGCTGGAGAAAAATGTGGTCTCTTTACGGGAAAAATACAATTATCTGAGTGAAGAGGAACTCGCTGTACTATCCACCGGAGAGTTTAATGTTACAAAAACAATGTATTCCAAAATCAATTACAATTTCATTTTTAATAAAGAGAAGTAAAAATTAAAAAATTAATTGATATTTATTAAATTACCTTATAAAAGAACATGGGTATTTTCAGAATCGCTTCAGTTTGATTAGAAACTTTAAACAGAACATTATAAAAAATGAATTATTCTTGCGAAATATGTGAAAAGGAATTTAATTGTATTATTGCATTGAAGCGACATGTCAGATTACAACATACTAATAGTTACTTTAAATGTAACTTATGTAATCTTAAATTTAGTGAGGTGAATAAACTAATTAAACACAAGCGATTTGAACATCAATCAAACAATGAAATAACAGAACACTATACTCATTGTGTTACGTGTGAAGAATATATTTTATCATCGAAATGGAGTATTCATTTGGGTCGTATTACAACATATGTATTTGAAAATCCTAATAAAAATGATTTAGTACCGATGAACTTTTTTAATACAATTGAAAATCAATTTTGCGAAATAATAAAAGATGCCGTCGAAAAACATAAAGGTATTAAAATTAATTGTGAACTTTTCGGTAAATACATTTTGATAAAAGAAGAGGAACAATGTTCATTGGAATTAAAATCACACCAAACAAAAATGCGTATATTACAATTGCATATTGAAAAAGAAGACATTTTAAACACTTTCAAAGATGAAGATGAAATTTTATTTAAAAAAATGAGTAAGTTTCAAGAAAGAGATAGTGGTTGGGCCCTAATATAAATTTGTCACTTGGAAGTCAATATAAATGCATATAAGCCCATTGCTGGATCAAAATATATATCATTATCAAAGAGTATTATGAATAGGAAAGCTTGCATCAACGTTAAAAACAACGATGACTATTGTTTTAAATGGGCGATTATTTCGGCATTGTATCCAGTTACCAATCATGCACAAAACTGTTATTCATATAAAATCAACAATATAAATGAAGAAATTATCATTCTACCAAACAATATTATACTTAATTTTAAAGATTTAAATTTTCTAATGTCGATAAACGATATCATAACCTTCGAAAACAATAATCCACTCATAAGCGTAAATGTGTACGGCTTAGATGCAGACAGAGATGTTACCATTCTAAAGAAGAAAAATTACATCATATCAATCTTATACAATTAGAAGACATTTCAAAAATTCACTATGTCTGGATAAAAGAAATTTCAAGGTAACATATAAATGTTTTTTAATTAAAAAAGAAAAAAATTTTATTAAAAATGGTAAGATTTGTTTTGGCTAATATTTTTGTATAAATTTTCGTTGTATTTGAGCTCAAGGCCGTATTATAAATAAAATGTAAATTGCACATTTGTTTTTTATATTTTATTTATTATTGTCGATATTTCGCTCTCAATCTGAGGACATCTTCAGGACTGAAAAACGTACATCATTACATTATGTACATAAATTCGAAACATACATCAAAAAAGCGACTTACACTAATGGATTTGTCCGGTCGACTAATCATATGTTAAAATTTTATTAACAAAATAAGTGAGAAGACAATTAAACATACTCGTAACTATGGAAACATAAACATGAAGATGTAAACAATTTAAAATACAGTAAGTGTAAACAAAACAAAAAACCACAACAACAATACATGAAGCGACAAACGGCAAGACGAGGAAATGTCCGTATGTAGATCATCGCAGCATCACATTGTTGTCATACGGAGTATTGGTAGCGGACCGACGATCGATTGAACCTTAGCACATAACACTTACTTAATGTTTGTTATTGTGCATTCGAATTAGGTTCCGATACACATGAGCGCAGTTCTCTGTGTCCGTTTTAAATTTCATCCTTCTATTATTAGGGGTGTTCGCAATATGTAGCATTTCTAAAATATATCGTTTACTATAATTTTTCTCTTCTTGCAAGATTGCTACATTTTCGAAGTCGGGATAATGGCCCGTTACATTGCAGTGAGATGACAAGGCTGTTTTGTTGTCTGCATAACCATTCCTTAATTTTATATTGGATTTGTGAGCGGAAATCCTTGTCTTTAGTTTAGATTTGGTTGTCCCCACATATACCATATCGCATACGTGGGACCCGTCACCATTGCATGGTATTCTATAAACTATATCGGATTTCTCACTTCTAGGAATTTTATCTTTAGTATTAAAATATAATTGTTTTAAAGTATTGTCTTAAGTAAACGCTATGTGTAAATTTTCCTTGTCATATATTTTAGATTGTTTAATCCTCTCAGAAAGTCCCTGTACGTACGTTGCCGATTTATAAGATTTGACATCTTTCACTTTTTCTCTGTTGAACTCGACGTAATGCTCGTGAATGAGTTTATTTATTAATTCAAGAGGAAACTCGTTTTTCTGTAGAATATCTTTAATAACGGTTATGTTTTTGTGGTGGTAACATTGGTCACTTATAGTGAGAACTCTCCTTACAAAATTGTTTGCAGTATTCATAATTGTTTTCTTCTCATGTTTGAAGTTAAAATTTATGAGCCTCCCTGATGCTGTAGGTTTCTTATACCAGTCAACTGTTATGCTATTGTCTTTCCTAACTATTAGGGTGTCCAGGTAAGGTAAATGTCCTTCTTTTTCAATTTCTATCGTAAATTTAATTGTTTTGTTATAATTATTTAATGTGTTAAGCATCTTCTCTATATCTGCTGTTTTTACTATTGCAAATAAATCATCAACATATTTGGTCAATAGCCGTGGTTGGTTGTTGGAGTCTTTTTCAAAGTTTGTTAGTATTTCTTCCGTAACTATATCCGCTATTACAGGTGATGCTGGTGATCCCATAGGCATTCCTGACTTTTGTTCATAAATTTTGTTATTATATTTAAAATAGCGGGTTTCCTTGACACAAAATTTTAGTATGTTTAAAAAAAGTTCTTTAGTTAAGAGTGTGTATTCTTGTATTGAACTCCATTTTGACTCTATAATACTTATTACTAAGTCTGCTGGGATGCTCGGAAACAACGAGACGACGTCAAACGACACTAAACTTTCATCGTCGTAAATATACGTGTTGCCAATCTTATTTTTAAACTCGATTGCGTCTTTCACATTGTATTTTGAGGACATTGTTAAATTTTTGAGTATACGGACAACATATTTACATAGATTATAGGACGGAGAATTAATTGACGAACATATTGGCCTGAGAGGAACTCCTTCTTTGTGGACTTTCGGTAATCCATAAATTCTAGGGGAATTAGCAGTTTTGCTGGTAAGGTGGTTTTTTTCTTTCAAATCAATAATTTTGTTTGTATATATTCTCATCACTATGTCATTATTTTTCGATTGAAGTTTATTCGTAGGGTCACGTTTTAAAACTCTATATGTTGAAATGTCATTTACAATTTTTTGCATCTTCATGTTATACTCCGATTTGTCCATTGCTACCGTCACATTCCCTTTGTCGGCACTGAGTATCAGGATTTGGTCATGAGTTTTTAGGAATGTCTTAGTAGAGTGCAAGGCATCATAAAAAAACCTGTCTCTTGGGGTATTTGTCGTCTTATTGAGGTGGTTGCGTATTAAGGCCGTCAAGTTATTTCTTTCAATTTCCTGTTTTTCTTTATCTTTAATCGTCTGTATGCAGTTTTCGCCATCTGCAATAATTTTAAATAGAGGGAACTCTTTTTTGTCTGTTGGTAGGGCGAATTTTGGTCCTAAGGACAGGAGCCACTGAACGTTATCCGGGATTTGTGTACTAGTTTTATTGCAGAACCATTCGGGTACAAACCTAATGTTAAGTAGTTGTTTTTGTTTGTCTCTTAATTTTTCATACTTGTCGGTTTGTGTCTTCTGAATGTTTGTCGTAAGGGTAGCTGTTGCATTTTCTTCACTTTCAAAAAATGCAGTTGAATCAAGTATATTCAGTTGTTGTTTAATTTGTGCTTTTAGTGTTTTTTCCTCTTTTTGTTTTTGTCGGAGTAATTGGTGTTTTATGCTAATAATAAGATTTAAAAGCTTACTTTGGACCTTTTGGACATATGACGACACTGAGTTAGTAATATTCGCTGGCATCTTGTTGTTGCTGGTATTGTTGTTAATAATGTAGACAATATTTTTGGTAACATTAATTATAAAGTTTGGAGTTAAGCCGCTTCTTCTGCAACTTTCCAAAAATTTTGTTGATTCTGTTGCCCTTGCGATTTGTTGTGTTGTATGTTGGTAGCGTTTGATGTATTTTCTGGTCTTGATGTCATAGTTGTGTTTGATGTTTTTGTAGACAGTTGTGTAGTTGTCTTTACGGTGTGCTCTCCGTTCGAACATGGTAAGATTTGTTTTGGCCAATATTTTTGTATAAATGTTGTCCGTATACTCAAAAATTTAACAAAGTCCTCAAAATACAATGTGAAAGACGCAATCGAGTTTAAAAATTAGATTGGCAACACGTATATTTACGACGATGAAAGTTTAGTGTCGTTTGACGTCGTCTCGTTGTTTCCGAGCATCCCAGTAGACTTAGCAATAAGTATTATAGAGTCAAAATGGAGTTCAATACAAGAATACACACTCTTAACTAAAGAACTTTTTTTAAACATACTAAAATTTTGTGTCAAGGAAAACCGCTATTTTAAATATAATAACAAAATTTATGAACAAAAGTCAGGAATGCCTATGGGATCACCAGCATCACCTGTAATAGCGGATATAGTTACGGAAGAAATACTAACAAACTTTGAAAAAGACTCCAACAACCAACCACGGCTATTGACCAAATATGTTGATGATTTATTTGCAATAGTAAAAACAGCAGATATAGAGAAGATGCTTAACACATTAAATAATTATAACAAAACAATTAAATTTACGATAGAAATTGAAAATGAAGGACATTTACCTTACCTGGACACCCTAATAGTTAGGAAAGACAATAGCATAACAGTTGACTGGTATAAGAAACCTACAGCATCAGGGAGGCTCATAAATTTTAACTTCAAACATGAGAAGAAAACAATTATGAATACTGCAGACAATTTTGTAAGGAGTGTTCTCACTATAAGTGACCAATGTTACCACCACAAAAACATAACCGTTATTAAAGATATTCTACAGAAAAACGAGTTTCCTCTTGAATTAATAAATAAACTCATTCACGAGCATTACGTCGAGTTCAACAGAGAAAAAGTGAAATATGTCAAATCTTATAAATCGGCAACGTACGTACAGGGACTTTCTGAGAGGATTAAACAATCTAAAATATATGACAAGGAAAATTTCCACATAGCGTTTACTTATGACAATGCTTTAAAACAATTATATTCTAATACTAAAGATAAAATTCCTAGAAGTGAGAAATCCGAGATAGTTTATAGAATACCATGCAATGGTGACGGGTCCCACTTATGCGATATGGTATATGTGGGGACAACCAAATCTAAACTAAAGACAAGGATTTCCGCTCACAAATCCAATATAAAATTAAGGAATGGTTATACAGACAACAAAACAGCCTTGTCATCTCACTGCAATGTAACGGGCCATTATCCCGACTTCGAAAATGTAGCAATCTTGCAAGAAGAGAAAAATTATAGTAAACGATATATTTTAGAAATGCTACATATTGCGAACACCCCTAATAATAGAAGGATGAATTTTAAAACGGACACAGAGAACTGCGCTCATGTGTATCGGAACCTAATTCGAATGCACAATAACAAACATTAAGTAAGTGTTATGTGCTAAGGTTCAATCGATCGTCGGTCCGCTACCAATACTCCGTATGACAACAATGTGATGCTGCGATGATCAACATACGGACATTTCCTCGTCTTGCCGTTTGTCGCTTCATGTATTGTTGTTGTGGTTTTTTGTTTTGTTTACACTTACTGTATTTTAAATTGTTTACATCTTCATGTTTATGTTTCCATAGTTACGAGTATGTTTAATTGTCTTCTCACTTATTTTGTTAATAAAATTTTAACATACATATGATTAGTCGACCGGACAAATCCATTAGTGTAAGTCGCTTTTTTGATGTATGTTTCGAATCTATGTACATAATGTAATGATGTATGTTTTTCAGTCCTGAAGATGCCCTCAGATTGAGAGCGAAATATCGACAATAATAAATAAAATATAAAATACAAATTTGCAATTTACATTTTATTTATAATACGGCCTTGAGCTCAATTACAACGAAAATTTATTTTATTAAAAAGGAATATTTTTTTATTAAATATTATAGATTGGTGAAAAGTCCACTGACACGACACCGAAGACGGGTGTATACATATATGTAACATTTGTCTATCACATTTTCATAAAGAAGATGCGGTAACACAACATCGAGAAGAGTGTAACCATATTGTAACCGAACTACCTTCAGAAAATGAAAAGGTATTAAAATTTAAGAATTTTAAAAATCAATTAGAGGTACCATTCGTTATATATGTAGATTTTGAATGTATTTTAGAACCTATAGATGTAGATAATAATTGTATAGAAAATACACAACTAGTTCAGAAGCATATTCCATATGCGTATAGTTATTATATTAAATGCTTTTATGATTCAAATTTAGATAATTTAACACTTGCTCAAGCAAAGCATCAAAAAGAGAGCATATGTTGTCATATTTGTAAAGAATATTTAAGTTTTGATGAGAGAGTAGCCGATCATTGCATTTAACTGGGGAATATAGAGGACCAGCACACAATGAGTGTAATTTAAAATATCAAATCGTAAAATTTATACCAATATTCTTTCATAATCTGTCTGCATACGATTGTCACTTATTTATAAAGGATTTTTCATCTATTGATGGGGATATAAATATAATTCCTTTAAAAAAAGAGCTATACATATATTTCTATATCAAAAAAATTTATATTAATGATAAAAATAAAATTGAACTTCGATTTTTAGATTCGTTTCGGTTTATGCCATCGAGCTTACAAAGTCTAGCAGATAATTTATCTGAAACCAATATCTTTACTATACAATCTTTTTTTACCAAAATTAATGAGTTTAATTTGATGAGACTTAAAGGTGTCTTTCCATATGATTATCTTAGTTCACTATATCGACTCAAAGAAACCCAACTACCACATATTTCTTTTTTCTATAATAAATTAACTGATGAAGCATGTAAATATGTTGACTATGAACATGCACAAAAAGTCTGGAAGGAATTTAACTGTAATACCTTATTAGATTACCTATTATTATATTTAAAAGTAGATGTGTTATTACTTTGTAATGTGTTTGAAAATTTTAGAAAAGTTTGTAAATCAATTCACAATTTAGACCCATGTCAGTATTATACTACTCCAGGTCTATCGTGGGATGCAATGTTGAAATTAACAAACATAAATTTAGAGCTCTTAACCGACCTTAATATGCATAATTTTATAAAGAAGGGTATTAGAGGAGTTATTGTACAATGTGCAAAACGACATTCAATAGCAAATAATAAATATTTGAGTGACTTTAATTGTCATAAAGAATCAAATTATCTTGTTTATTTAGATGTTAATAATTTATATGGTTACGCAATGTCTCAATATTTACCTTATTCAAATTTTGAATGGGTTGAGGATATTCAAAATTTTAATTTAAATAATGTACAAGATTATGCACCAATTGGTTATATAAGTAGACTTAGAATATCCAACAAACTTACACGCTTATCAAAATGATTTTCCATTTTGCTCAGAAAATAAGAAAAATGAAAATATGAAACATCCGAAGCCAATAACCGATTTAACACAAAATAAAAGTTTCTTATACACTATAGGAATCTTCAACAGTGTCTGAGTCATGGATTGATTTTAACAAAAATACATAGAATACTAAAATTTAATCAATTGGATTTAATGAAGAAATATATTGATATAAATAATCATCATCGGACTTTAGCGGAAAATGAATTTGAACGAAATTTTTTCAAACTATTGAACAATGTAGTCTATGGTAAGACAATGGAAAGTGTTGATAATAGAAAAGACATTAAGTTAGTTACCGATTGGGAGAATAGCGGAAGGAGATTAGGAGCACGCGCATTAATAGCCAAATTTAATTTTCATAGTTCACGTAGATTTTCTGAAAATATGATTGCTATTGAAATGAAAAAAGCTCATATTGTCTACAACAAACCTATATACATACATATATTAGTTTTTGTGTCTTGGAAATATCAAAATGGCAAATGTATCGTTTTCATTATGATTATATGAAACCAAAATATACGATAAATGCTAATCTTAATTATATGGATACAGACTCCTTTTTATGAAGATATTCGTGATGATATTAGCTCATATTTTAATACTTCAAAATATTCAAACCCAAATATTTTTAATTTACCATTGTTAAATAAACAGGTTTTAGGTATGATGAAGGATGAAGTAAATGGAAAACTTATAAAAGAATTTGTTGGTTAAAGATCAAAAATGTACTCCATTAAAATTGATCAAAAAGATAAGGAAATTAAAAAAGTTAAAGGTGTTAAATATTCATGTGTAAAAAAGCTTTCTGTTTACGATTTTTGATTATGTTTATTGAATAAGAAAAAATATGTGGATAAAATGTATGTTTTTCGATCAAAATGTCATGAAATTTATACACAACATATAAAAAAAGTTAGTATTAAGTAATTTAGATGATAAGAGATTTGTAAAAGAAAATGGGATTGAAACGTATGCATGGGGTCATTACAAAATAAATAAAAACAACTAATTAAAACCAAAAAAACAACTGTTTTATTTTCAAGAGTATTTTTGGTATAAAAATTTTAAACATAAGTGACCACAATTGTAAGTATTAAATTTTTTTTTTTCGTGAATAATTATATTCTATAGGTGCTTTTAGGTAGTTAACAATTTCAAGTGGTGGTTGTAAATTTCCAAAACTATCAAAATACTCCTTATAATTATACTTCTTATAGTACGCTACCCAATGACTTCCAATACCGTTTACACCATCTAAATTAACGATACCACATTCTTGCTCTAGTGGTTTTTTAGGTAAAGAGTTACGCATGAAAACTCCTCTGAAGTATTTCAGTTTTTTACCATAATTGAATAAATCAATGTCTGTTAGTGGTCGATTGGGTAGATCACTTTTTTTTTGATGGTGATGCTTGCGGACAATAAAAGAGTCCATATCCTTTTTTATATGGTTTAAGGAATTAACCGTTACCCATATCAATTGATTCCATATATCTGTTGTGTCGTTTTGACTCTTCAATATCTTCTTTTCCTTGTTTAATATCTCTTATTGTTTTATAAATACTTGATCCGGTAGTTCCAAGAGCTGCTAATGCTATTATAATGGGAATTAATGGAAGAAAACCACCGATTTTAGGTAGTGGAATAATTTTTGGTATGGAAATTTTTGATTTTTTCCTTTTTAATCCAGTATTTATAGCATTTTGAGCAATTTTCACAGCACTCTGGATATCTTTAGGTTTTTCACTTTTCAAAAGCTTTTTAGTTTTGTTAATAACTTCTTTAAATAATGTTCTTTTCTTTTTTCTTTGTGTTTTCTTTTTTAATTTCTTGGTTTTGTTTTTGATTGAAGGTATTCCTAACCCAAATTTGACTTTTGTCTTCATCGCGTTTGTTACAAACCAAGCAGCTGCGCGCTCTTTTAAATCGCTATCATTAGATGTTACTCGTTGCCAGGCCCTTTCGGCTAAAATTGTATCAGCTTAATGTCTGTTGTTTTAATCTTTTGACTGTGAATATGCAATGTCGTGTTCTCTGCAAGCTGCATCTAATTGATTTATTTCTTTGTCTCCTCTTGCTAAACGTTTAGCTAATTTGGTCCCTGGTCCACAAAACTGATGGCCTGGTATATGTAATTCAATTGGTAATTTATTTATTAAGTTGTTTACAAAGCCACGTCCTGTTTTATACTGTTTTCTAAACTTTTTTTTATTATATTTTATAGACATTTTAGATTAAAATTTTTGTAATATATTTATTTATACGAGGATATACACTTGCAAGCATTTAAAATCCAAATACCAAATTTTCTTATAAAACGTTTGTTTATATACTCAAGAGCTTTTAGTTAACAAAATGCGTTTGGTAAAGCAACCAATAGGACCATCAAATTGCGGAAAAACTAACGTAATATTTAGTTTAATAGAAAGTCCGAATGGTCTTTCTTTTAAAAATATTTATATATACTCAAAATCATTATATCAACCGAAATATTGTTATCTAATGAAATTGATTAATCCTATTAAGGACATAAATCTATATATGTTTGCAGAAAATGAAAAAGTTTTAAGTCCAGACAAAGCGAATACAAATTTTATAATAATATTCGATGATGTTATATGTGATAAGCAAAATAACATAAAAGATTATTTTTGTATGGGAAGACATAAAAACATTGATTGTTTTTATTTATGTCAAACATATACGAAAATTCCTAAACATTTAATACGTGACAATGCTAATATGATAATCATGTTCAAACAGGACGAATTGAATATAAAGCATATATACAATGATCATGTCATTGGTGATATTTCATTCACAAAATTTCTCAATTTATGTAACGAATGTTGGAAAGATAAATATGGATTTCTTGTTATAAGAAAAGATGATGAAATCAAAAAGGGTCGTTTTCGAAAAGGATTCGATAATTTTATACATTTGTGAAAGAATAAGAAAAGCTGTCTCTTATAAACTAGATATATACCAGATATATACCAGATACAGATCAGTGAAGTAACAGATCTATATATTATCACACGAAAGCACACTTATAAAAATTAATAAAAAATGGGAAATAACTTATTAAAAAATATTGTACAGACACGTCAAGTGTTAAGAAATAAATTAAAAGCTATGAAATTAAATACTGAAGATCATTTAAGTATGTTGGAAGATACATTTCAGCCGATAACAAAACCTTTGAATGAAATTGTCAATAAAATTAACTACGAAAAACAACCTTAATTAGTAAAAAGGGAAAGGGATGCCGTTGATGAAAATGAAGGTGAAGATGATAACACTTACTTTAATACAATACAAAATCTTACCACTACAAACAAACTCACAATAATGCTGCTGACATATCAAAAAATTTCGAAATAAGAGCAAATCGAAAGCGAAAGCACCCAGCAGAATTTGTAAGTGAAAATACGGATACGATAAAGCATGTAAAACTAAGCCCAAAACGTAACAATTATGGTGTTAATAATAACTTTGAAATTAAGGCTAAAAAAATATCGTATAATAAAAACGAACCGAATTTGAAACGAAAATGCACTAATGATGATTTTGATGATGATAATAACGAGCATAAAAGTAAAAGAAGATCACACTTATTTTTTGAAAACGAGAAAGTAAAACACAATTGAATAACGATACAAAACGTGTTAAAGTTCAACCCAATTTTAAACGAAAATCCCAAACACAATTGAATAACGATATAAAACGTGTTAAAGTTGAACCAAATTTTAAACGAAAACCCAAAACACAATTGAAAAACGTTATAAAACGTGTTAAATTGTCTAATAAACAGATACAAATTATTCCTCCAAATACATCTCGTTTATCGATAAATCTGCTATTACTCAAAGCTAATAAACATCTAGATACAATTTATGGTTTTCATGTAGATAACAATGGGAAATGGAAATTCGGAAATGAAAAATTAAAGTTCAATTCTGATAACACAATGAATATTGGTGGTAAAAAATGGAAAATAACTCCCGGATTGTTTGAATTAGTATTTCACTTAACACCCTTAAATTACACTCAAAGATATTTACTGAATTATAAAGAGATTTTACTTACAACAAATGCTCACAAACGACACTATTTACTAAACGCTCAAATTAAAGGTGGAAAGTCATTTAAATATCAATATATAATACGAAAATTGCTTAATATCAAAAGAAACGTCTAAACAAGTGGAAGTGGTATATCACTGAAAACTTTAAATAATAATAAAACGGATTATGTTTTTTGGGATAATCCTAACGAATTAGTAGACAGATTACGATTACTTGTATCATCAACGGGTGTTGGCCATAATAATCATAATAACAAGATAATTTCGATTATCGAAGAACCTAAAGAAGCTAATATAATTGTGTAAACAAAAAAATTAGTAAGAGTAATGTGAATAAATTTGGTGAGAGCTCATTAAATCACCATCATTTAGATGAAAATAAATTAATGTACTATCTAGATAAAATGCTTGGAATTGATATTTATAGAGAACAAAAAATTTAAATCTACATTTTAAAAAGATTAGCAATTTAGAAACACCTATAGATCCTAATGATGCTGTTACATATATGTACATATATATCTAAATGATAATTTAAAAAAGTTAAATACTAAAATCGATGAGATTAAAGATAATCAAAATTCAGCTTTAAACGTAGTAAATGCTCAAATCGATTCATTAAAAACAACAATAAACAAAGGTGTTAAAGGAGAGGTTGAAGTAATTCAAAAAGCTGTTAACAATAGTTTACTTGATGCAAATAAAGAATTTGTAAATAAAATAAATTAAAGATTTAAAAATATTGAAAGTTTTATACTTAAATATCTTAACACAATTAATGCAGATGAAGTCAAAGCAATAAAGATAAAGCAGCCATTTATTAAATTTTAAATAAAAATAAGGGAAAAGTTACATTTTTATTTAGAAGGTTAGAGTGACTCACACAAACAATGTAAGATGAATGCGGAAAAAAAAGAATTAGTCAACGAATTGCATAAGTTGTTATGAAAGGAATTGATGATTTGTGGCAAGCTGATTTAGTAGAAATGGGACAACATGAAGCTGAGAATAAAAAATATCGATATCTCCTAACTGTAATAGACACGTTTTCGAAAAAAGCTTGGGTTGAAGCAATTAAAAATAAAACTGCCCACAGCGTAACAAATGCTATGAAAGGTATTTTCAAAATGAGTCATCGTGTTCCAAAGAATTTACAAACTGATGACGGTAAAGAGTTTTTCAATACTCAATTTAAACAACTAATGAAAGATAATAAAATTAATCACTATTCCACATATACCGTTTTAAAGGCATCTATAATTTAACGTTTTAATCGAACTTTAAAGGGAATGATGTGGAAAGAGTTTAGTTTTCAAGGTACATACCGTTGGATTGATAAATATAAATAGCTAGTTGATAAATATAATAATACGTTTCATAGAACAATTCAAATGGCACCTAATAAAATGAACTCTTCAAATGAAAAACGATTATTACAAACCGTTTACAACCGTTTAAAAGTGTTTAGAAAAGTCAAGTTTAAAATTAATGATTACGTTCGAATAAGCAAGCATAAATACGTTTTTGAAAAAGGATATACCCCAAATTGGACAACAGAGATTTTTACAATTAAAACCATTCGAAATACAAACCCCACTACATATATATTAAAAGATTATCAAGATAATGAAATTAAAGGATGATTTTATGAACATGAATAACTGAAAACTAAATTCCCCAACACATATTTAATAGAAAAGGTTTTAAAAAGACAAAAAAATAAGATTTATGTTTAATGGTTGGGTTTTTCATCAGAACATAACTCATGGATAAATATATCATCTCTATAAAACACTTTTTCATTCAATTATTTAATATTAAGATGTCAATAACGTTAACAATAAGCGGAAACTCTTTCTTCTTTATTTCCCCCCTATTGAGTTAGAGGGTAATTATGTTTGTGGGTTAATAAGTTTCGATACATATCATTCAATACCAAATGTTGATATTGAAAATAATCTATTTCATATTGGTAAGCATACGATTATGATTCCTGTCGGGTCATATGAAATAACCGATTTAAGTAATTTCCTTTCCGATAAATATTACGAAAAGACTAAAGGTAAAGGAACACTTAATATCCGTGCAAATTATAATACATTACAAACGTACGGAAAAAATTTACTTTGATAGAAAGTGTACAGTTGGTACATTATTAGGTTTTAGCAAAAGACAATTAGAAGCCAACACAAAACACAATTCAGATCAACCAATAAATATAACAAAAATCAATACATTATCTGTCAATTGTAATATTGTTAACGTTATCAACGGTGGATGAGCAAATCGAAATTAGTCCCTGTGAAAAAAAAAAAATATTAACGAAAACGACTCTTACTTTAAATAACAAAGAATTTCTTCAAAAATTTGGATTTCAATTGAAGTGAAAAAAAGAAAATGGGAAACATACTAAGCGTATTCAGGAGGCCGGAATTCGATACTAGCATAATTAATAAGGAATATCACAGCTATTAACCATATTTAACTACAATCTTTTGATAATAATGATGAAATCTGCTTTGCAATTCAAAACCAAGATTTATATCTCTTACCTAGGGAAAGCTTTTTGTACATTGAAGGATTTGCTCAAAGAGCTTCAGATCACACAGTCTCACCTACTATACATTTGTTAAACAATTGTATGGCATACATATCTTTTTCAAGAAATTCGTTATGAACTTAATGGGGTAGAAATTGATCATACACGTAAATTACGTATTTCAACAGATATGAAAAACCTTGTATCGTTAACAAATAACGAACTTAACGCCTTAGAAAATGCTGGATGGTCAGGAATTGGTAAAACGATGACACTTAGTAGCGGTCATTTTAACTGTTGTGTTCCATTGAAACTATTAATTGGCTTTGCTGAATATTTTAATAAAATTGCAGTTAATGCTAAACATGAATTGATTTTAGTGCGAGCAAGTGATAACAAAAATGTGATAGAAACATCAGTTGCAACGGAAACATCTGAGTTAAAAATTTTAAACATTACCTGGAAAATGCCGCATATTCAACTGTCTGACGCCCACAAATTAAAGATGTTTAAAACAATTAATAAAAGAACACCCCTTAGTATACCATTTAGAAGTTGGAATATGTATTATAATCCAACACTACCACAAAGTACATCTATTTCGTGGAATGTTAAACTAGCTCCTGAAAATGAAAGACCAGGTTTTATACTTTTAGCATTTCGAAACGATAACAAATTTAAGCATTGTAATTTAAGAGATGTTAAAGTTCATCTCAACTCCGATTCATATCCTTATGATGATTTAAAACTTAAATTTAGTCAAAATCGTTATTGCTTGCTATACGACATGTACAGAACATTTCAAACAAATTATTATTCGCACGAAGCACAACCTATTCTAACACTCGAGGCCTTTAAGGATTCACCAATAATTGTTTTATATGTATCTCATTAAAATGAGACAATAAAAACCGGACCAATTGAAATTCGCATTGAGTTAACAACAGATATCAATATACTAAATAACACCTCACTCTATTGTTTAATCATACATGATAAGATTTTTGAATATATACCCCTTACCAATGAAGAAAGAAAACTTTTGTAAATGGCTTTGTAAGATGATGTCATACTTTTTATTTATGTACATATATAAACGATATCTTCAAATGTATTTGAAAGATGATAACATACTTTGTAAATGTATTTGTAAGATGATTTTATACATTTTACATTACATATTTATATAAAATATATCTTCGAATGTTACTTTTTAATTAGTATTACTTTGTACTTTGTTATATGTACACACTATTTTTACTACGAAAAAATATACATTATGAAATTAATCCTGTGTGTTTTTTTTATTTTATTGAACACATTAATGGGTAATACATTACCAACACCCATTATTATTGGTACAGCTAAAATTGATTCAAATTTAAAAAACATACAATTCAATTTAACACTTCCCAACGATGATATTTTTTTTTTTTTTTTTTTTTTTTATATAATTTCTTTATTTGCAATCTATTTAAAAATAATAAGCAAATTTTGTAAACAAAATCAAATGGTAACATGACTTGTATTATTGATCTCCAGTAAGGTCAACAATAATATACTTATATGCTTATTTACATATATATATATACACATCATCTAAATGGAAGGTCAAGAACATGATGTCTTTTAAGTCTAATAACTTCATTGGTTTCATCTAGCAGCGTAACTGCTAGTAGATTGTCATGATAACTGATCCTGCGCAAATATATAGTACTTATTCTTTTTATTTCATTTTTTATAAAAGGTATTTTAAGATCTTTATGGAAAGCTTTGTTAGTTATGAACCATGGAGCATTCGTAATTGTTCTTAGTGTTTTAGATTGATACCTTTGTAAAATTTCTATGTTTGAATTTGAAGCGGTTCCCCAAAGTTGAACACCATAAGTCCATATGGGCTTTAATATAGTTTTATATAACAAGACCTTGTTTTCGAGGTATAGTGGCGATCTCTGTCCAAGCAACCAATAGAGTTTTTTAGTTTTTATTTTTAACTGTTTATTTTTAGCTTGAATGTGACATTTCCATGTTAGTCTTTTATCCAAATGTAGACCGAGGTATTTGACGTTGTCACATTTAGGAATGGTGTTGCCGTTAATTTGCAAAGGCGGGCAATCTTTCCGATTTAGTGTGAATAAAACGGCTGACAGACGGGGACACTTATGCAAATTAACGAGCTCATATATCTGCATAACATTTTAGGCCTGACAGACGACACTTATCTGCATTTAGACATCAGCTGATTTGAGGAACGAAATTGAGCTGAAAATGGAAAGAAGGGAAAAAATACGATTGGCAGCTATTTTATTGGCAAAAAATCATCTCGCATTTAAAAAAAAGCTTAAAATTATTCTCTTGAAGTTGCTAAATAATATTAAAATAACCAATGCATTAGCAAGCATAATTCTTAGCAGGATGCCTCAGTCTTGTATATTTACACTTCCCGCCGACGTTAGAGAAAGGCAGGTGTGGAAATTTGTGAGTATTTTTTTATTTGCTATGATAGATATAAATAATGTATATACATGTTTGCTATTCCATAAGGGATCGCTATGGATGCTTTTGGGAACGAGACGTGCCTTCAATGGACGAAAATCGATTCAAAGAAAACTTTCGTGTCAGTAGAACTGCTTTTCGGAGAATTTGTGAAAAAGTTGTGGGCATTGAAAAGGTGGACAGCAATATGAGGACATGTATTCCACTTCATAAAAGAGTGGCTATCTCATTGTTCGCTTTAGGATCTGCTGCGGAATACATAACTGTTGCGAGTCTATTCGGAGTAGGACGCAGTACTGTTGGTGAAATTGTTTTGGATTTTTGCAAAGCAGTTTGCGAAAATCTTTCGGACTGCATAAATTCATATCCTCCAAACCCTCAACATCTCCCTAATTTGCGCCCACGCCCCGACGGAAGAGAAGGACGATGGGACTAAAGATCGCTTCACGACTGGGATCAAACATCACTGTTGACAGTTATAACTTCGAAAAAGTAGAGGACTTCGTTTACTTAGGAACCAGCATTAACACCAATAACAGCGTCAGCCTTGAAATCCAACGCAGAATCTCTCTTGCCAACAAGTGCTACTTCGGACTGAGTAGGCAATTGCACAGTAAAGTCCTCTCTCGGCGGACAAAAACCATACTCTATAAGTCTCTCATCATGCCCGTCCTCTTATATGGCGCAGAAGCATGGACGATGACAACATCAGATGAGAGAGCTCTTGGAGTGTTCGAGAGAAAGATTCTTCGAAAGATTTATGGACCTTTGCGTCTTTGCGACGGCGAATACCGTGTACGATGGAACGATGAGCTGTACGAGCTGTACAATGACGTAGATATAGTGCAGCGGATTAAGAACCAGCGGCTCCGCTGGCTAGGCCACGTCGTACGAATGGATGAAATAGCTCCAGCCCTGAAGGTTTTTGACGCGGTAACCGCTGGTGGTAGCAGAGGAAAAGGAAGACCTCCTCTGCGTTGGAAAGACCAAGTGGAAAAAGACTTGGCTATACTTGGGATTTCCAATTGGCGCCAGTTAGCAAAAGATAGGGACAGCTGGCGTGCTTTGTTGACCTCGGCCAAAATCGCTTAGGCGGTTGTTGCGCCAATTAAGTAAGTAACCCTCAAGAAATCAAAACAATCGTCGATGGATTTTCCCGACTTGGTTTTCCGCAATGCTTTGGAGCTGTAGATGGCTGTCACATAGAGGTTCAACCGCCAAAAGAGGATGCAGTTGACTACTATAACTATAAGGGCTGGTATTCCATAATCCTGTTGGCCAGTTGTGACTTCCGGTATATTTAAATATAACTTTAATTTTATTTGTGCATATTATTTCAATATTTTAAAACTATTTTAGATCGAAATTTACGTATATAAACATCGGTTCAACTGGGAGAAATAACGACTCTTACATTTTCGAAAGTAGCGCCTTAAAAAGATTCCATGAAACCGCTGAAATTTTTGAACTAAACAGCAAATCCATAAGCGATATAAGTGTACCCGTATTGCTTATTGGCGACTCGGCCTTTCGACTTTCGCGGTACATGATGAAACCCTTCCCATATTCACCTAACCAGCCAGTCATTGAAAAAACGTTTAACTACCACCTGTCGAAATGCCGCCGTCTTTCGAAAATGCATTCGGACAACTTAAAGCTCGATTCAGAAAAATCGGCAGAGGCCTACAAGTAGCACCAAAAAATATGAACATCATAGTAAGAACGTGCTGCATCTTGCACAACTTTTTAAAAATGGAAAACGATGAAATTGCACCTGCTTGGATTCAAGATTCAAGAGACGACATTATTTCACGCAGCCAGCCAAGTCACACTACAAGAGTTGGAGAAAATGATGTTAATGCAACGGCTATTAGAAATGCAATAGCTTTGAGTTTTCGTAAGTACAAATACCACAACTCCCTTCCCATGATAAATCACATTCCTGTTTACAAAACACATGAGAAATCTTTTAGTTCATTTCATTCATAATATTTTTAATTCACTGATTTCACTTATTATATTTTTAAATACTTAAAGCTATATACATAAATTCAATAATACTCCTATCAAAACAAAAATATCACTTCATTTTTCGTAAACCTAATCATTTCCCGTTACATATTAAATGCTTAATTTCCTAATTTTAAAGCTTCTCTATCAACGTTCTCATAAGAGACATGAACTCTTTCGTGGAGTCGTTGTGCTCTCTTATGGCACTAACCACTTCGTTGGTTAGCTGCCTTGTGTCTTCCATCACACTTTTTAAGACTTCAGTCTGCTCGTTCATTATTTTTACTACTTCCCCTGAAAAATTTCTTTTCCTTCCAGATGTGGATGACGATGTGTCCAGGGGAGAAAGAGCTGGGAGTGGTGAAGGTGAAGGTGGTGTTATTTGGGAGGGCGATGGCGAAGGTGGTGTGATTTGGGAGGGAGACACTGAGGAAATTGGTGTTGATGTTGGAGACGTGCTGGACGGTATTGCTGGTGAAGATGCCATCATCGGCTGGGAACTACTTGCTGATCCACTGTCCTGAAATATTTGATGTACACATTATTTGTAGATGTAAATATTAAGTGCAAATATTAAATAAAAATTAGTATATAACTACAAACCAATGAAAACGACTCGAAAATATCGGCGTTATTCACAGCAGTTGCACCTATTATTTGGTGAACTGCTGCATAATGCTTCCAAGTGGACGGACTTCCACCAGATGGGCCCACCTTTTTCTTCTCTTCTCTGAAAGTTTATTAATGAAATGTTTAAATTTTTCTATTAAATATAAAATTATGAATTATACCGATATTTTTGTGTCATGTTCCTTATTTTCACATGCACGTCCTGTGAGCTGTATTTTCCTGCCATTTGGATGGAAATCTCGGCAAATATATGGCCATTTCTTTTAGCGCGCCGCAAATCCATTGCTCTATCGCCCCACAGTTCTAAAAGAACCATTTCATCGCGCTCGCACCATATCGCACGCTTTTTTATAATTGTAGACATCTGAAAATGATAAAAATGCATTTTAATTTATAATAGGGTTTAGTTTTCTTTAAAATTAATTAAAAAACAAACCTTTGATAATTTTTGCAGCTCTTTTTTTTAATAACAAACACTTTTTGACAGCTTCTGTATACATTTTGCTAGTTCACAATAGTATTAATCTGTCAAAAGTGGCAGCATTGCCATATTGAAATCACAATATTCAGTACTTATGCACATAATTTTCGTGCATTTATATGAGTGCTTATGCGCATTTGGAAGAGGATTATCCATGAGTTAATGCAGATCAAGGCTACTTATCTAGATAACCTTGCCCGTCTGTCAGCCCTTTAATACGTGTACTGATTTGGTTGTATTTACTTTCATTTTCCAGCGTTCTAGCCAAGTCTGTATCTCATTCAATTCCTTTTGTACTAAATTGGATGATTCAACTGGACAGTGACTAGATGCCAGTAAAGCGGTATCATCGGCATATGTGGCAATTAATACATTTTCACCTTCAGGCATGTCAGATGTAAAAATTGTGTAAAGTATAGGACCAAGTACGCTGCCTTGTGGAACTCCAGCTTTAATGAATTTAATTTCAGATGTTTCATTATTTATCTTAACATAAAATGATCTCTTTGTTAAATACGATTTTAAAGTTAGATAAAACGGTGAAGGCAAGACTTTCTTCAATTTATATACTAGGCCGTGATGCCAAACTTTATCAAATGCTTGTTGTATATCCAAAAAAGCAGCTGAGCAATATTCTTTTCGTTCGAAAGAATCAGTAATGAAGTTTACTACTCGGTGGCATTGTTCAGGTGTACCATGATTTCGGCGAAATCCAAATTGATGTTCCGGTAATACTTCATTAGTTTTTAGTATTGGCAATACTCTTTGCAAAAATATTTTTTCGAATATTTTGGAGAAAAGAGCTAGTAAGCTGATTGGTCTATATGAAGTGACTTCATTTTCGGGTTTTGCAGGCTTGGGGACCATTACAATTTCTGCACATTTCCATTGCGTATGAAAATGGTTTAATCTTAATATTGAATTATATATTAAGGTTAAGAACATAACACCTTTTTTTGGAAGGCATTTTGCTATTTGGGATTTCTTTGTGTTCAGTTTTTTAATTTCAGATAAAATTTCCTTAGGTGTAATGTGTTTAATTGGTAGAGACAACTGACACGGGGCATCTAGTAGTTCTAATACGTCAGCATCGTCACTAGTGGTTAAAAAAGGAGTGAAGGTTGCTTCTAAGTGCTTAGCAAACGTATTAGCCTTACGTTTATCTGTTCTACACCATGCATTGTTAGAATCTTTGATAGGTACATTTCTCTTTTTCGGCCGTTTAAGGTATTTTGTTGCATTCCATATACTATGGTCGTCATTGGTTCTATCATTTAAGCTTTGAATATAATCTGAAACCGAGTTATTTCTGAATTTTTTTAGTTTGTCTTTAAGTTCACTTGTAGCTTTATTCAGAGCAGTTTTATCTACTGGAGATCTACTAGTTTGCCATTTTTTTCTCAAACGCCTCTTAGATTGAATCAGTTTTCTGATCTCAGTTGACACGTGTACACAATTCCGAGAGGTAAAGTCATTACTTTTTTGCGGAGTAGCAACAAATGCTGCTTCATGAATTAAGTTGGTAAAATGTTCAACCGCTTTATCCAATTCTATTGAGTTTTTAATTGACGTGTTAAGGATCACATTTTGTGTTACCCAGTCTTGAAAAACAGGTATTTGACTACTTTTATTTAAAGCGGTGTACGCTCGATTCTTAGTGTTGATGCAAGTGTTGTAGTTAATAATAACTGGCGAGTGATCTGAGCTTAGTTCCTCAGAACTGACGATATCGAGTAATTGCGTAGGGATACCTTTGTAGATAGCAAAATCTAGTAGATCGGGAATTTTAAATTGATCGCTTGGCCAGTAGGTAGGCTCTCCAGTTGATAGAGTGTTATAGTTATTTTTAACAATGCATTTTTGAAGCTCTCTACCTTTTGGATTAGGAGTACGCGAACCCCACCAGGGATGTTTAGCATTATAATCACCTCCTACCAGAAATCTATGACCAAGAGAGTTAAAGAAATTTTCGTATTCAGGAGCTGTGATACTATGTCTTGGTGGTGTGTATAATGCATATATATGTATGTAAATATTGTTGGTTTTTATTTTAATTCCAGCAGCTTGTATGGATGGCGTTTGAATTGGTTCAAGTAAATCATACTAGCATGAGCCCTGTTGCTTGGGTGATTAGAGGTGATTATGTCATAATTTTTAATTTTAAAATATGATCTGGTTGTGAAGTGCGTTTCTGATACTAACATTATGTCTATAAAATTATCATTTAAAAATACTTCAGTTTCCTGGGCGTGACGGGATAAGCCATTGGCATTCCATATTGCTATTCTTAGATTTAATTGCATAATTTATTTATAAGTAGAGACATCATGTTAAGTAGTGTATTTGTCAATTCTATTTGTTTAGTTAGTAATTGCTCAATTTTTTCCATTGTATTATCTCTTTTATTCTCGTTATTATTGACGTTACCTTTTAGAACATTAGAGTACGACTTCTCATTGTTGTAGTTAAGTGTGTTATTGTTAGTGTAATTCATGCTCGTTTCATTACCTAAATTACCGAAGTTTTGTTGATTTTCATTTATGTTCTCTTTCGTGCGATTGGAAGCTTGCGGTTTCTTTTGAATGAGTTGTTGGTACACAGAGCAGCCTTTGTAATTCGCTGTGTGATGTTGCTGGCAATGAACACATGTTGGTAAAGCGTCTTTGGGTTTTGTGCATTGTTCAGTTGGGTGCATCAAATTACATTTTACACATTTATGTGGTTTCTTACAGTAGCTTTTAGTATGACCGTATTCTTGACATCGATAGCATTGAACAATGTCACTCGTTTGGCGAGGAGGTTCGACTTTAATAATTGCATTATTTAAGTGTTTAATATTGTAAATTTCCTTAATGTTGGAGCTCGGTTCCAAATCAAGGAAGAACATTGACAACGGTTGTTTGGTTATTTTGCTTTTGACGTTGTATACATTTCTTACTTTATGACCTAGTTGCGTGATTGCTTTTGTTAAGTCTTCAATACATGTGGAATAGTGAATTCCTTTTAGTACAACTCTATATGCTCGTTCTTGTTTAAGTTGATATGTGTGATAACTTATTTGGCTAATTTCAAAGTGTTTTACGGTTTTTCTATAAGCATCAGTGTTATTAATCATTAATCTAATTTGTCCATCCTTCAACGACTTATAACTAAAATCTGTTTTGGGGATTATGCTTAAAATAGAGCATATCATTTCACTTATATTTACTACTCCTGGTATTATTAACGGCGGTGGTTTAGGGACATTTGGCACTTCGGTTTCATTTGTGATTAAATTAGTATCCCCTCCAGCATCCGGTAAAGTATCTCCATCGTCAAATAACAAATCAAATCGATTTGGGTGTATCATAATTTGATTTTTGGTTTGGTACAGTTTAGGAGACCCCTCGTTGGCTTGTTTTCCATTTCGAGTTGAAACATTTTGACACTTAAGCGTATGACTGTCATTATTGTCTTTTTCTTCCGAAGCGTTCATTTCGCGGTGCAAGGCACATTGATATACAAGTAATCGCGCTTTTCTCTATTTGTTTTTTGTTTATGATCGATTTTTTATATTACGCTCACTCTCGCTCGCACTGCTAGTGATTATACACACAAACGCTATGACACGTCTGATCCCGGGCACGGTCAAAGTGTGACTGATGATATTTTAAAATTAAATTTATCATTTACAATGACGAGAGAGAGTGAGGAACTGGAAATCATGGATAAATATTTCTTGGCAGACGCTTCAAACCCGGAAACAACAACAGCAACAATAACAACAAAAATACCACCAGCAGAGTCAACAACATTCACACCCATTATTGTAACAGATTCATATACCGCAAAATATTTCACAATTGATGATGCTATAGAAGCATTTCGAAGAGATCTAATTGCAAAGGAAATAGATATAGGAGGTACATATATTAGAAACAAAGGAGGAATTTTATCGGCATTTCAATCTTAAGTATGAAAACATTGAAGTAACTGTACGTTGTACATATGAGAAACGAAAGGTGAAAATCACTTGTTTCCAATATCGTGAGGTTGAAAGGAAACGTATTTTGAGTAATGGTGAAATTGAAAAGATACATTTGATTTCGGACCTACATTAGACAATCAGAACATTCAAATAATTAATGTAAAAGACTAAATCCAGACCTATAAAATGGCTATCATTTAAAAATATAGTCAGTTAATCAGAAATATGTTAAAGAAAAAGAACATAGTTGCAATAACATTGATTATTTTCATTAAAGCTTTATCTATAAAGTCAAATGAAGAACAAACTTGTTGTCCTTGTTTAAATTATGAAATTGTTAAGACAACAACATCGTTTATAGATGAAAATAGTAAATATTTCAATTTTCATTTAAAATTTTCAAATAGTAGTGAATATGTGAAAATTCATTTATCATTTCAATTTAAAAATGTAAATATAACAAATGATGGAAAATCAGAAACAAAAACAACAACAACAGCAAGCAATACTAGAAGAACCAACAATACCAACTAAAAAAGAAGAAATAGAAAAAAACATAAGAATAATAGTCGTCAGAATAGAAAAATATATAGAAATACTATAATAAATGATGCAATCGAAGCTTTCAGAGAAGTTTTGATTAAAAAAGAATTGAAAATTGGAGGTAGACTTGAATCTACCTCCTACTTTAGACACTTTAATTTAAAATATGATAATTATGAAATAAGAGTTAAATGTTCTTACTATAGCAACTACCCTGCTCACTCTCTCAATATTTATTGTTTTCAAAATAATGAAAACGATTTAAAAGCTACAGAATGAGAATATATGTTTGATCGACCAAAAGACGATATATATATTGAAACAATTGATATTAAGAGTTATTCACAAACATTATCTATGACAATAAACTAAGGTTGAAATGATGTTAAAGGATGTTTATAAATTCATAAAAGCGTTTTTTCATATTATTTCGGATGAACATCAAAAAGAACTATCTACCATTCAGGCGAATCTTGAGGCTATTAACAAATTAGCTATTAAAAAAACTCAATTTGGAACACATTATGAAGATTGTCCAAGGAAGATTTTCAAATGAAAATGCCAAAAGTGGACCCGATACATGTAAATGTACTTCTTCTAAAGAAAAAGCAAACAAAATTATGAAATTATATTATAATGTACACCAGCACTTAACGAGATGTAAAAAATGTAAAGCTATTTGCCGAATAGATGATAAATATACCAAACTTAAATAATACCACCAACAATGTAATAAAAACAATATTAATGAAAACTGTTTTTATAAATCATGATCTGTATTTATTATTCTTATTGTATTATCTTTTACCATAACTGTAAGATTATCTATAAATAGCGGTATTACAATTCCAGTACTAAGCCATACTACACATGGAAATAAGGCATATTTCTCTCTATGATAAAAATATATAGTGTTAACTTCTTTTATTAACCTCCATAGTAGCACTATATATTTTATGAATATATCTTTTTATAATACATTTTAATATACGTTCCCACATCCAATAGTTTTGGTGGTTCCACGCTGCCTCGAATGCCACCCGTCTTTCCAGTATTCTTGCTCCTGGGATGTGAAGTATCCCAATGTCTCCTTCTATGTCCCTCAGAACGAAGTTTACTTGGAGAGTGTTCTCATCTAATCCCGGCATTTCGATTGAGTTATGAAAAATGTTTGGCTACGGCATCTTTTTTATATGCAAATACATGAGCGCCATCTGCTACCGGGAACACATACATACACACACACACACAAACACGTAGTTAATTTTTACACAAGTGCATTTGATTAGCAATAATTTTATATTTTTCTTATTTTATTTTTTATTTTCATTTTGTAGTAAAATTAACTTTATAAAACACTGCGTATATATAACATTTATTCGTATTCAATGTAATACTGCTCCTATCTTTTGGCCCACCACTGCGCCGGGGGATTGCGGCCGGCGGGCCGCCGGGGCACATACACACACAAACACGGAGAAACCATGCATTCGACATGCCTCTGTGACTCATCGCATTGGCTTGCGCTGGGGACAGCGACGCCGACTGCGCTGCCTCTTGGCTCCAGAAGGTACACAAACACCCTACTATCTTAAAGATCTTCAAAAATGATATACGTAAGTGGAAAAATCCAAATATTTTATTTCAAAATCGAAGCTGTGCTTGATTCTTAGAATCAGCACAATGAATTAATTTTGTCAGCAAACGCACGCGCATCCGCTGCAATGCCGTTGTTTATTGTAAAATGCTGACGTTTGCGTCTGGCTCACCTCAGCTTAGGTACGTAACTTTTTTAGTCGTCGTTTTCTTCGCCGACTTCCCTCTGCTTGTTATTTTGGCTGCGATTTACGTTGCCTCTGTGCACGGCAGTCTTGGGTTTTGCTCGCTTGGTGATTGGCCGTTCGCGTATGCGCCCTTTATGCTTGGCTGCCATATGTAGCAGCGTATTGTGCACGAGCCCGCAGATCGTGCAGCTGCCTGATGAATCGCACTCACCGATGGTGTGGCAGTTGACACAATATCCTTGCACCCGTGCTACAGCCAAGCGTTGTGGTGGCTTCATACCCTTGAAGGCTGGACAGGAACGCCGCGTGTGATATCGATGGCCGAGTCTGCATTGGAGACAATTTTCTGTCTCTGCCACAGTGCAGGCTTTCCTGGTAGCCATTAAGGGTTTCAATCTGAAAATATAAGAGCAAACGGAAACGAGAAGTTCTTTGATATGACCCTTTTAAACGGGGAGTTAAGAGCTTTTCTAAAATAAATATAGTAATATGGTATAGGGATGGTATGGCGTTTTTTTATCGTTTTGTTACTGTGGTTCGCGCGAAGAAGGCGCTTGTGGACTGAAACACAGTTTTACAAGAGGGCGCGTGATAAGCCCGTCATGCAGATCTCCACGACACGTACATGGTTATCAGGCCCGTGGCGAACCCTTTCGATTCGTCCCAGTCTCCACTCGGTAGGCGGGAGCAATTCTTCTTTTATCACGCCGAGATCGCCTGGTTGAGGAATGTAATTTGGATTTTTCAACTTATATCTTTTTTGAAGATCTTTAAGATATTCCTCTTTCCATCTATGGCTGAATTGATGGTGAAGCGCTTTGACTTTCTCCCAGCGGTGAAGTAGCGGTACACCTCGAATGAAGTGACCTGGAGTAAGCGCGGTGAAATCAGCGGGTACCTGTCATAATGCTTCGAGTTGAGGACCGCTTCAATTCGCCCCAATATCGTCGTGAATTCTTCGAATGTAAACTTGTGGGATGCAGCGATTTTCTTTAGGTGAATTTTACAGCTTTTAATTTCGAATTCCCACAAGCCTCCCATGTGTGGTGCTCCGGGCGGTATATATTGCCAATTAATGCCTTGTGGAGCATATTTTTGGACAATGTCTGTGAAGCATTCGTTAAGGAATTTAACAAAGTCGCTCACAGACAGGCAACATTTCCTGACTTGCATAGACAAATTCTCCAAATACGCCATTGTTAAACCTATATCTTCACGGTCTACACTGAATATTAAAGATGCGCTGCTCTAAATATTATTAATATTTAAGAATAGGAAAACTAAAGTTCCGGGCGGTATATATTGCCAATTAAAACCTTGCTTCGAGACAACTTTTCAATTGAACAATTTTTTACTCCAACGTTACATAGTCAGAGTAATAGGCAGGTTGAGAGGTTCCATTCAACTTTAATGGAAATAGCTCGCTGTATTAAAGAGCAACAACAGCTATGCGATACCATTGATCTTGTTCTATTAGCTACTCATAAGTACAACAACAGCATTCACTCTCTGACAAATGCTAAACCTATCGACATTTTTCAGAATTGTTCGAATGAAGATCAGAAAACCATCCGCGAAAGATTGTGTCAAGAGCAGGAGAAAGTATTAGAAAGGCTTAATAACAATAAAAAATGAGAACTTATGAGCCTGGAGAGAAAGTATTTTTAAGAAGGAACAAGCGTCTAGGAAATAAATTTAATAAGATATTTGTCGAAAAAGTTGTTGAAGAAGATCTAGGCACCACGGTTTTAATCGATGGGAAAAAAATCCACAAAAGTAACTTGCGATAAATGTTGAATTTTTCTCACGAATTTTGAGAGTTACGTAACTGCAAAAGCACATAACATTGGCAAACTTTTGAAAATTAATCAGAGATTAAAGCATATTGTTATCAATTTTGATTATTTACAATATAGAAAATTTATAAAAAAAAAATCAATTGAAAATATGTACATATGTTTTGTAAACTAAGTTTGAGTTCAATTATGTTTTTTACTCTGTTATGTTATAGTTACATTTAACTTAAAACGACTGATACGTTACTTTTGTTAATATTAAAGATACTTATTGTTAATCCATAACATCCAATTCACGCTCAATCAAGCTTTTCGCCCTCCGCACCAATAGAGACCACCAATAATATAGCACTACATATTAAAGCAGCGTGCTAAGTATGTATTGCGATACGCATTTACATTAAGCAACAAATTAAAAATTTCAAACAACAATTTTTAATATAATTTTTCGAACTCCGAAATCAACATTAACATTGGATAACCGCAACGGGGACGTTTCGAATTTTAGAAGGAAAGTAGTTAAGAGTGCTTGCACAACAAATTAAAAAATTCAAACAACAATTTTTAATATAATTTTTCGAACTCCGAAATCAACATTAACATTGGATAACCGCAACGGGGACGTTTCGAATTTTAGAAGGAAAGTAGTTAAGAGTGCTTGCACAAACTTGCTAATACGCGAATACTTATTTGCTCGTACTTTTTGTTTAAGCTCAACTTCATTACACAACACCTCTTTTGTATTAGTTGATCTAAGTTTGAGTGATTTCATCATTGGACATGCGCAGTAAGCAACTTGCTCTCGCGCTTGGCTTAAGTCATGACAACAGTACTTAAGGATTACAACAAATCATTTGAGACGAATAACGATTGTTGCATTGTCTAACGGAAAGCGTTGGAAAAACTTCTTCGAGCTTGGTTTGGTTGAGCGAAGAACGTTTTGTTAAGGGCAGAATAAAGATTAACGTTGACAACGAAGGTTTCGTTCGAGTTTTACTAAAATATATTAAGTTATATCAAGGTTTTGTTCCCTTTATCCGCATTTGTAACAATTATTTCTTCCTTGTATTGTTTAATAAAAGTTTTGGTTTTATTATGTAAATGTCGCCAATATGAATTTCTCTGCTGCGTTATGTTTTATGTTCCTCTTGAAATTATTGCTTCTGTTGCTCAATTTATATCTGGTGATTTCCTTTGTTCTGTTGTATTGGTTTAAGACTAGTTCTTGTTGTGGGTGTTGCAAATTTTCTTTCTATGGATAATTATATGGATAGTAGCCACTTACCTGTTAACAAACCAATTGTCATTTAAGTTAATTCCTAATATTCTTAATTGTTGTTGTTTTAATTTTTCTAGTTTGGCGTTGTGTATTAGTTCGCGTTCTTCTTTTATTTTCTTGTTTTATGCTTAGTCTTTGCTAATTTCCTTGCACTAAATATTAGCTCAACTTCAGCATTGCTGAATGGCAGAACTAAGACACTAAATTAACTAGCTAACAAAACGGATTTTCGTGCCAACTCTTGAAGCCAGGTTTACCCAATTTTTTGCGACAAAAGCCTCCCTTAAATTCTATCATTGTTACCTCATATGCAGAATACTTGGACTCTTCGTTGCCAAAATGATCAAGCACGATAGGTTTTAGTCCTCTAACAGGTATTCCAACAGCTAAGAGAATGGTTACAAAGTTTTAGAAAAAGTGACATTTTGACAATGAGAGGTGTAAAATTTTCAATTGAAAATGTAAACAAACATAAATTAATGAAAGGTAGTGCAGCTAAATATATATGTCAAGTTTGTTAAAATGCATCCACAAATTACACCGTGATAGCTTTTTCAAAAAAAAAAAGACAAGACCAAACTCGTCGGTTTCCCCCTATTTCGGGTCCTACGAATCGAACTGCATCATTACTTTTTTGAGTTACAATCATGGTTTCATACAAAACTTTTTGTTGAAGTTTTTCATCAAAGTGGCCCATTGTAAGAGAAAGACACATTTTTCTTCGGTCTCTAACTTTTTTAACTTTTTTGGTAAACTTTCTTTGGCAAAGCTTCTCAGAATAAGTCCGTCTTTAAGTTCTTAGATGACTGTAAACCCCAAAATCAATGTTTTGTGTGTCCTTATAGCCAATATGCCGAAAAAACTGAAATTTAACCAATTTTTTTTAATGTTTTTCCCTTAAGTTTCGTCAATATTTTAATTTACCCTTTGATACTTATACATTAAGTGACATCTTGAAATAGTAAGAAACTTAAGCAAATACAACGTTTTGAGCAAACTAAAAATTAGAAAAAAAAAAACTTAACAAAATTTGTATATTTTAAAAAAGCTACACTAACTATGTTCGTGTGCTGTTTTATTTTTTTTTTGATCTTATAAGTGTTATTAATAAGTATAATTTGTACACAATATTTAAATTAAATTTAATAAGACTCATCTATCAATGTCCAACACAAATCAGCAAGCAACGAGTCAAGCTTTTAACCACTGCACTGATAAGAAATAACAAAAAGTAACGTTTGAAAGAACCGTTTAATGCTTGCCTAAGAGTCAAAATGTAAGCATTGATTGCAGTAGTTAATTTGACTTTGACTTCGCGGAAAGAACATTGTTTTAGTGCCTTGTATATTAAGAAAATAAATTAAAATGAATAAGTGTCCAATTGGCCTATCGTTGTTCTGCTACGTACATATGTGAAAAATTTACAAGCCCTCGGAGTAGACACAAAATATCTTCTGGAACTGCCGGCATCTACGAGGAATATTTCGATTTGCCCGTTATAAGAGACGTAGATTGGGTGCCAAATACCAACCTGCATAACTGAGCACAACTCAAGGTGAATTGCCTTTGTGGCAGAGCAGACGAATACTGCTACATACCCATTGAGAAGCGTAGTTGATCTTAATACCAACGCTTTTATTTGGATTGGAAAATGCATCGTTTTACTAAAGGCTTTAGTTTCGGTATGTAATATTCTCGCCTTACCATTTGGAGCATTAATCGAAACTCCAAATACAGCTGGCAGAACCTTGATTTCGTGGAGAGAATGTCTCTCATTGTATCTCAACGTTGAACGCGCTAATCGCCCATTAACCCGTAGTAGCCCGTCTTTGTCCATTATCTGATTGAGAACTAGAAGAGGGCTTTTTTGCTGATTGGGTTTTTATATTGCAAAGCGTCCTTTTCTTTCGGAAAATAGCGTGACTGGGCTGCATCGATAAGACGCGTTTTTGCCAGTTGAAATTCATTATGCGTGAGACAAGGACTGGTGATTCTGGACAATATCTTTGCTTTGTTGCGCGCATTGTTCACGAAGCGGAACATGTAGGCAGTCACGTGGAGCAGTCGCGAAAAAGAAGAAAAGCAGTTGAGAAAATCAACTTCTACCTCGAGCGAGTGATACACTTCTACCTTACCACATATCCCGGCGTCACGAAACTCCGATCTGTCAACTATTTTTTTTTAAACTAATCCTTAAAGTGAAAACTAAATTTTGTTTATCCAATGACAAAACAATACAAGGCCTAATTAAATAAAAGAAATTAGTCAGTAAATTTTAATATGTGCTTGTCATTGAAGTTGCATAAGTAAAATGTATAACAGAGAATATAATATAAAAAAAGAAATTGGTCAGTAAATTTGTCAGTAAAATGTATAACAGAAAATGGATAAAGGATTAATTAGTAATAAGTACAATGGCAGAAAATAACTTGTAGTAGTGAAATCTATCGCTTCATATTTGAGTTTCTAAGAGTTCATGACTCGGCAAGCCTAATGACTTATACATATGTATGCATAAAGTCAATCCTTTCAGAATATTTCTAATCTTGAAAGAAAAGAAATTTTATAGTAAGTAATTTTCTAAAATAAACCCAACAGTAAATCGCCTAAAAGGTCAAATTCACTAAATTGGATATTAAAAAAGTTTAACTTTTTTGTGTTTTGGTAATGATAATTTAAATTCACACATGTGTGCATATTTGTAAAGTGCAAACCATATCCACAATTAAACATCATCGACAGAACCGTAATCAATTTCGGTCATATTCTCAACCTTCATCATCGTCACTGGGCCCACCGTCGCATCGATGCTGCTATCATTTTCAAGTAAGTTGGATCATAATTATTATATTACATTCTGCTTATATAAGTTAACACCAAATTCTCTGAAATTGGTCTACATAATTTCTCACTTGTAAATATGTAAACCAACATAATAATAAGTGCAATGCTGAGTAAGCATGCGAGCGGGACAGTAGCCGGTATCCCACGGGCAACGACACCACACGCGCATCCGTTCAAATGCTGATGGCGCATTACTGTTCATGGGAACGACGACAGTGGCTATCTTCAGCAACAACAACAAGCGGAATCACCTGCAGTAGCAACGTGACTTCTTACAATAAATAGGTGTAAGAATTTAATTGTAAGTTAGTTGATTTCTGTCAATAAAGAAGCGAAGACCGGCACAAGCCGAAAACAAAAATTTGTTTTTTTTAAGTGTTTAAACTAGTCATGAGTTAACTGGCGTCCAACGTGCCAGTCGCGTCCGCTCAATTAAGTAAAGGCCCTAAAGTAGTGCCTCGCGATCCGTGAAATAAATTAAAATTAAAATAATCTTCAAGGATCCCTTAACTGAGATAGTGCCCTAATTAGCGCAAGGACCGGCTGACCCAGAAACAACAAAATAAACGGTGATAAACTTCTATAGAAGATAATCACGCACCACGAGGAGTGCGCAACGCGGGAGCCTTAGTAGGAATCAAACAGGATGACTCAGCTTGCGCCGTGGGACATGTTGCTGTTAATGTAAGAATTTAGATTTAACATATGAATTTCAAGAAATATTATGTTACTAAGTGCTCTAAGTGATTTAAAAAAAAAAAAAAAAAAAAAAAATAATATTTTGCAAAACAAACAAGTGTTCTAACTAGTCCTTAAAAGAAAATATAAAACAAGTACTCCTATAAAAATTTTAAGAAAATATTTAACAAAGTCAAGAGCTCAATTAAATTTTTAAAGGAAATATTTTAAAGGCAAGTGCTCGAGTTAAGTTAAGGCAAATATTTTATGAAAATATGCGTTCTAATTAATTTTTAAGAACATTTGACTAAACTAGTGCTTTGAAAAATTTTTTTTTTCTGTTCAATTAATAATAGTAAATAAAAGAAAACAAAAAAAATTTATTAAATAATTTTTTTTAGAAAAAAAATATAAACCAAGGGCTCGTACAGCCTATAAAATAAATAAAATCTTTAGGATAAATCCAAAAACAACTCTGCGATTCACCTCCACGAAACATTTTTTGAAAACTAGGTTAAAAAATAAATAACTCTAAAAATGCCTGATAATCTAATTAGACCCTCCGTTTTAAACTCTAATAACCCTCCTCAAGCCAACGATCCACAATTGAGTCCAGAGCTGGCAAATGCTATTAGAAGCATAGTGTCACAGGTTCTTTCGGCGGAAGCGCCAAACCTGATACAAAACGCAATAAATCCTGCACGGGTAATTGTGACTGACCAAATAATTGAGCCCAGACATGCAAATAATTTGGCAGGACTCGACAGAGTACCTGACGTAGTGAGATGTCTGAGAGAATTCTCAGGTAACCCCAAGGAATTCGCTTCTTGGAAAAAGAGCGTTGAAAGGATACTCAGGATATATGAAAACGAAATAGGTACTCCTCGTTTTTTTGGCATTTTAAATGTCATTCGTAATAAGATAACGGGAAATGCCGACGTTGCCTTAGAATCCTACAATACCCCTCTTAATTGGGAAGCAATTTCCAAATGCCTAAATACACAATACGCGGACAAAAGAGACATTGGTACTTTGGAATACCAAATGTCAACCCTCTTCCAGGGAGACAAATCAATAAACGATTTTTACCAAGAGGTATTTTCTCACCTTTCATTATTATTGAATAAAATATCTTGTCTAGAAATAGGCTCAGAATCCCTACACATTTTAACGAAAACATACCGTGACAAGGCTTTAGATACTTTCGTTAGAGGTTTGAATGGTGAACTCATAAAATTACTTGGAATAAAAGAGCCTACCGACTTACCTCAAGCACTCCAGTTGTGCATGAAACTGCAAAACCAAAACCTTAGAACTCAACACGCGTTCGGAAACCAGCTCAATTTGCGTAAAAATAATACGCCTCCACTTCCTCCACGGAAGCAAACACCCTTTTACCCTAATCTCGCTTACCTACCACAACCGGTACCTCGCTCAGGAAAACTAGGACAACCATCAAATTATAGGATTTTACAGCCCCAGTACCAACAGTTTCCACGCTATCAACAATACCAGCAGTACCCAAGCAACCCTAATCCTCAACAAAATTTCACTTACCCTCCAAAACAACTACTTAGACCCAATCAGTTCAACAACCAACCACCTAGACCCAATCAGTTCAACAACCCACCATCAAGACCTACCCAACCGAAGCCACCAACCCCAATGGAAATAGATGAATCTCTCAGGACAAAGAACGTTAATTATATGAATAGGCCCAACAATAACTTCCTCGCCGGAAAACGTCCAATAGCACCCTCCCATCAAATACATCAGCCCTTTAAACAAAATAGAATTAACAAAATAGAGACCACCGAAAACATGGTACAGGACTCAGGACAGCAAAACGAACAATTAGAGGAACAAACTTTCGAAGATTACTACAACCAACACACCGCGTATGACAATAACACCTATGACGACACGCCACAAGAAACCCCATACGAATTTTCCGATATTCATTTTTTAGGCTAACGAATTCCACGTTACCATACTTCCAATGCAAAGACGGTAACGGAAAAATTTTAAATTTTTTAGTCGATACAGGATCAAATAAAAATTACATTCAACCAAATCTTGCCGAAAATTCAATTCCCAACAAAGAAATTTTCTACGCAACCTCAGTAGGAGGAAACATAAAAATAACCCACCATACCTTTATTAACCTTTTTGGATTAAAAGACGAAAATCTTAAATTTTTCATTCTACCGACGCTGAAATCCTTTCACGGAATTCTCGGTAACGATAGCTTAAAACAGCTAGAAGCCACAATTTTCACATCAAAAAATTACATGCTAATAAAAAACAGGATAAAAATAGCAATTAAACAACAAAAGGCAAAATCAGTCAACAATATCGAAATTAGAACAGGACACCTCACAGACCAACAAACAGGAAAACTTCAAACTTTATGCCATTTATACCCACAACTTTTTTTCGACCCAGACGAAAAATTAACATATACCACTGTAGTAAAAGCCGAAATAAGGACCACCACCCAGGATCCAGTATATTCTAGATATTACCCTTACCCCATGTCTCTTAAGGATGAAGTAGAAAAACAAATAACAAAATTCCTTGAAGATGGAATAATAAGACCTTCCCGATCACCTTATAATTCTCCTATCTGGGTAGTACCCAAAAAAAGCGATGCTTCTGGTACAAAAAAATATAGAATGGTAATCGACTATCGTAAATTGAATTCGATTACAATACCTGACCGCTACCCAATTCCAGACACAAACGAAGTACTATCCCAACTAGGGAAAAATAAATTTTTTACAGTTCTTGACCTCAAAAGTGGCTTTCATCAAATTCCCTTGGTCGAATCCGATATTGTAAAGACAGCTTTTTCAGTTAACAATGGTAAATACGAATTTACCAGACTTCCTTTTGGCCTTAAAAACGCCCCTTCCATATTCCAACGAGCATTAGATGACATCCTCAGAGATTACATAGGAAAAATATGCTTCGTATACATTGATGACATAATAATTTTCGGCAAAGACACGAGGACTCTCATTTGAAAAATGTAGAAACCATCTTTAGGACACTACAAAATGCTAACATGAAAATTCAACTTGACAAATGTGAATTTCTGAAAAAAGAAGTAGAATTTTTGGGATTTGTTGTTTCCCAAAATGGAATAAAAACGAATCCAACAAAAGTAAAAGCAATTTTAGACTTCCCACCCTCACAAACTTTAAAAGACCTTCGATCATTTCTCGGACTTCCCGGTTATTACCGCCGTTTTATTAAAGATTATGCAAAACTTGCCAAACCCCTAACAGTACTTTTGAGAGGGGAGGAGGGACGAATGTCCAAAAATCTTTCCTCAAAAATAAAAATTACTCTTGATAATCAAGCAGTAGAAGCATTTAACAAATTAAAAAACTCACTCGTGTCCTCCGACGTTATATTACAATACCCAGATCTAGAAAAGGAATTTCACCTGACGACTGACGCATCAAACCCCGCCATAGGAGCAGACCTATAGCAGGACGGCAAACCCATAACTTTCAATTCCAGAACATTGACAAAGACCGAAGAAAACTATGCAACTAACGAAAAAGAACTTCTAGCCATAATATGGGCTTTAAAAACTTTTAGGAATTATCTTTATGGTTCCACCACAGTTAAAATTTTCACAGACCATCAACCGTTAACATATTCACTCAGTAACAAAAATACTAATAACAAACTGAAGAGATGGAAATCAATATTAGAAGAATATAATTATGAGATCAAATACAAACCTGGTAACAATAACGTCGTAGCAGACGCACTTTCTAGACCCCCTCAGCAAATTAATTCCATGTCAGCAACCCAGCATAGTGACGAAAGCTCAGCTCAAACCCTAATACCATACACTGATGCACCAATCAACGCTTTCAAAAACCGAATTTTCATTTCAACAGGCGAAACATCTTCATACCAGTTCAAAATTACCTTTCCTACTTATCACAGGCATATTATAATCGAAAGAGATTTTACGGAAGAAAGTCTTACCAACATATTAAAAAGATATCTGAATCCCTCGGTAACAAATTGCATAAAAACAGAAGACAGCATTTTAGGCAAAATTCAAATAATTTATCAAATTCACTTCAGCAGATACAAGGTTCGTTATACTCGAAACTTTGTAGAGGACATTACAAACGAATCACATCAGGAAACAGAAATAATTAACGAACACCAAAGAGCTCATCGCAATCCTATAGAAAATAAAGCACAACTTTTAGAAAGATGTTATTTCCCACAAATGAATGCTAAAATAAAACGAATAACCAAACAGTGAAAAATTTGTTTGGAAAACAAGTATGAAAGACATCCTGTAAAACCCATTCTGAAGCCAACTCCGATTCCCAAGTATCCTGGTCATATTGTTCATATAGACCTCTATTTCACTAATAACAAAATTGTTCTGACGGCAATAGACAAATTCTCTAAGTACGCACAAGCGAAAATCGTATCTTCCAGAGCAACCGAAGATATTAAAACCCCCCTAAGAGACCTATTAGAAATATTCGGATTTCCCGAAAACATTGTGATAGACAATGAAAAATCCTTAAGTGCAGCACCAATAACCTTCATGTTAGAAAACCAGCTAGGTATACAAATATTTAAAACCCCACCATATAAAAGTTCAGTAAATGGTCAGATAGAGCGATTTCATTCCACCCTATCCGAAGTATTGCGATGCACCAAAGCTACAAATACCCACACCGATTTTCATGATCTTCTCCATAAATCCTTACACAAATATAATCATTCCATTCATTCCGTTACCAAAAGGAAACCAATAGAATTATTCTTTGGACGGACAATTGGACAGAATCCAATAGAACTAGATAGAGACGAAAATATTAGAAATCTGAAAAATAAACAGGAAAAGGATTTAGAACTTCACAATAAGAATAGAACCGAAGTAAAGACATACAACAATAATGACATTATTTACGTAAAAATAAACAATAGGTTAGGAAATAAACTAACACCACGATATAAAAAGGAGATGGTAAAGGAAGACAAAGGCAACACAGTTTTAACACAATCAGGCCGCAAAGTACACAAAAGCCACATTAAAAAATAAATTCACTCTCATTTTCAGAACCTTAATTGCCTTCTGCAATGCGGAAACCCAAATTTTGGATTACACAAATAGTCCCATAGTGACAATAGAAGTAGGAACCACAAAGGTTCAGACCGGAACGTTTCGACTAATACACTCTATTGACCTTGACCAGTACGATTCTCTACTCGACAACATACACGCTACAATTGAACATGACATAACTAAGAAAAGCCGAAGTTACCCATTCCTTTCCCAGTTACCCATCCCTTTCCCAGGAAGAGAAGTTAACCCGATCCATATTATCCCAGTTGAAGCCCAGGAAGACCAAAAGAGCAATAGATTCCCTCGGCACAGCCTGGAAATGGCTTGCTGGATCCCCAGACCATGAAGATTTCAGAACATTAGGTGATAAAATAAATAACGTAATAAATAATAATAATCAACAAGTAATTATAAATAAATCTATATTAGAAAGAATAAATAAAGTAACGCATATGTCTAACGTAATCTTAAGCGAATTAAAATCGAGCATTGCTCTTAAATTAGAAATTGAAAAAAATATTGAAAGAAAATTAAAATTTATTAAAGAAGAATTAACAAATATTGATTACTCAATACAATGGGCAAAAGCCGGAATTGTAAACTCATTTATATTATCGAACGAAGAACTAAATTTTATAAAAGAAAATGTTGAAGAGCAAAATATGCCTTATTTAAACTTAATCGAAGCAATTGAATTTAGTGATGTAAAAATTGCATCAAATCTATCTTCCATTATTTACATTGTAAGATTTCCCTTAACAAACAAAGAAGTATGTAAGTCAATAATAGTAAAACCTGTAAAACAAGGTAATAGAGCAATAAAACTTGAATATGAAAACTTAATAATTTGTAACGAAAAAATATTTGGAATAAAAGATAGTTGTAAGAATATGAATAACTTAATATTATGTAAGCAAAGTAGTATAAAAGAAGTCACGTTAACCGAATGCATACCAAACTTACTGAAGGGATATGCATCCAATTGTACAATGATCAACAGCCACCACATACCTACAATAGAAGAAATTACGCCCGGCCTATTATTCATCAACAGTTTCAACGGACCATTAGAAATAGACAACAAAGAAATAACTCTGAACGGCACATTTTTAATTAAATACCACAATTCAAGCTTGTCAATTGAACACAGACATTTTTTCAACAAAAATCAGCTTTTTGCGAAGCCCTTACCAGCGATCATCAAATCGTCAAACGTTACAACAGACCTTGAAGAAGTTCTTTCCTTACAATATTTGAAAGAGCTTAATGTAGCAAACATCCAAGAAATCAATGCTTTAAGCACAAAATACGAGATAAGCCTTTCCATAGGCTCTACACTTATACTAGTATCAATAGTTATCCTAATAACCAAGATAACTAAAAAGATAATTTCCAATAGAAAAGCTAAAATCAATATTCAGGTCATTACAAGCAGTTTAGAGGATAAACCCCCGTCATCAGAAATTCCAAAAATATCAACTCTCTCAAAGGATATGCCATCCAACGAGGACGCTGCATGTTTTAAAGGGGGAGGAGTTAGCACCAAATTCTCTGAAATTGGTCTACATAATTTCTCACTTGTAAATATGTAAACCAACATAATAATAAGTGCAATGCTGAGTAAGCATGCGAGCGGGACAGTAGCCGGTATCCCACGGGCAACGACACCACACGGGCATCCGTTCAAATGCTGATGGCGCATTACTGTTCATGGGAACGACGACAGTGGCTATCTTCAGCAACAACAACAAGCGGAATCACCTGCAGTAGCAACGTGACTTCTTACAATAAATAGGTGTAAGAATTTAATTGTAAGTTAGTTGATTTCTGTCAATAAAGAAGCGAAGACCGGCACAAGCCGAAAACAAAAATTTGTTTTTTTTAAGTGTTTAAACTAGTCATGAGTTAACTGGCGTCCAACGTGCCAGTCGCGTCCGCTCAATTAAGTAAAGGCCCTAAAGTAGTGCCTCGCGATCCGTGAAATAAATTAAAATTAAAATAATCTTCAAGGATCCCTTAACTGAGATAGTGCCCTAATTAGCGCAAGGACCGGCTGACCCAGAAACAACAAAATAAACGGTGATAAACTTCTATAGAAGATAATCACGCACCACGAGGAGTGCGCAACGCGGGAGCCTTAGTAGGAATCAAACAGGATGACTCAGCTTGCGCCGTGGGACATGTTGCTGTTAATGTAAGAATTTAGATTTAACATATGAATTTCAAGAAATATTATGTTACTAAGTGCTCTAAGTGATTTAAAAAAAAAAAAAAAAAAAAAAATAATATTTTGCAAAACAAACAAGTGTTCTAACTAGTCCTTAAAAGAAAATATAAAACAAGTACTCCTATAAAAATTTTAAGAAAATATTTAACAAAGTCAAGAGCTCAATTAAATTTTTAAAGGAAATATTTTAAAGGCAAGTGCTCGAGTTAAGTTAAGGCAAATATTTTATGAAAATATGCGTTCTAATTAATTTTTAAGAACATTTGACTAAACTAGTGCTTTGAAAAATTTTTTTTTTCTGTTCAATTAATAATAGTAAATAAAAGAAAACAAAAAAAATTTATTAAATAATTTTTTTTAGAAAAAAAATATAAACCAAGGGCTCGTACAGCCTATAAAATAAATAAAATCTTTAGGATAAATCAAAAAACAACTCTGCGATTCACCTCCACGGGACCCTCCAGAGATTGTTAAAATCCACTAAAACATCACAAAAAAATAACGAAACATTTTTTGAAAACTAGGTTAAAAAATAAATAACTCTAAAAATGCCTGATAATCTAATTAGACCCTCCGTTTTAAACTCTAATAACCCTCCTCAAGCCAACGATCCACAACTGAGTCCAGAGCTGGCAAATGCTATTAGAAGCATAGTGTCACAGGTTCTTTCGGCGGAAGCGCCAAACCTGATACAAAACGCAATAAATCCTGCACGGGTAATTGTGACTGACCAAATAATTAAGCCCAGACATGCAAATAATTTGGCAGGACTCGACAGAGTACCTGACGTAGTGAGATGTCTGAGAGAATTCTCAGGTAACCCCAAGGAATTCGCTTCTTGGAAAAAGAGCGTTGAAAGGATACTCAGGATATATGAAAACGAAATAGGTACTCCTCGTTATTTTGGCATTTTAAATGTCATTCGTAATAAGATAACGGGAAATGCCGACGTTGCCTTAGAATCCTACAATACCCCTCTTAATTGGGAAGCAATTTCCAAATGCCTAAATACACATTACGCGGACAAAAGAGACATTGGTACTTTGGAATACCAAATGTCAACCCTCTTCCAGGGAGACAAATTAATAAACGATTTTTACCAAGAGGTATTTTCTCACCTTTCATTAATATTGAATAAAATATCTTGTCTAGAAATAGGCTCAGAATCCCTACACATTTTAACGAAAACATACCGTGACAAGGCTTTAGATACTTTCGTTAGAGGTTTGAATGGTGAACTTCCAAAATTACTTGGAATAAAAGAGCCTACCGACTTACCTCAAGCACTCCAGTTGTGCATGAAACTGCAAAACCAAAACCTTAGAACTCAACACGCGTTCGGAAACCAGCTCAATTTGCGTAAAAATAATGCGCCTCCACTTCCTCCACGGAAGCAAACACCCTTTTACCCTAATCTCGCTTACCCACCACAACCGGTACCTCGCTCAGGAAATCTAGGACAACCATCAAATTATAGGATTTTACAGCCCCAGTACCAACCGTTTCCACGCTATCAACAATACCAGCAGTACCCAAGCAACCCTAATCCTCAACAAAATTTCACTTACCCTGCAAAACAACTACTTAGACCCAATCAGTTCAACAACCAACCACCTAGACCCAATCAGTTCAACAACCCACCATCAAGACCTACCCAACCGAAGACACCAACCCCAATGGAAATAGATGAATCTCTTAGGACAAAGAACTTTAATTATATGAATAGGCCCAACAATAACTTCCTCGCCGGAAAACGTCCAATTGCACCCTCCCATCAAATACATCAGCCCTTTAAACAAAATAGAATTAACAATATGGAGACCACCGAAAACATGGTACAGGACTCAGGACAGCAAAACGAACAATTAGAGGAACAAACTTTCGAAGATTACTACAACCAATACACCGCGTATGACAATAACACCTATGACGACACGCCACAAGAAACCCCATACGAATTTTCCGATATCCATTTTTTAGGCTAACGAATTCCACGTTACCATACTTCCAATGCAAAGACGGTAACGGAAAAATTTTAAATTTTTTAGTCGATACAGGATCAAATAAAAATTACATTCAACGAAATCTTGCCAAAAATTCAATTCCCAACAAAGAAATTTTCTACGCAACCTCAGTAGGAGGAAACATAAAAATAACCCACCATACCTTTATTAACCTTTTTGGATTAAAAGACGAAAATCTTAAATTTTTCATTCTACCGACGCTGAAATCCTTTCACGGAATTCTCGGTAACCATAGCTTAAAACAGCTAGAAGCCACAATTTTCACATCAAAAAATTACATGCTAATAAAAAACAGGATAAAAATAGCAATTAAACAACAAAAGGCAAAATCAGTCAACAATATCGAAATTAGAACAGGACACCTCACAGACCAACAAACAGGAAAACTTCAAACTTTATGCCATTTATACCCACAACTTGCCACTGTAGTAAAAGCCGAAATAAGGACCACCACCCAGGATCCAGTATATTCTAGATATTACCCATACCCCATGTCTCTTAAGGATGAAGTAGAAAAACAAATAACAAAATTCCTTGAAGATGGAATAATAAGACCTTCCCGATCACCTTATAATTCTCCTATCTGGGTAGTACCCAAAAAAAGCGATGCTTCTGGTACAAAAAAATATAGAATGGTAATCGACTATCGTAAATTGAATTCGATTACAATACCTGACCGCTACCCAATTCCAGACACAAACGAAGTACTATCCCAACTAGGGAAAAATAAATTTTTTACAGTTCTTGACCTCAAAAGTGGCTTTCATCAAATTCCCTTGGTCGAATCCGATATTGTAAAGACAGCTTTTTCAGTTAACAATGGTAAATACGAATTTACCAGACTTCCTTTTGGCCTTAAAAACGCCCCTTCCATATTCCAACGAGCATTAGATGACATCCTCAGAGATTACATAGGAAAAATATGCTTCGTATACATTGATGACATAATAATTTTCGGCAAAGACGAGGACTCTCATTTGAAAAATGTAGAAACCATCTTTAGGACACTACAAAATGCTAACATGAAAATTCAACTTGACAAATGTGAATTTCTGAAAAAAGAAGTAGAATTTTTGGGTTTGTTGTTTACCAAAATGGAATTAAAACGAATCCAACAAAAGTAAAAGCAATTTTAGACTTTCCACCCCCACAAACTTTAAAAGACCTTCGATCATTTCTCGGACTTTCCGGTTATTACCGCCGTTTTATTAAAGATTATGCAAAACTTGCCAAACCCCTAACAGTACTTTTGAGAGGGGAGGAGGGACGAATGTCCAAAAATCTTTCCTCAAAAATAAAAATTACTCTTGATAATCAAGCAGTAGAAGCATTTAACAAATTAAAAAACTCACTCGTGTCCTCCGACGTTATATTACAATACCCAGATCTAGAAAAGAAATTTCACCTGACGACTGACGCATCAAACCACGCCATAGGAGCAGTCCTAGAGCAGGACGGCAAACCCATAACTTTCATTTCCAGAACATTGACAAAGACCGAAGAAAACTATGCAACTAACGAAAAAGAACTTCTAGCCATAATATGGGCTTTAAAAACTTTTAGGAATTATCTTTATGGTTCCACCACAGTTAAAATTTTCACAGACCATCAACCGTTAACATATTCACTCAGTAACAAAAATACTAATAACAAACGTTTTATATACCTATTGTAATATGTATAGTTCCAATCTTATTCATTTGAATTATTTAAATTTGTACGATACAATTTAATATCTAAATAAAACCCTTGAATTCTACAACTTTCAAAACGAAAGCGAAAACTCTTTTTCCTTCAGTGCACCCCGCACTTGCAGTCATCAGTTTATCCATAATCTGAACATGGTCCTTCGTCGCCAAAAAACGAAGTGGCACCTCTAACACCAATTAAACATATCCCAAACGGCCATTACAAAAAGAGAAAAATATTTTCAAAAGGCAGTAGCAGAGCGGCAGTGAAAAGAGTAGCATCGGTGCGGTAACTAATCGAGTGAGAAATTATAAAAAGATAAAATTCAAAGTAATAACGACCACGCGAAATACATAAAACTAATAAAAACACCGCGGTACAAAAAATCGAAGTAAAAATACAAGTGCAAATATTTTACAAACAAAAAAAATTATAAAAAAGAAGTACGAAAGAAGGGCACATATGTATGCATGCGTACATACCAACCAACAACCGTTTTGCGACAAGTGCGAAGAACAGTAAGAACAGTGGTGTGGAAGTGCGCAAATACGTAAAAAAGTGAAAAAAGCAATAAGGTAGCGTACATAAAGTTTCAAAAAAATAAAAAATAAAAATATATACATAGTTACAAAATAAATTTGTGAAAAAAAAAAATAAATTAAAATCGCTGCGCAAAAGTGTAAAAATTAAACGCGCAACTAGAAAAGTCGCGCACCGAATTGAAGAAAAACAAAATTAAATAAAAATATATTATATGCATATGTATGTATATACATACATATATACATACACATTTGCAAGAAAATCAGTTCCATATTCCGGTAAAAAAAATTATAATACAATTTTAAATCGCTGCGCCAAAGTGTAAACGCGCACCGAAGTGAAAACAAAAAATTTAAATATACATATGTATACATACATATGTATGTACATATGTACATATTCGCAAGTCGATTTGGGAACAATTAAAAATATACGCCACTAACTAAGTGTACCGTGTGTCGATTCGAAAACGTGAAATATAGCCAGCGGTTGTTAAATAAAAAAGGAAAAAAAAAAAAAATTGGTTAAATAAAGAATAAGGAAAAAACCAATTTATTACAACAAAAAAAAAAATTTTTTTTTTTACTCTAATTTGCGTATATATGTATGTATATACGGTTGGTGTGTGTTTTAAAAAAAAAAAAAAAACCCAACACCTTAGTTTCACCAAGAGATTTCCCGCTACATACTTACATCGGTTGGAGCTTTGGATAGTAAGGAGTCAAGTCAGCAACAAGCCATCACAACAACTACAACAACTCTTAATCGGCTAAGTAAACCCCATGTCGGAGTAAGTAAAACCTATACAAGTTACTTACCACATACCCTTTCAAGCACAAATAATTATACATATATGTATGTATACAGTACCCTCCGTTAAATTTCCCGTCACCCAGTATTATAAAATTGCATATACATATTTATATGAGAAAACCGTATATCGGTTAAATATACATATATTGCATATACATATATACACATGTGTATATGCACATAACTCACGCACATACGGTTGCGACTAATAAATTTAGGCTCAACTGTACAAAATTAGATTCCAATAAAGATCTAACTTTTTGATCCTAAAGGCCATGCCACATAAGACTTCAGCTTCGCTTTACGTCAGAGTTTAGCTTTGACAGCAAAGATGAATACATGCAATTATACGGAATTGCCCACATAGGCAACACCGTCGCCAAAGCGAAGCGAAATCTTGGGCAACTCTCATCTTTTCGCTGACTTTGACAGTTCGCTCATTACCAATTTCGTTTATTTCTGACATTTGTCTCTTAACGGTCGACGTAAATTTTAAAATTTTCCTACAAAATCAAGGTAAATATAAAATTTAACTGAAATAAATGCTGAGTACACTGTTTTTTTTACTTTTAGCAAAAGAAATGGAGGAAAAGCTAATCGAAGCGGTGAAAGTGCAGCCAAGCATCTTCGACAAAAGCTCCCACCTATTCCGGAATAAATACCTAAAGGATCGGGCATGGCAGGCAGTTGCTGCTTTTGTAGGAGTTTCTGGTACGTGTATTTTATTGTACATATATAAATATATTTATGTATATATGTGATGATTTACTAAAGGCTTTTTCTTTTATAATAGAGGAGCATTGCAGAGCACGGTGGAAATCACTTCGTGACCGGTTCGTGCGGGAGGTGGCAGCAAATCGTCCACGTTCAGGAGAAGCTGCAGGAGAGAAGCCGGAGTGGTGCTACATGGAAGCAATGCGCTTCCTAGCAAAACACGTTGCGCCAAGAAAGTAAGCTAAATACACACTTCCCTACATATTACTTGTATGCATATACACACTCGTACGTGCACACATTTTTGTAATAATAGAATAATAGTGGTATTTTAGAGTAGTTGTCTTTCTTTAAACTAAAACCTGTATACTAATATGTTGTATTATATCTCAAAACTATTCGTACATAAGTATATCCTAAAACTAAAAACATCTACTTATCTAATATGGTGTACGTAAAACTGTCCTCTTCATACAAATAATATAAATAAACAGCAAAACGCATTTAGATATTCTCACTCATGTGCATCCAAATGACCAAGGTAATATTGGCCGTTAAGTGCGTCTTAAGGAAAACCCTTGAGTAGCATGTTTTGTTTTCCTTCCTTAAGAGTTTAACGAAATTATGTATACTGGATGCTTACAAATAGATAAACAATGGTACCTAGGCACACCAAAGTATGTACATATATACATACATACATATGTACATTCATAAAAAATTCAAAAATATTCAGAAACATGTATGTATGTACATATGTAGGTACATACGTCTAGGCAAATATGTATGTATAGATATGCGTGTTGCTGTTTAAAAGAATTAACAAGTAGTTAATTACTATGTATGCTACTATATTCATTTTTACTTCTTTTCTTTACAGAACATTTACCAATTTGATGTTCGACGATGAACTGCCGTCGTGTAGTAATTCTCCACAAGCGCCGGAGATAGAAGGTGGCGAAATGATGGAGGATTTGGTGGAGGTGGTTGAAGAGTCACCAAGTGCAAGCACTCCTGCAGGAAGGAAACGAAAGCGTTTCGACGACTCGCACGAGCGGTTCGATAGGCTATGTGGGACGATAGAGTCCGTCATTTCGAAGAAGGTCTCCTACACCGAGTCCGAAAATAGCGCCTTCCTGCAGATGCTGGACGACTGCTTGCAAAATAAGCCAGAAGACGTACGCGATAGGCTCAAAATAGAGCTACTTAATCACGCGTACAACAGCAACTAAAATTGTATTGTAGTTTTTAATATATGTATATATATTTATCTTTTTTGTTTTTGTTTTCATACATATATACTTACATATGTATATGAACATCTATGTATATTTAGTGAAATATTTATGTACCTAAATGCGTACCTGATAAAAAAAATAAATGGACTGAATTATTTATAAATTGTAATTCTTATTCTTCAGAAATATAGGTAGTGATTTGTTACACTGGTTTTGATCAACATTAATATCTAATTTGTGTTTACTTATGGTTTTCGTTTTTCTTGCAGGCAATGCGGCTTACAAATGGTATGAATTTATGTACATACGTAGTGTTATCGACAAAAATTTATACAACTGGATCACCCTAAATGATCTATCTATACTACATACATACATACGTATACTCGTATGCTTGTACATGCACATAACTTATATTCACATATTAACCACTGTTTTTTGTTTGCTTGATCATTGCTTTGTAGATTACATATGTATTTATTTATACCTACTTATGTATGTACATAAATACCATTTCTTATTATACATATGTTTACGATATACCTATTGTTATAGTTGAAATGACCTAAATGTAATGTCACGCCAGATTTCTACTATTTTTAGTATAAATATGGGTTGTATGAGCTTCTTATGTTACAGTTGTAAAAGAGAAGGTTGAAATACAACTAATTTTTAAGCGTGATTCCACATGCTACGGAAACTTGTGTTTTTTTTTACTTTAACTATAGACAACTGTGGCGCGAAATCTTGAGCGCAACATGTAGGTAGGTATACGTATTAATAAACAAATGTACATATCTGCGTTCGTATGGAAGTGTAGCTTAACAATTAAGTAATCTCAAAAAGATGACCTTACATTTACATACATAAGTATGTTTATTCATGTGCAGTTACATACATATACATGCACTTCCATTATATGTAGGTTCACTACTTGCATATTTGCATGATTTTAGATCTATATTATACAAATAAATTCGATTTTTAAAAAATGTTTAATGAAACTTGAACTGAATTTGATTAATTGTATACATATCTCTGTATCAGCACTCATGTGTTACGTATGTATGTATGTACAAATGTACATTCTAGTACATATATAAAATAATTTAGAGGACATCGTTAAAATACAGGAGTTTAAGTCAAAAGAAGAGTGTGTAAGGGACAAAAAAACTGAAATGATAATGAGAATACATAAATAGTACTTCATAGCACTTACTTAAATTGGGTTGGACACGATGTAGTCTTTCAATTTGTCCCTTAGAGCAAATGCACCTCTCGTTGCATTGTTGCAAGTCATGCGTCCATGGTTTCGTAACGGTGTTGAAACATCATTTCTCCACAGACCATTTACGATTTCTTCGCCATCATATCTGTCCACATAATCTGCGGGACAGTAACTACCATCGTTGAACTTTACAAAGTTGTGGAGAACCACTGTCGCTTTCACAACTTTTTCTGCTGTTTGTGGATGCATAAACAATGGTGAAAGAAGAACTCTCCACCGAGCGCACAAAATTCCAAAAGCGTTTTCTATAACTCTTCTCGCGCGGGATAAACGCTTGTTGAATATATCTCGATCAAATGGCAAACGTAATCCTAAATGCGAAAAAATTTAAAATTGTATATTAAATATGTTTATATTTATGTATGTATGTATGTATGTATATACATACATAAGTATATTGAAATTAGTATTTACAAACCTGGATATGGTCGCATGATACAATTTTTTAGCGGAAACGCAGCGTCACCAACCATAAAATGGGGGAATTTTATGTCCGTCCCAGGCAGATAGTCGTCCTCCGGTAGATCCAGTGTGCCATTCAATAATCGCTGCCCAAAGCCGGAATTCCAAAGTACTCCGCCATCACTTTGAGAACCATATGCCCCGATATCGACGGTCGTAAAAGTATAATTGGCGTCACAAGTCGCCAGGAGCACAATGCAGTAATTGCCCTTATAATTATAATATAATGAGCCGGAATTGGGGGGGCATGATATCGTTATATGCTTTCCGTCTACTGCACCAACGCAATTCGGAAAATTCCACATATTATTGAAATCAATCGCAATACGCTTCCACTCGTATTTATTTGGAACTGATAGATAGATGCCCCCCAATTCCTCCCAAATTGCTTCACACACCTCGCTTATGATAGCTGCTACAGTGGAGCGGCCCATTTTAAATGCCGTGGCAAGTGTTTGCTTGCTGTCTCCGTGAGCCAGATACCTATAAATGGAATGAATAGTGTATAGATGTTTTATTAAATGCATTTTAAGTCACTTACGTTAATGTTAAAAAAAGTCGGCACTGTGATGATATCGACGGTCTGTTGGATATTTTTGTGAGACGTTGCTGCAATAGTTGATGCAACAGGTTAAAAACCTCACAATTCATTCGAACACTCTTCTTAAATTGCTCCGGATCTCTCTGAAACATTTTGTCGAAAGCAGCCGCGAACAGGCCCGCCTTGTCACGATCTTGGTACAATTCCCTTACCCACATTTTCCGCCTTGATATGTTTTCTAAACATAATAAGGCTTCGTGTAGTAAAAGAACTATTAACAAAACTTCCATAATGTCCATAATTATGCCGAATGTATGTTAATAAGTTTATAAAGTTCCGCGCGATTTTCACAACTCACAATAAACAAACGAAAAGTATGTATTGTCAAAGTTTTATTGTGGCATACCTTTTGCGTTTATCGCTTTTCTGACAAAGTTACAAACGTCACGTAAAGCGAAGCAAGTCTTATGTGGCATGGCCTTAACGCCAATTTTTCAAGCTTAGCAACCAAGTAACGGTTCGCAAAACATACGTGTTTATATATATACATATATGTATATGCAAACTTCAAACTCAAGCATAAACATACACATTTGTATGTACATATGTAACACATACTGCGGAGTGCAAACCCACCCTTAATATCCGTGCATATTTTTCAACTCATAATTTGAAGCTACCAATTGAGACAATCACGCACACGTACACATACAGGCGCGAATATATTTCAACAATCAGACAACACACAATTTCTACGCTCAGAAGAGATTGCACTCAGAAGCGCTGAGGCAAAACAAACAAAAAAGGGCGGAGCTTGTAAGCACAAAGCGCAGTGACAAGTACAATACAAACGCACACAAAGTAACATTCAATTGCACTCAGACGCGCTGAGGCAAAGACAATCGAACTCAAGCAGTTCTCAATTCGCAAAAGTGGGCATCGACACTCACTATTGAACTCAAAATTAAATTAAATTTTATTTACTCGAAAAAGGGCGGAGTTCCCACGCACAGTGTCACAACACGGACGCAAAAGCAAACTAATATTTTAATTGCAATTGCACTCAGACGTGCTGAGGCAAACACACTCGAACTCAAGCAGTTCCTAATTCGCACAGTGGGTACCAGCGCTCACGATACAACTTGAAAAAAAAATGGACAAAAAATTATTTATTTTTTTTTTTTTTTTTCATTTTTTGTTTCAAGCCTTATCACCCCCTTCGTATGCAATACCCTTTATTTTTATTGTTTTTTTCTTTTCTTGATACTCAAGCGAATGTGAAAATTTTAGGTTTGCCTTAATATTTCAGAGTTACTTATAATTATTTTACAATTTCCGGTAACAACCACACCCAGCCCCCTCATTAGAAGCCAGAATGTCGAAGAACGATGAAAAATCGACTACTGAACTTGAAATCGATCCAATACTTCAAGATTTCATTTTCGAAAGTAATCGGGTAGAATCATTCTACTTCAAATGGTCAGCAACTCTTATTAGTGACCACACGCCAACTCTTCTCAAAGTTAAGCTAGATCAGCTAGACAAACTCTGGGACTCGCTAGTAAGCTCATATAAAGCAACCTACCGATCTGCCAATTATTTACAATCTAGCGGCTCAATCGAGCAAAAATATAATAAGTGCTCCGAAAGTTATGAGAGCTGTAAATCTCTGATTTTGGATGCGTTAGACATTCTCGGGGCAAACTCTCAACCCCACACAAATACGACACCTGCCTCAACATCCAACCCTACTTCTAACCCTCAAGAAGTATTCCTCAAAGTACCACCATGCGACATCGAAGTTTTTCATGGTGGATACGAAGAGTGGCCGGGATTTCGAGATATGTTTACGGCAGTATACAAAAATCACCCCAAACTCACACCCGCTCAGAAATTGTACCATTTGCGCCTAAAAACGAAAGGTCAAGCAGGGCTAATGGTGAAACAATACCCTCTGAGCAATGAAAACTTTGAGCTCGCATGGGAGGCGCTCAAAGCAAGGTACGAAAACCGTAGAATTCTGGTGGACAATCAACTGAAATCGTTGTTTAATATCCCACCAGTGTTTACAGAAAATGGCGAACAAATACAAAAAATACAAAACACAATTAACAATTGTATCGCCACCCTCAAAACACAAGGAGTCCCCTCAAGTGATTGGGACCCCATTCTCGTTTACCTGTGTTTATCGAAATGGCCCAGCGAAACTCTCTCCCTATGGGAACAATCCCTCAGTTCTCGAAAAGAACTGCCAAGCTGGGAAGAGATGAGTAAGTTTCTCACAAACCGATATGAAGTAGTTGAACGACTCGGCGCATATCGGCCAAGCAAGCCAAAGTCGCAATACTCTCACTTCACCCCAAAAGCGACTAGTCATAATACCTCCTTTATGAACAAAAGTCGGACCCAAAGTTACCATACAGAGTTAACCAAACCTGTGGCTCGTAAGTTGTGCAACTCCAATCACGCAATGAAATCTTGCATAAAATTCAGGGACCCCTCAATACCTGAACGCCTCAAATTTGTTAGAGAGCACAACTATTGTGAAAATTGTCTCTCATATTCGCACTTGAAAAGTGAATGCCAGAGCAATTTCCTTTGTGTTTATTGTCAAAAACGACATCACTCATTACTTCATTATCAGCACAAACCTCAAACCTCTAAACCAAAATTCAAACCTCAAAGGACATTATCACAAGTAACAGCAACACGGCGAAATGATGATGAAATACCGTCCACTTCCAAGGGCGTAACTCGATCCCAATCCATGGAAAGCTCATCTCAGCAAAAGGAGCAGAAAGTATCGGTGCTCTTTTCGAGCAGCAATGGGACGACCTTACTACCTACGGCGATAGTCTACTTATACTTCGCTAGCGAGGTCCACAAAATTCGAGCGCTGATTGACCAAGGTTCGCAGAAAACCTTTATAGCGTCAAGAATCCAAAAACTCCTCCGACTTCCAACCACAGATTCCCAGTACCAAATCTCTGGAATGGGAGGACTGGTGGTTCAGAACTCGAAAAAAGTTTGCGAGATAACCCTCTGTTCAGCCGACTTGAAAGAAAAACTAAAAACAAAAGCAATTGTACTACCTCAACTTACCCACTTTCTCCCCACATCAAGAGTATCAAATGTAAATATTGCAGAGGTTTCCAATTTGCCGCTAGCTGACCCCAAATGTTTCACTCCGTCTCGAATTGATTTGGTAATCGGTAGCGATATAATACCTCAAATTCTCCAACAAGGTTTACAGCACTTCGCAAACGATAGCTCAAAATACAATTTTCGGATGGATCGTTAGCGGACCAATTAAGGAAACGATATCAGCCTTTACAACGCAAGTAGACGAAACTCAGCACCAATCTCTTAACGCCCTGCTGAAAAGGTTTTGGGAACAGGAGGAAATCGCTACAACCCGCACGTGATCGGAAGCATATAAATTTTGCGAGAAATTCTATCGGACAACAACAATACGCCAAGATGACGGAAGATACGTGGATTACCATTCAAATCCGATTTCCCGGAATCAATAGCTCTCGGCCACTCTCGAACTGCTTCACAACAACAATACCTCAGCATAGAGAGATCGCTTGAACCGGAACTACGATCCAAATACACTGAAGTCTTGGAGGAGTACTTGACTATGAACCATATGTCACCGGCTTTTTCAGGGGAAATAATAAAAGATGGCAAGTATCACTCATTATATTTGCCTCATCACGCTGTCATTAAACCCGACAGCAAAACAACAAAGGTGCGAGTCGTATTCAACGCCTCAAAAAGTTCCCACTCAGGGAACTCGTTAAAAGACGTGTTGCACACAGGGCCAACACTCCAGAGTGATTTAATGCTAGTAATTCTTAAATGGCGTGTACATAAGTATGTTTTCAATGGCGACATCGAGAAAATGTACCGCCAAATTCTCATTCATAAGGAAGATCAAGACTTCCAGCGAATCCTCTTTCGCAAATCTCCAAACTTGCCGATGCAAGATTTTAAATTAAAGACGGTCACGTTTGGTGTTAATTGCGCCCCTTATTTGGCAATCCGCACTCTCCAGCAGTTAGCAGAAGATTGCAAAGACAAATATCCCCTCGCCAGTAATATCCTACTACAACAAACGTATGTAGATGATATACTCTCAGGCGGTCATGAAATACAGTCCACTATCGATACGATGTCTCAGGTGATCGCAACTCTGAAATCAGCTGGTTTCCCCCTCAAGAAAATTACAGCTTATCACCCGAAAATATTGGAAGCTATACCCCCTCAGACCTCTTGGACACTGAATTTTTAAAATTCCACGACTCAAGCTCAACTAAAACGCTTGGCATACGATGGAATGCGTTGACGGACAGTTTCTCTTATTCATATGACCCATTAACTAACAGCACGAAAAGGCAAATTTTATCCACTGTAGCGAAACTTTTCGACCCGGCAGGATGGCTAACACCAATAATGATAGTAGCCAAGATCCTCCTGCAACAGCTTTGGATGGAAGGGACGGACTGGGACGAAAAAGTAAAACCCGCTGCCTTTCATAAATGGACGGCCTTTCAAGAAAACCTGCCCGCAATTAGAGACGTTAAAGTTCCTCGATGGATACAGTTTTCCCCCGGAAAACACATCCAAATGCATGGATTTTCAGATGCATCGGAAAAGGCTTTCTGCGCCTGTGTTTACCTTCGAGTACAACATAGCGACACTCGTTTCACATCCCATTTACTCGTAGCAAAGAGCAACGTGACTCTCCCACGGTTGGAACTCAGCGGAGCAGTAATACTCTCCAGATTAGTAAAACAGATTCAGTCTGAACTAAATTTGCCATCTCATGAGTTACGGCTATGGACAGACTCATCTATCGTGTTGGCATGGCTGGAAAAGCCACCGCATACCTGGAAGACATGTGTGGCGAATAGAATATCTCAAATAATAGAAAATGTTGATAATGCCAATTGGAGGCACGTATGTAGCCGTGACAATCCAGCCGACTTAGGTACGCGTGGATGCCGACCGCAGGATCTCCTCAAAAATTCTCTATGGTGGAATGGCCCCGAGTGGCTCACGAAACCGGCCCAACTCCCGGGCGCAACATACATCTCCTCTTGAGCAGAGGCACACGCAAACATTCCACACCGTAGAAGGCACCGACCTGCTTGCGAGATTTTCCTCACTCCCACGTGCCTTAAGGGTGATCGCATATATGTAACGCTTCATTCGCAGATCACGAAAGTTGTCGTCTCACAACGCCCCGGATTTGACACAAGAAGATATCAACGAAGCCAAGACGTGCCTCATAATACAAACCCAACGGATCCACCATGGTGAAACGATCGCGCAACTCGAGGCCTCTAAACAAATTAGTAAGAAAAATCCGTTGTTAACGTTGAACCCCACGCTCGATAACAAAGGCGTAATGCGCGTAAATGGTAGACTTCGATACGCAGCCCTCAGCTACAATGAACGGCACCCCGTAATTATTCCACCCAACTCTCACTTTTGTACCTTACTTTTGGAATTTCTCCACACCACCATGTTGCATGCGGGTAATCAATTGATGGTGCGAATGGTGCAACAGGAGTATTATATACCTCGCCTCAAACCTAAAGTTAAAAAATGCATCTTTCACTGCAAAACTTGTAAGATATACAAGCAGAAAATGAGATCCCAAATCATGGCCGCTCTCCCCCCTGAGCGAGCAACTTATACGCTACCCTTCCATACCACTGGAATCGACTTCGCTGGCCCGTTCCTTGTAAAAATGTCAACACTGCGACGAGCAGCATATTCGAAAGCGTATGTCTGCGTATTTGTCTGCTTCTGCACAAAGGCTATCGATTTAGAAGTTTGCTCTGCTCTGACTTCCGAAGCATTTCTAGCAGCCTTTGCGAGATTCGTTGGACGCCGTGGACTCCCGCACAAGATCATGTCGGACAATGGGAAAAATTTCGTCGGCGCTCAACGTACGCTACACCGTGAATTCTCCGCCTTTCTGAAGGAAACTTCAACCGATATCGCTACCAAATACGCAACACACGGCTTCTCATAGCAATTTATTCCGCCGTATGCCCCTCATATGGGAGGACTATGGGAAGCAGCCGTCAAAAGTTTTAAGTCCCATTTTGTTAAGGTAGCAGGTAACCACAAGTACAGTTTTGAAGAGCTGACTACTTTGCTTGTCCGAATAGAGGCGGTCCTCAAGTCCAGACCGCTCTCCCCAATGTCTCAAGACCCACAGGATCTTCTAGCACTAACTCCTGGACATTTTCTGCGTGGTGCTCCCCTACTTTCACCACCCGAGCCAAACGCTGATAATCTGTCTTTGACTAACAAATGGAAGAAGCTCAAAGTTCTCCACCACCAATTTAGCAATAGGTGGAAGGACGAATGCTTAAAGGAGTTACACAAGCGATATAAATGGAAGTGCCCCCAGAAGCCTGTGCAAGAAGGTGATTTAGTTGTCATCAAGGATGATCTACTTCCCCCCAACGAGTGGCGACTTGGACGCATAACCAAACTACATTTAGGAGCGGATGGCAAATCCCGTGTCGTTGACATCCGAACGCAAAACGGCACCATCACTAGAAGCATAGTAAAATTGTGTGTGTTACCCCCTACGTGATTCTCATTCGCTGTCTTTCTTCGCTCACCCCATTTTGCTTCTCAAAACCCCATTTCTCATTGAAAGATTCATATAAAGACCGCTCACGTCCTCTAATGACTATTATTCACTAAAGTCTTTCCTTATTTCATTCGTTCACAGGTCCTCATCAGGTCGCCTAGTGTCGCACAAGTGCCGATTGTGCGGACGACCCCATTCGCTGCGCCATTGTACCCAAGGAACGGTACGAGTGCGCCAAAATGCATAAGTACTGCATAAACTGCCTTGCAACTTCCCACACCACGGGTGCATGTGACTCACGAGCCAGTTGCCATCGTTGTACGCTGGGGCACCATACTTTGTTGCATCGAACCAAGCTGCGGTCCACCAGTGGCGCGAAGACAGCGAAGAAGCGAGCGGAGGCACTGCAGAGTCGTTCAGCACGGCTACAAAAACATCGATTGCAGCAGCTAGTCCACGCGGCACGTAAAGCTATTGAAACTCTGGAAAAAGCGATTCAGCTGGTACCTAAGCAGGCGGGGCGCCATGTTGAAGACATGGAGTTAATTCGATTTTCGGAATAACAGCTGGCTCATTCCAGTTAATTTTCAAGGCTAGTGGCAACGCCCGCCAGAGGGTGACTTGTACCTTCCACCGTTTCGACGTTTTTCAAAAAGACTTACTTGAGTTTCAACCGCGAACACCTCAACATCAACAGCCAGCTCTGCCTGCCCACCATCAATTTTTATCCGTTTTATATACCTATTATAATATGTGTAATTCAATCTTATTCATTTGAATTATTTAAATTTGTACGATACAATTTAATATCTAAATAAAACCCTTGAATTCTACAACTTTCAAAACGAAAGCGAAAACTCTTTTTCCTTCAGTGCACCCCACACTTGCAGTTATCAGTTTATCCCTAATCTGAACATAAGTATTGACAAATTTACATCGGTCGCGCGGTTTCCGAGTTGAGGTTATCAACTGAGCTCAGCGTAGTGGGCGGCAGGCTGCTGTGCTGGACGGCCGGCCTCTCGCCCCACTCGGGCAACTCCGAAAAGCCGGTACTATTTACTTCGCTTGTGCGATCTTAGTTAGAATATGCAGTATTTATATGGAGGCCATATCACCGTTGTCACATTAATAGACTATAAACCATCCAGAAGAAGTTTCTTTGTATTGCTATTAGATCGATACATTTCTCTGATCCGATTCCATCGTATAGTTCAAGATGTGCATTGATAAACTTAAAATCTTTCGAAAGTAGGAGCAGTATACTTTCAATCTGCTTTGTTTTTGATGTTGTACGTGGAGTAATCGACTCTCCAGTTCTCTTAGAGAGCATTTATTTCCATATTCCTCAAAGAAACTTGCGTAGGAATGATTTGTTCTTCTTAGAGTGTGTTAGGACTGTTTATGTGTCTTTTGTCCCTTTATTTAGAACTTTGAAAGAATTTATTCAAGTCTCAAATTCTCTCGCTTTTGATTTTTCGTTAACTAGGCAAAATTTCAAATTATTATTAAATTAATTATTTAGATAAATCTTATTGTGTATAACTATTTGTATTCCCCTAGTCTTATATAGTCTGTAAGAAATCGTGTATTTTTTAGACTTAATAAATAAATAAATATTGTTATGAAAATCGAATTGAGTTATATACATTCATATAGGTATCCTAAAATGTTTAAATTGTAGAGAATTTTCGCTGTAAGCTTTAAGATGAATTTATGTCATTAAATCTAAAGAACGATAAAATGATGTGGAAATTGAATTATTTTGGACGAACTGTTGGGATAAGGTCGAACCATTGGGATAAGGTCGCGGCGAGGTGAAAAAGGGGATTTTGAAGGGTTAATGCAAAAGAGATACTCTATTAACAGGTTGGGTGGGTAAAGACAGCGGGAGAAATACCATATTCTCACCCCCTCAGGTTCAGCGCTGTGGTAAGGTACCTTCTTTTGATTATGTTTTCTTCACTTTGTTCATTTTTAATTTGTTGCTTCTTCAGTGAAGTTTCTAGGCTGGTTTCATTTAGTTAAATTTGTTTTCATGTCTGCATATATATTTTTTTTGTAAGGTTTTCGTTGCATGTGCTGAAGCAAGCCCACGCCCATTTCCCCTGAACTAAGCTGTAGCAAAGCAAGGTATGCAGAACCGCCGAATGTGCATGCACCTATTCTTTTCCCTTGTTTCTGTTTGTTAACCTGGATACGTTTGTTTTCGTATCGTGACCGTAAAGCTTCCCAAGCCAACTCGAAGTTGACATCGCTGAGTGAATATTGCTTGACAATGGAGCCGGCTTTTCCTTGTGTTTGCATCGAAGGTGATACAATTTCTGAGCACGGAAGAGCTTAGGGTGGTTGGTGCATACCGCTGGGAACATGCGACGAAATGTGGGCCATTCTTCATAACCACCATCAAATGTCTCCGTTTCACAAGATGGGACTTCAAGGCAGACCTTTGCCTCTGCCGAGGGGTGTTCTACGCGGGATGGTGGTCTCTGCTCAGCAATTGCTCTCATCAACGTGAGTTGATCATAAATTTTTGATTTGGTCACCTCATATTTTTCAAGGCAAGCATAGTATTTCCCTTCAACAGAATTCTTAAAATTATCTGGTAGGATGTCTTCTGGTTTTAAAAATACCATATCATAAGCCGATCGAAGCCGTGCCCAGCAATAATCTATTGATTTATCTTTAATCATGAGATACGATTCTGTGTGGTCTTGAATTGGCGCATCACTGAATCATGATACTGTCACTTTTCGTATTTCTGCCATGAAAAAGCTTCTCATTATATATATCTGCGGTTCGGTGTCGGCACAAAACTGTAGGTCCCTCCATTTGTGTGGTATAATATTAAGACGCACACCACAAATGATAGGAGAAGCTCGGCCAAACACTGAGCTATATAGTGTACGACTATGCGCCAAAAATTATTTTGTGACGGTGTTTGTGTTTTTTTTTTTTATTGTAAGCTTGGAAACCGGACTGCCAAACCTAAAATCCGCGTGATGGGATTTTATTTAATGATAGCAACACAAAAAAAATAACGCAAACACTTTTCTGTATGTTTAAATAAATACATATATAAATATTATATACGTAGTGAAAATATACTTACGTGTGTATGTAAATTGTATAATGTGGGTATATAATAAAATTGAACACCTAAAACTTATTGCTAAATTTCAAGTTGTTTGAGAAAAATTCCCTAATGGGTTGCATCTATGCATCTTAATATTACAATATCTTTCGGAAGATTCGATGTCAATTTTCGTTGTTCGCATGCAAGCATGTATGTATATTAGACGGCTGCATGCGCACATTCATTTCTTCTGTTTAGTCGACAGACGCGAATGTGAATGCGCTGCTCATTCGATTCATACACTCATGCGATCATAAAAATGTGTATTCACAGAAAAAAAAGAGACCAATATAAGTACTATCTGCTAATGATTTAAGAGATGTACACATTTTTCTCTGCGCCGCGCTGATTTATATTCATCGATCATTCTTGCATTCACGGCCAGTCAGAAAGTTGCGCGAATGTTGCGAATGTGGCGAACGTTGTGCAGGCAGACACCACCAGAGGTATGTAAGGCGCAGCTAGAGATGCCTGCTAATACAAGCGAGTATGTGTGTATGTAACAACGCTTATCATGCATTGTTTTAGCTTTTGCTTAAAAGGTACTTTGTTATTAAAGCTGATGGATAACTGATTATAAAATTATTTTAACTGATATTATTTATACAATAATGTTATTATTATTTAAGACCTAAATAATATTGATGTTAATAAAATAAAAGTGGACATTTTACTTCATTAAATTATCCAAATAATCCTCATAGCAAATTTGAATATTTAACAATTTTCGGAGTTCATTTTTGATATTATTTCTTTTCCACAATTCAATGTAGGTATATGCAATAGTAGTTAAATGCTTTATTTTGAGATATAGTAAGTAAAAAGCTCGCAAAATTAAAGCATTTTAATAGGGTTTTTTTGGAATAAATTCGAGAAGTCTTATGTTAGTTAAGATGTAATGTTGAGCTAATTGCACTGCACAAGTAAATGTAACAAAGATACTGCTGCTGTTCGACTGAAGAGTTAATGCAAGGAAAGGCATATCTGTATTAACACAAAGGTTAATGCTAAAATTTTGCACTCAAGCTTATGCTGCTCAATATGTGTAGTATGTGCGTGACGTTCGCTGATTGGCCAGCATTGCAATAAACAACTTGGTTTTCCCGCCTAAACTTACGGCTGATAAAAGCAACAATTGATCTTTACGTTTACTTCGCGATGATCCAGCATTATATCAACAGACAACACCTGCAAAGCAACAGCTCAGCTTTCCCGCCAAAATCTCCAGCTTGGAAGAACAACGAAGAAAATTACCCAATCTGCTAATTCTACCCTATCATCGTTTAATACAGTCCTTAATTGTCAAGCAATCATTGCAAGGTTATATCAATCGTACTCCGTCAAAAGACCATTTTATGTTCTAGAGAATGAACTTGGCGTGTTAAGGCAAGGTGGGTTGTCAATTTCCGAGAACTATGGCAAAGTCGACAAGCAATTAACTCTCATAATTAACAAACAAATAATGACACATAATGCTAATAGGGAAATCATTCCAGCACTTAGGGATCGAGCTAGAGCAAACGCTTTGTGGGTTATCATATCGGGGCTTCGTCGTCCAATGGGCGACGTTTTGTTTTCGGCAAGGCCAAAAGATCTTCCCAACGCCGATGGAAATCGTCAATAATACCTCTTATTACCATATACGCTCCTCCTCAGAATCAGCATAGTCGCCATTATCAGCAAAACAAAAATAATGTTCAACCACATCAATTAATACGCCGCAGCAGCCTTTTACGAGTCATCCTACGTATTTAAGCGGTCACGCGAGCCATCCTCTTCAAAGCAGACACCTCCACATAAATTGCAAAAAGGGAACTTTATGCCTGAAAAAGAAATGTTCGATGAAGTAGATTGTGAAGGGTATAATGAAGGTTACTTTCAAGGTGACACTTTTAGAAATTGAGCTGAATGATGATACCAATAATTATAATCACGTTGATATCGATACTAAAGATGTCAAGGAAATTATTTTTTAAACTGAAGTCGCTCCTGTCGTTTATAACTAAAACTTCCACAAGGGGTCGGGAGCTACGCCTTTTAATCGATAACGGAACTTCTAAGAACTATGTTAAAAAGTTTTCGTTACTACATGGCATCAAAAGTATCGACAAACCTTTCAAGTTAAAGTCTATCAATGGGACCAATTCAATAAATAAACAAGTAAGAAAAGCTAAATTCGATTTTTATTCATATACCCTCGCGATGTATTTTTGCATGGACGGTGCCCATAATAAAAACCCCGTTTCTTTGTTTCAAATCGCTGCTAGTATTAAACTTTACTCAATTTGTTCCAATAAATACTGAAAAACGAATATTTTTGCATTTTTCAAAATTTCCGTTATATGGAAGTTGAGCTTGGTTATGGTCCGATTCCAAAAATTATTGACGGAGATGCTAGTGATATCAAGGACAATATGTTCACCAAATTTTGTGACGATACCTTACATCGTTAATGAGATTTCTACAGACGTTTTTATATAAGTGGTAAAGCCCATATTTCAAAATTTCATAAAAATCTAGTTTCTTAATGAACTATCTCTCTAAATATCAAATTTTAATTAATATGTTCCAATAGATAAAGAAAAAACGATATTTTTGCATTTTTCAAAATTTCCGTTATATTGGAGGTGGGTGAGGTTATGGTCCGATTCCAAAACTTTTTAACGATGATAACAGCGATATTGAGGAAAATTTTTTCTCCAAATTTTGTGACGATACCTTACACCGTTATTGGCATACAGATATTTTTTCCTAAGTGGGCGTGGCAACACCCATTTGTAAAAATTTTATAAAAACCTAATTTCTTAGTACAAAATCGCTTCAAATACAGAATTTCACAGAATTTGTTTTAATAGATACCGAAAAAATTAAGCTTTTGCATTTAACAAAACTTCCGTTATATGGGAGGAGGGCGTGGTCATGATCCGATTTCAAAAATTTTCTACGATAATAATAGAGATATCAAGGAAAATATGTTCACTAAATTTTGGGACGATAACTAATACTGTTATTGAGATACAGAACATTTTCCATAAGTGGGCATAGCAAATACCAAATTTCACTCAATTTGCTGTAATAGAATGTAATAGAATGTAACCGAAAAAACGGAGTGACCGATCTTGACCATTTTCAATACCAACCTACCCTGTCCAAAGAGCAATCTATGTACGAAATTTGATTGAGATATCTCACTTTTTACTCAAGTTATTGCAACCACGAACAGACAGTCAGGGCTAAATCGATTCCTCTTTTCATTCTGATCATTTTAGTATATATATGTCTATATCTATATCGATTATTTTTTGCTGTTACAAACAACCGCTAAGCGAACAAAGTTGTGTACAAGTACGCTCGGGTATACAAATGCCTAATGAAGGTTTACGGTCATACCTCAATGTTTTACATACTTACTCCCTAACTTTTTCCTGTCGGTGGCTCACCCCCATATACGCGAACTGCGTGGACAGGGGGTATGTCCCGAAGGCCTGGAGACAGGTGAGGGTCACATTCATCCCAAAGGCGGGGAAAAGCTCCCACGTGTCGCCAAGGGACTTCAGACCAATCAGCCTCTCGTCCTTCCTTCTGAAGACCTTAGAGAGGCTGATCGACCTATATATTAGAAATAAAATTCCACGCGAGAGACTTAGTCTCTCTCAGCATGCCTACACGAAGGGCAGATCCGTAGAATCTGCTCTGCATACCGTGGTTAAAAACATCGAAGAGTCTTTCGAACACAAAGAATACGCAGTGGGTGTCTTCATCGACATAGAGGGGGCATTCAACAATGTTCTTCCAAATGCGGTTATATTGGCCCTTGGCCGGCTTGGAGTTGAAACCAACTTGACCAGGTTCATCTCAAATATCCTATGCGACAGAACTGTCGTGGCGGAGTGGGGAAGCGCATCGGCTCAGCAAAAGGTGAGCAGGGGCACCCCACAAGGGGGGGTTCTCTCGCCCTTCCTCTGGAACATTGTCTTAAACGAGGTTCTAGAGAAACTAGAGGGGAGGGGTTGCCGGGTGGTCGCCTATGCGGATGATGTGGCACTCATAGTCAGGGGGAAGTTCCTGAACTCGCTTTACGATCTCATGCAAGGTCATCTAATTTGGTTATAAATTGGTCTGCTGGCTGTGGGCTAGCTATAAACCCTAACAAGACAGAGCTGGTCTTGTTCACCAGGAAATATAGAGTGCCAGAGGCCCAGTTACCCTCGATCGCAGGCACTCCTCTTGTGCTTTCTGACAGAGTCAGGTACTTGGGGGTTATTCTGGACAGAAAGCTTAACTGGGGGCCGAACATCGAGGACAGGGTGAAGAAAGCGTCGGTCGCCCTATACTGCTGCAGGAATGCCATCGGGAAGAGATGGGGCCTCTCTCCCAAAGTTGTCCTCTGGCTGTACGAAACGACAATTAAACCCATTATGCTCTATGGTGTCTTTATCTGGTGGAGCTCCCTGGATAAATCTACTCTAGCAAAGAATCTGGAACGAGTGCAGAGAAGCGCCTTGATTGGTATCAGCGGAGCACTTCGCACCACTCCCACGCTTGCTCTAAATGTGATGCTTGGCATCATTCCTGTAGACTTGGCAGGCAGAGTTGCCGCCGCCCGCTCTGCCATCAGACTGCGAAGCGCCGGGTTCTCCCTCACCCCGGAGTACGGGCACTCAGGGATCCTTAAACACTTCGAATTCATCCCAGGGGACGTCGATCAATGTGTACCGAAGCTCGCTCCAAGAGGATCCTTCACGACCCACATCCCATCAAGAGAGGAGTGGGAGGGAGACGACCTCTGGTGCAAAGGCGCAGTGAACATGTTCTCGGATGGATCGAAGCTGGAGGGAAGAGTAGGAGGAGGTGTATTCTGCGAGGAACTGTCGCTCCATAGTAAGTTCAGACTACCGCATTTCTGCAGCGTTTTTCAAGCTGAAATAGCTGCCATCAAGGAAGCAGCAGACCACTTGCGTCGCGGCACTACTAACACACAGAAGGTGGTAAGCATCTACTCGGACAGTCAAGCTGCAATCAGGGCCCTGGGATCGCTGACTCTCCGGTCGAAACTGGTCGGAGAGTGCCTGGCCTCCTTATCGGCCGCCTCGGAAACCTTCCGCATTCGACTGATTTGGGTACCAGGTCACAGCGACATTGCGGGAAACTGTCGCGCGGACGAGCTGGCTCGTCAGGGCACTTCAGAAGAAATCACTCCAGGAAGGAAGGGCATTGGAGTTCCCATGTCCACATGCGGTCTGCTTCTGGAAAAATGGGCCTTCAGTCGGCTCAGCAAACGCTGGGCGGAAACCCCGACGTGCAAAGTTGCAAGGTCCTTTTGGCCGGTTGTGGACCGCAGACGGTCTGGGGAATTATTAAGCTCTTCAAGACCATTACTCTCGGCCCTGATCGGTGTTCTGACAGGGCACTGCCCGATGGGGACCCACGCTGTCAGGCTGGGCATCATTTCTGATCCAAGTTGTGGGTGCTGTATGGAGGATGATGAGGTGGAGTCATCTCAACATTACCTTCTTAGCTGCCCCGCTTTCGCTAGGCTTAGATGCAGACTCCTTGGCTCATACTTTTTCGATACTCCCGAGGGGCTCTCCGATGTATCCATCGAAAGTCTACGCTCCTTCGTAAAGAACACGCGACGTTTCTCTTAACGCTTACCAGCGGGTCCTTCAGTTCAGGGGAGAACTGCATAGTGGTATCACAATGGACTATAAATTAAAGTCTAAGTGAGCCCCTTTTCGGGCTGCCACCTAACCTAACCTAACCTAACCTACTCCCTAACTTAAGCTCGTTTGATGGTATCATTGGTTACGACTTTCTTAGAAAAATTAAGGCAAATATCGATACTGAAAATGGATACTTGTTTTCTCGTAATGGTAAAGAGAAACTAAAGCATCGCTCATGTAACCAAATCAATTTGATTACAATCGACGATGACTCCGTTCCTTTCACATCAAATCTCAATTCGGCGATATTATTAACAGAAACGTAAATGCATTTGCTGACCCAAACAGAGCACTACCATTTAACACAAATGTTAAGGTTAAGGATTCGTACTCAAACAAATGACCCAATTTATAGTAAAAGCTATCCATATCCGGATTCAGTTGCCCCGTTCATTAATACTAAAATAAAAACAAAAAGGGTTTAGATGAAAGTGGTAATCTGAAGCTACGACTGGTGATCGATTATGGGAAAATAAACGAAAAAACAATTAACGATCGATATCCAATACCGGACACAAACATAATTTGAGCCAATTTGGGTAATTCAAAATATTTTTAGACTTAAAATCCGGTTTCCATCAGATTGTTATGTGCGAGGAAGATAGAAAAAAAGCTGCTTTTAGCACTAACATTGGAAAGTATGAATTTTGTAGGATACCCTTCGGTTTAAAAAACGCGCCAAGTATTTTTCAGAGAGCGATCGACGACGTCCTGCGCGAAGACATCGGAAAATGTTGTCACGTGTACATCGATGACATAATTATTTATTCCTTCGACGAAAACTCGCATTTGGCTAGCATCGATAAAATCTTAGGCAAGTTAGAAAAAGCAGCAATGAGAGTGTCGACACTGCGCGCACTGCGATCATTCATCGGTCTATCAGGCTACTATCGTCGCATTGTAAAAAATTATGCCGATATAGTAAAGCCATTACCCAAATATCTTCGTGGCGAGAATGGACATGTAGAAGCAAAAAAATCTAAAAATGTTGAAATTACACTTAATTGTGAGGCGCTAAGTGCTTTCGAAAACGTAAAGCACGTCTGGGCTTCCGAAGACGTTCTTCTTCAATATCCAAATTACAACCGACCTTTCGAACTGAAGACAGATGCCTCGTCAACTCTTTCCGCTATAGAACAAAATTACGCCACAAATGAACCCGAACTGCTTGGTATTGTATGGGCTATGAAAACGTTGCGACATTACCTTTACGGAATAAAAAATATAAACATTTTTACTGACCACCAACCTCTCATTTTTTCAATATCAGAAAAAAATCCACATAGTAAAATGAAAAGATGGCGCGTATTTATAGAGGAATTTTCGCCAAACTTTCACAATAAACCTGGAAAAGAGAACAAGGTAGCTGACGCGCTCTCTAAGCAGTACGTTAATAATTTGGAAGAATCTGAAACAAAGAAAACCGCTCACAGGGAAAAGTCACCTAGTAACACTATAAAAACTATACCGCAACCCGCTAATCAATTCAAATATTACTCATTTTATCTAAATCGAATACTTTCAGTACAAATACTAAAATTTAGTTTCAGTTATTCATTGGACACAACATTTTTTTTGACACTATTGAAAAATTGATAAACTGCTTTAAATCTTCCTTAAGTTATAACGTCACAAATGGAATTCTTTGTGACCTTTCTACTTTAGGGGAAATACAGAATCCCATATTATCTAAATTTCCAGGAGTAAAATTTGTTCCACCGAATTACTCGTTATTGATTTGACAAACAAGGATGACCAACTGGGAACAGTTGCTACTAAGCATAATCGAGCACACAGCTGCTTATCTGAAAACTTTCACCAAATCTCCAAAGAATTTAAATTATCATTATCTACCAAAACACAAAAAAGATAAATTTTTTAATATTCAATTTAGTGAATTTGACCTTTTACCACAAATGGATAAAAAAAATTGAATTTAATTGATTATTTACATTTAGGCGATTTACTGTTCGGTTTATTTTAGAAAATTACTTATTATAAAATTTCTTTTCTTTCAAGATTAGAAATATTCTGAACGGATTGACTTTATGCATATAAGTCATTACGCTTGCCGAGTCATGATCTCTTAGAAACTCAAATATGAAGCGATATATTTCACTACTACAAATTATTTTCTGCCATTGTACTTAGTACTAATTAATCCTTTATAAATTCTCTGTTATACATTTTACTTATGCAACTTCAATGACAAGCACATATCAAAATTTACTGACAAAATTTACTGACCAATTTCTTTTATTATATTATATTCTCTGTTATACATTTCACTTATGCAACTTCAATAACAAGCACATATCAAAATTTACTGACTAATTTCTTTTATTTAATTAGGCCTTGTATCGTTTGTCATTGGATAAAGAAAATTAAGATTTCACTTTAAGGATTAGTTTAAGAAAAATAGTTGACAGATCGGAGTTTCGTGGTTTGACGCCGGGATATGTGGTTCATGTAGTTCGCCGGTGTTGACTCCTACAAATGGCCAATTTATTTAATCACTTTCTCAATTGAGGGGCACCTTCGGCACTTTTATAGGCACCTTTGATGCCTTCCTTCTTTAAAACTTTAGCTGGATGGCGTTGATTGGGACGAATCCGGGGTATGATACTCAAATCGATGGTTTCTGTGACGCCTCAGAAAAAGCTTATTGCGCTGCGAGCTACATCAGCGTACGTACTTGCAACCAAATAGAATCTTCTCTATTGGTTGCAAAAGCCAAGGTTGCACCCATTAAGACAGTAAGCTTGCCACGCCTAGAGCCTTGTGGCGCAGTGTTACTAGCAAAGCTTGTCAAAATTGTTCGAAAACAGCTCGACTTAGAAGCATGCACCACTTTCTTATGGTCAGACTCAGAAATTGTGCTAGCTTGGCTGGAAAAGCCACCGTGCACCTGGAAGACCTATGTATCCAACAGTACCTCTCAGATCGGAGAATACCTTCCAAACGGTACATTGCGCCATGTTGCTAGCGCTGACAATCCAGCGGACCTCGGCACCCGCGAATGCAAGCCCCAAGATCTGGCAATATCCTTCCTCTGGTGGCATGGGCCAAAATGGCTTTCTTGCCACACGGACTCTTGGCCAAAATTAAAGGCCGCCAGCACTTCTCCTTCAGAAAAGCGTAAGGTAGAAGTATTTCACTCGCTCGAGGAAGAAGTTAATTTTCTCAACAGCTTTTCCTCTTTTTCGCGAGTGCTCCGCATGACTGCCTACATGTTCCGCTTCGTGAACAACAAAGCAAAGATATTGTCCACAATCAGCAGTCCTTGTCTCACGCAAAATGAATTTCAATTGGCAAAAACGCGTCTTATCGATGCAGCCCAGTCACGCTATTTTCCGAAAGAAAAGGACGCTTTGCAATATAAAAACCCAATCAGCAAAAAAAGCCCCCTTCTAGTTCTCAATCCGATAATGGACAAAAACGGGCTACTACGGGTTAATGGGCGATTAGCGCATTCAACGTTGAGATACAATGAGAGACATTCTCTCCACGAAATCGAGGTTCTGCCAGCTGTATTTTCCAATGCAAAGTGTGCACGCTTTATAAGCAACGAACACGCACACAAATAATGGCCGCTCTGCCCTCTGAGCGTTGTAATTTCTCATTACCATTTTCTACCACTGGCGTACATTTTGCAGGGCCATTCCAAATTAAAGCATTGGTATTAAGATCAACTACGCTTCTCAATGGGTATGTAGTAGTATTCGTCTGTTTTGCCACAAAAGCAATTCACCTTGAGTTGTGCTCTGACCTCACCTCCAAAGCTTTTCGAGCAGCGTTTGCCCGCTTCGTCCAGGCGAAGCTTCCCCTAAAAAATGTTGAATGACAATGGGAAAACGTTCATTGGCGCTCAACGCGCAACTGGACGCGACTTTGTTAAATTCCTTAACGAATGCTTCACAGACATTGTTCAAAAATATGCTCCACAAGGCATTAATTGCCAATTTATACCGCCCGGAGCCCCATACATAGGCTTGTGGAAATTTGAAATTAAAAGCTGTAAAATTCACCTAAAGAAAATCGCTGCATCCCACAAGTTTACATTCGAAGAATTCACGACGATATTGGGGCAAATTGAAGCGGTCCTCAACTCGAGGCATTATGACAGGCACCCGCTGATTTTACCGCGCTTATATACCGCGTATATATGTACAATAATTACAAATTGATTGTATAGGTGTAAGTATTGATTGTATAAGTTGTTGAAGACATGGAGTTAATTCGATTTTCGGAATAACAGCTGACTCATTCCAGTTAATTTTCAAGGCTAGTGGCAACGCCCGCCAGAGGGTGACTTGCACCTTCCACCGTTTCGACGTTTTTCAAAAAGACTTACTTGAGTTTCAACCGCGAACACCTCAACATCAACAGCCAGCTCTGGCTGCCCACCATCAATTTTTATCCGTTTTATATACCTATTGTAATATGTATAGTTCCAATCTTATTCATTTGAATTATTTAAATTTGTACGATACAATTTAATATCTAAATAAAACCCTTGAATTCTACAACTTTCAAAACGAAAGCGAAAACTCTTTTTCCTTCAGTGCACCCCGCACTTGCAGTCATCAGTTTATCCATAATCTGAACATGGTCCTTCGTCGCCAAAAAACGAAGTGGCACCTCTAACACCAATTAAACATATCCCAAACGGCCATTACAAAAAGAGAAAAATATTTTCAAAAGGCAGTAGCAGAGCGGCAGTGAAAAGAGTAGCATCGGTGCGGTAACTAATCGAGTGAGAAATTATAAAAAGATAAAATTCAAAGTAATAACGACCACGCGAAATACATAAAACTAATAAAAACACCGCGGTACAAAAAATCGAAGTAAAAATACAAGTGCAAATATTTTACAAACAAAAAAAATTATAAAAAAGAAGTACGAAAGAAGGGCACATATGTATGCATGCGTACATACCAACCAACAACCGTTTTGCGACAAGTGCGAAGAACAGTAAGAACAGTGGTGTGGAAGTGCGCAAATACGTAAAAAAGTGAAAAAAGCAATAAGGTAGCGTACATAAAGTTTCAAAAAAATAAAAAATAAAAATATATACATAGTTACAAAATAAATTTGTGAAAAAAAAAAATAAATTAAAATCGCTGCGCAAAAGTGTAAAAATTAAACGCGCAACTAGAAAAGTCGCGCACCGAATTGAAGAAAAACAAAATTAAATAAAAATATATTATATGCATATGTATGTATATACATACATATATACATACACATTTGCAAGAAAATCAGTTCCATATTCCGGAAAAAAAAATTATAATACAATTTTAAATCGCTGCGCCAAAGTGTAAACGCGCACCGAAGTGAAAACAAAAAATTTAAATATACATATGTATACATACATATGTATGTACATATGTACATATTCGCAAGTCGATTTGGGAACAATTAAAAATATACGCCACTAACTAAGTGTACCGTGTGTCGATTCGAAAACGTGAAATATAGCCAGCGGTTGTTAAATAAAAAAGGAAAAAAAAAAAAAAAAATTGGTTAAATAAAGAATAAGGAAAAAACCAATTTATTACAACAAAAAAAAATTTTTTTTTTACTCTAATTTGCGTATATATGTATGTATATACGGTTGGTGTGTGTTTTAAAAAAAAAAAAAAAAACCCAACACCTTAGTTTCACCAAGAGATTTCCCGCTACATACTTACATCGGTTGGAGCTTTGGATAGTAAGGAGTCAAGTCAGCAACAAGCCATCACAACAACTACAACAACTCTTAATCGGCTAAGTAAACCCCATGTCGGAGTAAGTAAAACCTATACAAGTTACTTACCACATACCCTTTCAAGCACAAATAATTATACATATATGTATGTATACAGTACCCTCCGTTAAATTTCCCGTCACCCAGTATTATAAAATTGCATATACATATTTATATGAGAAAACCGTATATCGGTTAAATATACATATATTGCATATACATATATACACATGTGTATATGCACATAACTCACGCACATACGGTTGCGACTAATAAATTTAGGCTCAACTGGACAAAATTAGATTCCAATAAAGATCTAACTTTTTGATCCTAAAGGCCATGCCACATAAGACTTCAGCTTCGCTTTACGTCAGAGTTTAGCTTTGACAGCAAAGATGAATACATGCAATTATACGGAATTGCCCACATAGGCAACACCGTCGCCAAAGCGAAGCGAAATCTTGGGCAACTCTCATCTTTTCGCTGACTTTGACAGTTCGCTCATTACCAATTTCGTTTATTTCTGACATTTGTCTCTTAACGGTCGACGTAAATTTTAAAATTTTCCTACAAAATCAAGGTAAATATAAAATTTAACTGAAATAAATGCTGAGTACACTGTTTTTTTTACTTTTAGCAAAAGAAATGGAGGAAAAGCTAATCGAAGCGGTGAAAGTGCAGCCAAGCATCTTCGACAAAAGCTCCCACCTATTCCGGAATAAATACCTAAAGGATCGGGCATGGCAGGCAGTTGCTGCTTTTGTAGGAGTTTCTGGTACGTGTATTTTATTGTACATATATAAATATATTTATGTATATATGTGATGATTTACTAAAGGCTTTTTCTTTTATAATAGAGGAGCATTGCAGAGCACGGTGGAAATCACTTCGTGACCGGTTCGTGCGGGAGGTGGCAGCAAATCGTCCACGTTCAGGAGAAGCTGCAGGAGAGAAGCCGGAGTGGTGCTACATGGAAGCAATGCGCTTCCTAGCAAAACACGTTGCGCCAAGAAAGTAAGCTAAATACACACTTCCCTACATATTACTTGTATGCATATACACACTCGTACGTGCACACATTTTTGTAATAATAGAATAATAGTGGTATTTTAGAGTAGTTGTCTTTCTTTAAACTAAAACCTGTATACTAATATGTTGTATTATATCTCAAAACTATTCCTACATAAGTATATCCTAAAACTAAAAACATCTACTTATCTAATATGGTGTACGTAAAACTGTCCTCTTCATACAAATAATATAAATAAACAGCAAAACGCATTTAGATATTCTCACTCATGTGCATCCAAATGACCAAGGTAATATTGGCCGTTAAGTGCGTCTTAAGGAAAACCCTTGAGTAGCATGTTTTGTTTTCCTTCCTTAAGAGTTTAACGAAATTATGTATACTGGATGCTTACAAATAGATAAACAATGGTACCTAGGCACACCAAAGTATGTACATATATACATACATACATATGTACATTCATAAAAAATTCAAAAATATTCAGAAACATGTATGTATGTACATATGTAGGTACATACGTCTAGGCAAATATGTATGTATAGATATGCGTGTTGCTGTTTAAAAGAATTAACAAGTAGTTAATTACTATGTATGCTACTATATTCATTTTTACTTCTTTTCTTTACAGAACATTTACCAATTTGATGTTCGACGATGAACTGCCGTCGTGTAGTAATTCTCCACAAGCGCCGGAGATAGAAGGTGGCGAAATGATGGAGGATTTGGTGGAGGTGGTTGAAGAGTCACCAAGTGCAAGCACTCCTGCAGGAAGGAAACGAAAGCGTTTCGACGACTCGCACGAGCGGTTCGATAGGCTATGTGGGACGATAGAGTCCGTCATTTCGAAGAAGGTCTCCTACACCGAGTCCGAAAATAGCGCCTTCCTGCAGATGCTGGACGACTGCTTGCAAAATAAGCCAGAAGACGTACGCGATAGGCTCAAAATAGAGCTACTTAATCACGCGTACAACAGCAACTAAAATTGTATTGTAGTTTTTAATATATGTATATATATTTATCTTTTTTGTTTTTGTTTTCATACATATATACTTACATATGTATATGAACATCTATGTATATTTAGTGAAATATTTATGTACCTAAATGCGTACCTGATAAAAAAAATAAATGGACTGAATTATTTATAAATTGTAATTCTTATTCTTCAGAAATATAGGTAGTGATTTGTTACACTGGTTTTGATCAACATTAATATCTAATTTGTATTTACATATGGTTTTCGTTTTTCTTGCAGGCAATGCGGCTTACAAATGGTATGAATTTATGTACATACGTAGTGTTATCGACAAAAATTTATACAACTGGATCACCCTAAATGATCTATCTATACTACATACATACATACGTATACTCGTATGCTTGTACATGCACATAACTTATATTCACATATTAACCACTGTTTTTTGTTTGCTTGATCATTGCTTTGTAAATTACATATTTATTTATACCTACTTATGTATGTACATAAATACCATTTCTTATTATACATATGTTTACGATATACCTATTGTTATAGTTGAAATGACCTAAATGTAATGTCACGCCAGATTTCTACTATTTTTAGTATAAATATGGGTTGTATGAGCTTCTTATGTTACAGTTGTAAAAGAGAAGGTTGAAATACAACTAATTTTTAAGCGTGATTCCACATGCTACGGAAACTTGTGTTTTTTTTTACTTTAACTATAGACAACTGTGGCGCGAAATCTTGAGCGCAACATGTAGGTAGGTATACGTATTAATAAACAAATGTACATATCTGCGTTCGTATGGAAGTGTAGCTTAACAATTAAGTAATCTCAAAAAGATGACCTTACATTTACATACATAAGTATGTTTATTCATGTGCAGTTACATACATATACATGCACTTCCATTATATGTAGGTTCACTACTTGCATATTTGCATGATTTTAGATCTATATTATACAAATAAATTCGATTTTTAAAAAATGTTTAATGAAACTTGAACTGAATTTGATTAATTGTATACATATCTCTGTATCAGCACTCATGTGTTACGTATGTATGTATGTACAAATGTACATTCTAGTACATATATAAAATAATTTAGAGGACATCGTTAAAATACAGGAGTTTAAGTCAAAAGAAGAGTCTGTAAGGGACAAAAAAACTGAAATGATAATGAGAATACATAAATAGTACTTCATAGCACTTACTTAAATTGGGTTGGACACGATGTAGTCTTTCAATTTGTCCCTTAGAGCAAATGCACCTCTCGTTGCATTGTTGCAAGTCATGCGTCCATGGTTTCGTAACGGTGTTGAAACATCATTTCTCCACAGACCATTTACGATTTCTTCGCCATCATATCTGTCCACATAATCTGCGGGACAGTAACTACCATCGTTGAACTTTACAAAGTTGTGGAGAACCACTGTCGCTTTCACAACTTTTTCTGCTGTTTGTGGATGCATAAACAATGGTGAAAGAAGAACTCTCCACCGAGCGCACAAAATTCCAAAAGCGTTTTCTATAACTCTTCTCGCGCGGGATAAACGCTTGTTGAATATATCTCGATCAAATGGCAAACGTAATCCTAAATGCGAAAAAATTTAAAATTGTATATTAAATATGTTTATATTTATGTATGTATGTATGTATGTATATACATACATAAGTATATTGAAATTAGTATTTACAAACCTGGATATGGTCGCATGATACAATTTTTTAGCGGAAACGCAGCGTCACCAACCATAAAATGGGGGAATTTTATGTCCGTCCCAGGCAGATAGTCGTCCTCCGGTAGATCCAGTGTGCCATTCAATAATCGCTGCCCAAAGCCGGAATTCCAAAGTACTCCGCCATCACTTTGAGAACCATATGCCCCGATATCGACGGTCGTAAAAGTATAATTGGCGTCACAAGTCGCCAGGAGCACAATGCAGTAATTGCCCTTATAATTATAATATAATGAGCCGGAATTGGGGGGGCATGATATCGTTATATGCTTTCCGTCTACTGCACCAACGCAATTCGGAAAATTCCACATATTATTTAAATCAATCGCAATACGCTTCCACTCGTATTTATTTGGAACTGATAGATAGATGCCCCCCAATTCCTCCCAAATTGCTTCACACACCTCGCTTATGATAGCTGCTACAGTGGAGCGGCCCATTTTAAATGCCGTGGCAAGTGTTTGCTTGCTGTCTCCGTGAGCCAGATACCTATAAATGGAATGAATAGTGTATAGATGTTTTATTAAATGCATTTTAAGTCACTTACGTTAATGTTAAAAAAAGTCGGCACTGTGATGATATCGACGGTCTGTTGGATATTTTTGTGAGACGTTGCTGCAATAGTTGATGCAACAGGTTAAAAACCTCACAATTCATTCGAACACTCTTCTTAAATTGCTCCGGATCTCTCTGAAACATTTTGTCGAAAGCAGCCGCGAACAGGCCCGCCTTGTCACGATCTTGGTACAATTCCCTTACCCACATTTTCCGCCTTGATATGTTTTCTAAACATAATAAGGCTTCGTGTAGTAAAAGAACTATTAACAAAACTTCCATAATGTCCATAATTATGCCGAATGTATGTTAATAAGTTTATAAAGTTCCGCGCGATTTTCACAACTCACAATAAACAAACGAAAAGTATGTATTGTCAAAGTTTTATTGTGGCATACCTTTTGCGTTTATCGCTTTTCTGACAAAGTTACAAACGTCACGTAAAGCGAAGCAAGTCTTATGTGGCATGGCCTTAACGCCAATTTTTCAAGCTTAGCAACCAAGTAACGGTTCGCAAAACATACGTGTTTATATATATACATATATGTATATGCAAACTTCAAACTCAAGCATAAACATACACATTTGTATGTACATATGTAACACATACTGCGGAGTGCAAACCCACCCTTAATATCCGTGCATATTTTTCAACTCATAATTTGAAGCTACCAATTGAGACAATCACGCACACGTACACATACAGGCGCGAATATATTTCAACAATCAGACAACACACAATTTCTACGCTCAGAAGAGATTGCACTCAGAAGCGCTGAGGCAAAACAAACAAAAAAGGGCGGAGCTTGTAAGCACAAAGCGCAGTGACAAGTACAATACAAACGCACACAAAGTAACATTCAATTGCACTCAGACGCGCTGAGGCAAAGACAATCGAACTCAAGCAGTTCTCAATTCGCAAAAGTGGGCATCGACACTCACTATTGAACTCAAAATTAAATTAAATTTTATTTACTCGAAAAAGGGCGGAGTTCCCACGCACAGTGTCACAACACGGACGCAAAAGCAAACTAATATTTTAATTGCAATTGCACTCAGACGTGCTGAGGCAAACACACTCGAACTCAAGCAGTTCCTAATTCGCACAGTGGGTACCAGCGCTCACGATACAACTTGAAAAAAAATTGTACAAAAAATTATTTTTTTTTTTTTTTTTTTTTCATTTTTTGTTTCAAGCCTTATCACCCCCTTCGTATGCAATACCCTTTATTTTTATTGTTTTTTTCTTTTCTTGATACTCAAGCGAATGTGAAAATTTTAGGTTTGCCTTAATATTTCAGAGTTACTTATAATTATTTTACAATTTCCGGTAACAACCACACCCAGCCCCCTCATTAGAAGCCAGAATGTCGAAGAACGATGAAAAATCGACTACTGAACTTGAAATCGATCCAATACTTCAAGATTTCATTTTCGAAAGTAATCGGGTAGAATCATTCTACTTCAAATGGTCAGCAACTCTTATTAGTGACCACACGCCAACTCTTCTCAAAGTTAAGCTAGATCAGCTAGACAAACTCTGGGACTCGCTAGTAAGCTCATATAAAGCAACCTACCGATCTGCCAATTATTTACAATCTAGCGGCTCAATCGAGCAAAAATATAATAAGTGCTCCGAAAGTTATGAGAGCTGTAAATCTCTGATTTTGGATGCGTTAGACATTCTCGGGGCAAACTCTCAACCCCACACAAATACGACACCTGCCTCAACATCCAACCCTACTTCTAACCCTCAAGAAGTATTCCTCAAAGTACCACCATGCGACATCGAAGTTTTTCATGGTGGATACGAAGAGTGGCCGGGATTTCGAGATATGTTTACGGCAGTATACAAAAATCACCCCAAACTCACACCCGCTCAGAAATTGTACCATTTGCGCCTAAAAACGAAAGGTCAAGCAGGGCTAATGGTGAAACAATACCCTCTGAGCAATGAAAACTTTGAGCTCGCATGGGAGGCGCTCAAAGCAAGGTACGAAAACCGTAGAATTCTGGTGGACAATCAACTGAAATCGTTGTTTAATATCCCACCAGTGTTTACAGAAAATGGCGAACAAATACAAAAAATACAAAACACAATTAACAATTGTATAGCCACCCTCAAAACACAAGGAGTCCCCTCAAGTGATTGGGACCCCATTCTCGTTTACCTGTGTTTATCGAAATGGCCCAGCGAAACTCTCTCCCTATTGGAACAATCCCTCAGTTCTCGAAAAGAACTGCCAAGCTGGGAAGAGATGAGTAAGTTTCTCACAAACCGATATGAAGTAGTTGAACGACTCGGCGCATATCGGCCAAGCAAGCCAAAGTCGCAATACTCTCACTTCACCCCAAAAGCGACTAGTCATAATACCTCCTTTATGAACAAAAGTCGGACCCAAAGTTACCATACAGAGTTAACCAAACCTGTGGCTCGTAAGTTGTGCAACTCCAATCACGCAATGAAATCTTGCATAAAATTCAGGGACCCCTCAATACCTGAACGCCTCAAATTTGTTAGAGAGCACAACTATTGTGAAAATTGTCTCTCATATTCGCACTTGAAAAGTGAATGCCAGAGCAATTTCCTTTGTGTTTATTGTCAAAAACGACATCACTCATTACTTCATTATCAGCACAAACCTCAAACCTCTAAACCAAAATTCAAACCTCAAAGGACATTATCACAAGTAACAGCAACACGGCGAAATGATGATGAAATACCGTCCACTTCCAAGGGCGTAACTCGATCCCAATCCATGGAAAGCTCATCTCAGCAAAAGGAGCAGAAAGTATCGGTGCTCTTTTCGAGCAGCAATGGGACGACCTTACTACCTACGGCGATAGTCTACTTATACTTCGCTAGCGAGGTCCACAAAATTCGAGCGCTGATTGACCAAGGTTCGCAGAAAACCTTTATAGCGTCAAGAATCCAAAAACTCCTCCGACTTCCAACCACAGATTCCCAGTACCAAATCTCTGGAATGGGAGGACTGGTGGTTCAGAACTCGAAAAAAGTTTGCGAGATAACCCTCTGTTCAGCCGACTTGAAAGAAAAACTAAAAACAAAAGCAATTGTACTACCTCAACTTACCCACTTTCTCCCCACATCAAGAGTATCAAATGTAAATATTGCAGAGGTTTCCAATTTGCCGCTAGCTGACCCCAAATGTTTCACTCCGTCTCGAATTGATTTGGTAATCGGTAGCGATATAATACCTCAAATTCTCCAACAAGGTTTACAGCACTTCGCAAACGATAGCTCAAAATACAATTTTCGGATGGATCGTTAGCGGACCAATTAAGGAAACGATATCAGCCTTTACAACGCAAGTAGACGAAACTCAGCACCAATCTCTTAACGCCCTGCTGAAAAGGTTTTGGGAACAGGAGGAAATCGCTACAACCCGCACGCGATCGGAAGCATATAAATTTTGCGAGAAATTCTATCGGACAACAACAATACGCCAAGATGACGGAAGATACGTGGATTACCATTCAAATCCGATTTCCCGGAATCAATAGCTCTCGGCCACTCTCGAACTGCTTCACAACAACAATACCTCAGCATAGAGAGATCGCTTGAACCGGAACTACGATCCAAATACACTGAAGTCTTGGAGGAGTACTTGACTATGAACCATATGTCACCGGCTTTTTCAGGGGAAATAATAAAAGATGGCAAGTATCACTCATTATATTTGCCTCATCACGCTGTCATTAAACCCGACAGCAAAACAACAAAGGTGCGAGTCGTATTCAACGCCTCAAAAAGTTCCCACTCAGGGAACTCGTTAAAAGACGTGTTGCACACAGGGCCAACACTCCAGAGTGATTTAATGCTAGTAATTCTTAAATGGCGTGTACATAAGTATGTTTTCAATGGCGACATCGAGAAAATGTACCGCCAAATTCTCATTCATAAGGAAGATCAAGACTTCCAGCGAATCCTCTTTCGCAAATCTCCAAACTTGCCGATGCAAGATTTTAAATTAAAGACGGTCACGTTTGGTGTTAATTGCGCCCCTTATTTGGCAATCCGCACTCTCCAGCAGTTAGCAGAAGATTGCAAAGACAAATATCCCCTCGCCAGTAATATCCTACTACAACAAACGTATGTAGATGATATACTCTCAGGCGGTCATGAAATACAGTCCACTATCGATACGATGTCTCAGGTGATCGCAACTCTGAAATCAGCTGGTTTCCCCCTCAAGAAAATTACAGCTTATCACCCGAAAATATTGGAAGCTATACCCCCTCAGACCTCTTGGACACTGAATTTTTAAAATTCCACGACTCAAGCTCAACTAAAACGCTTGGCATACGATGGAATGCGTTGACGGACAGTTTCTCTTATTCATATGACCCATTAACTAACAGCACGAAAAGGCAAATTTTATCCACTGTAGCGAAACTTTTCGACCCGGCAGGATGGCTAACACCAATAATGATAGTAGCCAAGATCCTCCTGCAACAGCTTTGGATGGAAGGGACGGGCTGGGACGAAAAAGTAAAACCCGCTGCCTTTCATAAATGGACGGCCTTTCAAGAAAACCTGCCCGCAATTAGAGACGTTAAAGTTCCTCGATGGATACAGTTTTCCCCCGGAAAACACATCCAAATGCATGGATTTTCAGATGCATCGGAAAAGGCTTTCTGCGCCTGTGTTTACCTTCGAGTACAACATAGCGACACTCGTTTCACATCCCATTTACTCGTAGCAAAGAGCAAGGTGGCACCCCTCCAAACCGTGACTCTCCCACGGTTGGAACTCAGCGGAGCAGTAATACTCTCCAGATTAGTAAAACAGATTCAGTCTGAACTAAATTTGCCATCTCATGAGTTACGGCTATGGACAGACTCATCTATCGTGTTGGCATGGCTGGAAAAGCCACCGCATACCTGGAAGACATGTGTGGCGAATAGAATATCTCAAATAATAGAAAATGTTGATAATGCCAATTGGAGGCACGTATGTAGCCGTGACAATCCAGCCGACTTAGGTACGCGTGGATGCCGACCGCAGGATCTCCTCAAAAATTCTCTATGGTGGAATGGCCCCGAGTGGCTCACGAAACCGGCCCAACTCCCGGGCGCAACATACATCTCCTCTTGAGCAGAGGCACACGCAAACATTCCACACCGTAGAAGGCACCGACCTGCTTGCGAGATTTTCCTCACTCCCACGTGCCTTAAGGGTGATCGCATATATGTAACGCTTCATTCGCAGATCACGAAAGTTGTCGTCTCACAACGCCCCGGATTTGACACAAGAAGATATCAACGAAGCCAAGACGTGCCTCATAATACAAACCCAACGGATCCACCATGGTGAAACGATCGCGCAACTCGAGGCCTCTAAACAAATTAGTAAGAAAAATCCGTTGTTAACGTTGAACCCCACGCTCGATAACAAAGGCGTAATGCGCGTAAATGGTAGACTTCGATACGCAGCCCTCAGCTACAATGAACGGCACCCCGTAATTATTCCACCCAACTCTCACTTTTGTACCTTACTTTTGGAATTTCTCCACACCACCATGTTGCATGCGGGTAATCAATTGATGGTGCGAATGGTGCAACAGGAGTATTATATACCTCGCCTCAAACCTAAAGTTAAAAAATGCATCTTTCACTGCAAAACTTGTAAGATATACAAGCAGAAAATGAGATCCCAAATCATGGCCGCTCTCCCCCCTGAGCGAGCAACTTATACGCTACCCTTCCATACCACTGGAATCGACTTCGCTGGCCCGTTCCTTGTAAAAATGTCAACACTGCGACGAGCAGCATATTCGAAAGCGTATGTCTGCGTATTTGTCTGCTTCTGCACAAAGGCTATCGATTTAGAAGTTTGCTCTGCTCTGACTTCCGAAGCATTTCTAGCAGCCTTTGCGAGATTCGTTGGACGCCGTGGACTCCCGCACAAGATCATGTCGGACAATGGGAAAAATTTCGTCGGCGCTCAACGTACGCTACACCGTGAATTCTCCGCCTTTCTGAAGGAAACTTCAACCGATATCGCTACCAAATACGCAACACACGGCTTCTCATAGCAATTTATTCCGCCGTATGCCCCTCATATGGGAGGACTATGGGAAGCAGCCGTCAAAAGTTTTAAGTCCCATTTTGTTAAGGTAGCAGGTAACCACAAGTACAGTTTTGAAGAGCTGACTACTTTGCTTGTCCGAATAGAGGCGGTCCTCAAGTCCAGACCGCTCTCCCCAATGTCTCAAGACCCACAGGATCTTCTAGCACTAACTCCTGGACATTTTCTGCGTGGTGCTCCCCTACTTTCACCACCCGAGCCAAACGCTGATAATCTGTCTTTGACTAACAAATGGAAGAAGCTCAAAGTTCTCCACCACCAATTTAGCAATAGGTGGAAGGACGAATGCTTAAAGGAGTTACACAAGCGATATAAATGGAAGTGCCCCCAGAAGCCTGTGCAAGAAGGTGATTTAGTTGTCATCAAGGATGATCTACTTCCCCCCAACGAGTGGCGACTTGGACGCATAACCAAACTACATTTAGGAGCGGATGGCAAATCCCGTGTCGTTGACATCCGAACGCAAAACGGCACCATCACTAGAAGCATAGTAAAATTGTGTGTGTTACCCCCTACGTGATTCTCATTCGCTGTCTTTCTTCGCTCACCCCATTTTGCTTCTCAAAACCCCATTTCTCATTGAAAGATTCATATAAAGACCGCTCACGTCCTCTAATGACTATTATTCACTAAAGTCTTTCCTTATTTCATTCGTTCACAGGTCCTCATCAGGTCGCCTAGTGTCGCACAAGTGCCGATTGTGCGGACGACCCCATTCGCTGCGCCATTGTACCCAAGGAACGGTACGAGTGCGCCAAAATGCATAAGTACTGCATAAACTGCCTTGCAACTTCCCACACCACGGGTGCATGTGACTCACGAGCCAGTTGCCATCGTTGTACGCTGGGGCACCATACTTTGTTGCATCGAACCAAGCTGCGGTCCACCAGTGGCGCGAAGACAGCGAAGAAGCGAGCGGAGGCACTGCAGAGTCGTTCAGCACGGCTACAAAAACATCGATTGCAGCAGCTAGTCCACGCGGCACGTAAAGCTATTGAAACTCTGGAAAAAGCGATTCAGCTGGTACCTAAGCAGGCGGGGCGCCATGTTGAAGACATGGAGTTAATTCGATTTTCGGAATAACAGCTGGCTCATTCCAGTTAATTTTCAAGGCTAGTGGCAACGCCCGCCAGAGGGTGACTTGTACCTTCCACCGTTTCGACGTTTTTCAAAAAGACTTACTTGAGTTTCAACCGCGAACACCTCAACATCAACAGCCAGCTCTGCCTGCCCACCATCAATTTTTATCCGTTTTATATACCTATTATAATATGTGTAATTCAATCTTATTCATTTGAATTATTTAAATTTGTACGATACAATTTAATATCTAAATAAAACCCTTGAATTCTACAACTTTCAAAACGAAAGCGAAAACTCTTTTTCCTTCAGTGCACCCCACACTTGCAGTTATCAGTTTATCCCTAATCTGAACATAAGTATTGACAAATTTACATCGGTCGCGCGGTTTCCGAGTTGAGGTTATCAACTGAGCTCAGCGTAGTGGGCGGCAGGCTGCTGTGCTGGACGGCCGGCCTCTCGCCCCACTCGGGCAACTCCGAAAAGCCGGTACTATTTACTTCGCTTGTGCGATCTTAGTTAGAATATGCAGTATTTATATGGAGGCCATATCACCGTTGTCACATTAATAGACTATAAACCATCCAGAAGAAGTTTCTTTGTATTGCTATTAGATCGATACATTTCTCTGATCCGATTCCATCGTATAGTTCAAGATGTGCATTGATAAACTTAAAATCTTTCGAAAGTAGGAGCAGTATACTTTCAATCTGCTTTGTTTTTGATGTTGTACGTGGAGTAATCGACTCTCCAGTTCTCTTAGAGAGCATTTATTTCCATATTCCTCAAAGAAACTTGCGTAGGAATGATTTGTTCTTCTTAGAGTGTGTTAGGACTGTTTATGTGTCTTTTGTCCCTTTATTTAGAACTTTGAAAGAATTTATTCAAGTCTCAAATTCTCTCGCTTTTGATTTTTCGTTAACTAGGCAAAATTTCAAATTATTATTAAATGAATTATTTAGATAAATCTTATTGTGTATAACTATTTGTATTCCCCTAGTCTTATATAGTCTGTAAGAAATCGTGTATTTTTTAGACTTAATAAATAAATAAATATTGTTATGAAAATCGAATTGAGTTATATACATTCATATAGGTATCCTAAAATGTTTAAATTGTAGAGAATTTTCGCTGTAAGCTTTAAGATGAATTTATGTCATTAAATCTAAAGAACGATAAAATCATGTGGAAATTGAATTATTTTGGACGAACTGTTGGGATAAGGTCGAACCATTGGGATAAGTTCGTGGCGAGGTGAAAAAGGGGATTTTGAAGGGTTAATGCAAAAGAGATACTCTATTAACAGGTTGGGTGGGTAAAGACAGCGGGAGAAATACCATATTCTCACCCCCTCAGGTTCAGCGCTGTGGTAAGGTACCTTCTTTTGATTATGTTTTCTTCACTTTGTTCATTTTTAATTTGTTGCTGCTTCAGTGAAGTTTTTAGGCTGGTTTAATTTAGTTAAATTTGTTTCCATGTCTGCATATATATTTTTTTTGTAAGGTTTTCGTTGCATGTGCTGAGGCAAGCCTACGCCCATTTCCCCTGAACTAAGCTGTAGCAAAGGCAGGTATGCAGAACCTCGAAGTTGACATCGCTGAGTGAATATTGCTTGACAGTGGAGCCGGCTTTTCCTTGTGTTTGCATCGAAGATGATACAATTTCTGAGCACGGGAGAGCTTAAGGTGGTTGATGTATACCGCTGGGAACATGTCACGAAATGCGGGCCATTCTTCATAACCTCCATAAAATGTCTCCGTTTCACAAGGTGGGACTTCAAGGCATACCTTTGCCTCTGCCGAGGGGTGTTCCACGCGGGATGGTGGTCTCGGCTCAGCAATTGATCTCATCAACGTGAGTTGATCAGCAATTTTTGGTTTGGTCACCTCATATTGTTCAAGGCAAGCATAGTATTTGCCTTCAACAGAATTCTTAAAATTATCTGGTAGGATATCATCTGGTTTTAAAAATACCATATCATAAACCGATTGAAGCCGTGTCTAGCAATAATCTATTAATTTGCCTTTAATCATGAGATACAATTCTGTGTGGTGTGCACCGCTATGAACTTTTGCGCCGATGGGTAAAAAGTTTTGGTTTAGGTTTTACTCTGGCGTCTAGCGCAGCGGTTTTTGACCGTGTCTCAATGTCTGACATTTTGGTAGACTGTGTCCAAGTGGCACTTGGAATAATTTGTAAGAAAATATGGAAACGATAATTTCGTTGAAATGTATGTAAAAAAACCCCTTAATTAATAGAAAATGTTACACTTAGTGCCACAAATAACCTGAAATATGAATAAGGTGGCCGCTGTGGTCGATTTGGTAGCGGTGCGTGCTATAACTCGATATGCTGGTGAGTTCGAGGTTCGAAGCTCAGTCAGGGCAAGCAAAATCTTAATCATAGAAAAAGTTTTGTCTAATAGCGGTCACCCCTCGGCAGGCAATGGCAAACTTCCGAGGGTATTTCTGCCATAAAAAAGCTTCTCATTAAATACATCTGCCGTTCGGAGTCGGCACAAAACTGTAGATCCCTCCATTTGTGTGGTATAATATAAACACGCACACCACAAATGATAGGAGAGCTATATAGTGTACGAGTATGCGCCAAAAATTATTTTGTGACGGTGTTTGCGTTTTTTGTTGTTGTAAGCTTGGAAACCGGACTGTCAAACCTAAAATCCGCGAGTTGGAATTTTATTTAATGATAGCAACACAAAAAAAAGAACGCAAACACTTTTCTGTATGTTTAAATAAATATATAAATATTATATACGTAGTGAAAATATGCATACGTGTATGTAAATTGTATAATGTGGGTATATAATAAAATTGAACACCTAAAAGATATTGCTAAATTTCAAGTTGTTTGAGAAAAATTCCCTAATGGGTTGCATCTATGCATCTTCATATTACAATATCTTTCGGAAGATTCGATGTCAATTTTCGTTGTTCGCATGGATGCATGTATATTAGACGGCTGCATGCGGACATTCATTTCTTCTGTTTAGTCGACAGACGCGAATGTGAATGCGCTGCTCATTCGACTCATACACTCATGCGATAAAAAAAAGTGTATTCACAGAAAAAAAAGAGACCAATATAAGTACTCTCTGCTAATGATTTAAGGGATGTAAAAATTTTTCTCTGCGCCGCGCTCATTTATAGTTATCGATCATTCATGCATTCACGGCCAGTCAGAAAATTGCGCGAATGTTGCGAATGTGGCGAACGCTTGAGATGTCTGTTAATACGAGTATGTGTGTACGTAACAACGCTTAGCATGCGTTGTTTTCGCTTAAGCTTAATAGGTACTTTGTTATTAAAGCTGATGGATAACTGATTATAAAACTATTTTAACTGATATTATTTATACAATAATATTATTATTATTTAAGACCTAAATAATGTTGATGTGAATAAAATAAAAGTGGAAATTTTACTTCATTAAATTATCCAAATAATCCTCATAGAAAATTTGAATAATTAACAATTTTCGGAGTTGTTTTTTTAATATTATTACTTTTGAACAATTCAATGTAGGTATATGCAATAGTAGTTAATTGCTCTATTTTTGAGATATACAGCCGTACTTCCAGTTTCACATTCACAAATTTCCCTGTAGATTCGGCTTGAAATCACATGTTTGGTGCTCCCAATTTCACATTCACATACATTTTTGTGAATTGAATCCGAATGCATGGTTGTATGTGAAATGAAAAGTAAATGACAAGAAGTGTGTGAATGTTAAATTATTTTCGATTGGAACAATTTTTAAAACATTCTTTGATGTGTGTAGTATATGCGTATTTTTAAGTGTTTTGCTGATGACTCCTCAAAAAAGCATACATAGCTGAATCCGAAAGGAAATTTCAACAACAGCTGTTTGTGAATTACCACTACGATAACCGATATGTGCGACAGGGATGACCTGATATGCGAAGAAATTTGTGAAATTGGGAGCACACTAATTGACTTTAACAGGAAGTTTTTAAAATCACATTGTGGAATTGAAATGTGAAACTGGGAGCACGGCTGATAGTTAGTAAAAAGCTCGCAAAATTAATGCATTTGAATGGTTTTTTTTGAATGAATTCGCGAATTCTTATGTAAGTTAAGATGTAATGTTGAGCTAATTGCACTGCACAAGTATATGTAGCAAAGATACTGGTGCTGTTCGACACAAGGGTTAATGTAAGGAAAGGCATATATATATTAACACAAAGGTTAATGCGAAAATTTTGCATTCAAGCTTATGCTGCTCAATATGTGCGGTATGTGCGTGACGTTCGCTGATTGGCCAGCATTGCAATAAACAACAACACCCGCCTAGCTTGGTTTTCCCGCCTAAACTTACGACAGATAAAAGCAACAATTGACCTTTACGTTTACTTCGCCATGATCCAGCATTATAGCAACAGACAACACCTGCAAAGCAACAGCTCAGCTTTCCCGCGTTAACTTTTTCGAGATATATTTTTATTTGTTATCCTTTCACCAGAAATTAGAACTTCTACAAATTAACCCGTTAGTTGCAGATAACAACGCCAGCTTGGACTTGATTTAGTCACTACCCGAATTCAGGGGTGATCCTTTATCATACCCGGCATGGCGGACCGCTGCCCATTTCGCAAAGGAATATTACAAAGAGGGATCGGAAAAGTATTATATTGCCATGGGCATTTTTCATCGTATAATATAGTCCTTAATTGTCAAGCAATTATTGCAAGGTTAGATTTATCGTACTCCGACAAAAGACCATTGTATGTTCTGGAGAATGAACTTGGCGTGTTAAGGCAAGCTTATAAGCATAGTTGATTTCACTCCTAGGTTTCCTCGAGTATGAAAGTGCACAACACTTATCTATATTAAGGTTCAAATTCATCCAGATCAAGCTGAAGACGATAGCAACCTGAAAGATCACGCACAGCTGAAAACAGCTAGTCAAGTCTTTTATGAATAGAATAAACTAGAGTGACCCGCAATGAGTTCCCTGTGGAATGCCTGGCCATGCATTGACAACCACATGAGATGTTGTTGGCCCAATTTTCACAAGTAACCTTCTTTGTGTTAAAAAGCTCCTGAAAAAATCAAGCAGTCTACCACTAATGCCGTATCTGCACAGCTTTTGTAGAAGTACACTGTGATTCACCTTATTAAAGGCTTTAGAAAAGTCTGTGTATATTACGTCAAACTGATTGCGGTTTTTATAAGCTTTATTTATTTTATGAGTTAACATAGCTAAATTTGAGCAGGTTGACCTACCTGGAAAAAATCCATGCTGATTATTGGATATCACAGTGTGACACTCAAAAATACCTGGTAAGTGATGTTATTTTTCTTGTAGGTCTTATCGAGTAGAACGAGAATCCAATTTTGGAATTTGTCAAACACCCCCAAAATCTCGACTTAACCTTAAAAAACCGATTTTTCGTGCTTTTGCGCACTTCTAAGCCCATATCTTAGCTAATTCACAACCGATTCTAAGAACGATTTAAGGAAGAAAAAACTCAGACCCTTTGAAAGATATATACACATCTTAATAAAGCTAAAGAAATTTAGTTGTTTTTGCACAACAAACTTAAATTTTGCTACTCTTTTTCTTCTTTTTTTGACTTTGGCGATATTTTCACACACTATTTTATAAAAACACAAAATGCGTTTTGATTAGATTCAAAGAGTACGTTTAATACCGAGTTCAACGAATGTTTCTTTAAAAAAATCGGCTGAGCTAATTTTCTTTTTATAAGAACGAAATTTTTGCAAAAATTTACAACGAACTTAATTTACTAATAAATATTATTAAATGAAAATATATAGATCAAAAGTGCTTTTCTGACCGTTTTTTCCTTAGGTCAGCATTGTCAGTTTCGCGTTGTACTGACCAGCAATATTCTGCCATCATTTTTATTTTGTTTTTTCCTTCGAAACGTTTTTCGATCGTAGCAATTTCTTGGTGGAAGTGTTCGCCTTCTTCATCACTGAACTGGCCCAGATTAAGCGGGAAGAAGTCCAAATGTGAATGCAAGAAATGAATTTTTATCGACATGTTGCAACCCATTTCTCCATATGCACTTAAAAATTCGTTTATAACCGTGATGTAGTCGTCGCTTCTGTTGTTCCCAAGGAAATTATCACATAGCGCTACAAAACTCTTCCATGCACGTTTCTCAACACAGCTTAACTTGTTCATAAAGGTAACGTCGCTCATAATTTTGCGAATTTGAGGTTGAATGAAAATACCTATATACACATATTATAAAAAAAATAAAAAACAAGTAGGTATGAAAACAAATTAATAAATACCGGCTTTTATTTTAGCTTCACTTAATTTTGGGAAGACAGTTTTAAGATGAAGAAAAGCTTCGCTATTAACATCCAATTTCTTTACAAATTGTTTCATGTATCCCAGCTTTAAGTGTAGTGGTGGTAAGATAACATCCTCAGATTTTACCAATGGGAGGCTTAAAACGTTTTTCCTACCTATCTGATGTGACTCTCGAGATGGCCATGCTTTGCGATCATAGCGATTGGATGCCTGACTGTCCCATTCACAAAGGATAGCAAGGATATTTTGTGTAGCCACTTGCATGCCAAATAAAATTGTCAACATTTTTAAGTCAGCGATGACTTTCCTTTTATGCGTGGCCTTTTCGATCAACCGTAACATTTTTTCCATCATTTCATACGTTTCTTTCTTGTTAACCCCATACGCGATTGGAACTGATGGTAAGAGATTTTCATTGTGTAATAACACAGCTTTTAAACCTAAGGGTGACATTACAGACTTCATTAAGGGAACACGAATGTATTTTTTTTTTTTAGGGTACATACTTTTACACGATCCATCAATGAAAAGTCGCCATTCATCTGCATTATCATTATAATTTAAAGCCGAAAATAATTTGGGTACATTTGCACAATGTACTAGATCACAGTCGTTGCGACGACTACATCACGGTGGTAAACGAATTTTTAAGTGCATATGGTGAAATGGGTTGCAACATGTCGATAAAAATTCATTTCTTGCATTCGCAATTGGACTTTTTCCCACTTAATCTGGGCCAGTTCAGTGACGAACAAGGCGAACACTTCCACCAAGAAATGGCTACGATCGAAAAACGTTTCGAAGGAAAAAACAAAATAAATATGATGGCAGAATATTGCTGGTCAGTACAACGCGAAACTGACGATGCTGACCTAAGGAAAAAACGGTCAAAAAAGCACTTTTGATCTATATATTTTCATTAATAATAATATTTATTAAATTATATATAGATTTTTAATGAGCTCAAGGCCGGAAAAATAAAACAATTGAATAATATGTAAATTATTTTATTTAATCGTCAATATTTCGACTTCAGTCTGAAATTTATATAATTTATATAATTATGGCCAATACAACTGAATCAACAATAATATTTATTAGTAAATTAAGTTCGTTGTAATTTTTGCAAAAATTTCGTTCTTATAAAAAGTACTGTAGCAAAGAAGGAACTTTTTACCAATGCCCTAGTACTTCGCAACATAATCAATAATGTTATCATTCGAAACAGTCGGTAACAACGATGAAATATGAAGCCACTTACCCGAACAGCACCATTTAGCTCCGAATTGTCATTTGCACCATCCGCACGACGTTGATTCCTTTTACTCTTTTTATTATTGACGGCAACCCATTTAGAATTACCATCTAAGGGAATTTCACCGGAAGGTGCAGCATTCAATAAGGAATGTATAGCATTATTGTTGACAACAGCGGCATAGCTAAAAGCATCATTTGTTGCCGGCCGTTTAACAGACATAACCGGGGAAAGAGCAGCATTTGTTACTGTACGCTTAGCAGATGTAGCTGGAAATGTAGGCGTAACAGAACGTTATCAGATACTGCGCTGTTAATCAAAGCAGAAGGTACTTGCTGGCTCATTCTAGCGTGAGAAACAGAACATGACATAACAGAGGCGATGTTGTTAACAGCTGCAGTCGACCCACTCGGGTGGGATGGCTGATCGTTAGTTAAAGTTATAATACTTTCCCTCGGCATAGCAGGCGTAGACTCGCCCTGCTCACCAGATTGGCTTACCAAGAGAGGAACGGGGACAGCTGCAGACTTCTTACGTGCTCGATTTTTACTGCAATTGAAATGCTCAGCATTTCTTGCGTTGAGAGCATTAATATAAGTTTTTATTGCATCAACATTATCTGCAATCATATTAATACACTTCGTATTGTTGTTGTCAATGTCAATGTTACTCTCAGGCACAATATTTGCATTAATTTTACTATGACAAAGTCGACAAGCAATTAACTCTCATACTTAACAAACAAATAATGACACATAGTGGTAATAGGGAAATCATTGCAGCTCTTAACGATCGAGCTAGAGAAAACGCTTTGCGGGTATTCATATCAGGGATTCGTCGTCCAATGTGCGACGTTCTGTTTTCGGCAAGGCCAAAATATCTTCCCTTCGCACTTGCAGTACCTCAAGAGCTCGAAATTAGTCACATGCGTCATGACTTTGCCGGCGCTTTTGCCGCAGGAAACTCATTAAAAGTAACACCTCATTTTCAACCGATTCATCAGCATACACAACCCAGTACACGCAATTTTGAAAACGCCCACATTAGACCAACGCCGATGGAAAAAGACAATAATACCTCTTAAATATTACCATAAACGCTCCTCTTCAGAATCAGCATAATACCCATTATCAGCAAAACAAAAATAATGTTCAACCACATCAATTTATACGCCGCAACAGCCTTTTACGACTCATCCTACGTATTTAGGCGGTCACGTTAGCAATCCTCTTAAAAGCAGACACCTCCAAATAAATTGCAAAAAGTTAACGTTACGCCTGAAAAAGCAATGTTCGATGAAGTAGATTGTGAAGGGTATAATGAAGTTATTTTCAAGGCGACACTTTTAGAAATTGTGCTGAAAGTTGTTGCTTTGATGATGATACCAATAATTATAATCACGTTGATATCGATACTAAACAAGTCGAGGAAATTATTTTTTAAACTGAAGTCGCTCCTGTCGTTTATAACTAAAACTTCCACAAGCGGTCGGGAGCTACGCCTTTTAAGAACTATGTTAAAAATTTTTCGTTACTACATGGTATCAAAAGTAGCGAAAAACCTTTCAAGTTAAAGTCTATCAATGGGACCAAATCAATAAATAAACAAGTAAGAAAAGCTGAATTTGGGCGAAACCGAAACCACGTTTCTTTGTTTCAAATTGGTGCTAGTATTAAACTTTACTCAATTTGATTCAATAAATACTGAAAAACGAATATTTTTGCATTTTTCAAAATTTCCGTTATATGGAAGTTGGGCGTGGTTATGGTCCGATTCCAAAAATTATTGACGGTGTTGCTAGTGATATCAAGGACAATATGTTCACCAAATTTTGTGACGATACCTTACATCGTTATTGAGATTCCTACAGACGTTTTTTATAAGTGGTAACATTCATATTTCAAAATTTCATAAAAATCTAGTTTCTTAATGAACTATCTCTCTAAATATCAAATTTTAATTAATATGCACCAATAAATAAAGAAAAAACGATATTTTTGCATTTTTCAAAATTTCCGTTATATTGGAGATGGGTGAGGTTATGGTCCGATTCCAAAACTTTTTAACGATGATAACAGCGATATTGAGGAAAATTTGTTCACCAAATTATGTGACGATTTTTCAAAATTTCATAAATACCTAATTTCTTAGTTCAAAATCGCTTCAAATACCGAATTTCACACAATTTGTTTTAATAGATACCGAAAAAACTGAGTTTTTGCAATTTTCAAAAACCTCGGTTATATGGGAGGTGGGCGTGGTCATGATCCGATTTAAAAAATTGCCAACGATGATAATAGCGATATCAAGGAAAATATGTTCACTAAATTTTGTGACGATAACTAATACTGTTACTGAGATACAGAAAAGTTTTCATAAGTGGGCGTAGCAACGCCCATTTTTCAAAATTTCAGAAATACCAAGTTTCTCTCACATTCCTGTAATAGATACCGAAAAAAGTGAGTTTTTGCAATTTTCAAAAACGTCTGTTATTTGGGAGGTGGGCGTTGTTATTGGCCGATTTTGACCATTTTCAACCTACCCTGTCCAAAGAGCAATCTATGTACCAAATTTTTTTGAGATATCTTAATTTTTACTCAAGTTATTGTAACCACGGACAGAAGGACGGACATAAATAGCACAAATGTTAAGGCTAGGATTCGTACTCAAACAAATGATCCAGTTTATAGTAAAAGCTATCCATATCCGGTTTCAGTTGCGCCGTTTATTAATGCTGAAATAAAAACACTTCTCAAAGACGGTATAATTAGAGAATCTTGTACTTCGTATAATTCTCCCATCCATGTTGTATCAAAAAAGGGTTTAGATGAAAGAGGTAATCTGAAGCTACGACTGGTAATCGATTATGGGAAAATAAACGAAAAAACAATTAACGATCGATATCCCACACCGGACACAGCCATAATTTGAGCCAATTTGGGAAATTAAAAATATTTTACCACCTTAGACTTAAAATCCGGTTTCCATCAGATTGTTATGTGCGGGCAAGATTGAAAAAAACTGCGTTTAGCACTAACAATGGAGAGTATGAATTTTGTAGGCTACCCTTCGGTTTAAAAAACGCGCCAAGTATTTTTCAGAGAGCGAACGACGACGTCCTGCGCGAAGACATCGGAAAATGTTGTCACGTGTACATCGATGACGTAATTATATATGCACCCGACGAAAACCCGCATTTGGCTAGCATCGATAAAATCTTAGGCAAGTTAGAAAAAGCAGCAATGGGAGTGTCGACACTGCGCGCACTGCGATCATTCCTCGGTCTATCAGGCTACTATCGTCGCATTGTAAAAAAATATGCCGATATAGTAAAGCCATTATCCAAATATCTTCGAGGCGAGAATGGACATGTAGGGCCAGTTTTTCAGTGCTGGTTTAAACTCAGTTTAAACCAAGTTTAGTTAAACTGAGTTGAAATTTAAACTTAGTTTTCTTGCGCTCAAATAAATTTGTTGCAACCAAAACGAAGTAGTCAGCAAACAGCTGATAGTTTAAACTCCGTTTTGTGACGATAACTAATACTGTTACTGAGATACAGAAAAGTTTTCATAAGTGGGCGTAGCAACGCCCATTTTTCAAAATTTCAGAAATACCAAGTTTCTCTCACATTCCTGTAATAGATACCGAAAAAAGTGAGTTTTTGCAATTTTCAAAAACGTCTGTTATTTGGGAGGTGGGCGTTGTTATTGGCCGATTTTGACCATTTTCAACCTACCCTGTCCAAAGAGCAATCTATGTACCAAATTTTTTTGAGATATCTTAATTTTTACTCAAGTTATTGTAACCACGGACAGAAGGACGGACAGAAATAGCACAAATGTTAAGGCTAGGATTCGTACTCAAACAAATGATCCAGTTTATAGTAAAAGCTATCCATATCCGGTTTCAGTTGCGCCGTTTATTAATGCTGAAATAAAAACACTTCTCAAAGACGGTATAATTAGAGAATCTTGTACTTCGTATAATTCTCCCATCCATGTTGTATCAAAAAAGGGTTTAGATGAAAGAGGTAATCTGAAGCTACGACTGGTAATCGATTATGGGAAAATAAACGAAAAAACAATTAACGATCGATATCCCACACCGGACACAGCCATAATTTGAGCCAATTTGGGAAATTAAAAATATTTTACCACCTTAGACTTAAAATCCGGTTTCCATCAGATTGTTATGTGCGGGCAAGATTGAAAAAAACTGCGTTTAGCACTAACAATGGAGAGTATGAATTTTGTAGGCTACCCTTCGGTTTAAAAAACGCGCCAAGTATTTTTCAGAGAGCGAACGACGACGTCCTGCGCGAAGACATCGGAAAATGTTGTCACGTGTACATCGATGACGTAATTATATATGCACCCGACGAAAACCCGCATTTGGCTAGCATCGATAAAATCTTAGGCAAGTTAGAAAAAGCAGCAATGGGAGTGTCGACACTGCGCGCACTGCGATCATTCCTCGGTCTATCAGGCTACTATCGTCGCATTGTAAAAAAATATGCCGATATAGTAAAGCCATTATCCAAATATCTTCGAGGCGAGAATGGACATGTAGGGCCAGTTTTTCAGTGCTGGTTTAAACTCAGTTTAAACCAAGTTTAGTTAAACTGAGTTGAAATTTAAACTTAGTTTTCTTGCGCTCAAATAAATTTGTTGCAACCAAAACGAAGTAGTCAGCAAACAGCTGATAGTTTAAACTCCGTTTAAAGTTGACTGAAAACCTGTATACTGAGTTTAAACGACAAACAGAGTTAAACTTGCACTGAAAAACTGGCACTTAGAAAAATGAATGATCTTATATCGTCCACACAAAATCACTGCATGCAACAACCCGGTGAATTTAATATATTGATGAAAGAAATATAAGAGCGCGAGTGATTTTGTTCGTCATCTTTAATGAAGATTTTCGTCTCAAGCTATTTACACTCTGTAGAGACCTGGACATGTATGTGTGAGCGATAGTCGATTAATGTATCGAGGAAGAATCGAGAATTGACAATTACTAGCTGAACTGTGCGGTTGCGATTTTTATTTAGCTCTTGTACATTAAATTGTACACATTAATTATTACAATTAAATACATTTAATTACTACTAGAAATATCTGTATCATTTGGAGTATTGCATAACAGGTGAGTTATTACATTGGCGACGAGGATGGGATCGGGACACCAAAAATAAAAGATTGGCAAATTTGAGTAACGGCAGTTGCTACCATTTTCTTTGGTGTCTTCGAACGAATATATATATATGTAAGTAATATTTTTACACATATATTTTTATTTAGTAACCAATTTATTAATGTCTTATAATTTCGGCTATTGACTAACGACTGACTTGAGCTTCGCTCAGGACAGCGAGTCGAAATCTTAGCTCTAAGCAGAGAAGGTACATAAACAGTATGTATAAATAATTAGTACATACTTGCATATGTCACTCCTCCCACCAAAAAGAAAGAGCAGTGTCCTTATTTATCTAAGTACATTGATTTCAGATAATATTTTAGCAATTGATCATGTCTTACACCAAAGGGAAGTAGTATTAATAAAGGTTCAATTTTAATACAAAAGACGTAAACTACGAACTTAAATTTCTACTTAGCTTATTAGGACTTCAATTAAAGTGAGAGATTAAACAACTGTAAAAAAATAAAGTTAGAAAGCAATTGAAACGATATACATGATTTATATGGTGTAGAATATTTTAATTTTCTTTAAATTTTTTCTTTCTTTTAAATTGAGTTTTGTATTTTCTTACCTTACGATTCTTAAATTTTACAATAAAATGTTCATTGTCGGTTTCAGCTTTGACTAACGCTACATTTCTGAAAGGATTTTTCGTCTTGTCTAGACGTTTTCTAGAATTTTCTGCATTGATTAAAGAAGTATCTATGACGTTTTCTCTACGCGTTTTATTTGCATTATTTATTCTTTTTTCTTTTATAAGTTGGGCATTGAACTTAGGGGCTAACCGATTGAAAAATATGTTATATGGAGTTTCACCGGTAGTAGCATGTATTATACTATGATTGTACGTAAACAGAGTTTGTTGAATTTGCATGTATTTCAGCTCTTTGTCGTCTGAACTTTTAATTATGCGAAGTTTTTCATTCAGAGTCTTGTGAAAACGTTCAATATCTGCAATGCCCGTTTTTCCCGTAGTAACTTCTACCTGAATATTGATTTGATCACACCACTGTTTTATGTTAACGTTATTAATACCTTGATCCTGATCGATTTTTAACACCTTTGGAGGTCCCATAGTATTAAAAACTTTTGTAAGAGCCCGTTTGGTCTCTAACCAATTTAGTGTTTCGACTGCTTCGGCAGTTCCAAATTTCGAATACAAAGCGATACAAGTAAGATAATGTTTTTTATCCCATTCCCAAAAGTCTATTATAAAGTTTTCCCTAGTTTCGTACACAGGTGGTGTTATTTTAAATGGAATTTTGTTGCTAATGTGGTCATATTTGCACTTATTACAAAGCTCACATTCATTAACAATTTTAGTAATTTCTTTTAAATAATTCGGATAGTAATATTCCCTTTTAAAGCGATTCGCAATTTTTTCAATACCTTGATGAAGACCTTCTAAATGGATTTCGATAATTTTAGTTTTAAATTCGGGAAAGGTGCTAACATTTTGGAGCTCTTTTGTTGCTCGCAATATTTTATGTCGCCTGTTGTTAATAAGAGTTTTAAAAACATTTTGAAATTGCACAAAATCTTTATCAACAGGCATAAAAATAGTTACGCTTTTACCAATTAAAAATGTTTTTATTATTTCTTTTATTTGAACAGTGTTTAGGTCGATATATTTAATGGTTGTAACAGTGTTTTTGAATATTTGTTCTATTTGTGAACTATTTTCATTACTTTTTAGCAGTTTCAACTGTCGTTTAAAAACATTGACGGGTCTTTCTGAAATTGGAATATAGGATTCAGAGTCTTCTGTTGCAGAGTGAATAGTAGCCATGTTGGATGAAGTGTCACCATAATAGCATTCTTTAAGCTCAATACGTGACAATGCATCAGCTACAAAGTTCTCGTTCGAAAATATTTAGCTGCCCACACAATAGCCAACAATTCTTTCTCTGTTGTTGAATAGTGTAACTCATGTTCATTGAGAGTGCGGCTTGCAAAGCATACAGGGTGACCTTGCTGACTTAAAACAGCCCCAAGAGCTACATTCGATGCATCCGTTGTTAACGTAAACTGTTTTTCATAGTCTGGGTATGCCAAAACTGGACCTTTTGTAATTAGAAGTTTTAGCGTATCTACAGCATTTGTATACTCTTCGTTTATGACTATTTGGTTGCCTTTCTTTAAGCACCGTGTTAAAGGCTTTGAAATTTTAGAAAAATCCCTAATAAATTTTCTGTAAAAGCCAACTAGTCCCAGAAAGTGCTTTATCTCTTTCTCAGTTTTTGGCAATGGGTACTCCAAAATTGAGTTTATTTTATTAGGGTTGGGTTTGATTCCCTCGGGTGTTACAATGTGTCCGAGGAATTCCATCTTCTTTTTTAAAAACTCGGTCTTATCGACATGTACCTTTAAATTTGCTTCATCGAGCCTGCGGAATACCCTTTCAAGAGCTTCGATGTGCTCTTGAAGTGAAGTGCTAAAGACGATAATATCATCCAAGTAGACCATGCAAATTTTTCCAATCAAACCATCTAATACCGTATTCATTAGTCTTTGGAAGGTCGACGGTGCATTTTTAAGCCCGAACGGCATACGCAAAAATTCAAAATGGCCGCTCTGAGTGGTAAAAGCTGTTTTTATTCTATCATCTGGATCCATTTCAATCTGCTGGAATCCCTTTGTTAGATCGATAGTGCTAAAATACATGCATTTACCAAGCTTATCAAGTACTTCATCCATGATCGGAATTGGATACTTGTCGCTTACAGTGATATCGTTCAACTTACGATAATCTACTACTATTCGCCATTTTTGAACATTAGAAGCATCGAGCTTCTTCGGCACAACCCAGATTGGTGCAGAATAAGGTGATTTGCTGTGGCTAATTATACCCTGTGTCAACATTTCTTTTATTTGTTTGTCTACTTCTAATTTGTGTATTTGAGGATACCTATAGGATCTGACGTATATAGGATCTTCATGTATCGTCTTAATTTTATGTTTAATCTTATTTGTGAACGTTAGCGTGTCACCTTCCCTATAAAATATATTATTGTATTTATTTAAAAGTTGTTTTATAATCGTAAGCTCTTCCTTATTCAGATGTTCGAGTCGAAATCCAAAATCTTTGGAATTACTAGTTATACTTAAATTTTCGAAAAATTGGCATGGCTTTGTAGCAATATTATCTAGAAACTTATATACTACATCGTTTAAAATAATAGATTTGCGAACAATATCAATTTTAGCGTTCAGTTTTTGGAGTACATCGAACCCTAACAAACCATCATATTTTGACGAAAAATCGAAAACGTAAAATATTAAATCCATTTTTCCGCTCTTATTATGCACTTTTTGAATTTTATTTAATGTTATCTCCCCTGTAACTGTTGTGAGAGTAATTGATTTCGTTTCTAAAACTTTTGATTTGAAAAGGTTAGGTCTAATTAAGCTTACTGAGGAGCCTGTATCAATTAGAAACTTTAAAGGGCGGTTTTCGAATTTTAATTCAACTTTTGGTAAGTATCCAAGGCCTCTAGCCGAAAATTTTCGCTATCCTGCTACATAGGTTCAGGATTTCCGAAACGCTTAATTCTAGACTGATTTGAATTACTTATCCGATTATTGTACATTTGTTGTGGATTCACTACTGGGTTATTATGTAAGGACTGCGGGTTACTAAAATTGTTAGGAATATTAAATTGTGGGTGATATGTTTGATTTTGTGCATTATTACTAAAACGGGCATTGTAGTACGGCGTTTGTTGAACATTAGTAAAATCATGACTAGTTGGATAATACCGCTGCATATCGGTAAAACTATTATTATTAGGAGTATATTGTTGAGCATTCACAAAAGTATTGCTAGCTGAAGCTGAAAGCGCATTTGAGTTTCGATGATTACTAAAATGCTGTTTTGTTTGTTTGCTTTTTAAATTTTTTTCAGTTACACTATCGTAAACTAAATTTTCTTTTAAAACGCGAATGGCGGAATTAAGATCCGTAACCATATTAGCATTAACTAACGCTACTAAATGAAATGGCAATTCTCTCTTAAGAGTTTTTAAACTAATTTGCTTTAACTCAGAACTAAGAAAATTTATGGTTGAAGTATTTGACTCTCTTAATTTTATGTTATCTTTTATTTTACAAACCTCTGTGTTTATTTCTTCGCAAAGTAGCCTTACACTACCTTTATACCTTATGTTACTAATTAATAATATTGCAGTTGTGACTGGTGTGGGATCTGCAAACTCATCAATTAAAAGAGCTCTCAACGTTTCCCATGTTGCAGGTTGCTCTCTTCTTACTACGTCCAATGCCGGGCCACGAAGAGTACTCACTATGCATTGAAAATAAAACGGTTTCTCTTCCTCACTAAGAGTATGCGATGCTGGAATCAGCGCATTTAGGCAATCAATAAACATCGCTAAATAATTTCTATCCCCATCAAATGGAGCGACCAACTTAATGCTTTGTACGATACGCGCTCTAGCTTCAGCCATTGTTAGTGATGTTGTTGTCAATAAGCTTGTTGAAGTTGTTGCTAATTCAGCTATCGACTGTGCTGCTATTGCACTCACCTGTGTTACCTCTCCTAGGCTAACTATTGTTGTCTGTGAAGTAGTTGGTGTAGCTTTGACGTTCATACACACTAATTGCTGACAAAGCTCATTAACTTCCGCGTCATACATACATACGTATATTAACTCACTCGTGAGAACGAAATTTACGAATATCGCCCAGAGGTTGATTGATGTACTCTCTATACCAATAGAGGTCATTAAAGGTGAACTTGTGCAAATTATTTGCAGTTATTAATATGTATTTTATTTATTAATTTGCAACAGTTGAATAGTTTTTGATTTTAGTGTTCTTTTATTCTATAACGAATTTTGCGTATATGTTGATTTATATATGTATGTACTCTCTATATAGAGGTCATTTAATGTTAACTTTTGTACTTCACGTACCTACACTTAATGTAAATTTTATATCCACACAAAATTTTTAAACAGTTGAATATGTTCGTTCTAATATGGCAACGAACTTTCTTACAATATAAGACGTCAAATCGCTAACATCGTGTTTTTTCTTGGTATAAAAATCGCTAACATAAAACTTGTTTAAACCGCCTTTAAATCGAATATAATCCGCATTTGTATCATCCGCTTTCGTAAAACCCCGCAGTATATTTACGTACGCTCGTTCAATTTGGAAATACGCTTTTCGCTTTCGTACGTAACAAACTGGTCCTTCGAGCCGGATCGCGTAATTTAACTTAATTCAAATACGGTCCATAAAGATACATTTAAAAAGCCCGCTTCGTTCTAGAAGGTTAGAGCTTAGTGTAAAAACATTGTTAAAGGATTTAACAACTTCGTTTGCATAAACTACATTTAAAGTGTAAGTACGCAGCAACAATTACACGTGTGCGACATAACCCTACTTATGTATGTATGTACATACCATCATGTCGAAGGTGAAGGTTCGTGATTCCGCATTAAATGCTATCAAACGATATATCATAGTTAGCAAAAATGATGAATTGGCATTAGACAAAGAAGCAGTAGAAACGTATCTTCAGCTTCTCGAGGAGCAGTGGCTCCGATTCGCAGACGCTCAACAAGAAGTAGAGTTATTATGCGGCGAAGAAAATGCGCCAGTTGAAGAGCAATCTCGCGTACAAGCAGAAGAATTGTACACAGCAGCGAAGGCGAACTTTAAACGTCTCGCCAGAAGCCATGAGCAACCGCGTCTCTCCACATCAACGAGTTTGACGCCGTCACCAGTTCATCTGCCTAAGTTGCAGTTACCGACTTTTAGTGGAGACCCTACAAATTGGCTAGCCTTTTTCGACGCCTTCCAGTCACTGGTACACACAAATTTGAGTTTGTCTGATGGTCAAAAATTGCATTATTTGCGTAATTGCCTGTAAGGTGAAGCGCTCCAACTTGTTAGCAGCCTACAAATTTGTGATGGTAACTACAGCGCTGCGTGGGATTTACTAACCACGCGCTATAAGGTCTTGCGTGTCATGGTTGACAGCCATTTCAAAGCCATCTTTGCGATTGAAAGGGCGCCTCGAGATAACGGTAAGGCCATTAAGCAAGTGCTAAATGCTATCATGCAGCACGTTGGTTCGTTACGCGCTTTAGGTCGTCCAGTGGAGTTTTGGGACGATTGGCTTGTGCATGTTACTGTTGCAAAGTTGGCTTACGAAACCAGGAAACAATGGGAGCTGTCATTGGTGCGGGATGTTCTACCAACATTTGACGAGCTAGTAGAGTTTTTGGAGACACGTGCGCGTTCACTAGAAATGGTACCGACGAGTGGTATCCTGTCGACTGCAGTGCAAGGAGCGCGTCAGCTTGGTAAGGTTTCGTGGAAAACCGCAACAAACGTGCTCCATGCTATTGGTGAACGACACACATCTCCGACTAACCAGGTTAATGCAGTAGCCAACTCCCCTTCCTGCTTCCATTGTAACGCCAAACATAAAATTTATACTTGTCCAGCTTTCCGTAAATTAAATGTTGCCGCCAGATTCGTATTGGTTAAGAAACATAACGCTTGCATTAACTGCCTCAGCCAGGGTCACTTTCAAGCAAAATGTCGCAGTTTATCAACCTGCAATACCTGCCGACGTCGTCATCATACATTACTACACGGGGGCCAGGAAGACTCTCCTACAAACGATGAGCGGAACGTACCCGTTTCACCGTTCGTAAAGCAGCAAAGCAATCTTCTCGTACAACAACCTTCTACGTCTTCTAATATAGACAGCGCTACAACGGCGCCTATGATTAATTCGAATGTGGACGCAACACACTCTGGTTGCGTGGCATCTCACGTTGCTGAAGCAGATAAAGTCATTTTGTTGGCTACCGCAGAAATATATTTACAAGATTATGCAGGCCGATGGCAACCTGCACGAGCGTTGTTTGACAACGGCTCCCATGCATCCTTCGTGACAGAGGCCTGTATGCAACGTCTCCGCCTACCGCGGAAAACTTCGACAGCATACGTTACCGGGATTGGTTCGGTAGATGGCGGCAAAGGTAAAGGTGAGGCATGCCTCTTACTCGCTCCACGATCTCTTGATCAACACTTCGCTATCAGCTCGTTAATATTGTCGAAGATTACAAACGATCTTCCCACCATTGACGTAAAGATGTCTTCGTGGCCACACTTACGAAGTCTACCCCTTGCTGACCGGTATTATGCCAAGCCAGGTCCTATCGACGTTTTATTGGGGACAGATGAAATGGAAAAATGCTTGCTGGATGGTCTCTGCAAAGGGCCGCCGGGCACACCCATGGCACAAAACACCGTTTTCGGTTGGGTGCTTTTCGGAAGGGCCATATGCGCACAAAGCTCAAGTACAGGAGTGTTATCCCTACATTGTGATGTGCAACTTATACGAATGGTGAGTAAGTTTTGAGAACTCGAAGAGTTTCCCTCCAAGCGTTACTTAACCGCCGAAGAGGAGTTTTGTGAGAAGCATTTTAGCGACAATTACCGTCGCGCCGAAGACGGGCGTTACATCGTCCGCCTCCCGCTTAATGAATCCGTGCCCATAGGTGAGTCGAGAAAAATAGCTGTAAGAAGTCTGTTGAGGATGGAAAAGCGTTTCGCTGCTGATGATGAGCTACGCCTCCACTACTCAAAATTTATGCAGGAGCTCGTAGATATGGGCCATATGGAGCTTGCAGATGGTTCCCCATTGCATAAAGGTTACTACATGCCACATCACGCTGTAGTAAAGAACACTAGCTCCACCACAAAGCTTAGAGTGGTGTTCAACGCCTCGTTAAAAACGTCGACAGGTTTCTCGCTCAACGACGCATTGATGATAGGTCCGCAATGACAAGAGGATCTGTTTTCTATACTGGTTCGTTTCCGAACTCATCGCTACGCCATAATGGCTGATGTCGAAAAAATGTATCGACAGGTATACGTCGCAGAAGAAGATGCCGACTATCAACGCATAGTTTGGCGTGATACGACGATGGAACCTATTCGGGACTATCGAATGCTTCGCGTCACCTACGGTGTCGCTGCAGCTTCCCACTTGGCCGTGCGATCGCTGCATCAAGCTGCGTTAGATGCTGGCCAAGCGTACAAAGAAGCGACTGTTGTAATTCTACGCGACTTCTACATGGATGATCTCGTTACAGGGTCGTTCTCAATCGACGCACTTATAAAGCTACAAAATGACGTGACTGTCGTTTTGTCCAACGCTGGTTTCGAGTTACGCAAGTGGGCGACAAATTGCGCTGAGCTCAGGCAGCAAATACCGCACGCTTCGAAGCAAATATCGCACCTATTAGCTGACGGCGATGAAGTACGTACCTTAGGAACTATTTGGAACACGAGCGAAGATTGTTTATCGATTTCGGTGGATTTGGCTCCACTGCCTGCAATCGTCACGAAGAGAGTTTTTCTCTCAGATTCCAGTAAAATCTTCGATCCTCTCGGATTAATCGCACCTTGCACTATACGTTCGAAAATCTGGCTGCAGCGAATTTGGCGAGCTGATGTTGATTGGGATGAACCGGTGCCTTCCTATGTCGCCGAAGAGTGGCTCTCTCATCGTCAGCAGTTGCCTGAACTCGCAGCTCTTAAGCTTAATCGTTGGATCGGTACCAGCGAAATCGCCGACCATGCTGAATACCACGTTTTCAATGATGCATCTCAACGTGCTTACGCTGCCGTACTTTATTGCCGCACGCGACTAGCTAATGAGGCCTTTAAGGTTGTTCTAGTGGCTGCGTGTGCTAAGGTCGCGCCATTAAAAATCACTTCACTTCCACGCTTAGAATTGTGCGCAGCGCATTTAGGTGCCAAACTAGTAAAACGAGTTCAGTTAAGTTTCGGTTGCAACATGGGAAATTTATACGCGTGGACTGATTCAACTATAACGCTAGCCTGGTTGCAGAGTCATCCAAGTCGATGGTCAACATTTGTTGCAAACCGCGTATCCGCTATTCAAGAGATTCTAGCTCCCGAGTGCTGGAGACACGTCCGCTCAGAGCACAATCCAGCTGATTGTGGTTCTAGAGGGTTAGCTCCGGCGAATCTACTTGCGCATTCTCTTTGGTGGCAAGGGCCAAGCTGGTTGGCCGAAGGTGAGAATCGTTGGCAACTTCAAGTAACAGAAGGGTTGGCATCGCGGGCTGGGATTGATTCGAATATTGACTACGAACTTCGAGTAACAAACTGGTCCTTCGAGCCGGACCAAATACCGTTGCGAAGTCATTTAATACGTCTTCAACCATTTTTGGACACTAATGGTATTCTTCGCGTTGGTGGCAGAATAAAACGTGCTAAGATCTCAACTGATGTTAAACACCCGATAATCCTGCCGAAAGGTTCATCACTGGCCAAACTCATAATATTAGACATTCACCACAGTACGCTACACGCCGGTCCGCAAATTATGCAAACGGTGCTACAACGACGTTTCTGGGTGGTGGGCTCTCGTAATCTTGTTCGCGCAATCTACCACAAATGCGTGAAATGTAAGCGTATAAACCGCCAACCGTTACCTCAGGGAATGTCTGATCTTCCAAAAAGCCGTCTTTCTAGCCTTCGGAGTTTCCTCCACAGCGCCGTCGATTTTGCGGGACCCTATTTTATAAAGTTTTCTCAAGGCAGAGGAGCCAAATCGTGCAAGGCATATATATGCATTTTTATATGCATGAGCACAGGCGCAATGCACCTCGAACTCGTTGGAGATCTGTCATCTCCTGCCTGTGGTGCGGCTCTCTCGAGGTTTGTAAATAGAAGTGGTTATTGCCAACATATTTATTCGGATAATGGCACTAATTTTGTTGGCGCCCAAAAGGAGTTATATGCTGCATATCACCGTTGCGTTAAGGACGAAAGGTTTGCTTCGTATATGGCTAACATGCAAATTGTATGGCATTTCAACCCGCCTAGTGCACCCCATATGGGTGGCTATTGGGAAGTCGGGGTGAAGCGGGTAAAATACCATTTAAAGCGTGCTCTCGGTTCATCTTTATTAACCTACGAAGAATTCGCTACGCTGTTAACAGAGGTGGAAGCTTGTGTCAACTCACGACCGCTTTTTTGGCACACTGCTAACGTCGATGATCTGGAAATTCTCACTCCTGGCCATTTTTTGATCGGCGAGCCAATCAAGGCGCTTCCTGAACCTGATACTGAAAACTTTTCTGGTGCTTTACATCAACGTTGGCAAGCCATCAGTGCAATGCGGCATCATTTTTGGTCCCGTTGGCGGAACGAATATCTCGTCAACTTACAACAACGAGCTAAATGGTTTCGCCCTTCCTCGAATCTGAAAGAAGATGACGTGGTTATCATTCACGATCCGAATAGCCCACCCACTAAATGGCGACTTGCGCGTGTGATTCAGTGTCACCCTGGTGCAGATGGACTGGTCCGTGTGGTGAAGTTAAGGACATCCGTGGGAAAATTGGTTAGGCCTATAGCTAAACTGACGCTTTTGCCAACGCGCGATGATTTATTCTCTTAGTAGATAGAATCAAATCGTTTGTAACATATTTAAGTATAATGTATTTATGTATTTGAAATATGAATTAATTTTGAACTTGCCCAGTCGTTCAAGGCGGCCGGCATGTTCGTGCTAATATGGCAACGCTCTTGTTATGTCATTGCAATAGTATAAGGAAATGAACTTTCTTACAATATAAGACGTCAAATCGCTAACATCGTGTTTTTTCTTGGTATAAAAATCGCTAACATAAAACTTGTTTAAACCGCCTTTAAATCGAATATAATCCGCATTTGTATCATCCGCTTTCGTAAAACCCCGCAGTATATTTACGTACGCTCGTTCAATTTGGAAATACGCTTTTCGCTTTCGTACGTAACAGAATAGTTTTTGGTTTTATTGTTCTTTTATACTAGTATAACTTTATTTTTTATTTTCAAACAACTTATGTATACTTATTTAGAAAGCAGTACGTAGGTTCTTTAAGGGGACTGCGCCAGTAATATTTTTACACATTTATTTTTATTTAGTAACCAATTTATTAATGTCTTATAATTTCGGCTATTGACAAACGACTAACTTGAGCTTCGTTCAGGACAGCGAGTCGAAATCTTAGCTCTAAGCAGAGAAGGTACATAAACAGTATGTATAAATAATTAGTACATACTTGCATATGTCACTTGTACATATATATATACTCGTTGAACTCAGGCTAGGGATAACGAATAAATGCTGAATTTCAGATATTGCGCTAGTGTGTGATACATTGGGTTGCGTAATCAAGGGAAAGCAACTGGAACTTGACGTAGTTTGAGGTAAAGTGAAAAACACTTTAAGATAACACATTAAATTGTGAACATACATAAAGAAAAGAGTGAAAGACTAATTGAGTTGATTAAATTATCTGATTTCAGATCTCGAAAGACGGACGAATTGATTTTTGCCTATACCGAGTACAAATCAGAGGTGACGAATTGAATTTCGCTACGAGTTAAATCTCGCCTGCAGAAAGAACAAGAAAGGGGGACGAATTAAATTTCGCTACAACAATTTGAAATCGAAGGTGACGAGTTAAATCTCGCCGGCAACAAGAAAAGCTAAAGGTGACAAATTAAATTTTGGCAACGATACGAGTGCAACCACAATAACACGAATTGGGTAAAACTCACAAACACAGATTAATTTTCAACGTACATATATGCGAAATGACCGAAATTCGCCCATTTCTGTGCGATAACATCGACAAAGCACTGATATGTTCAGAATGGGAAAAATGGTACAGGTCCTTCTCTTTATACCTTCGTTCAGAAGACATAAACGACGAAGTAAAGAAAAAGAATAAATTGCTACATCTGGGCGGACCACAGGTGCAAGAAGTTGCATTTAATATCCCAGGTGCACTGGTTGAACCCGACGAAAAGACTGATGTCTTTAAAGTTTTAGTAGATAGACTGAACGACTATTTCTCCCCAAAACGCAACTCCACTTTTGAGAGACACCTTTTCCGGAACCTGTCCCCTATTGAGGGCGAAAATTTTAGCAAATATTTGTTGCGTCTCAGACATCAAGTGTCAAAGTGCGAGTTTGGCAATACTAAGTCGGAAATTACCGAAATTTGCATAAAAGACAAAATTATCGACTCATGGGCTCCCGTTGAATTGAAAAGAAAATTGTTAGAAAAAGAGCAAAGCCTTGAAGAGATAGCCGAGTCATGTCAGATCTACGAACAAATCGGTAAACAATCGGGATCAATGTCTACTAAACCGAGTGAAGAGAAAATTAACAGGATTTCAACCAAAACACCTGGAAGAAAACATGACGACGACGAGTGTAGTAGATGTGGTCGTAAAGGCCATGGAGCAAAAGACTCGAAGTGTCCAGCAAGATTCATGAAATGTAACAAATGTGGTTTGGTGGGACATTTTGCGAGGAAATGTCAGACTAAAAAGCGAGAGTTCATCAGAAGCGAGCACAATTCCCCGAAAAAACGAAAAACAGGATCATTTAAAGTGCGAAACGTTGAGGATGATAGCGACCAGGAAGAAGAGGCGCGAGAGTTTAAATGTTTTAAAATATTAGATGATGGGTCCAATGACGAAAACCTGAAGTGTAATGTGGGGGGCTGGGTCATACCAATGATCATTGAGTCAGGCACACGACTTAACTTGTTGAGCGAACACGATTGGGAATTGTTGAAAAGTAACGCAGCGGTCGTATGGAATGAACGTAAAGACTCATCCACTCAGTTCAGAACATATGCATCGAACCAATCTTTAAATGTTTTGCGTGTATTTGACGCACCAATAGGAATTAACAATACCGAGAGAATTGCTACTTTTTACGTGATTGAAAATGGATGTCAATCACGATTGGGACGCGACACGGCAACGCAATTAGGAGTCCTGAAACTAGGAGTGAACGTAAACCGAGTGGATGTAGTAGAACCATTTCCCAAGATGCTGGGGGTAAAAATTAAACATTCTATAAACCCAGAAGTCAAGCCGATACAACAGGCAATGCGACGAGTCCCTATAGCATTAGATAAGCAGGTCGAAGATAAAATAAACCAGATGCTGGCTCAGGATATTATAGAGCCGTTTTCAGGGCCCACGTCGTGGATATCACCAATAGTGATTGTTTTCAAAGAGGGAGGCGAAATGCGGCTATGCATAGACATGCGTCGAGCAAATCAAGCTGTGTTGCGAGAGAACTATCCGCTACCGACCTTTGATACGTTCATGACGAAATTGAGAGGAGCCAAACTATTCTCAAGGATTGACCTCAAATGGGCATACCACCAACTGGAATTGGATGAGTCCAGCCGTCACATCACTAATTTTATTTCGCACAAAAGCCTCTTCCAGTTCAAGAGACTGATGTTTGGAATAAACTCAGCTCCTGAAATTTTCCAGCGTGTGACTGAAAAGCTTTTATGCTCCTGCAAAAACGCACTAAACTATATAGATGACATCATCATATACGGAAAAACAGAGCAAGAACACGATGATGCTGTCAAAAGAGTGCTTGAGGTATTCAAAAGCAATGGTCTGCTACTAAACGAAACGAAATGCGTGTGGAAGGTACGACAACTCAAATTTCTAGGTCATTTACTCTCAGATGAAGGAATTGCTCCCGATCCAAATAAAATCACGACGATCAGAGAATTCCGAGCGCCACATTCGAAGGAAGAATTGAGAAGCTTCTTAGGACTAGTAACCTACGTAGGGAAATTCATCCCCGATCTCGCTAACACCACTGAACCGTTAAGAAGTTTGTTGAAACTGAACTGTAAATTTATGTGGGAGAAACCCCAAGAAGAAGCATTTAATAAACTTAAACACGCGCTTTCAGAAATACCTACTCTTGCTTATTTTAACCCTCAGAAAATAACGCGAGTCATAGCCGACGCAAGTCCCGTAGCTTTAGGTGCAGTACTATTGCAGATCGATGGTTCGGGTGAGACGCAAATCATATCGTTCGCTAGTAAGAGTTTGTCAGACACAGAGAAGCGGTACTCTCAAACGGAAAAAGGAAGTCTTGCACTAGTATGGGCAGTAGAAAGGTACTACTACTACCTAATGGGGCTGGAATTCGAACTAGTAACTGACCATAAGCCGCTGGAGACAATCTTCAAACCGACGTCCAAACCACCAGCCAGGATAGAAAGGTGGCTCCTTAGGCTGCAACCGTTCAAATTCAAGGTGATATATCGCGCTGGCAAGGAGAATATCGCTGACTCCGTGTCAAGACTATGCAAAATTGAAAAGGGAAACACTTTTGATAATGATCACAACTATCACATTTTTCATATAATCGAGAGCGCCACACCTTCAGCTATGGGAATAAGCGAAATTGCGACGGAAAGTATCAAAGATCAGGAACTGGAAGATGCCATATCGTTTGTTAAGAATGACTTATGGTCGGTCAACAAAGCTAATGTTTATTACCCATTCCGACACGAATTAGCAGCGGTGGGCGACATATTACTCCGAGGAACTCGAATCGTCATCCCAAAAACTCTGCGGGAGAAAACATTACAGCTGGCTCACGAAGGACACCCGGGAGAATCGGCCATGAAACGGAGACTACGTTCAAAAGTGTGGTGGCCACTAGTAGATAGAGATGCGGAATCGTTTGTAAAAAAATGCATCAGTTGTTTATTAGTATCTCATCCAAAGAAACCAGCACCAATTCAGAAGCACTCATTCCCGAATGGGCCCTGGCAATGTGTTGCCAGGGATATTCTGGGTCCGCTCCTAAATGACGAATACGTGCTGGTGTTAATCGATTATTATTCGCGATATCAAGAGGTCAAGTTTACAAAGAGAATTACCTCTGAAGTCATAATTGAGATTTTGCAAGAGATATTCAGCCGTTTGGGCATACCAAATTCGGTAAGAGCGGACAACGGCAGACAATTTGTAAGCTCAGAGTTTAAGAGTTTCTGTCGAACCCACAATATAGAACTTATCACGACACCACCATATTGGCCACAGGCCAATGGAGAAGTAGAGAACATGAACCGGTCGCTGGTAAAACGTTTGATAATAGCACATAACAACAAGCGCGACTACAAAAAGGAAATCCAAAACTTCACGCTAATGTACAACGTTACACCCCACGGTACAACAGGGTCTTCACCATCTGAGCTTATGTTTAATCGCGTCATCAGAGATAAGATTCCGGGCATACAGGACATATCGGAAGATATGGTGGATTCGGCGGCTAGAGATCTGGACATGATAAACAAATGGAAAGGGAAAGAGAAGGCTGATACGAAGCGTGGTGCGAAAAAACCTGATATTGAAGTGGGGGATAAAGTCCTTTTGCGTAATGTTGTATTCGCGCACAAGCTTACGCCAACCTTTGGTCCAACCGAGTATCAAGTAAAAGAAGTGAATGGACATGAGGTGACAGTTTCCGCAAACGGAAAGACCTTCAGGAGAAACATAAGCCATATCAAAAAGTTGCACGTTATCAAAAACGCTAACGCTACAAATACAGCAGAACGTCAACACCCCGGAGATCCAACCACATCGACTTCAACTATGTCAACATCACACACACAGGCCAAGGACGACGGAGCTCCACAAAATATATCGTCATCAACAGCACCTACACCATAAAGACAGAACCTGGTCATCACCAACAATCCACACTGCATCCGATTTCAGAGATGGAAAAGGAGACTCAAAAATAAGGGAGAGATGTAGAGACCTGGACATGTATGTGTGAGTGATAGTCGATTAATGTATCGAGGAAGAATCGAGAATTGACAATTACTAGCTGAACTGTGCGGTTGCGATTTTTATTTAGCTCTTGTACATTAAATTGTACACATTAATTATTACAATTAAATACATTTAATTACTACTAGAAATATCTGTATCATTTGGAGTATTGCATAACAGGTGAGTTATTACACACTCCAAATCTAGTGCAGTTGCAGTTGTTCTAAGCATTGAATTTTCTAGCGCGCCAATTCTCTTGTAAAATTAAATATTTGTGACCCAGTGGCAAAATCCATCTCCGTCATCGGATAAGGCACTGCAACCGGCATTCATACATACATAGGTATATGCATGCACATACATAGCTACACACAGTAGCACACACAAAATGACTCAAGTGAATTATCGGTCTTTCAAACTTAAATATTCGAAAAATAAGGCTGAGATTTCCTTTACGGAACCATTTGCGGATTCAGCGAAAGTAAAAGGAATTCGGCAACGAAACTTGGTGGAGATGTTGGGGTAGGCCCTCTTTACCTAAATTTATAACTGTTTTAATTTTATTAATATTACTATTTATGAAATTTGTTGTTGAATTTTCTTCACTACCACCTGCAAATGTTCAGTCAAAATTACACTTTTCACTTATATTTTGGGCAGTGTACTAAATTTGGTTGATTTACGTGCGTGTATAGTACTTATTTAAAAAATTGTATATATATTTAACTTAATAAACGCTTTTTTAAATGTGTCTAGAATGTTTACCACTAGTGATGTGTAACGCAATGCAGCGCTGCGTTATTGAGTTGATACTCAAGGTGAGTTATGTGCGCTGATACACCAACTTGTGAACTCAGTAGCGCAGTAGCGCAATAATGCGTCGACAGCGCAGTAATGTATTTAGAGCGAAAGATTGCGTTGACAGCAAAATGCGTTGAGAGCGATACATTGTGGTGAAAGCAAAGAAATCAAATCAAATTAGAATTCTTATAAACAAACAAATTGAAAAAAAAACGAAAATAATTAAGTCTATGCGCATATTACATGATTTTTATTTACAATCTTTAAAAATATTACGAAATATTGATGCATTTAAGAACAGCGCCGTAAGCTACAATTTGTTATAATAAATCGCGAAATATTGATTTAGTTAAGAAAAACGCGACAAGCCTTAATTGTGGTGTATTTACTTTTAAAACGTGTGCCAGCACTCTTTAGCTCACACTGTCGGCCACTCTTATTTATGTTTGTTTGCGAAAAGTGGTAAATACGGGTGGGTAATAGCGCAATTTTTAGGCGTTGATACATTCGCGCAAGCGCACTGTAATGCGTTAATACATAGAGTTAACTCAATTGCGCCATGCTACATTTGTATGTAGCGATACTGTATTACACATCGTATTATGGACTCCTGCGTTACAAATCTAGCGTCTTTATTAACTATCTCTCTAAATAATAAATTAATATGTTCAGATAAAGAAAAAACAAAATTTTTGCAATTTTCAAAATTTCCGTTATATGGGAGGTGGGCGAGGTTATGGTCCGACTTCAAAAATTTTCTACGATAATAATAGCGATGTCAAAGAAAATATGTCCACCAAATTGTGTGACAATACCGCACACCGTTATTGAGATACAGACATTTTTTCATGTGGGCGTGGCAACGTCCATTTTTCAAAATTTCATAAATACCTATTTTCTTAGTTCAAAATCTCTCCAAATACCGAATTTCACTCAATTTGCTGTAATAGATACTGAGAAAACGGAGTTTTTGCATTTTTCCAAAAACTTCCGTTATATGGGAGGTGGGCGTGGTTATTGACCGATCTTGACCATTTTCAATACCGACGTACCCTGTCCAAAGGGCAATCTATATACCAAATTTCATTGAGAGATCTCAATTTTTATTCAAGTTATTGTAACCACGGACAGACGGACGGACGGACGGACGGACAGACAGTCAGGGCTAAATCGATTCCTCTTTTCATACTGATCATTTTAGTATATATATGTATGTCTATATCTATCTCGATTATTTCTTGCTGTTACAAACAACCGTTATGCGAACAAAGTTATAAAAAGTTTAACTTTTTTGTGTTTTGGTAATGATAATTTAAGTTCACACATGTATGCATATTTGTAAAGTGCAAACTAAAACTGTTCGTTGCATAAATAGCTCTCAAACCTTAAATAATTATAAAACTTGCCCTACCTTGCAAACTGCTTTCTTCTTTGATTTATTAATACAATTTTAGTTTTTACTCATATTGAATTTTACTGTTTCAATTATGTCTTGCATTTTTGACAACTGCAAAAATAAAAGCGATAATGAGCAACGCTCTGTTGCATGCTGGTTGTGCGATGGCATTGCTTATATAAAATGTGCCGGATTGACTGGTAGAGTACTAGACTTAATAAATGAAGGAAGAGGTATTCGTTGGTCTTGTTCAAAATGCAGATCAACTGAGGTTGAACTTTTCCAATTTTTTAGAGAAACCAGAAATGGATTTTTCGAAATCGGCAAAGACCTTCGGGCACTTAATGATAAATTTAAACGTTATGAAAACGTGTTCAAACATACGAGATGTACTTCAACCAAAATGTTATAGTGAACGAAAATTGGGTACCAAATATAGTGTGTAAAAGCTGCTACAACCGTCTAATGGATTGGAAAAATAGAAGACGTGAAAGTATGCCATTCGGTATCCCAATGACTTGGACTAATCCTGGCGAAGGTCACAATCCATTGAATTGCTATGCATGTGCGAATAAAGGAGCCGCAAAAAGGATAAGAAAATCGTATAATTACGTTGGTGTTGCAAGTGCCGCAACACCATTGCCTCATTCGGACCACATTCCTGTGCCAAAAGCTTCTAGCCCAGATATTTTCTCTTTTACGATTGCTCCGACATATCATGCACGTGATGATCCCCCATATGAGCCATCAGTATCCAATGAGCCAATTTTAATAAATCAAAATAAGCTTGATTCAGTTGTTGCGAAGTTGAAATTAACACAGCATAAATCGGAAGAGCTGGCTTCCATTTTGAAATCAAACAATTTGTTGGCACCCGGTGTGAAAGTCACAGCTTATCGAAGTCGTCAGGCAACACTCCAAAGTTTATTCCTTGTGAATGATGAAAAAACTTCTGCATATTGGCCGGATGTAGGAAAATTGATGAACGCAATGGAAATAAAATATGAAGCAGATGACTGGAGATTATTTATTGACAGTTCAAACCTCAGCTTGAAGGCGGTTTTACTGCATAAGACCAATAAAAAACTTTCAGTTCCAATCGCCTATAGTACAGAAACGAAAGAAACATATGATGCACTGGAAAATATTTTAAAAATGGTTAACTACGCCAAACATATGTATGTGGCGCATATGCTGCGATTTAAAAGTTGTAGCAATGCTTTGCGGTCTTCAAAGCGGCTATATAAAATATATGTGCTTTTTGTGCGATTGCGACACACGATTTTCCGGTGACCAATATGCATGCCACGGATGGAAACTCAGAGAGCACAGCAGGTTACAAACGGCCAATATTATTCGTGAGCCTCTAGTGCCGAAGGAGAAGATATTGCTGCCTCCACTGCATATTAAACTTGGAATTGTTAAGAATTTTATCAAAACTGTCGCCAAAAGAGTTGAAGTTTTCTTGTTTTTGAAACTAATTTACCCGAGACTCAGCGAAAGTAAAATTAAAGAAGGAAAGTTATAATATCACATTCATTTCCCATGGTTTTCCATCTTAACAAATTAATTTTTTCCAAACAGGCGTACTAAATGGTCCAGATATACAAAAGCTGATTAAAAGTGACGCATTCAACAATATTTTGATTGACGCTGAATTGAATGCATGGCAGGCAATCAAAGAAGTAATAGAAGGCTTGTTGGGAAAGCTTCGTTCTAACAACTACGATGTTTCTGTCGCAAGGATGTTAAGAGCATTCTCGGAAATTGGTGTCCACATGTCCTTGAAAATCCATTATTTACATCATCATCTGGACTACTTCAGCAAACAATTGGCTACCGAATCTGATGAACAAGGTGAACGCTATCATCAAGTTGCTATGCCATTTCAAATGAGGTAATACTGATTTTTTATTTTTTCAAACTCATTTTAATAAAACAAAAACTTACAGATATAGAGGCAAAAAGTCGCCGAGTGCAATAATTGCGAAAATTTGCTGGTGGAGTAAGCTTGAGTGGCAAGACAGGGATGATCTTGATGATAAAGAATTTTCAGGAGATGCAGAAGGGCCAACAGTGGAGTCACACATTGACATTTTGTGTGGTTCAGAAACTGATGATAGCGATGAATGCGATGCCACTAGTCCCGAACAACCACCATCGAAAAAGTCTAGGCAATATTTATTAAAATAAATAAAAATAAATAAATAAAATAAAAATAAAAAATTATAAAAATGTTTACTTTATTTTTTTAGTAGTTTATGGCCAGAAGTCTGGAGTTATTGGGGAAAATTTATAAAAAGGCGATAAATGACACTTTTTTGAACAAAAACAAATAAAAACAAATAGAAATTGTAATTCTTAATTTTTCTAAATTTGTTTCATCAAAATCGGACAAGTGGTTCTCGAGTTATGTTAAACTACGTTTTCGCCAAAATGTTACAACTAAGCGAAAAAACATCAAGATAAGGAAAAAATTTAAAAGGTCATAAAAAAAAACTGACACATACGAACGCCAAACCCTTTGAGGGTTTTACTATACTGACCTAGTACCATCACCCTGACTTGGAATTTCTCACCCCCCGGACAATAATCCCAAAAATGTTCCACAGTGTAATGAACCTAAAATTGATATTTATATTGTTATGAAAATCGAATTGAGTTATATACATTCATATAGGTATCCTGAAAGGTTTAAATTGTAGAGAATTTTTTGCTGTAAGCTTTAAGATGAATTTATGTCATTAAATCTGAAGAACGATAAAATGATGTGGAAATTGAATTATTTTGGTGGACGAACTGTTGGGATGAGGTCGTGGCGAGGTGAAAAAGGGTTCAAAATCCCAAAATGAAAAAGAGATACTCTATTAACTGGTTGGGTGGGTAAAGACAGCGGGAGAAATACCATATATTTAGTTAAATTTGTTTTCATGTCTTCCCAGGCCAACTCGAAGTTGACATCGCTGAGTGAATATTGCTTGACAATGGAGCCGGCTTTTCCTTGTGTTTGCATCGAAGGTGATACAATTTCTGAGCACGGGAGAGCTTAGAATGGTTGATGTATACCGCTGGGAACATGTCACGAAATGCGGGCCATTCTTCATAACCACCATAAAATGTCTCCGTTTCACAAGGTGGGACTTCAAGGCAGACCTTTGCCTCTGCCGAGGGGTGTTCCACGCGCGATGGTGGCCTCGGCTCAGCAATTGCTCTCATCAACGTGAGGTGATCAGCAATTTTTGTTTTGGTCGCCTCATATTGTTCAAGGCAAGCATAGTATTTGGCTTCAACAGAATTCTTAAAATTATCTGGTAGGATATCATCTGGTTTTAAAAATACCATATCATAAACCGATTGAAGCCGTGCCCAGCAATAATCTATTGATTTGTCTTTAATCATAAAATACGATTCTGTGTGGTCTTGAATTGGCGCATCACTGAATCATGCACAGTATCTCATGATACTGTCACTTTCCGTATTTCTGCCATGAAAAAGCTTCTCATTAAATACATCTGCCGTTCGGAGTCGGCACAAAACTGTAGATCCATCCATTTGTGTGGTATAACATAAAGACGCACGCCACAAATGATAGGAGAAGCTCGGCCAAACACTGAGCTATATAGTGTACGAGTATGCGCCAAAAATTATTTTGTGGCAGTGTTTGCGTTTTTTTTTGTTGTTGTAAGCTTGGAAACCGGACTGCCAAACTTAAAATCCGCGAGATGGGATTTTATTTAATGATATCAACACAAACAAAAGAACGCAAACACTTTTCTGTATGTTTAAATAAATATATAAATATTATATACGTAGTGAAAATATACATACGTATGTATGTAAATTGTATAATGTGGGTATATAATAAAATTGAACACCTAAAAGATATTGCTAAATTTCAAGTTGTTTGAGAAAAATTCCCTAATGGGTTGCATCTATGCATCTAAATATTGTAATATCTTTCGGAAGATTCGATGTCAATTTTCGTTGTTCGAATGCAAGCATGTATATAAGACGGCTGCATACGCACATTCATTTCTTCTGTTTAGTCGACAGACGCGAATGTGAATGCGCTGCTCATTCGACTCATACACTCATGCGATCATAAAAATGTGTATTCACAGAAAAAAAAAGAAGGAGGCTGTGTCAGAGACACGGCCATTAAGTTTAACGTAGAGTACGCCATCCGATAAGACATAAAACATATGTATAATGATAATTTATAATGATAAATAATACAAGCAAATGAATTTCTTTATTTGATAGTTACTTTTGATGATATACATAAGCTTATGATAGGAAAATAGGATAAAAATGTTTTTAAATTATCAATTAAATTTCTCGCAAAAACGAAGTCAATGGTAGTTATCAATAGTAAAGATAAATGATAAATAACAGACCCAAATCTATTTGATTATTTGAAAGTTACTTTTGAGAATATAGGCTTATGATAGGAAAAATAGGATAAATATGTTTTTAAATTAACATTTAAATTTCTCGTAAAAACTAAGTCAATGGTTGTGTTATCAATAGTTGTGGGGGCATCATTTCGAATATAATCCAAATTAAACGTAGTTGGCAGCGCTTTCTCTGCCTTTACCAAAGAACATAAATGTATAAGAATGGACAACACGTTATTATTAGCAACGAGTGAATCTCCAGGGGCGTGCTTTCTTACTCTAGCCAATCAAAAAATTCATTTGAGCAAAAGAGAAAGCATGCCCCTGGAGATTCACTCGTTGCTAAAAGTAACGTGTTGTCCCTTCTTATACATTTATGCAAAGAACGTAAATCTATAAGAAGCGACAACACGCTGAAATTTGGCGAGTGAATCCGTGCCGTCCATCTCCAGGAGTTCACCACACGTCTTCACATGTTCTTTCGTCAAAATTCACCAGGCCGGTCCAGAATTCGCTGTGTATTTGCTTTTCGCTGCACCAAATAAAGAAGGAAGAAAGAAGATGGGATCAATGAAATTCATGGCCATTTTGAGATTTTGCATTGGAATGAGCGAAAATTTGCAAAAACTTCATATTTGATTAATTTTCTATTACACTTGTCATAGAAGTTAAATATACATATTTGTATAATCGCAAATATTATAGGTCCGTACGAATATATTGATGTATGTACATACATACATATGTATGTGCGTTGACATTGTCTAAAAAGTGGGTATCTGTTTTGCCGACGGCATTTCGCATGCGCATTAATATGAAATAAGGTTTTTGTTTAAATATGCTTTAAAATGAATTCATATTTTCTGCTTACTATACATTTGGGTAAACATTTTAATTAGAGGGCTAAAATATGTATGCATAAATGTCACATATGGAATAATATGTACATATGTAAATAATATTAGTAAATGCAAGATACATACATATACATACATATGTATACACGTCGACGCCAAAAACTCTAAAATACTACAACCATTCATAAATGCGGTTGTCTTTCCATTCATAAATGCAAACCCAACTCCTATCCCTTCGCACACAATCGCCATCCACATGCTAATTTCAGACTTTCGCGACCAAGAATTTGAACAAATTTATGAAATTTGAGTCTTCCGTGCTCGCACCAAAAAGGAGGATCACTCTTGATTGTTTGGCCCAGACCGGCATTAATGAATATGTGAACACATTTACTTAAAATATATCAGGCATGCTACCCCCGGCAAGATTTTTAATTTCTAAAATGATATCTAATATGAATATTCAGCTGTATCTATTGTTAAACACAGTTTTGTTAAATTTTATGAAAATAAATATTTAAATTCGATACGATTTCCCAAATAGGGCGTTAATTTAATCACGGCCTGTCCTCACCTCCATGCGCACTGCGTTCATATGTATGCGCACATATATGTATATACATATGTAAATATGGTACTTGACGGTAGGAGGTTTAGTGCGATTAAAGTCCCACACTGACGGGGTATAGGCTTTCGATGCTTCCTCCTCTGAAAAAAAAAAAAAAAAAAAAAACATATGTAAATATGTCGCCGAATTTTGTCGCATTTGCACACCAGTGTTTATCATCGCTGCTATTGCACTAATTTCACTGCGCTTTGCCGCCGTACTAACAATTCTACTACTTAACAAAAAGTAGTCACAAAAATTAATACAAATTTTAGTTCTCAGTGTACTATACAAACGTATTTACCTCTAACCTAGTTTAGTGTTTACTTATCACGTTAATTCTAAGTGATTTTCTCGCAGATTTATGTATCAAAGTTCTTTTAGGTACCTTTTTCTACAACTGCTATTTTTCATCAAATATACTACCAAATAAATATTGGTTTCTCTGAACCCCATGACATGGCGATGGCTTTTTGAGCTCGGCACGATTGAAAACGCGCAGAAGTAAACGTATTGAAATATTTATGCAAAAGTTTGCATATTTATTCATTTGCTAAATTTTTTAAAAACATTTACATATGTACATACATATGTATATACTTAGGCTTTGAATCATTAACACTATTTTAATATGGATCCTCCATTTTTCGATTAGATTATACTGATGACAACAAAACATATATACAGAAATAAATAAATGCATAGGTTTCAAAACAACTGAATGCAATTTATATATTAAATGTACACTAGTTTTGTTAATTACACTTGTTACACTTATTAGGCACCGACTTTCATGAACTCTGCAACACAAATTTATCACTAACCCACTACGCATGCAACATCATTTTAACACTAAATCACTCCCGAATATTCAATATATGTTAAGATATTATTAAAACACTATTAGAACTACGCGAGCAAACCATAATATCATAGTTTAATATAATTTTAGCAACATTTTTCACAATTTTTCATGTATTAAAATTTTGGTAGACACTTGGATTTCGGCCACACACATTCTCTGGCACTTAACGCTTTAATACCGCACTATTTTCACTCACAACTGATTAATATTGACACCACAATAAGTATAATGTATTTATTATGCACATTTTTCACAATATTTAGGATTTTCATTGAATTTTTAATAAAAAACAAGCAGCACTTAAAATTCCACTCTTGCTTTTATTTGTTATGATCGCAAACTAGCCCGCGAAAATATTTTCTTCTGCTTCTTTCGTGCGGACAGCGTATCAAAGCATGTGGTGAACTCCTGGAGATGGACGGCACCATACGGTCTGAGAAATCTCTGAAATTTTTCATTTCAGCGTGTTGTCGCTTCTTATAGATTTACGTTCTTTGATTTATGTTCTTTGCCTTTACTCTACTTAAATTTTCCCGCCTAAAATTATGCAATAAAATGAACGTCTATTCACGCTACAAACTACACACTCAACCAAACACCACACACATATTTGTTTGGATGTGTTTATAAAATTTTCATTTGAGAAATTTAAATATTAGGAAGATGTCAACCAATATGAAATGTATGTCAAACGAAAGCTAACATCTTCATTTGACTACAAAAAAATTTTTAACAAAATTTATCGCGCCGTTTCCTTATAATTAAAGAAATAGAGATTACAACAATAACAATCTGACACGGGTGACCATACCGTAAGGTAAGACGTATCCTATGCTAAAAAAAGAGACCACCAGAGGTACATATGTAAGGCGCAGCTAGAGATGCCTGTTAATACGAGCGAGTATGTGTGTACGTAACAACGCTTATCATTCATTGTTTTCGCTTTTGCTTAAAAGGTACTTTGTTATTAAAGCTGATGGATAACTGATTATAAAATTATTTTAACTGATATTATTTATACAATAATATTATTATTATTTAAGATCTAAATAATATTGATGTGAATAAAATAAAAGTTAAATGTTAAATTCATTAAATTATCCAAATAATCCTCATAGAAAATTTGACTATTTAACAATTTTCGGAGTTCTGTTTTGATATTATTACTTTTCCACAATTCAATGTAGGTATATGCAATAGTAGTTAATTGCTTTATTTTTAAGATATAGTAAGTAAAAAGCTCGCAAAATTAATGCATTTTAATGGGATTTTTTGAAATAAATTCGAGAAGTCTTATGTAAGTTAAGATGTAATGTTGAGCTAATTGCACTGCACAAGTAAATGTAACAAAGATACTGCTGCTGTTCGACACAAGAGTTAATGCAAGGAAAGGCATATCTATATTAACACAAAGGCTAATGCTAAAATTTTGCATTCAAGCTTATGCTGCTCAATATGTGTAGTATGTGCGTGACGTTCGCTGATTGGCCAGCATTGCAATAAACAACAACACCCGCATAGCTTGGTTTTCCCGCCTAAACTTACGACTGATAAAAGCAACAATTGACTTTTACGTTTACTTCGCGATGATCCAGCATTATGTCAACAGTAACAGCTCAGCTTTCCCGCCAAAATCTGCAGCTTGGAAGAACAACGAAAAAACCTTACATATGACCCGTTAACTTTTTCGAGATATATTTTTATTTGTTATCCTTTCACCACAAATTAAAACTTCTATCAATTGACCCGTTAGTTGCAGATAACAACGCCAGCTTGTACTTGATTAAGTCACTACCCGGGTTCACGGCTGATCCTTCAACATACCCGGCTTAGCGGACCGCTGCCCATTTCGCAATGGAATATTACAAAGAGGGATCGGAAAAGTATTATATTCCATGGGCATTTTTCGAAATAAAATTACCGAATCTGCTAATTCTACCCTGTCATCGTTTAATACAGTCCGACAAAAGACCATTTTATGTTCTAGAGAATGAACTTGGCGTGTAAAGGCAAGGTGGGTTGTCAATTTCCGAGAACTATGGCAAAGTCGACAAGCAATTAACTCTCACAATTAACAAACAAATAATGACGCATAGTGCTAATAGGGAAATCATTGCAGCTCTTAACGATCGAGCTAGAAAAAACGCTTTGCGGGTATTCATATCGGGGCTTCGTCGTCCAATGTGCGACGTTCTGTTTTCGGCAAGGCCAAAATATCTTCCCTCCGCACTTGCAGTAGCTCAAGAGCTTGAAATTAGTCACATGCGTCATGACTTTGCCGGCGCTTTTGCCGCAGGAAACTCATTAAAAGTAACACCTCATTTTCAACCGATTCATCAGCATACACAACCCAGTACACGCAATTTTGAAAACGCCCATATTAGACCAACGCCGATGGAAAAAGACAATAATACCTCTTAAATATTACTATAAATGCTCCTCTTCAGAATCAGCATAATACCCATTATCAGCAAAACAAAAATAATGTTCAACCACATCAATTTATACGCCGCAACAGCCTTTTACTACTCATCCTACGTATTTTAGGGGTCACGTTAGCAATCCTCTTAAAAGCAGACACCTCCAAATAAATTGCAAAAAGTTAACGTTACGCCTGAAAAAGCCATGTTCGATAAAGTAGATTGTGAAGGGTATAATGAAGTTATTTTCAAGGCGACACTTTAAGAAATTGTGCTGAAAGTTGTTGCTTTGATGATGATACCAATAATTATAATCACGTTGATATCGATACTAAACAAGTCGAGGAAGTTATTTTTTAAACTGAAGTCGCTCCTGTCGTTTATAACTAAAACTTCCACAAGCGGTCGGGAGCTACGCCTTTTAATCGATAACAGAACTTCTAAGAACTATGTTCAAAAATTTTCGTTACTACATGGCACCAAAAGTATCGACAAACCTTTCAAGTTAAAGTCTATCAATGGGACCAATTCTATAAATAAATCAGTAAGAAAAGCTAAATTCGGGCGAAACCGATTTTTATACATACATATACCCTCGCGATGTATTTTTGCATGGACGGTGCCAATAATAAAAACCCCGTTTCTTTGCTTCAAATCCCTGCTAGTATTAAACTTTACTCAATTTGTTCCAATAAATACTGAAAAACGAATATTTTTGCATTTTTCAAAATTTCCGTTATATGGAAGTTGAGCTTGGTTATGGTCCGATTCCAAAAATTATTGACGGTGATGCTAGTGATATCAAGGACAATATGTTCACCAGATTTTGTGACGATACCTTACATCGTTATTGAGATTCCTACAGTCGTTTTTTATAAGTGGTAAAGCCCATATTTCAAAATTTCATAAAAATCTAGTTTCTTAATGAACTATCTCTCTAAATATCAAATTTTATTTAATATGTTCCTATAGATGAAGAAAAAACGATATTTTTGCATTTTTCAAAATTTCCGTTATATTGGAGGTGGGTGAGGTTATGGTCCGATTCCAAAACTTTTTAACGATGATAACAGCGATATTGAGGAAAATTTTTTCACCAAATCTTTTGACGATACCTTACACCGTTATTGGCATACAGATATTTTTTCCTAAGTGGGCGTGTGCAACACCCATTTGTAAAAATTTTATAAAAACCTAATTTCTTAGTTCAAAATCGCTGCAAATACCGAATTTCACACAATTTGTTTTAATAGATACTGAAAAAATTAAGCTTTTGCATTTTCCAAAACTTCCGTTATATGGGAGGTGGGCGTGGTCATGATCCGATTTCAAAAATTTTCTGCGATAATAATAAAGATATCAAGGAAAATATGTCCACCAAATTTTGTGACGATAACTAATACTGTTATTGAGATACAGAAAATTTTTCATAAGTAGGCATAGCAAATACCAAATTTCACCCAATTTGCTGTAATACATACCGAAAAAACGGAGTGACCGATCTTGACAATTTTCAATACCAACCTACCCTGTCCAAAAAGCAATCTATGTACCAAATTTCATTGAGATACCTTAATTTTTACTCAAGTTATTGTAACCACGGACAGACAGTCAGGGCTAAATCGATTCCTCTTTTCATTCTGTTCATTTTAGTATATATATGTCTATATCTATCTCGATTATTTTTTGCTGTTACAAACAACCGTTAAGCGAACAAAGTTATAATACCATTGTGTACAAGTACGCTCGGGTATAAAAATGCCTAATGAACGAAAATGTTGAAATTACACTTAACTGTGAGGCGCTAAGTGCTTTCGAAAAAGTAAAGCGCGTCTGAGCTTCCAAAGACGTTCTTCTTCAATATCCAAATTACAACCGACCTTTGGAACTGAAGACAGATGCCTCGTCAACTTTTTTCCGCTACAGAACAAAATTACGCCACAAATGAACCCAAACTGCTTGGTATTGTATGGGCTTTGAAAACGTTGCGACATTACCTTTACGGAATAAAAAATAATTTTTCAGTATCAGAAAATAATCCACATAGTAAAGATGGCGCGCATTTATAGAGGAATTTTCGGCAAACTTTTACTATAAACCTGGAAAAGAGAATAAGGTAGCTGACGCGCTCTCTAAGCAGTACGCTAATAATTTGGAAGAATCTGAAACAAAGGAAACCACTCACAGTGCAAAATTCATCTAGTAACACTATAAAAGCTATACAGCAACCCGTTAATCAATTCAAAAATCAAATCATTTTATCTAAATCGAATACTTTCAGTTAGGTTAGGTTGGAATGGCTGGGAAGAGAACCCTCCCTTGCACTTAGGCCTAGCGTGACCCATTGTACTGCCATATGCGAATTCGCTCCTCAATTCTCCTGCACATCGGGCTCAAACCATTTTGTTGACTTGATAAATTTCGACAGTGCTTTTGGGTTAATTAGCGCTATCTCCGCGAGGCTTTGTAGAGTTGGTCTGCCAAGCGTGCGAAGTCTTCTTCTACTTAAAGCTGGACATTGGCAAAGTAGGTGTTCCACGTTCTCTTCTTCTTCGTTGCAACTGCGACAGTGCTCCGGAGCATTTACTCCTAGTCTTTTCGCATGAGTACCGATTAGACAGTGCCCAGTGAGGGTTCTTGTTAAGGTAGAGACTTAGCTTCTTTTTAGCCCCAGATGGGTTGATATGCGCCTTTTATCGTAGGACGGCCACGTGAGTTTCGAGATTTCGCAGTGTGGGAGAGTACCCCAACGTTCATTCGCCACCTTTGTGGTGTTGTGCTTAACTTGTAGTTTACAAGTGGCAAGTGGTATACCTATCCTGTTCCTCCTCGGAAGGATCGGGGTGGTCGTACCTTTCCTTGCCAGTTCATCCGCTTTGCAGTTGCCCTCAATATAACGGTATCCAGGCACCCATATGAGTTGAATTCTATAATGCTGAGCCATCTCGTTTAGAGATCTGCGGCATTCAGTGAGAGACTTTGTATTGTCTATACAGGAGTCTAGCGCTTTCAGTGCTGCTTGGCTGTGAGGGTTTCTTTAGGGTTTTTGATTAGGTGCTGCGTAGCCTCCTGGATGGCCAGCACTTCCGCTTGGTACACGCTACAGTGGTCGGGGAGTCTGAACGATGTTTCAAGTTTTAGTTCAGGGGAAAATACACCTGCCCTGACTTTCCCGTTGAGTTTAGAGCCATCATTGTAAATGTTGATGGCCTTATGTATATGGTGTGGTCTTGTGTACCAATCCTGTCGGGTTGGTTCGATGACTTCATAGTTCTTTATAAAGGAAGCTGATGGTGTACAGTAGTCCGTATTTGTTGGTATTTGAATAGGAGCCATTTTTCTTAAAATTTCTGTGTGGCCAGCGTGCTCTGGGACCAGAAACCTGCTTCTCTAAGCCTTAGAGCTGTGATAACGGCTACCTCTTGAGCGACTACGTCAAGAGGTGGCAGGTGTAGTCTGGTGTTTAGAGCCTCAGTGGGTGAGGAGCTTAAGGCTCCACTTATGCAGAGCTCCGCGCTTCTTTGTACTCGTTGCAGTTGTTTAAGCGTTGTTGATTTTTTTAGCGTGGGAAACCAGACCAAGGCTCCATATAATAGGATTGGGCGGACGATGGCTGTATAGATCCAGTGTACTATCTTAGGGGAGAAACCCCATTTTACACCAATAGATTTTTTGCAAGTGAAAAGCGCCGTAGTGGCTTTCCTTATTCCCTTGTGTTGTCCTTTCAGTACAGTTTATTGTCTAAAATCAGACCCAGGTACTTCGCGGTGCTTTTAAGAATTAGGCTTTTGCCATCAAGTTTCGGTAGTGTGAGAGTGGGTATCTTATATCGTCTGGTGAATAGCACTAGTTCTGTTTTATCAGGATTCACTTCTAGACCACAGTCTCTGGTCCAGGTGACAAGTGAAGTGAGAGCTGTTTCCATGAGTTTGCATAGCGTCTGAGGAAATTTTCCTCTCACGATTAGCGCAACATAGTCGGCGTACGCGATCACCTCGTAACCATCTCCTTCCATGCGTCGCAAGAGCTTATTTATAGTTACCACCCATAAAAGTGGAAATAGAACTCCTCCTTTACTTTCAGTAAAAATACTAAAATTTTGTTTCAGTTATTTATTGGACACCAAATTTTTTTTGACACTATTGAAAAATTGATAATTGATGAGCTTGAAATCTTCCTAAGGTTATAACGTCACAAATGGAATTCATTGTGACCTTTCTACTTTAGCGGAAATACATAATCCCATATTATCTAAATTTCCAGGTGTAAAATTTGTTCACACCGAATTACTCGTTATTCATTTGACAAACAAGGATGACCAAACTTAAATAATAATAATATTATTGTATAAATAATATCAGTTAAAATAATTTTATAATCAGTTATCCATCAGCTTTAATAACAAAGTACCTTTTAAGCAAAAGCGAAAACAATGAATGATAAGCGTTGTTACGTACACACATACTCGCTCGTATTAACAGGCATCTCTAGCTGCGCCTTACATATGTACCTCTGGTGGTCTCTTTTTTTAGCATAGGATACGTCTTACCTTACGGTATGGTCACCCGTGTCAGATTGTTATTGTTGTAATCTCTATTTCTTTAATTATAAGGAAACGGCGCGATAAATTTTGTTAAAAATTTTTTTGTAGTCAAATGAAGATGTTAGCTTTCGTTTGACATACATTTCATATTGGTTGACATCTTCCTAATATTTAAATTTCTCAAATGAAAATTTTATAAACACATCCAAACAAATATGTGTGTGGTGTTTGGTTGAGTGTGTAGTTTGTAGCGTGAATAGACGTTCATTTTATTGCATAATTTTAGGCGGGAAAATTTAAGTAGAGTAAAGGCAAAGAACATAAATCAAAGAACGTAAATCTATAAGAAGCGACAACACGCTGAAATGAAAAATTTCAGAGATTTCTCAGACCGTATGGTGCCGTCCATCTCCAGGAGTTCACCACATGCTTTGATACGCTGTCCGCACGAAAGAAGCAGAAGAAAATATTTTCGCGGGCTAGTTTGCGATCATAACAAATAAAAGCAAGAGTGGAATTTTAAGTGCTGCTTGTTTTTTATTAAAAATTCAATGAAAATCCTAAATATTGTGAAAAATGTGCATAATAAATATATTATACTTATTGTGGTGTCAATATTAATCAGTTGTGAGTGAAAATAGTGCGGTATTAAAGCGTTAAGTGCCAGAGAATGTGTGTGGCCGAAATCCAAGTGTCTACCAAAATTTTAATACATGAAAAATTGTGAAAAATGTTGCTAAAATTATATTAAACTATGATATTATGGTTTGCTCGCGTAGTTCTAATAGTGTTTTAATAATATCTTAACATATATTGAATAGTCGGGAGTGATTTAGTGTTAAAATGATGTTGCATGCGTAGTGGGTTAGTGATAAATTTGTGTTGCAGAGTTCATGAAAGTCGGTGCCTAATAAGTGTAACAAGTGTAATTAACAAAACTAGTGTACATTTAATATATAAATTGCATTCAGTTGTTTTGAAACCTATGCATTTATTTATTTCTGTATATATGTTTTGTTGTCATCAGTATAATCTAATCGAAAAATGGAGGATCCATATTAAAATAGTGTTAATGATTCAAAGCCTAAGTATATACATATGTATGTACATATGTAAATGTTTTTAAAAAATTTAGCAAATGAATAAATATGCAAACTTTTGCATAAATATTTCAATACGTTTACTTCTGCGCGTTTTCAATCGTGCCGAGCTCAAAAAGCCATCGCCATGTCATGGGGTTCAGAGAAACCAATATTTATTTGGTAGTATATTTGATGAAAAATAGCAGTTGTAGAAAAAGGTACCTAAAAGAACTTTGATACATAAATCTGCGAGAAAATCACTTAGAATTAACGTGATAAGTAAACACTAAACTAGGTTAGAGGTAAATACGTTTGTATAGTACACTGAGAACTAAAATTTGTATTAGTTTTTGTTAAGTAGTAGAATTGTTAGTACGGCGGCAAAGCGCAGTGAAATAAGTGCAATAGCAGCGATGATAAACACTGGTGTGCAAATGCGACAAAATTCGGCGACATATTTACATATGTGTATACATATATGTGCGCATACATATGAACGCAGTGCGCATGGAGGTGAGGACAGGCCGTGATTAAATTAACGCCCTATTTGGGAAATCGTATCCAATTTAAATATTTATTTTCATAAAATTTAACAAAACTGTGTTTAACAATAGATACAGCCAAAGAACATAAATGTATAAGAATGGACAACACGTTATTATTAGCAACGAGTGAATCTCCAGGGGCGTGCTTTCTTACTCTAGCCAATCAAAAAATTCATTTGAGCAAAAGAGAAAGCATGCCCCTGGAGATTCACTCGTTGCTAAAAGTAACGTGTTGTCCCTTCTTTTGATACAGCTGAATATTCATATTAGATATCATTTTAGAAATTAAAAATCTTGCCGGGGGTAGCATGCCTGATATATTTTAAGTAAATGTGTTCACATATTCATTAATGCCGGTCTGGGCCAAACAATCAAGAGTGATCCTCCTTTTTGGTGCGAGCACGGAAGACTCAAATTTCATAAATTTGTTCAAATTCTTGGTCGCGAAAGTCTGAAATTAGCATGTGGATGGCGATTGTGTGCGAAGGGATAGGAGTTGGGTTTGCATTTATGAATGGAAAGACAACCGCATTTATGAATGGTTGTAGTATTTTAGAGTTTTTGGCGTCGACGTGTATACATATGTATGTATATGTATGTATCTTGCATTTACTAATATTATTTACATATGTACATATTATTCCATATGTGACATTTATGCATACATATTTTAGCCCTCTAATTAAAATGTTTACCCAAATGTATAGTAAGCAGAAAATATGAATTCATTTTAAAGCACATGTAAACAAAAACCTTATTTTATATTAATGCGCATGCGAAATGCCGTCGGCAAAACAGATACCCACTTTTTAGACAATGTCAACGCACATACATATGTATGTACATACATCAATATATTCATACGGATCTGTAATATTTGCGATTGTACAAATATGTATATTTAACTTCTATGACAAGTGTAATAGAAAATTAATCAAATATGAAGTTTTTGCAAATTTTCGCTCATTCCAATGCAAAATCTCAAAATGGCCATGAATTTCATTGATTCCATCTTCTTTCTTCCTTCTTAATTTGGTGCAGCGAAAAGCAAATACACAGCGAATTCTGGACCGGCCTGGTGAATTTTGACGAAAGAACATGTGAAGACGTGTGGTGAACTCCTGGAGATGGACGGCACGGATTCACTCGCCAAATTTCAGCGTGTTGTCGCTTCTTATAGATTTACGTTCTTTGCATAAATGTATAAGAAGGGACAACACGTTACTTTTAGCAACGAGTGAATCTCCAGGGGCATGCTTTCTCTTTTGCTCAAATGAATTTTTTGATTGGCTAGAGTAAGAAAGCACGCCCCTGGAGATTCACTCGTTGCTAATAATAACGTGTTGTCCATTCTTATACATTTATGTTCTTTGGTAAAGGCAGAGAAAGCGCTGCCAACTACGTTTAATTTGGATTATATTCGAAATGATGCTCCCAAAACTATTGATAACACAACCATTGACTTAGTTTTTGCGAGAAATGTTAAATGTTAATTTAAAAACATATTTATCCTATTTTTCCTATCATAAGCCTATATTCTCAAAAGTAACTTTCAAATAATCAAATAGATTTGGGTCTGTTATTTATCATTTATCTTTACTATTGATAACTACCATTGACTTCGTTTTTGCGAGAAATTTAATTGATAATTTAAAAACATTTTTATCCTGTTTTCCTATCATAAGCTTATGTATATCATCAAAAGTAACTATCAAATGAGGAAATTCATTTGCTTGTATTATTTATCATTATAAATTATCATTATACATATGTTCTATGTCTTATCGGATGGCGTATTCTACGTTAAACTTAATGGCCGTGTCTCTGACACAGCCTCCTTCTTTTTTTTTCTGTGAATACACATTTTTATGATCGCATGAGTGTATGAGTCGAATGAGCAGCGCATTCACATTCGCGTCTGTCGACTAAACAGAAGAAATGAATGTGCGTATGCAGCCGTCTTATATACATGCTTGCATTCGAACAACGAAAATTGACATCGAATCTTCCGAAAGATATTACAATATTTAGATGCATAGATGCAACCCATTAGGGAATTTTTCTCAAACAACTTGAAATTTAGCAATATCTTTTAGGTGTTCAATTTTATTATATACCCACGTTATACAATTTACATACATACGTACATATGTATATTTTCACTACGTATATAATATTTATATATTTATTTAAACATACAGAAAAGTGTTTGCGTTCTTTTGTTTGTGTTGATATCATTAAATAAAATCCCATCTCGCGGATTTTAAGTTTGGCAGTCCGGTTTCCAAGCTTACAACAACAAAAAAAAAACGCAAACACTGCCACAAAATAATTTTTGGCGCATACTCGTACACTATATAGCTCAGTGTTTGGCCGAGCTTCTCCTATCATTTGTGGTGTGCGTCTTTATATTATACCACACAAATGGATGGACCTTCAGTTTTGTGCCGACTCCGAACGGCAGATGTATTTAATGAGAAGCTTTTTCATGGCAGAAATACGGAAAGTGACAGTATCATGAGATACTGTGCATGATTCAGTGATGCGCCAATTCAAGACCACACAGAATCGTATCTCATGATTAAAGACAAATCAATAGATTATTGCTGGGCACGGCTTCAATCGGTTTATGATATGGTATTTTTAAAACCAGATGATATCCTACCAGATAATTTTAAGAATTCTGTTGAAGCCAAATACAATGCTTGCCTTGAACAATATGAGGCGACCAAAACAAAAATTGCTGATCACCTCACGTTGATGAGAGCAATTGCTGAGCCGAGGCCACCATCGCGCGTGGAACACCCCTCGGCAGAGGCAAAGGTCTGCCTTGAAGTCCCACCTTGTGAAACGGAGACATTTTATGGTGGTTATGAAGAATGGCCCGCATTTCGTGACATGTTCCCAGCGGTATACATCAACCATTCTAAGCTCTCCCGTGCTCAGAAATTGTATCACCTTCGATGCAAACACAAGGAAAAGCCGGCTCCATTGTCAAGCAATATTCACTCAGCGATGTCAACTTCGAGTTGGCCTGGGAAGACATGAAAACAAATTTAACTAAATATATGGTATTTCTCCCGCTGTCTTTACCCACTCAACCAGTTAATAGAGTATCTCTTTTTCATTTTGGGATTTTGAACCCTTTTTCACCTCGCCACGACCTCATCCCAACAGTTCGTCCACCAAAATAATTCAATTTCCACATCATTTTATCGTTCTTCAGATTTAATGACATAAATTCATCTTAAAGCTTACAGCAAAAAATGCTCTACAATTTAAACCTTTCAGGATACCTATATGAATGTATATAACTCAATTCGATTTTCATAACAATATAAATATCAATTTTAGGTTCATTACACTGTGGAACATTTTTGGGATTATTGTCCGGGGGGTGAGAAATTCCAAGTCAGGGTGATGGTACTAGGTCAGTATATTAAAACCCTCAAAGGGTTTGGCGTTCGTATGTGTCAGTTTTTTTTTATGACCTTTTAAATTTTTTCCTTATCTTGATGTTTTTTCGCTTAGTTGTAACATTTTGGCGAAAACGTAGTTTAACATAACTCGAGAACCACTTGTCCGATTTTGATGAAACAAATTTAGAAAAATTAAGAATTACAATTTCTATTTGTTTTTATTTGTTTTTGTTCAAAAAAGTGTCATTTATCGCCTTTTTATAAATTTTCCCCAATAACTCCAGACTTCTGGCCATAAACTACTAAAAAAATAAAGTAAACATTTTTATAATTTTTTATTTTTATTTTATTTATTTATTTTTATTTATTTTAACAAATATTGCCTAGACTTTTTCGATGGTGGTTGTTCGGGACTAGTGGCATCGCATTCATCGCTATCATCAGTTTCTGAACCACACAAAATGTCAATGTGTGACTCCACTGTTGGCCCTTCTGCATCTCCTGAAAATTCTTTATCATCAAGATCATCCCTGTCTTGCCACTCAAGCTTACTCCACCAGCAAATTTTCGCAATTATTGCAAAAATAAAAAATCAGTATTACCTCATTTCAAATGGCATAGCAACTTGATGATAGCGTTCACCTTGTTCATCAGATTCGGTAGCCAATTGTTTGCTGAAGTAGTCCAGATGATGATGTAAATAATGGATTTTCAAGGACATGTGGACACCAATTTCCGAGAATGCTCTTAACATCCTTGCGACAGAAACATCGTAGTTGTTAGAACGAAGCTTTCCCAACAAGCCTTCTATTACTTCTTTGATTGCCTGCCATGCATTCAATTCAGCGTCAATCAAAATATTGTTGAATGCGTCACTTTTAATCAGCTTTTGTATATCTGGACCATTTAGTACGCCTGTTTGGAAAAAATTAATTTGTTAAGATGGAAAACCATGGGAAATGAATGTGATATTATAACTTTCCTTCTTTAATTTTACTTTCGCTGAGTCTCGGGTAAATTAGTTTCAAAAACAAGAAAACTTCATCTCTTTTGGCGACAGTTTTGATAAAATTCTTAACAATTCCAAGTTTAATATGCAGTGGAGGCAGCAATATCTTCTCCTTCGGCACTAGAGGCTCACGAATAATATTGGCCGTTTGTAACCTGCTGTGCTCTCTGAGTTTCCATCCGTGGCAAGCATATTGGTCACCGGAAAATCGTGTGTCGCAATCGCACATATATTTTATATAGCCGCTTTGAAGACCGCAAAGCATTGCTACAACTTTTAAATCGCAGCATATGCGCCACATATGTTTGGCGTAGTTAACCATTTTTAAAATATTTTCCAGTGCATCATATGTTTCTTTCGTTTCTGTACTATAGGCGATTGGAACTGAAAGTTTTTTATTGGTCTTATGCAGTAAAACCGCCTTCAAGCTGAGTTTTGAACTGTCAATAAATAATCTCCAGTCATCTGCTTCATATTTTATTTCCATTGCGTTCATCAATTTTCCTACATCTGGCCAATATGCAGAAGTTTTTTCATCATTCACAAGGAATAAACTTTGGAGTGTTGCCTGACGACTTCGATAAGCTGTGACTTTCACACCGGGTGCCAACAAATTGTTTGATTTCAAAATGGAAGCCAGCTCTTCCGATTTATGCTGTGTTAATTCCAACTTCGCAACAACTGAATCAAGCTTATTTTGATTTATTAAAATTGGCTCATTGGATACTGATGGCTCATATGGGGGATCATCACGTGCATGATATGTCGGAGCAGTCGTAAAAGAGAAAATATCTGGGCTAGAAGCTTTTGGCACAGGAATGTGGTCCGAATGAGGCAATGGTGTTGCGGCACTTGCAACACCAACGTAATTATACGATTTTCTTATCCTTTTTGCGGCTCCTTTATTCGCACATGCATAGCAATTCAATGGATTGTGACCTTCGCCAGGATTAGTCCAAGTCATTGGGATACCGAATGGCATACTTTCACGTCTTCTATTTTTCCAATCCATTAGACGGTTGTAGCAGCTTTTACACACTATATTTAGTACCCAATTTTCGTTCACTATAACATTTTGGTTGAAGTACATCTCGTATGTTTGAACAAAATCAGTACTGAAATTTCCCCTTTTTTTATGTGTTGAGACATATTGACCACAGCAGTAGCAAACGCTATTTATATCTGGCTTGCACAGTTCCATATTTTGTTCTCTTTTGTTCACTTTTAAAAAATTTAAGAAAAATTACTTTTACTGTTCGCCTACAAGTGCCTACTTTGTTGAATGACAAAAATCACAGAACCAGTGTGAAAAAGAGAAGAAGTATAATGGCAATGCAAGTTTTATGTGAACATTACAGAACCAGTGTTGCTGGATTTTTTATGAATTTAAAAAAAATAATATTTAAATTTTTAGGAAAAAAATACTTTTTTCCCTTCATACATTCATTTTTAACTTCGAAAGTGTTGCACATATAGGAAAACGGTATAGAAACAGATTAGAGAAACTGTAATTCTTAATTTTTCTAAATTTGTTTCATCAAAATCGGAAAAGTGGTTCTCGAGTTATGTTAAACTACGTTTTTGCCAAAATGTTACAACTAAGCGAAAAAACATCAAGATAAGGAAAAAATTTAAAAGGTCATAAAAAAAAACTGACACATACGAACGCCAAACCCTTTGAGGGTTTTACTATACTGACCTAGTACCATCACCCTGACTTGGAATTTCTCACCCCCCAGATTAGCTGTTGTACTGTGTTATTCAAGAATGATAGCAAAAAGATTATAAAAACAAAATCATCTTTATCGCTCGACATTAAGCTCGCTAAGACCCAAACTTATTTACTATGCACACATGTGTGTACATATATACATAAGCAGAATGTAATATAATAATTATGATCCAACTTACTTGGAAATGATAGCAGCATCGATGCGACGGTGGGCCCAGGGACGATGATGAGGGTTGAGAATATAATAATAATCCCAACGGTTTTATCCCTCCATACCCGCCCGACCGACGCGAGGGGCGCATCCGCATGACGCACGGATATATAAAAAAAAAAATTTTGTTTTTTTCATATATGTTGCGCCGAGTCATGAAAGGCAGAGGTTTGTTAAGTGTCGAGATCTAAAACTGTTCAGCTACAGAACAAATGCTCATCAGCTGATCGAATAGTAATATATGTATATGTATGTATGTATTAATTATTGAGAGGATTGAGTATAGTTTTCTTTATGTAAAAAAGTGAGTCTGAAATATCAAAAGAACCGGAGTGAGTGTTAAAATCCTGACACAAACTACGGAGTGGCTCATTTAACTCAAAATTACTTTTACATGGCTTCAGAAAGAGAGGCCGGAAATTTCTTGAAATTCTGGAGGGAACGTTTAGTTTTATTTCGCTAAGAAGAGATGGGCTAGAGATCAAGCCTGTCAGTAACTTGACCAAAAATACAATGCCTAGCATTTCTCTGCGACTAGCAAGTGTAGGAAGATTAATGAGTTTTAAACGACTTATATATGGCGGCAGGTTATACTGAGAATCCCAACGAAAATTCCTTAAAGCAAAAAGTAGAAATTGTTTTTGAATTGACTCTATTCTGTCGGAATGAACTTGATAGCGCGGGTTCCAAACAACAGATCCATATTCCAGTATGGGCCTCACTAACGTTGTGAATAGAGCCTTCGTGATGTAAGGGTCATTGAATTCTTTTGACCACCAAATTAAATTTCGGGTCCATTGTAATTCCAAGATCAACAAAGTTAAACACTTGTTCGAGGTTATGGTTACATATTTCATAAGAAGCTGGTTGAACTGCTCTGCGAGAAAAGCACATTACTTTACATTTTTTAAGGTTTAGTGGCATGTAATTTATTTCACACCAGTTAGTCATGCTATTTAAATCCGCTTGTAGTAAGGACCTTTCCTCAACAGAATGATACGATCTAAAAAGCTTTACATCATCAGCATACAATAAAATTTTTGAATAATTTATTACAGAAGGTAAGTCATTTATAAAAAGTAAAAACAGAATCGGACCAAGGTGACTTCCTTGCGGGACCCCTGAAGAAACATGAATAATGTTTGAGGAACTATTTTTAAAAAGAACTCGTTGTGTTCTGTCAATGAGGTAAGAAGATATCCAACGAAGGAGATTAGGTTGAAAACCAAGGATATCGAGTTTATGGATTAGTAAAGAGTGACTTACTCTGTCGAATGCTTTACTAAAATCAGTGTATATAATATTAGTGTGCATAAATTCTCTGAATCCATTTGAAACATGAGTTGTGAACTCAAGCAAGTTTGTAACGGTAGATTTACCCTTAGAGAATCCATGTTGTGTGCTAGAAATTGTAGAGGATATGGAATACGTTAAATGGTCAACAACAATAGCTTCGAATAATTTAGGAATAGCAGAAAGCTTAGCTATACCGCGGTAATTTTCTATAGAGGACCTACTCCCGGTCTTATAAAGGGGTATAATGAATGATTCTTTCCAAGCTGAAGGGAAAATCCCAAGCTTAAGAGAAAGATTAAATAAATTAGTTAAGGGCACATAAATATGTTTAGCACAGTTTATGAGGAAACACGTCGGGATCGAATCAGGGCCAGCCTTAAATGATTCTTTTAAGTTACTCAAATAATAAAATACTTCCTCGGAAGATATCTGCGGAATAATAGCAGAGGTGAGGGAACAGAGTTTATATGGATAAGGTTTGCTCAGAGGCGAGTTAATGGAGCAATTTGACCGGAAGAATTGGGCAAACATGTTGGAAATTGATTGGGAGTCACAAGAAACGGTATTTTGATATTTCATAGCAGACGGAAAACTAGTCACTCTGCGCCTAGAGTTAACGAAGTCATAAAATGATTCAGGGTTTTTTATTAGATTCCTTTTAACTTTGCACAAATAAGATCTGTAGCATTTTTTATTTAATTCAAAATAAGCGTGTCGGATAACTGAGTATTTAATATAGTTAGTGTGCAAACCAGTTTTTTTGTACAATTTAAACGATCGCGACTTCTTATTTTTTAAATTTTTTAGTTCTTTAGTAAACCAAGGTTGTGATTGCTCCTTTTGTACGCAAACCCGTTTTGGTACAAACTTTTGAAATAAGCTAAATATAGTGTTATTAAAATGCTGGACGCAGCGTTCAACATCATCTTTATACGTCGGCCATGATAATTTTGATAATTCTCGATCTAATTTCTTGAAATTGGCTTTCGCGAAAATAAAACGAGCGTTTGAGCTACTTGATTTATCAACATTATTTCCAAAATCACCAATAACCTCGTAATTTACCTCAATCGCAGGGTGATAAGAGTCCTCTGGAATAACCAAGGGTTCGTACATCTTCATAGATGACTTAGATAGTCATCAACAAAAACAAGATCCAGAATGGTGCCAAAATTGTTTGGAGTTAAATTGATCTGATTTAGACAGAGCTCAGCCATATCTTCTAAAAACACATTGTATCTATCCTTTGATGATATTGGAACGATAACGTCGTCTATAAGAGTCCATGATATGCCTGGCATATTGAAGTCACCAAGTACAATCATCGAGTCATGTGCAGTAATCATTGAACTTAAAGATCTAAGTAACGCAATATGTTGAGAATAAACCGATAAGTCAGAGTTAGGAGGGATGTAGCAAGCAGCTAAATAAAAGAAACCATTTCCTACCATAACTCGTATGGCTTTAAATTCGATTGACTCGATGAGGGGGATATAAACATCTTCGGATGGTATTGAAGAATGAACTGCAAAAAGAACACCCCCACCGATTCTGTCCTTACGGTCATTTCTATAAATTTGATATTGATTAGGAAGGATCTCTGAATTAAAAATATGTGGTTTAAGCCAAGTTTCAGTAAAGCAAATTACGTTATAGTCACAGTCTAAGCCTTTTAAATATAAATCGTTCAATTTAGTATTTAAACCTCTAACGTTTTGATTAAAAATACTTAAGGTAGAATTTAAAATCAGTTTTTTGGCTCAGTGTCACGATTAGGAATTGAAGCTAAGTTATTTATTTTATTTTTATTTTTATGTGGCTTGCATTCAAATTCGCGAACAAATGCCCCGGTTGGCCAAAAAGAATTGTTAAGCAAAGTATCAAAAACTTCAGGTGCCACATCAATTTTAAAAGATGATACGTTACGTTCGTATTTAAAGTTAAATTTTCGGATTGCTAAGTTACAAGTCTTAATTTTTGATGAAATGTAAAACTCTATATCATCAGAAGAAGTGTCCCTAGCAAATCTAGAAACAAAAATCGATTTTCACAAAGGAACCACAACCAGCTTCTTTGCAGAGCATTCAGCCTCATCCAATGGTGTTACAGTTTTTGCAACAATAGGAGCAGATTGGGATGGTGGAAGCGATTGAGGCGGTGATGGACCACCTCAGATGAAGATGCCTGTAAGTTCTCATGATCAGAATTGCTTTTATTAGAGGAAGAAGCGCGAGTGCAGATAGCTCTTGATGAAGTTGAAGAAGACGGGCCCTGAGGCGGAGGGACAGGAGACAAAAGATTAATTAGCTCAATTTGTTGGGGTTGAGGTAAAATATTTTTTTGATGTAATGTAAGAGGAGCCACAATACTTTCCTTGGGTGGACTGTGTGTCCGTTTGCGTTTGGTCTCTCTTACAGGTTGCGAAGTTTGTTTATCTAGGCACTTAAATGATTTAAACACGTTTTCATAACGTTTAAATTTATCATTAAGTGCCCGAAGGTCTTTGCCGATTTCGAAAAATCCATTTCTGGTTTCTCTAAAAAATTGGAAAAGTTCAACCTCAGTTGATCTGCATTTTGAACAAGACCAACGAATACCTCTTCCTTCATTTATTAAGTCTAGTACTCTACCAGTCAATCCGGCACATTTTATATAAGCAATGCCATCGCACAACCAGCATGCAACAGAGCGTTGCTCATTATCGCTTTTATTTTTGCAGTTGTCAAAAATGCAAGACATAATTGAAACAGTAAAATTCAATATGAGTAAAAACTAAAATTGTATTAATAAATCAAAGAAGAAAGCAGTTTGCAAGGTAGGGCAAGTTTTATAATTATTTAAGGTTTGAGAGCTATTTATGCAACGAACAGTTTTAGATGCACAGTAATGGACACCTAAAAAACTAAACGCAAACAGCTGTTTAAAGAATGACAATCAAAAAGAGAAAAGAAAATGCGCGCAAACTTTAACAAATACACAAAGTTTAAAGCAAAAAAAGAAGCAAAAACAATGTAAATAAGAAACAATAACAATGCAAATCAAATAATGACTCGGCAATTGAAAAGTAAATTAAAGTGCATAAGATCAATGCAAAAAAATGCTCAACATATATTGTACTTAGCTTTAAATGCGCACAGATAAATCTCCAAAACTTTTATCACTAAATTATTAATTTATATACAAAGAAATTATGAAATTTCAATATAAAAATCAGTAGCACAGAGAAAACACAACTATACAGCTTGACGTTTGCTGTAAAGCCAACCAAACTTGATTACGGTTCTGTCGATCATGTTTAATTGTGGATATGGTTTGCACTTTACAAATATGCATACATGTGTGAACTTAACTTATCATCACCAAAACACAAAAAAGTTAAACTTTTTATAACTTTGTTCGCATAACGGTTGTTTGTAACAGCAAGAAATAATCGAGATAGATATAGACATACATATATATACTAAAATGATCAGTATGAAAAGAGGAATCGATTTAGCCCTGACTGTCTGTCCGTCCGTCCGTCCATCCGTCTGTCCGTGGTTACAATAACTTGAGTAAAAATTGAGATCTCTCAATGAAATTTGGTATATACATAGATTGCCTTTGGACAGGGTAGGTCGGTATTGAAAATCGTCAAGATCGGGCAATAACCACGCCCACCTCCCATATAACGGAAGTTTTTGAAAAATGCAAAAACTCCGTTTTCTCAGTATCTATTACAGCAAATTGAGTGAAATTCGGTATTTGGAGAGATTTTGAACTAAGAAAATAGGTATTTATGAAATTTTGAAAAATGGACGTTGCCACGCCCACATGAAAAATTGTCTGTATCTCAATAACGGTGTGCGGTATTGTCACACAATTTGGTGGACATATTTTCTTTGACATCGCTATTATTATCGTAGAAAATTTTTGAAGTCGGACCATAACCTCGCCCACCTCCCATATAACGGAAATTTTGAAAAATGCAAAAATTTTGTTTTTTCTTTATCTGAACATATTAATTTATTATTTAGAGAGATAGTTAATAAAGACGCTAGATTTGTAACGCAGGAGTCCACAATACGATGTGTAATACAGTATCGCTACATACAAATGTACCATGGCGCAATTGAGTTAACTCTATGTATTAACGCATTACAGTGCGCTTGCGCGAATGTATCAACGCCTAAAAATTGCGCTATTACCCACCCGTATTTACCACTTTTCGCAAACAAACATAAATAAGAGTGGCCGACAGTGTGAGCTAAAGTGTGCTGGCACACGTTTTAAAAGTAAATACACCACAATTAAGGCTTGTCGCGTTTTTCTTAACTAAATCAATATTTCGCGATTTATTATTACAAATTGTAGCTTACGGCGCTGTTATTAAATGCATCAATATTTCGTAATATATTTAAAGATTGTAAATAAAAATCATGTAATATGCGCATAGACTTAATTATTTTCGTTTTTTTTTCAATTTGTTTGTTTATAAGAATTCTAATTTAATTTGATTTCTTTGCTATCACCACAATGTATCGCTCTCAACGCATTTTGCTGTCAACGCAATCTTTCGCTCTAAATACATTACTGCGCTGTCGACGCATTATTGCGCTACTGCGCTACTGAGTTCACAAGTTGGTGTATCAGCGCACATAACTCACCTTGAGTATCAACTCAATAACGCAGCGCTGCATTGCGTTACACATCACTAGTGGTAAACATTCTAGACACATTTAAAAAAGCGTTTATTAAGTTAAATATATATAAAAATTTTTAAATAAGTACTATACACGCACGTAAATCAACCAAATTTAGTACACTGCCCAAAATATAAGTGAAAAGTGTAATTTTGACTGAACATTTGCAGGTGGTAGTGAAGAAAATTCAACAACAAATTTCATAAATAGTAATATTAATAAAATTAAAACAGTTATAAATTTAGATAAAGAGGGCCTACCCCAACATCTCCACCAAGTTTCGTTGCCGAATTCCTTTTACTTTCGCTGAATCCGCAAATGGTTCCGTAAAGGAAATCTCAGCCTTATTTTTCGAATATTTAAGTTTGAAAGACCGATAATTCACTTTAGTCATTTTGTGTGTGCTATACTTATGTATGTATGTGCATGCATATATGTACTTACATATGTATGAATGCTGGTTGCAGTGCCTTATCCGATGACGAAGATGGATTTTGCCACTGGGTCACAAATATTTAATTATACAAGAGAATTGGCGCGCTAGAAAATTCAATGCTTAAAACAACTGCAACTGCACTCGATTTGGAGTGTAAATAGCTTGAGACGAAAATCTTCATTAAAGATGACACAAAAAATCACTCGCGCTCTTATATTTCTTTCATCAATATATTAAATTCACCGGGTTGTTGCATACAGTGACTTTGTGTTGACGATATAAGATTATTTATTTTTCTAAGGGCCAGTTTTTCAGTGCAAGTTGAACTCTGTTTGTCGTTTAAACTCAGTATGCAGTATTTCAGTCAACTTTAAACGGAGTTTAAACTAAGTTTAAACGGCCGATTGTGCTCGGTTAAACTTAGTTTAACTTATCAGCTGTTTGCTGACTACTTCGTTTTGGTTGCAACAAATTTATTTGAGCGCAAGGAAACTAAGTTTAAATTTAAACTAAGTTTAACTAAATTTAGTTTAAACTGAGTATAAACCAGCACTGAGAAACTGGCCCTAAGTGGTGCTTTGCAAGAAGCGAAATTTGATTGATAATACAATTTTCATTAAAGCGCAAGCTATCATCAATTTCACTACTTGGTTTAAGAAATCTTGGAAAACTAGCTATATTGAAATTTCGTTAATTGGAAAATATGAGATTAGACAGCACTGCCTTGCCCACTTACGAAAAAGTTTCCGTATCTCATTAACAATGTTAGGTATCGTCATATTTTCCTTTATATTGCTATTATTATCGTAGAAAAGTTTTGAAATCGGACCATAACCTCGCCCACCTCCCATATAACGGAAATTTTGAAAAATGCAAAAATTTTGTTTTTTCTTTATCTATTGGAACATACTCATTAAAATAAACTTGATTTTTATGAAATTTTGAAAAATGGGAGTTACCACGCCCACTTATAAAAAAACATCTGTAGGTATCTCAATAACGATCCAAGCCATCGTCACAAAATTTAGGGAACATATTGTCCTTGAAATCACTAGCATCACCGTCAAAAACTTTTGAAATCGGACTATAACCACGCCCAACTTCCATATAACGGAAATTTTGAAAAATGAAAAAAAATTTGTTTTCAGTATTTATTGGAAGAAATTGAGTGAAGTTTAATACTAGCAGCGATTTGAAACAAAAAAAACGGCGTTTTCATGAAATTATGGGCACCGACCATACAAAAATAAATCGCGAGGGTATATTAAAATCGGTTTCGCCCGATTTTAGCCTTTCTTACTTGTTAATATTTAATTGAGTGAATTTTACCTTTTACCACAAATGGATGAAAAAAAATTTAATTTAATTGAATAACCTTCTTATTTACATTTAGGCGATTTACTGTTGGGTTTATTTTAGAAAATTACTTATTACAAAATTTCTTTTCTTTAAAGATTATAAATATTCTGAACGGATTGACTTTATGCATATAAGTCATTACGCTTGCCGAGTCATGAACTCTTAGAAACTCAAATATGAAGCGATAGATTTCACTACTACAAATTATTTTCTGCCATTGTTCTTAGTACTAATTAATCCTTTATCAATTCTCTGTTATACATTTTACTTATGCAACTTCAATGACAAGCACATATCAAAATTTACTGACAAAATTTACTGACCAATTTCTTTTATTATATTATATTCTCTGTTATACATTTCACTTATGCAACTTCAATGACAAGCACATATCAAAATTTACTGACCAATTTCTTTTATTTAATTAGGCCTTGTATTGTTTTGTCATTGGATAAACAAAATTTAGTTTTCACTTTAAGGATTAGTTTTAAAAAAAAATAGTTGACAGATCGGAGTTTCGTGGTTTGACGCCGGGATATGTGGTTAGGTGGAAGTGTATCACTCGCTCGAGGTAGAAATTGATTTTCTCAACTGCTTTTCTTCTTTTTCGCGACTGCTCCGCGTGACTGCCTACATGTTCCGCTTCGTGAACAATGCGCGCAACAAAGCAAAGATATTGTCCACAATCACCAGTCCTTGTCTCACGCATAATGAATTTCAACTGGCAAAAACGCGTCTTATCGATGCAGCCCAGTCACGCTATTTTCCGAAAGAAAAGGACGCTTTGCAATATAAAAACCCAATCAGCAAAAAAGCCCTCTTCTAGTTCTCAATCAGATAATGGACAAAGACGGGCTACTACGGGTTAATGGGCGATTAGCGCGTTCAACGTTGAGATACAATGAGAGACATTCTCTCCACGAAATCAAGGTTCTGCCAGCTGTATTTGGAGTTTCGATTAATGCTCCAAATGGTAAGGCGAGAATATTACATACCGAAACTAAAGCCTTTAGTAAAACGATGCATTTTCCAATCCAAATTAAAGCGTTGGTATTAAGATCAACTACGCTTCTCAATGGGTATGTAGCAGTATTCGTCTGCTCTGCCACAAAGGCAATTCACCTTGAGTTGTGCTCAGTTATGCAGGTTGGTATTTGGCACCCAATCTACGTCTCTTATAACGGGCAAATCGAAATATTCCTCGTACATGCCGGCAGTTCCAGAAGATATTTTGCGTCTACTCCGAGGGCTTGTAAATTTTTCACATATGTACGTAGCAGAACAACGATAGGCCAATTGGACACTTATTCATTTTAATTTATTTTCTTAATATACAAGGCACTAAAACAATGTTCTTTCCGCGAAGTCAAAGTCAAATTAACTACTGCAATCAATGCTTACATTTTGACTCTTAGGCAAGCATTAAACGGTTCTTTCAAACGTTACTTTTTGTTATTTCGTATCAGTGCAGTGGTTAAAAGCTTGACTCGTTGCTTGCTGATTTGTGTTGGACAATGATAGATGAGTCTTATTAAATTTAATTTAAATATTGTGTACAAATTTATGATACTTATTAATAACACTTATAAGATACAAAAAAAAAAATAAAACAGCACACAAACATAGTTAGTGTAGCTTTTTTAAAATATACAAATTTTGTTAAGTTTTTTTTTCTAATTTTTAGTTTGCTCAAAACGTTGTATTTGCTTAAGTTTCTTACTATTACAAGATGTCACTTAATGTATAAGTATCAAAGGGTAAATTAAAATATTGACGAAACGTAAGGGAAAAAACATTAAAAAAAATTGGTTAAATTTCAGTTTTTTCGGCATAAGGACACACAAAACATTGATTTTGGGGTTTACAGTCATCTAAGAACTTAAAGACGGACTTATCTGAAAAGCTTTGCCAAAGAGAGTTTACCAAAAAAGTTAAAAAAGTTAGAGACCGAGGAAAAATGTGTCTTTCTCTTACAATGGGCCACTTTAATGAAAAACTTCAACAAAAAATTTTGTATGAAACCATGATTGTAACTCAAAAAAGTAATGATGCAGTTCGATTCGTAGGACCCGAAATAGGGGGAAACCGACGAGTTTGGTCTTGTCTTTTTTTTTTTTGAAAAAAGCTATCACGGTGTAATTTGTGGATGCATTTTAACAAACTTGACATATATATTTAGCTGCACTACCTTTCATTAATTTGTGTTTGTTTACATTTTCAATTGAAAATTTTACACCTCTCATTGTCAAAATGTCACTTTTTCTAAAACTTTGTAACCATTCTCTTAGCTGTTGGAATACCTGTTAGAGGACTAAAACCTATCGTACTTGATCATTTTGGCAACGAAGAGTCCAAGTATTCTGCACATGAGGTAACAATGATAGAATTTAATGGAGGCTTTTGTCGCAAAAAATTGGGTAAACCTGGCTTCAAGAGTTGGCACGAAAATCCGTTTTGTTAGCTAGTTAATTTAGTGTCTTAGTTCTGCCATTCAGCAATGCTGAAGTTGAGCTAATATTTAGTGCAAGGAAATTAGCAAAGACTAAGCATAAAACAAGAAAATAAAAGAAGAACGCGAACTAATACACAACGCCAAACTAGAAAAATTAAAACAACAACAATTAAGAATATTAGGAATTAACTTAAATGACAATTGGTTTGTTAACAAAACGAAAATAAAATTTTCCGAGGAAGGTAAGTGGCTACTATCCATAGAATTATCCATAGAAAGAAAATTTGCAACACCCACAACAAGAACTAGTCTTAAACCAATACAACAGAACAAAGGAAATAACCAGATATAAATTGAGCAACAGAAGCAATAATTTCAAGAGGAACATAAAACATAACGCAGCAGAGAAATTCATATTGGAGACATTTACATAATAAAACCAAGACTTTTCTTAAACAATACAAGGAAGAAATAATTGTTACAAATGCGGATAAAGGGAACAAAACCTTGATATAACTTAATATATTTTAGTAAAACTCGAACGAAACCTTCATTGTCAACGTTAATCTTTATTCTGCCCTTAACAAAACGTTCTTCGCTCAACCAAACCAAGCTCGAAGAAGTTTTTCCAACGCTTTCCGTTAGACAATGCAACAATCGTTATTCGTCTCAAATGATTTGTTGTAATCCTTAAGTACTGTTGTCATGACTTAAGCCAAGCGCGAGAGCAAGTTGCTTACTGCGCATGTCCAATGATGAAATCACTCAAACTTAGATCAACTAATACAAAAGAGGTGTTGTGTAATGAAGTTGAGCTTAAACAAAAAGTACGAGCAAATAAGTATTCGCGTATTAGCAAGTTTGTGCAAGCACTCTTAACTACTTTCCTTCTAAAATTCGAAACGTCCCCGTTGCGGTTATCCAATGTTAATGTTGATTTCGGAGTTCGAAAAATTATATTAAAAATTGTTGTTTGAAATTTTTAATTTGTTGCTTAATGTAAATGCGTATCGCAATACATACTTAGCACGCTGCTTTAATATGTAGTGCCATATTATTGGCGGTCTCTATTGGTGCGGAGGGCGAAAAGCTTGATTGAGTGTGAATTGGATGTTATGGATTAACAATAAGTATCTTTAATATTAACAAAAGTAACGTATCAGTAGTTTTAAGTTAAATGTAACTATAACATAACAGAGTAAAAAACATAATTGAACTCAAACTTAGTTTGCAAAACATATGTACATATTTTCAATTGATTTTTTTTTTATAAATTTTCTATATTGTAAATAATCAAAATTGATAACGATATGCTTTAATCTCTGATTAATTTTCAAAAGTTTGCCAATGTTATGTGCTTTTGCAGTTACGTAACTCTCAAAATTCGTGAGAAAAATTCAACATTTATCGCAAGTTACTTTTGTGGATTTTTTTCCCATCGATTAAAACCGTGGTGCCTAGATCTTCTTCAACAGCTTTTTCGACAAATATCTTATTAAATTTATTTCCTAGACGCTTGTTCCTTCTTAAAAATACTTTCTCTCCAGGCTCATAAGTTCTCATTTTTTATTGTTATTAAGCCTTTCTAATACTTTCTCCTGCTCTTGACACAATCTTTCGCGGATGGTTTTCTGATCTTCATTCGAACAATTCTGAAAAATGTCGATAGGTTTAGCATTTGTCAGAGAGTGAATGCTGTTGTTGTACTTATAAGTAGCTAATAGAACAAGATCAATGGTATCGCATAGCTGTTGTTGCTCTTTAATACAGCGAGCTATTTCCATTAAAGTTGAATGGAACCTCTCAACCTACCTATTACTCTGACTATGTAACATTGGAGTAAAAAATTGTTCAATTGAAAAGTTGTCTCGAAGCAAGGTTTTAATTGTCATCGAATGAAAAGCCTTTTCATTGTCCGAAACTATAGTTTTCCTATTCTTAAATATTAATAATATTTAGAGCAGCGCATCTTTAATATCCAGTGTAGACCGTGAAGATATAGGTTTAACAATGGCGTATTTGGAGAATTTCTCTATGCAAGTCAGGAAATGTTGCCTGTCTGTGAGCGACTTTGTTATGCTCCACAAGGCATTAATTGGCAATATATACCGCCCGGAGCCCCACACATGGGAGGCTTGTGGGAATTCGAAATTAAAAGCTGTAAAATTCACCTAAAGAAAATCGCTGCATCCCACAAGTTTACATTCGAAGAATTCACGACGATATTGGGGCGAATTGAAGCGGTCCTCAACTCGAGGCATTATGACAGGTACCCGCTGATTTCACCGCGCTTACTCCAGGTCACTTCATTCGAGGTGTACCGCTACTTCACCGCTGGGAGAAAGTCAAAGCGCTTCACCATCAATTCAGCCATAGATGGAAAGAGGAATATCTTAAAGATCTTCAAAAAGGATATAAGTTGAAAAATCCAAATTACATTCCTCAACCAGGCGATCTCGTCGTGATAAAAGAAGAATTGCTCCCGCCTACCGAGTGGAGACTGGGACGAATCGAAAGGGTTCGCCACGGGCCTGATAACCATGTACGTGTCGTGGAGATCTGCATGCAAAACGGGGTTGTCACGCGCCCTCTTGTAAAACTGTGTTTCAGTCCACAAGCGCCTTCTTCGCGCGAATCACAGTAACAAAACGGAAAAAACGCCATACCATCCCTATACCATATTACTATATTTACTTTAGAAAAGCTTTTAACTCCCCGTTTAAAGGGTCATCCCAAAGAACTTCTCGTTTCCGTTTGCTCTTTTTTTTCAGATTGAAACCCTTAATGGCTGCCAGGAAAGCCTGCACTCTGAGTGCGATTCATCAGGCAGCTGCAAGATCTGCGGGCTCGTGCACAATACGCTGCTACATATGGCAGCCAAGCATAAAGGGCGCATAGGCGAACGGCCAACCACCAAGCGATCAAAACCCAAGACTGCCGTGCACAGAGGCAACGTAAATCGCAGCCAAAATAAAAAGCAGAGGGAAGTCGGCGAAGAAAACGACGACTAAAGAATTTAGGTACCTAAGCTGAGGTGAGCCAGACGCAAACGCAAAAGCATTTTTCAATAAACAACGGCATTACAGCGGATGCGCGTGCGTTTGCTGACAAAATTAATTAATTGTGCTGATTCTAAGAATGAAGCACAGCTTTGATTTTGAAATAAATATTTGGATTTTTCCACTTACATATATCTTTTTTGAAGATCTTTAAGATAGTAGGGTGTTTGTGTACCTTTTGGAGCCAAGAGGCAGCGCAGTCGGCGTCGCTGTCCCCAGCGCAAGGAACAGCGATGAGTCACAGAGGCATGTCGAATGCATGGTTTCTCCGTGTTTGTGTGTATATGTGCCCCGGTGGCCCCGCAGTGTAAAAATTAACTACGTGTTTGTGTGTGTGTGTGTGTATGTATGTGTTCCCGATAGCTGGTGGCGCTCATGCATTTGCATATAAAAAAGATGCCGTAGCCAAACATTTTTCATAACTCAATCGAAATGCCGGGATTAGATGAGAACACTCTCCAAGTAAACTTCGTTCTGAGGGACATAGAAGGATACATTTGGATACTTCACATCCCAGGAGCAAGCATACTGGAAAGACGGGTGGCATTCGAGGCAGCGTGAACCACCAAAACTATTGGATGTGGGAACGTATATTAAAATGTATTATAAAAAGGTATATTCATAAATTATATAGTGCTACTATGGAGGTTGAATACTTCATAGGAATAAAAGAAGTTAACACTATATATTTTTATCATAGAGAGAAATATGTATGCCTTATTTTCATGTGTAGTATGCTTTAGTACTGAAATTGTAATACCCCTGTTTATAGATAATCTTACAGTTATGGTAAAAGATAATACAATAAGAATAATAAATACAGATCATGATTTATAAAAAAAGTTTTTATTAGTATTGTTTTTATTACATTGTTGGTGGTATTAGTTAAGTTTGGTATATTTATCATCTATTCGGCAAATAGCTATACATTTTTTACAACTCGTTAAGTGGTGGTGTACATTATAATATAATTTCACAACTTTTTTTTGCTTTTTCTTTAGAAGAAGTACATTTACATGTATCGGGTCCACTTTTGGCATTTTCATTTGACCAATCTTCATAATGTGTTCCAAATTGAGTTTTTTTAATAGCTAATTTGTTAATTTTTTTTTCTAAACTTTTTATTATTTATTGGATCTCTCTTTTCTAAAAAGAATAACAATAAGTTTTACAAATCTTAGCCTAAACACATTAGTTATAAATTAACTATTTACTATGGCCCTAATAACTCAAAGCTGGGCTGGTAGGTCGTTGCGCTGGAGACGGGTACGGCTGCTTAGTCGTAAAAGCGATCTGGCAAGTTGATTTGGGTGCGCGGATAACTTGGTCTGATATTTTGCTCTCTGTTGATCTAACTCATCTATTACAGGATTTATATTTAGATCTCTTTGGATGTTGTCATTCCAAAAGTACCATGGGGTCCCAGTAATGGTTCTAAGGATCTTTGATTGCGCTCTCTATATAACATCAACGTTGCTCCTGCAGGCGTTTCCCCAAAGCTCGGAACCATATTTCCAAATTGGTTTTAAGACTGAGTTGTATAGCAGAACTTTTTATTCCAGGAAAAGGGGAGAACGGGCATTTATTAGCCAATGCAGATTACTGGCTTTTATTTTCAGTTGGGTTTTTTTAGCTTCGATGGTGCCAGGTGAGGCGCCTGTCAAGGTGGACGCCAAGTTATGTAACTTCATTTACTTGAGAAATGATTGTGTCATTTAAGGTCAATGCGGGACTGCTTTTCTTGTTTAAGGTGAATGTTTTATGTTTACACTTTTGCTCGTTGACTCGGATGCGCCAGTTTGCGAGCCATTTTTCTAGAGTAACCAGATGGTTTGCTAGTTGCAAGGTGGCTTGTTTTGGGCATTTAAAATTACTAGTGATGGCGGCGTCGCCAGCAAATGTTGAAATAAATGTTCGACTGTTTGTTGGTATATCAGCCGTGTACAGAACATAAAGTGTTGGCCCAAGAACACTTCCTTGGGGAACACCGGCTTCAATTACATGATCGTTGGAAAAATTGGTCTTACATCTCACTGTAAACACTCTTTTATGGAGATAGGACTCATGTAGCGTGTGGGTATTTTGTGGTAGCAAAGTCGAGATTTTGTACATAAGGCCGACTAGCCAAACTCTGTCGAAGGCTTGAGAAATATCAAGAAATACAGCACTACAATATTCTCGATGTTCGAATGCAGTGCGCACTTCCGAGGTGATGCGGTTAACTTGCTCAATGGTTCCATGCTTTTCACGAAAACCGAACTGATGTGTCGGGATTATGTTATTGTTTTGCAGATGAGGAGTAATATGCAGAAGAAGAAGCTTTTCAAATAGCTTTGACAAGATTGGGAGAAGACTTATGGGTCTGTATGACGAGGGCTGTGTTTTGTCTTTTCCGGCCTTGGGCATCATTGTTATGATAGACTTTTTCCATTGTTGAGGAAAATATCCAAATCTCGTCATTGAGTTGTAAATTGTAACAATATAATTTATTGCACATCTCGGTAGTTCGATTATCATTCTTGGAGTGATTAAATCATGACCTGGAGCTTTCTTCGGTTTTAAATGCTCTTTGATGACTTTGAGGACTTCATTTGTTTGAATGGAAATAGGCGAAATGGCTGTCTCATTTACCAGAGGTGGAAGTACGAAGTGATTTGTTGCTGGATGGGACTTGAAAACCTGTTGCAAGTGGTGGGCAAAAACATTTGCCTTTTCTTTGTCGCTACTAGCCCAGATTCCAGTGTTTGTTTTTAACGGCGTGTCAGCTTGTACTGGTGTACTTAAGCTTGGATATGCCTTCCAGAGTGGAAACTTGCTATTGGTGGGTGAAAGTCGTCTGATATAGCTGTATTGAAGTTGTTCTCTCTCAATTTTTCGGGCTTTGGAGAGTCTACTGGTAGCTGCCCTGAGGAGTTCCCTAGTGGCAGGCGATCTGTATGTTTGCCAGTCTCTCCGTAGTCGACGCTTCTCCTGGACGAGTTCTTCAATAAGCCTATTTGGTTGAATGTTACTGGATACTGATGGTACGGTAGATTTCGGTGTAGATAGTTTAGCGGCAGAGTGAATTATATAGGTCAGCGCATCAACTGAGGTTTCAATGTCAGCTTCACCGTCGATTTTTGGGCTGAGATCAATATGAGTGCTTATGTATTTTTTGTACTTAAGCCAGAGTGTTTTACTTGATGTTAAAGAGTGTGGGCGTTCCAGGAACTGCGGCTGATCTAGGATGTAAAGAAGGACTGGAGAGTGGTCAGAAGACAAGTCCGTTAGAGATTCAATTCGCGTAAAATCACGCGGCACTTTTCTTGTGACTGCAAAGTCGATTAGGTCGGGTTGTTTTCTTGGATCTGTGGGCCAGTACGTAGGCTTTCCAGGAGAAATGAAACGAAGCTTATTCGAGGGTGTAATAATTGCGTTGTACAATTGTCTTCCTTTGGGATAAATGAGGCGAGAGCCCCAGTGGGTATGTTTGGCATTAAAATGGCCTGCTGCTATGAAACGATTGCTTAGAGTATTAAAAAATTCCCAGAATTCTTTTTCAGAAATTGAGAAGCGAAGAGGCCAGTAGATGGAGGATATATTGAGATCGCCGCCAGTTGTTGTAACACGTACTGAGGAGGCCTGTAGGTAAATTGTAGCAAACGCCTTCAGAGGATGATGATTAATTCGGCGCTTAATTAGAATGCCAGTGCCTCCATGGGCCTTGCCATCTGGATGATTTTTTGGGTAGAAAATGTAACCCTTGAGTTGAAAATAATTTTTGTTGGTTAAGTGTGTTTCGGATACTAGCAAAACATCGATCTCGCGGTCATTCAAGAACTTTGAAAGCTCGTCTTTGTGCTGTGATGTGCCATTAGCATTCCAGAAGCATATTTTTAGTGAAGCCATTTATGTGGATTTTTGGTTGACTAAAAGTTCCATTTATCGATTTTGGTTGCGCATTAGCTCCTGCATGTTATTTTGCATGGATACCATTAAGTTTACCAGTGTGGACAGTATTGCCTCAATTCCACTTGGATTTTGACTAGGGTTTTGTACGGGTGTTTGTTGTGTGCTTGATTCAGGTACATTTTGTGGTTGGTTTCGTGGGATGTTAGGCCATTTTTAGGCATTTGCAAACGTAACTCCTGGCGTCGTTGTGGATGATTAATGTCTTGGTTGAGAGGGCGTGTATGCCTGTGACATTAGTGGTACCTGAGAAGTGTGGATTAGAGGCTTACGCTGATTCAAACGGTCTTTTAACTCCTTATAAACGGGACAGCCCCTATAGTTAGCAGTGTGGTTTCCTCCGCAGTTGTTACATTTCCTGAAGGCTGGATCGGATTTGTTTGCCAGACATGACGCAGAATAGTGAAGGTCACCACATGCAACGCAGACTGAACGCAGAGTACAATACGTTTTTGTATGTCCATATTCCTGACAGTTTGTACACTGAACAGGGCTATTTCGTTTGTGTGGCTCCTCGACAGTAATTTTACGATGTAACAAATACTGCAACTTATAGATAGGATGGACAGCGTTTTTATTAATGGGAGTACTGTTCGGTGTCAGTTCGACTTTGAACATAGGTTGAGGGATTTTGTTTCTGTTGAGTATATTCACAACAGACTTAATATCAAAGCCGTTTTCCCTGAGACCATCAGATACTTCGTCTACAGAGACGGTTGATTCATTTCCTTTAATAACTACTTGAATACCTTTACTGCTTTTCAGCTGGTATGTATAGTAGTTAGCTGACGCATTGTCTAGGAATTTTGAGACCTTACGATAGTTCTCCTCGTTATTGACTTGTAGTTTAGTCTCGCTTATATTTCCCTTTTTTATAGCTACGACGAAAAAAGTATTAGAGCCAATACTTTTTGCCAGATTTTTTACTAATTCGGCGCAGGTCTGTTCCCTTATGTAAATTGGGTGTTGCTTTGGAGTTTTAGGCTTTTGGGTTTGTTTTTCATTCTCTTCTAGGGCTCCAAGTATGGCAAATCTGTTTTCAGAAGCCACTTGGGTATTGCCCTCCTTCGTAGCTTAGCTATTATGTTCGCATTTTTTGTTTTCTGTGGGCTTAGCTTTCGCTTAGTTTGTACATACCTGTCGATTCCAGTCTGTATTAATGTTTTGCTGGCGTTAGCAGTTAGCTGAGCACTGCTGGCGTTTGCAGTTTTGTCTTGCACTTGCGATGGCTCGGGGGCGATAGCGAGCGAGCTCTTTCCGTATCACCTAATAATTTTTTTGTCTCCGAAGAAACAATGCTGAAGTACGCATTACTTCTTTGTATTGCGGAAAGGCGACGTTCGTCTTGTTGTTGCGCGCGGCTTTGACTTGTGGTTTTACCTAAGGCACTGTTAATGTTATTACGTACTTTTGCTTATCGAATCACAATTTGGGCACAATTTAATTTAGTGCGACGGAGAGAAGCGACAAAAACACGTCCGAACAGCTCCGTAGCTAATGGCGAATTTGTTAATAGCCTCAAGATTCGCCTGAATGGTAGATAGTTCTTTTTAATGTTCATCCAAAATAATATGAGAAAACGATTTTATGAATTTATAAATATCCTTTAACATCATTTCAACCTTAGTTTATTGTCATAGATAATGTTTGTGAATAACTCTTAATATCAATTGTTTCAATATATGTATATATCGCCTTTTGGTCGATCAAACATATATTCTCTTTCTGTAGCTTTTAAATCGTTTTCATTATATTGAAAACAATAAATATTGAGAGAGTGAGCAGTGTAGTTGCTATAGTAAGAACATTTAACTCTTATTTCATAATTATCATATATTAAATTAAAGTGTCTAAAGTAGGTGGTAGATTCAAGTCTACCTCCAATTTTCAATTCTTTTTTAATCAAAACTTCTCTGAAAGCTTCGATTGCATCATTTATTATAGTATTTCTATATATTTTTCTATTCTGACGACTAGTATTCTTATGTTTTTTGGTATTGTTGGTTCTTCTAGTATTGCTTCTGTTGTTGTTGTTGTTGTTGTTGTTGTTGTTTCTAATTTTCCATCATACGTTATATTTACATTTTTAAATTGAAATGATAAATGAATTTCACATATTCACTGCTATTTGGAAATTTTAAATCAAAATTTAAATATTTACTATTTTCATCTATAAACGATGTTGTTGTATTAACAATTTCATAATTTAAACCAGGACAACAAGTTCGTTCTTCATTTGACTTTATAGATAAAGCTTTAATGAAAATAATCAATGTTATTGCAATTATGTTCTTATTCTTTAACATATTTTTGATTAACTGACTATGTTTTTTAAATGTTAGTCATTTTATAGGTATGGATATAGTATTTTACATTAATTATTTGAATGTTCTGATTGTCTAATGTAGGTCCGAAATCAAATACTCGTACATGTATCTTTTCAATTTCACCATTACTCAAAATACGTTCCCTTTCAACCTCACGATATTGGAAACAAGTGATTTTCACCTTTCGTTTCTCATATTCAACATCATATGTACAACGCACAGTTACTTCAATGTTTTCATACTTAAGATTGAAATGTCGATAAAATGCCTCCTTTGCTTCTAATATACCTCCTATATATAGTTCCTTTGCAATTAGATCTCTTCGAAATGCTTCTATAGCATCATCAATTGTGAAATATTTTGCGGTATATGAATCTGTTACAATAATGGGTGTGAATGTTGTTGACTCTGCTGGTGGTATTTTTGCGGTGGTGGTTGCTGTTGTTGTTTCCGGGTTTGAAGCGTCTGCTAAGAAATAGTTATCCATGATTTCCAGTTCCTCACTCTCTCTCATCATTGTAATTGATAAATTTAATTTTAAAATATCATCGTTGGGAAGTGTTAAATTGAATTGTATGTTTTTTAAATTTAAATCAATTTTAGGTGTACCAATAATAATGGGTGTTGGTAATGTATTACCCATTAATGTGTTTAATAAAATAAAAAAACCACACAGGATTAATTTCATAATGTATATTTTTTCGTAGTAAAAATAATGTGTACACATAACCAAGTATAAAGTAATACTAATTAAAAAGTAACATTTGAAGATATCTTTTATATAAATATGTAATGTAAAATGTATGAAATCATCTTACCAATACATTTACAAAGTATGTTATCATCTTTCAAATACATTTGAAGATATCTTTTATATATGTACATTAGGGTGGGTTAAATTTTTGGTCGATGTTTGGTACCCCCTAGTTGTGTTTTATAAATCATTTTAAGCAACTTTTCCAATGGAAGTATGGTTTTATTTTGAATTCCGAGCCCCCCAATTTTTAAAAATAGGTATTTTTTTTTCCTTTTCTTAGATCTTCCTCTATCTACTCGCTAAATGAACAAAGCCTATTTTTCTCATTTCAAATTTATTATTCTTTACAATTCCAACCTTAAAGATAAAAACTTATATAAAATATAAATGAAAAAAATTCAATTGAATATTGTAAGAAGCGAGAAGGACTTATTCTTGAAAGTCTTTCTTGCTGTCAAGTTTAGGAAATCTTTTACGGCTTTCTAATGTCACTGCCATCACTTCTTCTCGTTTCTGTTCTAAAACTCGTTTGGACACGCTAGCTAGCAATTGAACATGTCTTTCCGTTGCTTGTATGTGTAACGGAATTTTTGGATCAGGTAGCGGTCGATCATCATTTTCCAGATATTGTTCTAGATGTTCATAAGGGATGCTTAGAGTAAACGGTGGTTCGAATATGATTGAATTATCATTCATATCAATCATATTCGTATAATCCGTGCAATTGAAGTTCAAGATAGGTTTTTTATAAGCTCTCAGTTGCATCGGATTATCCACATGGTTGCGGTAGTGTACAACTTTTTTTAGAGCTAAGTCGCGTATGTATTTTTCATCGTCGAACAACATTGCTAATAAAACGTTTTCTGAGTGAGCATAATACGCGTTTTCTTGAACAACATTATTCACAATTTTTCTTAAATTCGAATCCAAATATTGAGTCCAACGTATGAATTTACAAAGTAATACACTGCCGTAAACGACAGAGTTATAGTACTTAATATTAAAATACATTGGCGTATACACTTTCATTACATAGTTTGCCAGAATTTTTAAATTTTTAAACGGCTTATTCGTTGTCACGTATAACCGTAATAATCTACTGGCTTTGGTGAGCCAGCGAGAATGTGCAATTGGCCCTGGTTTAATGTTAGACAAATCGGCTGAAACCTCACCAGAAGAAATTGCAAATGCCATTCTGTACAAGTACATTGCGTCGGTAGTTAATTCAACATCACTCAAATCAGTCATATTTTCCAGTGTGATCCTCTTGAAATCATTTACTACCTGAAAATAGAAAAGATTCGATGAATCAAATACAATTTTATCATTTATTATTGAAGCATTACAGCTGAGAAATAGAATTAAAAATGGTAATAAATAATTAAAAACAGCTAATACCTGAAGATTTTCACAAGTTTCAATTTCTTTGCTTAACTTTCCAGTTGTTGTTCGTGGTCCAGTGGTAGATGATTTTTCCAAAGTATCAAACAAATGTCGGAGTGAAAGCTCGTTGAAGTGGAGAAGACACACAAACTAATGCAGTGGTCTCTTTAACTGCATTTCAAATCGTCGCAAAATTCCATTTCTTATGCCAGTATTTGCTGGTTCACCATCACAGCATATGCCAATCAAAGAATCCAAAGATATTGCTTTTTTGATGAAAAATTCGTTCAATTTCATGACTTTACTTTCAGAATCTTCATGTTCCACTTTCACGTAGCCTAACAATTGGGAATGCGGTTCCTTCAAAATAACTAGATGAGGTTCTTTCACTATTCTCGAATGAAATTTGTCATTGATTTTGTCCATCGTTAAAGAATCATTCTTTCTGCCGTCGAATGAAAATGCTATTAAATTTGAAGCATCATACCGCTTACGAAGCACTTTATGTCTAGATTTAGTTTTTTCTCTACGAACTTTACATTTATCCATAATGACAAGATTGCCACGATCATCTTTTACCCCAATGTCTTTCATAAGAGATGTTGCTAATGCGGATGCTATTCTGTCAGACACACTAAATCTGTCACACATCATAGCAAAGTTCAAAGTATCGTATCTGGGAGTATATTGTCCTCGTCTCGTTGAAAGAAAATCTTGTGAACTATCCTCATAATCGATATTCATATCTTCTTCTGGTATGTATGTATGTATCATCTCGGTCCTCTACACTTGTTAGTATTATTGTAGACATTGGTACTTGCTCTTCAATTTGTGCCACGTATTCCGGTATCGTACATTTTCTGGCATTATGTTGATCCAGCATGAACTCTTACAAGTGTTTTGGAATCAATCCACATGTGCATAGTGCTGCTTTCAAGTCGCAATTACATTTTCCAATGTAAAATAAATCGTTTGTAGATTGTACGAACGCTGTAAATGTTGAGCGTTTTATTCTGTGTTTGATTTCGGCTTGATATTTGTCAAGGAGTACATGACATTTTTTACTGATGCTCCTCTCATGCATAATTTCAACATTAAGATTACTCCAAATTTCAATCAATTTGTCTACTAAAAATCAAAAATCTTGTATGTGAAGTACCCTTCATTTTTATTGTATTGCACTGTAAGTTTCATTATCTTTTTTTTTTTTTGTAAAAAAAAAACTTTGTGCAAAATTTTAAGTCATCACGATGAAAAATGAGAGTACTCTCCATACAAATATTCCGATTTTTGTGCCATTTTCGTCCACCTTAAGCCTTTTTTGTTCAAATTGAGTATTAAAACATAATTTTATCGCCGAGCCAATGTCAAATTCGGTTTTTTCGTACCAAAAAACCCCTTTACACACACATAGTAAAATATTGTAATCCTTTTTTCAATGCTGTGTCCAAGTCGAATCTTGAAAAGGACGAAAAATACCTATTTTTAAAAATTGGGGGGCTCGGAATTCAAAATAAAACCATACTTCCATTGGAAAAGTTGCTTAAAATGATTTATAAAACACAACTAGGGGGTACCAAACATCGACTTTTTTTGACCCATACAATTGACCCACCCTAATATAGATATATATTACTATATGGAGGAATTATTAGCTGAAATATTTACAAGGGGTCAAATTGAACAATTGAAAAATGGCGTTCATAAAAAAGTTGCACATTGGAGCGAAAATGATACATTTTTACGCTGCAGGGGCAAGGTGGGCACAAAAAATGTATGTAATGGCTGCTTGTTCGCATATGAGCGAAAACCAAAAGCTAACTGTCTTATGTTTTGACAGTTCATCTGATTCAACGCTAGCTGCTGTCAGTTATGTGCAAGTAGTGATGTTAAGAGGTATTTAAAGACATACATATGTAGATATTTACAAATTTCAATATTCTAAATGCGGATACAATGTTCTTGCCACTGGCTGTGATCTCGGAGGTACCAATATATCGCTATTGAATGATTTAGGTGTCAATGAAAATCTGAACTTATCACATAAATAATGTATGTATGAGTATACTAAAAAAATGATATTTCCGATTATCGCGAAGGCTGGAGTCAACCGATCACTGCCGCAGCCCCAAATTTCACAACCAGCACCTACCTTTCTTTTTGTTAAATTGTCTTTGTTTTAATAATACATACATACAAGCAGAAATGCAAAATTTCTGATTTGTTTACAAGTTGTATGTGAGATTTAAATTTCGTAGTCTTTGTTTTAACGTTTTTGAATACAATATTGATGGTGTGACGTACATGCGCAGATCGTAAATTATTTTTGTTAGCTGTCGGCGCAATCTCTTCCATATCAATCTTGCGTTGGTACAACAGCAAAAGCGGCAGCAGCAGCCTAACTCCATCGCGTTACATTCTGGCAGTAACGTGGCTTATCATATACAGTAACTAGTATAGTTGTTGTAGTTCAGGTATTCAGGCGTTGTCGCCGCAATATGTAGATTATCAGGAAAGTTCAGTTGTATTAGCCCATAAGAATCGACTGCCCTTGAGAGAAGATATCTTAAAAGCTAAAATATATTATCTTAAAACTCCATTTCGTTGTGTTTGGTTTTTTAGTCTGTATATTTTTTTAAATATTGAATTTTCGAAATCCAGCGCCTTTCTGAGAGACTCTTCCGGCGCCAAACCCTTCAAAGGTATTTTTGCTAAAGTTCCTGAAATTTAATTAAAAATTCAACTAAACCAATTCATAAAGTAGTCTTTAGTACCTGCCAAAAAGCGGTAAAAGTTTAAGAAATTTTTAGCCCAACCTTTCCATGTGATCCATCCATATTTACGGCATTATCAGTGTTTTTTATATGTGTTATATTTTTAATGTTTATTTTTAGGATTGAAAAAACCCACTCTCCTGTGAAAATTGTAGAAATAGCATTAGAAATGACAGGCATTATTGAGAAGAAAAAAAATTGGAAATGTTTTTATTCATTTATAAATAACGTATGAACATCTCTATTGGCAGGTATAATCTTCTTCTCTAACTACTGCATTTCAGATAAGCTACCTATGGGAAAGTATTTTACAACTGGTTGCTTTTGTACATCTTGATGAACCAGTTGCTCAGTGGCTACCTTATGCCTAGCTTTGTATCCATAATTACAGCGTTTCTCCCATAGAATTCAGTGATCACTTTTCCCTACTCTGCTTAGTGTTTTGCTAGAGTTTAACAATTAACTTTATACGCTATATTTAATACAACAACAGGAATTAATATCTAGAACTTAGCCAACAGTCAAAGGCCTAGTAGCTAATGCTGTTTTTTATATGTAGAATATTTATTTATAAATATATTTCACTTTAATAAATAAAATAAATAAATTTCCAAGTCTTGTCGGTTGCAAGTAGAAAGAATAATAAAAGGAATAGAATGACTTATACATAAATGTCAAAATATGATGTTTTTTTTTTGTTACGGGGAGGAAGCATCGAAAGCCTAACCGTCACCGGTTTGTCAGTGTGGCACTTTAACCCGAACTAAACCTCCTACTGTCCGAGTACCATTGTCCCGGTACTACCGTCAAGTATTTCGTCGGGAGATGGCTTAAGCTTACGCTCTACGTCCGTGAAGTCTGTTTGAACCATCCTCTGTACTGTTGCTTGTTGCATCTTTGTGGGGGTTTAAATTGCCCCGTTTCGTTTTCAAGCATTTTTTTTGCCTGCCGGTCGGAACGGACGAGGTTCCGAGCAGTTCTTCTGTTGACTTCTTCTTGTCTTGTATTTCATATATGGTATTTCCACTATTATATAAACCCGGCCGTGTGAATCCGCTTTGGGCTGTTCGTTGGGAGCCGTGTTTAGAGCCGAACTGCTTAGATGGTACTGTCACCGTTTTTTTTTTGTTTTTAACGAAACGGACTAGATTCCGAGCCGCTAGACTTGTTGCAGTCGACAGATATTAAGATACTATGTAGTTCCGCTTGACCTAGTTTCGATATTAGAATATTTGCCATGTTACAGACGGCAGACCAGTTTTCGATCGATTCGAGCATTACTTATATAAATCAAATTCTCTACTTGAGCCAGTTTCCCTACTTGTAAGTTTAGGTAGTTTCGTTGATCTTCAAAATATGTGCAGGCAAAAAAGCAGTGTTCAACATCTTGGAAATATGATATTGACCGCTGATGTTTGTAGGATTGACACCTAGGTGGCTGGTTATGTTGCCACAGGACTCTCCCTTCAGTGACAAAGTCACGATTGTGTGAGGAATCGTACACGATGTGTCCTTTCGTATGTTCGTGGAGTCTTTTCCGGTTCAGCATTCGTGTCATATCATATAACGATGGCTGGATTAAGTATATCAGTCGACATTGCTACTTCTTTGTTTTTTATTTAAGCAGTAAAAACTCTGTCGGTTGGACGACCGACGACTTCGTAGGGACCAGTGTAAGGTGGTTCCAATGGTTGACGAACAGCATCTGTCCTCACAAGCACATGAGAACTGTTGTAACTGGCGGGGAGAGGCTTTTTCTGCCTTCTGTGAAAAGGCATGTACGAGCGGCTTTTGGTCTGTTTTGATAACGAACACTCGAGCTTCCAACATGTGTTTGAAATAACGTATGGAATCGTAGATTGCTAACAGCTCGCGATCGTACCCGCTGTAGTTTTTCTCTGCGTTGTTTAGCTTTCACGAGTAAAACCGCAATGGCTGCCATGTGCCATCGTAAAATTGTTCTAATGCTGCGCCGATTGCAGTGTCGGATGCGTCACACACCAATGCCAGCTTAGCATCAGCAGCCGGGTGTGTACTCATTTAGCTGAGACTGTAGTTCCGAAGCGTGAGGAATGCATCGTCGATAATAATTAATAAACCCAAAGAATCTACTGAGTTCTCAGACCATGTCTGGTTTTTTGATTGTCGCTATGCGTTCGGTAGGCGGGCGTAGTCCATCGCTGTTGATGACGTATCCCAGGAATAATACCTCGTGTTCGCCAAAGTGGCACTTGTTGGCATTGATAGCCAAACCGTGTTGCTGAAGAATTGAAAAAATTTTACGAAGATGTTCTTCGTGTTCGTCTGCTGAGTTAGACATGACGAGAATGTCGTCTATGTATATATAAAGAAAGTCGTTTTCTTTAAATATGCTGTCCATAAATCGCTGGAATGTCTGCGTCGCGTTTTTTAACCCAAACGGCATATGGAAAAATTAAAATAATCTGAATGGCGTACAAACAGCAGTTTTTTCGACCTTAGCCATTGGAATGTGGTAGTAAGCGCTAACTAGGTCGATTGTCGAAAAGATTTGTTTACCGTGCAGGTTTTCGGAAAAATCGTGAATGTGGGAGATCGGATAACAATCAGGTACAGTTACTGCATTTAGTTTTCGGTAGTCGCCGCATGACCGCCAACCGCCTGTCTTTTTTTCCGCCAAATGTAGTGGACTGGCTCATGGGCTTTTCGAAGGACGACAAATACCTTGTTCGAGAAGAAAATTTATTTCGCGTTGGGCGCTAGCAAGTTTGTCACCAGCTAGTCGTCGAGCTCGATCGGCTATAGGAGCGACTTTTGTTTCGATATAATGCATAACAGAAAGAACGCTATCTACTTCATTAGACGTCAGTAGCTAAAATCGTTGGCTTCGTTTATCGTGGAAACCCGGAACTCATTGGTGTACGATAGTTTTCCGCTTGTAGATAGGCCCGTGGTTTTGACGATGAGTTGCTCTTGTTTTAAGTCGATCCATAAATTCTATCTCGTAAAAAAATCCGCACAGATTATAGCTGTGAGTGTGCGTAACTGACAGCAGCCGTAATTGTTTGAGGACTTTTGAAAAGTGCAATTAGGTCGACAATTGCGTGCTTTGTCGCCAAGTTTTGCATGAAAATAACATACGTGCGCTTCGCTTGTTTTGTTGTTACTTGTTGCATTACGACTAGGAGAACGACCCTTAGACGAAGAACGTTGAGAAGGATTTCGTTTTAAAAATTTGATATCACTTTGAAGCAAGACGTTTCATATTCAATAAAATTTCAGATGGCTTCATATCCGCAGTATCACCCTCTTGCAACAACCGTCGCAATTTCTTTCCGCCGATTCAGAATATTTTGCAAGTAACCTGCGTTTGAGAATGTTGTAGCGATTATCTGCAGGCGGCTCTGTTATTAAATCCTCGACGCAAAATGTCGTGCTCCAGGTGAATCGTAACCCAGTCGAATTTGTCGATATCTGATGTGATATCACTGAGTCGAAATGCTCGCTCCACTTGCGCAAACCAAAGCTGCTGATTCTGTTTGTTGAAGCAGGAAACATGCATACAATGCCAACTTGCACGCGAAATCACTGGAATTATTGCATTTTGTAAAATTTCAATGCTGTTCTGCACCGTCTGCAAAAGAACACAACTTACGAACGAAAATCCTCCACACCCTGGAAGGGAATCAGCAGCTTCTACGGAAAATACGCTTTTTGAAGCAAACAAAAGATTTGTTTACGAGGAGACAGCATCGAAAGCCTTATCGTCACCGATTTGTCAGTGTGGGACTTTAACCCGAACTAAACCTCCTACTGTCTGCGTTCCATTCCCGGTCCTACCATCAAGTATTTCGCCGGAGATGGTTTGAGCTTACGCTCTACGTTCGTTAAGGCACGGACACCGTTTGTAGAATAATAAAATTTAACTTGAGAAACAAAAGCAACAAGTTTATAACTGCTGTATTACGATAATACAATAAGACAAATAACACGGTTTGTTAACTCCCTTTGCTTTGTTTTGCCCTTGCCATTTTAAGTGAGTTGGAGAATATCCTCCTCGAGTAGAAAAGTAGCCTTACTATGAAAGCGATGTCAATAATACTAACGAAGAGGTGCTTGAAGTGGATAAGGCAGAAAGTCTCAAAGATAAATTGCATCAAGTTTTACGAGCAGCTCGCAATTATCCAATTATCGAAATGCAAAAATTGTATCAGAAGATTTGGTTAAAGAAGTTGATAGATTTTGTAATAGGGGCGATAAAGGCTAATTCCTACAGAAAACTTTTATCTTTTTGTCGACAATCCAACCAACAAGTGTTGAGTCGCAGCGGTGCTTCTCCACTTCTGATTTTAAATGCAACCTGGACCTAAATTTGTCCAGGTTCGAGGATAAGATTGCATTTCAATCAAAATAAGGAATAATTCTGCCTCGCTTAAAATGGAATGGGTGATGTTTTTACTTAATGATAATATATTAATATTTAATATTGGTCTCAAACAGTGATTAAAAATAATTTTACTTCATGTAGGTGCATTTGCTTCTGTACCAAATATGTATATTTGTACTTGAAGTATAAATTAGTTTGTATGTGTGTCAAATTTTACGTTTATTTCTTTTTTGTTCTTGCAAAGACCAACAATATACATGAATTACAACAAATCCTTCTTTGTTATATTAATTTTATTTTGCATACTTCTATAATATGATACAACGATTACAGACGTGTTACATTATTTGATAAATTAAAAATTACGAACCAAAACTTCGTGAAATTCGGGATCCAGGGATGGTACCGCAATTTCGTTTTCAGATTTCGAAAACCCCGGGATCAATAAAATGCCCAAAATTGACATCTCTAGTGTGTACATACTCGTTTTGAGAGGACGTGTTTAGTAGAAGCTCGTAAAAGTGAATACATTTTGATGAAATTTGTGGATATAAATCTATCGTTTCCTAAAAGTGCTGTCAAAAGTCTATCTACGCGGAAGCTGCTAAGCCCTCTCCTGGGTGTAGACAACTTTTCACTGTAAGTGGTTATTTTTCAGTTTTCTTTTAGGTGAGACTTGTTTTTTCGAAGTAGCAAACTAAAAAAAAACCAAAAGGCTGAATTAAGAAGGCGAAATAGTCGCGCCAAATCGGGCTGAAAACAGCTGAGCGAGTGGGGTTAGTTCAGCAAAGTGGTCCAATAAGCTTTATTAGGGGCCACAACAACTAAATATCGGCAGCTGATCTTATTTTATTTTTTCGAAACATCCTGTGCCTGAAAATGACCAGCATAATAGAGGCGACACGCACTCCCTACCGAGCGTTATTCTTTAACCACGGTGGGCTAGGTGGCGCTGAGATCGCCGCACAGTGGGGAGCAGGTGAACTAAATTAGAAGTAAAAGAAGTTGAATACATTTAAAAATATATAAATTTATAAGCAATAATCATTAAAAATAATAATAAATAGTAAATTAATAAAAATTATTTAATAAAAACTAAATAAGCACGCTAGAGTAAATTAAAGTGAAATTAAATAAGTAAATAGTAAGCAATTTAATAGGAAACAAATAAATAATAAATTAATTAATTTATTAAACTTAATTAACATAGATCAAATTAAACCAAAATATATAGTTCTTAACTATTTAAAAAGGAAATCAAATCAAATTAGAATTAAAATAAACGAACAAATTTTAAAGAGAATAAACTTACAACTAAGGAAAAGAAACAATAGCAAAAAAATAGGAGAAGCTTATTTAGATTTAAAAATGAGTGTTGCTAAGTCGCCCCCGGCAGGACGAAATAACAAGGACGTTGCGGGAACCCAAGTAGCAGGGAGTGCGTCATTCGAAGTAGGAACGATTCTCACCGTTCTCGGAAAGCTCCCTAGGTTTATGAGTTCTCCTCCACAGCTTTGTCAGGTGCCCAAAAATGCTTGTCTGACTCAAGCAGATAATCAGCCATTAGGATGGGTTACCCTCGGAGCAAAGATTCGCGAGCTCGTTGATAGGCTGGAGGATGGAAATAGAAGATCCATCCATCAGCCCATGCGCGATGTTATAGGCGAACTCTCTGCCTTGTATGAGAAAGAAAAACCCCCAACTCCGAAGAAAAAGACTAATACCGGCATTTAAACAACCACGGTAAACCACTCTATTTGGCGTAGTCATAAGGGGAGTTATCGCAGCCAAGCGTTCAACTCAACAAAAATATGGAAGGAGCGGAGATGGCAGATGGGCCAACCGTCGTAAGGAGGAAGAAGATAAAGACTAAGCTTCCACGGCCAGATACTTAAATAATAAAAAATCGTGGAGGAAGGTCATACGCAGATATTTTACGGGTACTCAAAAACGAGCTAAAGCTGAAACATATAGGAGAGATGGTTACGAATATAAGGAAGACCGACAATGGGGACTTTTGAAAAAGAGTTCGAGGGGATAAAGTTAAAAGAAGACGCAATGAAATCTATGCGAATGGCATACACTGGTACGAAGACAGCGACTCTACTCCTCGCAGCTGCTCCAGATCTGAAATACCTCGGAATCACACTCAAGATTAACATTCAAGCCACATATTGAATATGCAGTCGGGAAAGCGGAAGAGATGTGATGGTCCCGCTGGTTGGCATTAGCAATAGCCATACTCATGACCGATAGGTTTGGATCACCAGTGTCCAACGCCTGCAACTGCGTCGTGTGCGCTGGCGTTCATGCGCGGAGCTTCAGCATCGCAGGTTCATGCAGCGCAGCCACAAGCGAATAATCCACCCTCTCCAATCAGCAATCCCATATGAACTACGTACATCGCACACTAAGAGACTTATATCAGAAATCCTGCTAACTACGTACCACACGCATATCAGCATCAGTCCATTGTAACCCAATACCATTGCCTAGCAGCGCAAGCGATGTTGTTGGCGGCTGCTCTATACCCTCCCTACCATGGCCTCATCGGTGATAGTCTACGGTCCCATTGAACCACCTACACTTCCCAAGACATCAGACCAACAATAAGGAGATTAAATATCCATTTTCTAATAAGTTTATTTCACAATTCAAATTATAACTAATATTAGTTTAATTAAAAGAATTATCAAAAACATAGCTTATTTTTATAATTGTATACCGTGAAATTCAAATCTGCAAGTCTTTTCTATGTTTTAATCACACTCTGTTTTACGCTCAATGGATGAAATTATTAACAAAATTGCCGACCTGCCTCAACAGCTGATAGCAAAGAGTTAATTGACCCGCAAAAAAGTATATATATGTGCATACGTAGCGATTATCTGCAGACGGGTCTGTTATTAAATCCTCGACGCAAAATGTCGTGCTCCAGGTGAATCGTAACCCAGTCGAATTTGTCGATATCTGATGTGATATCACTGAGACGAAATGCTTGCTCCAGTTGATCAAACCATAGCTGCGGATTCTGTTTGTTGAAACTGGAAACATGCATACGTTGCCAACTTGCACGCGAAATCACTGGAATTATTGCATTTTGTAAAATTTCAATGCTGTTCTGCACCGTCTGCAAAAGAACACAACTTACGAACGAAAATCCTCCACACCCTGGAAGGGAATCAGCAGCTTCTACGGAAAATACACTTTTTGAAGCAAACAAAAGATTTGTTTATCTTTAATTTTCACAAAAACTATTTCACTTTTGACAAGCTTCTTTAAAATATGTTCTCTCACAACCAAACACGTGTACATTGTACGGCAAATATATGTATCTTTTTTTTTTACGAGGAGACAGCATCGAAAGCCTTATCGTCACCGATTTGTCAGTGTGGGACTTTAACCCGAACTAAACCTCCTACTGTCTGCGTTCCATTCCCGGTCCTACCATCAAGTATTTTGCCGGAGATGGTTTGAGCTTACGTGCTTGTGCGGACGTAGAGTACCACGTAGTGACTTAGAGTCACTCGTATAAATAAAACGGCTTAAGTATTATTCAATTGGTTTTATTTCAATGGTTAAAGTAATTAATTATAACAAACATAAAATGCAAAGATATTTAGGGCCAATTTATTCACTCTCCATTAAAACTTAATGCTCCATTAAAATTGGAATTTTCATACAATTTGACATTTCTAATGGAGCATTAAGTTTTAATGGAGAGTGAATAAATTGGCCCTTACATATATAAAAGAAACGAATTCATAATTAATATTAAACTACTAATTATTTTGCACACAACTGACGCATATTATAGCCTTTTGCGAGTGTTCATTGCAAACATTTTTGGTGCAAATTTGGCAACATTGCATAGAAACCCTGCATTTTTTGTAGGGGCATAAGTGACATCGACGGCGAACTGTTTTGGATGGAGGCGGTAAACACATATTGGGGGATAATGATGTTGATATAGTGTCAGTGATAACTGCTTAATTAGCATTTGACAATCGGCTTAAACTTCTTCTTTCGATGTTTGGCATAATTAATTCCCGGGACAAATCTTTTAAAAATAATTTGCGGCGAGTGCCTTTTTTTGAATCATTCCATTTTGGATATAAGGACAACCAAATTACTTTGGATGCTATACCAGCCGCGTCTATCAAATTGTAAAAATGAGCTACAGGCCATCTGCGAGTTTTTCTTTTGCTTGTAAAAGCATGGCACAATTGATCAAACGTATCTACGCCGCCTTTAGTGGCATTATAATACAAATTTATTTCCCATTTTTATGTCTCTGCGTCAATATCGGCAGTGTGGTGCATCGACGAGAGCAAGAGAACCGCTTTATTTTTTTTTGGGACAAAGCTTACTAGAGTCATGTTCTTTCGAAAGCCAAAAAGGTTGCTTCCTACTTCTCGTTGCCGGGAAGGCAGAAAATTTGAAGGAATGCATGTTTTGTTCTTTCGAAGAGTTCCAACACATGTAAGACGCTTTGATAAAAGATCGAGCGATAAATCAAAACTGGTAAAAAAATTGTCAAAAGTAATGTTTCGATTTGTACCCTCATAAAATTCACAAAGCTGTTTGACAACATTCTGCGCCAAATTTGTCTGTCTATTAGCGCCTTCCTTACCCAAATAAGGTATTCCATGCAATGGATAACTCGTCTCACTGTCACATATCCACCAAATTTTCATTCCATACTTGTCTGGCTTTGCAGGCATATATTGTCGAAATGAAACACGACCTCGAAAGGGAACGAGCTGTTCATCGATTGTCAAATTAACACCAGGCATATAATATTTTCTGAAGTTTTTTATAATGATGTCCCAAATATCTCGTATAGCAGCAAATTTATCTCCCGCTCTACGAGAATTTCTTGTTGCTTTTTCATCAAATCGTAAGTAGCGCGATAAGTCAGATAACCTGGTTTTTGACATGCAAGCTCGAAAAAGTAAACTTCCATATAAAGGATCCCAAAACTCTTTGTAGTCACTTATTCCATTTTTTCGGATTCCTGCATCAATCAGTAGGCCTATAAAGGCGCGCATCTCAATTTCATCAGTTTGCTTCCATTTTTGTTGCAGGTGTTCAGTAGCATTTATATTTGTGCAATCAACAATAATTTTTAGAACTTCATTGTCAAAAAATAAGGAAAACCCATCCGATGGAGATTGAATGTGTTTGCCTGGCGGCAACATTACTTTGTTTACGCTTCCTGTCACTATGTTGTGAGAAGGTGTCTTTCCGGTAATATTTGGAAGTTCACTCCACTCAGTCCCGTCTTTACCAACAAAAACATTTACAAGAGATTCCACTTCTTCAGTATCTGATACACACATTTCATCATCCACTTCAGAAACAGTTTCACAGCAGTCCTCTTCGCTATCAGAAGACACTACATCTTCCAAGTCATCAACAATTACTGCACATTCTGCCTCGGTATCACTACTCTCATCATCACTATTTGATAGAGCTGCGCGAATTTCCATTTCTGCCAATCCTCTCCTCTTTGCCATTTTTCTAAATATTTCAATAATTTTATAGTTAAACTACAGACTAGAAACAATATAAGTTTGCAACACAAACCTTTAGTAATTAAAAATTTCAAGTATGTAACATATAACTGTACCAAATTTTCTTTACATAAACATAAACTGCGCTAAATAATACAACCTGCTGCTACGAAAAACAAATGTAACTGATTTTTTCTCTGTTGTGATTGATACAAGAAGAAATTAAATAAATATGTAATAAAAACATCAGCTTTACAAATTATGAAGAACTCAACTTTTGTACATGTTGATCCGTTATCTTTTGCACATGTTGTTCCGTTATCTTTATCAAAACAATAATTTCATACAGTGACTGTAAGTCACTACGTGGTACTTTGCGCAGCTATAAACATAAATTTATTTTAACAAATATCTAAAAAAATAATTTAATTATGAATTATGGATTTTTTCAAAGGTGAATTATGATTGAACGAATACATAAAATCTTGCCCAAAATTAAAAAATATTACAACAAGTACACCAGTTTAAATTTAAAAAGTGACTCAAAGTCACTACGTGGTACGAATAGGGTTAAAATGGAATGGGTGATATTTTTTACTTAATGATTATATATTAATACTTAATATTGGTCTCAAACAGTGATTAAAAATAATTTTACTTTATGTAGGTGCATTTGCTTCTGTACCAAATATGTATATTTGTACTTGAAATATAAATTAGTTTGTATGTGTGTCAAATTTTACGTTTATTTCTTTTTTGTTCTTGCAAAGACCAACAAATATATACATGAATTACAACAAATCCTTCTTTGTTATATTAATTTTATTTTGCATACTTCTATAATATGATACAACGATTACAGACGTGTTACATTATTTGATAAATTAAAAATTACGAACCAAAACTTCGTGAAATTCGGGATCCAGGGATGGTACCGCAATTTCGTTTTCAGATTTCGAAAACCCCGGGATCAATAAAATGCCCAAAATTGACATCTCTAGTGTGTACATACTCGTTTTGAGAGGACGTGTTTAGTAGAAGCTCGTAAAAGTGAATACATTTTGATGAAATTTGTGGATATAAATCTATCGTTTCCTAAAAGTGCTGTCAAAAGTCTATCTACGCGGAAGCTGCTAAGCCCTCTCCTGGGTGTAGACAACTTTTCACTGTAAGTGGTTATTTTTCAGTTTTCTTTTAGGTGAGACTTGTTTTTTCGAAGTAGCAAACTAAAAAAAACCAAAAGGCTGAATTAAGAAGGCGAAATAGTCGCGCCAAATCGGGCTGAAAACAGCTGAGCGAGTGGGGTTAGTTCAGAAAAGTGGTCCAATAAGCTTTATTAGGGGCCACAACAACCAAATATCGGCAGCTGATCTTATTTTATTTTTTCGAAACATCCTGTGCCTGAAAATGACCAGCATAATAGAGGCGACACGCACTCCCTACCGAGCGTTATTCTTTAACCACGGTGGGCTAGGTGGCGCTGAGATCGCCGCACAGTGGGGAGCAGGTGAACTAAATTAGAAGTAAAAGAAGTTGAATACATTTAAAAATATATAAATATATAAGCAATAATCATTAAAAATAATAATAAATAGTAAATTAATAAAAATTATTTAATAAAAACTAAATAAGCACGCTAGAGTAAATTAAAGTGAAATTAAATAAGTAAATAGTAAGCAATTTAATAGGAAACAAATAAATAATAAATTAATTAATTTATTAAACTTTATTAACATAGATCAAATTAAACCAAAATATATAGTTCTTAACTATTTAAAAAGGAAATCAAATCAAATTAGAATTAAAATAAACGAACAAATTTTAAAGAGAATAAACTTACAACTAAGGAAAAGAAACAATAGCAAAAAAATAGGAGAAGCTTATTTAGATTTAAAAATGAGTGTTGCTTAGTCGCCCCCGGCAGGACGAAATAACAAGGACGTTGCGGGAACCCAAGTAGCAGGGAGTGCGTCATTCGAAGTAGGAACGATTCTCACCGTTCTCGGAAAGCTCCCTAGGTTTATGAGTTCTCCTCCACAGCTTTGTCAGGTGCCCAAAAATGCTTGTCTGACTCAAGCAGATAATCAGCCATTAGGATGGGTTACCCTCGGAGCAAAGATTCGCGAGCTCGTTGATAGGCTGGAGGATGGAAATAGAAGATCCATCCATCAGCCCATGCGCGATGTTATAGGCGAACTCTCTGCCTTGTATGAGAAAGAAAAACCCCCAACTCCGAAGAAAAAGACTAATACCGGCATTTAAACAACCACGGTAAACCACTCTATTTGGCGTAGTCATAAGGGGAGTCATCGCAGCCAAGCGTTCAACTCAACAAAAATATGGAAGGAGCGGAGATGGCAGATGGGCCAACCGTCGTAAGGAGGAAGAAGATAAAGACTAAGCTTCCACGGCCAGATACTTAAATAATAAAAAATCGTGGAGGAAGGTCATACGCAGATATTTTACGGGTACTCAAAAACGAGCTAAAGCTGAAACATATAGGAGAGATGGTTACGAATATAAGGAAGACCGACAATGGGGACTTTTGAAAAAGAGTTCGAGGGGATAAAGTTAAAAGAAGACGCAATGAAATCTATGCGAATGGCATACACTGGTACGAAGACAGCGACTCTACTCCTCGCAGCTGCTCCAGATCTGAAATACCTCGGAATCACACTCAAGATTAACATTCAAGCCACATATTGAATATGCAGTCGGGAAAGCGGAAAAGATGTGATGGTCCCGCTGGTTGGCATTAGCAATAGCCATACTCATGACCGATAGGTTTGGATCACCAGTGTCCAACGCCTGCAACTGCGTCGTGTGCGCTGGCGTTCATGCGCGGAGCTTCAGCATCGCAGGTTCATGCAGCGCAGCCACAAGCGAATAATCCACCCTCTCCAATCAGCAATCCCATATGAACTACGTACATCGCACACTGAGAGACTTATATCAGAAATCCTGCTAACTACGTACCACACGCATATCAGCATCAGTCCATTGTAACCCAATACCATTGCCTAGCAGCGCAAGCGATGTTGTTGGCGGCTGCTCTATACCCTCCCTACCATGGCCTCATTGGTGATAGTCTACGGTCCCATTGAACCACCTACACTTCCCAAGACATCAGACCGACAATAAGGAGATTAAATATCCATTTTCTAATAAGTTTATTTCACAATTCAAATTATAACTAATATTAGTTTAATTAAAAGAATTATCAAAAACATAGCTTATTTTTATAATTGTATACCGTGAAATTCAAATCTGCAAGTCTTTTCTATGTTTTAATCACACTCTGTTTTACGCTCAATGGATGAAATTATTAACAAAATTGCCGACCTGCCTCAACAGCTGATAGCAAAGAGTTAATTGACCCGCAAAAAAGTATATATATGTGCATACGTAGCGATTATCTGCAGACGGGTCTGTTGTTAAATCCTCGACGCAAAATGTCGTGCTCCAGGTGAATCGTAACCCAGTCGAATTTGTCGATATCTGATGTGATATCACTGAGACGAAATGCTTGCTCCAGTTGAGCAAACCATAGCTGCGGATTCTGTTTGTTGAAACTGGAAACATGCATACGTTGCCAACTTGCACGCGAAATCACTGGAATTATTGCATTTTGTAAAATTTCAATGCTGTTCTGCACCGTCTGCAAAAGAACACAACTTACGAACGAAAATCCTCCACACCCTGGAAGGGAATCAGCAGCTTCTACGGAAAATACACTTTTTGAAGCAAACAAAAGATTTGTTTATCTTTAATTTTCACAAAAACTATTTCACTTTTGACAAGCTTCTTTAAAATATGTTCTCTCACAACCAAACACGTGTACATTGTACGGCAAATATATGTATCTTTTTTTTTTACGAGGAGACAGCATCGAAAGCCTTATCGTCACCGATTTGTCAGTGTGGGACTTTAACCCGAACTAAACCTCCTACTGTCTGCGTTCCATTCCCGGTCCTACCATCAAGTATTTTGCCGGAGATGGTTTGAGCTTACGCTCTACGTTCGTTAAGGTACGGACACCGTTTGTAGAAAGTTGCAGCAACTTGAACCGCCCGCTGTACTGTTGCTCGTTGCCTCTTCGTGGGGGTTTAAATTGCCCCTTTTCGCTTTCAAGCAAATTTTTTTTGAAGTGGATAAGGCAGAAAGTCTCAAAGATAAGAAATTGATAGATTTTGTAATAGGGGCGATAAAGGCTAATTCCTACAGAAAACATTTATCCAATTAATCCAACCAACAAGTGTTGAGTCGCAGCGGTGCTTCTCCACTTCAGATTTTAAATGCAACCTGGACCTAAATTTGTCCAGGTTCGAGGATAAGATTGCATTTCAATCAAAATAAGGAATAATTCTGCCTCGCTTAACCCTATTCGTACCACGTGCTTGTGCGGACGTAGAGTACCACGTAGTGACTTAGAGTCACTCGTATAAATAAAACGGCTTAAGTATTATTCAATTGGTTTTATTTCAATGGTTAAAGTAATTAATTATAACAAACATAAAATGCAAAGATATTTAGGGCCAATTTATTCACTCTCCATTAAAACTTAATGCTCCATTAAAATTGGAATTTTCATACAATTTGACATTTCTAATGGAGCATTAAGTTTTAATGGAGAGTGAATAAATTAGCCCTTACATATATAAAAGAAACGAATTCATAATTAATATTAAACTACTAATTATTTTGCACACAACTGACGCATATTATAGCCTTTTGCGAGTGTTCATTGCAAACATTTTTGGTGCAAATTTGGCAACATTGCATAGAAACCCTGCATTTTTTGTAGGGGCATAAGTGACATCGACGGCGAACTGTTTTGGATGGAGGCGGTAAACACATATTGGGGGATAATGATGTTGATATAGTGTCAGTGATAACTGCTTAATTAGCATTTGACAATCGGCTTAAACTTCTTCTTTCGATGTTTGGCATAATTAATTCCCGGGACAAATCTTTTAAAAATAATTTGCGGCGAGTGCCTTTTTTTGAATCATTCCATTTTGGATATAAGGACAACCAAATTACTTTGGATGCTATACCAGCCGCGTCTATCAAATTGTAAAAATGAGCTACAGGCCATCTGCGAGTTTTTCTTTTGCTTGTAAAAGCATGGCACAATTGATCAAACGTATCTACGCCGCCTTTAGTGGCATTATAATACAAATTTATTTCCCATTTTTTTGTCTCTGCGTCAATATCGGCAGTGTGGTGCATCGAGATGCAAGAGAACCGCTTTATTTTTTTTTGGGACAAAGCTTACTAGAGTCATGTTCTTTCGAAAGCCAAAAAGGTTGCTTCCTACTTCTCGTTGCCGGGAAGGCAGAAAATTTGAAGGAATGCATGTTTTGTTCTTTCGAAGAGTTCCAACACATGTAAGACGCTTTGATAAAAGATCGAGCGATAAATCAAAACTGGTAAAAAAATTGTCAAAAGTAATGTTTCGATTTGAACCCTCATAAAATTCACAAAGCTGTTTGACAACATTCTGCGCCAAATTTGTCTGTCTATTAGCGCCTTCCTTACCCAAAGAAGGTATTCCATGCAATGGATAACTCGTCTCACTGTCACATATCCACCAAATTTTCATTCCATACTTGTCTGGCTTTGCAGGCATATATTGTCGAAATGAAACACGACCTCGAAAGGGAACGAGCTGTTCATCGATTGTCAAATTAACACCAGGCATATAATATTTTCTGAAGTTTTTTATAATGATGTCCCAAATATCTCGTATAGCAGCAAATTTATCTCCCGCTCTACGAGAATTTCTTGTTGCTTTTTCATCAAATCGTAAGTAGCGCGATAAGTCAGATAACCTGGTTTTTGACATGCAAGCTCGAAAAAGTAAACTTCCATATAAAGGATCCCAAAACTCTTTGTAGTCACTTATTCCATTTTTTCGGATTCCTGCATCAATCAGTAGGCCTATAAAGGCGCGCATCTCAATTTCATCAGTTTGCTTCCATTTTTGTTGCAGGTGTTCAGTAGCATTTATATTTGTGCAATCAACAATAATTTTTAGAACTTCATTGTCAAAAAATAAGGAAAACCCATCCGATGGAGATTGAATGTGTTTGCCTGGCGGCAACATTACTTTGTTTACGCTTCCTGTCACTATGTTGTGAGAAGGTGTCTTTCCGGTAATATTTGGAAGTTCACTCCACTCAGTCCCGTCTTTACCAACAAAAACATTTACAAGAGATTCCACTTCTTCAGTATCTGATACACACATTTCATCATCCACTTCAGAAACAGTTTCACAGCAGTCCTCTTCGCTATCAGAAGACACTACATCTTCCAAGTCATCAACAATTACTGCACATTCTGCCTCGGTATCACTACTCTCATCATCACTATTTGATAGAGCTGCGCGAATTTCCATTTCTGCCAATCCTCTCCTCTTTGCCATTTTTTCTAAATATTTCAATAATTTTATAGTTAAACTACAGACTAGAAACAATATAAGTTTGCAACACAAACCTTTAGTAATTAAAAATTTCAAGTATGTAACATATAACTGTACCAAATTTTCTTTACATAAACATAAACTGCGCTAAATAATACAACCTGCTGCTACGAAAAACAAATGTAACTAATTTTTTCTCTGTTGTGATTGATACAAGAAGAAATTAAATAAATATGTAATAAAAACATCAGCTTTACAAATTATGAAGAACTCAACTTTTGTACATGTTGATCCGTTATCTTTTGCACATGTTGATCCGTTATCTTTATCATAACAATAATTTCATACAGTGACTGTAAGTCACTACGTGGTACTTTGCGCAGCTATAAACATAAATTTATTTTAACAAATATCTAAAAAAATAATTTAATTATGAATTATGGATTTTTTCAAAGGTGAATTATGATTGAACGAATACATAAAATCTTGCCCAAAATTAAAAAATATTACAACAAGTACACCAGTTTAAATTTACTTTATCTTTTTTTCTGTTTCATAACCACAGTGAGTACACCCATTCGGACTGAGATATTCTATTCGAATTTAATTAATTGCTTTTCCTTTTAGAGGGATCTCGAATAATATGCTCTTCTTTCTGTGATTTATCGTCATCAATTTTGTTAGATGTCACCTTTTTGATTGATTACTTTGCCATTTAATGCTTTTCCATTTTCTCCTTTTGTAACTGGAACTTTCGACTTGCGTCGTTGCTGCTTTTTCGGGGCTTGTTTTCATGCTTATAAGAAATATGGTTAAGCAATGAAAATTGACGTGCATACGTACTAGGACAATTCTTACACTTATAAATACGTGTATCCTCAATTTGGTGTTTGGTTCGCAAATGTTTCTTGAACAATATAGCCTTTACAGTTTTGTATTTGCACAGTTCGCAATCTAATTCATATGGCAGATTAACAGTATTTGAGGTGCAGTTCTCGATAGTCGTAATAGGATCTGATTTATCAATTTCAATATCCAATTGACTTTTGATGGTGGTGCTGCTTAACAATAAAGACGTATCAAATGCAATGGTTTGTCGGCGCTGAGGTTTCGGTCGCGTCTTATTTTCGTGTATATTTGTTATGTGGTTTTGTAAAGCATCGATAATATATAGCATTTATAAATCCGCGGATTATCAAACTGATGCTTGGAAATTAAATGCTTTTTATAAACTTTTCGTTTTTCTGTTGGAAATCCACTGTGCGTGCATTGAAAATTCAAATGAATTGTAGGTTTTATCAATACAGTGATCTCTTTAACAGGAACCTCTTTTTTCGATATATCTAAATCTTCATTATCTTCAGTTGCTTCATCGCCATCATTGCTTTCATCCTTCTCAACATCTAATGAAGCGCACTCCTCCGAAACGGATGGACCGATTTTGATTAAATTTTGTGTGATTATCGGGTAGGTCTTAGAATCGACCAACGTCTCTTTTTCATACCAATATATATTAAGGGTGGTCCACGTAAATTTTTTTTTTAATTTTTAGACAAAATTTTTTGTTTTTATTTTTTATGAACATTGAAAAATACCTACGATTCTCAATTTGCACCCTTATACGATGAACCCCTGATTTTTAATACCTACGATTCTCAATTTGCACCCTTATACGATGAACCCCTGATTTTTAATCGCGATTTTTGGCGTAGAATACGTCTTACCTTACGGTATGGGCACCCATGTCAGGTTTTTATTGTTGTAATCTCTATTTCTTTAATTATAAGGAAACGGCACGGCAACTTTTTTAAAAAATTTTTTGTAGTCAAATGAAGATGTTAGCTTTCGTTTGACATACATTTCATGTTGGTTGATATCTTCCTAATATTTAAATTTCTCAAATGAAAATTGTATAAACACATGCACACAAATATGTGTGTGGTGTTTGGTTGAGTGTTTGCTGTTGGGCGATTTAAATGTACTCGTGCAGCCCTTTCTTTGTATTGCATAATTTTAGGCGGGCAAGTTAAAGTAGAGTAAAGGCAGAGAAAGCGCTGCAACTACTGCTTAGTGGTGGTGATTTTAACACAGAAATCACTTCAAATACTAGATTGGCGAAATTTATGAGCGATACGTTTAATTTGGATTATATTCGAAATGATGCTCCCACAACTATTGATAACACAACCATTGACTTAGTTTTTGCGAGAAATTTAAATGTTAATTTAAAAACATATTTATCCTATTTTTCCCATCATAAGCTCAAAGTCACTACGTGGTACGAATAGGGTTAAAATGGAATGGGTGATGTTTTTACTTAATGATAATATATTAATACTTAATATTGGTCTCAAACAGTGATTAAAAATAATTTTACTTTATGTAGGTGCATTTGCTTCTGTACCAAATATGTATATTTGTACTTGAAATATAAATTAGTTTGTATGTGTGTCAAATTTTACGTTTATTTCTTTTTTGTTCTTGCAAAGACCAACAAATATATACATGAATTACAACAAATCCTTCTTTGTTATATTAATTTTATTTTGCATACTTCTATAATATGATACAACGATTACAGACGTGTTACATTATTTGATAAATTAAAAATTACGAACCAAAACTTCGTGAAATTCGGGATCCAGGGATGGTACCGCAATTTCGTTTTCAGATTTCGAAAACCCCGGGATCAATAAAATGCCCAAAATTGACATCTCTAGTGTGTACATACTCGTTTTGAGAGGACGTGTTTAGTAGAAGCTCGTAAAAGTGAATACATTTTGATGAAATTTGTGGATATAAATCTATCGTTTCCTAAAAGTGCTGTCAAAAGTCTATCTACGCGGAAGCTGCTAAGCCCTCTCCTGGGTGTAGACAACTTTTCACTGTAAGTGGTTATTTTTCAGTTTTCTTTTAGGTGAGACTTGTTTTTTCGAAGTAGCAAACTAAAAAAAAACCAAAAGGCTGAATTAAGAAGGCGAAATAGTCGCGCCAAATCGGGCTGAAAACAGCTGAGCGAGTGGGGTTAGTTCAGCAAAGTGGTCCAATAAGCTTTATTAGGGGCCACAACAACCAAATATCGGCAGCTGATCTTATTTTATTTTTTCGAAACATCCTGTGCCTGAAAATGACCAGCATAATAGAGGCGACACGCACTCCCTACCGAGCGTTATTCTTTAACCACGGTGGGCTAGGTGGCGCTGAGATCGCCGCACAGTGGGGAGCAGGTGAACTAAATTAGAAGTAAAAGAAGTTGAATACATTTAAAAATATATAAATTTATAAGCAATAATCATTAAAAATAATAATAAATAGTAAATTAATAAAAATTATTTAATAAAAACTAAATAAGCACGCTAGAGTAAATTAAAGTGAAATTAAATAAGTAAATAGTAAGCAATTTAATAGGAAACAAATAAATAATAAATTAATTAATTTATTAAACTTAATTAACATAGATCAAATTAAACCAAAATATATAGTTCTTAACTATTTAAAAAGGAAATCAAATCCAATTAGAATTAAAATAAACAAACAAATTTTAAAGAGAATAAACTTACAACTAAGGAAAAGAAACAATAGCAAAAAAATAGGAGAAGCTTATTTAGATTTAAAAATGAGTGTTGCTAAGTCGCCCCCGGCAGGACGAAATAACAAGGACGTTGCGGGAACCCAAGTAGCAGGGAGTGCGTCATTCGAAGTAGGAACGATTCTCACCGTTCTCGGAAAGCTCCCTAGGTTTATGAGTTCTCCTCCACAGCTTTGTCAGGTGCCCAAAAATGCTTGTCTGACTCAAGCAGATAATCAGCCATTAGGATGGGTTACCCTCGGAGCAAAGATTCGCGAGCTCGTTGATAGGCTGGAGGATGGAAATAGAAGATCCATCCATCAGCCCATGCGCGATGTTATAGGCGAACTCTCTGCCTTGTATGAGAAAGAAAAACCCCCAACTCCGAAGAAAAAGACTAATACCGGCATTTAAACAACCACGGTAAACCACTCTATTTGGCGTAGTCATAAGGGGAGTCATCGCAGCCAAGCGTTCAACTCAACAAAAATATGGAAGGAGCGGAGATGGCAGACGGGCCAACCGTCGTAAGGAGGAAGAAGATAAAGACTAAGCTTCCACGGCCAGATACTTAAATAATAAAAAATCGTGGAGGAAGGTCATACGCAGATATTTTACGGGTACTCAAAAACGAGCTAAAGCTGAAACATATAGGAGAGATGGTTACGAATATAAGGAAGACCGACAATGGGGACTTTTGAAAAAGAGTTCGAGGGGATAAAGTTAAAAGAAGACGCAGTGAAATCTATGCGAATGGCATACACTGGTACGAAGACAGCGACTCTACTCCTCGCAGCTGCTCCAGATCTGAAATACCTCGGAATCACACTCAAGATTAACATTCAAGCCACATATTGAATATGCAGTCGGGAAAGCGGAAAAGATGTGATGGTCCCGCTGGTTGGCATTAGCAATAGCCATACTCATGACCGATAGGTTTGGATCACCAGTGTCCAACGCCTGCAACTGCGTCGTGTGCGCTGGCGTTCATGCGCGGAGCTTCAGCATCGCAGGTTCATGCAGCGCAGCCACAAGCGAATAATCCACCCTCTCCAATCAGCAATCCCATATGAACTACGTACATCGCACACTGAGAGACTTATATCAGAAATCCTGCTAACTACGTACCACACGCATATCAGCATCAGTCCATTGTAACCCAATACCATTGCCTAGCAGCGCAAGCGATGTTGTTGGCGGCTGTTCTATACCCTCCCTACCATGGCCTCATCGGTGATAGCCTACGCCCCATTGAACCACCTACAGTTCCCAAGACATTAGACCGACAATAAGGAGATTAAAAATCCATTTTCTAATACATTTATTATACAATTCAAATTATAACTTATATTAGTTTAATTAAAAGCATTATCAAAAACATAGCTTATTTTTATAATTGTATACCGTGAAATTCAAATCTGCAAGTCTTTTCTATGTTTTAATCACACTCTGTTTTACGCTCAATGGATGAAATTATTAACAAAATTGCCGACCTGCCTCAACAGCTGATAGCAAAGAGTTAATTGACCCGCAAAAAAGTATATATGTATATGTGCATACGTAGCGATTATCTGCAGACGGGTCTGTTGTTAAATCCTCGACGCAAAATGTCGTGCTCCAGGTGAATCGTAACCCAGTCGAATTTGTCGATATCTGATGTGATATCACTGAGACGAAATGCTTGCTCCAGTTGAGTAAACCATAGCTGCGGATTCTGTTTGTTGAAACTGGAAACATGCAAGTTAAGGCAACGTACTATTACGTTGACAAAGCAATATGTATTTTTAATTCAAACAAACAAAAGAATCACATTGCATTCACTAATATTCTTCGCTGCAATGTTCAGCGCTACACGCGCAACAATTATTGCTAACGCAAGCGTCTGCAAATTAATTGCTACCGAAAATATTGGTAACGAGAAACCATATTTCGGATTTCCCACAACGTGACTTGAGAATGGAATGAAAGCGCAACGTGACAACAAGCCAATATAATGCTTGTTACCGGTTTGGGTCGGCAGTTGATGAATGATCGCACAACAAGTTTGTTAAAATTACTACGTTAAGTATGTTGATGTGTCAATTCTTATATTGAATAAATAAACTAATAAATTAACCAAGTATATTGATGTGTCAATTATTATATTGAATAAATGAACGAATAAATTAACTGGGGGCTCAACCGGGATGCCCTATCGTGTAACGTCGTGAAAAGAAAAAGTAATGACTCGATAGCAAGCATCCGCCAAAGTAAAAATAAGTATCCTTCAAAAAAGGAGAAAAAATTTAAAACCAACAAAAAAACATTCAACTGACAAAAAGTATCCTTGAGAAAGGAGAAAAAATTAAAAGTGTAAAGAAGTATCCTTCAAAAAAAAAGGAGAAAAAATAAAAAAACAACCGACAAAAAAAAACATTCAACTGACAAAAAGTATCCTTGAGAAAGGAGAAGAAATTAAAAGTGTAAAGAAGTATCCTTCAAAAAAAAGGAGAAAAAATAAAAAACAACCGACAAAAAAACATTCAACTGACAAAAAGTATCCTTGTGAAAGGAGAAAAAATTAAAAGTGTAAATAAATATCCTTCAAAAAAAGTGGGAAAAAAATTTTTTTAAAAAAACCCAACAAAAAACATTAACCTGACGAAAAGTATCCTTCCAAAAGGAAAAAGAGGAAGGAAAAATTAAAGTGAAAATAAGCATCCTTCGGAAAAAAGGGAAAACAAAAAACATTAAACTAGCAAAAGGCATCCTTCAAAAGGCGATAAATAAGTTCCTGATTCCAGTCAACCGATTCCTGATTCCAGTCAACTGATTCCTGACTCCAGTGAACTGATTGCTGTTTCCAGACATCTGATTCCTGCTTTAGATCAATATTTATATAAGGTTTATGTGAGTAGAAAATAATTAATATAAAATTTATATAAGTGGGTGAAAACTAAATAAAAAACAAAAGAAAACTGGATCGAATTAGTGAATTAGAGGAAGAAATAGAGCTTTTGCAAGGAGAAAGACTAGGCTCATCTGTAGAATCATTGTCAGAATTATTTAGCAAGTTGAGGCCACCAACTGTAACAATGGCTACAGCCGCTCAAGTGACAGAACTGATTCAGACCCATACGGCTCCCTTAAGAGAAACAATAGAGCGCTTAACACGCCAACTGACCCAATTAACAAATATAAATGATATACAAGAGTATACCGCCCAAAGAGTCGACGACAATGTTAGATGCGACGAACCACTAGACGTTATTAAATCCTTACCGTCTTTTAACGGAAAAATTTCATATGTAAGTTGGCGTGAAGCCGCGAATAATTCCATGAGCTTATATACAAAGAATAGTCGTAAGTATTACGCAGCCCTGACAATCTTGAGAAATAAAGTGACTGAGGACGCCAACGACATTTTAACTAACCATGGCACTGTACTGAACTTGGACGCGATTTTAAGCCGACTAGATTTCGCTTACGCTGATAAGCGCCCTCCTCATATAATCGAACAAGAGCTCAGCGTAATGCGCCAAGGCTCCTTAACCATCATTGATTATTATAATGAAATCAACAAAAAGTTAACAGCATTGATCAATAAGACAATAATGACACATGGTCCTAATATTGTACTAACAAATGAATTAAATAAAAAGAACAGGCAATACGCCCTAAGGGTATTTATAACTGGGCTAAACCCGCCATTAGCCAATATACTCTTTTCTCTATCCCCAAGCGACTTGCCAAACGCATTGGCCAAGGCACAAGAGCTCGAGTCGAACAACCTTCGAGCAACCTTTGCTCAACAATATAGTCGGAATAATTATAATACGCAAAAATATAATAATTCTTTGCGTTTTCCGCAACGCAATCTTCAAAACCATAATTCCCAAAATCACCATCAACCCAAACCAGAACCAATGGAACTGGGTAGCTCTTCCAATGTTGTGCGCAAACCACAGCAACACGTTAACCAGAAACCAAATTTCAATAATCGTCCAAATTATCCTAATTCTGGAGCATATCAGCAAAACACTACTGCCTCTAATAACAAAAATAACAATTATAACCAACAAGGGTTCAAAAGGCAGTATGAAAGCGCACAATTGAGTTATCAGCCAAACCAAAAAGAGCAAAGCATTAATAATATAGGAGAAGATGCTTTTTTAGATACAAGCCGGGTCTCCCCTACATTATCAAATCAGGAGACTCAGGACGCGGATATACAATTTTAATAGACAGCGGCGCTACTAGTTGTTACTGCAGCCCGAACCTATTTAAAAATCGGAAAGAATTAATTATTAAGAAAAGAGTGAGAACAATTAATGGTTTTACTATCATAAGCCATTATTATGAAATAAAATTATTTGGTATCTTACAAAGATTTTACGAAATATTAAATCTCGAATCAGATATTTTAATAGGGTATAATTTCCTAAAAAGGGCAAATATTATTTTAGACTTTGAAGCAGGGACAATAACGTGCGGAAACCGTACAGAAAAATTTTTAAATTTCATAAAAACAAGCGAGGTAGCTGATGAAGATAATAATCAGCAAACCAAAGAAAGTACGCTCGATAAAGGGAAGGTACAAAAAAAATCAGGTAATGGAAAAGAAAACGTTAAAAAAAATTTTTCCAATAAGGAAACTATCGAAGAAAATATTTTGAATAATCTGTATAATGAAAAATATACCGAAAATGATGTGGCATTACAGAAGTTACGTCAAAATGTAGTGAATAATATATCCAAATTACACGCAGATATTGACACAAATTTACCCTTTAGAACCGATGTAAGGGCCGAGATAACAACAACAACTAATGACCCTGTGTGGAGTAAACAATACCCTTATCCTCTCTCCGCTAACTCCTTTGTAAATACCGAAATTGAAAAATTATTACAAGAGGGTATTATTCGCGAAAGTAAAGGTCCTTATAATGCACCAATTTGGGTATTAATGACGATGGCACGCAAAAATTGCGTATGGTCATCGACTATAAAAAATTGAATGAGAAAACAATTGCCTACAGGTATCCAATTCCTGACTGTAATGTGATACTATCAAACCTTGGAAAAGCGAGATTCTTTTCCACTATAGACCTCGAGTCAGGATTCCACCAAATACTTATGAAGGAGGCAGATATTTGTAAAACTGCCTTCTCGGTCAATAATGGGAAATATGAGTTTGTCCGTATGCCCTGTGGCCTGAAGAATGCTCCCAGCATATTTCAAAATGCCATGGATGACATTCTAAGAAATTTTGTTGGAAAATTTTGTCACGTATATATCGATGACATCATTGTTTATTCCAACACACTAAAAGAGCATATTGAACATTTAAACATAATAATTAACACTCTTAAACAAGCAAACATGAAGATTTCAGTGGAAAAATCAAACTTTTTTAAGAAAGAAGTCGAATTTCTTGGCTACGTTATTGCGAACGAAGTAATCAAAACAGATCCAAGAAAAATAGAAACTATTAATAATTACCCTCGACCGCGAACTCTTAGACAACTTAGAAGCTTTTTAGGAATGACGGGCTATTACCGTAAATTTATTCAAAATTACGCCAAAGTGGCGAAACCTTTAACCAAATTTCTCGCAGGAGACAATGGAAAAATATCCACAAACCAATCAAAAAAGGTCATCATTGAACTCGATACAGATGGTATCGCAGCATTCAACAAGCTTAAAACTCTCTTAGCTGGACAAGTAGAACTAGCTCAACCTGATTTCCAAAAGAAATTTGTTTTAACAACAGATGCGTCAAATACCGCAATAGGCGCAGTTTTAACTCAGGATAATAAACCTCTTATATTTATATCTAAAACACTTAACTCTACAGAACTAAACTACGCCACTAACGAGAAAGAGCTGTATGCCATAGTTTGGGCACTAAAAACGCTCAGAAACTACTTATATGGCGTTTCCGATCTAGAAATACATACCGATCACCAACCACTTACATTTTCAATCTCCAACAAAAATCCAAATGCCAAATTAAAAAGATGGATGTCCTTTATAGAAGAGTACGCCCCAAAGTTTATATACAAACCCGGCGCAACAAATGTCGTCGCCGATGCACTGTCCAGGCAAGTTTTAAACAATATTTCCTGTGAGGAGTCGTTACACAGTACTCAACATTCAAAAGAAAGTAGTGACGATTTTGATATTCCAGAAGTATCGAAACCCCTTAATGAATTCAAACAGCAAATTTTGCTCAACAGAGCAACATTCTCTATTCATGAGCAAATCACGACCTTTAGCAGGACTCGACACATAATAGAGTTCGACACCAAAGAAAACCTGAAAAGAATTTTATTGGAATTTCTTAAGCCTGATGTAGTAACCGCAATCCATTGCTCAGCTGAAGATTTATACGAATTTAAAGAAACGGTTAAAGGCGTATTTAGGATTAAATTTGTCTACACAAGAATACTCGCCATTGATGTGATCAATCCCGACGATCGACATGCTATAGTAGAGCAAACACATATCCGCGCTCACAGGAGCTGCAAGGAAAATCATAAGCAGGTACTTGCGCAATACTACTGGCCATCAATGTTAAAATCTTTTAAGGAATATTCTAGACATTGTAATATATGCAATAAAGCAAAATACGATAGGAAACCAAATAAACTTCCAATTGGAGTGGCTCCAATTCCCGAAAAAGAGGGAGAGTTCCTTCATTTAGACATTTTCTACGCGCAAAATCAAAAGTTTATTACTTGCGTAGATGCTTACTCAAAATTTCTTGTCATAAGACACACAGAAGACAAACTTAACCTCGACCGGAAGGTTCAAGAAATCTTACAAACATTCCCGGCAGTAAAGAAACTGACACTAGACAATGGACCAGGTTTTTCGACTCATCAATTTAAGACACTAATGCAAAGACTACAAATTCAACTTTTTTACTGTGACCCACGCCATAGTTCAACCAACGGACAGGTAGAAAGGGTACACTCAACCCTTATAGAAATTGCACGTTGCATAAAAGAGGAATTTCATTTAATAGATACTATAGAAGTATTTTACAGAGCTGCACAACAGTATAATTTAACTATTCACTCTGTGACCAATAAAAAACCTTTTGACATATTTCATAATAAAATTCCACACGCTGACGTAAAGGATAAAATGCGCCAAGCTCAAATAAAAATGTTAGAGAGAAACCAAAACACCAAGATTAAAACTTACCAACCCGACCAAGAGGTATACGAAAAACTAATAGGCAAAAGAGATAAACTAGATCATAGATACAAAAAACAAAAAATACAAGTAGATTTAGGAAATAAAGTTAAAATTCATAGTAGGAATAGAATTATACATAAAGAAAATATTAAATCATAAAAACATTCTTCTTTATAGACAATGACGTCCGTGCTATTAATATTACTGACGATTTTTAAAATTTGTCAATCCGACGTACAGATATTTGACTACTCGAACTCACAGCTGATCCCTATACATTTGGGACAAGCTAAACTACAAAACGGAAACTTTAAACTGATACACGTACTAAACCTTACCAACTATGAATCCGCCATCAACCAACTAGAAACTGAAGTATATACGAAAATTATGAGAAACAGTACCATACTGCCATTCCTTCTTCATGATATGACCCAAGTGAAACAACAGCTAGAGATCATTAAACCCCGAAAAAAACGCTCGCTGGACATACTTGGTACAGCATGGAAATGGTTAGCTGGAACCCCTGACCACGAAGACCATGAAATAGTGTTAGATAGAATCAAAGGACTTTTAGAAAACAATGAGAAACAAAGAATAATTAATAAGAATACAGTAGACCGCATTAATTCAATCACAAATAGTACAAATGCAATAATCAAAGCGATCCAAACAATTGAAGAAGTTAGGAAAATTCAAGAAGATGCTATTGTTAATAAGTTAAGAATCTTAAAGGAAGAAATAATTAATGTAGAATATGCTTTACAATGGGCAAAGGTAGGAGTAATAAATTCATTTATCTTATCAGAAAAAGAAATTGAAGAGGCTAGAACCTTTTTGGATTTAGAAAAATTTCCATATAATGATATTGAGCAAGCCTTAAGCTTCGCTACCATTAAGATAGCAACAAATAATTTAGACATGATTTACATAATTAATTTACCAGCAATAGACAGTAAAAATTGTGAAAGATTACTTATTAAACCAATTAAGAAAAATGATAGAATTATTAAACTAAATACCGAAAATGTGATTAAATGTGACAATGAAATTTATGAAATCAAAGAAGATTGTAAAGAATATAATAAGTTATGTATTTGCCCAAAACAGAATCTAGTTAACATAAGTGAATCAAATTGTATACCACCACTTTTATCAAGTAAAACTCATGATTGTGTGATCATAAATAATCAGCATATTGCCTCAATTCAAGAATTATATCCGGGAACAATATTGCTGAACCAATTTGAAGGTTTCATTAAATTCTCAAGCAACAAGACTAATGAACTGTCTGGAACCTATTTGTTACAGTTCCACAATGATACAGTTATCATTAACAATCAAACTTTCGTCTCCAAAGAAATTTCAGGGTGGAAACCACTTCCTGCATTACTACAGCCAAACAATAACAACGAACGAATGGAAGAAGTTCTCTCGTTAGAACTAATTAAAGACTTGCAAGCAAATAATATTGATAGTCTAAATCTGATATCAACCAAAGGAAAGGTTGTCTTCTCAATCAATTTAATCATTTCAATTATACTTAATATTTTCTTACTGGCAATGTCCTTAAAATTTTGGTCCAAAACAAAAAAAGGGCTTACTGTAAATAACATAATTAACGAAAGCAGTCTGCCACAAACACCGAGTCACAGAGAGAACTCTGGTTCATTAGACCAGCGTTGCGAGTTCCGCAGCATCAATGATCTCCCAACTTGTTAAGCAATCGGGACGATTGATTTTACACAGGGGGGAGTTAAGGCAACGTACTATTACGTTGACAAAGCAATATGTATTTTTAATTCAAACAAACAAAAGAATCACATTGCATTCACTAATATTCTTCGCTGCAATGTTCAGCGCTACACGCGCAACAATTATTGCTAACGCAAGCGTCTGCAAATTAATTGCTACCGAAAATATTGGTAACGAGAAACCATATTTCGGATTTCCCACAACGTGACTTGAGAATGGAATGAAAGCGCAACGTGACAACAAGCCAATATAATGCTTGTTACCGGTTTGGGTCGGCAGTTGATGAATGATCGCACAACAAGTTTGTTAAAATTACTACGTTAAGTATGTTGATGTGTCAATTCTTATATTGAATAAATAAACTAATAAATTAACCAAGTATATTGATGTGTCAATTATTATATTGAATAAATGAACGAATAAATTAACTTGCATACGTTGCCAACTTGCACGCGAAATCACTGGAATTATTGCATTTTGTAAAATTTCAATGCTGTTCTGCACCGTCTGCAAAAGAACACAACTTACGAACGAAAATCCTCCACACCCTGGAAGGGAATCAGCAGCTTCTACGGAAAATACACTTTTTGAAGCAAACAAAAGATTTGTTTATCTTTAATTTTCACAAAAACTATTTCACTTTTGACAAGCTTCTTTAAAATATGTTCTCTCACAACCAAACACGTGTACATTGTACGGCAAATATATGTATCTTTTTTTTTACGAGGAGACAGCATCGAAAGCCTTATCGTCACCGATTTGTCAGTGTGGGACTTTAACCCGAACTAAACGTCCTACTGTCTGCGTTCCATTCTGTTGGTAAGTAAAACGCAGTGTGTTGAGTTGAACGGTTTAATAAGAACTGAATTGAATGATGTACAGAGTAACAGGAGAACGCTTATATCTACGAATGTTAGATGTACTAAAAGCTAGATGACATTTCGCATATAATGTTGCCACACTGCAAGTATTAATATGAAGCTTATATTTCAACACTTCTTCTTAAGCTTACGTATTTACTTCAAGAGAAAAAAACTTTACTTTAATTTAATCCAAGCAATTTTACAAAAATGCAATGCTTTTGCTTAGCTAAACATTTAGTAAAAATATCAGCAACATTTTTATCTGTAGGAACATATTCCAAATTAATTTCATTATTTTCAATTTTTTCACGAATGAAATGATACTTAATGTCTATGTGTTTCGTACGCTTATGATGTACTGGATTGCGTGCAATATGCTGCGCGCTGATGTTGTCACCATAAAGCGTCATAGGCGTTGATGTTGACCAACCTATTTCAGTCAATAGCCCGCTGAGATTCACAGCCTCTTTCGCTGCTGTCGCTAAGGCTACATATTCAGCCTCAGTGCTGCTTAACGCTATTATGCTCTGCTTTGATGAAGCCCACGAGAAAGAGCTACCTCCCAAATGGAATGAGTACCCTGTGTACGATTTCCTATCGGACGGATCGTTTGCCCAATCGGCATCGGCAAAGCCTTTAACGTTGTCATCAGTCTTGCGATATGTAATGCGCATGTTCATAGTGCCGGATAAATAACGCAAGATATGATATGCTGCTTTTTCGTGCTCAATATGCGGATCTGTATTACGCCTGGATAACTTGCTTACTGCGTGCAAAATATCTGGCCGACTCAAGACCGCTAAATACATGAGGGACCCTATTAAGGATTGATAATTTGTAGCATTTACCTTAACACATTTTTCGTTTTTGCATTCCACTTGAAAACCAGGATCAAGCGGTGTTGCTACTGTGCGACAATTCTGCATACCAAACGCCTCGAGAACTGATTTGATGTACTTCTTTTGGTGAAGATAAATCTCACCCCTGTCGCCATTTCGCTGAATTTCCAACCCAAGGAAATAATTTACAGCGCCACCATCATGCATCTTGAAATTCGATGCAATCTTCTTCTTAATCGCTGCTATTTCATTTTCGTTGAAGCACATGATTAACAAATCTTCGACGTAGACTGCGATGTAACTAAACTGCTGCTTTTCTTGTTTAACATACAAGCACGGCTCGTACTTACACCCTTTGAACCCAATGCTGCTCAAAACTGCGTCTAACGTGCTATTCCAAACACGACCGGATTGCTTCAACCCATAGATCGCCTTCTGTAGCTTCAAGAATTTCGCCGGTTGCTGCTCGTTGACAAAACCTTCTGGTTGCTTCATAAACACATCTTCATGAAGCTTGCTGTTTAAATACGCGTTAGATATGTCGACCTGATGCATGCATAGCCTTTTTTCTGCAGCTATCGCAAACAACATACGTATAGTCTCATATCGTATAACTGGTGAAAATGTTTCCTGATAATTCACACCCAGTTGCTGCCCACAACCTTTGGCAACTAACCGCGATTTGAATTTGTCGATGTCACCGTTGGCATCTCGTTTGATTCGAAAAACCCACTTCGAACCGATGGCTTTCTGTTCTTTTGGTAAATCTGCGAATGACCATGTCTGGTTTGCTATAAGAGCGTCGTACTCTGCCTGCATAGATTTTCGCCATGCAACTGCATGTTGACCACTCAGTGCCTCCTCTACAGTTTGCGGTGTTTCGCTATCTTCTTCACTATTTACATTGAGAAGTTGAAACTGCTTTTTGGGCCTGCCAGGTTGACCAGTGTAAATATTTTTTGGCCTACCACGCCCACGCTTTGGTACCTCATCTTGTTCTGGATTTACATTTTGTTGATGCTGCTCGACGCCTGCACCTTCAGAATCACTAGCTGAGGCAAACTCCTCCTCTTCATCGCCGGAGTCGTCGTTCACATCAGGCACGCTTACCGCTTCTGCTGGCCTGATTGCTGAATGCTCGTTTTCTGAAGATTCAACAGACTCAAGGCGAATGATGTTTGTCGAGAAGTCCTCATTTCGTTCTGACGAACCACATTCTAAATCTTTACTGACACCAAAATCACCTTCTACAAATTTTACATCGCGCCTTTCTACTATTGCGCGCCGCTGCCGGTCGTATAAACGATACGCCTTTGCTGTATGCGAGTAGCCAACAAAGATATACTCCTTGCCTTTCGCTTGGAACTTGCCTTTAATTGTTTTATTTAATGCATACGCTTGTGACCCAAAAATACGTAGATGTTTCACTGACGGTTTACGCTGCTTCCATATTTCGAATGGAGTACGAAGATTCAGCGCTTTAGTTGGGCATCTATTACGCAAATATACCGCGGTCTGTACCGCCTCAGCCCACAAAAACTCATCAAGCTTAGCATGAATCAATAAACTTCTAGCCATTTCGACTATGGTACGGTTGGCTCGCTCCGCAACACCGTTTTGTTGGGGTGTATACGGGACAGTCAACTCCCTCTTTATACCACACTTTTTTAAAAAATTATCGAATTCACAGTTGACATACTCTGTGCCATTGTCACTTCGCAAAGTCTTTACTTTACAGTCCATTTGACATTCCACATAGCTCTTGAAATGCTTAAATTTTTCAAAAACTTCGCTCTTGGCCTTCATGAAATACACAAATATTTTTCTAGAAAAATCATCGATGAATGTAACAAAATAACGATTGCCGCCCAACGACTTTACATTCATAGGCCCACACACATCTGTATGCACGAGTTCAAGCACTATCTTTGTTGAACGTTCAGTTTTTTGTTGGAATGGCAAAGCACAAATTTTCGCTTTATTGCATGTATCACAATTTATTTGCTTTGGCACAGACTTAATAGTCATACCATGAACCAAATTTTTTTCACAAAGTTCTTTTAAATTTTGAAAATTCAAGTGGCCGAACCTATTATGCCACATTGTCACTTGCAAGCTATCGTTCAACATATGAACAAAACTAACCACCTGTTTTTGTTCAAACATATACAAGTTATTTATTCGTTTTGCTTGCAGCACTAACTGATTTTCGCTATTTTTTATCAAGGCCATTTCTTTTTCAAACACAGTGTAATTGTCATACTCCGCTGCTTTACTCACTGACAAAAAATTCATACGCAGCGATGGCACATACAACACATTCTGCAATTCTATTTTGCGCTTTTCGCTTTGCAGCATTACAGTACCAATGCCGTGCGATTCAACGAATTGATCAGCCGCTAACATAACTTTTGCTTCTTTTTCAGCAAATGACACAAACAAATTTTTGTTACAGCACATATGTGACGAAGCACCGCTGTCGACGCACCAAATGTCTTTTCTCTGCTCATTGTTGTCGCTACCACACATTAAATTGTTCGACGTTTCGTTAGTTTCTTTGTGTTGCACTCTTTTCTTATTAGCATTGCGGCATTCGCTTGCCCGATGACCCGTTTGCTGACAGTTGAAACATTTCCCTTTAAACTTAAATTTGTTTTGCTTCTTTGTCGGATTCGTTTTGTCTTCGCTCTCGTGTGTGTTGCCGTTGCTGGACTGCTTTTGCGTTGTGTTTGCGCCTTTGAATTTACTTTCGCATGCGTTTACTGCTTGCATGCCCTCTCGTTCATCTCGCTCTTGCCTACGCGCACCTTCTTCAAGAATTTTTGCTTTTACAGCATCAAACGTCGGCAAGTTGTCGCGTGTCTTGACCGCAACCACGAAGTTTTCCCACGAATTAGGAAGGCTTGACAACAACATAATCACTTTGAGTTCGTCCGTTATTTGTATGTCTAACTCCGCTAGTTTGTCGACCGTTTCGACAAATGAGTTTACATACTTACACACGCTATCGCTTTGTTGCATACTTAAACGCAATAACTTTTGGTAGAGCTGTACCTTTTTTACCGGACCTACTGGCATATGCATTTCTTTTAACTTTTGCCATGCCTGTGCCGCAGTTTTGCACGCTTTAATGTGCATCAATTGTGACGGTTTCACATTTAGAAACAAACATGCCAGCGCTTTCTGGTCTGCTGTTTCCCCTTTTTTTTGTTTCTGGTAGCGTTGCCTCTTCTGGCTTTTTTTCGTTTATCACGCACCACAAATCTGTCGTAATAAGCACACTTCGGACAGATATTGACCACACGTCATAGTTGTCCTCCCCCAGCTTTTCAATCTGTAGTGACACGCTCATTTTGTAGGAATACGCGCACACGCACTGCTTGAGTTCTTTTCGCACGATCAGAAAAACGTTTTTTTTTAAACACTTCAACGACTTGTTGAGTTTTTACAACTATTCGCTTTGCGAATTCTTTTTAATATAAAAATGTAAACTTCCGTTAGTCCCGATGGTGCCCTTTGCGCTCTGGGCCCATAACCATTGTTGGTAAGTAAAACGCAGTGTGTTGAGTTGAACGGTTTAATAAGAACTGAATTGAAGGATGTACAGAGTAACAGGAGAACGCTTATATCTACGAATGTTAGATGTACTAAAAGCTAGATGACATTTCGCATATAATGTTGCCACACTGCAAGTATTAATATGAAGCTTATATTTCAACACATTCCCGGTCCTACCATCAAGTATTTTGCCGGAGATGGTTTGAGCTTACGCTCTACGTTCGTTAAGGTACGGACACCGTTTGTAGAAAGTTGCAGCAACTTGAACCGCCCGCTGTACTGTTGCTCGTTGCCTCTTCGTGGGGGTTTAAATTGCCCCTTTTCGCTTTCAAGCAAATTTTTTTTTGAAGTGGATAAGGCAGAAAGTCTCAAAGATAAGAAATTGATAGATTTTGTAATAGGGGCGATAAAGGCTAATTCCTACAGAAAACATTTATCCAATTAATCCAACCAACAAGTGTTGAGTCGCAGCGGTGCTTCTCCACTTCAGATTTTAAATGCAACCTGGACCTAAATTTGTCCAGGTTCGAGGATAAGATTGCATTTCAATCAAAATAAGGAATAATTCTGCCTCGCCTAACCCTATTCGTACCACGTGCTTGTGCGGACGTAGAGTACCACGTAGTGACTTAGAGTCACTCGTATAAATAAAACGGCTTAAGTATTATTCAATTGGTTTTATTTCAATGGTTAAAGTAATTAATTATAACAAACATAAAATGCAAAGATATTTAGGGCCAATTTATTCACTCTCCATTAAAACTTAATGCTCCATTAAAATTGGAATTTTCATACAATTTGACATTTCTAATGGAGCATTAAGTTTTAATGGAGAGTGAATAAATTAGCCCTTACATATATAAAAGAAACGAATTCATAATTAATATTAAACTACTAATTATTTTGCACACAACTGACGCATATTATAGCCTTTTGCGAGTGTTCATTGCAAACATTTTTGGTGCAAATTTGGCAACATTGCATAGAAACCCTGCATTTTTTGTAGGGGCATAAGTGACATCGACGGCGAACTGTTTTGGATGGAGGCGGTAAACACATATTGGGGGATAATGATGTTGATATAGTGTCAGTGATAACTGCTTTATTAGCATTTGACAATCGGCTTAAACTTCTTCTTTCGATGTTTGGCATAATTAATTCCCGGGACAAATCTTTTAAAAATAATTTGCGGCGAGTGCCTTTTTTTGAATCATTCCATTTTGGATATAAGGACAACCAAATTACTTTGGATGCTATACCAGCCGCGTCTATCAAATTGTAAAAATGAGCTACAGGCCATCTGCGAGTTTTTCTTTTGCTTGTAAAAGCATGGCACAATTGATCAAACGTATCTACGCCGCCTTTAGTGGCATTATAATACAAATTTATTTCCCATTTTTTTGTCTCTGCGTCAATATCGGCAGTGTGGTGCATCGACGAGAGCAAGAGAACCGCTTTATTTTTTTTTGGGACAAAGCTTACTAGAGTCATGTTCTTTCGAAAGCCAAAAAGGTTGCTTCCTACTTCTCGTTGCCGGGAAGGCAGAAAATTTGAAGGAATGCATGTTTTGTTCTTTCGAAGAGTTCCAACACATGTAAGACGCTTTGATAAAAGATCGAGCGATAAATCAAAACTGGTAAAAAAATTGTCAAAAGTAATGTTTCGATTTGTACCCTCATAAAATTCACAAAGCTGTTTGACAACATTCTGCGCCAAATTTGTCTGTCTATTAGCGCCTTCCTTACCCAAATAAGGTATTCCATGCAATGGATAACTCGTCTCACTGTCACATATCCACCAAATTTTCATTCCATACTTGTCTGGCTTTGCAGGCATATATTGTCGAAATGAAACACGACCTCGAAAGGGAACGAGCTGTTCATCGATTGTCAAATTAACACCAGGCATATAATATTTTCTGAAGTTTTTTATAATGATGTCCCAAATATCTCGTATAGCAGCAAATTTATCTCCCGCTCTACGAGAATTTCTTGTTGCTTTTTCATCAAATCGTAAGTAGCGCGATAAGTCAGATAACCTGGTTTTTGACATGCAAGCTCGAAAAAGTAAACTTCCATATAAAGGATCCCAAAACTCTTTGTAGTCACTTATTCCATTTTTTCGGATTCCTGCATCAATCAGTAGGCCTATAAAGGCGCGCATCTCAATTTCATCAGTTTGCTTCCATTTTTGTTGCAGGTGTTCAGTAGCATTTATATTTGTGCAATCAACAATAATTTTTAGAACTTCATTGTCAAAAAATAAGGAAAACCCATCCGATGGAGATTGAATGTGTTTGCCTGGCGGCAACATTACTTTGTTTACGCTTCCTGTCACTATGTTGTGAGAAGGTGTCTTCCCGGTAATATTTGGAAGTTCACTCCACTCAGTCCCGTCTTTACCAACAAAAACATTTACAAGAGATTCCACTTCTTCAGTATCTGATACACACATTTCATCATCCACTTCAGAAACAGTTTCACAGCAGTCCTCTTCGCTATCAGAAGACACTACATCTTCCAAGTCATCAACAATTACTGCACATTCTGCCTCGGTATCACTACTCTCATCATCACTATTTGATAGAGCTGCGCGAATTTCCATTTCTGCCAATCCTCTCCTCTTTGCCATTTTTCTAAATATTTCAATAATTTTATAGTTAAACTACAGACTAGAAACAATATAAGTTTGCAACACAAACCTTTAGTAATTAAAAATTTCAAGTATGTAACATATAACTGTACCAAATTTTCTTTACATAAACATAAACTGCGCTAAATAATACAACCTGCTGCTACGAAAAACAAATGTAACTGATTTTTTCTCTGTTGTGATTGATACAAGAAGAAATTAAATAAATATGTAATAAAAACATCAGCTTTACAAATTATGAAGAACTCAACTTTTGTACATGTTGATCCGTTATCTTTTGCACATGTTGATCCGTTATCTTTATCAAAACAATAATTTCATACAGTGACTGTAAGTCACTATGTGGTACTTTGCGCAGCTATAAACATAAATTTATTTTAACAAATATCTAAAAAAATAATTTAATTATGAATTATGGATTTTTTCAAAGGTGAATTATGATTGAACGAATACATAAAATCTTGCCCAAAATTAAAAAATATTACAACAAGTACACCAGTTTAAATTTAAAAAGTGACTCAAAGTCACTACGTGGTACGAATAGGGTTAAAATGGAATGGGTGATGTTTTTACTTAATGATAATATATTAATACTTAATATTGGTCTCAAACAGTGATTAAAAATAATTTTACTTTATGTAGGTGCATTTGCTTCTGTACCAAATATGTATATTTGTACTTGAAATATAAATTAGTTTGTATGTGTGTCAAATTTTACGTTTATTTCTTTTTTGTTCTTGCAAAGACCAACAAATATATACATGAATTACAACAAATCCTTCTTTGTTATATTAATTTTATTTTGCATACTTCTATAATATGATACAACGATTACAGACGTGTTACATTATTTGATAAATTAAAAATTACGAACCAAAACTTCATGAAATTCGGGATCCAGGGATGGTACCGCAATTTCGTTTTCAGATTTCGAAAACCCCGGGATCAATAAAATGCCCAAAATTGACATCTCTAGTGTGTACATACTCGTTTTGAGAGGACGTGTTTAGTAGAAGCTCGTAAAAGTGAATACATTTTGATGAAATTTGTGGATATAAATCTATCGTTTCCTAAAAGTGCTGTCAAAAGTCTATCTACGCGGAAGCTGCTAAGCCCTCTCCTGGGTGTAGACAACTTTTCACTGTAAGTGGTTATTTTTCAGTTTTCTTTTAGGTGAGACTTGTTTTTTCGAAGTAGCAAACTAAAAAAAAACCAAAAGGCTGAATTAAGAAGGCGAAATAGTCGCGCCAAATCGGGCTGAAAACAGCTGAGCGAGTGGGGTTAGTTCAGCAAAGTGGTCCAATAAGCTTTATTAGGGGCCACAACAACCAAATATCGGCAGCTGATCTTATTTTATTTTTTCGAAACATCCTGTGCCTGAAAATGACCAGCATAATAGAGGCGACACGCACTCCCTACCGAGCGTTATTCTTTAACCACGGTGGGCTAGGTGGCGCTGAGATCGCCGCACAGTGGGGAGCAGGTGAACTAAATTAGAAGTAAAAGAAATTGAATACATTTAAAAATATATAAATTTATAAGCAATAATCATTAAAAATAATAATAAATAGTAAATTAATAAAAATTATTTAATAAAAACTAAATAAGCACGCTAGAGTAAATTAAAGTGAAATTAAATAAGTAAATAGTAAGCAATTTAATAGGAAACAAATAAATAATAAATTAATTAATTTATTAAACTTAATTAACATAGATCAAATTAAACCAAAATATATAGTTCTTAACTATTTAAAAAGGAAATCAAATCCAATTAGAATTAAAATAAACAAACAAATTTTAAAGAGAATAAACTTACAACTAAGGAAAAGAAACAATAGCAAAAAAATAGGAGAAGCTTATTTAGATTTAAAAATGAGTGTTGCTAAGTCGCCCCCGGCAGGACGAAATAACAAGGACGTTGCGGGAACCCAAGTAGCAGGGAGTGCGTCATTCGAAGTAGGAACGATTCTCACCGTTCTCGGAAAGCTCCCTAGGTTTATGAGTTCTCCTCCACAGCTTTGTCAGGTGCCCAAAAATGCTTGTCTGACTCAAGCAGATAATCAGCCATTAGGATGGGTTACCCTCGGAGCAAAGATTCGCGAGCTCGTTGATAGGCTGGAGGATGGAAATAGAAGATCCATCCATCAGCCCATGCGCGATGTTATAGGCGAACTCTCTGCCTTGTATGAGAAAGAAAAACCCCCAACTCCGAAGAAAAAGACTAATACCGGCATTTAAACAACCACGGTAAACCACTCTATTTGGCGTAGTCATAAGGGGAGTCATCGCAGCCAAGCGTTCAACTCAACAAAAATATGGAAGGAGCGGAGATGGCAGACGGGCCAACCGTCGTAAGGAGGAAGAAGATAAAGACTAAGCTTCCACGGCCAGATACTTAAATAATAAAAAATCGTGGAGGAAGGTCATACGCAGATATTTTACGGGTACTCAAAAACGAGCTAAAGCTGAAACATATAGGAGAGATGGTTACGAATATAAGGAAGACCGACAATGGGGACTTTTGAAAAAGAGTTCGAGGGGATAAAGTTAAAAGAAGACGCAGTGAAATCTATGCGAATGGCATACACTGGTACGAAGACTGCGACTCTACTCCTCGCAGCTGCTCCAGATCTGAAATACCTCGGAATCACACTCAAGATTAACATTCAAGCCACATATTGAATATGCAGTCGGGAAAGCGGAAAAGATGTGATGGTCCCGCTGGTTGGCATTAGCAATAGCCATACTCATGACCGATAGGTTTGGATCACCAGTGTCCAACGCCTGCAACTGCGTCGTGTGCGCTGGCGTTCATGCGCGGAGCTTCAGCATCGCAGGTTCATGCAGCGCAGCCACAAGCGAATAATCCACCCTCTCCAATCAGCAATCCCATATGAACTACGTACATCGCACACTGAGAGACTTATATCAGAAATCCTGCTAACTACGTACCACACGCATATCAGCATCAGTCCATTGTAACCCAATACCATTGCCTAGCAGCGCAAGCGATGTTGTTGGCGGCTGCTCTATACCCTCCCTACCATGGCCTCATCGGTGATAGTCTACGGTCCCATTGAACCACCTACACTTCCCAAGACATCAGACCGACAATAAGGAGATTAAATATCCATTTTCTAATAAGTTTATTTCACAATTCAAATTATAACTAATATTAGTTTAATTAAAAGAATTATCAAAAACATAGCTTATTTTTATAATTGTATACCGTGAAATTCAAATCTGCAAGTCTTTTCTATGTTTTAATCACACTCTGTTTTACGCTCAATGGATGAAATTATTAACAAAATTGCCGACCTGCCTCAACAGCTGATAGCAAAGAGTTAATTGACCCGCAAAAAAGTATATATATGTGCATACGTAGCGATTATCTGCAGACGGGTCTGTTGTTAAATCCTCGACGCAAAATGTCGTGCTCCAGGTGAATCGTAACCCAGTCGAATTTGTCGATATCTGATGTGATATCACTGAGACGAAATGCTTGCTCCAGTTGAGCAAACCATAGCTGCGGATTCTGTTTGTTGAAACTGGAAACATGCATACGTTGCCAACTTGCACGCGAAATCACTGGAATTATTGCATTTTGTAAAATTTCAATGCTGTTCTGCACCGTCTGCAAAAGAACACAACTTACGAACGAAAATCCTCCACACCCTGGAAGGGAATCAGCAGCTTCTACGGAAAATACACTTTTTGAAGCAAACAAAAGATTTGTTTATCTTTAATTTTCACAAAAACTATTTCACTTTTGACAAGCTTCTTTAAAATATGTTCTCTCACAACCAAACACGTGTACATTGTACGGCAAATATATGTATCTTTTTTTTTTACGAGGAGACAGCATCGAAAGCCTTATCGTCACCGATTTGTCAGTGTGGGACTTTAACCCGAACTAAACCTCCTACTGTCTGCGTTCCATTCCCGGTCCTACCATCAAGTATTTTGCCGGAGATGGTTTGAGCTTACGCTCTACGTTCGTTAAGGTACGGACACCGTTTGTAGAAAGTTGCAGCAACTTGAACCGCCCGCTGTACTGTTGCTCGTTGCCTCTTCGTGGGGGTTTAAATTGCCCCTTTTCGCTTTCAAGCAAATTTTTTTTGAAGTGGATAAGGCAGAAAGTCTCAAAGATAAGAAATTGATAGATTTTGTAATAGGGGCGATAAAGGCTAATTCCTACAGAAAACATTTATCCAATTAATCCAACCAACAAGTGTTGAGTCGCAGCGGTGCTTCTCCACTTCAGATTTTAAATGCAACCTGGACCTAAATTTGTCCAGGTTCGAGGATAAGATTGCATTTCAATCAAAATAAGGAATAATTCTGCCTCGCTTAACCCTATTCGTACCACGTGCTTGTGCGGACGTAGAGTACCACGTAGTGACTTAGAGTCACTCGTATAAATAAAACGGCTTAAGTATTATTCAATTGGTTTTATTTCAATGGTTAAAGTAATTAATTATAACAAACATAAAATGCAAAGATATTTAGGGCCAATTTATTCACTCTACATTAAAACTTAATGCTCCATTAAAATTGGAATTTTCATACAATTTGACATTTCTAATGGAGCATTAAGTTTTAATGGAGAGTGAATAAATTGGCCCTTACATATATAAAAGAAACGAATTCATAATTAATATTAAACTACTAATTATTTTGCACACAACTGACGCATATTATAGCCTTTTGCGAGTGTTCATTGCAAACATTTTTGGTGCAAATTTGGCAACATTGCATAGAAACCCTGCATTTTTTGTAGGGGCATAAGTGACATCGACGGCGAACTGTTTTGGATGGAGGCGGTAAACACATATTGGGGGATAATGATGTTGATATAGTGTCAGTGATAACTGCTTTATTAGCATTTGACAATCGGCTTAAACTTCTTCTTTCGATGTTTGGCATAATTAATTCCCGGGACAAATCTTTTAAAAATAATTTGCGGCGAGTGCCTTTTTTTGAATCATTCCATTTTGGATATAAGGACAACCAAATTACTTTGGATGCTATACCAGCCGCGTCTATCAAATTGTAAAAATGAGCTACAGGCCATCTGCGAGTTTTTCTTTTGCTTGTAAAAGCATGGCACAATTGATCAAACGTATCTACGCCGCCTTTAGTGGCATTATAATACAAATTTATTTCCCATTTTTTTGTCTCTGCGTCAATATCGGCAGTGTGGTGCATCGACGAGAGCAAGAGAACCGCTTTATTTTTTTTTGGGACAAAGCTTACTAGAGTCATGTTCTTTCGAAAGCCAAAAAGGTTGCTTCCTACTTCTCGTTGCCGGGAAGGCAGAAAATTTGAAGGAATGCATGTTTTGTTCTTTCGAAGAGTTCCAACACATGTAAGACGCTTTGATAAAAGATCGAGCGATAAATCAAAACTGGTAAAAAAATTGTCAAAAGTAATGTTTCGATTTGTACCCTCATAAAATTCACAAAGCTGTTTGACAACATTCTGCGCCAAATTTGTCTGTCTATTAGCGCCTTCCTTACCCAAATAAGGTATTCCATGCAATGGATAACTCGTCTCACTGTCACATATCCACCAAATTTTCATTCCATACTTGTCTGGCTTTGCAGGCATATATTGTCGAAATGAAACACGACCTCGAAAGGGAACGAGCTGTTCATCGATTGTCAAATTAACACCAGGCATATAATATTTTCTGAAGTTTTTTATAATGATGTCCCAAATATCTCGTATATCAGCAAATTTATCTCCCGCTCTACGAGAATTTCTTGTTGCTTTTTCATCAAATCGTAAGTAGCGCGATAAGTCAGATAACCTGGTTTTTGACATGCAAGCTCGAAAAAGTAAACTTCCATATAAAGGATCCCAAAACTCTTTGTAGTCACTTATTCCATTTTTTCGGATTCCTGCATCAATCAGTAGGCCTATAAAGGCGCGCATCTCAATTTCATCAGTTTGCTTCCATTTTTGTTGCAGGTGTTCAGTAGCATTTATATTTGTGCAATCAACAATAATTTTTAGAACTTCATTGTCAAAAAATAAGGAAAACCCATCCGATGGAGATTGAATGTGTTTGCCTGGCGGCAACATTACTTTGTTTACGCTTCCTGTCACTATGTTTTGAGAAGGTGTCTTCCCGGTAATATTTGGAAGTTCACTCCACTCAGTCCCGTCTTTACCAACAAAAACATTTACAAGAGATTCCACTTCTTCAGTATCTGATACGCACATTTCATCATCCACTTCAGAAACAGTTTCACAGCAGTCCTCTTCGCTATCAGAAGACACTACATCTTCCAAGTCATCAACAATTACTGCACATTCTGCCTCGGTATCACTACTCTCATCATCACTATTTGATAGAGCTGCGCGAATTTCCATTTCTGCCAATCCTCTCCTCTTTGCCATTTTTCTAAATATTTCAATAATTTTATAGTTAAACTACAGACTAGAAACAATATAAGTTTGCAACACAAACCTTTAGTAATTAAAAATTTCAAGTATGTAACATATAACTGTACCAAATTTTCTTTACATAAACATAAACTGCGCTAAATAATACAACCTGCTGCTACGAAAAACAAATGTAACTGATTTTTTCTCTGTTGTGATTGATACAAGAAGAAATTAAATAAATATGTAATAAAAACATCAGCTTTACAAATTATGAAGAACTCAACTTTTGTACATGTTGATCCGTTATCTTTTGCACATGTTGATCCGTTATCTTTATCAAAACAATAATTTCATACAGTGACTGTAAGTCACTACGTGGTACTTTGCGCAGCTATAAACATAAATTTATTTTAACAAATATCTAAAAAAATAATTTAATTATGAATTATGGATTTTTTCAAAGGTGAATTATGATTGAACGAATACATAAAATCTTGCCCAAAATTAAAAAATATTACAACAAGTACACCAGTTTAAATTTAAAAAGTGACTCAAAGTCACTACGTGGTACGAATAGGGTTAAAATGGAATGGGTGATGTTTTTACTTAATGATAATATATTAATACTTAATATTGGTCTCAAACAGTGATTAAAAATAATTTTACTTTATGTAGGTGCATTTGCTTCTGTACCAAATATGTATATTTGTACTTGAAATATAAATTAGTTTGTATGTGTGTCAAATTTTACGTTTATTTCTTTTTTGTTCTTGCAAAGACCAACAAATATATACATGAATTACAACAAATCCTTCTTTGTTATATTAATTTTATTTTGCATACTTCTATAATATGATACAACGATTACAGACGTGTTACATTATTTGATAAATTAAAAATTACGAACCAAAACTTCGTGAAATTCGGGATCCAGGGATGGTACCGCAATTTCGTTTTCAGATTTCGAAAACCCCGGGATCAATAAAATGCCCAAAATTGACATCTCTAGTGTGTACATACTCGTTTTGAGAGGACGTGTTTAGTAGAAGCTCGTAAAAGTGAATACATTTTGATGAAATTTGTGGATATAAATCTATCGTTTCCTAAAAGTGCTGTCAAAAGTCTATCTACGCGGAAGCTGCTAAGCCCTCTCCTGGGTGTAGACAACTTTTCACTGTAAGTGGTTATTTTTCAGTTTTCTTTTAGGTGAGACTTGTTTTTTCGAAGTAGCAAACTAAAAAAAAACCAAAAGGCTGAATTAAGAAGGCGAAATAGTCGCGCCAAATCGGGCTGAAAACAGCTGAGCGAGTGGGGTTAGTTCAGCAAAGTGGTCCAATAAGCTTTATTAGGGGCCACAACAACCAAATATCGCCAGCTGATCTTATTTTATTTTTTCGAAACATCCTGTGCCTGAAAATGACCAGCATAATAGAGGCGACACGCACCCCCTACCGAGCGTTATTCTTTAACCACGGTGGGCTAGGTGGCGCTGAGATCGCCGCACAGTGGGGAGCAGGTGAACTAAATTAGAAGTAAAAGAAGTTGAATACATTTAAAAATATATAAATTTATAAGCAATAATCATTAAAAATAATAATAAATAGTAAATTAATAAAAATTATTTAATAAAAACTAAATAAGCACGCTAGAGTAAATTAAAGTGAAATTAAATAAGTAAATAGTAAGCAATTTAATAGGAAACAAATAAATAATAAATTAATTAATTTATTAAACTTAATTAACATAGATCAAATTAAACCAAAATATATAGTTCTTAACTATTTAAAAAGGAAATCAAATCCAATTAGAATTAAAATAAACAAACAAATTTTAAAGAGAATAAACTTACAACTAAGGAAAAGAAACAATAGCAAAAAAATAGGAGAAGCTTATTTAGATTTAAAAATGAGTGTTGCTAAGTCGCCCCCGGCAGGACGAAATAACAAGGACGTTGCGGGAACCCAAGTAGCAGGGAGTGCGTCATTCGAAGTAGGAACGATTCTCACCGTTCTCGGAAAGCTCCCTAGGTTTATGAGTTCTCCTCCACAGCTTTGTCAGGTGCCCAAAAATGCTTGTCTGACTCAAGCAGATAATCAGCCATTAGGATGGGTTACCCTCGGAGCAAAGATTCGCGAGCTCGTTGATAGGCTGGAGGATGGAAATAGAAGATCCATCCATCAGCCCATGCGCGATGTTATAGGCGAACTCTCTGCCTTGTATGAGAAAGAAAAACCCCCAACTCCGAAGAAAAAGACTAATACCGGCATTTAAACAACCACGGTAAACCACTCTATTTGGCGTAGTCATAAGGGGAGTCATCGCAGCCAAGCGTTCAACTCAACAAAAATATGGAAGGAGCGGAGATGGCAGACGGGCCAACCGTCGTAAGGAGGAAGAAGATAAAGACTAAGCTTCCACGGCCAGATACTTAAATAATAAAAAATCGTGGAGGAAGGTCATACGCAGATATTTTACGGGTACTCAAAAACGAGCTAAAGCTGAAACATATAGGAGAGATGGTTACGAATATAAGGAAGACCGACAATGGGGACTTTTGAAAAAGAGTTCGAGGGGATAAAGTTAAAAGAAGACGCAGTGAAATCTTTGCGAATGGCATACACTGGTACGAAGACTGCGACTCTACTCCTCGCAGCTGCTCCAGATCTGAAATACCTCGGAATCACACTCAAGATTAACATTCAAGCCACATATTGAATATGCAGAAAAGATGTGATGGTCCCGCTGGTTGGCATTAGCAATAGCCATACTCATGACCGATAGGTTTGGATCACCAGTGTCCAACGCCTGCAACTGCGTCGTGTGCGCTGGCGTTCATGCGCGGAGCTTCAGCATCGCAGGTTCATGCAGCGCAGCCACAAGCGAATAATCCACCCTCTCCAATCAGCAATCCCATATGAACTACGTACATACACTGAGAGACTTATATCAGAAATCCTGCTAACTACGTACCACACGCATATCAGCATCAGTCCATTGTAACCCAATACCATTGCCTAGCAGCGCAAGCGATGTTGTTGGCGGCTGCTCTATACCCTCCCTACCATGGCCTCATCGGTGATAGTCTACGGTCCCATTGAACCACCTACACTTCCCAAGACATCAGACCGACAATAAGGAGATTAAATATCCATTTTCTAATAAGTTTATTTCACAATTCAAATTATAACTAATATTAGTTTAATTAAAAGAATTATCAAAAACATAGCTTATTTTTATAATTGTATACCGTGAAATTCAAATCTGCAAGTCTTTTCTATGTTTTAATCACACTCTGTTTTACGCTCAATGGATGAAATTATTAACAAAATTGCCGACCTGCCTCAACAGCTGATAGCAAAGAGTTAATTGACCCGCAAAAAAGTATATATATGTATGTGCATACGTAGTGATTATCTGCAGACTGGTCTGTTATTAAATCCTCGACACAAAATGTCGTGCTCCAGGTGAATCGTAACCCAGTCGAATTTGTCGATATCTGATGTGATATCACTGCGGATTCTGTTTGTTGAAACTGGAAACATGCATACGTTGCCAACTTGCACGCGAAATCACTGGAATTATTGCATTTTGTAAAATTTCAATGCTGTTCTGCACCGTCTGCAAAAGAACACAACTTACGAACGAAAATCCTCCACACCCTGGAAGGGAATCAGCAGCTTCTACGGAAAATACACTTTTTGAAGCAAACAAAAGATTTGTTTATCTTTAATTTTCACAAAAACTATTTCACTTTTGACAAGCTTCTTTAAAATATGTTCTCTCACAACCAAACACGTGTACATTGTACGGCAAATATATGTACATATCTTTGTTTTTTACGAGGAGACAGCATCGAAAGCCTTATCGTCACCGATTTGTCAGTGTGGGACTTTAACCCGAACTAAACCTCCTACTGTCTGCGTTCCATTCCCGGTCCTACCATCAAGTATTTCGCCGGAGATGGTTTGAGCTTACGCTCTACGTTCGTTAAGGTACGGACACCGTTTGTAGAAAGTTGCATCAACTTGAACCGCCCGCTGTACTGTTGCTCGTTGCCTCTTCGTGGGGGTTTAAATTGCCCCTTTTCGCTTTCAAGCAAATTTTTTTTTGTTGTACGGCATATATTTATGTATGTATGTGTATATACATACATATATGTAAGTAGCTGTGTATACTAGGCATGCCAATCCCGGGATCCCTGCCGAATATCCCGATATCAGACTATTTAAATTCTGGAATTGCAGAAAACAGTGCATTTAATAGCCATTTATTTTTAAAATTTTTAATTAACATTTTTTCAAACAAAAATAAACCTCAAATGATTTAAAACAGTAAGAGCAGATCGAATAAAACACACAAATAAAACACTAAACATACCTTTCAGAGCTGTATTGGAATAATAAAATTTAACTTGAGAAACAAAAGCAACAAGTTTATAACTGCTGTATTACGATAATACAATAAGACAAATAACACGGTTTGTTAACTCCCTTTGCTTTGTTTTGCCCTTGCCATTTTAAGTGAGTTGGAGAATATCCTCCTCGAGTAGAAAAGTAGCCTTACTATGAAAGCGATGTCAATAATACTAACGAAGAGGTGCTTGAAGTGGATAAGGCAGAAAGTCTCAAAGATAAATTGCATCAAGTTTTACGAGCAGCTCGCAATTATTCAATTATCGAAATGCAAAAATTGTATCAGAAGATTTGGTTAAAGAAGTTGATAGATTTTGTAATAGGGGCGATAAAGGCTAATTCCTACAGAAAACATTTATCTTTTTGTCGACAATCCAACCAACAAGTGTTGAGTCGCAGCGGTGCTTCTCCACTTCTGATTTTAAATGCAACCTGGACCTAAATTTGTCCAGGTTCGAGGATAAGATTGCATTTCAATAAAAATAAGGAATAATTCTGCCTCGTTTAAAATGGAATGGGTGATGTTTTTACTTAATGATAATATATTAATATTTAATATAGGTCTCAAACAGTGCCTAAAATTAATTTTACTTCATGTAGGTGCATTTGCTTCTGTACCAAATATGTATATTTGTACTTGAAGTATAAATTAGTTTGTATGTGTGTCAAATTTTACGTTTATTTCTTTTTTGTTCTTGCAAAGACCAATATATACATGAATTACAACAAATCCTTCTTTGTTATATTAATTTTATTTTGCATACTTCTATAATATGATACAACGATTACAGACGTGTTACATTATTTGATAAATTAAAAATTACGAACCAAAACTTCGTGAAATTCGGGATCCAGGGATGGTACCGCAATTTCGTTTTCAGATTTCGAAAACCCCGGGATCAATAAAATGCCCAAAATTGACATCTCTAGTGTGTACATACTCGTTTTGAGAGGACGTGTTTAGTAGAAGCTCGTAAAAGTGAATACATTTTGATGAAATTTGTGGAAATAAAACGATTTAATTTTATTCGATTGTTTTCTACAGCGCACTAGCTGTTGTCTTTAATGAGTTTTTCAAACTGAACTTACAATCGTGCCCTAGCTTACACCTAGCCCACGGCTTCGCGCTGCGCTGCTGCTGTTCTGCTAGCGTTCTACCGTGCGGACGCAATTCTGCTGACATGGCTGTGCGTGTAGAGTATTCGGTGCAGCCAGTCCGTGCGAACGCAATTCTGCTGACATGGCCGCGCGTGTAGAATATTCGGTGCAGCCAAACCGTGTGAGCGCAATTCTGCTGACATGGTTGCGCGTGTGGAACGTTAGGTGCAACCACCCTGAGTGGGGTTGCGTCAACAAGATGACGGAGGTTGTTAAATGTTGTGCCGCAGTTGGCGGTATTGCGTGTCACTAGTTGTAGAGCGCATGACGTGAGTGAAGATGCTAAACAAAACGTTGGTACGGTGTCGCTGCAGTTCTTTACCGCGAGTGTGCAGTTGTGGCACGTAGCTAAGATGGACTCCTGTAGGTGCAGGATTTCGTGGCCGTGGGCTACTGGCAAAATATTAAGTTTCTTACATCTAAACTTAGGAATATTTTATTAAAAAATAAATGACATTGTTATATTGTAGAATCTTAATCTTAGCTAAAGACATAATGTCGGTTACTGTAAGGTTTGTGAAGTGCTCGTTTGCTATAACGGAATTTATTTCATTACTGTCCAGGAGTATGGGGTTGAGTGTTCCAATTTTTGCGAAAGTAATGGAGGTAATAATGCTATCTAATTCTGTTATTATTATTATTCGTCCCTTCGTTCCCGACACTAGTATAGCCATGATCAGATTTAAGATAACCCTAGAAGTACATGAACGTAAAAGTAATTAGATAATTTTTAATTTTAATTTAGCGAAGGTTGTCCTTATGGACCCTCCTCCCTCTTATGAGCACCGTTGTGCCCAAATCCTTTTCAACATTTTCCTCAGTATAAAGGGGTGTCAGCTTATTGCCTAGTCTCCTATTGTTTTTGACCAGGACTTTGTCGCCCTCTGAGAATTCCCTATCTATTCTATTCTTATTGTGCGCTACTAATTCCTTTTCTTGCGCATCCTTTAAGCGAGACGCTATCTGCGCATCGTCCTTTTTTGGACGAAAGACTGTAATGGGCTTCATTCCTGTTACCGTATGAATTGAGTTATTATATTCAATTGTGGACAAAAGGATTACTTCCTCGATATCTTCAAGATTTTTATCGATTTTGAGGCATCGCGATATTTCCGTCAGTGTGCTATGGAATCGCTCTACCTGTCCATTTGATGTACTATGAAGTGGTGGGGCGTTCGCGATTTCTATACTAAAATGGTTATTTAGTGTCGCCTTGACGCTAAATGAATTTAGGGACTTTTCGTTGTCGCAATATATGGTTTTGGTTCCGGAAAACATATTAAGTAGCTGCAGAAGCTGGGGTTTTACGTCTATTATCGTCCTAGACCTAAGCGACTGTACTATTGCAAACTTCGAAAATTTGTCGATGCAAGTCAAAAAATACTTCGATCCAGTAGAAAATATACGATGTGAAGGATTTCTCCGCAATATGTCGGTATGGGTGTCCGAGCAATAAGTAGCTTTTTTGGGTGGCGGTCGTATTTCGCCTGAGAACATACGCGGCAGTTGGCCACGAACTGCTTAGCCTTCTTTTCCAATTTTGGGAAAAAGTAGTCTTCTAATATCTGTTTTGTATTTTCTTGAGCTGCGCGATGAGCTCGATTATGCTCAGCCGTAATTATTTCTTGTTGTTCGTTTGGGTCAAATATGTCATTAACAAATTTCTCTGTATGTCTGAGTTTTACTGTTGGAAAGAGTTCAGTCAATTCATGTTGAAATTGTGCTAGGGTGTGTAGGTCACAATGTATTGCGTTCACTACATCCACTTTCACTGCCTCTTGCAGGAGTTTCATTAAATCATCCTTGGTTTTGAATGAAATTAAATGCCTTGTTTTTTTTTCAAAAATAATATAAGTTCTTCTTTGAGGTTCTACGCCTTCTTCTAAAAGTATTTGGTTTCGGAAACAGTTAACCGGCTTATCGGTTCTTTCAATAGTATTAGGAGACGATACCTCGCTGTGTATTGTCTCAATGCTCATATTGTCTAAAGCGTTTATATGCTGCCTAGACAATGCATCCGCAACCACGTTTTCCTTACCCGGTTTGTAGATGAGCTTTGCATTGCATTCATCTCTGAAAGCTTTCCATCTCTTAATTTTTGAGTTTGGATTTCTGTCGGAAACCGCAAAGGTTAGTGGCTGGTGGTCCGTAAACACATTAAGCTTGGGTACACCGTAAAGGTAATTTCTGAGCGATTTTAATGCCCAAACGATGGCTAGTAATTCTCTTTCGTTTGTGGCGTAATGCTCCTCGCTACCGGACAAGGTGCGAGAGATCATGGTAATAGGTTTGCCCTCCTGTGAAAGGACGCCACCGATAGCGTGTGAGGGCGCATCAGTAGTCAAATCGAACGGTTTGCTGAAATCCGGATATGTTAGTGTTACGTCCTCGGATGCTAGAATTTCCTTTAATGTATTGAAGGTCTTTTTCTGTTCGTCAATCAAATCAATTTTGATTTTTTTCGACTGTGATGCAGTAACTCGACCGTATTCTCCCCTCATAATATTTGACAGGGGCTTTGCTATCTTAGCGAAATCTCTTATAAAACAGCGGTAATACCCCGCCAGGCCCAAGAATGATCTAAGCCCCCTCAAAGTGGTGGGCTCAGGGAAATTCCGAATTATGTCAACTTTGTCTGGACATGTTTTAATTCCCCCTTGCGAGACCAAAAATCCCAAGTATTCAACTTCGCTTTTAAAAAATTTTGACTTTTCTGCCGAAACCCTCATATTGGCTTCGAATAAACTTCTAAGAATTGCTTCAACATCCTTTAAGTGTTGTTGCTCATCCTTTGAGAATATAATGACATCGTCTACGTAGACGAAACAGTTTTTTCCTATGTGTTCTCTCAACACATCGTCTATTGTCCTCTGGAAGATACTGGGAGCGTTCTTCAGGCCGAAGGGTAGCCGACAGAATTCATACTTTCCGTTCTTCACGGAGAAGGCAGTCTTTTCTCTATCGCGCTCTAATAGTTTTATCTGGTGAAAACCAAACTTCAAATCTAGAGTAGTAAAGAATTTGCTCCCGCCCAGATTGGACAAGATCCCTGTAATATCGGGGATCGGGTACTTATCACTGATTGTTTTCTCATTCAGTTTCCGAAAATCTATAACTAATCGTTTTTTTTCTCTGCCGTCTTAATCAAGACCTTTCTTCTTAACTACCCATATAGGGTTGTTGTATGGGGACCTAGAGGTCCGAATGATGCCATTCGCCAAAAGGTCCTGGATTTCCTTATTTACGAAATCCGAAACGCCCAGTGGGTACGGGTATAACCTTGAGTACACTGGTTCCTCGTTCTCTGTGCGAATCGTTGCGACATTGGTATTATATGGAAGCGCCTGATTGGGATCTGCAAATACCCCATTTACACTACTAATTATTTTGACGACGGCTTCCTCTAAATGATTGGGAATTGACTTAAACTGCAGTTGCAGATGACTTACATCCTGGCTGGTGATCAATAAAATAACCTCCTTGCCAAAGTCATGCCTAATTGTATTTGTCTTTAGATCAATAGTCGCGTGTACCTTGTTCAATAAGTCGAGGCCAATTACACCATCGAATGATGTCAAATTCGGTAGTATAAAAAAGTCTGCCACTACTCCAAAAATTTTAACTTTGCATTTGTGCTTAATGGGGGTAACCCCATGAGTTAATTTAACTGAAAATGGATTCCTAACCGATTGTATTCCTTTTAAGTCTGGCAATTGTTTGATATAACTCCTTGACGCGCCAGTATCGACAAGGAGTTTGACTTCTTTCCCTCCTATTGACCTCGAAATCCAGGGAAGGAGGGATTTTGCTCTAAAAAATTGAGCTCATCATTTTCAATGTTATCTGCTGCTTCTTCCGCTTCTTTGTCATACGTTGGTTCGTTAGATGAATCAGGCTCGTCATTCAGATGATTTACGCGCTGTATCTTAGGGCCGGTGTACCGTCCCGAATTCGCTGTGCGCTTCTGCAGATTCCCCTGCTGCCTGCCGTTATGATCTTGGCCAGGACTATTGGGAAGGTGTTTAAAGTGGGATGTGGAAGGATCTACTTCCATAGGCTCGACACGCCTTTGACCTGAATAGTTACTACTAGTATATGGCTTCAAGTTATTAGTGGAACTTTGTGCATGACCGGCCTGCCTATTTTGTTTACTAACTGAATAATATGGATTCTTGTGACCCCCACTGTGGTCAGAATTAAAGCTCTTTTGATTACTGAGGATCTGGATAGCGTTGGCTTTCTTGTTGTAAGAAGTTTCATGAGATCTGTTTGCAAAATTTGTTGCAAATGCGTAACGCTCGTTATCAGCGTCCACCTCCTGTGCCAAGGCCAGAGCCGATGGAAGGTCCGAAGGCCTAGACGCGAACAGGATGTCACATAGTGGCTTCCTTAAACCTGATATGAACACTCTGAGTGCATCGGCCCTGTATTTTTAATTTATGGTGTCTGCTACTCCACTTTCGTAGGACATAATAGTTTTGTTTGCTAACAGAGTTAGTTTCTTCTCTACTTCATCGTAAAATTCTAGACATGACATTGAACCTTGTCTCAGTGTAGATAGTTCCTGTTCAATGAGGTATATTGGTCGCTTGTCCGCGTAGGTAAAGTCGAGGCGAGAAATTATTGCGCTAAAATTCAGCACCGTGTTAAAGGACGAAAGTACTGCATCGGCCGCCCCTCGTACCTTATTTCTCAAAATAGTAACTGCTTGATAGTGGCGTTCGCTGCCATCGTATCTTTTAAATAATTCGTATGTATTATGTGCAGCCTCACGCCAGGACACATACGTACCTGGGTGGCCAAAGAACTCAGGAAGAGATTTAATAGCGTCAAGCGTAATCTCGCAACTTACTGTAGGAATGATAGCAACCCTTGTAAACTTTTCTATTTTTGGCTTCGTCAAAGCGACCTGATTCTGAATTGCAATTATCTTTCTGTCGAATTCTAATTTTTGAGCCGCTAATGCCCTGCTCACCTCTGCTCTAATCAACTCGCCTACTTGGTCGGCGTTCATGATATGTTCCTCTGTGTTTTCTAATTTAAGATTTTTAAACAAGTCCTCTAACACATCACTCATCTACTTCCCCTAAAAATTCTTGTTCTATTTTAACTTTATTTTATTTCAAGTAATTCACTCATCAACTATTCGCAAAAATTATATTTTCACTTTATTATATTTCACTATTACTACAAGTAATTTTTAAACGAGACAAGCACTTCACTCACCCTTTCATCCTTAACATATTCTTATAATATTCCACGATTGGTCCCGTTAATCGCCTTTCTTCCTTATCCAGTAGTGGTGTTAATTAATTTTCGGTTTTATATTCGCGTTCCAGGATTGGTCCCGTTAATCGCCTTTCTTCCTTATCCAGTAGTGGTGTTAATTAATTTTTGGTTTTATATTCGCGTTCCAGGATTGGTCCCGTTAATCGCCTTTCTTCCTTATCCAGTAGTGGTGTTAATTAATTTTCGGTTTTATATTCGCGAGCCCCACGTTGGGCGCCAATAAAACGATTTAATTTTATTCGATTGTTTTCTACAGCGCACTAGCTGTTGTCTTTAATGAATTTTTCAAACTGAACTTACAATCGTGCCCTAGCTTACACCTAGCCCACGGCTTCGCGCTGCGCTGCTGCTGTTCTGCTAGCGTTCTAACGTGCGGACGCAATTCTGCGACATGGCTGTGCGTGTAGAGTATTCGGTGCAGCCAGTCCGTGCGAACGCAATCCTGCTGACATGGCCGCGCGTGTAGAATATTCGGTGCAGCCAAACCGTGTGAGCGCAATTCTGCTGACATGGTTGCGCGTGTGGAACGTTAGGTGCAACCACCCTGAGTGGGGTTGCGTCAACAAGATGTTGTTGTTGACGAAAATGTTATCGTGAGAACTTATTTACGATAACTTGGATATAAATCTATCGTTTCCTAAAAGTGCTGTCAAAAGTCTACCTACGCGGAAGCTGCTAAGCCCTCTCCTGGGTGTAGACAACTTTTCACTGTAAGTGGTTATTTTTCAGTTTTCTTTTAGGTGAGACTTGTTTTTTCGAAGTAGCAAACTAAAAAAAAACCAAAAGGCTGAATTAAGAAGGCGAAATAGTCGCGCCAAATCGGGCTGAAAGCAGCTGAGCGAGTGGGGTAAGTTCAGCAAAGTGGTCCAATAAGCTTTATTAGGGGCCACAACAACCAAATATCGGCAGCTGATATTATTTTATTTTTTCGAAACATCCTGTGCCTGAAAATGACTAGCATAATAGAGGCGACACGCACTCCCTACCGAGCGTTGCTATTAAACCACGGTGGGCTAGGTGGCGCTGAGATCGCCGCACAGTGGAGAGCAGGTGAACTTAATTAGAAGTAAAAGAAGTTGACTACATTTAAAAATATATAAATATATAAGCAATAATCATTAAAAATAATAATAAATAGTAAATAGTAAATAAATAAAAATTATTTAATAAAAACTAAATAAGCACTCTAGAGTAAATTAAAGTGAAATTAAATAAGTAATAGGAAACAAATAAATAATAAATAAATTAATTTATTAAACTTAATTAATTTATTAAATCAAATTAAACCAAACTATATAGTTCTTAACTATTTAAAAAGGAAATCAAATCAAATTAGAATTAAAATAAACAAACAAATTTTAAAGAGAATAAACTTACAACTAAGGAAAAGAAACAATAGCAAAAAAATTATTAAATAGGAGAAGCTTATTAAGATTTAAAAATGAGTGTTGCTAAGTCGCCCCCGGCAGGACGAAATAACAAGGACGTTGCGGGAACCCAAGTAGCAGGGAGTGCGTCATTCGAAGTAGGAACGATTCTCACCGTTCTCGGAAAGCTCCCTAGGTTTATGAGTTCTCCTCCACAGCTTTGTCAGGAGCCCAAAAATGCATGTCTGACTCAAGCAGATAATCAGCCATTAGGATGGGTTACCCTCGGAGCAAAGATTCGCGAGCTCGTTGATAGGCTGGAGGATGGAAATAGAAGATCCATCCATCAGCCCATGCGCGATGTTATAGGCGAACTCTCTGCCTTGTATGAGAAAGAAAAACCCCCAACTCCGAAGAAAAAGACTAATATCGGCATTTAAACAACCACGGTAAACCACTCTATTTGGCGTAGTCATAAGGGGAGTCATCGCAGCCAAGCGTTCAACTCAACAAAAATATGGAAGGAGCGGAGATGGCAGATGGGCCAACCGTCGTAAGGAGGAAGAAGATAAATACTAAGCTTCCACGGCCAGATACTTTAATAATAAAGGATCGTGGAGGAAGGTCATACGCAGATATTTTACGGGCACTCAAAAACGAGCTAAAGCTGAAACATATAGGAGAGATGGTTACGAATATAAGGAAGACCGACAATGAGGACTTTTGAAAAAGAGTTCGAGGGGATAAAGTTAAAAGAAGACGCAGTGAAATCTATGCGAATGGCATACACTAGTACGAATACAGCAACTCTACTCCTCGCAGCTGCTCCAGATCTGAAATACCTCAGAATCACACTCAAGATTAACATTCAAGCCACATATTGAATATGCAGTCGGGGAAGCGGAAAAGTTGTGATGGTCCCGCTGGTTGGCATTAGCAATAGCCATACTCATGACCGATAGGTTTGGATCACCAGTGTCCAACCCCTGCAACTGCGTCGTGAGCGCTGGCGTTCATGCCCGGAGCTTCAGCATCGCAGGTTCATGCAGCACAGCCACAAGCGAATAATCCACCCTCTCCAATCAGCAATCCCATATGAACTACGTACATCGCACACTGAGAGACTTATATCAGAAATCCTGCTAACTACGTACCACACGCATATCAGCATCAGTCCATTGTAACCCAATACCATTGCCTAGCAGCGCAAGCGATGTTGTTGGCGGCTGTTCTATACCCTCCCTACCATGGCCTCATCGGTGATAGCCTACGCCCCATTGAACCACCTACAGTTCCCAAGACATTAGACCGACAATAAGGAGATTAAAAATCCATTTTCTAATACATTTATTATACAATTCAAATTATAACTTATATTAGTTTAATTAAAAGCATTATCAAAAACATAGCTTATTTTTATAATTGTATACCGTGAAATTCAAATCTTCAAGTCTTTTCTATGTTTTAATCACACTCTGTTTTACGCTCAATGGATGAAATTATTAACAAAATTGCCGACCTGCCTCAACAGTGTTATATTATGATATTCACCTTAATATATTATCACCTAATACTTAGTTCTAATGTTAGTACTAACCTAATGCTAATATACTCATGTACATATATCTGTTATACTTACTATTACACTTACAATGTTAACCTATACTCACCACTTTATAAACAAAAAAAAAAAAAAAAAAAAAAGATTAAGAACATTTATTGTGAAAAAAATATAACCAAAAAATTTTTTTTTAAATGGCTAAAGACGTAGCGATTCTCTAAGTGAAACAAATAAACTGGAAGTAACTCAATTTGCACCAATGGCACAAACCATATTGCTAATAGACCTAATAGCTACAAATCTGGCGATGTCATGGAAAAAATGGAAAACGCAGTTTGCTATTTTTATGCGGGCCTCTGGTCTTGAAAACCACGATGACCAAAGAAAAGTCGCCCTAATTTTGCATCATTTAGGACCAGAGTGCTTAGACATTTTTAATTCTTTCGATTGCGATTTGAACACAATATCTTTTGATGGCCTACTTCAAAAGTTTGACGGCTATTTCCTACCAAGGGTAAATATAGCAATGGAGAGGCACAAATTCTTTACTCGAAAACAAAAAAGTGAAGAATCAATTGATGAGTATGTCACATGTCTAAAAAACTTAAGCCTTTCATGTGAATTTGGCGATCTTCGAAACAGCTTAGTGAAAGACATATTTGTGTGTGGGCTATCATCACACTTAAGTCACGTTAAAGAACGACTACTCAGTGAAGGTGACATTAAAATTGAAAAAGCAATTGAGATCGCAAAAAATATTGAAGTAGCCAGAAGTAATGCAGCAGAGCTGCGGAATGTTAACGAAACACAAACTGTAAATGAATGCGTTGGGGCTATTCGGAAATCGCGGAGCGGAGTTGACAAAACGGTTATGCAAAACATGTCATGCAAAAAATGCGGCCAGGTACATAAAACCAGATGTCCAGCACTAGGTGCTAAATGTTATATTTGTAACGGCAAAAATCACTTCGCCGCGATGTGCGTTTATAAAAACCAGCAGCAACAAAAACGCGCGCAATTTGTCCCAAAATCAGCAAAGCCTAATAGGTATAATGTGAAAAGCGTAGAAAAATATGAAGAACCAGAATACGAAACAGATGGAGAAGATGAAGGTGACCTTTTTGTCGGCGTAATTGAAACCAGATTGCTTGAGGAACAACACCGTGGGAGAAAATCACTTCAGTACGAGTATAACAGAAACCAACAGCAACAAATGTGTGCAGACGGCCCGTGTAAGTTAAAGCAGAAAATAGTTGACAGACAAATTGCGGGAGTAGTTAAGAGAAGAGATTTGAAGAAAGAGTGGACAGTCGATATTAAAATTAACAACACTATTGTTCATTGCCAAGTTGATACTGGTGCTCAGGCAAATATACTTTCATATAAAATGCTTTGTTTGCTTAATTTAAATAAGAATGTAATAAAATCGAATGTGAAGCTATTTACTTTTAGTGGAGAATTGTTGCCCCTTCTGGGAGTTTTGAAGACAAATGTAGTATTTCAGCAAAATGTATATAAGAATGTAAATTTTCATATACTAAATATGGATTGTAAAAACATTATTGGTTTGAACGCCGCTATAGAAATGAATTTAATCAACACAATTAATAAAATACTATGTCAAGTTTTTAAAGATTATATGGACGTTTTTGAGGGTTTAGGAGAATTAAGAAACAAGTGCAATCTAAAGCTTAAAGAAAACTGTACGCCTGTGGTTGATCCACCACGAAAAATTCCTTTTAAGTTGTTTGAAGAGTTAAAATATGAATTAAAACGAATGATGGATTTAAAAGTAATTTCTCCAGTTACTGAACCAACTGAATGGGTAAATTCCAGTGTTTTGGTCAAAAAATCCAAAGATCCTCGAAACTTAAATAAGGCAATTTTGAGACCGCATTATCCGTTTTCAAACGTTGATGACTGCAAGGCACAGCTAAGTAATTCAAGGTATTTTAGTTCGCTTGATGCAAGTTCCGGGTTCTGGATGATTCCTCTAGACTACGAGTCGTCAAAACTATGTACTTTTAATTCTCCGGTTTCCGTTTCCGGTTTCTTAGGCTTCCATTTGGTATAAATGCGGCGCCCGAAATATTTCACGCTGAAATGGTCAAGCTCTTTGGGGATATTTCTGGTTTAATAATTTATATAGATGATTTTCTAATTCATGCATCAACTGTTGACAAGCATGACGAAATCCTTTTAAATGTTTTAGAGAGGGCAAAAAGTGTTGGCATAAAATTCAATAAAGATAAATCGATTATAAGAAAGGAACAAATAAAATTTATTGGACACTATTTTGATAAAAATGGCGTTAGGCCAGATGATGAAAAAGTGAGAGCCATATTAGATATACCGCCTCCAACTACAGTGGTTGAGCTACAGCGGTTTCTCGGCATGATAAATTATTTAGGAGCATTTATCAAAAATTTATCAGCAAAAATAAACATTTACGTGAGTTATTAAGAAAAGAAGTACATTGGCATTGAGATTCAGTTCATGAAAAAGAATTTCGGAATTTGAAATATGAAATAACACAGACGCCCGTACTTACTTACTACAACCCAAATAAGCAAGTTACGTTATCCGTTGATGCGTCTAAATATGCAGTCGGGGCAGTGATTTCGCATGATCGAAATCCCATTGCCTACGCTTCAGCATCTTTGACAGATACGCAAACAAACTACGCGCAAATTGAAAAAGAGCTGTTTGCAATTCTGTTTGGATGTCTTAGGTTTCATCAATATATTTATGGGTTAAAAGTCATTGTTGAAACAGATCATAAGCCCCTTGTTAGTCTAGTAAACAAACCACTTCATAAAATACCACCAAGACTGCAGAGATTTATGTTACGACTCCAAGGGTATGATTTAGTTGTTGTATACAAACCAGGAAAGTTTTTATTTATAGCAGATACGTTGTCAAGAGCTCCTTTATCAAAAACAGCACTAAGCGAGTTTGAAGACGATTTGAAACTGCACTGCAATATGATAGTATCAGACATCGCTCTACCTTTAAAAGAAATAGATAAAGTCCGAGAGTGTTGTGAAAAAGACGAGTCTTTTAAACAAATCGCAAAATATGTAAAAGAGGGGTGGCCTCCTAAAAAAGAAATGGTTGACAAAAAAGTTATGCCATATTTCAAAATAAAAGACGATATAAGTGTCATTGATGGACTATTTTTTAAAAATAGTCAAATACTCGTTCCGCAAACCTTAAGAAAGGAAATACTTCACCGTTTGCACGAGATTCACATGGGAATACAGCGCTGTCAGAGTCTAGCTAGGCAAACAGTTTATTGGCCAAATATATACAACGATATTTATAATATAGTTTCTAACTGTGAAACTTGTATGAAGTTTCAAAAATCTAATCCGAAACAAGAGCTAAAATCATATGAAATCGTTGATATTCCATGGCTCAAGCTCGGTTGTGATATATTTCAATTTAATAAAAAGAATTATCTTCTAGTTGTTGACTATTTCTCCAAATTCATTGAAATTGAATTGTTAACTTGTGGATATTCGACAAATGAAGTGAAAACAAAATTGAAGTCAATTTTTGCAAGGCATGGTATTCAGCAGCTATTGATTTCAGGCAATGGTCTACCATATAATTCAAAAGAATTCCACGATTTCTGCAAAGAATGGAATATTGAGCACCGGACATCAAGTCCCTATGTAGCTAGGTCCAATGGACTAGCCGAACGTTCGATACAAACCATTAAAAAGATATTGAAAAAATGTGAAGATTCTAAATCAGATCCATATGTTGCGTTATTAAACTATCGAAATACCCCCAAAGGTACTAAACCAAGCCCTGCACAGTTGCTGATGTCAAGAAATCTGAGAACTAAAATACCAATACGTTCTGAAACTCTTAAGCCGAAAGTCATAAACAACAAATGTTATAAACTGCTCTTAAAGGCTAGTAATACTAAATCTGCTGAATGGTACAATAAGCGGACAAAAAACTTAAGTCCAGTTAGTAAAAACGAAAAAGTCATGTATAAAAAGTCACCGACTTCAATATGGTTTACAGGCATTATAGTAGAAAATTGTGAACAGCCCCGTTCTTTTTTGGTTCAAGATACAGGAGGAGTGATTTATAGAAGAAATAGGGAACATATCCGTAAAAAACCGAAGCTTGAAATACATAATGAGGAAGATGAAGATAGGAGCAAGTCCCCAGTAAAACCAAAAGAAGTTGAGAATTGTGAAAGTAATACCGACATTGATAATACGGAAGAGACAGTTAAAGGTGTAAATAATAACAATACAGGGGACAATGAAGGGAATCAAAATCAGCAAAACTATGTAACACTACGCGGTAGAAGAATAAATTATCCAGCTAGGTTAGAATACAAAGAATAATAATTGAATATTATGAGACAAGGAAGATGTTATATAAAAATATTCACCTTAATATATTATCACCTAATACTTAGTTCTAATGTTATTACTACCCTAATGCTAATATACTCATGTACATATATCTGTTATACTTACTATTATACTTACAATGTTAACCTATAACTATATATTATCACCTAATACTTAGTTCTAATGTTAGTACTACCCTAATGCTAATATACTCATGTACATATATCTGTTATACTTACTATTATACTTACAATGTTAACCTATACTCACCACTTTATATTGTACATCATACTTACCATACTCATAAGATTGTACCGATGATTCAGTAATAAAGAGACATTGAAACTTAACACAACAAACAGCTGATAGCAAAGAGTTAATTGACCCGCAAAAAAGTATATATATGTGCATACGTAGCGATTATCTGCAGACGGGTCTGTTATTAAATCCTCGACGCAAAATGTCGTGCTCCAGGTGAATCGTAACCCAGTCGAATTTGTCGATATCTGATGTGATATCACTGAGACGAAATGCTTGCTCCAGTTGAGCAAACCATAGCTGCGCATTCTGTTTGTTGAAACTGGAAACATGCATACGTTGCCAACTTGCACGCGAAATCACTAGAATTATTGCATTTTGTAAAATTTCAAGGCTGTTCTGCACCGTCTGCAAAAGAACACAACTTACGAACGAAAATCCTCCACACCCTGGAAGGGAATCAGCAGCTTCTACGGAAAATTAATTTTTTAAAGCAAACAAAAGATTTGTTTATCTTTAATTTTCACAAAAACTATTTCACTTTTGACGAGCTACTTTAAAATATGTTCTCTCACAACCAAACACGTGTACATTGTACAGCAAATATATGTTTGTTTTTTTTTTTTTTTACGAGGAGACAGCATCGAAAGCCTTATCGTCACCGATTTGTCAGTGTGGGACTTTAACCCGAACTAAACCTCCTACTGTCTGCGTTCCATTTCCGGTCCTACCGTCAAGTATTTCGCCGGAGATGGTTTGAGCTTACGCTCTACGTTCGTTAAGGTACGGACACTGTTTGTAGAAAGTTGCATCAACTTGAACCGCCCGCTGTACTGTTGCTCGTTGCCTCTTCGTGGGGGTTTAAATTGCCCCTTTTCGCTTTCAAGCAAATTTTTTTTTGTTTTACGGCATATATATTGTATGTATGTGTGTGCATATATTTACATACATACATATATGTAAGTAGCTGTGTGTACTAGGCACGTCCATCCCGGGATCCCTGCCGAATATCCCGATATCAGACTATTCAAATTCTGGAATTGCAGAAAACAGTGAATTTAATAGCCATTTATTTTTAAAATTTTTAATTTACATTTTTTCAAACAAAAATAAACCTCAAATGATTTAAAACAGTAAGAGCAGATCGAATAAAACACACAAATAAACCACTAAACATACCTTTCAGAGTTGTATTGGAATAATAAAATTTAACTTGAGAAACAAAAACAACAAGTTTATAACTGCTGTATTACGATAATACAATAAGACAAATAACACGGTTTGTTAACTCCCTTTGCTTTGTTTTGCCCTTGCCATTTTAAGTGAGTTGGAGAATATCCTCCTCGAGTAGAAAAGTAGCCTTACTATGAAAGCGATGTCAATAATACTAACGAAGAGGTGCTTGAAGTGGATAAGGCAGAAAGTCTCAAAGATAAATTGCTTCAAGTTTTACGAGCAGCTCGCAATTATCCAATTATCGAAATGCAAAAATTGTATCAGAAGATTTGGTTAAAGAAGTTGATAGATTTTGTAATAGGGGCGATAAAGGCTAATTCCTACAGAAAACATTTATCTTTTTGTCGACAATCCAACCAACAAGTGTTGAGTCGCAGCGGTGCTTCTCCACTTCAGATTTTAAATGCAACCTGGACCTAAATTTGTCCAGGTTCGAGGATAAGATTGCATTTCAATCAAAATAAGGAATAATTCTGCCTCGCTTAAAATGGAATGGGTGATGTTTTTACTTAATGATAATATATTAATATTTAATATTGGTCTCAAACAGTGATTAAAAATAATTTTACTTCATGTAGGTGCATTTGCTTCTGTACCAAATATGTATGTATATCTGTACTTGAAGTATAAATTAGTTTGTATGTGTGTCAAATTTTACGTTTATTTCTTTTTTGTTCTTGCAAAGACCAACAAATATATACATGAATTACAACAAATCCTTCTTTGTTATATTAATTTTATTTTGCATACTTCTATAATATGATACAACGATTACAGACGTGTTACATTTAGATTTAAAAATGAGTGTTGCTAAGTCGCCCCCGGCAGGACGAAATAACAAGGACGTTGCGGGAACCCAAGTAGCAGGGAGGGCGTCATTCGAAGTAGGAACGATTCTCACCGTTCTCGGAAAGCTCCCTAGGTTTATGAGTTCTCCTCCACCGCTTTGTCAGGTGCCCAAAAATGCTTGTCTGACTCAAGCAGATAATCAGCCATTAGGATGGGTTACCCTCGGAGCAAAGATTCGCGAGCTCGTTGATAGGCTGGAGGATGGAAATAGAAGATCCATCCATCAGCCCATGCGGGATATTATAGGCGAACTCTCTGCCTTGTATGAGAAAGAAAAACCCCAAACTCCGAAGAAAAACACTAATACCGGCATTTAAACAACCACGGTAAACCACTCTATTTGGCGTAGTCATAAGGGGAGTCATCGCAGCCAAGCGTTCAACTCAACAAAAATATGGAAGGAGCGGAGATGGCAGATGGGCCAACCATCGTAAGGAGGAAGAAGATAAAGACTAAGCTTCCACGGCCAGATACTTTAATAATAAAGGATCGTGGAGGAAGGTCATACGCAGATATTTTACGGGCACTCAAAAACGAGCTAAAGCTGAAACATATAGGAGAGATGGTTACGAATATAAGGAAGACCGACAATGGGGACTTTTCCAAAAGAGTTCGAGGGGATAAAGTTAAAAGAAGACGCAGTGAAATCTATGCGAATGGCATACACTAGTACGAAGACAGCGACTCTACTCCTCGCAGCTGCTCCAGATCTGAAATACCTCGGAATCACACTCAAGATTTACATTCAAGCCACATATTGAATATGCAGTCGGGGAAGCGGAAAAGTTGTGATGGTCCCGCTGGTTGGCATTAGCAATAGCCATACTCATGACCGATAGGTTTGGATCACCAGTGTCCAACTCCTGCAACTGCGTCGTGAGCGCTGGCGTTCATGCCCGGAGCTTCAGCATCGCAGGTTCATGCAGCGCAGCCACAAGCGAATAATCCACCCTCTCCAATCAGCAATCCCATATGAACTACGTACATCGCACACTGAGAGACTTATATCAGAAATCCTGCTAACTACGTACCACACGCATATCAGCATCAGTCCATTGTAACCCAATACCATTGCCTAGCAGCGCAAGCGATGTCGAATTTGTCGATATCTGATGTGATATCACTGAGACGAAATGCTTGCTCCAGTTGAGCAAACCATAGCTGCGGATTCTGTTTGTTGAAACTGGAAACATGCATACGTTGCCAACTTGCACGCGAAATCACTGGAATTATTGCATTTTGTAAAATTTCAATGCTGTTCTGCATCGTCTGCAAAAGAACACAACTTACGAACGAAAATCCTCCACAGCCTGGAAGGGAATCAGCAGCTTCTACGGAAAATACATTTTTTGAAGCAAACAAAAGATTTGTTTATCTTTAATTTTCACAAAAACTATTTCACTTTTGACGAGCTACTTTAAAATATGTTCTCTCACAACCAAACAAGTGTACATTGTACAGCAAATATATGTATCTTTTTTTTTACGAGGACACAGCATCGAAAGCCTTATCGTTTAATAGCCATTTATTTTTAAAATTTTTAATTTACATTTTTTCAAACAAAAATAAACCTCAAATGATTTAAAACAGTAAGAGCAGATCGAATAAAACACACAAATAAACCACTAAACATACCTTTCAGAGTTGTATTGGAATAATAAAATTTAACTTGAGAAACAAAAACAACAAGTTTATAACTGCTGTATTACGATAATACAATAAGACAAATAACACGGTTTGTTAACTCCCTTTGCTTTGTTTTGCCCTTGCCATTTTAAGTGAGTTGGAGAATATCCTCCTCGAGTAGAAAAGTAGCCTTACTATGAAAGCGATGTCAATAATACTAACGAAGAGGTGCTTGAAGTGGATAAGGCAGAAAGTCTCAAAGATAAATTGCTTCAAGTTTTACGAGCAGCTCGCAATTATCCAATTATCGAAATGCAAAAATTGTATCAGAAGATTTGGTTAAAGAAGTTGATAGATTTTGTAATAGGGGCGATAAAGGCTAATTCCTACAGAAAACATTTATCTTTTTGTCGACAATCCAACCAACAAGTGTTGAGTCGCAGCGGTGCTTCTCCACTTCAGATTTTAAATGCAACCTGGACCTAAATTTGTCCAGGTTCGAGGATAAGATTGCATTTCAATCAAAATAAGGAATAATTCTGCCTTGCTTAAAATGGAATGGGTGATGTTTTTACTTAATGATAATATATTAATATTTAATATTGGTCTCAAACAGTGATTAAAAATAATTTTACTTCATGTAGGTGCATTTGCTTCTGTACCAAATATGTATGTATATCTGTACTTGAAGTATAAATTAGTTTGTATGTGTGTCAAATTTTACGTTTATTTCTTTTTTGTTCTTGCAAAGACCAACAAATATATACATGAATTACAACAAATCCTTCTTTGTTATATTAATTTTATTTTGCATACTTCTATAATATGATACAACGATTACAGACGTGTTACATTTAGATTTAAAAATGAGTGTTGCTAAGTCGCCCCCGGCAGGACGAAATAACAAGGACGTTGCGGGAACCCAAGTAGCAGGGAGGGCGTCATTCGAAGTAGGAACGATTCTCACCGTTCTCGGAAAGCTCCCTAGGTTTATGAGTTCTCCTCCACCGCTTTGTCAGGTGCCCAAAAATGCTTGTCTGACTCAAGCAGATAATCAGCCATTAGGATGGGTTACCCTCGGAGCAAAGATTCGCGAGCTCGTTGATAGGCTGGAGGATGGAAATAGAAGATCCATCCATCAGCCCATGCGGGATATTATAGGCGAACTCTCTGCCTTGTATGAGAAAGAAAAACCCCCAACTCCGAAGAAAAACACTAATACCGGCATTTAAACAACCACGGTAAACCACTCTATTTGGCGTAGTCATAAGGGGAGTCATCGCAGCCAAGCGTTCAACTCAACAAAAATATGGAAGGAGCGGAGATGGCAGATGGGCCAACCATCGTAAGGAGGAAGAAGATAAAGACTAAGCTTCCACGGCCAGATACTTTAATAATAAAGGATCGTGGAGGAAGGTCATACGCAGATATTTTACGGGCACTCAAAAACGAGCTAAAGCTGAAACATATAGGAGAGATGGTTACGAATATAAGGAAGACCGACAATGGGGACTTTTCCAAAAGAGTTCGAGGGGATAAAGTTAAAAGAAGACGCAGTGAAATCTATGCGAATGGCATACACTAGTACGAAGACAGCGACTCTACTCCTCGCAGCTGCTCCAGATCTGAAATACCTCGGAATCACACTCAAGATTTACATTCAAGCCACATATTGAATATGCAGTCGGGGAAGCGGAAAAGTTGTGATGGTCCCGCTGGTTGGCATTAGCAATAGCCATACTCATGACCGATAGGTTTGGATCACCAGTGTCCAACTCCTGCAACTGCGTCGTGAGCGCTGGCGTTCATGCCCGGAGCTTCAGCATCGCAGGTTCATGCAGCGCAGCCACAAGCGAATAATCCACCCTCTCCAATCAGCAATCCCATATGAACTACGTACATCGCACACTGAGAGACTTATATCAGAAATCCTGCTAACTACGTACCACACGCATATCAGCATCAGTCCATTGTAACCCAATACCATTGCCTAGCAGCGCAAGCGATGTCGAATTTGTCGATATCTGATGTGATATCACTGAGACGAAATGCTTGCTCCAGTTGAGCAAACCATAGCTGCGGATTCTGTTTGTAGAAACTGGAAACATGCATACGTTGCCAACTTGCACGCGAAATCACTGGAATTATTGCATTTTGTAAAATTTCAATGCTGTTCTGCATCGTCTGCAAAAGAACACAACTTACGAACGAAAATCCTCCACAGCCTGGAAGGGAATCAGCAGCTTCTACGGAAAATACATTTTTTGAAGCAAACAAAAGATTTGTTTATCTTTAATTTTCACAAAAACTATTTCACTTTTGACGAGCTACTTTAAAATATGTTCTCTCACAACCAAACAAGTGTACATTGTACAGCAAATATATGTATCTTTTTTTTTACGAGGACACAGCATCGAAAGCCTTATCGTCACCGATTTGTCAGTGTGGGACTTTAACCCGAACTAAACCTCCTACTGTCTGCGTTCCATTTCCGGTCCTACCGTCAATTATTTCGCCGGAGATGGTTTGAGCTTACGCTCTACGTTCGTTAAGGTACGGACACCGTTTGTAGAAAGTTGCATCAACTTGAACCGCCGCTGTACTGTTGCTCGTTGCCTCTTCGTGGGGGTTTAAATTGCCCCTTTTCGCTTTCAAGCAAATTTTTTGTTGTTGTACGGCATATATATTGTATGTATGTGTGTGCATATATTTACATACATACATATATGTAAGTAGCTGTGTGTACTAGGCACGTCCATCCCGGGATCCCTGCCGAATATCCCGATATCAGACTATTCAAATTCTGGAATTGCAGAAAACAGTGAATTTAATAGCCATTTATTTTTAAAATTTTTTCTTTTCTCGTTGCCTCTTCGTAGGGGTTTAAATTGCCCCTTTTCGCTTTCAAGCAAATTTTTTTTTGTTGTACGGCATATATATTGTATGTATGTGTGTGCATATATTTACATACATACATATATGTAAGTAGCTGTGTGTACTAGGCACGTCCATCCCGGGATCCCTGCCGAATATCCCGATATCAGACTATTCAAATTCTGGAATTGCAGAAAACAGTGAATTTAATAGCCATTTATTTTTAAAATTTTTAATTTACATTTTTTCATACAAAAATAAACCTCAAATGATTTAAAACAGTAAGAGCAGATCGAATAAAACACACAAATAAACCACTAAACATACCTTTCAGAGTTGTATTGGAATAATAAAATTTAACTTGAGAAACAAAAACAACAAGTTTATAACTGCTGTATTACGATAATACAATAAGACAAATAACACGGTTTGTTAACTCCCTTTGCTTTGTTTTGCCCTTGCCATTTTAAGTGAGTTGGAGAATATCCTCCTCGAGTAGAAAAGTAGCCTTACTATGAAAGCGATGTCAATAATACTAACGAAGAGGTGCTTGAAGTGGATAAGGCAGAAAGTCTCAAAGATAAATTGCATCAAGTTTTACGAGCAGCTCGCAATTATCCAATTATCGAAATGCAAAAATTGTATCAGCAGATTTGGTTAAGGAAGTTGATAGATTTTGTAATAGGGGCGATAAAGACTAATTCCTACAGAAAACATTTATCTTTTTGTCGACAATCCAACCAACAAGTGTTGAGTCGCAGCGGTGCTTCTCCACTTCTGATTTTAAATGAAACCTGGACCTAAATTTGTCCAGGTTCGAGGATAAGATTGCATTTCAATCAAAATAAGGAATAATTCTGCCTCGCTTAAAATGGAATGGGTGATGTTTTTACTTAATGATAATATATTAATATTTAATATTGGTCTCAAACAGTGATTAAAAATAATTTTACTTCATGAAGGTGCATTTGCTTCTGTACCAAATATGTATATTTGTACTTGAAGTATAAATTAGTTTGTATGTGTGTCAAATTTTACGTTTATTTCTTTTTTGTTCTTGCAAAGACCAACAAATATATACATGAATTACAACAAATCCTTCTTTGTTATATTAATTTTATTTTGCATACTTCTATAATATGATACAACGATTACAGACGTGTTACATTATTTGATAAATTAAAAATTACGAACCAAAACTTCGTGAAATTCGGGATCCAGGGATGGTACCGCAATTTCGTTTTCAGATTTCGAAAACCCCGGGATCAATAAAATGCCCAAAATTGACATCTCTAGTGTGTACATACTCGTTTTGAGAGGACGTGTTTAGTAGAAGCTCGTAAAAGTGAATACATTTTGATGAAATTTGTGGATATAAATCTATCGTTTCCTAAAAGTGCTGTCAAAAGTCTATCTACGCGGAAGCTGCTAAGCCCTCTCCTGGGTGTAGACAACTTTTCACTGTAAGTGGTTATTTTTCAGTTTTCTTTTAGGTGAGACTTGTTTTTTCGAAGTAGCAAACTAAAAAAAAACCAAAAGGCTGAATTAAGAAGGCGAAATAGTCGCGCCAAATCGGGCTGAAAACAGCTGAGCGAGTGGGGTAAGTTCAGCAAAGTGGTCCAATAAGCTTTATTAGGGGCCACAACAACCAAATATCGGCAGCTGATCTTATTTTATTTTTTCGAAACATTCTGTGCCTGAAAATGACCAGCATAATAGAGGCGACACGCACCCCCTATAACGGTGGGCTAGGTGGCGCTGAGATCGCCGCACAGTGGGGAGCAGGTGAACTAAATTTGAAGTAAAAGAAGTTGAATACATTTAAAAATATATAAATATATAAGCAATAATCATTAAAAATAATAATAAATAGTAAATAGTAAATAAATAAAAATTATTTAATAAAAATTAAATAAGCACGCTAGAGTAAATTAAAGTGAAATTAAATAAGTAAATAGTAAGCAATTTAATAGGAAACAAATAAATAATAAATTAATTTATTTATTAAACTTAATTAACATAGATCAAATTAAACCAAACTATATAGTTCTTAACTATTTAAAAAGGAAATCAAATCAAATTAGAACTAAAATAAACAAACAAATTTTAAAGAGAATAAACTTACAACTAAGGAAAAGAAACAATAGCAAAAAAATTATTAAATAGGAGAAGCTTATTTAGATTAAAAAATGAGTGTTTCTAAGTCGCCCCCGGCAGGACGAAATTACAAGGACGTTGCGGGAACCCAAATAGCAGGGAGTGCGTCATTCGAAGGAGGAACGATTCTCACCGTTCTCGGAAAGCTTCCTAGGTTTATGAGTTCTCCTCCACAGCTTTGTCAGGTGCCCAAAAATGCGTGTCTGACTCAAGCAGATAATCAGCCATTAGGATGGGTTACCCTCGGAGCAAAGATTCGCGAGCTCGTTGATAGGCTGGAGGATGGAAATAGAAGATCCTTCCATCAGCCCATGCGCGATGTTATAGGCGAACTCTCTGCCTTGTATGAGAAAGAAAAACCCCCAACTCCGAAGAAAAAGACTAATACCGGCATTTAAACGACCACGGTAAACCACTCTATTTGGCGTAGTCATAAGGGGAGCCATCGCGGCCAAGCGTTCAACTCAACAAAAATATGGAAGGGGATAAAGTTAAAAGAAGACGCAGTGAAATCTATGCGAATGGCATACACTGGTACGAAGACAGCGACTCTACTCCTCGCAGCTGCTCCAGATCTGAAATACTTCGGAATCACACTCAAGATTAACATTCAAGCCACATAATGAATATGCAGTCGGGAAAGCGGAAAAGTTGTGATGGTCCCGCTGGTTGGCATTAGCAATAGCCATACTCATGACCAATAGCTTTCGATCACCAGTGTCCAACTCCTGCAACTGCGTCGTGTGCGCTGGCGTTCATGCCCGGAGCTTCAGCATCGCAGGTTCATGCAGCGCAGCCACAAGCGAATAATCCACCCTCTCCAAACAGCAATCTCATATGAACTACGTATATCGCACACTGAGAGACTTATATCAGAAATCCTGCTAACTACGTACCACACGCATATCAGCATCAGTCCATTGTAACCCAATACCATTGCCCAGCAGCGCAAGCGATGTCGAATTTGTCGATATCTGATGTGATATCACTGAGACGAAATGCTTGCTCCAGTTGAGCAAACCATAGCTGCGGATTCTGTTTGTTGAAACTGGAAACATGCATACGTTGCCAACTTGCACGCGAAATCACTGGAATTATTGCATTTTGTAAAATTTCAATGCTGTTCTGCACCGTCTGCAAAAGAACACAACTTACGAACGAAAATCCTCCACACCCTGGAAGGGAATCAGCAGCTTCTACGGAAAATACATTTTTTGAAGCAAACAAAAGATTTGTTTATCTTTAATTTTCACAAAAACTATTTCACTTTTGACGAGCTACTTTAAAATATGTTCTCTCACAACCAAACAAGTGTACATTGTACAGCAAATATATGTATCTTTTTTTTTACGAGGAGACAGCATCGAAAGCCTTATCGTCACCGATTTGTCAGTGTGGGACTTTAACCCGAACTAAACCTCCTACTGTCTGCGTTCCATTTCCGGTCCTACCGTCAAGTATTTCGCCGGAGATGGTTTGAGCTTACGCTCTACGTTCGTTAAGGTACGGACACCGTTTGTAGAAAGTTGCATCAACTTGAACCGCCCGCTGTACTGTTGCTCGTTGCCTCTTCGTGAGGGTTTAAATTGCCCCTTTTCGCTTTCAAGCAAATTTTTTGTTGTTGTACGGCATATATATTGTATGTATGTGTGTGCATATATTTACATACATACTTATATGTAAGTAGCTGTGTGTACTAGGCACGTCCATCCCGGGATCCCTGCCGAATATCCCGATATCAGACTATTAAAATTCTGGAATTGCAGAAAACAGTGAATTTAATAGCCATTTATTTTAAAAATTTTTTCTTTTCTCGTTGCCTCTTCGTGGGGGTTTAAATTGCCCCTTTTCGCTTTCAAGCAAATTTTTTTTTGTTGTACGGCATATATATTGTATGTATGTGTGTGCATATATTTACATACATACATATATGTAAGTAGCTGTGTGTACTAGGCACGTCCATCCCGGGATCCCTGCCGAATATCCCGATATCAGACTATTCAAATTCTGGAATTGCAGAAAACAGTGAATTTAATAGCCATTTATTTTTAAAATTTTTAATTTACAATTTTTCATACAAAAATAAACCTCAAATGATTTAAAACAGTAAGAGCAGATCGAATAAAACACACAAATAAACCACTAAACATACCTTTCAGAGTTGTATTGGAATAATAAAATTTAACTTGAGAAACAAAAGCAACAAGTTTATAACTGCTGTATTACGATAATACAATAAGACAAATAACACGGTTTGTTAACTCCCTTTGCTTTGTTTTGCCCTTGCCATTTTAAGTGAGTTGGTCCTCCTCGAGTAGAAAAGTAGCCTTACTATGAAAGCGATGTCAATAATACTAACGAAGAGGTGCTTGAAGTGGATAAGGCAGAAAGTCTCAAAGATAAATTGCTTCAAGTTTTACGAGCAGCTCGCAATTATCCAATTATCGAAATGCAAAAATTGTATCAGAAGATTTGGTTAAAGAAGTTGATAGATTTTGTAATAGGGGCGATAAAGGCTAATTCCTACAGAAAACATTTATCTTTTTGTCGACAATCCAACCAACAAGTGTGGAGGCGCAGCGGTGCTTCTCCACTTCTGATTTTAAATGCAACCTGGACCTAAATTTGTCCAGGTTCGAGGATAAGATTGCATTTCAATCAAAATAAGGAATAATTCTGCCTCGCTTAAAATGGAATGGGTGATGTTTTTACTTAATGATAATATATTAATATTTAATATTGGTCTCAAACAGTGATTAAAAATAATTTTACTGCATGAAGGTGCATTTGCTTCTGTACCAAATATGTATATTTGTACTTGAAGTATAAATTAGTTTGTATGTGTGTCAAATTTTACGTTTATTTCTTTTTTGTTCTTGCAAAGACCAACAAATATATACATGAATTACAACAAATCCTTCTTTGTTATATTAATTTTATTTTGCATACTTCTATAATATGATATAACGATTACAGACGTGTTACATTATTTGATAAATTAAAAATTACGAACCAAAACTTCGTGAAATTCGGGATCCAGGGATGGTACCGCAATTTCGTTTTCAGATTTCGAAAACCCCGGGATCAATAAAATGCCCAAAATTGACATCTCTAGTGTGTACATACTCGTTTTGAGAGGACGTGTTTAGTAGAAGCTCGTAAAAGTGAATACATGTTGATGAAATTTGTGGATATAAATCTATCGTTTCCTAAAAGTGCTGTCAAAAGTCTATCTACGCGGAAGCTGCTAAGCCCTCTCCTGGGTGTAGACAACTTTTCACTGTAAGTGGTTATTTTTCAGTTTTCTTTTAGGTGAGACTTGTTTTTTCGAAGTAGCAAACTAAAAAAAAAACAAAAGGCTGAATTAAGAAGGCGAAATAGTCGCGCCAAATCGGGCTGAAAACAGCTGAGCGAGTGGGGTAAGTTCAGCAAAGTGGTCCAATAAGCTTTATTAGGGGCCACAACAACCAAATATCGGCAGCTGATCTTATTTTATTTTTTCGAAACATTCTGTGCCTGAAAATGACCAGCATAATAGAGGCGACACGCACCCCCTACCGAGCGTTATTCTTAAACCACGGTGGGCTAGGTGGCGCTGAGATCGCCGCACAGTGGGGAGCAGGTGAACTAAATTAGAAGTAAAAGAAGTTGAATACATTTAAAAATATATAAATATATAAGCAATAATCATTAAAAATAATAATAAATAGTAAATAGTAAATAAATAAAAATTATTTAATAAAAATTAAATAAGCACGCTAGAGTAAATTAAAGTGAAATTAAATAAGTAAATAGTAAGCAATTTAATAGGAAACAAATAAATAATAAATTAATTTATTTATTAAACTTAATTAACATAGATCAAATTAAACCAAACTATATAGTTCTTAACTATTTAAAAAGGAAATCAAATCAAATTAGAACTAAAATAAACAAACAAATTTTAAAGAGAATAAACTTACAACTAAGGAAAAGAAACAATAGCAAAAAAATTATTAAATAGGAGAAGCTTATTTAGATTAAAAAATGAGTGTTTCTAAGTCGCCCCCGGCAGGACGAAATTACAAGGACGTTGCGGGAACCCAAATAGCAGGGAGTGCGTCATTCGAAGGAGGAACGATTCTCACCGTTCTCGGAAAGCTTCCTAGGTTTATGAGTTCTCCTCCACAGCTTTGTCAGGTGCCCAAAAATGCGTGTCTGACTCAAGCAGATAATCAGCCATTAGGATGGGTTACCCTCGGAGCAAAGATTCGCGAGCTCGTTGATAGGCTGGAGGATGGAAATAGAAGATCCATCCATCAGCCCATGCGCGATGTTATAGGCGAACTCTCTGCCTTGTATGAGAAAGAAAAAACCCCAACTCCGAAGAAAAAGACTAATACCGGCATTTAAACGACCACGGTATACCACTCTATTTGGCGTAGTCATAAGGGGAGTCATCGCGGCCAAGCGTTCAACTCAACAAAAATATGGAAGGAGCGGAGATGGCAGATGGGCCAACCGTCGTAAGGAGGAAGAAGATAAAGACAAAGCTTCCACGGCCAGATACTTTAATAATAGATGATCGTGAAGGAAGGTCATACGCAGATATTTTACGGGCACTCAAAAACGAGCTAAAGCTGAAACATATAGGAGAGATGGTTGCGAATATAAGGAAGACCGACAATGGGGACTTTTGAAAAAGAGTTCGAGGGGATAAAGTTAAAAGAAGACGCAGTGAAATCTATGCGAATGGCATACACTGGTACGAAGACAGCGACTCTACTCCTCGCAGCTGCTCCAGATCTGAAATACCTCGGAATCACACTCAAGATTAACATTCAAGCCACATATTGAATATGCAGTCGGGAAAGCGGAAAAGTTGTGATGGTCCCGCTGGTTGGCATTAGCAATAGCCATACTCATGACCGATAGCTTTCGATCACCAGTGTCCAACTCCTGCAACTGCGTCGTGTGCGCTGGCGTTCATGCCCGGAGCTTCAGCATCGCAGGTTCATGCAGTGCAGCCACAAGCGAATAATCCACCCTCTCCAATCAGCAATCCCATATGAACTACGTACATCGCACACTGAGAGACTTATATCAGAAATCCTGCTAACTACGTACCACACGCATATCAGCATCAGTCCATTGTAACCCAATACCATTGCCTAGCAGCGCACGCGATATTGTTGGCGGCTGCTCTATACCCTCCCTTCCATGGCCTCATTGGTGATAGTCTACGGTCCCATTGAACCACCTACACTTCCCAAGACATCAGACCGACAATAAGGAGATTAAATATCCATTTTCTAATAAGTTTATTTCACAATTAAAATTATAACTAATATTAGTTTAATTAAAAGCATTATCAAAAACATAGCTTATTTTTATAATTGTATACCGTGAAATTCAAATCTGCAAGTCTTTTCTATGTTTTAATCACACTCTGTTTTACGCTCAATGGATGAAATTATTAACAAAATTGCCAACCTGCCTCAACAGCTGATAGCAAAGAGTTAATTGACCCGCAAAAAAGTATATACAAATATGTGCATAAGTAGCGATTATCTGCAGGCGGGTCTGTTATTAAATCCTCGACGCAAAATGTCGTGCTCCAGGTGAATCGTAACCCAGTCGAACTTGTCGATATCTGATGTGATATCACTGAGACGAAATGCTTGCTCCAGTTGAGCAAGTAATAGCTGCGGATTCTGTTTGTTGAAACTGGAAACATGCATACGTTGCCAACTTGCACGCGAAATCACTGGAATTATTGCATTTTGTAAAATTTCAATGCTGTTCTGCACCGTCTGCAAGAGAACACAACTTACGAACGAAAATCCTCCACACCCTGGAAGGGAATCAGCAGCTTCTACAGAAAATACATTTTTTGAAGCAAACAAAATATTTGTTTATCTTTAATTTTCACAAAAACTATTTCACTTTTGACGAGCTACTTTAAAATATGTTCTCTCACAACCAAACACGTGTACATTGTACAGCAAATATATGTTTGTTTTTTTTTTTTTTTACGAGGAGACAGCATCGAAAGCCTTATCGTCACCGATTTGTCAGTGTGGGACTTTAACCCGAACTAAACCTCCTACTGTCTGCGTTCCATTTCCGGTCCTACCGTCAAGTATTTCGCCGGAGATGGTTTGAGCTTACGCTCTACGTTCGTTAAGGTACGGACACCGTTTGTAGAAAGTTGCATCAACTTGAACCGCCCGCTGTACTGTTGCTCGTTGCCTCTTCATGGGGGTTTAAATTGCCCCTTTTCGCTTTCAAGCAAATTTTTTTTTGTTGTACGGCATATATTTATGTATGCATGTGTGTGCATATATTTACATACATACATATATGTAAGTAGCTGTGTGTACTAGGCACGTCCATCCCGGGATCCCTGCCGAATATCCCGATATCAGACTATTTAAATTCTGGAATTGCAGAAAACAGTGAATTTAATAGCCATTTATTTTTAAAATTTTTAATTTACATTTTTTCATACAAAAATAAACCTCAAATGATTTAAAACAGTAAGAGCAGATCGAATAAAACACACAAATAAACCACTAAACATACCTTTCAGAGTTGTATTGGAATAATAAAATTTAACTTGAGAAACAAAAGCAACAAGTTTATAACTGCTGTATTACGATAATACAATAAGACAAATAACACGGTTTGTTAACTCCCTTTGCTTTGGTTTTGCCCTTGCCATTTTAAGTGAGTTGGAGAATATCCTCCTCGAGTAGAAAAGTAGCCTTACTATGAAAGCGATGTCAATAATACTAACGAAGAGGTGCTTGAAGTGGATAAGGCAGAAAGTCTCAAAGATAAATTGCATCAAGTTTTACGAGCAGCTCGCAATTATCCAATTATCGAAATGCAAAAATTGTATCAGAAGATTTGGTTAAAGAAGTTGATAGATTTTGTAATAGGGGCGATAAAGGCTAATTCCTACAGAAAACATTTATCTTTTTGTCGACAACCCAACCAACAAGTGTTGAGTCGCAGCGGTGCTTCTCCACTTCTGATTTTAAATGCAACCTGGACCTAAATTTGTCCAGGTTCGAGGATAAGATTGCATTTCAATCAAAATAAGGAATAATTCTGCCTCGCTTAAAATGGAATGGGTGATGTTTTTACTTAATGATAATATATTAATATTTAATATTGGTCTCAAACAGTGATTAAAAATAATTTTACTTCATGAAGGTGCATTTGCTTCTGTACCAAATATGTATATTTGTACTTGAAGTATAAATTAGTTTGTATGTGTGTCAAATTTTACGTTTATTTCTTTTTTGTTCTTGCAAAGACCAACAAATATATACATGAATTACAACAAATCCTTCTTTGTTATATTAATTTTATTTTGCATACTTCTATAATATGATATCACGATTACAGACGTGTTACATTATTTGATAAATTAAAAATTACGAACCAAAACTTCGTGAAATTCGGGATCCAGGGATGGTACCGCAATTTCGTTTTCAGATTTCGAAAACCCCGGGATCAATAAAATGCCCAAAATTGACATCTCTAGTGTGTACATACTCGTTTTGAGAGGACGTGTTTAGTAGAAGCTCGTAAAAGTGAATACATTTTGATGAAATTTGTGGATATAAATCTATCGTTTCCCAAAAGTGCTGTCAAAAGTCTATCTACGCGGAAGCTGCTAAGCCCTCTCCTGGGTGTAGACAACTTTTCACTTTAAGTGGTTATTTTTCAGTTTTCTTTTAGGTGAGACTTGTTTTTTCGAAGTAGCAAACTAAAAAAAAAACCAAAAGGCTGAATTAAGAAGGCGAAATAGTCGCGCCAAATCGGGCTGAAAACAGCTGAGCGAGTGGGGTAAGTTCAGCAAAGTGGTCCAATAAGCTTTATTAGGGGCCACAACAACCAAATATCGGCAGCTGATCTTATTTTATTTTTACGAAACATTCTGTGCCTGAAAATGACCAGCATAATAGAGGCGACACGCACCCCCTACCGAGCGTTATTCTTAAACCACGGTGGGCTAGGTGGCGCTGAGATCGCCGCACAGTGGGGAGCAGGTGAACTAAATTAGAAGTAAAAGAAGTTGAATACATTTAAAAATATATAAATATATAAGCAATAATCATTAAAAATAATAATAAATAGTAAATAGTAAATAAATAAAAATTATTTAATAAAAATTAAATAAGCACGCTAGAGTAAATTAAAGTGAAATTAAATAAGTAAATAGTAAGCAATTTAATAGGAAACAAATAAATAATAAATTAATTTATTTATTAAACTTAATTAACATAGATCAAATTAAACCAAACTATATAGTTCTTAACTATTTAAAAAGGAAATCAAATCAAATTAGAACTAAAATAAACAAACAAATTTTAAAGAGAATAAACTTACAACTAAGGAAAAGAAACAATAGCAAAAAAATTATTAAATAGGAGAAGCTTATTTAGATTAAAAAATGAGTGTTTCTAAGTCGCCCCCGGCAGGACGAAATTACAAGGACGTTGCGGGAACCCAAATAGCAGGGAGTGCGTCATTCGAAGGAGGAACGATTCTCACCGTTCTCGGAAAGCTTCCTAGGTTTATGAGTTCTCCTCCACAGCTTTGTCAGGTGCCCAAAAATGCGTGTCTGACTCAAGCAGATAATCAGCCATTAGGATGGGTTACCCTCGGAGCAAAGATTCGCGAGCTCGTTGATAGGCTGGAGGATGGAAATAGAAGATCCATCCATCAGCCCATGCGCGATGTTATAGGCGAACTCTCTGCCTTGCATGAGAAAGAAAAAACCCCAACTCCGAAGAAAAAGACTAATACCGGCATTTAAACGACCACGGTATACCACTCTATTTGGCGTAGTCATAAGGGGAGTCATCGCGGCCAAGCGTTCAACTCAACAAAAATATGGAAGGAGCGGAGATGGCAGATGGGCCAACCGTCGTAAGGAGGAAGAAGATAAAGACAAAGCTTCCACGGCCAGATACTTTAATAATAGATGATCGTGAAGGAAGGTCATACGCAGATATTTTACGGGCACTCAAAAACGAGCTAAAGCTGAAACATATAGGAGAGATGGTTACGAATATAAGGAAGACCGACAATGGGGACTTTTGAAAAAGAGTTCGAGGGGATAAAGTTAAAAGAAGACGCAGTGAAATCTATGCGAATGGCATACACTGGTACGAAGACAGCGACTCTACTCCTCGCAGCTGCTCCAGATCTGAAATACCTCGGAATCACACTCAAGATTAACATTCAAGCCACATATTGAATATGCAGTCGGGAAAGCGGAAAAGTTGTGATGGTCCCGCTGGTTGGCATTAGCAATAGCCATACTCATGACCGATAGCTTTCGATCACCAGTGTCCAACTCCTGCAACTGCGTCGTGTGCGCTGGCGTTCATGCCCGGAGCTTCAGCATCGCAGGTTCATGCAGTGCAGCCACAAGCTAATAATCCACCCTCTCCAATCAGCAATCCCATATGAACTACGTACATCGCACACTGAGAGACTTATATCAGAAATCCTGCTAACTACGTACCACACGCATATCAGCATCAGTCCATTGTAACCCAATACCATTGCCTAGCAGCGCACGCGATATTGTTGGCGGCTGCTCTATACCCTCCCTTCCATGGCCTCATTGGTGATAGTCTACGGTCCCATTGAACCACCTACACTTCCCAAGACATCAGACCGACAATAAGGAGATTAAATATCCATTTTCTAATAAGTTTATTTCACAATTAAAATTATAACTAATATTAGTTTAATTAAAAGCATTATCAAAAACATAGCTTATTTTTATAATTGTATACCGTGAAATTCAAATCTGCAAGTCTTTTCTATGTTTTAATCACACTCTGTTTTACGCTCAATGGATGAAATTATTAACAAAATTGCCAACCTGCCTCAACAGCTGATAGCAAAGAGTTAATTGACCCGCAAAAAAGTATATACATATATGTGCATAAGTAGCGATTATCTGCAGGCGGGTCTGTTATTAAATCCTCGACGCAAAATGTCGTGCTCCAGGTGAATCGTAACCCAGTCGAACTTGTCGATATCTGATGTGATATCACTGAGACGAAATGCTTGCTCCAGTTGAGCAAACAATAGCTGGGGATTCTATTTGTTGAAACTGGAAACATGTATACGTTGCCAACTTGCACGCGAAATCACTGGAATTATTGCATTTTGTAAAATTTCAATGCTGTTCTGCACCGTCTGCAAAAGAACACAACTTACGAACGAAAATCCTCCACACCCTGGAAGGGTATCAGCAGCTTCTACAGAAAATACATTTTTTGAAGCAAACAAAATATTTGTTTATCTTTAATTTTCACAAAAACTATTTCACTTTTGACGAGCTACTTTAAAATATGTTCTCTCACAACCAAACACGTGTACATTGTACAGCAAATATATGTTTGTTTTTTTTTTTTTTTACGAGGAGACAGCATCGAAAGCCTTATCGTCACCGATTTGTCAGTGTGGGACTTTAACCCGAACTAAACCTCCTACTGTCTGCGTTCCATTTCCGGTCCTACCGTCAAGTATTTCGCCGGAGATGGTTTGAGCTTACGCTCTACGTTCGTTAAGGTACGGACACCGTTTGTAGAAAGTTGCATCAACTTGAACCGCACGCTGTACTGTTGCTGGTTGCCTCTTCATGGGGGTTTAAATTGCCCCTTTTCGCTTTCAAGCAAATTTTTTTTTGTTGTACGGCATATATTTATGTATGTATGTGTGTGCATATATTTACATACATACATATATGTAAGTAGCTTAATTTACATTTTTTCATACAAAAATAAACCTCAAATGATTTAAAACAGTAAGAGCAGATCGAATAAAACACACAAATAAACCACTAAACATACCTTTCAGAGTTGTATTGGAATAATAAAATTTAACTTGAGAAACAAAAACAACAAGTTTATAACTGCTGTATTACGATAATACAATAAGACAAATAACACGGTTTGTTAACTCCCTTTGCTTTGTTTTGCCCTTGCCATTTTAAGTGAGTTGCTCCTCGAGTAGAAAAGTAGCCTTACTATAAAAGCGATGTCAATAATACTAACGAAGAGGTGCTTGAAGTGGATAAGGCAGAAAGTCTCAAAGATAAATTGCATCAAGTTTTACGAGCAGCTCGCAATTATCCAATTATCGAAATGCAAAAATTGTATCAGAAGATTTGGTTAAAGAAGTTGATAGATTTTGTAATAGGGGCGATAAAGGCTAATTCCTACAGAAAACATTTATCTTTTTGTCGACAACCCAACCAACAAGTGTTGAGTCGCAGCGGTGCTTCTCCACTTCTGATTTTAAATGCAACCTGGACCTAAATTTGTCCAGGTTCGAGGATAAGATTGCATTTCAATCAAAATAAGGAATAATTCTGCCTCGCTTAAAATGGAATGGGTGATGTTTTTACTTAATGATAATATATTAATATTTAATATTGGTCTCAAACAGTGATTAAAAATAATATTACTTCATGTATGTAGGTGCATTTGCTTCTGTACCAAATATGTATATTTGTACTTGAAGTATAAATTAGTTTGTATGTGTGTCAAATTTTACGTTTATTTCTTTTTTGTTCTTGCAAAGACCAACAAATATATACATGAATTACAACAAATCCTTCTTTGTTATATTATTTTATTTTGCATACTTCAAAAGTGTATCTACGCGGAAGCTGCTAAGCCCTCTCCTGGGTGTAGACTACTTTTCACTGTAAGTGGTTATTTTTCAGTTTTCTTTTAGGTGAGACTTGTTTTTTCGAAGTAGCAAACTAAAAAAAAACCAAAAGGCTGAATTAAGAAGGCGAAATAATCGCGCCAAATCGGGCTGAAAACAGCTGAGCGAGTGGGGTAAGTTCAGCAAAGTGGTCCAATATGCTTTATTAGGGGCCACAACAACCAAATATCGGCAGCTGATCTTATTTTATTTTTTCGAAACATTCTGTGCCTGAAAATGACCAGCATAATAGAGGCGACACGCACCCCCTACCGAGCGTTATTCTTAAACCACGGTGGGCTAGGTGGCGCTGAGATCGCCGCACAGTGGGGAGCAGGTGAACTAAATTAGAAGTAAAAGAAGTTGAATACATTTAAAAATATATAAATATATAAGCAATAATCATTAAAAATAATAATAAATAGTAAATAGTAAATAAATAAAAATTATTTAATAAAAATTAAATAAGCACGCTAGAGTAAATTAAAGTGAAATTAAATAAGTAAATAGTAAGCAATTTAATAGGAAACAAATAAATAATAAATTAATTTATTTATTAAACTTAATTAACATAGATCAAATTAAACCAAACTATATAGTTCTTAACTATTTAAAAAGGAAATCAAATCAAATTAGAACTAAAATAAACAAACAAATTTTAAAGAGAATAAACTTACAACTAAGGAAAAGAAACAATAGCAAAAAAATTATTAAATAGGAGAAGCTTATTTAGATTAAAAAATGAGTGTTTCTAAGTCGCCCCCGGCAGGACGAAATTACAAGGACGTTGCGGGAACCCAAATAGCAGGGAGTGCGTCATTCGAAGGAGGAACGATTCTCACCGTTCTCGGAAAGCTTCCTAGGTTTATGAGTTCTCCTCCACAGCTTTGTCAGGTGCCCAAAAATGCGTGTCTGACTCAAGCAGATAATCAGCCATTAGGATGGGTTACCCTCGGAGCAAAGATTCGCGAGCTCGTTGATAGGCTGGAGGATGGAAATAGAAGATCCATCCATCAGCCCATGCGCGATGTTATAGGCGAACTCTCTGCCTTGTATGAGAAAGAAAAAACCCCAACTCCGAAGAAAAAGACTAATACCGGCATTTAAACGACCACGGTATACCACTCTATTTGGCGTAGTCATAAGGGGAGTCATCGCGGCCAAGCGTTCAACTCAACAAAAATATGGAAGGAGCGGAGATGGCAGATGGGCCAACCGTCGTAAGGAGGAAGAAGATAAAGACAAAGCTTCCACGGCCAGATACTTTAATAATAGATGATCGTGAAGGAAGGTCATACGCAGATATTTTACGGGCACTCAAAAACGAGCTAAAGCTGAAACATATAGGAGAGATGGTTACGAATATAAGGAAGACCGACAATGGGGACTTTTGAAAAAGAGTTCGAGGGGATAAAGTTAAAAGAAGACGCAGTGAAATCTATGCGAATGGCATACACTGGTACGAAGACAGCGACTCTACTCCTCGCAGCTGCTCCAGATCTGAAATACCTCGGAATCACACTCAAGATTAACATTCAAGCCACATATTGAATATGCAGTCGGGAAAGCGGAAAAGTTGTGATGGTCCCGCTGGTTGGCATTAGCAATAGCCATACTCATGACCGATAGCTTTCGATCACCAGTGTCCAACTCCTGCAACTGCGTCGTGTGCGCTGGCGTTCATGCCCGGAGCTTCAGCATCGCAGGTTCATGCAGTGCAGCCACAAGCTAATAATCCACCCTCTCCAATCAGCAATCCCATATGAACTACGTACATCGCACACTGAGAGACTTATATCAGAAATCCTGCTAACTACGTACCACACGCATATCAGCATCCGTCCATTGTAACCCAATACCATTGCCTAGCAGCGCACGCGATATTGTTGGCGGCTGCTCTATACCCTCCCTTCCATGGCCTCATTGGTGATAGTCTACGGTCCCATTGAACCACCTACACTTCCCAAGACATCAGACCGACAATAAGGAGATTAAATATCCATTTTCTAATAAGTTTATTTCACAATTAAAATTATAACTAATATTAGTTTAATTAAAAGCATTATCAAAAACATAGCTTATTTTTATAATTGTATACCGTGAAATTCAAATCTGCAAGTCTTTTCTATGTTTTAATCACACTCTGTTTTACGCTCAATGGATGAAATTATTAACAAAATTGCCAACCTGCCTCAACAGCTGATAGCAAAGAGTTAATTGACCCGCAAAAAAGTATATACATATATGTGCATAAGTAGCGATTATCTGCAGGCGGGTCTGTTATTAAATCCTCGACGCAAAATGTCGTGCTCCAGGTGAATCGTAACCCAGTCGAACTTGTCGATATCTGATGTGATATCACTGAGACGAAATGCTTGCTCCAGTTGAGCAAACAATAGCTGGGGATTCTATTTGTTGAAACTGGAAACATGTATACGTTGCCAACTTGCACGCGAAATCACTGGAATTATTGCATTTTGTAAAATTTCAATGCTGTTCTGCACCGTCTGCAAAAGAACACAACTTACGAACGAAAATCCTCCACACCCTGGAAGGGTATCAGCAGCTTCTACAGAAAATACATTTTTTGAAGCAAACAAAATATTTGTTTATCTTTAATTTTCACAAAAACTATTTCACTTTTGACGAGCTACTTTAAAATATGTTCTCTCACAACCAAACACGTGTACATTGTACAGCAAATATATGTTTGTTTTTTTTTTTTTTTACGAGGAGACAGCATCGAAAGCCTTATCGTCACCGATTTGTCAGTGTGGGACTTTAACCCGAACTAAACCTCCTACTGTCTGCGTTCCATTTCCGGTCCTACCGTCAAGTATTTCGCCGGAGATGGTTTGAGCTTACGCTCTACGTTCGTTAAGGTACGGACACCGTTTGTAGAAAGTTGCATCAACTTGAACCGCACGCTGTACTGTTGCTGGTTGCCTCTTCATGGGGGTTTAAATTGCCCCTTTTCGCTTTCAAGCAAATTTTTTTTTGTTGTACGGCATATATTTATGTATGTATGTGTGTGCATATATTTACATACATACATATATGTAAGTAGCTTAATTTACATTTTTTCATACAAAAATAAACCTCAAATGATTTAAAACAGTAAGAGCAGATCGAATAAAACACACAAATAAACCACTAAACATACCTTTCAGAGTTGTATTGGAATAATAAAATTTAACTTGAGAAACAAAAACAACAAGTTTATAACTGCTGTATTACGATAATACAATAAGACAAATAACACGGTTTGTTAACTCCCTTTGCTTTGTTTTGCTCTTGCCATTTTAAGTGAGTTGGAGAATATCCTCCTCGAGTAGAAAAGTAGCCTTACTATGAAAGCGATGTCAATAATACTAACGAAGAGGTGCTTGAAGTGGATAAGGCAGAAAGTCTCAAAGATAAATTGCATCAAGTTTTACGAGCAGCTCGCAATTATCCAATTATCGAAATGCAAAAATTGTATCAGAAGATTTGGTTAAAGAAGTTGATAGATTTTGTAATAGGGGCGATAAAGGCTAATTCCTACAGAAAACATTTATCTTTTTGTCGACAACCCAACCAACAAGTGTTGAGTCGCAGCGGTGCTTCTCCACTTCTGATTTTAAATGCAACCTGGACCTAAATTTGTCCAGGTTCGAGGATAAGATTGCATTTCAATCAAAATAAGGAATAATTCTGCCTCGCTTAAAATGGAATGGGTGATGTTTTTACTTAATGATAATATATTAATATTTAATATTGGTCTCAAACAGTGATAAAAAATAATATTACTTCATGTATGTAGGTGCATTTGCTTCTGTACCAAATATGTATATTTGTACTTGAAGTATAAATTAGTTTGTATGTGTGTCAAATTTTACGTTTATTTCTTTTTTGTTCTTGCAAAGACCAACAAATATATACATGAATTACAACAAATCCTTCTTTGTTATATTAATTTTATTTTGCATACTTCAAAAGTGTATCTACGCGGAAGCTGCTAAGCCCTCTCCTGGGTGTAGACTACTTTTCACTGTAAGTGGTTATTTTTCAGTTTTCTTTTAGGTGAGACTTGTTTTTTCGAAGTAGCAAACTAAAAAAAAACCAAAAGGCTGAATTAAGAAGGCGAAATAATCGCGCCAAATCGGGCTGAAAACAGCTGAGCGAGTGCTGTAAGTTCAGCAAAGTGGTCCAATAAGCTTTATTAGGGGCCACAACAACCAAATATCGGCAGCTGATCTTATTTTATTTTTACGAAACATTCTGTGCCTGAAAATGACCAGCATAATAGAGGCGACACGCACCCCCTACCGAGCGTTATTCTTAAACCACGGTGGGCTAGGTGGCGCTGAGATCGCCGCACAGTGGGGAGCAGGTGAACTAAATTAGAAGTAAAAGAAGTTGAATACATTTAAAAATATATAAATATATAAGCAATAATCATTAAAAATAATAATAAATAGTAAATAGTAAATAAATAAAAATTATTTAATAAAAATTAAATAAGCACGCTAGAGTAAATTAAAGTGAAATTAAATAAGTAAATAGTAAGCAATTTAATAGGAAACAAATAAATAATAAATTAATTTATTTATTAAACTTAATTAACATAGATCAAATTAAACCAAACTATATAGTTCTTAACTATTTAAAAAGGAAATCAAATCAAATTAGAACTAAAATAAACAAACAAATTTTAAAGAGAATAAACTTACAACTAAGGAAAAGAAACAATAGCAAAAAAATTATTAAATAGGAGAAGCTTATTTAGATTAAAAAATGAGTGTTTCTAAGTCGCCCCCGGCAGGACGAAATTACAAGGACGTTGCGGGAACCCAAATAGCAGGGAGTGCGTCATTCGAAGGAGGAACGATTCTCACCGTTCTCGGAAAGCTTCCTAGGTTTATGAGTTCTCCTCCACAGCTTTGTCAGGTGCCCAAAAATGCGTGTCTGACTCAAGCAGATAATCAGCCATTAGGATGGGTTACCCTCGGAGCAAAGATTCGCGAGCTCGTTGATAGGCTGGAGGATGGAAATAGAAGATCCATCCATCAGCCCATGCGCGATGTTATAGGCGAACTCTCTGCCTTGTATGAGAAAGAAAAAACCCCAACTCCGAAGAAAAATACTAATACCGGCATTTAAACGACCACGGTATACCACTCTATTTGGCGTAGTCATAAGGGGAGTCATCGCGGCCAAGCGTTCAACTCAACAAAAATATGGAAGGAGCGGAGATGGCAGATGGGCCAACCGTCGTAAGGAGGAAGAAGATAAAGACAAAGCTTCCACGGCCAGATACTTTAATAATAGATGATCGTGAAGGAAGGTCATACGCAGATATTTTACGGGCACTCAAAAACGAGCTAAAGCTGAAACATATAGGAGAGATGGTTACGAATATAAGGAAGACCGACAATGGGGACTTTTGAAAAAGAGTTCGAGGGGATAAAGTTAAAAGAAGACGCAGTGAAATCTATGCGAATGGCATACACTGGTACGAAGACAGCGACTCTACTCCTCGCAGCTGCTCCAGATCTGAAATACCTCGGAATCACACTCAAGATTAACATTCAAGCCACATATTGAATATGCAGTCGGGAAAGCGGAAAAGTTGTGATGGTCCCGCTGGTTGGCATTAGCAATAGCCATACTCATGACCGATAGCTTTCGATCACCAGTGTCCAACTCCTGCAACTGCGTCGTGTGCGCTGGCGTTCATGCCCGGAGCTTCAGCATCGCAGGTTCATGCAGTGCAGCCACAAGCGAATAATCCACCCTCTCCAATCAGCAATCCCATATGAACTACGTACATCGCACACTGAGAGACTTATATCAGAAATCCTGCTAACTACGTACCACACGCATATCAGCATCAGTCCATTGTAACCCAATACCATTGCCTAGCAGCGCACGCGATATTGTTGGCGGCTGCTCTATACCCTCCCTTCCATGGCCTCATTGGTGATAGTCTACGGTCCCATTGAACCACCTACACTTCCCAAGACATCAGACCGACAATAAGGAGATTAAATATCCATTTTCTAATAAGTTTATTTCACAATTAAAATTATAACTAATATTAGTTTAATTAAAAGCATTATCAAAAACATAGCTTATTTTTATAATTGTATACCGTGAAATTCAAATCTGCAAGTCTTTTCTATGTTTTAATCACACTCTGTTTTACGCTCAATGGATGAAATTATTAACAAAATTGCCAACCTGCCTCAACAGCTGATAGCAAAGAGTTAATTGACCCGCAAAAAAGTATATACATATATGTGCATAAGTAGCGATTATCTGCAGGCGGGTCTGTTATTAAATCCTCGACGCAAAATGTCGTGCTCCAGGTGAATCGTAACCCAGTCGAACTTGTCGATATCTGATGTGATATCACTGAGACGAAATGCTTGCTCCAGTTGAGCAAACAATAGCTGCGGATTCTGTTTGTTGAAACTGGAAACATGCATACGTTGCCAACTTGCACGCGAAATCACTGGAATTATTGCATTTTGTAAAATTTCAATGCTGTTCTGCACCGTCTGCAAAAGAACACAACTTACGAACGAAAATCCTCCACACCCTGGAAGGGAATCAGCAGCTTCTACAGAAAATACATTTTTTGAAGCAAACAAAATATTTGTTTATCTTTAATTTTCACAAAAACTATTTCACTTTTGACGAGCTACTTTAAAATATGTTCTCTCACAACCAAACACGTGTACATTGTACAGCAAATATATGTTTTTTTTTTTTTTTTTACGAGGAGACAGCATCGAAAGCCTTATCGTCACCGATTTGTCAGTGTGGGACTTTAACCCGAACTAAACCTCCTACTGTCTGCGTTCCATTTCCGGTCCTACCGTCAAGTATTTCGCCGGAGATGGTTTGAGCTTACGCTCTACGTTCGTTAAGGTACGGACACCGTTTGTAGAAAGTTGCATCAACTTGAACCGCCCGCTGTACTGTTGCTCGTTGCCTCTTCATGGGGGTTTAAATTGCCCCTTTTCGCTTTCAAGCAAATTTTTTTTTGTTGTACGGCATATATTTATGTATGTATGTGTGTGCATATATTTACATACATACATATATGTAAGTAGCTGTGTGTACTAGGCACGTCCATCCCGGGATCCCTGCCGAATATCCCGATATCAGACTATTTAAATTCTGGAATTGCAGAAAACAGTGAATTTAATAGCCATTTATTTTTAAAATTTTTAATTTACATTTTTTCATACAAAAATAAACCTCAAATGATTTAAAACAGTAAGAGCAGATCGAATAAAACACACAAATAAACCACTAAACATACCTTTCAGAGTTGTATTGGAATAATAAAATTTAACTTGAGAAACAAAAACAACAAGTTTTTAACTGCTGTATTACGATAATACAATAAGACAAATAACACGGTTTGTTAACTCCCTTTGCTTTGTTTTGCCCTTGCCATTTTAAGTGAGTTGGAGAATATGCTCCTCGAGTAGAAAAGTAGCCTTACTATGAAAGCGATGTCAATAATACTAACGAAGAGGTGCTTGAAGTGGATAAGGCAGAAAGTCTCAAAGATAAATTGCATCAAGTTTTACGAGCAGCTCGCAATTATCCAATTATCGAAATGCAAAAATTGTATCAGAAGATTTGGTTAAAGAAGTTGATAGATTTTGTAATAGGGGCGATAAAGGCTAATTCCTACAGAAAACATTTATCTTTTTGTCGACAACCCAACAAACAAGTGTTGAGTCGCAGCGGTGCTTCTCCACTTCTGATTTTAAATGCAACCTGGACCTAAATTTGTCCAGGTTCGAGGATAAGATTGCATTTCAATCAAAATAAGGAATAATTCTGCCTCGCTTAAAATGGAATGGGTGATGTTTTTACTTAATGATAATATATTAATATTTAATATTGGTCTCAAACAGTGATTAAAAATAATATTACTTTATGTATGTATGTAGGTGCATTTGCTTCTGTACCAAATATGTATATTTGTACATGAAGTATAAATTAGTTTGTATGTGTGTCAAATTTTACGTTTATTTCTTTTTTGTTCTTGCAAAGACCAACAAATATATACATGAATTACAACAAATCCTTCTTTGTTATATTAATTTTATTTTGCATACTTCAAAAGTGTATCTACGCGGAAGCTGCTAAGCCCTCTCCTGGGTGTAGACTAGTTTTCACTGTAAGTGGTTATTTTTCAGTTTTCTTTTAGGTGAGACTTGTTTTTTCGAAGTAGCAAACTAAAAAAAAACCAAAAGGCTGAATTAAGAAGGCGAAATAATCGCGCCAAATCGGGCTGAAAACAGCTGAGCGAGTGGGGTAAGTTCAGCAAAGTGGTCCAATAAGCTTTATTAGGGGCCACAACAACCAAATATCGGCAGCTGATCTTATTTTATTTTTTCGAAACATCCTGTGCCTGAAAATGACCAGCGTAATAGAGGCGACACGCTCCCCCTACCGAGCGTTATTCTTAAACCACGGTGGGCTAGGTAGCGCTGAGATCGCCGCACAGTGGGGAGCAGGTGAACTAAATTAGAAGTAAAAGAAGTTGAATACATTTAAAAATATATAAATATATAAGCAATAATCATTAAAAATAATAATAAATAGTAAATAAATGAAATTTTTTTAATGAAAACTAAATAAGCACGCTAGAGTAAATTAAAGTGAAATTAAATAAGTAAATAGTAAGCAATTTAATAGGAAACAAATAAATAATAAATTAATTTATTTATTAAACTTAATTAACATAGATCAAATTAAACCAAACTATATAGTTCTTAACTATTAAAAAAGGAAATCAAATCAAATTAGAATTAAAATAAACAAACAAATTTTAAAGAGAATAAACTTACAACTAAGGAAAAGAAACAATAGCAAAAAAATAGGAGAAGCTTATTTAGATTTAAAAATGAGTGTTGCTAAGTCGCCCCCGGCAGGACGAAATAACAAGGACGTTGCGGGAACCCAAGTAGCAGGGAGTGCGTCACTCGAAGTAGGAACGATTCTCACCGTTCTCGGAAAGCTCCCTAGGTTTATGAGTTCTCCTCCACAGCTTTGTCAGGTGCCCAAAAATGCTTGTCTGACTCAAGCAGATAATCAGCCATTAGGATGGGTTACCCTCGGAGCAAAGATTCGCGAGCTCGTTGATAGGCTGGAGGATGGAAATAGAAGATCCATCCATCAGCCCATGCGCGATGTTATAGGCGAACTCTCTGCCTTGCATGAGAAAGAAAAAACCCCAACTCCGAAGAAAAAGACTAATACCGGCATTTAAACGACCACGGTATACCACTCTATTTGGCGTAGTCATAAGGGGAGTCATCGCGGCCAAGCGTTCAACTCAACAAAAATATGGAAGGAGCGGAGATGGCAGATGGGCCAACCGTCGTAAGGAGGAAGAAGATAAAGACAAAGCTTCCACGGCCAGATACTTTAATAATAGATGATCGTGAAGGAAGGTCATACGCAGATATTTTACGGGCACTCAAAAACGAGCTAAAGCTGAAACATATAGGAGAGATGGTTACGAATATAAGGAAGACCGACAATGGGGACTTTTGAAAAAGAGTTCGAGGGGATAAAGTTAAAAGAAGACGCAATGAAATCTATGCGAATGGCATACACTGGTACGAAGACAGCGACTCTACTCCTCGCAGCTGCTCCAGATCTGAAATACCTCGGAATCACACTCAAGATTAACATTCAAGCCACATATTGAATATGCAGTCGGGAAAGCGGAAAAGTTGTGATGGTCCCGCTGGTTGGCATTAGCAATAGCCATACTCATGACCGATAGCTTTCGATCACCAGTGTCCAACTCCTGCAACTGCGTCGTGTGCGCTGGCGTTCATGCCCGGAGCTTCAGCATCGCAGGTTCATGCAGTGCAGCCACAAGCGAATAATCCACCCTCTCCAATCAGCAATCCCATATGAACTACGTACATCGCACACTGAGAGACTTATATCAGAAATCCTGCTAACTACGTACCACACGCATATCAGCATCAGTCCATTGTAACCCAATACCATTGCCTAGCAGCGCAAGCGATGTTGTTGGCGGCTGCTCTATACCCTCCCTACCATGGCCTCATCGGTGATAGTCTACGGTCCCATTGAACCACCTACACTTCCCAAGACATCAGACCGACAATAAGGAGATTAAATATCCATTTTCTAATAAGTTTATTTCACAATTCAAATTATAACTAATATTAGTTTAATTAAAAGAATTATCAAAAACATAGCTTATTTTTATAATTGTATACCGTGAAATTCAAATCTGCAAGTCTTTTCTATGTTTTAATCACACTCTGTTTTACGCTCAATGGATGAAATTATTAACAAAATTGCCGACCTGCCTCAACAGCTGATAGCAAAGAGTTAATTGACCCGCAAAAAAGTATATATATGTGCATACGTAGCGATTATCTGCAGACGGGTCTGTTATTAAATCCTCGACGCAAAATGTCGTGCTCCAGGTGAATCGTAACCCAGTCGAATTTGTCGATATCTGATGTGATATCACTGAGACGAAATGCTTGCTCCAGTTGAGCAAACCATAGCTGCGGATTCTGTTTGTTGAAACTGGAAACATGCATACGTTGCCAACTTGCACGCGAAATCATTGGAATTATTGCATTTTGTAAAATTTCAATGCTGTTCTGCACCGTCTGCAAAAGAACACAACTTACGAACGAAAATCCTTCACACCCTGGAAGGGAATCAGCAGCTTCTACGGAAAATACATTTTTTGAAGCAAACAAAATATTTGTTTATCTTTAATTTTCACAAAAACTATTTCACTTTTGACGAGCTACTTTAAAATATGTTCTCTCACAACCAAACACGTGTACATTGTACAGCAAATATATGTATCTTTTTTTTTTACGAGGAGACAGCATCGAAAGCCTTATCGTCACCGATTTGTCAGTGTGGGACTTTAACCCGAACTAAACCTCCTAATATCTGCGTTCCATTCCCGGTCCTACCGTTAAGTATTTCGCCGGAGATGGTTTGAGCTTACGCTCTACGTTCGTTAAGGTCCGGACACCGTTCGTAGAAAGTTGCATCAACTTGAACCGCCCGCTGTACTGTTGCTCGTTGCCTCTTCGTGGGGATTTAAATTGCCCCTTTTCGCTTTTAAGCAAATTTTTTTTTGTTGTACGGCATATATTTATGTATGTATGTGTGAGCATGGAATGGGTTATGTTTTTTACTTAATGATAATATATTAATATTTAATATTGGTCTCAAACAGTGATTAAAAAATAATTTTACTTTCAGTCACCGACTAGTTCTCTTGCTGAGCAGACGTTCTATTCCTGTCGTAAGCTTAGAGTGCAATTCACGGTTTCTATTCTCTCTATTTGTTGTTGCGATCGACTCTTATTTGGGTTTCTTTTGTTAAAAAAAAAACAAGTGTACTACTGATTTGTGTAACCAAAACACCATGGCCCCGTGGCCACCCAACCTTGGGGATAACAGGTTTGCTCTGCTAGCCTCAGACTCCCAGCCCAAACGAAAAAAAGTTAAAAAAAATTTTGACCCATTTCCAAATCTTCCTAAAATTGAAACAAGCAATCCTAAATATGTGGTTATTTCTGCGGTTGACGAAAACAAACCTTTAAAAACTTATAGCTGTTTTGCCATTCATGCCGCTTTAAAACTAATTACCAAGGAAATAATTAAAATAACTGAATTCCGTGATGGCAGTCTTTGCCTTTTACTGAAAGACAAACCAACAGCTGAAAAATTCATACGTACAAAATTTCTACATGGTGTTTGTGAAGTGAAAGCTAAATACCACGATAAACTCAATCACACGAAAGGTACCATATTTGCTCCATGTTTAAATGATCTTAATGAAGAAGAAATTGTTAAGAACTTATCTGATCAAGGTGTTGTTGAAGTGTACAAGTTTACTAAAATTGTGAATGGGAAACCAATTCACTCCGGTGTATGTCTTCTTACTTTTGACAAATATCATCTTCCGAACCGCGTTGACATCACGTGGCATTCAGTGATAGTAAGACCATATTTCCCAAGCCCAATGCGGTGTAAGAATTGCGGTAAACTCAATCATACTGCGAAACGATGCAATAACCCAAAAATGTACGATCAGTGCAATCTCCCCCCACACTCCCCCGACACATGTTCCCGAACAATGTGCACAAATTGCTCTGGAAATCACCCAGCTTTTGATAAGTCTTGTCCAAAATACCAACAATCAAAAGAGATCCTAAAAATTCAAGTGGAAAACAAATGTACAATGAAAGAAGCAATTACACATTACAGAAACCAAATTCCCTCAATTATCGGCGGCCCGTCTTTCGCTTCTATCATAAGCAATGTCAACTCAGCGAATAATCAACAACAAAATAATACGCTAGACTCTCACGAATATCCCAATACAAATAATGCTACTCCAACAGTAACGCAACAACTAAACTCAAATTTAGCAAACAATTCTCCAAAACAAACCTCGACACAAAACAGAAACGACGTTAATTCTCTCAGCAACATTCTCACCCAAATAATCACTAACCAACAACTTACAGATAATACAGTCTCTAACTTTACCAACGAAAATATTTCTCAACAATCAAATTCTCTCTCAACAAGCAATGTAATCAACAACAATAACGAATTCCCAAATTACTCTTCCATTATTAACCCCCCACCTCTCTCATTTGTACAAGTAGATGATACTAATATGGAAAATACAACCAAACAAACACATCTTACTCATTAGCTACATAACCAACCACTTATTATTCATTTCTATAGTCCAAATAACACTAGTTTACCTTCACAATGACCTATGTACTGCAATGGAATATAAACGGATATTTTAATAATTATCATGAATTGCAGTTACTAATCAAAGAACTTAAACCTACCATTTTGTGCTTACAAGAAACTCATATCCGTCATGATATGAAACCGTACCCACCAAGAGGATACGATGGCTATTTTTTCAATTCCCCACAAAATCAATATGCTAAACAAGGTATTGCCATATTAATTAAAATAGATATTCCATACAAAATTCTCTTTACTGATGATAATCTTCTCAGTATTGGTGTAGAGATCTTACATAACCCAAAACTAACCATAATTAACACTTATATACCACCAAATAAAGTTTTTTCATGCACACACATCCTTGAAATCTTAAATAAGGCCGTAGGGTCGATGCTCTGGTTAGGTGATGTAAATTCGTGGAGCCCCCGAGAGAGGGGCTATAATTGAAGATACCTTGTTATCCACCGATCTGGTCGTACTTAACGATGGCAGCCCCACTCATTTTTCAACACACCAATCTTTTACGCATGTTGACATAACCACATGTACTGCTAACCTGGTCCCCATCTGTATGTGGAAAACGATCAACGATCTCCACGGGAGCGACCATTTTCCTATTTTAATTGAAATAAGGTCTCATAGGGAACCCAATACAAAAAAGTTTAAACCGAAATTTTTAACAGATAAAGCAGATTGGGTCACCTTCCAACAGCTCTGCACAAATATATCTACAACCTATCCACCCTCAAATAACATCAATGAGGAAGCGGCTTCAATACGTAAAATTGTTTGCACTGCAGCACACTTCTCTGTACCACAGACAAAAAATTCAAGCCAAGCACGATATACTCCATGGTGGAATAGAGATCTACAGAAACTACGAACCGCCAAACAGGAAAGTTGGCACAAATATAAAGGTACACGAAACTTTATCGACCTCTTAACCTATAAGCGCAACAACTCCATTTTCAAACAGGAAGCCAAAAAAGCGAAACGTCTTGCATTCGAAGAGTTCACTTCTAACATCAACCCTAAAAGTAGTACGAAAAAGATTTGGGAAGATGTAACACGCTTATCAGGCCGTCGGAAACGAAATATGATTAAATATTTAAATACACCAAATGGCACAGTCAACGACCCGATAGGTATAGCAAACCATTTCGCTAAATTTTGGAGTTCTTACTCAAAAAACTCCAATTTCTCGTGCGAGTTCTTAGAGAATAAGAACCTCGCCATCAACCGGCACTATGAGCCAATTGGGAAACTGAGCATTGCGGCTAAATATTTAGAGTCCTTTGTTACTATTGACGAGTTTGAGGATGCAACCGCCAACTCTAAGGGAAAAACACCTGGTCTTGATAGAATTTCATATCCCATGTTGAAAAATACTCCTTTTCCTCTTAAAAAAAGAATTGTTGACCTGTATAATAAAATTCTCTCCCAAGGTATTTATCCACAAAGTTGGAAGATAGCAGACGCCGTTCCAATACCAAAACCTCATAAACCAAGTGCGGAAGTTTCCAGCTACCGCCCCATATCTTTACTACCTTGCTTTGGAAAAATTTTAGAGAAAATAGTAGCGAAACGAATCATGTGGTTTGCAGAGAAAAGCAAGTTGATTAGCGCCAACCAAGTTGCATTTAAAAAAGGACATTGCACGTTGGATGCTCTTTTACATTTCGAGCACACTGCGTCAACCGTCATCTCCAATAAGGGACATCTAACTGCTTTAAGTTTAGATTTTGAAAAGGCCTATGACCGTATCGGTGCACATGTTATACTCCAAGAATTAAAAAATTGGAAATTAGGCCCTAAGATATATAACTTCATTAAAGCATTTTTAAGCAATAGAAAGTTCCGAGTTAAGCTCCACAACAACTACTCAGGATGTTTCCCTTTGGAAAATGGTATTCCTCAAGGTTCCCCAATTTCCCTTTTCATGATCGCTTTCAATAAAATCAGCCAAATTATATCTCAGTTTCCAGTAGAACACTGCATGTATGCAGACGACGTCCTGATATTTTCCAAAAGATTTGATTTGGCAATTGTCAATCAAACACTTATTGAAATACTCAACCAAATTTGTGAATGGTCTCCCACATCGGGAGCCAATTTATCATTTAAAGAATGTAACACTCTACATATTTGTCGTAAAAATAATTGTAATGGCTTTAACTTAGGATATACTGTTAATATTCCAAATGTTAATACGCTGAAGATTTTAGGTCTTAATTTTGACTCTAAGCTTAACTTTAAGGATCATTGTATATCTCTAAGAAAACAGCTATTTGCGAAATTAAATATTATTAAGTTCCTTTCCTCGCAACGATCACAAATTCATCCTAAAATCCTTATCAACACAACGAAAGCTCTCCTACTTTCCGTTATTGATTACGGCCTCCCAATTTACGGACACCACGCGGGAAATTATCTAAAAAAACTTTACGCACCATATCACTCAGCTATCAGACGCAGCATCAGAGCCTTCCCAACATCGAACATTAAAAACTTACTCGCAGAGGCTGGCATGCCACATATACAAGAAAGACTTCAATTATGCACTCTACGGCTTATACCTAAAATATTTTATACCCTCAACCCTACGTTGCACAGTAAAGTTCTTCAGGCACTTAAACGAAAGCGGCATTTGAAAAAAGTATCAACCATTCACCGGGTTTTACAAAAGACTACAGATCTCCACCTTAATCTGAAACCAAGATACTTTAAAACTAGCAAGCACCCACCATGGGCTCTGCACTCTTCGTTTTTGGAAGACGAATTAATGAGTCATTCAAAGAAAACGACCAATGCTGAAATTTTTAAGCAACGATTTACGAGTCGGAAACGCATACTTAACTCTAGCGGTTGGTCTTTCATATACACTGATGGGTCGAAGAATTCCAATAATACCTCGTATGCAGTCGTCTCTGATGATTCCAGCATCATTAGCAAAGGGCTGCTATCACCTTACTGCTCCATCTTTTCAGCAGAAGCATATGCTGTAAAAGGAGCAACCCAATGGGCAACGACATCAAAAGGCAAATTTACCATATGCACTGATAGTCTCTCAACCATAACGGCAATTCGAAACGTTCGCAATCTAAGTCCGCTGATAGTATGTATTCGAGACAAACTCATTGCATTCAAAAGTAAAGTAAAACTTATGTGGGTTCCGGGGCACTGTGGAATCCGAGGCAATGAATTCGCCGACGAGGAAGCTAGAAATGTCCCGCTTACGCCCTGTCACTACGTTGAGACGAACGAAAAGAACGATATCTTGAGCTACATATCTAAAATCGTCGAAGAGCAACAAAGGGAATTATGGAACACCTACAACAATCGATACCGTCTTGTAAATCCTGACGGGACTAAAACAATCTACCCTACAACATGCAGTACAACTGAACAAAAAATTTTTTCAAGACTACGTATCGGACATTCGGCACTTTCACATCAACACCTATTTAACAGAAACTACTCGGCTGGATGTCATTATTGCAACAGCCCAACAACATCTACGCAGCATATCTTGGATATATGCCCAGCATTTAGCAATCTTAGAAGGGAAACTTTTTCGTTGAACACACCATCAGAGCTACTAAAGGAACCTAGCATAGAAAATATATCAAGTATCTTCAAATATATCTCCAAAGCCAAATTAACCAACAAAATTTAGTAAACCGTAACTACCTTTCCACATAGTAAAAACACCCATAAATTGTAACTACGTATACTAAGATCATTATCTTAATACAACAAACAGCTGAAGGCGTTGTAGCTAGTGCTGTTTTTTTATATGTAATATATTTATTTATAAGTATATTTCATTTTAATAAATAAATAAATAAAAAAATTTTACTTTATGTAGGTGCATTTGCTTCTGTACCAAATATGTATATATGTACTTGAAATATAAATTAGTTTGTATGTGTGTCAAATTTTACCTTTATTTCTTTTTTGTTCTTGCAAAGACCAACAAATATATACATGAATTACAACAAATCCTTCTTTGTTATATTAATTTTCTTTTGCATACTACTATAATATGATACAACGATTACAGACGTGTTACATTTTTTGATAAATTAAAAATTACGAATCAAAACTTCGTAAAATTCGGGATCCAGGGATGGTACCGCAATTTCGTTTTCAGAAATCGAAAACCCCAGGATCAATAAAATGCCCAAAATTGACATCGCTAGTGTGTACATACTCGTTTTGAGAGGACGTGTTTAGTAGAAGCTCGTAAAAGTGAATACATTTTGATGAAATTTGTGGATATATGGAAATCTATCGTTTCCTAAAAGTGCTGTCAAAAGTGTATCTACGCGGAAGCTGCTAAGCCCTCTCCTGGGTGTAGACTACTTTTCACTGTAAGTGGTTATTTTTCAGTTTTCGGTTAGGTGAGACTTGTTTTTTCGAAGTAGCAAACTAAAAAAAAACCAAAAGGCTGAATTAAGAAGGCGAAATAATCGCGCCAAATCGGGTTGAAAACAGCTGAGCGAGTGGGGTAAGTTCAGCAAAGTGGTCCAATAAGCTTTATTAGGGGCCACAACAACCAAATATCGGCAGCTGATCTTATTTTATTTTTTCGAAACATTTTATGGCTGAAAATGACCAACATAATAGAGGCAACACGCACCCCCTACCGGGCGTTATTCATAAACCACGGTGGGCTAGGTGGCGCTGAGATCGCCGCACAGTGGGGAGCAGGTGAACTAAATTAGAAGTAAGAGAAGTTGAATACATTTAAAAATATATAAATATATAAGCAATAATCATTAAAAATAATAATAAATAGTAAATAAATAAAAATTATTTAATAAAAAGTAAATAAAAACACTAGAGTAAATTAAAGTGAAATTAAATAAGTAAATAGTCAGCAATTTAATAGGAAACTAATAAATAATAAATAAATTAATTAATTAAACTTAATTAACACAGATCAAATTAAACCAAACTATATAGTTCTTAACTATTTAAAAAGGAAATCAAATCAAATTAGAATTAAAATAAACAAACAAATTTTAAAGAATAAACTTACAACTAAGGGAAAGAAACAATAGCAAAAAAATTATTAAATAGGAGAAGCTTGCGGGAACCCAAGTAGCGGGGAGTGCGTCATTCGAAGTAGGAACGATTCTCACCGTTTTCGGAAAGCTCCCTAGGTTTATGAGTTCGCCTCCACAGCTTTGTCAGGTGCCCAAAAATTCTTGTCTGACTCAAAGAGAGAATCTGCCATTAGGATGGGTTATCCTCGGAGCAAAGATTCGTTGATATGCTGGAGGATGGAAATAGAAGATCCATCTATCAGCCCATGCGCGATGTTATAAGCTAACTCTCTGCGTTGTATGAGAAAGAAAAACCCCCAACTCCGAAGAAAAAGACTAATACCGACATTCAAACAACCGCGGTAAACCACTCTATTTGGCGTAGTCATAAGGGAAGTCATTGCAGGCAAGCGTTCAACTCAACAAAAATATGGAAGGAGCGGAGATGGCAGATGGGCAAACCGTCGAAAGGAGGAAGAAGATAAAGGCTAAGCTTCCACGGCCAGATACTTAAATAATAAAGGATCGTGGAGGAAGGTCATACGCAGATATTTTACGGGCACTCAAAAACGAGCTAAAGCTGAAACATATAGGAGAGATGGTTACGAATATAAGGAAGACCGACAATGGGGACTTTTGAAAAAGAGTTCGAGGGGATAAAGTTAAAAGAAGACGCAATGAAATCTATGCGAATGGCATACACTGGTACGAAGACAGCGACTCTACTCCTCGCAGCTGCTCCAGATCTGAAATACCTCAGAATCACAATCAAGATTAACATTCAAGCCACATATTGGATATGCAGTCGGGAAAGCGGAAAAGATGTGATGGTCCCGCTGGTTGGCATTAGCAATAGCCATACTCATGACCGATAGGCGTGGATCACCAGTGTCCAACTCCTGCAACTGCGTCGTGTGCGCTGGCGTTTATGCCCGGAGCTTCAGCATCGCAGGTTCATGCAGCGCAGCCACAAGCGAATAATCCACCCTCTCTAATCAGCAATCCCATATGAACTATGTACATCGCACACTGAGAGACTTATATCAGAAATCCTGCTAACTGCGTACCACATGCATATCAGCATCAGTCCATTGTAACCCAATACCATTGCCCAGCAGCGCAAGCGATGTTGTTGGCGGCTGCTCTATACCCTCCCTACCATGGCCTCGTCGGTGATAGTCTACGCCCCATTGAACCACCTACAGTTCCCAAGACATCAGACCGACAATAAGGAGATTAAAAATCCATTTTCTAATACATTTATTTTACAATTCAAATTATAACTAATATTAGTTTAATTTAAAATATTATCAAAAACATAGCTTATTTTTATAATTGTATACCGTGAAATTCAAATCTGCAAGACTTGTATATGTTTTAATCACACTCTGTTTTACGCTCAATGGATGAAATTATTAACAAAATGGCCGACCTGCCTCAACAGCTGATAGCAAAGAGTTAATTGACCCCCAAAAAAGTATATACTTATATGTATGTGCATAAGTACGAGTATGTACATTAGGGTGGTCCTTATAATCGAATGTAGTATTTTTTCCAGTCTCATTCCCTAGATCAGTTCCTATATCGCACAAAAATTTTTATCCCGATTGGAGATGGCTTAGGCGTGTCGCTGGGGGGTCAAAGTTGAAATTGCTCTATGGAGACTCAAAAAATAAAAGTGATTTTTCTTTTTATCTAATACTCGAAATGGGTAGCCCTATGGTAGAAAATATCAGATGCAAATTCTGTTCCCGATTGGAAACGCCTAAGGGGTGTTGCAGGGTGGTAAAATTTCAGACTACCCTACTTAGACACGAAAAATAAAAGTAATTTTTCTTTTTATCTAATACCCGAAATAGATAGCACTATGGTCGGAGATATCACATACAAAATTTGGTTGTGATTGGAAAAGCCTAAGGCGTGTCGCAGGGGGGTGTCAGACTACCCTATGGAGACACGAAAAATAAAAGTGATTTTTCTTTTTATCTAATACCCGAAATAGATAGCACTATGGTCGGAGATATCACATACAAAATTTGGTTATGATTGGAAAAGCCTAAGGCGTGTCGCAGGGGGGTGAAAGTCCAGATTAACCGATGGAGGCTAAAAAAATGTGAATAATTTGTTTTTATTGAGTTTTCAAGTTATAAATAAAATAACAATAAATTCATGCTCGTTCATTTTACATCATTCATTTTACATGTAGCATCGATGCATAAGTGTTGAATGCTCTGCACAAACTGGATTGTTACAGGAATGGCAATAGGCCCTTGTTTTCCGCTGCCGTCCGTAATCAGAACGGCATAGGCGACATAACGGTTTGTTCGTTCTAGACGCAAACGACGGTGCAGCTCCTTCTGCCGGTCTTGATAATATCTACAAAGAACAAAATTATGTAGTTATTCTGCTTTTGAACATTAGAATTGTTTTTTCTTACCTTTACATCAAATGCTTCCATTGCGTTCCGTATCCTTGGATATGCGGTTATGCGGTTGTTCATCGCTTGTTCCTCTATGTTTGGTAGTGCCAATTGTTTTGTCAGCATCAGTAGGAATGACCGTCGTCTGTCACTTCTGTTTATTGGCTTCATCTCGTTGTATGAAATAAATGCAGCTAATGCAGCAATGTCCACCATATTATAAAACATGGCCAATGGCCAGCGGTTTGTTGAGCGCTTGCATGTATATGTGCCAAGCATCTGGTCCATTGCATCACGCCCGATTTGTTGGCGTTGTAATCCAAAATAGCAAACGGCTTCTTCTTTTCAGTTTGCATGTCCACACCACACCGCAAGTATAATGTTGTGTCGACAGCAAAATTACCACTTTGTTCTTCTTGGGCACATATGAACATAGTGCTATATCGCCTTCGTTGAAGCCGGACAATGTGCTGTTGACAGGACGCGTATGATTTTTTTGGAATTCCCGAGGCACACATGTCTTATTCGTGCGCACTGTTCCAACATACGCGGTTTTCTTCCTGATCAAAGTACGCGCCAAATCCAAAGTTGTGAAAAAATTTTCGGCATAAATTGTGCGGCCTGTGTTGAAAGATCTCTCCGAAAGTTGAAGTACAACATTCTGCCCTTGATTCACCTCTCGTGCCTGGCCAGGCAATTTCCCAGAGTAAATCATTCCTTTGACAGGATAAAATGATTTTGAGTCGCACAACCACCATATCTTTATACCGTACTTGGCAGGCTTCAATGGAATGTATTGTGTGAAGCGGGTGCGGCCTCTGTATGAGAATAACTGCTCATCAATGGTCACTGCATCATTCGGAGTGTAAGTTGCTGCCAAGTTAGACTGCAACATTTGCCAAATATCATCAATAGCCGCAGTTTTGCTATTGATTAGTCGCTGCTGTCGCGTATTTCCATTGTCGAATCTAAGGCAATGTTTTATGCACTTCATACGATCTAATGATAATGCAGCTAAAATATTGGACAGCGCGTTGGGCCCCATAACTCTTCAAGAGGTTCACAATTCGATTTAGTGAGTCCAGCATACAAAATAATAGCCAAAAAAGCATTGAAGTCTTTCAAAGTGATTGGTTTCCATTCCTTTGTGTTAGTAGGATTTGCTAAATTCCATGCAGTGTTCACTTCCCTGCCTTTCCGATTTGATTCGCGTATTATGATGTACGCCATGTCTTCGGTGATGAGCGAGCGGAATATGGTAAAGGGGTCATATGTGGTTCCTACTGGTCCCGGATTCCTCCCTGCGTAGTCGACCACGTTGTGAGCACGAGTACGGGAAGTCGGTGGTGCATTTTTAGTCCATTTGGTGCCATCTTTGCAAATAGTAATTGTCACTTGTTTGCTGAGCATCAGTTTCTTCCTCTTCATCATCGTCGTCGTCACTAATATCTTCATTGATGTCTATATGTGGTTCAGTTTTCGCATCCGAATCATCAACATGGAAATTTGATTGATATGTTAAATCGTCATCATCCGCGCCTTCAAGACCAAATGCAGGAATAGCACCTTCATCGTCATCACTCATGAAGTCTGCAAATTTATCATCCACTGCACGTCTTTCATCCTCACTCATTTGCTGGTAGCGTGTACAACGACGTACCACAATTTCAGCAATGTCTAAATTTTCCTCTGCCATTGTATTGTACTTTTATTTCTCTTCATAAAATTCAAAATAAAATTTCGCACTCGATGTTCACTGTTCACTGTCTCAACTTTCACTGAATTGGTTTACGAAACTAGAGCCGCTTTTATACCCTTTTCTACGTCTACCTGGCTTCTAGCTTGTACATCTGCGTCTATGTGAGAGTAAGAGTATGCGTAAAAAGCAAGGGTAAATTCAAATAACTCGAAAGGGACGGTAACAAAAATTCAACAAGGGACGGAAAGTTTATTATGTTTCAAGGAAAGGCACAATAAAATAATCCCAAAAAGTAACTAAAATTCAAGGAACACGTTTGTGATGTGTTCAACAATAAAACAAGCCAAAAGACAGTGCATTAATTAACGAATTTCTTGAAATTTCAGTACAAAGTCCCAGCGGACCTTTTCACACGTTCCCGTACTAAACATATTTAAATCTCAATAGAAATTAACTATTTTTCAGATCGCTTTGAATTTTTTTTAAACGATTCTAGATAAAATTTCCTTGGAATACATGTGGGGGTCGGGTATACTTTCCATGTACCACCAAGGGGTAATTTCAGTTTGCAAATGGAACGGTTAAACCAATTATATTTCTGAATCTATTCTTCAAAACTCAAAAGCAACGCTCAATGACGTTTCGTGCGTTGCATTGTTTTCCACTGTATCGTCTTTGTACTGTGTCAGTTGGATTCCTATACGGCGTCATCACAAAAAGCTGCAGGGAATATCTCCTGTATCGCCATACAAAATAAATGCAAATTTATTGCCAATATCCGTATACAAATTGCATTTTTACTTCCTCCATAACTTATATCAAGGTATTTGATTTCCCATTATTATACGCAAGTGGGTGCCGTACACACAGCCTAGTATTCCAAGTATGTCTTGAAGAACTTTTAACACGCATAACACTACAACTATGTATCTGGAGCGCCTATAAATGCACGTCTACTTACTATGCCGCTGCCAAATCTTCTTCATCGGAACGATCGCATGAAAAAATGCTATTGCTTGATAAACTTTTAAAATATTTTAGTTAAATTTGATTTTTTTTTTTCAACTTTTATGCGACGTAAACAAAACTATTTTGACAAGGTTTTCGAGAGGATAACATGATACCGTAAAGATGGACGACACTTTTTTAATCGAAATAGAGACCTCCAAATTCAGACGATTTCGATTGGAGACGAATCGTTCGTCTGTCCTTTCATTCGAGATAGAGAAACGTACCATAAACTCCAGCCAGAGCAGGCCTATTTGCTTAAAAAATTTATTTATTTTTATTTAAATAAATTTTTTTATTTATTTGTCTTATAAAAATAACAACAGTTTTTAAATGGTAGAAGTTATAGTACTATTTCGGAAATCACCACATTTCCTCATCAGACTTCTTTTGTTTTTATTAAATTAATTAAATTTATTTTTCATTACCACTTCTCCCAGGCTTTGAACCCAGGAGCTCGGAGTTGCAGAGTCAACACGCTACATGCTGTGCTACGCTAGCTGAGTGGACTGTTGTGTTTATTCCATCTTCCTTAAACAAGCCAACTACAAAAAAGAGCAACTAATCTGCCGCTATTAAACTTGCTTGTGTGGTTGTTGTTTGTGTTTTCTGCAATTCTGTTTGTTTTAGCTTTTTTACTAATTTTTAGAATGCATTTTTCCGGCCATGTTAAGATGGAAGATGGAATAAACACAACAGTCCACTCGGCTAGCGTAGCACAGCATGTAGCGTGTTGACTCTGCAACTCCGAGCTCCTGGGTTCAAAGCCTGGGATAAGTGGTTATGAAGAATAAATTTAATTAACTTAATAAAATAAAGAAGTCTGATAAGGAAATGTAGTGATATCCGAAATAGTACTATTACTTTTACCATTTAAAAACTGTTGTTGTTTTTCCAAATAAAGTCTTCAATAAACTGGCCTCGAGCTCAAAAAATTTGTCAATTATTAAAATATGTTTATTTAATATAGATGACCTGGTGAACTTCGTATCACCTATCCTCACAACATTAAAACTCGCCCTTCGGTAAAATGGACTCCCGCCTGGTCCTTACGTCTGGTATACTTTCGCCGTTAGATTGATCGATATGTCGCCAACCGATCAAAATCTTTTCAGAACTCTCGGTACTTACTAAATAAAGTTGACCTACAATAAAATTATTTGAATTATTGCATTTTATTTCGGACGGATATGTTTTAGTAACAACATATATATACATATATTTCACATTAACCCACACGCACACTCACACACGCTCAGCATACTTATCTCACACCGTTTTAATTTCGTTCGGTTATTAAACGAAACTGGATAACAATTCAAATGAAATGCGTAAATGTATTAAGATGATGGTTGTCCATGCGTGAAACAGGTAACCTTCAACTTGATTCCGAAAACTTGCAACAACTGTCCTTTCGATTTATTTATGGTTATTGCAAAGGCCAGACGCACGGGAAATTGTAGCCGCTTAAAATCGAATCGTATATCCGTTGGATGCATCGGTATACGCGTGATCAAGACATCCTCTACTTTATAATTTCCCTTAACGATCTTGGCGCGATGACGTTATTCATTAGCTTTTTCACAGCGTATCTTTCTATTGTACAGTCGAGGTTAATTAATGTTACGCAGCATTATTACAACTGATCCTACTTTTAATTTTAAATTGTGTGGTCGTAATCCAGTAAATTTAAAAACTGGGATAGTTGACTATGTCATCTTGGTTTGTAACTGTGTCAACTGATTTGTAAGAAAGAAAATTTTGAATATTCGCATTGAGATCGTCGACATCTGTATTTTTGATCGCCAACATAGCTCTTTCACTAAGCCAATTAAATACGGTTGTTGAAGTGTTGTTCTATGTCCGGAAAAACTCGCTGAGGGTCCTGTTGCGAGTCGATGAGGTGGTATCAACTGCGACCTTACCATTTCCAATAATTAATAACTACTTCGAAAACATAATCGCAGTGTGATCTTGTTACAAAAACACTCGCATGTTAGTTGTTAATTGCAGTGTCTTAACGTGCCGCCACAAATAAGATGACTTTAGGCATACGTTTAGTTCGTCAGCAACTGTGAATCGAATATCGAACAACTGGAAGAGTCCAACGAAAATCACCTGATAACAGAATAATGGTCCACGAATATCGTTTAACGTTCTGTCCAGTGCCTCCAGTGACCTCTTGTGGGCCATCGTACGTTCATTCCAAGCGATCAATTTGCATATTTTAAGAATCTTCGCCATGCGCTGTTTTTGGCGATGTTGATTTGTATATTTAGTGGTAGAATGTGCAGTTCGTCCAACTTTTAATAATGTTGCAACTATTGCAGATGAAGCCAAGGCTAGAGGTACTTCATTTTACGATCTGATCTTTGCCAATAGCAATAAAATTTATACATTTTTCCAGCCCTTGCGGGAGCATCAACGAAGTAAATTCCAGCAGATCCATGGTTTACAGTTTATATCAAAGTATCATACGCAATCCTTTATTGTGCATTTAATTGCGGAACATCTGAATGGACTGTTTCAGTCAATACTTCAGTATCGTACTGTTGTTCTCTTTGTAACTCGTCGTTAAATCATCGCGTATTGGACCATTTGATTCAGTCATGCCCAAACACGAGACAACTTTTTTTGCTATTAATAAACACATATGGGATCAATGTAGAACTGCTTATATGTGAAAATGAAATTGTTTTTTTTTGCTATCTTCCTCGCAATTTTTCCATACATTCATACCGTTTAAACCTTCCCTGGACTACGACAAACATTTCGAAAAAAAATCTGCTAAATCGGCCCAGCCACTCTCGAGTTTTAGTGAGACAAACGAACAGCAATTGATTTTTATATATATAAATACATACATATGTAGGTGAAAGAATCATTCAAAAAGTAGCGGCGGTATTGAATGCAATTGATTGTCTTCTTGATAAGGGAGTAATTGTTACAGACAGGGGCGGCAATATGAAAGCAGCATTTAGTGCCTACATACGATCACATATTCTGCATCAGTCATATGCAGCACTACATAATTGAAAAATATTTTGAGGTGTGTTCAAATGAAAGCAAAGAACGTAGTACATGTACGTTCTTTGATATAAAGCAAATATGTAAAAAGTGAATTACACTTGTAACATATTTTAAAAATCACACTTAAAAGTTTTCCTGTAACTAAATGGCAACCAATTTTTTATTTATTACAGTAAGTGAAAACCAAAAATTACTTTCAGAAATGCGTTGAGTTTTTCGATGAAAACATCTTTCGGAGTCGCTGGAGGCCTTGTAAAGTGCGTAGTAGCGAAATGTGTGACTGTTGTGACTTGAGCTATTCGACGTAAAACTTTCCTTGTTTTTATTTGCGCACATTTTTGCTGCACAGAGGCATGTTCGAATCTTGGCCGCTAAGAAATAATGAGGGGAACGTGCGCACATCACGAACACTTTAAGCATGCTTTCCATCTATCGCAACATGGTCCATTGGGTTTCGCATTTTACCATCTGGGCACAGCCACTTATCTTGATGGATTTTTTTATACTGGGACCAGGTACTACAGACAACGATGTTACGGGCCCCGGCGAAGTTGATCAGTCCCTTTTCGGACGTTTTGTTGCGGAGACTGAAGTTTCCGATCGCGGGACCAAAGATGCCCTTCTTGGCATTAAAATTGTAAAGCACGATTCTTTCAATGTAATGGGGAATTGTTAGAACGTGTGCTCGAGGAATTCGTAGAAACGATATTTGGTCACATCGTCCTTCTCTTCCGTCGGGCGGTATTGTGGTTAGGCGTTCGCGTAGCGCAGTGGACGATAGTACTTGACGGCGAAGTCTCTCTCCCACCAAAAATTCGACACCATATTTGCGATTCTTTATATGGCAGCTGCAGTGTATCTCGCAAGTGCCGATCATTTTCTTCTCTTGCCCCGTCCATCGCATTTCTTGGTGGCTTTTCGTGATGTCAGCCTTCGCTATGCCGAGGATATCTTCCAGTCGGGCAGAGACACCTTCCCAAGTTAGGGTGCGGACATTCCAGTTGAATGTTCCCAAATCGTGGCCCTTAAAATATTTGCCCTGATCGCCATCTAAAAATAGGGGTCCAATCCGGATGTTCGGGAGTTGCCCAGATGACAGTTGAGTGAAATCACGCGGAAGTTGTAAGCTGCTTGAACCCAGGTGTATAGTAATCAGAGACTTTCGTGGAACCATCTTCTATTTACTTTCATGCTAAATCGATATCCCAGAATTACATAAAGAACCGTGCTTTAAGTATAATACAGCCTTGCCGTCTCCAGATTCTTCCATACTCCTCGTCCTGGAACGCTTTCCGACAACAATTTTGAAAATTTGTCGTTCCTCAAAGTAAATCAAGGAGTTTATATTATAGAATGGCCATGATGAGGGATTTGTAGAGTGAGATTCGTCGAGAAAGTGCTCTTAACGGCCTACTGAGCCCAAAGTAGCACCTGTTGGCAAGTGTTATTCTTCGCTTGATTTCTGGGCTGACATTATTGGTGTAGTTTATGCTGGATCAAAAAATCCTTGGCTTCTTCGAAGTTGTCTTTGCCAAAAGAGACGTGGGTCCCAATACGTAAGGATTTTTTGTTTGTTGCCACAAGGTTCTTTCTTTTATCCTCATTCACTACCAGACCAACCTCTTTTGCTTCCTTCTCCTGACTGGAAAATGCTGAAACAACGGTTCTGTTGTTAAGGCCAACGATGTCAATCCGCATACACCAGTAGCATCGTGCTTTTGTTATATATGGTGCCACTGCGAATCGGATTCGCAGCTCTTATTAATGGTTCCAGCACTAGATTGAAAAAATTTAACGGGAGTGAGTCACTTTTTTTAAAACCTCGTTTGGTCTCGAACGGTTAGGAGAGGTTCTTTCCAACTTGGACGGAGCTATATGTTGTGCTCAACGTCACTCTTCATAGTCGTATTAGTATTGCGCGGATCCCAAATTTAGACATAGCTTTGTATAGAGAGCTTATATTCGTACTATCAATAGTGGCTTTGAAGTCGACCAAAGGGTGGCGTGAGTTAATGTGCTTATCTAGGGTATATGGTTCATATACGGCTTCAGTCTTATACAAGTATCGTCGATAGGACCTTGTATGCGATATTAAGAATGCTTATCCTACGGTAGTTGGCGCAAACTGCAGGGTCACCCTTTGGATTGGACAAAGTTCACAAAGGGCCAGTTTTTCAGTGATGGTTAAAGCTCAGTTTTAACTAAGTTAAGTTAAGCTCAGTTTAAATTTAAACTTAGTTTCCTTGCGCTGAATTAAATTTGTTAAACTTAGTTCAAATCCCGTTTAAAGTTGACTGAAAAGCTGCATACTGAGTTTAAACTTAGTTTAAACGACAAACAGAGTTCAAATTGCACTAAAAAACTGGCCCTAAGTGCACTGCCAACGTTACATCATTTGGAAGTAAAATTTAGATATTCTTTTTGGTTGTTGTGGTTTCCGACAGGGTAATTATTCTGATGCAGAACGAAAAATTACACTGAAGATGGCACAACGCCGAAACCGGTTTGTCTCCAAACCAAACTTGACAAGGGATGACGGAAATTCGTTCCAAAATACAGCGTAAAATTTAGATCTAGTTATTTTCTAAAAGAGCTGCGAACTGATCCAGACAATCATTCCATGTTTACTATGGTATATGATGCGCCGCAAGAATGCCATAAGGTAAGTACATAATCCGTTATAAAAAAGTTTTGGATGCATTTAAACAAAGATTTTAGCACTAGCTACGTTACACAAAACACTGGCAACGTTACACTTATGAAAATTGGGTATACACATACATATGTATAAAATTAAAAGAAATTGTTATGTTTTTTGATAATGATTTTATTGTTGATTATGACCACTATTAATTGCTATTAAAGCTAGTTCCTAGCCTAGTAGTTTTTTTAATCACTTATATCTTTGTTTAGATACATAAAAAGTATAAATTTTATCGGTTTTTATTTTAAACGCCGAACAAGTTTAATATATTTCGTGCATTTTTGGCTTTTGAAAACAGCTGAGCCGCTTCAGTGATTCAGTCCTCGATTAAACTAAAGGGAAGATATTCCACAACAAGGCATAGAAATTTCAGGTATCGCAGACATTTCAAGTGGAGCTGCAAAAGTGGCAGGGCGCGGAGTCGAAGTTGCAATTGGCGAAGCATTAATGTAAGATTCACATGCAGTTATTAAAGCAGATTGCGACTCACTATTATTAATATCCGATCCCTCGGCATATCTTAATATTCCCCCAGTTGCATGCTTTTCATTTAGGTGACGAATTAGACCACATGTCGATTTGTTGGCCACAGATAAATGCTGGCCGCACGGCAAGCACTTCACTTTGTTTTGCTGTTTTCCGGACAAATGCAACCACACATCGCTTTTCTTTTTAGGAGCCATTGCGAGATTCCTAGAAATAGACATATGCAAATTTTTCATTATGAAGAGCATGTACATAATTTTAATTTATTACAAATACCAGGCAAACCCTAGAGGTTGGTAGATAGTGCGCAAAATTTAAAAAATTTAAGCTTGTTCAGTGTTTAATGCCATCTGTTCTTCTTGCTATATACGTAACAATCCTTCTGATGGGTGCCACCTTTCGAATAAAACACACAAATAAAACACTAAACATACCTTCCAGAGTTGTATTGAAATAATAAAATTTGACTTAAGAAACAAAAACAACAAGTTTACAACTATTGTATTACGATAACACAATAAGACGAATAACACGGTTTTTAAACTCCCTAAAGGCTTTGTTTTGCCCTTGCTATTATAAGTGAGGTGGAGAATATCCTTCTCGAGTAGAAAACTAGCCTTTCTATGAAAGCGATGTCATTCATGTTAACGACGAGGTGCTTGAAGTGGATAAGGCAGAAAGTCTCAAAGATAAATTGCATCAAGTTTTACGAGCAGCTCGCAATTATCCAAAAATCTAAATGCAAAAATTGTATCAGAAGGTTCGGTTAAAGAAATTGATAGACTTTGTAATGGGGGCGATAAAGACTAATTCCTACAGAAAACATTTATCTTTTTGTCGACAATCCAACCAACAAGTGTTGAGTCGGAGCGGTGCTTTTCCACTTCAGATTTTAAATGCAACCTGGATCTAAATTTGTCCATGTTCGAAGAAAAGATTGCATTTCAATCAAAATAAGAAATGATTCTGAACCGCTTAAATTGGAATGGATGATGTTTTTTACTGAATGGTAATATATTAATATTTAATATATGTCTCAAACAGTGATTAAAAATAATTTTACTCTATGGATGTGCATTTGCTTCTGTACCAAATATATATGTATATTTGTACTTGAAGTATAAATTAATTTGTATGTGTGTCAAATTTTACGTATATTTCTTTTTTGTTCTTGCAAAGACCAACAAATATATACATGAATTACAACAAATTCTTCTTTGTTATATTAATTTTATTTTGCATACTTCTATAATATGAAACAACGATTACAGTCGTGTTACATTTTTTGATAAATTAAAATTTACGAATCAAAACTTCGTGAAATTCGGGATCCAGGGATGGTACCGGGATTTCGTTTTCAGATTTCGAAAACCCCGGGATCAATAAAATGCCCAAAATTGACATCCCTAGTGTGTACATACTCGTTTTAAAAGGACGTGTTTTGTAGATGCTCGTGAAAAGTCAATACATTTTGGTGAAATTTGTGGATATAAATCTATCGTTTCCTAAAAGTGCTATAAAAAGTGTACCTTCGCGGAAGCTGATAAGCCCCCTCCTGGGTGTAGATTGCTTTTCACTGTAATGAGCAACGTTATGTTGCATGCTGGTTGTGCGATGGAGTTGCCCATATTAAGTGTGCCGGATTGATTGATGGAGTCATATACTTAAATAATGAAGGCAGTGGCATTCGTTGGGCTTGTTTAAAACGCAGATCAACTGAGATTGAACTTTATAAATTTTTTAGGCAAACTAGAAATGGCTGTTTTGAAATCGGTAGGGACCTCCTCGGTCTTACTGATAAATTCAACCTTTATGAAAGCACAAAAATCTGGCAGGGAAAACAAACACAAGCGAACCAAAAGTCCGTCTATGGAAATCGTTCCCAATAATAATGAAAAGCTGAACAAAATTTAGTGCCACAGCCTCAATCAATTTAGCTTATAAATCTTTTATCTCCATCCCCTCAGACTGAGGGTCCTTCTTCTTCGTCAAGAGCTATCTGCACTCGGGCTTCTGCCTTAAAAAACACTACTGACCAAGGCGAGCTACGGGTTGGTTCCCATGAAGTAGTGCCATTGCCACCTCAATCCCTTCCTCCTGCTTCTATTCCTTTAAACCCTCAAAAATCTTTAGGTGGGCGCGACTCACCCACAAAGAAGCTGGTTGTTGTCCCGCAGATAAAATTGATTTTTATTTCGAGATTTGCCAAAGATACTTCATCTAATGATATAGAGTTTTATATTTCATCTAAGATTAAAACAAGTAATTTAACGATTCGTATTTTCGATTTTTAGGTATGAACGTAACGTTTCGTCTTTCAAAATTGATGTAGATTCTGGAGATTTTGATTCTCTCCTTAAAAATTCATTCTGGCCGACTGGAGCATTTGTTCGCGAGTTTGAATATAAGCCACAAAAAAATAGAATTAATAACTTAGCTACAATATCTCACTGGGATACTGAACCAAAAAACTAATTTATAATTCTTCTTTAAGTATCTTGTACCAAAACGTAAGAGGTTTAAATAATAAATTGAATGACTTATTTGATATAAAAGGCCTTGATTGCAACTACAAAATAATATGCTTCACTGAAACTTAGCTTAAACCGCACATTTTCAATTCAGAGATTCTTCCTGACAATTTCCAAATTTATAGAAATGATCGTAACGACAGAATCGGTGGAGGTGTTCTCTTTGCTGTTCATTCTTTAATACCATCCGAAGAAGTGAGTATCCCCGTTATTGAGCCCATTGAATTTGAAGCAATACGGATAATGGTGGGTAAGAGATTTATTTGCTTAGCTCTTTTCTACATCCCTCCACAATCAGACTTAACGTTATATTCGAAACATATTTTATTACTTAACTCCTTAAGTGCAATGGTTACACCCCATGAGTCGATGATTGTTATCGGCGACTTTAATTTGCCGAGCATATCATGGAACTTAATAGACAATCGAATCATTTCGATTTCATCAAAGGATATGAATAATGTGATCTTAGAAGATATGGCTGCAATCTGCTTTAATCAAATTAATTTAATTTTAAACAAATTTATAGCGATCTTAGATCTTGTTTATGTTGATGATATATCTAAATCATTCATAAATCGATGTGACCCATTGGTTCTCCCCGAGGATTCTCCCCACCCTACAATTGAGTTAAATTACGAAATTATAAATGATTTTGGAAATTACGACGATAAATCATGTAGCTTAAGCCCGCGTTTTAATTTCGCGAAGGCCAATTTCAAGAAATTAAATCGTGAATTGTCAGAGGACGTTGAGCTCAGTGTCCAGCATTTTAATAATACTATATACAGCTTATTTAAAAAGTTACTTTGATTTGAATAAAAAATGCTACAAATCTTATTTATGCAAGATTAAAAATAATTTAACACAAAATCATAAATAATTTTATGATTTCGTTAACTGGAAGCGCTAAGCGCCAGTTCTTCAGGTCCAATTATTCTATCAACTCGCCTGCAAACAAAGATTATCCATATAAACTCTGACCGAGGACCACCGCTATCATTCCTGGTATATCTCCCGAAGAAGTGTTTCATTACTTAAGTTCCCTCAGGGAATCTTATAAGTCCGGACCCGATTTGATCCCGACTTGCTTCCTTAAAAAATGTGCTTAATATATATTTGCACCATTAACGAATTTATTTAACTTATCTCTTAAATTTGTAAATAAAATAAACACCCCTATAAAAAATTGGAAGTAGGTCCTTTATAGAAATTTATCGAGGCGTAGCAAAGCTTTCTGCTATTCCAAAATTATTTGAAGCTATTGTTGTTGACCGCTTAACATATTCCATATCTTCTGCTATTTCTAGCTCGCAACATGGGTTCTCTAAAGGAAAATCGATTATTACAAACTTATGTGAGTTTACTACTCATGTATTAAACGGATTTAGATAAATTATGCATACGAATGTTATATACACCGATTTTAGTAAAGCATTCGCTAAAGTTAGTCACTCCTTAATTATCTTCTTCGTTGGATATCTTCTTATCTGCATGACAGAACATATCATCCACATGTAAAGCTTTTTAGATCATTTACCAGTGTTGATAGAAGGAATTTACTACAAGCGGACTTAAATAGCATGTCTAATTGGTGTGAAGTAAATGGTATTCCACTAAATCATAAAAAAAAATTTAAGTAATGTGCTTTTCTCGCAGGGCAGTTCAACTAGCTTCTTATGACATAAGTAACTACAACCTTGAACAAGTATTTAACTTTGTTGACCTATGTATCACAATGGACCCAAAACTATAATTTAATATTCATATCAATTCTACAATCAACAATGCTAAGGGTGTTTTTGCGTTTGTAAAACGATGGTCAAAAGAATTCAGTGATCCCTATATTACGAAAGCTCTTTTCACAACATTAGTGAGGCCAATACTAGAATATGGTTCCATCGTTTGGAACCCGCACTATCAAGTTCATTCTGACCGGATAGAGGCAATTCAAAAACAATTTCTGCTTTTTGCTTTAAGAAATTTTCGCTGGGATTCCCAGTATAACCTGCCACCCTATATTAATCGTTTAAAACTTATTAATCTTCCTACGCTTGCTAGTAGCAGAGAAATGTTAGGCATGACAGGCTTGACGTCTAGCCCACCTCTTCTGGCCGAAGTGAAGTGGAACGTTCCCTCCCGAAATTCCAGGCATTTCCGGCCTCTTTTTCTGAAATCTTGCAAAAATATCTTTGAATTAAACGAGCCACTCCGTTGTTTAAGCCAGAACAAAAAAAAAAATAAATTAAATTAAATCCGTGCGTCATGCGGATGCGCCCGTCGCGTCGGTTGTGCGGGAACGGAGGGTAAAAACCGTTGGGATTATTATTATTGTTATTATCATTATTATAATAACATAATTTTGGCGCGTACACTATATAACTCAGTGTTTGGCCGAGCTTCTCCTACCATTTGTGGTGTGCTCCTTTTATATTATACCACAAATGGAGGGACATACAGTTTTGTGCCGACTCCGAACGGCATATGTATTCAATGAGAAGCTTTTTTCATGGCAGAAATACCCTCGGAGGTTTGCCATTGCCTGCCGAGAGGTGGCTGAAGGATGGAAATAGAAGATCCATCCATCAGCCCATGCGCGATGTTATAGGCGAACTCTTTGCCTTGTATGAGAAAGAAAAACCCCCAAGGGGAGTCATCGCAGCCAAGCGTTAAACTCAACAACAATGTGAAAGGAGCGGAGATGGCAGATGGGCCAACCGTCGAAAGGAGGAAGAAGATAAAGACTAAGCTTCCACGAACAGATACTTTAATAATAAAGGATCGTGGTGGAAGGTCATACGCAGTGTTAAGGACAAAAGCTTCAATCTTATAGATATAGACTAAACCTGAATATAAAATTTAATAATAATAATAAGAAGAAAAAAAAATTAATTAATGTAAAAATGAATTACTATTCTCACCTTGTATTTATATAATATTTACCTCTATATAGTCACCTTGTATTTATACTCACCTCAATTCCGATTGTGAATAAGCACACAAATTTATACCAAAATGTACTTATTAAACAAGCAACGAGATCCCGGTTGGCTCTCATTAGTTGTTCGCCTCTTATGAAAAATAGAACTCTAACACACATTCCAAAAACCAATCATTCTGAAAAAAAAGTGAAACTCGTAAAAATATACAAGAATACAAGTATTGCTCTGTTACTTACTAACCTAATACTTACCTGAGTAGAAACCAAAACAAAAAAAAAACAGGTAAAAAAGTTCTGAAAAATAAAAGGTTTTGAAAAATAAATGTGAAAAAAACCACACTACTTCCCTGCTACATACTTACCGTATAACAACAACAAAAAAAAGAACCAAACCAAAAGGATTTAAAAAAAGGGCGATGTCACATAGTCAACAAAAAAAAAATATAAAAAAATACGTCAAGTGTGTAAACAAAATGGGTGGATCAGTGGACGCAGACCAACACCAACAACCAGCGATCAACAGCCCAGCAACAAACGATTCCACCAGTTATTCAACGACGCGGTACAGTCCCATCAAAAACTCAGGGTTGGTAAAACAATAAAATAAAACAAAAGGAATGCCCAATCAAGTGACTCGCATATACCCATATTGTTACAGTTTAGCCGATTCTTAAGAAAACGGTTACATAAATTTGGAGCATTTCACACTCTAAATACCTTCTTATTTCTCAATATCAGAGAATTCGCTAAACTTATTTCGTATATAGATATACATATACATACATTTATTAATATATATTACTAAGGGAAATTTACATACATACATACATATGTACATACTCGTATGTATATATTGATATAAACTACAGTAACTCTACACGTATATATATGTATGTATATTCAACTCCGCCACAACATATCCCAATAATTACAGTCGCTTATATAATATACCGATCTATATTACCACTGGGTACATAAGCGGCGACCGCTACCTTTCCTCACTTGGCATATATGTATATACTGGCACACATTTATGCATATGTATGTCCAGCGGCCATTCAAGCTAAGCGGTAATTTTTTTCTTTCCCTTTTCCCTCTCATTTGTTATTCACTGTGTTAAAAGTGGTTGTCATATGTACATATATGTATGTACATACATACCTACAAATAAGAATCATTTTCAATACAGTGTCAAGCAAAATAACAGCACTCCCCAAGTAAATATATTCGGATTAATTTACCGATAAAGGTTTTCACTTTTTTATAATAAAACACAAAATTTTCCGCTTCTACCCTAACAACACCTAAGTGTATATATTGCCATATATATATAGACATATATACGTAAATATAAGCCGCTAGGCTCGCTTTGGATTTGCATATATACATAAATACATATAGACACGCTCAGACATAAGCAGTACAGTGTTGTGAAAAGAAAAAGCACCACCTCAATTACAGTGCTGAGAGAAAATCTAGCACCTAACTCACATCAAAAGCGGTGACATAGTATTTTTGCTCACACAAATAAACAAACAATTGCTGTGCTCAGACGCGCTGAGACAGCACAGTGTTGAGGAAAATTATAGCATCAAACTCAAGTAAAAGGCTATTTAATAGTATTTATATACAACCCTAAAATACTTACCCAAAATGGCAGAAGACAAGCAGGAAAATTCCAAACTCTCCAACCTGTTCCCGGAGTAAAGACAAGGTCTAAATCCCAATCTGAAGAAGAGGAGCAACGATACACTTGCAAGAAGTTCCTCTACGAAACCTCAAAACTGGACGGATATTGCGAAAAGTGGTGGAATCTCAACGAGGCGGATCACTCAGAAGCTGGGTTGAAAACATACCTTGAGCAGCTCAACAAGATCATGTCCCGCGTGAAAGCCGCGGATGAAGCAGTTCAAATGAGCAACGTGGAAGATAAACTCAAAAAGGCGCACAACTCAACGTATGAGGCTTCAATTGACTCAGGCATGAACATAAAATTGAGGATAAGCGAGTTGCTCAGCGAGTTTAACCAGAGATCGGAAATTCCTCACAATAATGTGTCTGTCTGACCCATTTCCCAACCCCAAACTGACACTCAAAATTACCTTAAAGTACGTGCCTGTGACACGGAAGTCTTCTATGGAGGATATGAAGACTGACCCTCATTCCGTGACATGTTCACACCAGTGTACATAAATCACCCTAATTATCCCAGGCTCAAAAGCTATACCACTTGAGACAAGAAACTCGTGGAAAAGCAGGGCTAATAATAAAAAATTATGCGCTAAATGACCACAACTTCCAGCTTGCGTGTAGCGCTAAAATCTCGCTACGAAAATCTTAGGATTCAAATTCAAACTACCATTAATAACTGCCTCTCTACTCTGAAAGCAAATGGAGTTTCGCCTTATGATAGCAGTCTCTAAATTCGAGAAAAGAGTTACCCCTCTGGTCCGAAATGGACCAATTTCTCACTACTCGATACGAAGTAGTGGAACGGCTTAGCACGTATAGAAGCCAACTAAACCCAACTTCACCCCGCGTACGTCCACAGCTCAGAAATCATATAACCACAAAGGTAGCAAAACTCACTTTTTTCACACTGAGTCAAAGAGGACAGTGTCTTGTAAATTATGCAGTTCCAACCACTCAATGATGATGTGAGTTAAATTTAAAGAACTCTCCGTCCTCGATCGGAATAAGTTTGTGAAAGAGCATAACTATTGTAAAAATTGTTTGGCTTACTTGCGTGTATTGCCAAAAACGACACCACTCTCTTCTCCATTATCCACCAAAAGCTCAAGGGTCGAGTTATCCGAAACCTCAAAGGAATACAGTCACGGCTCAAGTGACACTCGACCAAGAAAGGCCATGTACCTCTCAACAGGCCGCCTCAATAAATCCGTCATATACTCCACCAAGTAATTATGAAAGGGTACTTTCCCAATTCGCAAGCAGTAGAAAAGGAACATTACTTTCGACAGCAAACATCCCAATCTCTCACAAAGGAGAAACAGTGCACGTTCGCGCTCTAATAGACCAAGGATCCCAAAAGACCTTTGTAACCTCTCTTGTACAAAAGCTACTTGGTCTACCCACAACTAAGATAAATTATGTGATTTTAGGAATTGGTGGACGAACAGTCCAGAATGCAAGCAAAATATGTTCACTCACGATTTGTTCGTCAGACCTTAAAATAAAAATTGCAACTCACGCAATTATACTCCCCCAATTGACTCACTTCTTACCATCATTCAAGGTGACATACATTGATCTCCAAGAATACGCTTCACTGCCTCTAGCAGACCCCAACTGCTTCGCACCCGCCAAGATAGATATTACTCCCAGGCCTCAGAAGCAATGTCAGCGGAAGTCTAATAGCCCATTAGGGATATTAAGCGGTCCGATAGCGGAAAAAATAGCGACATTTTCGACCCAGGTAGTCGAAAGCTCAGCCGAATCCCTTGGAGATCTACTCCAAAGATTTTGGGAACAGGAAGAGGTCCCCACTCACACAGCCGACGATGGGTTTTGCGAGGAACTTTACCAAAACACCACGGTTCGGAGAGAAGATGGTCGATATGAAGTAAAGCTGCCGTTCAAGTCCACGTTTCCCGACTCAATCGCACTAGGACACTCCAAGCCTTCAGCTCAGCAACAGTACCTCAGCATCAAAAAAAGTATTGAAAAGAAAGCAGAGCTAAAAAACACCTACTCGCAGGTGTTGGAAGAATATTTAACTATGGAACACATGGAACCCACAAATCCCTGAGAAATCGCAGTTATCAAACCCGATAGCAAATCCAGGAAAGTCCGAGTAGTTTTCAATGCCTCCAAGCAATTTCACTCAGGCTGAGGTACTGCATACGGGTCCTACTCTCCAAGAAATTCCGGAATCTGACCTTCTAGACTCAGATTTTCTCCAATTCCATAATACTAGCTCCACAAATACCCTTGAAATAAAATGGAATCCTCTCACAGATACCTTTTCGTATTCAGTAGCGCCGCTGCCTGACGCAAACACTGCCACGAAACGACCGATACTCTTATCTGTCGCGAAACTTTTCGACCCGGCACGATGGCTATCGCCTATAATGATAAAGGCGAAAACTCTTCTCCAACAGCTCTGGATGGAAGGAACAGACTGGGACGAAAATGTTAAAACGACCTCTCTCATAAAATGGAACACATTTCGGAAAAATCTCTCCGCCATTACAGATAAAAAGATACCCCGATGGGTACAATTTAACCCGCACCACTCAATACAGTTGAATGGATTTTCCGATTCCTCTGAAAAGGCCTTCTGCGCATGCGTACACCTAAGGGTTCAACATGGCGAAACGGCCACATCGCATTTACTCGCAGTGAAGAGCAAGGTGGCTCTATTATAAACCGTGTATCTACCAAGATTGGAGCTTTGCGGCGCAGCTCTTCTCTCAAAGTTGGTAAAACAAATCCGATCCCAACTGGATCTACCATCGCATGAGCTCCATCTGTGGACTGATTCATCTATTGTGTTGGCCTGGCTGGAGAAGCCTTCATGGATGTGTAAACAGAATAGAACTTTCCAAATTCTCCATAACGTCAACAACGCTACATGGAGACATGTCTGCAGTGCGGATAATCCTGCCGACCTAGGCACGCGAGGAACAAAACCCCAAGACATCGTAGACTGCTCACTATGGTGAAAGGGCCCACAATAGCTAATGAATCCTCCCGCACTCTGGCCCAAAGCCAAGCCCAACCACCCATCTCCTCCAGAACTAAAACATATAGAGACGTTTCGCACATTCTAGAGCGTTTCTCGTCATTTTCTCGAGCTCTCATAATTGTGGCATTCATGTTCAGGTTTATCCACAAAGCCAGTTCCGTCCACTCTCATTCTAACCCATGACGAAATAAATCAGACGAAAATCTGTCTCATACGGAACGCTCAACGTAAATATTACGAGAAAACGATAATAACTTTAAAAGAGAACAATAAGATCAGCAAAAGAGATTCTTTGCTTACTCTTAACCCATTTGTGACAAGTCCGACCTATTACGCGTGAACGGACGTCTAACTTATGCTGCTCTGAACTTCAACGAGCGGCACCCCATTATTATCCCTGATAAATCCAAATTCTCTTCTCTTTTCCTTGATTTCCTGCACTCAACTCTACTACACGCCGAAAAACAAAAGATCAAAACACGTATTTTTTATTTGAAGACTTGCACCGTCTATAAACACAAAACAAAGGCGCAAATGATGGCTGCTCTGCCCCCCAAACGCGTTTTTCCATTTCAAACCACCGGAGTTGATTTTGCTGGTCCATTCCTCGTAAAAACTTCCCCTCTCCGTCAAGCATCGCATTCCAAAGCATATGTATGCGTCTTCGTGTGTTTCTCAACTAAGGCTATTCACCTTGATGTCTGCTCTGACTTGACCACCGAAGCATTCAACGCTGCCTTTGAACGATTCGTTGGACGCCGAGGCATTCCAAGTAAAATCATGTCAGATAATGGAAAAACCATTTTTTGGTGCCCAACGAAGTTTCCAAAAGGAATGGTGCTCTTTCCTTGCAGAAATCTCGCAAGATATTGCCAATAAATATGCCATCCAATGCCTCTCATGGCAATTCATTCCGCCGTTCACTTCTCATATGGGCGGATTGTGGGGAGCAGCTGTAAAGGGTTTTAAAACTCATTTCACCAAGGTTGATGGAAACCACAAATACACGTACGAAGAGTTTAACAAACTCCTGATTCGCATAGAAGCGGTGTTGAACTCTCGCCCTCTTTCTCCAGCATTACAAGATCCCGACGACTTGCAAGCGCTAACACCAGGCCACTTTCTGCGGGGTGCTCCGCTGCTCTCCATATCAGAACCGAATTCTGAGAACCTCTCTCTCATAAACAAGTGGCAACAACTTAAAACACTCCATCACCAATTTGCTATTCGCTGGAAAAATTAGTAATTGCGAGAACTCCAAAAGCGCCACAAATGGAAGACTCAGGAAGTCAACCTTAGCGATGGTGACTTAGTCGTTATCAAAGACGATCTTTTACCTCCCAATGACTGGCGCCTAGGACGCGTCATCAAACTTCGCTCCCACCCATATAAGAACGTCCGCGGTGTAGATGTCCGCACCCAAGTTGGAGTTGTTACGCGAAACATAACCAAACTCTGTTTACTGCCACCAGCGTAACGATATACTCACCTATCATCCACTCCGTTTATTATTTCTTTTCCTTACCTCAATTATACTATGTACTCATCATCATTACTAATAATGTTGTTCAAACATATCATTACAGACATCAGGACTACAGCAAGTGTCGGCTGTGCTCCCGTAACCATTCGCTGCGCTACTGCCACGCCTTCCTCGCCATGACGCCGGACAAACGGAATGAGTCGGCGCGAGTGCACCACTACTGTATCAATTGCCTAGCCACTTCTCACGCCACAAGTGAGTGCGATTCCGGGGACAGTTGTCATCGGTGTGGATTAGCCCACCACACCCTGCTGCACCGATCCTCTTCAGCGCGACCAGATCACGCAGCAGCCAACAAGCGCAAATTTAAGCGTACACAGCCTCCTAAGCGCATATCAGCAGGCCAGCACCCCAGCTTCACCTGGAAACGGACTTCAATGAATCCAAACCAAAGAACCGGAATCAACGACGAGTAGTAAAGAGACTGAACGAGCAACCAGACGGTCCTACCTTCCAACGCCGCACCCGTGGGTTGTTTCACAAGGCATGGAAAACGCTTGAACAACTTCAAGATTTGGTAGACGTTACGACACCGCAGGCCCGCCGGCATATTGAGGACATGAGCTTCAATCTTATATATTTAGACTAAACCTGAATATAAAATTTAATAATAATAATAAGAAGAAGAAAATGAATTAATGTAAAAATAATTACTATACTCACCTTGTATTTATATAATACTTACCTCTATATAGTCACCTTGTATTTATACTCACCTCAATTCCGATTGTGAATAAGCACACAATTTTATACCAAAATGTACTTATTAAACAAGCAACGAGATCCCGGTTGCCTCTCATTAGTTGTTCGCATTCCGAAAACCTATCGTTTCCTTTCTTTTTTGTGCGGAGTATTAAAAAAGCGGTAAGAACTTTCTTTTTTCGCAACAACGCGATTACGCAGTTATTTTACGGGCAGTCAGGAACGAGCCAACGCTGAAACATGTAGGAGAGATGGTTATGAATATAAGGAAGACCGACAATGGGGACTTTTGAAAAAGAGTTCGAGGGGATAAAGTTAAAAGAAGACGCAGTGAAATCTATGCGAATGGCATACAGTGGTACCAAGACAGCGACTCTACTCCTCGTAGCTGCTCCAGATATGAAATACCTCGGAATCACACTCTAGATTAACATTCAAGCCACATATTGAATATGCAGTCGGGAAAGCGGAAAGGTCGCAGTAGCCTTTCGAGACTGTTGCTAAAAGTCGGAGGTCCACAGCAAAAATGAAAACAGTTTAATGCCATTGTAGTAATAAGTGTCCTACTGTACGGGTTTCAAATCTGTTGTGAAGTCTTTAAGAAGACGTCATACGCATGCGAAGCGAAGTCCCTATACAGGCTCTGTGCGATTAAGGTATACTGCGCGTTTCGAACTACATCCGAAGAGGTTGCGTTGACAAACAAATAGAGGTCGCTGGACACACCGTCTTATAACTTTAATACAAAAATGGTTAAGTAGGAAACATGAAGAAGCAAACTTCTAGATGCTTACGGGGCATGGTTGTTTTAAATCTTATTTCTATAGATACATATAAGATCAATGATGAGCCATACTGCACTCTCTGCGCAGACGATGATATTCAAGATGCTGAACACTGTTTTTTAGCCTGCACATATTTTGAAGAACAAAGAAACTACCTTAACTTACAGGTAGAGAGACTGGCTAAAGTAGGGAACTTGGTCGATATAATCCTCGAGTCGACCGAAAACTGGTCCGTTGTCTGCAACATGCCAAATATTATAATTTCAAAGCTACGTCAGGCGGAACGACTCGGCAGAAATACATAGTCTCTTAACGACCGATCGACTGCAACCTCGTCGAATTGGCGGCTAAGAATCTAGTCCGTTTCGACTGCTTGCACCAAAAGAGTTCGATGACAGTACTATCTAAGCAGTGTGGCTATAAATACGGCTCTCAACGTGAAGCCCAAGGCGGACTCAAACGGCCGGGTAGCCCAGAATCCCGTCCTTTGCGGCTACCAAGAAAGGTTAGTGAACAATATACTACTTTCGAGATATTTAAATATATATGTATGAATATATGCATTTAAACTTCCGGCTATAAATTAACGTTTTTCAGTAAGGGTTCATACAAAGCTGGAAAAGGTAAACTAAGTGCGTAGGCGGCTCGGAATCTAGTCCGTTCCGTCCGCTGCAAAACAGTACGAAATACCAGAGATGAATAACAGATGTTAACAGAATAACTGAGCGGCTCGGAACCTCGTCCGTTTCGACCGGCAGGCAAGAAAACAATTGTACGTAAATGATGTGTAAAGCATTATGTTTATATAAAAGTGTCAAAATTTGCTAAGAAATAAGTCAGGAAGGAAAAAAGAAAGGAGGAATTAGTCCACATAAATTGAGGAAATAAGGCAAAAATCGGGCTTCTCGGAACCTAGTCCGTTCCGACGGCCAAACAACAGAAACGCAGTAGAAGCAAACAAAAAAAATTAGCTTGAAAGCCAAAAAGGGGCAATGTTAAAACCCACAAAGAGGCAACAAGCAAGAGTAGAGAGGGCATTTCAAGTTGATGCAACTTTTTACAAACGGTATACGGATCTTAACGAAGGTAGAGCGTAAGCTCTAACCATCTCCCGGTGAAATACTTGACGGTAGTGCCGGGAAATTGAACTCAGACAGTAGGAGGTTTAGTTCGGGTGAAAGTCCCACACTCAAAAACCGGTGACGGTAAGGCCTTCGATGCTTCCTCCTTGTAAAAAATTTTTTAAATATATATGTATATGTATGTATGCTCATAAATATGTATATAAATACATACACATATGGTATTTTTGTACATATGGCGTCAAGTTCAAAAATAATAAATCCGTTTTCGATAATAAAAAATATGTTTATTTAACGCATGGTAAACGTATGGAAAACGTATTAAAAACAACTGAAATTGGGTTTAATAATTATTAAAATTCAAATTCAAAATTGAAATTCAAAAATTAAAATATTCAGAAATAATAATAATAAAAAAAACTCAAAAGAAATTTAAATTATAAATATTAAAACAAAAAAATAATCATACAAGCTCAAAAAAAAAAAATTCAAATAGAAAAAAAAAAATATTAGAAACTAGTAATAATATAATTCAAAGGAAATTCAAATCCAACATATTCAAAGGACTCAAATAAATTTAAGTTAAAAAAAAAAATATTCAAAAACAAAATTTAAAATAAATTCAAATTATGAAAAACAAACTTTTATTAAATTTCAAAGATTTACTACAAAAAATTCAACTAATTATCCTAGTAATGTAAGTATGAATGTATGTATATTACAAATAACTAAAACCAACTTAACAAAATAAAAAAACCAAAGAGTATTAAATAATAATTATATTAATTACACTGTCCAACAGCATTTTTGGAACAGAATAGCGACCCTATAATTCTGAAAGGTTATGTTGAGTAGATCATTTTTGTAGAACAAAGTTATGGTCCAGCACGTCTGAGTTTTTTTTTTACAGTGGGTCAAAGTTTTCATTTTTTGGTCGAAGGGAGCATTATACTATATGAAAAAAATGTTGTAAGTTAATGTCTGAGAGAATTCTTATGGTCAGAGTTGTATTGTGGAATTGTATGAGGATTATTTTTGTGGAAGATCTTAACCCTCTAACTGGTCTCTTTATGGGTCAATTTGACCCTTTTTTCGAGAAAATCAAAAAATATCCTTTAAAAAAGGACATTTAAGGATTAAAATATTCTACGAAAATGTTTGGCGGAAAATTTCAGTGGGGGTCACCAAAAACACCATTGTTGTAAATAAAGCTCTTTACGATTAATTGGCAAAATTACACGCCAACATATACAAAACAGGTGAAAACGTCGTCAAGTTCGGCCGGGCCAAACACTGAGTTCTCGCGTCTAGTCAGCTGTGACTTACAAATCGGGTGTGATAAAATTAAGCATAATTGAGCTACTAAGCAGTACATATCGGGTGTGATTTTTAATAAAATTTATATAAAAAAAGAACAATTAAAGCTTAAATAAGCATGGCGGATTCTGTTTGCAAATCAAGAGATTGGTTTTGTTTTATTTGTGGACATTTTACGCACCATCAAAGCAGAAGAAAGATATTCCCTACAATTGAAGAACCATATTTTCTTTTCGTTGGAATACGATTTTTATGTGAAGCTTGGATACCAAAAACTGTATGCACTACTTGCGAAAGTGGTCTTTTGACCTGGTACAAAGGCGGTACTAAGGCGCTGCCATTTTCTGCGCCTATTATATGGATTGAACATAAATATCACAAATCAGATACATGCTATTTCTGCGTAAATTACAAATTTGGTAGAAGCCAAAGGCACTACGCGATAATGACATACGAAGCAACAAATAATGTCATTTTACCAGAAGTGCGCTGTGAAGGTGTTCCGGTGCCTCAACCGCCTACACATACATTTTCGGCCAATATGACATACGCCAATACAGAAATAACAGCGGCGGTTGAAAACATATCAGATATAAGTTACTTGCCTCCTGATGGTTTAAACATATGTCCTAATTTGATAGACCAAGCTTATTTTGAAGATCTTGTAAGAGATTTAGGACTAACCAAAGAGAAAGCTGAAATATTATGTTCCAGATTGAAAAACAGGAATTTGATAAAAGCCGATGTAAAAGTTACATCGCCAAGAAAAAGACACGCCGATCTGGAAAGTTATTTTAAAAAATCAGAAGAACTTGTATACTGTTGCAGTATTGAAGAGGTTCTAAAATATCTAAAGCTTCCACTGGACTCTTCCGCTTAGCGACTATTTATAGATAGTTCAAAACACAGCTTAAAAGCAGTTTTACTGCACAATGGAAATCAGCATCCATCAATACCGGTTGCGTATTCCACAAAAAAGGAGGGAACATACGCAAATATTTCCAATCTCTTAAATAAAATTGAATACTATGAATATAAATGGGAAGTATGCGCAGACTTCAAAATGATTGCAATATTGACTGGAATGCAAACAGGATACACAAAATATATGTGCTTTCTTTGTAAATGGGATTCACGTGCTACCAGCTGCCATTATCATATTAAATATTTCGAAGAACGTAAAGAAAATATTATTTGTGACTTAAATGTAATCCATGAATCCCTTGTCCCAAAAGATAAGGTCATACTTCCACCGCTGCATATTAAGTTGGGCGTGGTGAAAAATTTTATTAAAAGCTTAAATACACAAGGAAATGCTTTCAAACGCATTCAAACAATTTTCCCCAGATTATCTGCAGCAAAATTAAAAGAAGGTAAAATACGGTTTTAAGAAATAATTTATTTCATTGAATGTAAATTACCTTTTTTAGGAATGCTCGTTGGACCCGATATAAGAAAATTATTACAAGATGAAGAATTTTATGGTCATCTGTCGGATATGCAAAAGACAGCATTTGACTTTATGCAGCTGGTTATATCAGAATTCCTTGGAAACTCAAAAGCACAAAACTATGCAGAAAATATTGAAAGCATGCTAATCGGTTTTAACAATATTTTCGTTAAGATGTCACTAAAGCTGCATTTTCTGCACTCTCTTCTCAATTTTTTATAAGAAAACCTTGGAGCGATTTCAGATGAACACGGTGAAAGGTTTCATCAGGATATAAAGGTATTGGAAGAAAGATTCAAAGGGAAATCCCAAAGTGTAATCCTTGCTGAATACGTATGGGGCTTGTACAGAAACCTTGACACATCATAACATTCACGTCAAGCTAAATACAGGAAAGCATATTAAGTTTAATCTTTAATCCATTGGCATACTACTGCTGAAGCAAAAAAATAAATATGTACATACTATAATGAACCACTATTAAAACAAAATTATAATTTTTTTATAAAAGTTGGCGTGTAATTTTGCCAATTAATCGTAAAGAGCTTTATTAACAACAATGGTGTCTTTGGTGACCCCCACTGAAGTTTTCCGCCAAACATTTTCGTAGAATATTTTAATCCTAAAATGTTCTTTTTAAAGGACATTTTCTGATTTTCTCGAAAAAAGGGTCAAATTGACCCATAAAGAGACCAGTTAGAGGGTTAAGATCTTCCACAAAAATAATCCTCATACAATTCCACAATACAATTCTGACCATAAGAATTCTCTCAGACATTAACTTACAACATTTTTTTCATATAGTATAATGCTCTCTTCGACCAAAAAATGAAAACTTTGACCCACTGTAAAAAAAAACTCAGACGTGCTGGACCATAAGTTTGTTGTTCTACAAAAATTATCTACTCAACATACCCTTTCAGAATTATGGGGTCGCTATTCTGTTCCATTCAAAAAGTCTTCATTAGTTGGATAGTGTAATGGTTCTAGCAGAAGTATGATGACAAAATTTCCCGGTTTAAAAAGAAGTGGAATTTTCATTGTTATACTTGGCACAGCGGTTATTTTAGGGGAAAAAATTCCATAGAGACGGGATGAAATAAGGTATTATTTCATATCTAGCTGCCGGATTCTCTATCCCGAAACGAGCCTTTATCTCGTCCTAACTGTCGTTTTTTCTTTTATTTGGATTCCCTTACATAAATTCGGTTCTATAGCGCTTGCTAGTCGTTATCAGCTGAGTGGTACCTATGAAAACGTACCAAATATGAATTCTCGAACACGACTAAAAATAAACAAAAGATATGTCAAAACAAGCGAAAAATCTGTTGTTATCGTGTAAGCTGCTAAAATGGATAGTTAAAGCAGAAAAAGCAAGACCAAAATGAATTAAATAAATAAACCACATTTTTCAATTTAAGTTTTCTCTATAACAATGCCTTGAGCTCAAAATACAACAAACATTTATATTTTTACTTCACCCATGAGAGCATAACATTCGATATAACGGAAATTGTTTAATTAAAATTTTTATGCAGCAAATATATTCACCCATATCGAAATAATATTCAACCGAAATTTTTTCATTCGCCCGGATTGAATACGCCTATTGCGAATTTCGCCCGAAATAAATTTCGCTTCGAAAATTCGGATTAATGTATACATGAAGTGTAAAATTATCGAATAATTCAAATTCAATAGGAATTTGAAAAAACATATAAATTTTCCTGATCTTTGAAATATAAACGTCAATAAAGAATCGTTCAAATATTTATTAGATCAGTACTAACCTCTTCAATGCCACCAGCAAGACTACAATTTCTATTCCGCCAGTTGGGAAGCGTGCCTGCAATTTTTCGCTAAAGGTGGATACTATAAAGGTGTAGGTAACAGTTTTGATAATAAGATGGCGCAATCGTTCTTAAGTTAGATTCTGTCAGAAGTTGCCAAAATTCCCGCAGTGGGTAAAGCGGCCTCCTCTGAAAGACACCGTTTTTGGTGAGTCCAAGTCAATTTTGGGTACAAAGTTTATTTCTGCGCACATTTAAATATAACTGGGTTACCTCTTTCCATTCGGATTAATTTTTCATTTCTGGCCCCAAATTATTCAGCATCATCCTAAGCTGTTTTCATACCTCAGCTACATTTTCTTTGTTTTCTTTGACAAATCCTCTTGCAATATCCGGCTTTTCCTGCATTTCACCTAATATTATCCCTATTTGAACTTTGTTTACTGTTTTGTTCTTGGAATAGGTGATCTTATGTAAACAAGTTTAAATTAAAAGTCTTAAATTCTGCATCTGTGTATATTTTTCGCCTCCCAAAAAATAGTGAACAAATTCAAATTCAACTATTTCCGCCCGAAATTAGTGTTGCCAATAAAGGGAAACAATGTTCGAAAGCGGAAAATTTTCGCCCGAAATTTATAATAAGCGAACAGTGAAAAGTGAACTATTTCGGGTCAAAACGAAACTCACAATAAGGGTGATTATCAATTTATGTTGGTACTTTTCTCAAAGTAATAGATTTCCTACTCCAACTAGAAATCGTAGTTAATGATGTATTTTGGAACGATTTTCCGTCGATCCTTGTCAAATTTGGTTTTGAAACAAACCGGTTTCGGCGTTGTGCCATCTTCAGTGTTATTTTTCGTTCTGTTTAGTTTACGTCTGGCGGTCCCTATTTATTGTGTTTTGTCCTTCGTAGGTATCGGTATCTGTCGTTAACTAGCAGCCAACAAATGTTTGTAGGTGTATGCTACCTGAGTTTAGGGTTTATTTGTCAGCGTCAAGTTTTTTTGTGGTATGCATAGGTAGGTAGAAGTCAGTAATTTTTGTCCTGCTGGATGTTTTGTGTTGGTCCTGTGCGTTAGTTTCTTTCGTAGTACCTAAGTTCGTGCTTTGTTTTTTGTAAACAAGTTTCAATGGCTCAAATATTACGTCCGAGCTGGTGTTCGTCTGTTCGTTTATTATTCTTCCGTCAAATGTTTTCTGTTTGTATATCTCCATGTTTTCCAGTGCGTTTAGGCGCCGACCTTTTTGCTGCACATGCAATACCTTTACGGTTTTCTTAATGTTTGCTGGTGTACATTTGCTGTGGAACATGTGATTTGCAAAGTTAGATTCAGGTGTTGTGGTGGGTTTCCGTGACTTCTTGTTGTAATCCCTTATGTGTTCGCGGAACCTTGTTCTTACTTTACGTCCTGTTTGTCCTATGTAGCTGTATTGGCATTCGCAGGTCAGTTGGTATACGCCTTGGCTATTTAGTGAGTCCTCTGTATTTGTACTTGTCCGTAGTATTCGTCCTAAGTTGTTTACTGTTTTAAATGCTGTGTGAATGTTGTGTTTTTTGAAAAAATTTGCTAATTTATGTGTCGATTTTCCTGTATAAGTTAATACTGTCCATGTCTTTCCGTCTTTATCCTTATCGCTTCTTTTTGGGGTCCCATTGTTTCTTCTGATTTTGTCTATCAGATCTTTTTTATATCCGTTATTGATCGCTATGTTGTAAATAATGTTTAGCTCTCTCTTGTGTGCTTCTGGTGTTAAAGGTGTTCGTTCTAGTCTGTCAACTAGTTGCTTTAACGCCGCATTTTTGTGCTGCTGAGGGTGGTTCGAAGTGTTATGAATTACCGTGTCTGTGGCTGTTGGTTTTCTGTAAATTTCATAGCCAAGTTTTCCTGTGGTCTTGTCTGCCCTAATTGCCAGATCTAGGTAGTTAATCCTTCCTTCGCTTTCTGTTTCCATTGTAAACTGTATGTTTCCGTGTTGTTTGTTGAGATACTCCAATACTTGTTCTTCGTTGTTGCTGGTTAGAATGCAGATAATGTCATCAACGTATCTCGCGTAAAATGTAACCCCCAACTCGGTTGTAAGTTCTTTCATGTATTTTTCTTCCAAATTCTGCATGAATACTTCCATGAGTACGGCTGAGGTTGGGTTCCCCATTCCAAGTCCGTTCGTTTGTCTGTAGATTTTGTTATTAAATTTGAAATAGTTTTGTTGTAGTGTGGTTCTTAGAATTCTTGCGATCTGTGCAGCCTTGATTTTGTTTTTGGTTTTCTCCAGTATTTTTGTGTATACCATGTCTATTGTCTCCGGAAGTGGTATTGAGGGGTATAAGTCCTTAATGTCAAACGATACTAGTTTACTGTCCTTTGTGATGTTAACGGTCGTCAGTTTCGCTATCAGTTCCGTTGTGTTAGTTATTGTGTGTTCGTTTTCAAGTTCTAGGGTGTCCTTCAGTATCGTCTTTAGATGCTTTGATAATCTATATCCAGGTGCTAACTTGTAGTTGATTATGGGCCTCATTGGAATGTCCGGTTTGTGAATCTTCGGTAATGCGATCAGTGGTGGGGCTGCTGGGTTCATTTCGGTTAGTTGGTGTGCAAACCCCGAGCTTATGATGCCGGTTGCATCTTTTATGGCTCTTTTTATTTGCGTTTGGTATTTGTCCGTTGGGTCCTTCCCCACTCTCTTGCAACCCATTTTTTCAATGAGTTCTTCTGTCTTGCCTATGTATTCTTGTTTGCCGATGAGTACTGTTGTATTGCCTTTATCCGCCTTGGTTGTTACGACATTGTTCCTCCTGAGCTTCTGTTTTAATTCCCTTGCAACGTTTTCTTCCTTGCTGTTCTTTGTTTCTTGGTCGTTTTGTATTTGGTTGCTTATTATTTCTCTGCACATGTGTCTTGCGTGTTCCTGCTTGTCGGAGTAAAAAAACAACAAAAAAAAACAGTAGTTAATGTGTTGCAATTGCAGTGATGACCAACACTGTTGTTCAAATGCGTCTGAATTTGTTGACATATTTACACATATTTGTTGACATATTTACATATACTCGTATATATGTGATCATACAAATGAACACAGCGCGTATGAAGGTGATGAAGATGTGCTGAGCCATTATCTTGGTAAGGTCGCTTTTGCGAAATTATCGCGAATGAATTGATATATTTTGAGTAGTTTTTCAGTAAAGAATAGTTCGTAATGGTTAAATATTGATCTATTAGATATGAATTTAGTAAAGGAATCTCGCATTAGGTGAGAAATACTTAACATACATATTTTAAATTAATTATTACATATGAGGTATGTTTTCCCGAGTAGAATCGCAAATTTTATTCACAATAGGAGCCGAAGTCATTTTGCTCCTTCTCATTTCTTATAAGTTCTCTGGTACCGACGTCACATCTGTCAAGTTCGGCAAAACCAAAGTAGCGGTTCCCCGGCAAGCGTCATCTTTAGTTTGTGGCATCGTGACTTTACTTAGCGCTGAAAGGTCGTTATTTGGTTAGTAATATTCGGAATTTTTTTTGTTAAAGCGCTTGTTGTGAATCGAATACAGTGTGAATTAATGTACAATTCATAATGCCAAGAGCAAATTCTTGTTGTAATCCTTTAGATAAGAAAAATCACAAGTGTTTAATAAAGAATATTAGTTAATTAGGGAAACTTATGTGCAGGTTATGTCAAGTGCAAATCAATCGAGCACCCACTGTAACTTTTCAGCAACGCAGCAACCTAAAAAATATAAAAAACGTTAGTTCCGCAAAAATGATTGACTAATCCTCCGAAAGTGACAGCGAGGATGGGGATAATCTCAAAAGTGATCCAAATTATGAACTCATTGAAATTCTTCCACTCAAAAAACGGCGATCTACAGATTTCTTTTTCAACTCAGTCGCTTAAGAAAGCAGCTCCGTTGAGGAAAATTGTATAAAGGATCCAAAAGCAGCTCTTACTAAAGAATATTCCCGTGCTTTTGCAATGGACTATTAAAAAAATGATGCAAGAGTTTAACATCTCCCGAAGAATGACATCGAATGCAAAAAACTGCATATAAGTTGTGGATGCGGCTCTCATCCAAAACCAAAAATTGGTCGTAAAGTAGACATTGAACGATTCTATTTATCAGAGAAAAATTGCCGAATAATGTCGGGCAAAAAGGACTACATTTCGGTTTCCAAAAATTATAAACGTTACCAAGAACAAAAAAGATTACTTCTCTATAATCTCAGAGAGTTGCACAAAAAATTCAAAGACAATTATCCGGAAATCGAAGTGTCATTAGAAACATTTGGACGAGTGTATCCTTCCACGTCAATCGGGTACACACAATGTATGCGTGTGTAAGAAAACATTAAATTATACAAGAATTAAGAAAGAAAAGTTTAAATTTCGATTCTGAATATCGTGATGTTTTCCAAGATATGCTTTGCGAAACTGCTAACTCTGACTGTTTTCTTTAAACTTGTGACAACTGCCCTCGACCAAATACTATTTATAATAAATTAAAGCTCTTGCCTGAGAACAATGGAGTAACTCAAATACAGATTCAACAATAGTCAAGCACAGACGGGTTCGTTCAAAATTTAATTGAATTACAGTAATTCTTATATTTACAATCTAAACATATTTATTTATTTATGTACATATTTATTTACTTATTGCATATAAAACGTTAATGAATTAATAAATTAATGAATAATAATATGATAAATGACTAATTTCAAACAAACAATCGCTGGTAAAGTAATTTTAAATAGATATAAATAAATAAATATGCATACATACACATAGTCTAAAAGATTAATAAATTACTAAAATATGTTTTATTTTTTTAATTTTTTTAAGTGCGAATTAAAATTAGATTCTCTACCAATTGAACGATTTCTAGACCTTCTTGTTGAGGACATGCCGGCAGTTGTTAAACATGAATTTATATCCAAGGCCCAAAATGCTCATTTTGATCTAATGAAAAATGCAGTAGGCGACGGAGAGTTTATTATTACTTTAGATTTTCAAGAAAATCTATGCAAATGTAGTACATTTTTCAACTCTAAATTAATTGCTCATTTGAAAGAGAAGTTTGGTTCGGAAAATATTAACAAAGTATCGTATTTTTCGGACGGCGCTACTTCCCAATATAGAAACAAATACAATTTAATAAATTGAATTAAGCATAAAGAAGATTTTGGTGTCGAGGCTGAACGGCATTTTTTTGCTACTTCGCGTAGTAAAGAAGTTTGTGACGGAATCGGCGGTGCCGTCAAAAGACATGTGTTGTCCTTCCGTGTAAGATAATAGGCGAATATATCAAAACAGATGACGTTTATTTAAAAATATAGTTTGCGCATTGTAAGTTACATGAATCGTTGAATGAATCGTTTTAAACGCTCGAATCTTTTTAATATCTCTGAAAATTTTACACTTTTTATTGAGCACAAGGCCAGTTTATATAAGGTTTTTGTGAAAAAACAACAACAGTTTTTAATGGTAGAAATTATAGTACTATTTCGGAAATCACCACATTTCCTCATCAGACTTCTTTTTATTAAATTAATTAAATTTATTTTTCATAACCACTTCTCCCAGGCTTTGAACCCGGGAGCTCGGAGTTGCAGAGCCCATACGCTACATATTGTGCTACGCTAGCCGAGTTGGCTGTTGTGTTTATTTCATCTTTCTTAAACAAACCAACTACAAACAAGAGCAACTGATCTGCCGCTTTTTAATTAATATTTACTAGGCCAACAGAAAAATAAACAAGCATTTATCTGTGAAAATAAATTAATTTCAATACAATTTTTATAATAAATTCTTTCTCTTACTTACTCGTCTTCTTCTAACAGATTTCACTATGACAATCAGAATAGTCCTAGTTTATCGAAAATTCTAGAACTCTTCGTTAAGTTTTAAATCAGAGTTGCATTTACAAAATTAAAAAAGTGTGTACAAGTTTAGAAAAGTTTTGAACATAAAAAGTAACTGTCATTTTCTCGTGATTCAAAGCAGAGGCCACCGAATCTCCTACATCCAGCACAGCTAACTTTGAAGCACGTCTTCGCAGATTTCCTTGAATGGTCTTTACCATGGCTGAACGCACCTGGCCATCTGGTGCCATATAAACCTCAACTACCCTTCCTCGTTTCCACATTCCTCTGATTTCGTTATCGTCGCACACTACTACGATGTCTCCGACTTGTAAAGGATTTACACGTTTGTGCCATTGCGGCGCTTGCTCTTTCAAAGTAAAGGATAAAACGCGTTTTGTTGCTTGAAGAAGACGTACCCAACTACCTCCAGCCGATGGGTTCGTAGGCGTGTTAAAAATCCACTCGATGCCACGCCGTGTGCACTCCTCTGCCACTTCTTATTCGCACAGGAACTTCTCTGCGATCCACAAAATTTCGTAGACATAGCATAGTTGCATCAGGTGAGAGGTACCTGGGCAACTCCAGGTGCATTGCTCGTGTCGTTAAGCAGGTGAACATTGCTAGCCATCGCTTCTCACGACGACGCCCAATGGATATTTGTATGGGCCCGAAATAATCCACACCGGCGTATGAGAAAGGGCGCACAAACGGAGTAAGTCTATCTTTTGGTATTTACCCCATTAAAGGTGTCTCAGGAACGGCTGATAAGTTCTTGCATACCTGGTATCGTTTCTTAGTTGACCGCAAAAGCCGTCGCAAACTTGGAATCCAAAACCGACATTAAAATGCTTAACATTTCTTTTTTCGTAAGACGTCGACTCCCATTTAAAACAGCTTTTGGGACTTTTGAGAAAAGTAATTTGAAAAATAATGTATCCTCTTTAGAGTCCCAATATATTCCAAGAATTTTCCCAGATTCACTTTCGCCACGACACATATTCTGGTATTCTACCTCATTGAAAATGTGGGATGCTCTACAAGTTTATTGTAACATTCCCTCTGCATTTGATACAAAACAACGCAATTCAATACCCGCCGCTGCATGTATTTTGATAACAGTTATTGTAACCTGCGAGCCGTCATCTGCCATGCCAAAACTGTCAACGTAGTCATCGACATCTTGGATGCTTACTGCGATACATTTTCGCATTAATATTTTTAATGTATTACGCTGAGCATGGGGAACATATACATAGCTCCAAATATCATGGCCGTCATTATATATATATCTAGCGGTTTAGTCTGATCACCACAAAAAACGCTGTGCATTTTGATTTTCTTCTCTAATGTTAATTCTGTGATACATTTCTCGTATATCACCGCATATTGCTATCTTACCTTGCCGGAATTTATACAAGATTGAAAGCAACGGTTTTGGCTGATACTCATCGGTACCCTTCTTAAGAGCACAGTTGAGCGAGATGTCTTTCACTTTAACGGCTGCATCAAACACAAGTCTTTGCTTGTTATTTTTGTTTATGTTGTACACTACAAAATGAGGCAAGTACCAAGTACGTTCATTATTACAAGCTGCCTCATCCGACAATAACTTGCGCGCATAACCCTTGCGTACATACTCCTCAATTTTATTTGTATACCACTCCCTGAGCTCTAAATCTTTTAACATTTTTCGTTCTATCATTTCAAGACGCTTAAGAGCCATGCCATAGCTTTTCTCAAACTTGACGTTGTCATCCTTCCACAATAACACGGTTTTATATTTTCCTACTAATAGTTTCGTTGTTTCTTGCAATATATCGTCAGCCTTTTTATCAGCTTTCGAAATAAGTTGAGGGGCAGCCCTTTGCTCAAAATTTTCAAAATTAAAATAATCGACAATTTCTTTACGCATTTTATTTATACATTGCTCATCAACACATACATGTCCAATTACATTATTTAGTGAATCTTGTTTATTAGAACCAAACAAAGTCCATCCTAACTTTGTTTTGTGCAAAGCAAACCCATTATCAAAATTGATTACTTGCTGCGCACGAACAAAATCGATGTGGGACAACCCAATAAGAATTTTAGGCTCTGCGTCAACATAATTTTCTATTGGAAAATCTTGCAATATATCATAACAGCGAGAGAATTCTTCAAAGCTCACCGTTGGCATTGGCAGACATTACTTCTTAATTGTGCGTACGCCTTTTGTTGAGGACATGAGTCCCAACTTGATAGACCTATGAATTAAACTTACACTTAAATGAATTTATATTGAATTGAATATGTAACTTACCTGAATTGAAATATGGAATGACTACCTGTTTATACATTACCTTATATTACTTACCCAAACCTAGTACCTAAAACTAATTTACTTAAATATGAATTGCTGTAACTTACCTTTTTGTCCCAAAACTATTGTGAATACTTGCATATGTATCAAGATCAAAAGGTCGAAAAGTAGCTGTTAAACACTCGTTTTTTATACTTCAAAGAGTAAAGTTAGTTCTCGCCATCGACGCGTCGTTCAACTCCCTAAAATTAAAAGTGTTAATAAATTGCAAGTCGAAAGAAAATAAATAAAAGCTTAAACTAAGCGAAGTGCTTGAAGTGTAGAAAATACATTCTTTTCATTTATATTTATTCACGCGAGCGTGAATATGGTGCCGAAACCCGGGACCATTTAATAATAACATATGTACATACATATGTATGTTTGCGCGCAAAAGTAAAAAAAAAAAAAAAAAAAAAAAGAGGAATTAATATTGTGTAGTGCTACAAGAAAAATTAAAAAATTTTATTATAACCGCGACAACGGGAAAAACTTTAAAAACAAAAAAAAAAAAAAAAAAAAACAAAACAAAAAAAAAAACCTGCTTCATACTGGGCGCTCATCGTGGCCGATAAACAACCACAGAATCAACAACAGGAACAACACAAGAAGCAGCAAAGAAGTAGCATCACCACACACCGGGAGGACACGTTAGGTCAAACGCCAAACACCACAAAAAAAAAAAAAAAAAGCGGTTTGTAAAAACGCTATGCCCAAGTAAGTCCTCTCTGAACACATGTACATAAGTATAGCTTAGCGGATTTTCAGAGCGGTAAATTAAAAACCCTCCTTTGCATAAACCGTTTCATTATATTAATCTCCAATCAAAACTCAAATTATATTTGTACAAACAAAGTACTGTAATTTACATAAATCCCAATTCCGCTAAGCTAATCTCTATACACATATATACGTACTTAAAAGCCGGTTAAGTAGAAATTCTAAATTTTCCCATCCCGTTCGCAGTGCGCACACATATATATACATATCTATACATTTATAAAACGCGCGCATTTTCCAAATTGCCGTATTTCGTATGTACATATATTAACACATATAGAAAATCCCCGTCTCTAAACTCAAAATAATATCCGCTACGTAAGAAATATATTCACACGTATATAACCCCTTGTTTACATAACATATAGAGCTAACTGACCCCAAACACATTACCAAGGGTCACTCACGAGCATACCATACTCGTTCAAATTACTGCTGGGTACGATTCCTCAACCCACGTACGTATGTATGTATGTACATAAGGGCATACATATTTAAGCAGAAACGCCGCTACAACTGCAGTGATTTTTTTTTTCTCCTTTCTGCTTTTCCCCACTAATTTGCTATTCGCACTATCAAAGCACTGCTAGTTAGCGACACATTAACATACGTACATTGTCTCAACTGCACCGGCAAACCCAATTTGCCTGCACGGTATATGCATACAAGTTACATACGTACACCCTCAAACAAATTGACGGTGCGATACATTTTTACGTCCACAAACGTACACAAGCGGTACTATTACAACCCCAAATTCCCAACATATATACATACGCTCAAATAAACAGCTGCTACTGGACTCAGACGCGCTGAGGCAGTACAGTATTGTGAAAAAAAATAGGACTGACTCAAATACAGTGTTTTGCATAAAAATAGCACCTCCCGAATACAGTATTGAGAACAAATTCAGCACCGACTGCAACTAAAGTGTGCTACAATAATATTTGCACTAAATTACTAAAAGTAAATAAGCAGCAAAAGATAAAACCAAATACTTCCAATAAATTCCCAAAGCACTTAAATAAAATAACTCTTACCCACAATGGCTGAGGACAGACAAGAGAAACTCCAATCCCTCCAAGCATTCTCAGGCATAAGAACCAGATCGAAATCCCAAACTGAAGAAGAGGAAAACGGATATTCTCACAAAAAATTACTCTACGAAACATCAAAACTGGAGAAATATTGTGAGAAGTGGTGGAACATTACCGAGACGGAACACACCGAGGCTGGACTCAAAACTTATCTGGAGCAGCTCAACAGGCATATGTCCCTTGTAGAGGCAGCTGATGAAGCGGTACAGATGAGCACCCTGGAGGAAAAAGTCAAGAAGGCGTGCAGCCCAAATTATGAAAATTCCATTGACTCCGGCATGAATACAAGGTTGAGGATCAACGAGCTTCTCAGCCAATTCCAGGCAAGCTCGGACGTAACGCGACACAACACATCCCTAACCATGATGACCCAACCACACCCCGTTTCCAATAATTACCTCAAAGTACCTGCTTGTGACACGGAAGTCTTTTACGGAGGATATGAAGACTGGCCCTCATTCCGTGACATGTTCACAGCAGTGTACATTAGTCACCCCAAATTATCCCAGGCACAAAAGCTATACCACTTGAGGCAAAAAACTCGTGGAAAAGCTGGCCTAATAATAAAAAATTACGCTTTAAATGACCACAATTTCGAGCTTGCTTGGGATGCACTCAAGTCACGCTACGAAAATCGTAGGATTGTCGTTGACAATCAAATCAAAACTCTCTTCAATATTCTTCCCGTAAACTCCGAAAATGGAGAAAAACTCCAACAAATACAAACAACAATAAACAATTGTCTTTCTACTCTTAAAGCAAATGGAGTTTCCACCGAAAGTTGGGACCCAATGCTTATTTATCTCGCCTCCTCAAAGCTCCCAGACGAAACACTCGCATTATGGGAACAATCTCTAAACTCAAGAAAGGAGTTACCTCTCTGGTCCGAAATGGACCAGTTTCTCACAACTCAATATGAAGTTGTAGAACGGCTGAGCACGTACAGGCCGAATAAACCAAAGCCCTCTCAACCCACATTCCCTCCACGGGCAACATCGACCGCTCCTCACTCATATAATTTCAAAAATAAATCTCATTCGTTCCACACTGAACAAAAAAGGCCAGTGTCATGCAAATTATGCAACAGCAACCATTCAATGATGAGTTCTATAAAATTCAAAGAACTTTCCGTTTTAGAAAGGAATAAGTTCATAAGAGAGAACAATTACTGTAGCAACTGTCTCGCTTTCTCGCACAAAGGAAAAGATTGCCGTAGCAACTTCACCTGCGTATATTGCCAAAGAAGCCATCACTCTCTTCTCCATTACCCGTCAAACTCTCAAGGGTCATACAATACGAAGACTCAAAGAAATTTCGTCACATCTCAAGTGACTCTCGATAATGAAAAGCCATGTACCTCAAAACAGGCCTCATTAGAAAACAACTCAAACTCAATAGGAAACGATGGAAAAGTACTCTCACACTTTTCCGGTAGTAGGGAAGGAACCCTATTGCCCACAGCAAACATTCCTGTTCTTCACCAAGGAGAAGTAACACAAATACGAGCGCTTATAGACCAAGGATCCCAAAAGACTTTTGTAACCTCTCGGGTACAAAAGCTACTTGGTCTACCCACAACAAAGGCAAACTATGAGATACTGGGAATGGGCGGACGAACCGTCCAGAACGCGAATAAGATATGTTCAGTCACAATCTGTTCACCTGATCTCAAGATAAAAATTGCAACTCACGCAATAATTCTTCCCCAATTGACGCACTTCTTGCCATCAGTCAAGGTGACATATATTGATCTCCAAGAATACAGTTCACTGCCTCTCGCAGATCCCAACTGTTTCGCACCTGCCAAAATAGATATGGTGATAGGTAGCGATATTCTCCCGAAAGTACTCCTTCCAGGCTTCAAGAATAATGTCGGGGGAAGCTTAATAGCCCAAAACTCAATATTTGGGTGGATTTTAAGTGGCCCAATATCAGAACCAGTTGCGACATTTTCCACTCAGGTAGTCGAAAGCAAAGCAGATTCTCTTGGAGACCTACTCAAAAGGTTTTGGGAACAAGAGGAAGTTCCATCGGCTCCCATTCAAACAGCCAATGACGAATTTTGCGAGGAACTCTACAAAAACACCACCATCCGTAGGGAGGATGGTCGCTACGTAGTAAAGCTCCCATTCAAGTCCTCATTCCCCAACTCGATAGCTCTAGGACATTCGAGGCTCGCTGCTCAGTAGCAATATCTCAGCATCGAAAGGAGCACTGAGAAGAAGGCGGAACTCAGAACCACCTACTCGAAAGTCCTGGAAGAATATTTAACTCTGGACCACATGGAACCCACAAATTCTCGCGAAATAATACGTGATGGGAAGTACTTCTCATTTTACTTGCCACATCACGCAGTAATAAAACCTGATAGCAAAACTACTAAAGTTCGAGTAGTTTTCAACGCGTCTAAACTTTCTCACTCTGGTGTCTCACTCAATGACATACTACACACAGGCCCCGTTCTCCAAAACGACCTCATGCTCACAATTCTCAAATGGAGATTGTATAAGTATGTGTTCAATGGCGACATTGAGCAAATGTATCGCCAGATATACGTACATAAAGAAGACCAGGATTTCCAAAGAATCCTATTCCGCAGATCCCCCGAAAGTCCGATAGAAGACTTTCAACTAAAAACAGTTACTTTTGGCGTCAATTGCGCTCCATATTTGGCCATAAGAACACTCCACCAATTGGCGAAAGATATTCAACAAAAATTCCCTCGAAGCTCAGAAATTTTAGTCAACGAAACATATGTTGACGATATTCTATCTGGCGGACATGACTTAGCCTCAGCCAGCGAATCGATATCTCAAACTATCGACGTCCTAAAATCTGCTGGATTCCCTCTTAGAAAGATCACAGCAAATCACAAATCCCTGCTGAAAGAAATTCCTCAGTCTGATCTCCTAGATTCAGACTTTCTTGAATTCCAAGATACCAGCTCCACTAAAACCCTTGGAATAATGTGGAATGCTCTAAATGACACGTTTTCGTACTCAGTATACCCCCTCCCAGACGCAAATACTGCCACGAAACGACAGATTTTATCATCTGTCGCGAAACTTTTCGACCCGGCAGGATGGCTATCGCCAATAATGATCAATGCGAAGACTCTCCTTCAGCAGCTCTGGATGGAAGGAACAGACTGGGACGAAAACGTCAAACCCAACTCGCTGCGCAAATGGAACTCATTTCGCAAAAACCTCTCAGCGATTAGAGACATTAAAATACCCCGATGGGTACAATTTACTCCAGGAACTGTCATCCAAGTGCACGGATTTTCTGATGCATCTGAAAAAGCTTTTTGCGCATGTGTTTATTTAAGGGTCCAACACAGTGAAACATATGCAACTTCTCACTTGCTTGCGGCAAAAAGCAAGGTCGCACCCCTACAAACCGTCTCTCTTCCCAGGCTAGAACTCTGCGGTGCCGTCCTCCTCTCCAAATTGGTCAAACAGTTGCGATCCCAACTCGACCTGCCCCAGCATGACTTAGCTTTGTGGACAGATTCTTCCATTGTGTTAGCCTGGCTGGAAAAACCTCCATGGATGTGGAAGACATATGTCGCAAATAGAACGTCCCAAATCCTGCAAAACGTCAATAATGGAACATGGCGGCATGTCGCCAGCGCAGATAACCCTGCAGACTTAGGCACACGAGGAGTAAACTCCGAAGACTTCGCAGAATGCTCGTTATGGTGGAAAGGCCCGGGATGGCTAACGAAGTCACCCACACTCTGGCCCAAGTCTACCACCAATATCTCCTCTCCTCCAGACCAAAGGAAAATCGACGCATTCCACGCAGCCGAAAACATTGACTTCGTAGAGCGTTTCTCCTCCTTCTCTCGAGCACTCAGAGTAGTGGCATTCATTTATCGGTTTGTGCACAAAGCAAAGAAAATGACAATCCCATCCACACTCATTTTAACGCATGAAGAAATAAAACATGCAAAGCTACGATTAGTCCTCAACGCACAACAAAAATATTACGGGCAAACGATCGCCACGTTAAGCTCAGCAAAATCCATTAGCAAAAAGGACCCATTATTAACCCTAAACCCGTTTGTGGACAAATCAGGCCTACTACGCGTGAATGGACGTCTCACTTATGCTGCTCTCAGTTATAATGAGCGTCACCCCATCATTATACCAGACAACTCAAAGCTCTGTCCTCTAATCCTTGAGTTCCTCCACTCAACCCTACTCCACGCCGAAAAACAGCTGATGATCCGCATGGTCCAGCAGGAGTATTATATCCCACGCTTAAAGCAAAAGGTAAAATCCTGCATATTTCGGTGCAAAACATGCACCATTTACAAACAGAAAATGAAGTCACAAATGATGGCCGCATTACCCCCAGAACGCTCCACTTATTCACTCCCGTTTCAAACAACCGGTGTTGATTTTGCCGGCCCGTTCTTAGTAAAAACTTCCACTCTCCGCCGAGCATCTCATGCCAAAGCATACGTCTGCGTTTTTGTATGCTTCTCCACAAAGGCCATACACCTCGAAGTATGCTCTGATTTAACTACAGAAGCATTCAAAGCTGCCTTTACGCGATTCATCGGACGCCGAGGCATTCCATATAAAATCATGTCCGACAACGGAAGAACCTTTGTGGGAGCACAGAGAAGCCTCGAAAGGGAACTGTCCTCTTTCCTTGCAGAAGTATCAGTTGATATCGCAAACAAATATGCTGTCCATGGACTCTCATGGCAATTTATCCCGCCCTACGCCCCTCACATGGGGGGACTCTGGGAAGCAGCAGTGAAAAGCTTCAAGATTCACTTCACTAAAGTTGCCGGGAATAACAAATTTACATTTGAAGAGTTCAATACCCTCCTCATCCGTATTGAAGCGGTGTTAAACTCGAGACCGCTCTCGCCTATGTCTCAAGATCCAGACGACATGCAAGCTCTTACTCCAGGCAATTTCCTACGAGGAGCCCCACTTCTCTCCATACCCGAGCCGAACTCTGAGAACCTCTCCGTAATAAACAAGTGGCAGAAACTAAGGGTACTCCACCATCAATTCAGCAAGCGTTGGAAAAATGAGTATCTACAAGAACTTCACAAGCGATATAAATGGAAAGGACAGCAACTCAACTTAAATGAAGGAGATCTGGTCGTAATCAAAGATGACTTTCTACCCCCAAACGATTGGCGACTCGGCCGAATCACCAAGCTTCACTCCGCCCCCGACAAAAATGTTCGCGTCGTAGACATTCGCACTGAGGGTGGAACAGTCACCCGCAATATCACTAAACTTTGTTTACTACCTCCGGCGTAGTACTACTCACTCATTACCATACTTCATATCTCACTGATTACCAGCCACCTAGTTCAAATCCATTTTCTCTCATACTTACTCTATGTTTATCTCATGTTATCATCTCTAAAACATTACTCAACCCACTAATAAGGTATTTCGAATACACCTTTATTTACAGATCCCAGGACTTCCGCAAATGTCGGCTGTGCTGCCGAATGCACTCCCTCCGCTACTGCCATGCATTTTTGGCAATGACACCGGACGAGCGGTATGAGTCGGCCAAGGTCCACAAATACTGCATCAATTGCTTGGCCACCTCGCATGTGACAGGCGCCTGCGATTCGACGGATAGCTGTCACCGCTGTGGATTAGCCCATCACACCATGCTGCACCGATCCTCCTTCACACAACCAGAGCCTAAAATGAGGCGCACATTAAAGCGCACACAACAATCTAAGCGCAGGCAAACCATGCAGCGCTACCAAATAAATCAGCGTACCAAAGTTCAGCCGACGCAGCGAGCAAAAGGGGCAGTCGAGAGAACGCCAAGACAACCACATCGTCCCATCTTCCAACGCCGCATCCATGGATTGCTTATTAAAGCCCGACAAACGTTGGAACAGCTGCAAGATCTGGTCGAGATCTCATCGCCGCAGGCCCGCCGGCATGTTGAGGACATGAGTCCCAACTTGATAGACCTATGAATTAAACTTACACTTAAATGAATTTATATTGAATTGAATATGTAACTTACCTGAATTGAAATATGGAATGACTACCTGTTTATACATTACCTTATATTACTTACCCAAACCTAGTACCTAAAACTAATTTACTTAAATATGAATTGCTGTAACTTACCTTTTTGTCCCAAAACTATTGTGAATACTTGCATATGTATCAAGATCAAAAGGTCGAAAAGTAGCTGTTAAACACTCGTTTTTTATACTTCAAAGAGTAAAGTTAGTTCTCGCCATCGACGCGTCGTTCAACTCCCTAAAATTAAAAGTGTTAATAAATTGCAAGTCGAAAGAAAATAAATAAAAGCTTAAACTAAGCGAAGTGCTTGAAGTGTAGAAAATACATTCTTTTCATTTATATTTATTCACGCGAGCGTGAATACCTTTCATGGTAAACTTTTGCGCATCTCTATAGGTGCCGGCAATTTTGATGTTTACTTTCCGAGAGACTTCACTGCTTGAATTCTTTTCGGTGGTGAAATTTATGGCAAGACGTGATTCCACACTCGCGACGTTTTGAACCAGATTTTAAATTGTGTCCTGGCTGTAGGCAACAAAAACATAACCTGTTTGCCTTAACAACACTGCATCGTTGGCTGAGTTCTGCACTTTTGAATTTTAGGCATTGATACAAAAAAATGTTCATCTTTGCAGTATACACACATTTGTTCACTCGCAGTAACTGTCAACACTGCTCTTGCATTCTTATTAAAATTCTGGCAAGGTTGATCTGTTGTTACAATTCCTGTTGCCATAGAAACAAACATAGACACTTGTTGCAACCAGCCTGCGAAATATTTTATACTCAGATACAACTGGCACGTTGAAAATTTGTGGCGAATCCAATCTTCTTTTCTGTTTAGTGGCAGTTTACTCACATTTTCGTCTAATAACGTCGGTTCGTTTAAATGAGGCGTTACACCTGCACTTTCAAGAAAGGCGACTAAATTCGATACCATTGTACTAAATTTGACAATTTCATATATTTTCGCTTCGGTGATGACGGGGAATGAACGCGCTTTTGCAAGTTGGCTTCGAATCAAAAGTCCAGGCCGGCCATAACAAAACTCCACTGTGGACATGACTGTGGCAACATTGGATGGGTGAATCAGTAGCGACTCAACTCGTTGGCGTGCATGCTTTTTGAATGCGAAATAAATTTTCAAATTCTGTGTAAAAATACGTTGCTGTGGTTTCTTTGAACGCTGCTGCCATTCCTCTGGCACCCCTGTAAATTCAGGCAGATCGATTAACTTACGGGGAGCCATTTGGTTATATGGTTGAATCGGTGTTGGCATATTGCGGGTAGTATAGGGATAAGAATGATAAACATTACTTATACTCGGCAGCGATGAGTTCGCTTGAACGTGGCATAAGCACCAATATCGTTGGCAGAAGTAACGTTTACGCCCGCAAATGTGGCATCAATTGGTTTCTTGAGCGTAACGCATTGTTCTAAGCTCTTGAAACTTGCTTGTAAATTTCTTACCATATCCCGAAGCTCGATCATATCCGCACCAGGTGCAACTATAGTGACGTCGGCTTCATCATCGCAGAGGGGGTCCATTTCTCTGATTAATTCTCTGATTAATTTGTTGAATCCATCAACGATTTGCGGCTTCGTAAATTATAATTTTCCATAAGGTATTAATGGCGACAGAGCGGTATTTCCGAGAATAAACATAAAAAAATGTTGTCCTTCCGTGTAGGAAAAGAGGCGAATATATCAAAACAGAAAATAAATTAATTTCAATACAATTTTTATAATAAATTCTTTCTCCTCTCTATGACAATGAGAATATTACTAGTTTATCGAAAATTCTAGAATGCTTCATTAAGTTTTAAATCAGAGTTGCATTTACAAAATTAAAAAGTGTGTACAAGTTTATAAAAGGTTTGAACATAAAAAGTAACTGTCTTTTCCTAAATTTTAATCTGCGACAACATGCCTACTGGTCCAGTTTACAACAAAAACGATTTACTTCACCAAAACTTCTATATCAATAGGCAAAGAATTTTTTCAAGAAAATTGTGCTTGGTTATTCTACAATAGAATAACATATTTTTTTGGCGTAGAATACGTCTTACCTTACGGTATGGGCACCCATGTCAGGTTTTGATTGTTGTAATGTCTATTTCTTTAATTATAAGGAAACGGCACGGTAACTTTTTTTAAAAATTTTTTTGTAGTCAAATGAAGATGTAAGCTTTCGTTTGACATACATTTCATGTTGGTTGATATCTTCCTAATATTTAAATTTCTCAAATGAAAATTGTATAAACACATGCACACAAATATGTGTGAGGTGTTTGGTTGAGTGTGTAGTAGTAGTTTGTAGCGTGAATAGACGTTTATTTTATTGCATAATTTTAGGCGGGCAAGTTAAAGTAGAGTAAAAGCAGAGAAAGCGCTGCCAACTACTGCTTATTGGTGGTGATTTTAACACAGAAATCACTTCAAATACTAGATTGGCGAAATTTATGAGCGATACGTTTAATTTGGATTATATTCGAAATGATGCTCCCACAACTATTGATAACAAAACCATTGACTTAGTTTTTGCGAGAAATTTAAATGTTAATTTAAAAACATATTTATCCTATTTTTCCCATCATAAGCCTATATTCTCAAAAGTAACTTTTAAATAATCAAATAGATTTGGGTCTGTTATTTATCATTTATCTTTACTATTGATAACTACCATTGACTTCGTTTTTGCGAGAAATTTAATTGATAATTTAAAAACATTTTTATCCTATTTTCCTATCATAAGCTTATGTATATCATCAAAAGTAACTATCAAATAAAGAAATTCATTTGCTTGCATTATTTATCATTATAAATTATCATTATACATATGTTTTCTGTCTTATCGGATGGCGTATTCTACGTTAAACTTAATGGCCGTGTCTCTGACACAGCCTCCTTCTTTTTTTTGTTGTTTTTTTACTCCGACAAGGTTGAAAGTTGATGTATTTTGGAACGATTTTCCGTCGATCCTTGTCAAATTTGGTTTTGAAACAAACCGGTTTCGGTGTTGTGCCATCTTCAGTGTTATTTTTCGTTCTGTTTAGTTTACGTCTGGCGGTCCCTATTTATTGTGTTTTGTCCTTCGTAGGTATCGGTATCTATCGTTAACTAGCAGCCAACAAATGTTTGTAGGTGTATGCTACCTGAGTTTAGGGTTTATTTGTCAGCGTGAAGTTTTTTCGTCTACGGTTGCCCATGTGTTATGCATGGGTAGGTAGAAGTCAGTAATTTTTGTCCTGTGGGATGTTTTGTGTTGGTCCTGTGCGTTAGTTTCTTTGGTAGTACCTTAGTTCGTGCTTTGTTTTTTGTAAATAAGTTTCAATGGCTCAAATATTACGTCCGAGTTGGTGTTCGTCTGTTCGTTTATTATTCTTCCGTCAAATGTTTTCTGTTTGTATATCTCTCTATGTTTTCCAGTGCGTTTAGGCGCCGACTTTTTTGCTGCACATGCAATACCTTTACGGTTTTCTTAATGTTTGCTGGTGTACATTTGCTGTGGAACATGTGATTTGCAAAGTTAGATTCAGGTGTTGTGGTGGGTTTCCGTGACTTCTTGTTGTAATCCCTTATGTGTTCGCGGAACCTTGTTCTTACTTTACGTCCTGTTTGTCCTATGTCGCTGTATTGGCATTCGCAGGTCAGTTGGTATACGCCTTGGCTGTTTAGTGAGTCCTCTGTATTTGTACTTGTCCGTAGTATTCGTCCTAAGTTGTTTACTGTTTTAAATGCTGTGTGAATGTTGTGTTTTTTGAAAAAATTTGCTAATTTATGTGTCGATTTTCCTGTATAAGTTAATACTGTCCATGTCTTTCCGTCTTTATCCTTACCGCTTGTTTTTGGGGTCCCATTGTTTCTTCTGATTTTGTCTATCAGATCTTTTTTATATCCGTTATTGACCGCTATGTTGTAAATAATGTTTAGCTCTCTCTTGTGTGCTTCTGGTGTTAAAGGTGTTCGTTCTAGTCTGTCAACTAGTTGCTTTAACGCCGCATTTTTGTGCTGCTGAGGGTGGTTCGAAGTGTTATGAATTACCGCGTCTGTGGCTGTTGGTTTTCTGTAAATTTCATAGCCAAGTTTTCCTGTGGTCTTGTCTGCACTAATTGCCAGATCTAAGTAGTTAATCCTCCCTTCGCTTTCTGTTTCCATTGTAAACTGTATGTTTCCGTGTTGTTTGTTGAATAACATACTGCCCACAATGAGTTCTCGAAGTCAAATGGCAAAAACCGTGATAAATACGCAATCGTAACATTGTTTCTATCCGCTCATTGATGGAGTTGCCTGTAAAATTTATTCTGCGTCCGACAAATTTGTAACCGACAGTGTTCTTAAAACAAGGCTTAATAAGAAAAAACATGTTTGAAATTATTCCCAGTACCAATAATAAACGACATGTATTTAAATCTAAGCAATAAATATTTTTACTTCTTCGACTAAATACTTATTTATAGAGAACTAGCTGTACCCTGCGCCCGTTGCTACGCCACCAACTAAAATAAATATGAAGGAAAAATATTCCACAAATATTCAATTAATTTTGAGTCCTTTCATTTGTTCATTTTGAAAAAATTGTGACATTGCAGCGTTTCGCTTCAATTCCATATTTATTGAATTGCTGTGGGATACACAATATTTCTTGTTTTTCCATCTGGTGCGTAAACGAATAAATCGGAAGGTTTTCCGGCGCGTGAGCAGGCCACATAGAGCTGGCCATGTGAGAAACATGGATTCTACAAATTTAATCCACACACTTGCAACGATTGTCCTTATGCTTTGTTGATAGTCATTGCGAAAGCGAGTTGCACCGAGAACTGCAAACGTTTGAATTCGAATGGCATATCTGTCGGGATAATTGGGATGCATGGCAACAGTCGTCTTCACCTTTGAACTTCCCAGTCAAAATTGTTGCTTCGATAACATTGTTCATGATTTTCTTGACTGATAGTCTGGTTCCGTTGCAAAGTGGTGGTGGATTTATGTTTCGAAGAAGAATGATGGGTACGCCAATTTTCAAAGTTAGAACGTGCGGTGGCATGCCTGGCAAATCACGATGCAAATGTAGTACATTTTTCAAATTTAAATTAATTGCTCATTTAAAAGAGAAGTTTGGTTCGGAAAATATTAACAAAGTATCGTATTTTTCGGACGGCGCTACTTCCCAATATAGAAACAAATACAATTTAATAAATTGAATTAAGCATAAAGAAGATTTTGGTGTCGAGGCTGAACGGCATTTTTTTGCTACTTCGCGTAGTAAAGAAGCTTGTGACGGAATCGGCGGTGCCGTCAAAAGACATGTGTTGTCCTTCCGTGTAAGATAATAGGCGAATATATCAAAACAGATGACGTTTATTTAAAAATATAGTTTGCGCATTGTAAGTCACATGAATCGTTGAATGAATCGTTTTAAACGCTTGAATCTTTTTAATATCTCTGAAAATTTTACACTTTTTATTGAGCACAAGGCCAGTTTATATAAGGTTTTTGTGAAAAAACAACAACAGTTTTTAATGGTAGAAATTATAGTACTATTTCGGAAATCACCACATTTCCTCATCAGACTTCTTTTTATTAAATTAATTAAATTTATTTTTCATAACCACTTCACCCAGGCTTTGAACCCGGGAGCTCGGAGTTGCAGAGCCCATACGCTACATATTGTGCTACGCTAGCCGAGTTGGCTGTTGTGTTTATTTCATCTTCCTTAAACAAACCAATTACAAACAAGAGCAACTGATCTGCCGCTTTTTAATTAATATTTACTAGGCCAACAGAAAAATAAACAAGCATTTATCTGTGAAAATAAATTAATTTCAATACATTTTTTATAATAAATTCTTTCTCTTACTTATTCGTCTCCTTCTAACAGATTTCACTATGACAATGATAATATTCCTAGTTTATCGAAAATTCTAGAACTATTCGTTAAGTTTTAAATCAGAGTTGCATTTACAAAATTAAAAAAGTGTGTACAAGTTTAGAAAAGTTTTGAACATAAAAAGTAACTGTCATTTTCTCGTGATTCGAAGCAGAGGCCACCGAATCTCCTACATCCAGCACAGCTAACTTTGAAGCACGTCTTCGCAGATTTCCTTGAATGGTCTTTACCATGGCTGAACGCACCTGGCCATCTGGTGCCATATAAACCTCAACTACCCTTCCTCGTTTCCACATTCCTCTGATTTCGTTATCGTCGCACACTACTACGATGTCTCCGACTTGTAAAGGATTTACACGTTTGTGCCATTGCGGCGCTTGCTCTTTCAAAGTAAAGGATAAAACGCGTTTTGTTGCTTGAACAAGACGTTCCCAACTACCTCCAGCCGATGGGTTCGTAGGCGTGTTAAAAATCCACTCGATGCCACGCCGTGTGCACTCCTCTGCCACTTCTTATTCGCACAGGAACTTCTCTGCGATCCACAAAATTTCGTAGACATAGCATAGTTGCATCAGGTGAGAGGTACCTGGGCAACTCCAGGTGCATTGCTCGTGTCGTTAAGCAGGTGAACATTGCTAGCCGTCGCTTCTCATGACGACGCCCAATGGATATTTGTATGGGTCCGAAATAATCCACACCGGCGTATGAGAAAGGGCGCACACACGGAGTAAGTCTATCTTTTCGTATTTACCCCATTAAAGGTGTCTCAGGAACGGCTGATAAGTTCTTGCATACCTGGTATCGTTTCTTAGTTGACCGCATAAGCCGTCGCAAACTTGGAATCCAAAACCGACATTAAAATGCTTAACATTTCGTTTTTCGTAGGACGTCGACTCCCATTTAAAACAGCTTTTGGGACTTTTGAGAAAAGTAATTTGAAAAATAATGTATCCTCTTTAGAGTCCCAATATATTCCAAGAATTTTCCCAGATTCACTTTCGCCACGACACATATTCTGGTAGTCTACCTCATTCAAAATCGGGGTGCTCCACAAATTTATTGTAACATTCCCTCTGAATTTGATACAAAACCACGCAATTCAAAACCCGCCGCTGCATGTATTTTGATAACAGTTATTGTAACCTGCGAGCCGTCATCTGCCATGTCAAAACTGTCAACGTAGTCATCGACATCTTGGATGCTTACTGCGATACATTTTCGCATTAATATTTTTAATGTATTACGCTGAGCATGGGGAACATATACATAGCTCCAAATATCATGGCCGTCATTATATATATATCTAGCGGTTTAGTCTGATCACCTTCACACCACAAAAAACGCTGTGCATTTTGATTTTCTTCTCTAATGTTAATTCTGTGATACATTTCTCGTATATCACCGCATATTGCTATCTTACCTTGCCGGAATTTATACAAGATTGAAAGCAACGGTTTTGGCTGATACTCATCGGTACCCTTCTTAAGAGCACAGTTGAGCGAGATGTCTTTCACTTTAGCGGCTGCATCAAACACAAGTCTTTGCTTGTTATTTTTGTTTATGTTGTACACTACAAAATGAGGCAAGTACCAAGTACGTTCATTATTACAAGCTGCCTCATCCGACAATAACTTGCGCGCATAACCCTTGCGTACATACTCCTCAAATTTATCTGAGCTCTAAATCTTTTAACATTTTTCGTTCTATCATTTCAAGACGCTTAAGAGCCATGCCATAGCTTTTCTCAAAATTGACGTTGTCATCCTTCCACAATAACCCGGTTTTATATTTTCCTACTAATAGTTTCGTTGTTTCTTGCAATATATCGTCAGCCTTTTTATCAGCTTTCGAACTAAGTTGAGGGGCAGCCCTTTGCTCAAAATTTTCAAAATTAAAATAATCGACAATTTCTTTACGCATTTTATTTATACATTGCTCATCAACACATACATGTCCAATTACATTATTTAGTGAATCTTGTTTATTAGAACCAAACAAAGTCCATCCTAACTTTGTTTTGTGCAAAGCAAACCCATTATCAAAATTGATTACTTGCTGCGCACGAACAAAATCGATGTGGGACAACCCAATAAGAATTTTAGGCTCTGCGTCAACATAATTTTCTATTGGAAAATCTTGCAATATATCATAACAGCGAGAGAATTCTTCAAAGCTCACCGTTGGCATTGGCAGACATTACTTCTTAATTGTGCGTACGCCTTTCATGGTAAACTTTTGCGCATCTCTATAGGTGCCGGCAATTTCGATGTTTACTTTCCGAGAGACTTCACTGCTTGAATTCTTTTCGGTGGTGAAATTTATGGCAAGACGTGATTCCACACTCGCGACGTTTTGAACCAGATTTTAAATTGTGTCCTGGCTGTAGGCAACAAAAACATAACCTGTTTGCCTTAACAACACTGCATCGTTGGCTGAGTTCTGCACTTTTGAATTTTAGGCATTGATACAAAAAAATGTTCATCTTTGCAGTATACACACATTTGTTCACTCGCAGTAACTGTCAACACTGCTCTTGCATTCTTATTAAAATTCTGGCAAGGTTGATCTGTTGTTACAATTCCTGTTGCCATAGAAACAAACATAGACACTTGTTGCAACCAGCCTGCGAAATCTTTTATACTCAGATACAACTGGCACGTTGAAAATTTGTGGCGAATCCAATCTTCTTTTCTGTTTAGTGGCAGTTTACTCACATTTTCGTCTAATAACGTCGGTTCGTTTAAATGAGGCGTTACGCCTGCACTTTCAAGAAAGGCGACTAAATTCGATACCATTGTACTAAATTTGACAATTTCATATATTTTCGCTTCGGTGATGACGGGGAATGAACGCGCTTTTGCAAGTTGGCTTCGAATCAAAAGTCCAGGCCGGCCATAACAAAACTCCAATTTAGACATGACTGTGGCAACATTGGATGGGTGAATCAGTAGCGACTCAACTCGTTGGCGTGCATGCTTTTTGAATGCGAAATAAATTTTCAAATTCTGTGTAAAAATACGTTGCTGTGGTTTCTTTGAAGCTGCTGCCATTCCTCTGGCACCCCTGTAAATTCAGGCAGATCGATTAACTTACGGGGGGCCATTTGGTTATATGGTTGAATCGGTGTTGGCATATTGCGGGTAGTATAGGGATAAGAATTATAAACATTACTTATACTCGGCAGCGATAAGTTCGCTTGAAAGTCTCTGTTGACGCAACTGCATGCTGCTGATTGACGGGCTGGGTCTGCCGCTGTAGTACTATAATCTATATAAGGGCTGGTGGCGTGCTGCGAAGTGCCAGACGTGGCATAAGCAGGCTGTTTACCAGCAATAGTGGCGTTAGTAGTTTGCAAACTCTGAAGACTTGACTTGTGCGTCGGCAACGGTGACGCCAGCAGAAGAGAATATATAAGGATACATTGGGGGGCGTGTGATATATGTGTCGGCACAGGTGAGACTAGCACCAATATCGTTGGCAGAAGTAACGTTTACGCCCGCAAATGTGGCATCAATTGGTTTCTTGAGCGTAACGCATTGTTCTAAGCTCTTGAAACTTGCTTGTAAATTTCTTATCATATCCCGAAGCTCGTTCATATCCGCACCAGGTGCAACTATAGTGACGTCGGCTTCATCATCGCAGAGGGAGTCCATTTCTCTGATTAATGCTCTGATGAATTTGTTGAATTCATCAACGATTTGCGGCTTCGTAAATTATAATTTTCCATAAGCTATTAATGGCGACAGAGCGGTATTTCCGAGAATAAACATTAAAAAATGTTGTCCTTCCGTATAGGAAAATAGGCGAATATATTAAAACAGAAAATAAATTAATTTCAATACAATTTTTATAATAAATTCTTTCTCCTCTCTATGACAATGAGAGTATTAATAGTTTATCGAAAATTCTAGAATGCTTCGTTAAGTTTTAAATCAGAGTTGCATTTACAAAATTAAAAAGTGTGTACAAGTTTAGAAAAGTTTTGAACATAAAAAGTAACTGTCTTTTCCTAAATTTTAATCTGCGACAACATGCCTACTGGTCCAGTTTACAACAAAAACGATTTACTTCACCAAAACTTCTATATCAATAGGCAAAGAATTTTTTCAAGAAAATTGTGCTTGGTTATTCTACAATAGAATAACATATTTTTTTGGCGTAGAATACGTCTTACCTTACGGTATGGGCACCCATGTCAGGTTTTTATTGTTGTAATGTCTATTTCTTTAATTATAAGGAAACGGCACGGTAACTTTTTTTAAAAATTTTTTTGTAGTCAAATGAAGATGTTAGCTTTCGTTTGACATACATTTCATGTTGGTTGATATCTTCCTAATATTTAAATTTCTCAAATGAAAATTGTATAAACACATGCACACAAATATGTGTGAGGTGTTTGGTTTAGTGTGTAGTAGTAGTTTGTAGCGTGAATAGACGTTTATTTTATTGCATAATTTTAGGCGGGCAAGTTAAAGTAGAGTAAAAGCAGAGAAAGCACTGCCAACTACTGCTTATTGGTGGTGATTTTAACACAGAAATCACTTCAAATACTAGATTGGCGAAATTTATGAGCGATACGTTTAATTTGGATTATATTCGAAATGATGCTCCCACAACTATTGATAACAAAACCATTGACTTAGTTTTTGCGAGAAATTTAAATGTTAATTTAAAAACATATTTATCCTATTTTTCCCATCATAAGCCTATATTCTCAAAAGTAAATAATCAAATAGATTTGGGTCTGTTATTTATCATTTATCTTTACTATTGATAACTACCATTGAAATTTAATTGATAATTTAAAAACATTTTTATCCTATTTTCCTATCATAAGCTTATGTATATCATCAAAAGTAACTATCAAATAAAGAAATTCATTTGCTTGCATTATTTATCATTATAAATTATCATTATACATATGTTTTCTGTCTTATCGGATGGCGTATTCTACGTTAAACTTAATGGCCGTGTCTCTGACACAGCCTCCTTCTTTTTTTTGTTGTTTTTTTACTCCGACAAGGTTGAAAGTTGATGTATTTTGGAACGATTTTCCGTCGATCCTTGTCAAATTTGGTTTTGAAACAAACCGGTTTCGGTGTTGTGCCATCTTCAGTGTTATTTTTCGTTCTGTTTAGTTTACGTCTGGCGGTCCCTATTTATTGTGTTTTGTCCTTCGTAGGTATCGGTATCTATCGTTAACTAGCAGCCAACAAATGTTTGTAGGTGTATGCTACCTGAGTTTAGGGTTTATTTGTCAGCGTGAAGTTTTTTCGTCTACGGTTGCCCATGTGTTATGCATGGGTAGGTAGAAGTCAGTAATTTTTGTCCTGTGGGATGTTTTGTGTTGGTCCTGTGCGTTAGTTTCTTTGGTAGTACCTTAGTTCGTGCTTTGTTTTTTGTAAATAAGTTTCAATGGCTCAAATATTACGTCCGAGTTGGTGTTCGTCTGTTCGTTTATTATTCTTCCGTCAAATGTTTTCTGTTTGTATATCTCTCTATGTTTTCCAGTGCGTTTAGGCGCCGACTTTTTTGCTGCACATGCAATACCTTTACGGTTTTCTTAATGTTTGCTGCTTTACATTTGCTGTGGAACTTGTGATTTGCAAAGTTAGATTCAGGTGTTGTGGTGGGTTTCCGTGACTTCTTGTTGTAATCCCTTATGTGTTCGCGGAACCTTGTTCTTACTTTACGTCCTGTTTGTCCTATGTAGCTGTATTGGCATTCGCAGGTCAGTTGGTATACGCCTTGGCTGTTTAGTGAGTCCTCTGTATTTGTACTTGTCCGTAGTATTCGTCCTAAGTTGTTTACTGTTTTAAATGCTGTGTGAATGTTGTGTTTTTTGAAAAAATTTGCTAATTTATGTGTCGATTTTCCTGTATAAGTTAATACTGTCCATGTCTTTCCGTCTTTATCCTTACCGCTTGTTTTTGGGGTCCCATTGTTTCTTCTGATTTTGTCTATCAGATCTTTTTTATATCCGTTATTGACCGCTATGTTGTAAATAATGTTTAGCTCTCTCTTGTGTGCTTCTGGTGTTAAAGGTGTTCGTTCTAGTCTGTCAACTAGTTGCTTTAACGCCGCATTTTTGTGCTGCTGAGGGTGGTTCGAAGTGTTATGAATTACCGCGTCTGTGGCTGTTGGTTTTCTGTAAATTCCATAGCCAAGTTTTCCTGTGGTCTTGTCTGCACTAATTGCCAGATCTAAGTAGTTAATCCTCCCTTCGCTTTCTGTTTCCATTGTAAACTGTATGTTTCCGTGTTGTTTGTTGAATAACATACTGCCCACAATGAGTTCTCGAAGTCAAATGGCAAAAACCGTGATAAATACGCAATCGTAACGTTGTTTCTATCCGCTCATTGATGGAGTTGCCTGTAAAATTTATTCTGCGTCCGACAAATTTGTAACCGACAGTGTTCTTAAAACAAGGCTTAATAAGAAAAAACATGTTTGAAATTATTCCCAGTACCAATAATAAACGACATGTATTTAAATCTAAGCAATAAATATTTTTACTTCTTCGACTAAATACTTATTTATAGAGAACTAGCTGTACCCTGCGCCCGTTGCTACGCCACCAACTAAAATAAATATGAAGGAAAAATATTCCACAAATATTCAATTAATTTTGAGTCCTTTCATTTGTTCATTTTGAAAAAATTGTGACATTGCAGCGTTTCGCTTCAATTCCATATTTATTGAATTGCTGTGGGATACACAATATTTCTTGTTTTTCCATCTGGTGCGTAAACGAATAAATCGGAAGGTTTTCCGGCGCGTGAGCAGGCCACATAGAGCTGGCCATGTGAGAAACATGGATTCTACAAATTTAATCCACACACTTGCAACGATTGTCCTTATGCTTTGTTGATAGTCATTGCGAAAGCGAGTTGCACCGAGAACTGCAAACGTTTGAATTCGAATGGCATATCTGTCGGGATAATTGGGATGCATGGCAACAGTCGTCTTCACCTTTGAACTTCCCAGTCAAAATTGTTGCTTCGATAACATTGTTCATGATTTTCTTGACTGATAGTCTGGTTCCGTTGCAAAGTGGTGGTGGATTTATGTTTCGAAGAAGAATGATGGGTACGCCAATTTTCAAAGTTAGAACGTGCGGTGGCATGCCTGGCCAATCACGATGCAAATGTAGTACATTTTTCAAATTTAAATTAATTGCTCATTTAAAAGAGAAGTTTGGTTCGGAAAATATTAACAAAGTATCGTATTTTTCGGACGGCGCTACTTCCCAATATAGAAACAAATACAATTTAATAAATTGAATTAAGCATAAAGAAGATTTTGGTGTCGAGGCTGAACGGCATTTTTTTGCTACTTCGCGTAGTAAAGAAGCTTGTGACGGAATCGGCGGTGCCGTCAAAAGACATGTGTTGTCCTTCCGTGTAAGAAAATAGGCGAATATATCAAAACAGATGACGTTTATTTAAAAATATAGTTTGCGCATTGTAAGTCACATGAATCGTTGAATGAATCGTTTTAAACGCTTGAATCTTTTTAATATCTCTGAAAATTTTACACTTTTTATTGAGCACAAGGCCAGTTTATATAAGGTTTTTGTGAAAAAACAACAACAGTTTTTAATGGTAGAAATTATAGTACTATTTCGGAAATCACCACATTTCCTCATCAGACTTCTTTTTATTAAATTAATTAAATTTATTTTTCATAACCACTTCACCCAGGCTTTGAACCCGGGAGCTCGGAGTTGCAGAGCCCATACGCTACATATTGTGCTACGCTAGCCGAGTTGGCTGTTGTGTTTATTTCATCTTCCTTAAACAAACCAATTACAAACAAGAGCAACTGATCTGCCGCTTTTTAATTAATATTTACTAGGCCAACAGAAAAATAAACAAGCATTTATCTGTGAAAATAAAGTAATTTCAATACATTTTTTATAATAAATTCTTTCTCTTACTTATTCGTCTCCTTCTAACAGATTTCACTATGACAATGATAATATTCCTAGTTTATCGAAAATTCTAGAACTATTCGTTAAGTTTTAAATCAGAGTTGCATTTACAAAATTAAAAAAGTGTGTACAAGTTTAGAAAAGTTTTGAACATAAAAAGTAACTGTCATTTTCTCGTGATTCGAAGCAGAGGCCACCGAATCTCCTACATCCAGCACAGCTAACTTTGAAGCACGTCTTCGCAGATTTCCTTGAATGGTCTTTACCATGGCTGAACGCACCTGGCCATCTGGTGCCATATAAACCTCAACTACCCTTCCTCGTTTCCACATTCCTCTGATTTCGTTATCGTCGCACACTACTACGATGTCTCCGACTTGTAAAGGTTTTACACGTTTGTGCCATTGCGGCGCTTGCTCTTTCAAAGTAAAGAATAAAACGCGTTTTGTTGCTTGAACAAGACGTTCCCAACTACCTCCAGCCGATGGGTTCGTAGTCGTGTTAAAAATCCACTCGATGCCACACCGTGTGCACTCCTCCGCCACTTCTTATTCGCACAGGAATTTCTCTGGAATCCACAAAATTTCGTAGACATAGCATAGTTGCATCAGGTGAGAGGTACCTGGCCAACTCCAGGTGCATTGCTCGTGTCGTTAAGCAGGTGAACATTGCTAGCCGTCGCTTCTCATGACGACGCCCAATGGATATTTGTATGGGTCCGAAATAATCCACACCGGCGTATGAGAAAGGGCGCACACACGGAGTAAGTCTATCTTTTCGTATTTACCCCATTAAAGGTGTCTCAGGAACGGCTGATAAGTTCTTGCATACCTGGTATCGTTTCTTAGTTGACCGCATAAGCCGTCGCAAACTTGGAATCCAAAACCGACATTAAAATGCTTAACATTTCGTTTTTCGTAGGACGTCGACTCCCATTTAAAACAGCTTTTGGGACTTTTGAGAAAAGTAATTTGAAAAATAATGTATCCTCTTTAGAGTCCCAATATATTCCAAGAATTTTCCCAGATTCACTTTCGCCACGACACATATTCTGGTAGTCTACCTCATTCAAAATCGGGGTGCTCCACAAATTTATTGTAACATTCCCTCTGAATTTGATACAAAACCACGCAATTCAAAACCCGCCGCTGCATGTATTTTGATAACAGTTATTGTAACCTGCGAGCCGTCATCTGCCATGTCAAAACTGTCAACGTAGTCATCGACATCTTGGATGCTTACTGCGATACATTTTCGCATTAATATTTTTAATGTATCATGGCCGTCATTATATATATATCTAGCGGTTTAGTCTGATCACCTTCACACCACAAAAAATGCTGTGCATTTTGATTTGCTTCTCTAATGTTAATTCTGTGATACATTTCTCGTATATCTCCGCATATTGCTATCTTACCTTGCCGGAATTTATACAAGATTGAAAGCAACGGTTTTGGCTGATACTCATCGGTACCCTTCATAAGAGCACAGTTGAGCGAGATGTCTTTCACTTTAGCGGCTGCATCAAACACAAGTCTTTGCTTGTTATTTTTGTTTATGTTGTACACTACAAAATGAGTCAAGTACCAAGTACGTTCATTATTACAAGCTGCCTTATCCGACAATAACTTGCGCGCATAACCCTTGCGTACATACTCCTCAATTTTATTTGTATACCACTCCCTGAGCTCTAAATCTTTTAACATTTTTCGTTCTATCATTTCAAGACGCTTAAGAGCCATGCCATAGCTTTTCTCAAACTTGACGTTGTCATCCTTCCACAATAACCCGGTTTTATATTTTCCTACTAATAGTTTCGTTGTTTCTTGCAATATATCGTCGGCCTTTTTATCAGCTTTCGAACTAAGTTGAGGGGCAGCCCTTTGCTCAAAATTTTCAAAATTAAAATAATCGACAATTTCTTTACGCATTTTATTTATACATTGCTCATCAACACATACATGTCCAATTACATTATTTAGTGAATCCTGTTTATTAGAACCAAACAAAGTCCATCCTAACTTTGTTTTGTGCAAAGCAAACCCATTATCAAAATTGATTACTTGCTGCGCACGAACAAAATCGATGTGGGACAACCCAATAAGAATTTTAGGCTCTGCGTCAACATAATTTTCTATTGGAAAATCTTGCAATATATCATAACAGCGAGAGAATTCTTCAAAGCTCACCGTTGGCATTGGCAGACATAACTTCTTAATTGTGCGTACGCCTTTCATGGTAAACTTTTGCGCATCTCTATAGGTGCCGGCAATTTCGAGAGACTTCACTGCTTGAATTCTTTTCGGTGGTGAAATTTATGGCAAGACGTGATTCCACACTCGCGACGTTTTAAACCAGATTTTAAAGTGTGTCCTGGCTGTAGGCAACAAAAACATAACCTGTTTGCCTTAACAACACTGCATCGTTGGCTGAGTTCTGCACTTTTGAATTTTAGGCATTGATACAAAAAAATGTTCATCTTTGCAGTATACACACATTTGTTCACTCGCAGTAACTGTCAACACTGCTCTTGCATTCTTATTAAAATTCTGGCAAGGTTGATCTGTTGTTACAATTCCTGTTGCCATAGAAACAAACATAGACACTTGTTGCAACCAGCCTGCGAAATCTTTTATTCTCAGATACAACTGGCACGTTGAAAATTTGTGGCGAATCCAATCTTCTTTTCTGTTTAGTGGCAGTTTACTCACATTTTCGTCTAATAACGTCGGATCGTTTAAATGAGGCGTTACACCTGCACTTTCAAGAAAGGCGACTAAATTCGATACCATTGTACTAAAGTTGACAATTTCATATATTTTCGCTTCGGTGATGACGGGGAATGAACGCGCTTCTGCAAGTTGGCTTCGAATCAAAAGTCCAGGCCGGCCATAACAAAACTCCACTGTGGACATGACTGTGGCCACATTGGGTGGGTGAGTCAGTAGCGACTCAACTTGTTGGCGTGCATGCTTTTTGAATGCGAAATAAATTTTCAAATTCTGTGTAAAAATACGTTGCTGTGGTTTCTTTGAACGCTGCTGCCATTCCTCTGGCACCCCTGTAAATTCAGGCAGATCGATTAACTTACGGGGGGCCATTTGGTTATATGGTTGAATCGGTGTTGGCATATTGCGGGTAGTATAAGGATAAGAATTATAAATATTACTTATACTCGGCAGCGATGAGTTCGCTTGAAAGTCTCTGTTGACGCAACTGCATGCTGCTGATTGACGGGCTGGGTCTGCCGCTGTAGTACTATTATCTATATAAGGGCTGGTGGCGTGCTGCGAAGTGCCAGACGTGGCATAAGCAGGCTGTTTACCAGCAATAGTGGCGTTAGTAGTTTGCAAACTCTGAAGACTTGACTTGTGCGTCGGCAACGGTGACGCCAGCAGAAGAGAATATATAAGGATACATTGGGGGGCGTGTGATATATGTGTCGGCACAGGTGAGACTAGCACCAATATCGTTGGCAGAAGTAACGTTTACGCCCGCAAATGTGGCATCAATTGGTTTCTTGAGCGTAACGCATTGTTCTAAGCTCTTGAAACTTGCTTGTAAATTTCTTACCATATCCTGAAGCTCGATCATATCCACACCGGGTGCAACTATAGTGACGTCGGCTTCATCATCGCAGAGGGAGTCCATTTCTCTGATTAATTCTCTGATGAATTTGTTGAATCCATCAACGATTTGCGGCTTCGTAAATTATAATTTTCCATAAGGTATTAATGGCGACAGAGCGGTATTTCCGAGAATAAACATTAAAAAATGTTGTCCTTCCGTATAGGAAAATAGGCGAACATATCAAAACAGAAAATAAATTAATTTCAATACAATTTTTATAATAAATTCTTTCTCCTCTCTATGACAATGAGAGTATTAATAGTTTATCGAAAATTCTAGAATGCTTCGTTAAGTTTTAAATCAGAGTTGCATTTACAAAATTAAAAAGTGTGTACAAGTTTAGAAAAGTTTTGAACATAAAAAGAAACTGTCTTTTCCTAAATTTTAATCTGCGACAACATGCCTACTGGTCCAGTTTACAACAAAAACGATTTACTTCACCAAAACTTCTATATCAATAGGCAAAGAATTTTTTCAAGAAAATTGTGCTTGGTTATTCTACAATAGAATAACATATTTTTTTTTGTGTTGTTTTTTTTGTTGTTTTTTACTCCGACAAGGTTGAAAGTTGATGTATTTTGGGACGATTTTCCGTCGATCCTGTCAAATTTGGTTTTGAAACAAACCGGTTTCGGTGTTGTGCCATCTTCAGTGTTATTTTTCGTTCTGTTTGGTTTACGTCTGGCGGTCCCTAGTTATTGTGTTTTGTCCTTCGTAGGTATCGGTATCTATCGTTAACCAGCAGCCAACAAATGTTTGTAGGTGTATGCTACCTGAGTTAAGGGTTTATTTGTCAGCGTGAAGTTTTTTCTTCTACGGTTGCCCATGTGTTATGCATGGGTAGGTAGAAGTCAGTAATTTTTGTCCTGTGGGATGTTTTGTGTTGGTCCTGTGCGTTAGTTTCTTTGGTAGTAACATAGCTCGTGCCCTGTTTTTTGTAAATAAGTTGCAATGGCTCAAATATTACGTCCGAGCTGGTGTTCGTCTGTTCGTTTATTATTCTTCCGTCAAATGTTTTCTGTTTGTATATCTCCATGTTTTCCAGTGCGTTTAGGCGCCGACCTTTTTGCTGCACATGCAATACCTTTACGGTTTTCTTAATGTTTGCTGGTGTACATTTGCTGTGGAACATGTGATTTGCAAAGTTAGATTCAGGTGTTGTGGTAGGTTTCCGTGACTTCTTGTTGTAATCCCTTATGTGTTCGCGGAACCTTGTTCTTACTTTACGTCCTGTTTGTCCTATGTAGCTGTATTGGCATTCGCAGGTCAGTTGGTATACGCCTTGGCTGTTTAGTGAGTCCTCTGTATTTGTACTTGTCCGTACTATTCGTCCTAAGTTATTTACTGTTTTAAATGCTGTGTGAATGTTGTGTTTTTTGAAAAAATTTGCTAATTTATGTGTCGATTTTCCTGTATATGTTAATACTCTCCATGTCTTTCCGTCTTTATCCTTATCGCTTGTTTTTGGGGTCCCATTGTTTCTTCTGATTTTGTCTATCAGATCTTTTTTATATCCGTTATTGACCGCTATGTTGTAAATAATGTTTAGCGCTCTCTTGTGTGCTTCTGGTGTTAAAGGTGTTCGTTCTAGTCTGTCAACTAGTTGCTTTAACGCCGCATTTTTGTGCTGCTGAGGGTGTTTTGAAGTGTTATGAATTACCGCGTCTGTGGCTGTTGGTTTTCTGTTAATTTCATAGCCAAGTTTTCCTGTGGTCTTGTCTGCACTAATTGCCAGATCTAAGTAGTTAATCCTTCTTTCGCTTTCTGTTTCCATTGTAAACTGTATGTTTCCGTGTTGTTTGTTGAATAACATACTGCCCACAATGAGTTCTCGAAGTCAAATGGCAAAAACCGTGATAAATACGCGCTCGTAACATTGTTTCTATCCGCTCATTAATGGAGTTGCCTGTAAAATTTATTCTGCGTCCGACAAATTTGTAACCGACAGTGTTCTTAAAACAAGGCAATAAGAAATAACATGTTTGAAATTATTCCCATTACCAATAATAAACGAAATGTATTTAAATCTAAGCAATAAATATTTTTACTTCTTCGACTAAATACTTATTTATAGAGAACTAGCTGTACCCTGCGCACGTTGCTACGCCACCAACTAAAATAAATATGAAGGAAAGACATTCCACAAATATTCAATTAATTTTGAGTCCTTTCATTTGTTCATTTTGAAAAAATTGTGACATTGCAGCGTTTCGCTTCAATTCCATATTTATTGAATTGCTGTGGGATACACAATATTTCTTGTTTTTCCATCTGGTGCGTAAACGAATAAATCGGAAGGTTTTCCGGCGCGTGAGCAGGCCACATAGAGCTGGCCATGTGAGAAGCATGGATTCTCCAAATTTAATCCACACACTTGCAACGATTGTCCTTATGCTTTGTTGATAGTCATTGCGAAAGCGAGTCGCACCGAGAACTGCAAACGTTTGAATTCGAATGGCATATCTGTCGGGATAATTGGGATGCATGGCAACAGTCGTCTTCACCTTTGAACTTCCCAGTCAAAATTGTTGCTTCGATAACATTGTTCATGATTTTCTTGACTGATAGTCTGGTTCCGTTGCAAAGTGGTGGTGGATTTATGTTTCGAAGAAGAATGATGGGTACGCCAATTTTCAAAGTTAGAACGTGCGGTGGCATGCCTGGCAAATCAAGCGAAATCAAGAATTCAGTTGGATAGTTGACAACTTCGTCTTGATTCACCACAGTATCGATGGACTTATATGTTGTCGTTTCGCTGGGTATTCCATTCTGAAGAGTGAAGTTGATGGTATTGACATCGATGTTTTTGGCCGCTAATATAGCACGCGTACTGAGCCACTGATGATTTTTGTAGTTCTCTGCAATCTTTGGGAAAACCTTTTGCACCAATTCGGCTTTGCTTTATGTGATCCTACAGAAGTTTGCTGGCAAGGTGATACATTGTGTAGAATCACCAGTTTGCATTCGCACATTTCCAATATCCATTAATTCTTTTGCAAAATAACCAGCCGATTTATCCCGTTGTAGTAATACACGCATGTTGGTTTTCAGAGTCAATTTCTGTATATGACGCCATAAAACTGATGATTTGAGACATGCATTAAGTTCATCAGCGGGTGTTGAACGTAGTATAACCGGCAGTGTTTGCCGTGTGTTTCCCCTCAAATCTCGCAATGTACGATCAAGCGCTTCCAAAGCTTTCTTGTGAGACATTGTACATTCGTTCCATATGATAATTTTACACACTTGGAGTACTTTGCCCATTCCAGTGTTTTCGCTGATGTTGCATGTTGGTGCCTCAAATTTTGCAAACTCAGCGGAAGTTTCAATGCTGAATGCGCTGTTCGACCACCATCCAAAAGAGTTGCCGCAATTCCAGATGATGTAATGGCCCGTGCAATACTATTTTGTGATCGTATGGCTGCCAAAATGAGTGAAAGAGGAAAAGTCTTGCCTGTACCACCAGGACCATCTATGAAAAACAGTCCACCGCTTTGTTTTGTGATCGCACGCATCTTTGTTAGCGATTGCCAAACATATGTCTTCAATCAAAATCAATGCCTCATTATACACGTTTGGTGTGAATTGAATGTCCAGATTTTGATTCGCAGCGCGCAAATGATGTAGAATATTTAACTCCTGGCAAGCTTGGCGATAAGTGGCGCACAGCTGACCGTTGACTGCTCTTAAATCTTAGAAGGATGTCGGTCCACGTACACTGATCAACAGCAATCGCAGATAGAAGCACTCTGTATTGTTCGGGTGAACAGTGTACAGACGACCAATGCAACACAGGAATACAAATTGAGATGTCCTTCAACTGCTTTACCTTGTTTGCGAGGTTTTGTGATCGCACGCATCTTTGTTAGCGATTGCCAAACATATGTCTTCAATCAAAATCAATGCCTCATTATACACGTTTGGTGTGAATTGAATGTCCAGATTTTGATTCGCAGCGAGCAAATGATGTAGAATATTTAACTCCTGGCAAGCTTGGCGATAAGTGGCGCACAGCTGACCGTTGACTGCTCTTAAATCTTAGAAGGATGTCGGTCCACGTACACTGATCAACAGCAATCGCAGATAGAAGCACTCTGTATTGTTCGGGTGAACAGTGTACAGACGACCAATGCAACACAGGAATACAAATTGAGATGTCCTTCAACTGCTTTACCTTGTTTGCGAGGTTTTGTGATCGCACGCATCTTTGTTAGCGATTGCCAAACATATGTCTTCAATCAAAATCAATGCCTCATTATACACTTTTTGTGTGAATTGAATGTCCAGATTTTGATTCTCAGCGCGCAAACGATGTAGAATATCTTCACTCATGTAGTCCTTGTATTTTTCCCAAAGTTCTTTTGGATAAGATGGGAAACAGGTTGTCAATATTACGGCAAATAACGTGCGCATTTGCTGTGGTCGCGCAGTATTCGATGAATCTGCGAGCGCAGTGTCCCAATGTGCATCATTCTCAAGAATATTTAGCTCCTGGCAAGCTTGGCGATAAGTGGCGCACAGCTGACCGTTGACTGCTCTTAAATCTTAGAAGGATGTCGGTCCACGTACACTGATCAACAGCAATCGCAGATAGAAGCACTCTGTATTGTTCGGGTGAACAGTGTACAGACGACCAATGCAACACAGGAATACAAATTGAGATGTCCTTCAACTGCTTTACCTTGTTTGCGAGGTTGAAACTTTTTAGCCTATGCATTCCATGTGTAGAATTTCGGTACCTCAGAATAAAGTAGAGTCTTTGCAAAAATATCATTCTGGCACAGTGAGTAAAATGCAGTTAAAGTCGTTGCCGGTGAAACCAATGCTCTTCCACGTACATTATCTGCTGTGAAGTACACGCGCTGTCCATTCTCGAGATGCACCGCCAAGTGTACTACTGTTGGATGTCGTTCATGGATTGAAAATGACAAGATGCGCCATACTGCTTCATTGCTGCTAATGTAGCGTCCAAGTTGGTATTGGTTGATTTCATCGAGCTGTGCGGCCACATTCCCTACTCCGAAGACTGCCATGTCGCTACCTTTGTTAACATATTTGCAAATGTATTTGATCGACTTCACTGAATTGCAATACTCAGAATTAATGTGTGCTTTGAAGGTCTTTAAGAGCAACGGTGAATATGGCACAACCCAACGATTATCGACTTCAACATCAACGTTTCGTACTTTCATACCGTCATTGCCAGCCATGGATCATATTTTTGGTAACGACGTCGAATAAGTCTAGATCAATGTCCTTATCTGGTATTTCTGCTGAGATGATTTGGTCAATTTGATCTGGCGTAATTTTGTTGATTAACCAAACCAAAATATGTGCATGTGGCAATCATCTTTTCTGCCATTCAATGGAAACATCCAGCATCGTGTCTCTCCAAAAACGATATATATATAATATAATATATAATATTGGCGCTTACACTATATAGCTCAGTGTTTGGCCGAGCTTCTCCCAACATTTGTGGTGTGCGTCTTTATATTACATCACAATTGGAGGGACCTACAGTTTCGTGCCGACTCTGAAGCTTTTTCGTGGCAGAAATACCGAGGTGCGGCCGCTTTAGAAAACACTTTTTCTATGATTAAGATTTTACTTGCCCTGACTGAGATTCGAACCTCGAACTCAACGGTACGATGATAAATTTGCCCTAGGACTCTGAATGGGAAACGGTCAAAACTCTAAAATTAAAATTCTGAAGTCAAAATTACGGAATCAAAATTCTGGGTCGACAAAATTCTGGAAATCGGAATTCCGCAATTCCTTCGCTTTTTTGGCTGCATTTCAAAATTCTGGTTTTTCATAATTCCGGAATTTACGTTTTCCAGAATTAATTCTGGAAATTTTTTCCCCAAAATTTGAGCAAAATCGTGTATTTTATATAAATTTGCTTATACATACATAATAATATAACATAAACAAAACATAACCTCCAAAATAATTCCAAAATTCAAACATGTTTATCGGAAAGACAAAAAAAAAAGGAGGCTGTGTCAGAGACACGGCCATTAAGTTTAACGTAGAATACGCCATCCGATAAGACAGAAAACATATGTATAATGATAATTTATAATGATAAATAATGCAAGCAAATGAATTTCTTTATTTGATAGTTACTTTTGATGATATACATAAGCTTATGATAGGAAAATAGGATAAAAATGTTTTTAAATTATCAATTAAATTTCTCGCAAAAACGAAGTCAATGGTAGTTATCAATAGTAAAGATAAATGATAAATAACAGACCCAAATCTATTTGATTATTTGAAAGTTACTTTTGAGAATATAGGCTTATGATGGGAAAAATAGGATAAATATGTTTTTAAATTAACATTTAAATTTCTCGCAAAAACTAAGGGAGCATCATTTCGAATATAATCCAAATTAAACGTATCGCTCATAAATTTCGCCAATCTAGTATTTGAAGTGCCGTTTCCTTATAATTAAAGAAATAGAGATTACAACAATAAAAACCTGACATGGGTGCCCATACCGTAAGGTAAGACGTATTCTACGCCAAAAACAACATTATTAACAAATAAAGATCAAATAGATACTACATTAATGTCATGTTTGAAGCAATACGCTTTAAATACGCTAAGTGACTTAAATCTAATCTTTTTTTCATTACTCTTGTAATTTGTTGGTTTTTTCCATGAATTTTCTGTTTATTTTTATTTTTCGCCGTTTTTTACTTTTTGTACTTGTGTTTCAGCATAAATAAGCTCCCTTTGTAAGTCAGATATCAATTTGTACAGCGTCGCACGACTTTTTCCAACTATGACTTTAAGGCGGCGATGCCAAGCTTCCACACTGTTTTGCGTTCTTGGAAAAACTTTCGATCTAGGGTCATCGAACACGGACCAAAATTGTGTTAAATATTTAGGCTGTGACTTTTTACCAAACACATAATTTTTTTCAAACCATTTTGAAAGCTTTTGCAAATCGCTGTCGTCAAATAAATTACGCAAACTTGTGTAATACTATAAGATTTCGCTATGAGGAACCAGTGCTAAGCTTTTAAGCATTCGAACTTGGATTGAAAACTGCTCGCTGCTGCCATATTTGCGGCTTAGTCTGAAAATATTTAATAATCATTTTATCTTAAATGCAGGAAGTTGCGGTAATGCAATAAATTTACCCTTCTTTTTGAACTTTTCGCCAAATAAATTTCCCGAAGTGGAAGAGGCAACCACTCTGCCGTGCAAATGGGAAACACTCCCTTGCTGCAGAAATAATAGCCATTTCGAAATCACTAATTATACGCGTCGGATTCAGTTGGATACCATAGTTCAATGCGACGTTCTCCAACTCAACAAAAAAAGAAATATACATTGACCTCGATTTTTTGGTCATAAGACAGAATACCAGCGGAACAATTTGCCCTTCTACTCTTCCGTGTATGGAAAATAGCTGCCTCATCATCGTTGGAACAACGTCAAATGTACCGTCCATAATCCAGCAGTCGCTCTCATTTAACAACTGCAGCGAAGATTTTGTTCCAAATATAAGAATGCATTCGCCATCAATAACTTTCTCACTTAAAATAAATAGTTGACCTTCCAAAACATAAAGTGATAAAGTAATGTCTATTTCTTCAACACAAGTTGGGTCTTTAAAACATTTCAAACTGTTCCGTTGTCTTCTAATTTTTAACTTAAGGGCATTTCTTGATGGCAGATATTCTCTAATATGTTTTTCTGTCATAGATACCGAACGCTGAATTATTTGGCTAGGCTGCAGAAAACTCGAGCGAGCCATATTTTTAACCAGATTATTTGTTTCTGCAACCGATTTTTTATGCGCACATGGATCATGAGAATGTTCATTTCTTTTTTTTTCGTATAACATGTTCACAGCCATCAAATTGTGTGACAATACGCACGGTACATTTGTTTTTAATTCGTTCAGAACAAGTCCAGTAAATGTTTTCTTATTTTTTCGTTCCAAATAGAAGAAGTAGCCGTCGACGTTTAACATGTCTTTTCCTTTATTGGACTTCACCACAGTTATATTTTCCATCATTTCACAAAAATATTTAGCACGTGTTTATTAATGAAATTGCAGTAACACATTGCTTAGTCAGTGCATATATATGTAGGTACATAGTAAACTAAATCATTATGGTAGTACAAATAAGTAAATGAACAACAACAAACAAAGCAATAACAATAACAAATACAATCATGCAATTGTAAAAAACTACTTACTAGGCAATAAAACATATGATTACAGAATGGCAAAATTCTGTAATTAATGATTAAAAATGCGTCTTGATAACAAAAAAGTGCGCACTTTTTTGTTATCAAGACGCATTTTTAATCATTAATTACAGAATTTTGCCATTCAGAATTTTGCAATTTAGAATTTCGTTATCCAGAATTTTGGATTCCAGAATATTGACTTCCATAACTTTGATTCCCGGTGTTCCGACTTCCGGAATTATGATTGCAGAATTTCCAAAAAAGCAGAATTTTGACCCCAACCCACTCTGAATGTTAGCATGTAATTTTCGCGCACGATGTTATTGTATTTGCGGAAGTTTTCCAAGAAATGCTTTGACTCACGTGTAACACCTGATAGCAACGTTGATAGTGGTTCGGGTGGTGGAGGTAATCCTGGCAGTTTAACTTTTCCACTGGCGCAGCACATTCCTCGCGTTTCGTTCTTAAATTTGAGGCCGCTACAATAAATGCAAATTTTATCCATTTTTCCAATGTTGACACTTGGATGAAGACTGTAATTATTATTACTGTCATAATGGAATGCCCCAAGATTTAAATCAGCGTGCAGTGTTCGTCTTGATCGAGCGGTGCTAATTCGAACAGTTTGCAGCCTTCTTTCCCGTTGTTCAGTTGTCTCAGACGAACGGGCCTGAGTAGTACGTATTCGATCAGTTTCTAACCTCACTTCTTGTTGTTCAGATGATTCAGACGAACGGGTCTCAGCGGCATGTACTCGAAGATTTTCTAGCCTTAGTGCTCGTTGCTCGTCTGATTCTCAGGCTCGTAATGCTCTTTTCTTCCGAGCTTGAGGTGTAGATGGGTCAATTGCTTGTCGTTTTGGAGGCATAATTGTACGGGAACGACGTGAAAAATGCGATTGAATTTATAAGATGTCAATCAGCAAAACTTTATTGCACAAATAAATTGCCACAATATTGAACAAATTTGAATTGTATTTTAACCACAACATGATATTATTCTGAAAACCCTTATAGTAATTTTAACAATTATCATATTTTGCTGTACTCATCACTGCAGAGTGCACATGCTTACTGCGGAACTGTTTAAATTTTTAATATTTTTAAAATAGACCCAAAATACATTGCATATTCCGATCTCAGTAAATAAACCCTAACTAAAATACCTACCTAGGAAACATTTAAATGCCTTAACCAACATCTATCTTTATATACATGAATATATACGCTTTACCAAGAACCCTGTTTACCTACTTTCTTGTGCAAATATTTAATAGAGCCCAAATATATACATATGTACATATGTCTTACAGCTATGTACCTGCGTCCTTAAGAAACTGCATTATGCTGGAAAACAATTTACATATACTTTCTTGCAAAAGTGATTAGGGCTACTAATTTTTCTGTGGGAAAAATTTAAATGAGCTCAAATTGAGCAATTAAGGAATATTTCTTGTTTCCGAAATTTGTTTTACATACTAAACATCATTCCAGGAATTATTACAATCTTTTGGAATGTTGAAGTTTCTGGCTCTCTGTGAAAAATGTAGGACGCTATACTCTGTAATAGTTGATTTATCTATTTTAAGTTCAGTTTATACAATGTATTTATATACGTGCCCCTAGATAAATGTTTTGAATTTAAATAAAATCGGCCTGGAAATTCGGATTTTAGAAATATCTCGACTCCAGCGCCACCTATCGAGTATATTTTCACACAATAACCGGCTATGCTTTCTGTGATCCTACAGAAGTTTGCTGGCAAGGTGATACATTGTGTAGAATCATCAATTTGCATTCGCACATTTCCAATATCCATTAATTCTTTTGCAAAATTACCAGCCGATGTATCCCTCTGAAGTTGTACACGCATGTTGGTTTTCAGAGTAAATTTCTGTATATGACGCCATAAAACTGATGATTTGAGACATGCACTAAGTTCATCAGCGGGTGTTAAACGTGGTATAACCGGCAGTGGTTGTCGAAAATCGCCAGAAAATAAAATGAGTGCACCGCCGAAGATCCGTGTGTTTCCCCACAAATCTCGTAATGTACGATCAAGCGCTTCCAATGCTTTCTTGTGAGACATTGTACATTCGTTCCGTATGATAATTTGATACGCTTGGAGTACTTTGCCCATTCCAGAGCTTTTGCTAATGTTGCATGTTGGTGCCTCAAATTTTGCAAATTCAACGGAAGTTTCAATGCTGAATGCGCTGTTCGACCACCATCCAAAATAGTGGCCGCAATTCCTGATGATGCAATGGCCAGTGCAATATTATTTTGTCATCGTATGGCTGCCAAAATGAGTGAAAGAAGAAAAGTCTTGCCTGTACCATCAGGACCATCTATGAAAAACAGTCCACCGCTTTGTTCTGTGATCGAACGCATCTTTGTTAGCGATTGCCAAACATATGTCTTCAATCAAAATCAATGCCTCATTATACACGTTTGGTGTGAATTGAATGTCCAGATTTTGATTCGCAGCGCGCAAACGATGTAGAATATCTTCACTCATGTAGTCCTTGTATTTTTCCCAAAGTTCTTTTGGATAAGATGGGAAACAGGTTGTCAATATTACGGCAAATAACGTGCCCATTTGCTGTGGTCGCGCAGTATTCGATGAATCTGCGAGCGCAGTGTCCCAATGTGCATCATTCTCAAGAATATTTAGCTCCTGGCAAGCTTGGCGATAAGTGGCGCACAGCTGACCGTTGACTGCTCTTAAATCTTAGAAGGATGTCGGTCCACGTACACTGATCAACAGCAATCGCAGATAGAAGCACTCTGTATTGTTCGGGTGAACAGTGTACAGACGACCAATGCAACACAGGAATACAAATTGAGATGTCCTTCAACTGCTTTACCTTGTTTGCGAGGTTGAAACTTTTTAGCCTATGCATTCCATGTGTAGAATTTCGGTACCTCAGAATAAAGTAGAGTCTTTGCAAAAATATCATTCTGGCACAGTGAGTAAAATGCAGTTAAAGTCGTTGCCGGTGGCACCAATGCTCTTCCACGTACATTATCTGCTGTGAAGTACACGCGCTGTCCATTCTCAAGATGCACCGCCAAGTGTACTACTGTTGGATGTCGTTCATGGATTGAAAATGACAAGATGCGCCATACTGCTTCATTGCTGCTAATGTAGCGTCCAAGTTGGTATTGGTTGATCTCATCGAGCTGTGCGGCCACATTCCCTACTCCGAAGACTGCCATATCGCTTCTCTCTGAGAGCAACGGCTAATATGGCACAACCCAACGATTATCGACTATAAAATCATTGTTTCGTACTTTCAGAACGATGGATTTGCCGCCATCCTCAACTGATCGTCGACGATACAGTGGGTAGTCATTGCCAGCCATGGATCAAATTTTTAGTGACGACGTCAAATAAGTCTAGATCAATGTCCTTATCTGGTATTTCTGCTGAGATGATTTGGTCAATTTTATCTGGCGTAATTTTGTTCATTAACCAAACCAAAATATGTGCATGTGGCAATCCTCTTTTCTGCCATTCAATGGAATACATCCAGCATCTCCAAAAACGAGATATATATAATATAATATATAATTTTGGCGCTTAAACTACATAGCTCAGTGTTTGGCCGAGCTTCTCCCAACATTTGTGGTGTGCGTCTTTATATTATATCACAAATGGAGGGACCTACAGTTTTGTGCCGACTCTGAACGGCAGATGTATTTAATGAGAAGATTTTTCATGGCAGAAATACACTCGGAGGTTTGCCATTGCCTGCCAAGGGTTGGCCGCTATTAGAAAAAACTTTTTCGATGATTAAGATTTTACTTGCCCTGACTGAGATTCGAACCTCGAACTCAACGGCATATCGAGTTATAGACGCACCGCTACTAACTCGACCACAGCGGGACGGCCATATGCGCGAACGTATGTATGTCATCGCATCTTGTGCGTATTCATGCATGTGCCGGGGACTCCCCGTGAATGTAGACGGTAATATGACCATTCTTCCCACTTCGTTTCGATTCACGTTACCATCGTTAACGATTGCGTCTCGTAAATTGATGTACTCTTCAGAACGCAACTCGGTTTGATTCAATCGAATATATAGGAGTCGTTCGGTTTCAATCTTCGCGTACATGTCGACGATGTATTGATGGAACAATTGTAGACATTTCAGAATGTGGTTCTCAGCGTCATGACGAATTATCAATCGATACAAATAACAATTCATGGCACTGACTTTCATATTCGTTTTCTCGTCTGTTTGTGCATTTTTCATTTCGATGGTGAAATTATAACCATCTTTTCCTCGCCAAAACAGAATCGGATACTGCAATCCGTCGTATGAGCGATCGCCAACTATCACGATCGCCACTTCATTGATTGTTGGTGCATTGAACTGTCTTTCGTGTTGGGCAACGGGTCTTTTGTCTGCTCGAATTACAACTGCGTAGTCATCGGCTGGCATTAGTTGAATGGCGGTTTTAAACACCTGAACTAATCCATTGTGTTGATCGAAAAGGGTTTGTAACGCCGCCACGATTTCTCATCTAGTGCCCTCATTGTAATGGCATCGTTGTTCAATTTGTTCATCACTGTTTGCCATTAAATAAATTTAAAGAAACTTGTGAACTGCGTCCGGCATTGGTAGAAGCGATCCGACACGATGATAAATTTGCCCTTAGACTCTGAATGTTAGCATATAAATTTCGCGCACGATGTTCTTTGCACCGAATGATGTCATTTGAACACATAAATAGTATTTGCGGATGTTTTTCAAGAAATGCTTTGACTCACGTGTAACACCTGATAGCAACGTTGATAGTGGTTCGGGTGGTGGAGGTAATTGTGGCAGTTTAACTTTGCCACTGGCGCAACACATTCCTGGCGTTTCGTTCTTAAATTTGAGGCCGCTACAATACGTGCAAATTTTATCCATTTTTCCAATGTTGACACTTGAAGACTGTAATTATTATTACTGTCATAATGGAATGCCCCAAGATTTAACTCAGCGTGCAGTGTTCGTCTTGATCGAGCGGTGCTTATTCGAACATTTTGCAGCCTTCTTTCCCGTTGTTCAGTTGTCTCAGACGAACGGGCCTGAGTAGTACGTATTCGATCAGTTTCTAACCTCACTTCTTGTTGTTAGGATGATTCAGACGAACGGGTCTCAGCGGCATGTACTCGAAGATTTTCTAGCCTTAGTGCTCGTTGCTCGTCTGATTCTCAGGCTCGTAATGCTCTTTTCTTCCGAGCTTGAGGTGTAGATGGGTCAATTGCTTGTCGTTTTGGAGGCATAATTGTACGGGAACGACGTGAAAAATGCGATTGAATTTATAAGATGTCAATCAGCAAAACTTTATTGCACAAATAAATTGCCACAATATTGAACAAATTTGAATTTTATTTTAACTACAACACGATATTGTTCTGAAAACCTTTATAGTAATTTTAACAATTATTATGTTTTGCTGTACTCATCACTGCGGAGTGCACATGCTTACTGCGTAACTGTTTAAATTTTTAATATTTTTAAAATATGCCCAAAATACATTGCATATTCCGATCTCAGTAAATAAACCCTAACTAAAATACCTACCTAGGAAACATTTAAATGCCTTAACCAACATCTATCTTTATATACATGAATAGATACGCTCTACCAAGAACCCTGTTTACCTACTTTCTTGTGCAAATATTTAATAGAGCCCAAATACATACATATGTATGTCTTACAGCTATGTACCTGCGTCCTTAAGAAACTGCATTATGCTGGAAAACAATTTACATATACTTTCTTGCAAAAGTGATTAGGACTACTAATTTTTCTGTGGGAAAAATTTAAAAGAGCCCAAATTGAGCAATTAAATTTGTTTTACATACTAAACATCATTCCAGGAATTATTACAATCTTTTGGAATGTTGAAGTTTCTGGCTCTCTGTGAAAAATGTAGGACGCTATACACTGTAATAGTTGATTTATCTATTTTAAGTTCAGTTTATACAATGTATTTATATACGTGCCCCTAGATAAATGTTTTGAATTTGAATAAAATCGGCCTGGAAATTCGGATTTTAGAAATATCTCGACTCCAGCGCCACCTATCGAGTATATTTTCACACAATAACCGGCTATGCTTTCTGTGATCCTACAGAAGTTTGCTGGCAAGGTGATACATTGTGTAGAATCATCAATTTGCATTTGCACATTTCCAATATCCATTAATTCTTTTGCAAAATTACCAGCCGATGTATCCCTCTGTAGTTGTACACGCATGTTGGTTGTCACAGTCAATTTCTGTATATGACGCCATAAAACTGATGAGACATGCATTAAGTTCATCAGCGGGTGTTGAACGTGGTATAACCGGCAGTGTTTGTCGAACATCGCCAGAAACTAAAATGAGTGCACCACCGAAGATCTGCGTGATTCCCCTCAAATCTCGCAATGTACGATCAAGCGCTTCCAATGCTTTCTTGTGAGACATTGTACATTCGTTCCATATGATAATTTGACACGCTTGGAGTACTTTGCCCATTCCAGAGCTTTTGCTGATGTTGCATGTTGGTGCCTCAAAATTGCAAATTCAGCGGAAGTTTCAATGCTGAATGCGCTGTTCGACCACCATCCAAAAGAGTTGGCGCAATTCCTGATGATGCAATGGCCAGTGCAATATTATTTTGTGATCGTATGGCTGCCAAAATGAGTGAAAGAAGAAAAGTCTTGCCTGTACCACCAGGCGCATCTATGAAAAACAGTCCACCGCTTTGTTCTGTGATCGCACGCATAATTCTGTCATACGCAATGCGTTGTTCTGGGACCAACTGCGGAAGATTTGTCTGAACAAATGTTTCCAGTTCCTCAGAATCAAAGTGTGTTTCTCGTTGCAAATGACGATCGAAAATGTCGTTTGCAGGTTGGTTCGCAGCAGGCATTCCCAGTAGCACCAGTGCTTTGTTAGCGATTGCCAAATATATGTCTTCAATCAAAATCAATGCCTCATTATACACGTTTGGTGTGAATTGAATGTCCAGATTTTGATTCGCAGCGCGCAAACGATGTAGAATATCTTCACTCATGTAGTCCTTGTATTTTTCCCAAAGTTCTTTTGGATAAGAGGGGAAACAGGTTGTCAATATTACGGGAAATAACGTGCGCATTTGCTGTGGTCGCGCAGTATTCGATGAATCTGCGAGCGCAGTGTCCCAATGTGCATCATTCTCAAGAATATTTAGCTCCTGGCAAGCTTGGCGATAAGTGGCGCACAGCTGACCGTTGACTGCTCTTAAATCTTAGGAGGATGTCGGTCCACGTACACTGATCAACAGCAATCGCAGATAGAAGCACTCTGTATTGTTCGGGTGAACAGTGTACAGACGACCAATGCAACACAGGAATACAAACTGAGATGTCCTTCAACTGCTTTACCTTGTTTGCGAGGTTGAAACTTTTTAGCCTATGCATTCCATGTGTAGAATTTCGGTACCTCAGAATAAAGTAGAGTCTTTGCAAAAATATCATTCTGGCACAGTGAGTAAAATGCAGTTAAAGTCGTTGCCGGTGGAACCAATGCTCTTCCACGTACATTATCTGCTGTGAAGTACACGCGCTGTCAATTCTCGAGATGCACCGCCAAGTGTACTACTGTTGGATGTCGTTCATGGATTGAAAATGACAAGATGCGCCATACTGCTTCATTGCTGCTAATGTAGCGTCCAAGTTGGTATTGGTTGATTTCATCGAGCTGTGCGGCCACATTTCCTACTCCGGAGACTGCCATGTCGCTACCTTTGTTAACATATTTGATCGACTTCACTGAATTGCAATACTCAGAATTAATGTGTGCTTTGAAGGTCTTTGAGAGCAACGGTGAATATGGCACAACCCAACGATTATCGACTTCAACATCAACGTTTCGTACTTTCAGAACGATGGATTTGCGGCCATCCTCAACTGATCGTCGACGATAAAGTGGGTATCCGTCATTGCCAGCCATGGCTCATATTTTTGGTAACGACGTCGAATAAGTCTAGAGCAATGTCCTTATCTGGTATTTCTGCTGAGATGATTTGGTCAATTTGATCTGGCGTAATTTTGTTGATTAATCAAACCAAAATATGTGCATGTGGCAATCATCTTTTCTGCCATTCAATGGAAACATCCAGCATCGTGTCTCTCCAAAAACGATATATATATAATATAATATTGGCGCTTACACTATATAGCTCAGTGTTTGGCCGAGCTTCTCCGACCTACAGTTTCGTGCCGACTCTGAAGCTTTTTCGTGGCAGAAATACCGTCGGAGGTTTGCCATTGCCTACCGAGGGGCGGCCGCTTTAGAAAACACTTTTTCTATGATTAAGATTTTACTTGCCCTGACTGAGATTCGAACCTCGAACTCAACGGTACGATGATAAATTTGCCCTAGGACTCTGAATGGGAAACGGTCAAAACTCTAAAATTAAAATTCTGAAGTCAAAATTCCGGAATCAAAATTCTGGGTCGACAAAATTCTGGAAATCGGAATTCCGCAATTCCTTCGCTTTTTTTGGCTGCATTTCAAAATTCTGGTTTTTCATAATTCCGGAATTTACGTTTTCCAGAATTAATTCTGGAAATTTTTTCCCCAAAATTTGAGCAAAATCGTGTATTTTATATAAATTTGCTTATACATACATAATAATATAACATAAACAAAACATAACCTCCAAAATAATTCCAAAATTCAAACATGTTTATCGGAAAGACAAAAAACAACATTATTAACAAATAAAGATCAAATAGATACTACATTAATGTCATGTTTGAAGCAATACGCTTTAAATACGCTAAGTGACTTAAATCTAATCTTTTTTTCATTACTCTTGTATTTTGTTGGTTTTTTCCATGAATTTTCTGTTTATTTTTATTTTTCGCCGTTTTTTACTTTTTGTACTTGTGTTTCAGCATAAATAAGCTCCCTTTGTAAGTCAGATATCAATTTGTACAGCGTCGCACGACTTTTTCCAACTATGACTTTAAGGCGGCGATGCCAAGCTTCCACACTGTTTTGCGTTCTTGGAAAAACTTTCGATCTAGGGTCATCGAACACGGACCAAAATTGTGTTAAATATTTAGGCTGTGACTTTTTACCAAACACATAATTTTTTTCAAACCATTTTGAAAGCTTTTGCAAATCGCTGTCGTCAAATGAATTACGCAAACTTGTGTAATACTATAAGATTTCGCTATGAGGAACCAGTGCTAAGCTTTTAAGCATTCGAACTTGGATTGAAAACTGCTCGCTGCTGCCATATTTGCGGCTTAGTCTGAAAATATTTAATAATCATTTTATCTTAAATGCAGGAAGTTGCGGTAATGCAATAAATTTACCCTTCTTTTTGAACTTTTCGCCAAATAAATTTCCCGAAGTGGAAGAGGCAACCACTCTGCCGTGCAAATGGGAAACACTCCCTTGCTGCAGAAATAATAGCCATTTCGAAATCACTAATTATACGCGTCGGATTCAGTTGGATACCATAGTTCAATGCGACGTTCTCCAACTCAACAAAAAAAGAAATATACATTGACCTCGATTTTTTGGTCATAAGACAGAATACCAGCGGAACAATTTGCCCTTCTACTCTTCCGTGTATGGAAAATAGCTGCCTCATCATCGTTGGAACAACGTCAAATGTACCGTCCATAATCCAGCAGTCGCTCTCATTTAACAACTGCAGCGAAGATTTTGTTCCAAATATAAGAATGCATTCGCCATCAATAACTTTCTCACTTAAAATAAATAGTTGACCTTCCAAAACATAAAGTGATAAAGTAATGTCTATTTCTTCAACACAAGTTGGGTCTTTAAAACATTTCAAACTGTTCCGTTGTCTTCTAATTTTTAACTTAAGGGCATTTCTTGATGGCAGATATTCTCTAATATGTTTTTCTGTCATAGATACCGAACGCTGAATTATTTGGCTAGGCTGCAGAAAACTCGAGCGAGCCATATTTTTAACCAGATTATTTGTTTCTGCAACCGATTTTTTATGCGCACATGGATCATGAGAATGTTCATTTCTTTTTTTTTCGTATAACATGTTCACAGCCATCAAATTGTGTGACAATACGCACGGTACATTTGTTTTTAATTCGTTCAGAACAAGTCCAGTAAATGTTTTCTTATTTTTTCGTTCCAAATAGAAGAAGTAGCCGTCGACGTTTAACATGTCTTTTCCTTTATTGGACTTCACCACAGTTATATTTTCCATCATTTCACAAAAATATTTAGCACGTGTTTATTAATGAAATTGCAGTAACACATTGCTTAGTCAGTGCATATATATGTAGGTACATAGTAAACTAAATCATTATGGTAGTACAAATAAGTAAATGAACAACAACAAACAAAGCAATAACAATAACAAATACAATCATGCAATTGTAAAAAACTACTTACTAGGCAATAAAACATATGATTACAGAATGGCAAAATTCTGTAATTAATGATTAAAAATGCGTGTTGATAACAAAAAAAGTGCGCACTTTTTTGTTATCAAGACGCATTTTTAATCATTAATTACAGAATTTTGCCATTCAGAATTTTGCAATTTAGAATTTCGTTATCCAGAATTTTGGATTCCAGAATATTGACTTCCATAACTTTGATTGTTCCGACTTCCGGAATTATGATTGCAGAATTTCCAAAAAAGCAGAATTTTGACCCCAACCCACTCTGAATGTTAGCATGTAATTTTCGCGCACGATGTTATTGTATTTGCGGAAGTTTTCCAAGAAATGCTTTGACTCACGTGTAACACCTGATAGCAACGTTGATAGTGGTTCGGGTGGTGGAGGTAATCCTGGCAGTTTAACTTTTCCACTGGCGCAGCACATTCCTCGCGTTTCGTTCTTAAATTTGAGGCCGCTACAATAAATGCAAATTTTATCCATTTTTCCAATGTTGAAACTGCATTATGCTGGAAAACAATTTACATATACTTTTTTGCAAAAGTGATTAGGGCTACTAATTTTTCTGTGGGAAAAATTTAAAAGAGCTCAAATTGAGCAATTAAGGAATATTTCTTGCTTCCGAAATTTGTTTTACATACTAAACATCATTCCAGGAATTATTACAATCTTTTGGAATGTTGAAGTTTCTGGCTCTCTGTGAAAAATGTAGGACGCTATACTCTGTAATAGTTGATTTATCTATTTTCAGTTCAGTTTATACAATGTATTTATATACGTGCCCCTAGATAAATGTTTTGAATATAAATAAAATCGGCCTGGAAATTCGGATTTTAGAAATATCTCGACTCCAGCGCCACCTATCGAGTATATTTTCACACAATAGCCGGCTATGCTTTCTGTGATCCTACAGAAGTTTGCTGGCAAGGTGATACATTGTGTAGAATCATCAATTTGCATTCGCACATTTCCAATAACCATTAATTCTTTTGCAAAATTACCAGCCGATGTATCCCTCTGTAGTTGTACACGCATGTTGGTTTTCAGAGTAAATTTCTGTATATGACGCCATAAAACTGATGATTTGAGACATGCACTAAGTTCATCAGCGGGTGTTAAACGTGGTATAACCGGCAGTGGTTGTCGAAAATCGGCAGAAAATAAAATGAGTGCACCGCCGAAGATCCGTGTGTTTCCCCACAAATCTCGTAATGTACGATCAAGCGCTTCCAATGCTTTCTTGTGAGACATTGTACATTCGTTCCGTATGATAATTTGATACGCTTGGAGTACTTTGCCCATTCCAGAGCTTTTGCTAATGTTGCATGTTGGTGCCTCAAATTTTGCAAATTCAACGGAAGTTTCAATGCTGAATGCGCTGTTCGACCACCATCCAAAATAGTGGCCGCAATTCCTGATGATGCAATGGCCAGTGCAATATTATTTTGTCATCGTATGGCTGCCAAAATGAGTGAAAGAAGAAAAGGCTTGCCTGTACCACCAGGACCATCTATGAAAAACAGTCCACCGCTTTGTTCTGTGATCGCACGCATCTTTGTTAGCGATTGCCAAACATATGTCTTTAATCAAAATCAATGCCTCATTATACACGTTTGGTGTGAATTGAATGTCCAGATTTTGATTCGCAGCGCGCAAACGATGTAGAATATCTTCACTCATGTAGTCCTTGTATTTTTCCCAAAGTTCTTTTGGATAAGATGGGAAACAGGTTGTCAATATTACGGCAAATAACGTGCGCATTTGCTGTGGTATTATTCGATGAATCTGCGAGCGCAGTGTCCCAATGTGCATCATTCTCAAGAATATTTAGCTCCTGGCAAGCTTGGCGATAAGTGGCGCACAGCTGACCGTTGACTGCTCTTAAATCTTAGAAGGATGTCGGTCCACGTACACTGATCAACAGCAATCGCAGATAGAAGCACTCTGTATTGTTCGGGTGAACAGTGTACAGACGACCAATGCAACACAGGAATACAAATTGAGATGTCCTTCAACTGCTTTACCTTGTTTGCGAGGTTGAAACTTTTTAGGCTATGCATTCCATGTGTAGAATTTCGGTACCTCAGAATAAAGTAGTGTCTTTGCAAAAATATCATTCTGGCACAGTGAGTAAAATGCAGTTAAAGTCGTTGCCGGAGGAACCAATGCTCTTCCACGTACATTATCTGCTGTGAAGTACACGCGCTGTCCATTCTCGAGATGCACCGCCAAGTGTACTACTGTTGGATGTCGTTCATGGATTGAAAATGACAAGATGCGCCATACTGCTTCATTGCTGCTAATGTAGCGTCCAAGTTGGTATTGGTTGATCTCATCGAGCTGTGCGGCCACATTCCCTACTCCGAAGACTGCCATATCGCTTCTCTCTGAGAGCAACGGCTAATATGGCACAACCCAACGATTATCGACTATAAAATCATTGTTTCGTACTTTCAGAACGATGGATTTGCCGCCATCCTCAACTGATCGTCGACGATACAGTGGGTAGTCATTGCCAGCCATGGATCAAATTTTTAGTGACGACGTCAAATAAGTCTAGATCAATGTCCTTATCTGGTATTTCTGCTGAGATGATTTGGTCAATTTGATCTGGCGTAATTTTGTTCATTAACCAAACCAAAATATGTGCATGTGGCAATCCTCTTTTCTGCCATTCAATGGAATACATCCAGCATCTCCAAAAACGAGATATATATAATATAATATATAATTTTGGCGCTTAAACTACATAGCTCAGTGTTTGGCCGAGCTTCTCCCAACATTTGTGGTGTGCGTCTTTATATTATATCACAAATGGAGGGACCTACAGTTTTGTGCCGACTCTGAACGGCAGATGTATTTAATGAGAAGATTTTTCATGGCAGAAATACACTCGGAGGCTTGCCATTGCCTGCCAAGGGTTGGCCGCTATTAGAAAAAACTTTTTCGATGATTAAGATTTTACTTGCCCTGACTGAGATTCGAACCTCGAACTCAACGGCATATCGAGTTATAGACGCACCGCTACTAACTCGACCACAGCGGGACGGCCATATGCGCGAACGTATGTATGTCATCGCATCTTGTGCGTATTCATGCATGTGCCGTGGACTCCCCGTGAATGTAGACGGTAATATGACCATTCTTCCCACTTCGTTTCGATTCACGTTACCATCATTAACGATTGCGTCTCGTAAATTGATGTACTCTTCAGAACGCAACTCGGTTTGATTCAATCGAATATATAGGAGTCGTTCGGTTTCAATCTTCGCGTACATGTCGACGATGTATTGATGGAACAATTGTCGACATTTCAGAATGTGGTTCTCAGCGTCATGACGAATTATCAATCGATACGAGTAATAATTCATGGCACTGACTTTCATATTCGCTTCCTCGTCTGTTTGTGCATTTTTCATTTCGATGGTGAAATTATTACCATCTTCTCCTCGCCAAAACAGAATCGGATACTGCAATCCGTCGTATGAGCGATCGCCAACTATCACGATCGCCACTTCATTGATTGTTGGTGCATTGAACTGTCTTTCGTGTTGGGCAACGGGTCTTTTGTCTGCTCGAATTACAACTGCGTAGTCATCGGCTGGCATTAGTTGAATGGCGGTTTTAAACACCTGAACTAATCCATTGTGCTGATCGAAAAGGGTTTGTAACGCAGCCACGATTTCTCATCTAGTGCCCTCATTGTAATGGCTTCGTTGTTCAATTTGTTCATCACTGTTTGGCATTAAATAAATTTGAAGAAACTTGTGAACTGCGTCCGGCATTGGAAGAAGCGATCCGACACGATGATAAATTTGCCCTTAGACTCTGAATGTTAGCATATAAATTTCGCGCACGATGTTCGTTGCACCGAATGATGTCATTTGAACACATACATAGTATTTGCGGATGTTTTCCAAGAAATGCTTTGACTCACGTGTAACACTTGATAGCAACGTTGATAGTGGTTCGGGTGGTGGAGGTAATCCTGGCAGTTTAACTTTACCACTGGCGCAGCACATTCCTGGCGTTTCGTTCTTAAATTTGAGGCCGCTACAATACATGCAAATTTTATCCATTTTTCCAATGTTGACACTTGGATGAAGACTGTAATTATTATTACTGTCATAATGGAATGCCCCAAGATTTAAATCAGAGTGCAGTGTTCGTCTTGATCGAGCGGTGCTAATTCGAACATTTTGCAGCCTTCTTTCCCGTTGTTCAGTTGTCTCAGACGAACGGGCCTGAGTAGTACGTATTCAATCAGTTTCTAACCTCACTTCTTGTTGTTCAGATGATTCATACGAACGGGCATGTTCTCGAAGATTTTCTAGCCTTAGTGCTCGTTGCTCGTCTGATTCTGAGGCTCGTAACGCTCTTTTCTTCCGAGCTTGAGGTGTAGATGGGTAAATGGCTTGTCGCTTTTGAGGCATAATTGTACGGGAACGACGTGAAAATGCGTTTGAATTTATAAGATGTCAATCAGCAAAACTTTATTGCACAAATAAATTGCCACAATATTGAACAAATTTGAATTTTATTTTAACTACAACACGATATTGTTCTGAATATCTTTTTTAGTAATTTTAACAATTATTATGTTTTGCTGTACTCATCACTGCAGACTGCACATGCTTACTGCGTAACTGTTTAAATTTTTAATATTTTTAAAATAGGCCCAAAATACATTGCATATTCCGATCTCAGTAAATAAACCCTAACTAACATACCTACCTAGGAAACATTTAAATGCCTTAACCAACATCTATCTTTATATACATGAATAGATACGCTCTACCAAGAACCCTGTTTACCTACTTTCTTGTGCAAATATTTAATAGAGCCCAAATACATACATATGTATGTCTTACAGCTATGTACCTGCGTCCTTAAGAAACTGCATTATGCTGGAAAACAATTTACATATACTTTCTTGCAAAAGTGATTAGGGCTACTAATTTTTCTGTGGGAAAAATTTGAAAGAGCCCAAATTGAGCAATTAATGAATATTTCTTGCTTCCGAAATTTGTTTTACATACTAAACATCATTCCAGGAATTATTACAATCTTTTGGAATGTTGAAGTTTCTGGCTCTCTGTGAAAAATGTAGGACGCTATACACTGTAATAGTTGATTTATCTATTTTAAGTTCAGTTTATACAATGTATTTATATACGTGCCCCTAGATAAATGTTTTGAATTTGAATAAAATCGGCCTGGAAATTCGGATTATAGAAATATCTCGACTCCAGCGCCACCTATCGAGTATATTTTCACAGAATAACCGGCTATGCTTTCTGTGATCCTACAGAAGTTTGCTGGCAAGGTGATACATTGTGTAGAATCATCAATTTGCATTTGCACATTTCCAATATCCATTAATTCTTTTGCAAAATTACCAGCCGATGTATCCCTCTGTAGTTGTACACGCATGTTGGTTGTCACAGTCAATTTCTGTATATGACGCCATAAAACTGATGAGACATGCATTAAGTTCATCAGCGGGTGTTGAACGTGGTATAACCGGCAGTGTTTGTCGAAAATCGCCAGAAACTAAAATGAGTGCACCACCGAAGATCTGCGTGATTCCCCTCAAATCTCGCAATGTACGATCAAGCGCTTCCAATGCTTTCTTGTGAGACATTGTACATTCGTTCCATATGATAATTTGACACGCTTGGAGTACTTTGCCCATTCCAGAGCTTTTGCTGATGTTGCATGTTGGTGCCTCAAAATTGCAAATTCAGCGGAAGTTTCAATGCTGAATGCGCTGTTCGACCACCATCCAAAAGAGTTGGCGCAATTCCTGATGATGCAATGGCCAGTGCAATATTATTTTGTGATCGTATGGCTGCCAAAATGAGTGAAAGAAGAAAAGTCTTGCCTGTACCACCAGGCGCATCTATGAAAAACAGTCCACCGCTTTGTTCTGTGATCGCACGCATAATTCTGTCATACGCAATGCGTTGTTCTGGGACCAACTGCGGAAGATTTGTCTGAACAAATGTTTCCAGTTCCTCAGAATCAAAGTGTGTTTCTCGTTGCAAATGACGATCGAAAATGTCGTTTGCTGGTCGGTTCGCAGCAGGCATTCCCAGTAGCACCAGTGCTTTGTTAGCGATTGCCAAACATATGTCTTCAATCAAAATCAATGCCTCATTATACACTTTTTGTGTGAATTGAATGTCCAGATTTTGATTCGCAGCGCGCAAACGATGTAGAATATCTTCACTCATGTAGTCCTTGTATTTTTCCCAAAGTTCTTTTGGATAAGATGGGAAACAGGTTGTCAATATTACGGCAAATAACGTGCGCATTTGCTGTGGTCGCGCAGTATTCGATGAATCTGCGAGCGCAGTGTCCCAATGTGCATCATTCTCAAGAATATTTAGCTCCTGGCAAGCTTGGCGATAAGTGGCGCACAGCTGACCGTTGACTGCTCTTAAATCTTAGGAGGATGTCGGTCCACGTACACTGATCAACAGCAATCGCAGATAGAAGCACTCTGTATTGTTCGGGTGAACAGTGTACAGACGACCAATGCAACACAGGAATACAAACTGAGATGTCCTTCAACTGCTTTACCTTGTTTGCGAGGTTGAAACTTTTTTGCCTATGCATTCCATGTGTAGAATTTCGGTACCTCAGAATAAAGTAGAGTCTTTGCAAAAATATCATTCTGGCACAGTGAGTAAAATGCAGTTAAAGTCGTTGCCGGTGAAACCAATGCTCTTCCACGTACATTATCTGCTGTGAAGTACACGCGCTGTCCATTCTCGAGATGCACCGCCAAGTGTACTACTGTTGGATGTCGTTCATGGATTGAAAATGACAAGATGCGCCATACTGCTTCATTGCTGCTAATGTAGCGTCCAAGTTGGTATTGGTTGATTTCATCGAGCTCTGCGGCCACATTCCCTACTCCGAAGACTGCCATGTCGCTACCTTTGTTAACATATTTGCAAATGTATTTGATCGACTTCACTGAATTGCAATACTCAGAATTAATGTGTGCTTTGAAGGTCTTTAAGAGCAACGGTGAATATGGCACAACCCAACGATTATCGACTTCAACATCAACGTTTCGTACTTTCAGAACGATGGATTTGCGGCCATCCTCAACTGATCGTCGACGATAAAGTGGGTATCCGTCATTGCCAGCCATGGCTCATATTTTTGGTAACGACGTCGAATAAGTCTAGAGCAATGTCCTTATCTGGTATTTCTGCTGAGATGATTTGGTCAATTTGATCTGGCGTAATTTTGTTGATTAATCAAACCAAAATATGTGCATGTGGCAATCATCTTTTCTGCCATTCAATGGAAACATCCAGCATCGTGTCTCTCCAAAAACGATATATATATAATATAATATTGGCGCTTACACTATATAGCTCAGTGTTTGGCCGAGCTTCTTCCAACATTTGTGGTGTGCGTCTTTATGTTACATCACAATTGGAGGGACCTTCAGTTTCGTGCCGACTCTGAAGCTTTTTCGTGGCAGAAATACCGTCGGAGGTTTGCCATTGCCTACCGAGGGGCGGCCGCTTTAGAAAAAACTTTTTCTATGATTAAGATTTTACTTGCCCTGACTGAGATTCGAACCTCGAACTCAACGGTACGATGATAAATTTGCCCTAGGACTCTGAATGGGAAACGGTCAAAACTCTAAAATTAAAATTCTGAAGTCAAAATTCCGGAATCAAAATTCTGGGTCGACAAAATTCTGGAAATCGGAATTCCGCAATTCCTTCGCTTTTTTTGGCTGCATTTCAAAATTCTGGTTTTTCATAATTCCGGAATTTACGTTTTCCAGAATTAATTCTGGAAATTTTTTCCCCAAAATTTGAGCAAAATCGTGTATTTTATATAAATTTGCTTATACATACATAATAATATAACATAAACAAAACATAACCTCCAAAATAATTCCAAAATTCAAACATGTTTATCGGAAAGACAAAAAACAACATTATGAACAAATAAAGATCAAATAGATACTACATCAATGTCATGTTTGAAGCAATACGCTTTAAATACGCTAAGTGACTTAAATCTAATCTTTTTTTCATTACTCTTGTAATTTGTTGGTTTTTTTCCATGAATTTTCTGTTTATTTTTATTTTTTCGCCGTTTTTTACTTTTTGTACTTGTGTTTCAGCATAAATAAGCTCCCTTTGTAAGTCAGATATCAATTTGTACAGCGTCGCACGACTTTTTCCAACTATGACTTTAAGGCGGCGATGCCAAGCTTCCACACTGTTTTGCGTTCTTGGAAAAACTTTCGATCTAGGGTCATCGAACACGGACCAAAATTGTGTTAAATATTTAGGCTGTGACTTTTTACCAAACACATAATTTTTTTCAAACCATTTTGAAAGCTTTTGCAAATCGCTGTCGTCAAATGAATTCCGCAAACTTGTGTAATACTCTGAGATTTCGCTATGAGGAACCAGTGCTAAGCTTTTAAGCATTCGTACTTGGATTGAAAACTGCTCGCTGCTGCCATATTTGCGGCTTAGTCTGAAAATATTTAATAATCATTTTATCTTAAATGCAGGAAGTTGCGGTTATGCAATAAATTTACCCTTCTTTTTTGAACTTTTCGCCAAATAATTTTCCCGAAGTGGAAGAGGCAACCACTCTGCCGTGCAAATGGGAAACACTCCCTTGCTGCAGAAATAATAGCCATTTCGAAATCACTAATTATACGCGTCGGATTCAGTTGGATACCATAGTTCAATGCGACGTTCTCCAACTCAACAAAAAAAGAAATATACATTGACTTCGATTTTTTGGTCATAAGACATAATACCAGCGGAACAATTTGCCCTTCTACTCTTCCGTGTATGGAAAATAGCTGCCTCATCATCGTTGGAACAACGTCAAATGTACCGTCCATAATCCAGCAGTCGCTCTCATTTAACAACTGCAGCGAAGATTTTGTTCCAAATATAAGAATGCATTCGCCATCAATAACTTTCTCACTTAAAATAAATAGTTGACCTTCCAAAACATAAAGTGATAAAGTAATGTCTATTTCTTCAACACAAGTTGGGTCTTTAAAACATTTCAAACTGTTCCGTTGTCTTCTAATTTTTAACTTAAGGGCATTTCTTGATGGCAGATAATAAGTGTGTTCGTTTTAAAAACCCAGTAAAAATTAGCCAGTAAAATAATTCAGAGAGTAAGGCGTCTTACTCTCTCAAATGCAGAAAGTTACTGAGTTTTTGGCGAATAGGATTTAGTAAAAACTTGCAAGCAAGTTGAAATAACAGCTGTTTGATTGCACAGTTGCATTTAAATCTGTGTGTGTCGACAGTTGCTTTTATTTATACAGTTGGTTTTTTGTTTTCTGCTTACAAGTTTTTGGTAAGTATTATAATAAAACTAATAATTTTATAGCTAATTTATATTTTTCATTAACTAGATATTGCAATGGAAAATAAGTCGAAATTAACTTTGCAGTGTTCTCCAGGTACATTCCAAAAAGTCCGAAATGGTAAGCAATGATATTAAATTTCAATAAGTGCAATAACAAAATATCAACAATTAAAATACATGTCCATACGTATACAAATACATATTTTCTAATTGCAGATATGGAGTACAGAAATAAAGTGCTACAAGATGCTGCTGGCGATAGTTTTTTTGAGGAAATTGAGTTTTCCCAGTGTAATGTGGGTACTGTTGAAAATGCCGACAATGATTTTGTCCCGATATGCACACCTGTTGGCACTAATGAGGCACCAGCTACTGATGTTGGTACTAGTGACCTCGTTGATGCCTCTAGTGGGGCACAATCAGATGCGGGCGGAAATCCAGAGGAGCCTCTGAGTTTTGAGCCCGGCTGTAGTAGCGAAACGCCAGAAAAAAAAATGATTTGGCTGGATGCCCCAATCAGATTTCTCATCGCCAGGGTCAAGGAGTTGCGACCGAAAGTGGGGAAAAGTCCGAAATTGAGAAGCAAACGGCGAATGTGGAATCAAATAAGCGACGAGCTGCGTGAAAAGGGATATCTGTTCAATTGGACACAAGTGGAGACTAAGTTCTTCAGCTTGCAGCGCTCAGCTGCACAATTCCAAAACAGGACGATGTCGACAAATTTGCCCTTACCAAATGTAAGTTAAAAACATTCGATATTTGTATGTAATAAGTATACGTAACATTTATATGTGATTTATTCAATAGTGAATTAGATGACCTACTTCAGGAGAGAGTTGCCATAAATCCAGACTATCTAATTGATAGTGAAAGCAGCAGTAGAGGTTTGGAGGAAACTGCTGACTCGGCACCAGCTACCCCGGGTATGAAAAATGTTCTCGAAAGCTTATTTCAAATCACTTATATTTACTCTCGTTCACATTCCCTTTTATTTAAGAAAATCTGGATGTAACGCCTTCCTGCTCCAAAAAAAAAGGAAAGAGTAATTTTGACTTGCTGTGGGAGAAGATTGAGACCGATTCTCAAAGTCAGCAGAAGCGGGATGAAGAAATTAAAAAAGTGCTGCAGGAAAACTTGGCCCATAAACGAGCAAATGAGGAAAAGAAAATGGAAATTAAAAAAAAAAATTAAATTTATTGGAGTCGCTGATAGGTCTCATTAAAAAATAGTATAATTTATATTCTTTGTTATTATTATTATATATATATTATAAAATCAAAAATTTAAGCTAGTTTTAAGACACAAGAAAGTTCAAAGAACTACTAATAAAATTTGAATTAAAAAGAAGATTACAGAATTTTTATTGGTTTTTGTTGTAAAATTAAATATTTTTACAAAGTTATAAAAATTAAAAGTAAGATTTGAGAAACAAATACATTTTGAAATTTAACAAAATTTGTTATTATTTTGGCCGCTGTTGAATATTAGTGAATGAAGATGAAAATAAATTAAATATGTGAATTGTTGTATAATAATTAGTGAAACAAATTTCATTAAATGTTTTGATTTAGGCGATTTTGGATGTTTTGGCAAATAAGATCCCGCACGCAATTTCTTCTGGATGTCTCGCCATGGCTTGAAATTTCATTAGACAATTCAGTAATTGGTTCTTCTGCAAAATCCAAATCGTCTTCATTGGCTATGTTGTGCAAAACACAACAGGCTCTCACAAAATGGCAGAGTTTCTTCATTCCCCTCAATTTGCAATAATACAACTGCCTGAATCTTTGTTTCAAAATTCCAAATGTGTGTTCGATTATTACACGGCCGGAACTCAACTTGGCATTAAACGTTTTCTGGGCACGTGTCAAGTGGCCATTATCTCTATATGGAGTAATTACATATTTACTGCAAGGATACGCCGAATCTCCTAAAAGGTAGTAATCTAGAAATCAGGAAAATATTATTTTGATGTTATGTTTTGAATAAATTTAATAAAATACTACCTCCACAATACGAAGGTAATTTATCGTATATAGTAGAATTTTTAAAAACCCAGCTATCGTGACTGGAACCCGGGTATCCAAAAAATATGTTGATAAATTTTTTCTGCTCATTACAGATTCCTTGCAGAACAACCGATACAGTGCCCTTTCTGTCAATGTACTCATCTTTTCCCCTTTTTGGTGGGACAATTTCAATGTGGGTTCCATCAATACATCCTTAAAAACATGTGATTCATAATTAGTACAAATAAACTAAAATAATTCTAAGTAACGACTTACCTATTGCTTTGGAAAACATACACTTATTGTCAAAATATTGACTTGATTCGTCCTTCTTCTGCTGATTTGGCCATTTTATAACTTCCGGACTTAAATTACTGAGAAACATTGTCACAATATTTATTATTTTAGAAATTGTTGATATCGACAGGTTGAAGCGATCTGACAAATCTCGGAAGCTGCAGGCTTCATGGCCAGCAAACCATAAAAATACTAATAAGTATGTGTTTTTTGGTAGTTTTTTGTCATAACAAAGATCGTTTTGAACAATTTTTTCGCTTAAACTTTCAAACAAGCTTCTCGAGATACGAAAATGAGTTCGGAATTCTTTTTCCGTATAAGCCGGCACTGTTTGCTTTGTTTTTTCTTTTTAATACCAGCAACATTTCATTTTCTTCATCGTCGTCGCTATCTGATGATGAACAGTCCATTATCGACATTATGGCGGTAGCAATAACTTTGTTTCGGAATGCCTCTTGTTGCATTTGGTCGTCACCGCTCCCTAATAAATAAATGAATCCAAAAAGAAGATGTGTTTTAATTTTACAAACAGTATATTAAAATCGTATACCTTCAATGCTCTCAATTTGTGTTTCCTCATTACTGACTATGGGATCTAATACTGATGGCGATGACTCTACCGCCCTCTGATCACGAACACATTTGCCTTTATCTGCCAACTTTTTAATTGCGTTATTAAAATTAAGAAACCAAATTTCATAATGTATTTACTATTTGTAATATGTATTTACTTACTTCTTTTGTTAATAAATCACTCATAATTATGATTTTTCAAATTTATAATTTGAAATGTTGAATTGTTTTGTTGACTCAAATGCAACCATATGCTACAATCAGCTGTTCTTTCTTGCTTGCTAATTTGTGCTGGGACAAATTTTCCCAGCACGAATTAGCAACTTCCCCTCCAAAAGAAATGTCAAAATTGCGCTCTCTCCTTGCAAGTTTTGCAAGTTTTTTGGCGAAACGAACACGATTTGGTACAAATTGGTACTGCCTTTTTACTGGGTTTTTAAAACGAACACTCTTAATCTCTAATATGTTTTTCTGTCATAGATACCGAACGCTGAATTATTTGGCTAGGCTGCAGAAAACTCGAGCGAGCCATATTTTTAACCAGATTATTTGTTTCTGCAACCGATTTTTTATGCGCACATGGATCATGAGAATGTTCATTTCTTTTTTTTTTCGTATAACATGTTCACAGCCATCAAATTGTGTGACAGCTGTCGGTGTGTTTTACGTGGGTACCTGCCGACGACGGCCTAACCCCACGGCGCTCAAAAGCACAGCGGATCAGATCAATGCGCTGGTCAGCGCCCCGGAATGCAAGCATTGCCGGTACCAATTGGAGGTGTGGCATGGTCACACCGTCCTCCTTGGTGGGGATCGAGGCCTATCTAAACCTCTGCCGTGCTATGGGTCCGGCACCCGGTTGCAATGCAACTCCACATCGAGCTTTAGCCAAGGCCAAGCTCTACCCGCATTTGGGTATGAACCACAACCACCACGATACTCCCCGAAGGGCCGTACCCAAGAACAGGTCAGAGCAAGCTCTGAGGGCTCCTGTTCCCCGTGGTACCAGATTAAAGTCTCCGGTCAGACTTCGTAGCCGAAGCTACTTCCAGTTGAGCCACCATACTGCTCTGGACTGGTAACCATCGACGCACTGCTTAGTCCGTCCATCTACGTCGTCGAAACACTTCTCGTGCAAACCCCCTTATGTTCGTCACAGTCAGTCGCGTTGAAAGTGCCCTACTAAAGTCATAACGTCCGTCAGTCCAACTAATCCCCATGCTGTCCAGATTCCTTACTTCCGAATACCTTGGGCACTCACAGAGCACGTGCTCGACATTCTCGAGTCCCGCTCCACACTCACATCCCTCAGAGTCATGAAGGTTCCTCTCATGCAAGAATGCATTGAGAGGACCGTGCCCTGTCAGGAGAAAACCCAGGCTCAGACAAAGCCCAAAGTCCGGGTTCTCCCCCACGTACCCCGTATTCGGAATAAACCGGTACGTGACGCGACCGCTGGGGCTATTGTCCCAACGCTCCTGCCACATACCGAGGAGTCTGTCATCCAACAACCTCTTACACTCATAGTACCCCCTCTGTATGTCACCGTCCGATAACCACCCAGCCAGGGGTGGTATGTCAGCCCCCCTTCTCAACCTAAATTTGATAGCTCGCGCTATCACCACCAGGTCAAGAGGGGGCACCCCCATAAGTACCTGCAGTGCGTCCGTCGAAACAGTGCGGCACACCGGAAGACAACCCAGCAACAATGTCCTTTGGCATGACAGTACCCTCCTGCGGCCCGCGACCGACATGGCTGTCCTCCACCAGACAGCAGCACCGAACGTGGCACATGCCACGAAAAGGCCCCGATAAATGGTGCGGACAGCACGCCTGCCGAGGCCCCAGTCGCACCTTAAGATGCGCCGTACCTGCCCTACTACACCGACCAGACGCTCTTTTAGGCGCACCAAGTGGGGAGCAAAGCTCATGCGCTCACCCATGGTCAGCCCCAAGTACCTGACTTGCGTCACGTACCTGATGCCGACCCCGTTGAGACGCACCACCGGTGTACGACCTAGCGACAGTTTCCCCTTGAGCAGCATTGAAACCGTCTTGTCAACGGATATGTCCACTCCCAAACTTGACCCCCAGTTACTGACAATCGCCAGTAACTCCTCTCCCCTCCTCTCAATAATGGCCCTGGATTGGCCCTCCACCAAGACGAGAAGGTCATCGGCGTAGGCACTGAAGCTGCAGTTAGGCTCAAGCTGCCGAAGCAGAGAGTCCATCATGAGGTTCCATATAAATGGACCACAGATGGACCCCTGCGGACAGCCACGCACCACCGCAACCTCAACGCTCTCCTCCAACCCGACCATCACGGCCCTCCGACCAGCAAAGTAGCTTCGCCAAAGAGCTATCTCCGGGCACCCTAACTCTTCCAAGCGCTCAATGACTCTGTCCCAACGTAGGTAATCAAAAGCCCCCTTAAAGTCAACAAATATGCCAAGGACATATTTGCTGACACTCCCCCTAACTACCCCCTGTACATTGGACCAAGCACCCTCAATACTACGTCCTTTCCTGAACCCATACTGCCTATCCGACAAGTTACCCCGCGTTAGCTCCTGAAGTCGTTCAACCATAACCCTCTCCATCACTTTTCCAAGTACTGGAAGGAGGCTGATAACCCGATAAGATCGAGGATCACTCCTGACCTTATCGGGTGACTTCAGGAGAGGAACAACCCTAGCAGTTTTCCACTGTCGTGGAAAATAGCCCCCCCAAATGCATTTATGATAAGCGGCCTCCAGGTACTCAGGAATAAATTTCCACAAGCATTTACACATTTCTCCATTTAAGCCATCCATACCTGGTGACTTCCTAGACCTAACTAGGCCAAATGCATAACCCAACTCCTCAGCGTCTAGTGGAGGGACTGGTACCTCTTGTGCTGGAGGAACCAGCACCTCTGCCCTAGGAAAGAACGTTCCTAACAGGACCCCAGCACACTCCCTCCATGTGGATAACATAGTGTCATCCACACGAAGGGAGCATACTTCCACACTTCGACGACCCCGGCAGATTTTATAAACCTGACCCCAGGGGTCGTCCCTATTTTCCCCCACAAACCTCCTCCAATCTTCCTCCTTGGTCCTAACTAATAAGTTTTTGTACTCCCCCATCTCCCTCCTAAATTGATACCTAAGTTGGGACAGATTATCCCCCCCGGTATGTCTGGCTCTTTGGCACAGACGTCTCAGACGACGGACGGACCTACTTTTGTCACTGAGCGCTCTGGACCACCATTTAACCCTCTTCGGGTTGAAGCCCTCCCACTTCCGGAGTATCTGGTCGTTCACCCTCCACGCGACTTCGTTAAGACGAGCGATTTGCTCGTCCGAGGTCATCTCCTCAAAGACGCGCAGAGGGGTCTCGACCATTTCTTCCCTGATCAGAAGACCGTACCGCTCCCAATCAGTGCCACCAGTACGCCACCTTCTCATTGGGCATTCAGGGGCCCTCCTAACAGGGGGCTCACCTGGCTCAATCACAACCTCAATGAGGTTGTGATCGCTTATGCCCAATCCACCCCTAACTTTCCATTCAAAGTGGAACTCTCTGGAGCCTGCCGCATTCGTGAGCGTCACATCAATGTCGCTAGCACCCATGGGCCCGTCAAACGTGTACCATTCACTCGGCGCATTTACTACATCAACACCGGCGGTCACCACCCACTCGCTCAACGCCTCTCCCCGCCGCCAGCTTGGATATCCCGACGCATGGCGGGACATCTTGCCGAACCATGCGGAAGAGCAGGCGTTGGCATCGAGTCCAATGACTACCGGCATGCTACCTGCAAGTAGCAGCACCGAGTCAAGGTACCCGAGATAGGGTTCCATGGGCTCGCTAAATTTGCAATATATGCTAGCGACGAGTAGCCTACCAAATCTACCCTCTACGCTCACTACCACTCCTAACTCAGACGAGTCCACCAACATGGTTTGAAATCCAGGGCCATTAACAACCACTGCGGCATTGGCTCCAAGGTCAGTGAAGACCCTGAAGCCTCCAGGGAGGCCCCGTACCACGCCGTGCGTGGAGTAGGGCTCCTGGAGCATAGCAATGCCGCAGCCCTCCTCAACCATTAACGCGCCCACGTCGCACATGACGGCGTAGGCGCCCTGGCAATTCAGTTGCAGGGCTCTAGCCATTAATGTCTGGCGAGCGCCCTAGCAACTATGCCACTAAATACTGGGCAAGTCGTGGACATCATAAGATGATCCGACGGCTTACCTTTAAACGCACAGTTGCGGCAGTGCGGGGCACTACCGCAACTTGCCATGCGGTGACCTTCCTGGCCACATCGCCGGCAAACATCCTTTTTGGCCTTACACTCTGCCACCCTGTGGTCAAAGCCCTTGCACCGGAAACAGCCGGGCATCGGGGTGTCCAGTCGCACACGGAAGGAGAACCACTTGACGTAGCAACGTCCCGAGTCCAAGAGGGCGGACATAAGTTTATCCGTACCCTCAAGGACAACGTTGGTTGCACCATCCGCAGTCACCTTCCACGGGCGGCTGACCATCCTAACATCCTTCTTGAGGCATCCAGGGCTGAACTCCTGAAGGTTCAACCGGTAGAGCTCCTCCATGAAGTCATCTGGAGAAATCTCCGTATGAACCCCCTGGACCACAACCCTGGGTCCCAACTTCCGGTTCACGGTGACATCAAGGCCAACCTCAGAAAATTTCGCATTATTCGCGACCTTCTCCCTCTCAGCTACAGAGGGAGTGCGAATAATCGCCCCACCATCCCTAAGAGGTTTTACCTCGTGGACGCGTACGCCCAGAGAGGGTCCCACCTCCTTAACCACCTTATCGACAACCTCCTTAGAAGTTGTCGCTGGCGTCTTGCTCCTGACCACCACCGACCACGTCTCAACCGGTTTGGGCAGTACCACAGCCGGCACCACTGGCACAGACGCCTGTGGAGTCGTCATTGGCCCTGCACCCACCAGCAAAGACCCAGCCGGTCGTAGAGGAACCTCCTCCCGCCTGGCACTCAGCCCTGCCACTTGCCCACGTAGGCGGGCGTTCTCCGCGATGGCAGTCGTGAGAAGTTCTTCGTACTGCCACGAGAACTCTACCAGCTGCCTCGCAACTCCGAGGGAAACTCCCTCCATGTTAAAAACTACCCCCGTAAATCCCGAGGTGACGGCCTTCATTTTAGTAATGAAGGTCCCACTCTCCAAGAATTCTCTAGTTCGCCCCGTTTCAGCCGTTGAAGCTACTTGCCCCTTCAGCTTCTTCAGGTTTTTTGGCTTAGCAGCCCCCCCAGCTTCACATGACATGGCCTTGTCCACCATGCCACCCTCAACGGTTGAAATGTCAACCGTAGCTGGTGAAACCACCCTGGCCCTCGCTCTCGGCGGGGATCTCATTAATGAGACCTCAGCCTCACCTTCTCCACCCGACGTCGTCTCCTCCATCACCGTGGACCCGGTGGAATCCACCGTTGAGGACCTTACCCTCCTCTTACGCGGTGGCATCCCCGATACCGCGCGTTGCCACAAAAACCCGGACCCCACAAAAAACCCCGAAATATACAAGTCCCGAAAATTTCAAATAAGTATAAACAGGCAATAAGCTTGACTTACCGCCTCTTCGATTTGCGTCTTAACTTACACACTTCCCGGTGGTAACTCCGATCGCACGAACCGCGGGATCGCCCACAGCAGTCCCGAACTCAAAAAACTGTCTAGCACTACGCTTAGCGTAGCTTGGCGCAGCTCACACCACTTTTACACCTCCACAAGAGGCAAGGTCACCACCGTCGTCCTGTCGGCCGGAACACTGTTCCCCGTCACAGGAATGGGTCGACCAGTGTGAGACTGCACGAGACACGAGTCTTGAGAAAACTCGGGACCACCGCAATCAAATCCCCCGACACGCACCGTACCCCGACACGCACCGTAACCCGACACACCGATGTCGCGAGCAACACGGAATCCCGGACTAGACCCGAGAAATCCCGAACCAGTACCGGCACAACCCCACAACCAGTCCCGAACAAGTCCCGAACTAGTTGCTAATTGGCCCGGATGAGGCTTCGGGACTCACGTCACCAGCACAATTTATTCAACCCGCGACTGTACCGCGTCGAACAGCACCACGCCACTTAACTGCAATTGCACTAACTTGTAAACAAGTAGCAACAATTACACGCACGCACTAAACTAGTAAACAAGTTACCGTTGCACTGACGCACAACGTAAACAACTTGTTTACAATTTTTCACGCCACGAAACCGTTCACTGCACACAATTGGTAAACAAGGTACCGTATGCAAATATTTTGCAACAACAAAATATACACGCACGTGCTCGTATTTGGTAAACAAGTTACCGTAGTCACTATCTACACACACCGTCACAGCGCAATACGCGACGACGCCGTTCAATCGTTTACTTGTTTACTCGTAGTAAACAAGTCGCAACAACAACGCTTTAATAACTCACTACGAATATCGCACAAAAGGAATCGCCGAAAATTTACTGTCCGCACAGAAAGAACACAACCGATCGCTTCGACAGTCAAACTGCAAGTGAAAAATTGTGTGACAATACGCACGGTACATTTGTTTTTAATTCGTTCAGAACAAGTCCAGTTAAATGTTTTCTTATTTTTTCGTTCCAATAGAAGAAGTAGTCGTCGACGGTTAACATGTCTTTTCCTTTATTGGACTTCACCACAGTTATATTTTCCATCATTTCACAAAAATATTTAGCACGTGTTTATTAATGAAATTGCAGTAACACATTGCTTAGTCAGTACATATATATGTAGGTACATAGTAAACTAAATCATTATGGTAGTACAAAAAAGTAAATGAACAACAACAAACAAAGCAATAACAATAACAAATACAATCATGCAATTGTAAAAAACTACTTACTAGGCAATAAAACATATGATTACAGAATGGCAAAATTCTGTAATTAATGATTAAAAATGCGTGTTGATAACAAAAAAGTGCGCACTGCCATTCAGAATTTTGCAATTTAGAATTTCGTTATCCAGAATTTTGGATTCCAGAATATTGACTTCCATAACTTTGATTCCCGGTGTTCCGACTTCCGGAATTATGAATGCAGAACTTCCAAAAAAAGCAGAATTTTGACCTCAACCCACTCTGAATGTTAGCATGTAATTTTCGCGCACGATGTTATTGTATTTGCGGAAGTTTTCCAAGAAATGCTTTGACTCACGTGTAACACCTGATAGCAACGTTGATAGTGGTTCGGGTGGTGGAGGTAATCCTGGCAGTTTAACTTTTCCACTGGCGCAGCACATTCCTCGCGTTTCGTTCTTAAATTTGAGGCCGCTACAATAAATGCAAATTTTATCCATTTTTCCAATGCTGACACTTGGATGAAGACTGTAATTATTATTACTGTCATAATGGAATGCCCCAAGATTTAAATCAGCGTGCAGTGTTCGTCTTGATCGAGCGGTGCTTATTCGAACATTTTGCAGCCTTCTTTCCCGTTGTTCAGTTGTCTCAGACGAACGGGCCTGAGTAGTACGTATTCGATCAGTTTCTAACCTCACTTCTTGTTGTTCAGATGATTCAGACGAACGGGTCTCAGCGGCATGTACTCGAAGATTTTCTAGCCTTAGTGCTCGTTGCTCGTCTGATTATCAGGCTCGTAATGCTCTTTTCTTCCGAGCTTGAGGTGTAGAAGGGTCAATTGCTTGTCGTTTTGGAGGCATAATTGTACGGGAACGACGTGAAAAATGCGATTGAATTTATAAGATGTCAATCAGCAAAACTTTATTGCACAAATAAATTGCTACAATATTGAACAAATTTGAATTGTATTTTAACCACAACATGATATTGTTCTGAAAACCCTTATAGTAATTTTAACAATTATTATATATTCTGCTGTACTCATCACTGCAGAGTGCACATGCTTACTGCGGAACTGTTTAAATTTTTAATATTTTTAAAATAGGCCCAAAATACATTGCATATTCCGATCTCAGTAAATAAACCCTAACTAAAATACCTACCTAGGAAACATTTAAATGCCTTAACCAACATCTATCTTTATATACATGAATAGATACGCTTTACCAAGAACCCTCTTTACCTACTTTCTTGTGCAAATAGAGCCCAAATACATACATATGTATGTCTTACAGCTATGTACCTGCGTCCTTAAGAAACTGCATTATGCTGGAAAACAATTTACATATACTTTCTTGCAAAAGTGATTAGGGCTACTAATTTTTCTGTGGGAAAAATTTAAAAGAGCCCAAATTGAGCAATTAAGGAATATTTCTTGCTTCCGAAATTTGTTTTGCATACTAAACATCATTCCAGGAATTATTACAATCTTTTGGAATGTTGAAGTTTCTGGCTCTCTGTGAAAAATGTAGGACGCTATACTCCGTAATAGTTGATTTATCTATTTTCAGTTCAGTTTATATATATAATATAATTTTGGCGCGTACACTTATAGCTCAGTGTTTGGCCGAGCTTCTCCTACTATTTGTGGTGTGCGTCTTTATATTATTCCACAAATTGAGGGACCTACAGTTTTGTGCCGACTCCGAACGGCAGATGTATTTAATGAGAAGCTTTTTCATGGCAGAAATACCCTCGGAGGTTTGCCATTGCCTGCCGAGGGGTGACCGCTATTAGAAAAACTTTTTCTATGATTAAGATTTTGTTTGCCCTGACTGAGATTCGAACCTCGAACTCACCGGCATGTCAAGTTATAGCACGCACCGCTACCAACTCGACCACAGCGGCCACAGTTCAGTTTATACAATGTATTTATATGCGTGCCCCTAGATAAATGTTTTGAATTTGAATAAAATCGGCCTGGAAATTCGGATTTTAGAAATATCTCGACTCCAGCGCCACCTATCGAGTATATTTTTACACAATAACCGGCTATGCTTTCTGTTATCCTACAGAAGTTTGCTGGCAAGGTGATACATTGTGTAGAATCGTCAATTTGCATTCGCACATTTCCAATATCCATTAATTCTTTTGCAAAATTACCAGCCGATGTATCCCTCTGTAGTTGTACACGCATGTTGGTTTTCAGAGTAAATTTCTGTATATGACGCCATAAAACTGATGATTTGAGACATGCACTAAGCTCATCAGCGGGTGTTAAACGTGGTATAACCGGCAGTGGTTGTCGAAAATCGCCAGAAAATAAAATGAGTGCACCACCGAAGATCCGTGTGTTTCCCCACAAATCACGTAATGTACGATCAAGCGCTTCCAATGCTTTCTTGTGAGACATTGTACATTCGTTCCATATGATAATTTGATACGCTTGGAGTACTTTGCCCATTCCAGAGCTTTTGCTAATGTTGCATGTTGTCAATATTACGGCAAATAACGTGCGCATTTGCTGTGGTCGCGCAGTATTCGATGAATCTGCGAGCGCAGTGTCCCAATGTGCATCATTCTCAAGAATATTTAGCTCCTGGCAAGCTTGGCGATAAGTGGCGCACAGCTGACCGTTGACTGCTCTTAAATCTTAGAAGGATGTCGGTCCACGTACACTGATCAACAGCAATCGCAGATAGAAGCACTCTGTATTGTTCGGGTGAACAGTGTACAGACGACCAATGCAACACAGGAATACAAATTGAGATGTCCTTCAACTGCTTTACCTTGTTTGCGAGGTTGAAACTTTTTAGCCTATGCATTCCATGTGTAGAATTTCGGTACCTCAGAATAAAGTAGAGTCTTTGCAAAAATATCATTCAGGCACAGTGAGTAAAATGCAGTTAAAGTCGTTGCCGGTGGAACCAATACTCTTCCACGTACATTATCTGCTGTGAAGTACACGCGCTGTCCATTCTCGAGATGCACCGCCAAGTGTACTACTGTTGGATGTCGTTCATGGATTGAAAATGACAAGATGCGCCATACTGCTTCATTGCTGCTAATGTAGCGTCCAAGTTGGTATTGGTTGATTTCATCGAGCTCTGCGGCCACATTCCCTACTCCGAAGACTGCCATGTCGCTACCTTTGTTAACATATTTGCAAATGTATTTGATCGACTTCACTGAATTGCAATACTCAGAATTAATGTGTGCTTTGAAGGTCTTTGAGAGCAACGGTGAATATGGCACAACCCAACGATTATCGACTTCAACATCAACGTTTCGTACTTTCAGAACGATGGATTTGCGGCCATCCTCAACTGATCGTCGACGATAAAGTGGGTATCCGTCATTGCCAGCCATGGATCATATTTTTGGTAACGACGTCGAATAAGTCTAGATCAATGTCCTTATCTGGTATTTCTGCTGAGATGATTTGGTCAATTTGATCTGGCGTAATTTTGTTGATTAATCAAACCAAAATATGTGCATGTGGCAATCATCTTTTCTGCCATTCAATGGAAACATCCAGCATCGTGTCTCTCCAAAAACGATATATATATAATATAATATATAATATTGGCGCTTACACTATATAGCTCAGTGCTTCTCCCAACATTTGTGGTGTGCGTCTTTATATTACATCACAATTGGAGGGACCTACAGTTTTGTGCCGACTCTGAAGCTTTTTCATGGCAGAAATACCCTCGGAGGTTTGCCATTGCCTGCCGGGGGGCGGCCGCTTTAGAAAAAACTTTTTCTATGATTAAGATTTTACTTGCCCTGACTGAGATTCGAACCTCGAACTCAACGGCACGATGATAAGTTTGCCCTTGGACTCTAAATGTTACCATGTAATTTTCGCGCACGATGTTATTGTATATGCGGAAGTTTTTCAAGAAATGCTTTGCAGCCAGTTTAACTTTTCCACTGGCGCAGCACATTCCTGGCGTTTCGTTCTTAAATTTGAGGCCGCTACAATACATGCAAATTTTATCCATTTTTCCAATGTTGACTCTTGGATGAAGACTGTAATTATTATTACTGTCATAATGGAATGCCCCAAGATTTAAATCAGCGTGCAGTGTTCGTCTTGATCGAGCGGTGCTTATTCGAACATTTTGCAGCCTTCTTTCCCGTTGTTCAGTTGTCTCAGACGAACGGGCCTGAGTAGTACGTATTCGATCAGTTTCTAACCTCACTTCTTGTTGCTCAGATGATTCAGACGAACGGGTCTCAGCGGCATGTACTCGAAGATTTTCTAGCCTAAGTGCTCGTTGCTCGTCTGATTCTCAGGCTCGTAATGCTCTTTTCTTCCGAGCTTGAGGTGTAGATGGGTCAATTGCTTGTCGTTTTGGAGGCATAATTGTACGGGAACGACGTGAAAAATGCGTTTGAATTTATAAGATGTCAATCAGCAAAACTTTATTGCACAAATAAATTGCCACAATATTGAACAAATTTGAATTGTAATTTAACCAAAACACGATATTGTTCTGAAAACCTTTATAGTAATTTTAACAGTTATTATATTTTGCTGTACTTATCACTGCAGAGTGCACATGCTTACTGCGTAACTGTTTAAATTTTTAATATTTTTAAAATAGGCCCAAAATACATTGCATATTCCGATCTCAGTAAATAAACCCTAACTAACATACCTACCTAGGAAACATTTAAATGCCTTAACCAACATCTATCTTTATATACATGAATAGATACGCTCTAATGATCTACTTATGTACCTGCGTGTTTAATAAAATGCATTATACTGGAGAACCCTGTTTACCTACTTTCTTTTGCAAAAAATTTAATAGAGCCCAAGTACATACATATGTATGTATGTCTTACAGCTTTGTATGTACCTGCGTCCTTAAGAAAATGCATTATGCTGGAAAACAATTTACATATACTTTCTTGCAAAGGTGATTAGGCTACACATTTTTCTGTGGGAAAAATTTAAAAGAGCCCAAATTAAGCAATTAAGGAATATTTCTTATCAATTTTCTTGAAATACCTGTAAAGAGTAACATACGTATGTATTTAATTTTGGAAACAATTATTATGCCAATTTCTAGCTTACCTTTCCATGCCACCCAAAATTCAATGAAATCAGTTAACGAGCGCTTTTATTTTTGATGCTTAGAAACTAAAATGGACAAATTTATAGAGCAATCGGTACAATTTCAAAACTACGCAGGGTTGATGTTAATATCTAATGCTTATCCCCCAGTTCCAGCAGAAAGTTATTTGTGAATAGTGTAAAGGATTTATTTGAATGTTAAGAAAATAAGTTAAAAAGAAAAATCGGCTAAATTATTTTTGCAAATCGGCTAAAAAATCGGCTAGCGGCTAAATCAAATGATCAAGTATCATGTTTTTTCTTGACCGTGTGGCATGCAATATTGATAGATAGGGGTAGGTATCGCAAAATATTAAGAAATTTTGAAATCTATGGATATGGATCGCAATACTGTTAATACATATTGAGAGTGTAGCATTTCTCGTTCGTCGATGCGACCAGTATCTTCTCTGTACTTGCTTTGCTTTTAATGAAAATATTAGTATCATAGCTAAACGCGCACGATTTTTATTTTCTTGTTCCATTTTCTATATATATTTCGAATCACGCAGCCTGCATAGTATAAACTTATGTAAATGCTGACGCGATATATATATTGTGGATCAAAAGTGATTTGTCAGGGATCATTTTCGTTTGAAAATACGTTTGCATTCTTTTCCATTAGAAAAATTTTATCAGAACAGAAAATATATAAAAATTATAAGCTTAAAATATATATATAATATATACTTGTATAATAAATATCTCCGCAAAATGTATTGTATATTTTGCATGCGACTATTTAGGGGTAGGGTCAAAATCGTATATATGTACATAGGAATAACGCCCTGAAATGTTAATGAAATAAGAACATTTAATTGTGTTATGTTTATATTAAACCATCTTCTAACAATGTCACAAAAAGTAAAAATCGCATGAGCAATAAACAGTAATAAAAGTGCTAGCTGAAAAACCTAGTATGGAATTTTGATTACTAGAATACCATTTTTTTTAAGTAAGAACACCCGTTTGTTATTATTTCTCGCTAAAGTAATAACGCCTTTCGGATCGCTTTCAGCCAAACTCTGCTTCCTTAAGTAGAACTATGTAAGAATTCAATAAGATTTCCAATTCTCTAGAACTTGATCTCTCTATAACAGAGAGTATTTTCCGTAACCGACTTCTTTCTTACTTAAGTAATGTTAGTAATATTTTAAAATAATATGTAATACTTTCTAATACATACATATGTGTAGTATGTAAGAATTTCTGTTCATAGCCTTCATAAAAAAATAAATTCAAAAAATTAAAACAAATAAATTAATTAATATATTACACTTAATTTTGAACTCAACCTGTGTGCGAGTAAGTCTAAGTTACCGGTTTTAAATATCCAGTTAAAATTCTAGCAGTTAATATTTTTGAGAAATAATTTTCATTCTAATTATGACAAAGAAAAATAAAAATTAACGTGCGTATGACTTAAAGCAGCATGTCGTGTTTTTTTCACGTGCAAATTAGCAGACATAGCCTCAGCGTTTAACCTTTGAACGGAATATTTCCTATCGATCAATGAAATGCAATCCCCCTGTTTTATTAACATATAAATGTTTTTAATTCACGGTTTTTTAGAAATATATCGGCAATAAGGTCATCTACTGGACATAATACACTACGGCAATCATATTGAATCAATTTCAGCTCAATGAAATGTGAACAATTGTCGACATTTCAGAATGTGGTTCTCAGCGTCATGACGAATTATCAATCGATACGAATAATAATTCATGGCACTGACTTCCATATTCGTTTCCTCGTCTGTTTGTGCATTTTTCATTTCGATGGTGAAATTATAACCATCTTCTCCTCGACAAAACAGAATCGGATACTGCAATCCGTCGTATGAGCGATCGCCAACTATCACGATCGCCACTTCATTGATTGTTGGTGCATTGAACTGTCTTTCGTGTTGGGTAACGGGTCTTTTGTCTGCTCGAATTACAACTGCGTAGTCATCGGCTGGCATTGAATGGCGGTTTTAAACACCTGAGCTAATCCATTGTGTTGATCGAAAAGTGTTTGTAACGCAGCCACGATTTCTCATCAAGTACCCTCATTGTAATGGCATCGTTGTTCAATTTGTTCATCACTGTTTGCCATTAAATAAATTTAAAGAAACTTGTGAACTGCGTCCGGCGTTGGTAGAAGCGATCCGACACGATGATAAATTTGCCCTTAGACTCTGAATGTTAGCATATAAATTTCGCGCACGATGTTCGTTGCACCGAATGATGTCATTTGAACACATAAATAGTATTTGCGGATGTTTTTCAAGAAATGCTTTGACTCACGTGTAACACCTGATAGCAACGTTGATAGTGGTTCGGGTGGTGGAGGTAATCCTGGCAGTTTAACTTTTCCACTGGCCCAGCACATTCCTGGCGTTTCGTTCTTAAATTTGAGGCCGCTACAATACATGCAAATTTTATCCATTTTTGCAATGTTGACACTTGGATGAAGACTGTTATTATTATTACTGTCATAATGGAATGCCCCAAGATTTAAATCAGCGTGCAGTGTTCGTCTTGGTCGAGCGGTGCTAATTCGAACATTTTGCAGCCTTCTTTCCCGTTGTTCAGTTGTCTCAGACGAACGGGCCTGAGTAGTACGTATTCGATCAGTTTCTAACCTCACTTCTTGTTGTTCAGATGATTCAGACGAACGGGTCTCAGCGGCATGTACTCGAAGATTTTCTAGCCTTAGTGCTCGTTGCTCGTCTGATTCTGAAGCTCGTAGTGCTCTTTTCTTCCGAGCTTGAGGTGTAGATGGGTCAATTGCTTGTCGTTTAGGAGGCATAATTGTACGGGAACGACGTGAAAAATGCGTTTGAATTTATAAGATGTCAATCAGAAAAACTTTATTGCACAAATAAATTGCCACAATATTGAACAAATTTGAATTGTAATTTAACCAAAACACGATATTGTTCTGAAAACCTTTATAGTAATTTTAACAGTTATTATATTTTGCTGTACTTATCACTGCAGAGTGCACATGCTTACTGCGTAACTGTTTAAATTTTTAATATTTTTAAAATAGGCCCAAAATAAATTGCATATTCCGATCTCAGTAAATAAACCCTAACTAACATACCTACCTAGGACACATTTAAATGCCTTAACCAACATCTATCTTTATATACATGAACTGATACGCTCTAATGATCTACTTATGTACCTGCGTGTTTAATAAAATGCATTATACTGGAGAACCCTGTTTACCTACTTTCTTTTGCAAAAAATTTAATAGAGCCCAAGTACATACATACATATGTATGTCTTACAGCTATGTACCTGCGTCCTTAAGAAAATGCATTATGCTGGAAAACAATTTACATATACTTTCTTGCAAAGGTGATTAGGCTACAAATTTTTCTGTGGGAAAAATTTTAAAGAGCCCAAATTAAGCAATTAAGGAATATTTCTTATCAATTTTCTTGAAATACCTGTAAAGAGTAACATACGTATGTATTTAATTTTGGAAACAATTATTATGCCAATTTCTAGCTAACCTTTCCATGCCACCCAAAATTCAATGAAATCAGTTAACGAGCGCTTTTATTTTTGATGCTTAGAAACTAAAATGGACAAATTTATAGAGCAATCGGTACAATTTCAAAACTACGCAGGGTTGATGTTAATATCTAATGCTTATCCCCCAGTTCCAGCAGAAAGTTATTTGTGAATAGTGTAAAGGATTTATTTGAATGTTAAGAAAATAAGTTAAAAAGAAAAATCGGCTAAATTATTTTTGCAAATCGGCTAAAAAATCGGCTAGCGGCTAAATCAAATGATCAAGTATCGTGTTTTTTTTGACCGTGTGGCATGCAATATTGATAGATAGGGATAGGTATCGCAAAATATTAAGAAATTTTTAAATCTATGGATATGGATCGCAATACTGTTAATACATATTGAGAGTGTAGCATTTCTCGTTCGTCGATGCGACCAGTATCTTCTCTTTACTTGCTTTGCTTTTAATGAAAATATTAGTATCATAGCTAAACGCGCACGATTTTTATTTTCTTGTTCCATTTTCTATATATATTTCGAATCACACAGCCTGCAAAGTATAAACTTTTGTAAATGCTGACGCGATATATATATTGTGGATCAAAAGTGATTTGTCAGGGATCATTTTCGTTTGAAAATACGTTTGCATTATTTTCCATTAGAAAAATTTTATCAGAACAGAAAATATATAAAAATTATAAGCTTAAAATATATATATAATATATACTTGTATAATAAATATCTCCGCAAAATGTATTGTATATTTTGCATGCGACTATTTAGGGGTAGGGTCAAAATCGTATATATGTACATAGGAATAACGCCCTGAAATGTTAATGAAATAAGAACATTTAATTGTGTTATGTTTATATTAAACCATCTTCTAACAATGTCACAAAAAGTAAAAATCGCATGAGCAATAAACATTAAGTGCTAGCTGAAAAACCTAGTATGGAATTTTGATTACTAGAATACCATTTTTTTTTAAGTAAGAACACCCGTTTGTTATTATTTCTCGCTAAAGTAATAACGCCTTTCGGATCGCTTTCAGCCAAACTCTGCTTCCTTAAGTAGAACTATGTAAGAATTCAATAAGATTTCCAATTCTCTAGAACTTGATCTCTCTATAACAGAGAGTATTTTCCGTAACCGACTTCTTTCTTACTTAAGTAATGTTAGTAATATTTTAAAATAATATGTAATACTTTCTAATACATATGTGTAGTATGTAAGAATTTCTGTTCATAGCCTTCATAAAAAAATAAATTCAAAAAATTAAAACAAATAAATTAATTAATATATTACACTTAATTTTGAACTCAACCTGTGTGCGAGTAAGTCTAAGTTACCGGTTTTAAATATCCAGTTAAAATTCTAGCAGTTAATAATTTTGAGAAATAATTTTCATTCTAATTATGACAAAGAAAAATAAAAATTAACGTGCGTATGACTTAAAGCAGCATGTCGTATTTTTTTCACGTGCAAATTAGCAGACATAGCCTCAGCGTTTAACCTTTGAACGGAATATTTCCTATCGATCAATGAAATGCAATCCCCCTGTTTTATTAACATATAAATGTTTTTAATTCACGGTTTTTTAGAAATATATCGGCAATAAGGTCATCTACTGGACATAATACACTACGGCAATCATATTGAATCAATTTCAGCTCAATGAAATGTGAACAATTGTCGACATTTCAGAATGTGGTTCTCAGCGTCATGACGAATTATCAATCGATACGAATAATAATTCATGGCACTGACTTTCATATTCGTTTCCTCGTCTGTTTGTGCATTTTTCATTTCGATGGTGAAATTATAACCATCTTCTCCTCGACAAAACAGAATCGGATACTGCAATCCGTCGTATGAGCGATCGCCACTTCATTGATTGTTGGTGCATTGAACTGTCTTTCGTGTTGGGTAACGGGTCTTTTGTCTGCTCGAATTACAACTGCGTAGTCATCGGCTGGCATTATTTGAATGGCGGTTTTAAACACCTGAGCTAATCCATTGTGTTGATCGAAAAGTGTTTGTAACGCAGCCACGATTTCTCATCAAGTACCCTCATTGTAATGGCATCGTTGTTCAATTTGTTCATCACTGTTTGCCATTAAATAAATTTAAAGAAACTTGTGAACTGCGTCCGGCGTTGGTAGAAGCGATCCGACACGATGATAAATTTGCCCTTAGACTCTGAATGTTAGCATATAAATTTCGCGCACGATGTTCGTTGCACCGAATGATGTCATTTGAACACATAAATAGTATTTGCGGATGTTTTTCAAGAAATGCTTTGACTCACGTGTAACACCTGATAGCAACGTTGATAGTGGTTCGGGTGGTGGAGGTAATCCTGGCAGTTTAACTTTTCCACTGGCGCAGCACATTCCTGGCGTTTCGTTCTTAAATTTGAGGCCGCTACAATACATGCAAATTTTATCCATTTTTCCAATGTTGACACTTGGATGAAGACTGTAATTATTATTACTGTCATAATGGAATGCCCCAAGAATTAAATCAGCGTGCAGTGTTCGTCTTGATCGAGCGGTGCTAATTCGAACATTTTGCAGCCTTCTTTCCCGTTGTTCAGTTGTCTCAGACGAACGGGCCTGAGTAGTACGTATTCGATCAGTTTCTAACCTCACTTCTTGTTGTTCAGATGATTCAGACCAACGGGTCTCAGCGGCATGTACTCGAAGATTTTCTAGCCTTAGTGCTCGTTGCTCGTCTGATTCTGAGGCTCGTAATGCTCTTTTCTTCCGAGCTTGGGGTGTAGATTGGTCAATTGCTTGTCGTTTTGGAGGCATAATTGTACGGGAACGACGTGAAAAATGCGTTTGAATTTATAAGATGTCAATCAGCAAAACTTTATTGCACAAACAAATTGCCACAATATTGAACAAATTTGAATTGTAATTTAACCAAAACACGATATTGTTCTGAAAACCTTTATAGTAATTTTAACAGTTATTATATTTTGCTGTACTTATCACTGCAGAGTGCACATGCTTACTGCGTAACTGTTTAAATTTTTAATATTTTTAAAATAGGCCCAAAATACATTGCATATTCCGATCTCAGTAAATAAACCCTAACTAACATACCTACCTAGGAAACATTTAAATGCCTTAACCAACATCTATCTTTATATACATGAATAGATACGCTCTAATGATCTACTTATGTACCTGCGTGTTTAATAAAATGCATTATACTGGAGAACCCTGTTTACCTACTTTCTTTTGCAAAAAATTTAATAGAGCCCAAGTACATACATATGTATGTCTTACAGCTATGTATGTACCTGCGTCCTTAAGAAAATGCATTATGCTGGAAAACAATTTACATATACTTTCTTGCAAAGGTGATTAGGCTACAAATTTTTCTGTGGGAAAAATTTTAAAGAGCCCAAATTAAGCAATTAAGGAATATTTCTTATTAATTTTCTTGAAATACCTGTAAAGAGTAACATACGTATGTATTTAATTTTGGAAACAATTATTATGCCAATTTCTAGCTTACCTTTCCATGCGACCCAAAATTCAATGAAATCAGTTAACGAGCGCTTTTATTTTTGATGCTTAGAAACTAAAATGGACAAATTTATAGAGCAATCGGTACAATTTCAAAACTACGCAGGGTTGATGTTAATATCTAATGCTTATCCCCCAGTTCCAGCAGAAAGTTATTTGTGAATAGTGTAAAGGATTTATTTGAATGTTAAGAAAATAAGTTAAAAAGAAAAATCGGCTAAATTATTTTTGCAAATCGGCTAAAAAATCGGCTAGCGGCTAAATCAAATGATCAAGTATCGTGTTTTTTTTGACCGTGTGGCATGCAATATTGATAGATAGGGATAGGTATCGCAAAATATTAAGAAATTTTTAAATCTATGGATATGGATCGCAATACTGTTAATACATATTGAGAGTGTAGCATTTCTCGTTCGTCGATGCGACCAGTATCTTCTCTTTACTTGCTTTGCTTTTAATGAAAATATTAGTATCATAGCTAAACGCGCACGATTTTTATTTTCTTGTTCCATTTTCTATATATATTTCGAATCACACAGCCTGCAAAGTATAAACTTTTGTAAATGCTGACGCGATATATATATTGTGGATCAAAAGTGATTTGTCAGGGATCATTTTCGTTTGAAAATACGTTTGCATTCTTTTCCATTAGAAAAATTTTATCAGAACAGAAAATATATAAAAATTATAAGCTTAAAATATATATATAATATATACTTGTATAATAAATATCTCCGCAAAATGTATTGTATATTTTGCATGCGACTATTTAGGGGTAGGGTCAAAATCGTATATATGTACATAGGAATAACGCCCTGAAATGTTAATGAAATAAGAACATTTAATTGTGTTATGTTTATATTAAACCATCTTCTAACAATGTCACAAAAAGTAAAAATCGCATGAGCAATAAACATTAAGTGCTAGCTGAAAAACCTAGTATGGAATTTTGATTACTAGAATACCATTTTTTTTTAAGTAAGAACACCCGTTTGTTATTATTTCTCGCTGAAGTAATAACGCCTTTCGGATCGCTTTCAGCCAAACTCTGCTTCCTTAAGTAGAACTATGTAAGAATTCAATAAGATTTCCAATTCTCTAGAACTTGATCTCTCTATAACAGAGAGTATTTTCCGTAACCGACTTCTTTCTTACTTAAGTAATGTTAGTAATATTTTAAAATAATATGTAATACTTTCTAATACATATGTGTAGTATGTAAGAATTTCTGTTCATAGCCTTCATAAAAAAATAAATTCAAAAAATTAAAACAAATAAATTAATTAATATATTACACTTAATTTTGAAGTCAACCTGTGTGCGAGTAAGTCTAAGTTACCGGTTTTAAATATCCAGTTAAAATTCTAGCAGTTAATAATTTTGAGAAATAATTTTCATTCTAATTATGACAAAGAAAAATAAAAATTAACGTGCGTATGACTTAAAGCAGCATGTCGTATTTTTTTCACGTGCAAATTAGCAGACATAGCCTCAGCGTTTAACCTTTGAACGGAATATTTCCTATCGATCAATGAAATGCAATCCCCCTGTTTTATTAACATATAAATGTTTTTAATTCACGGTTTTTTAGAAATATATCGGCAATAAGGTCATCTACTGGACATAATACACTACGGCAATCATATTGAATCAATTTCAGCTCAATGAAATGTGAACAATTGTCGACATTTCAGAATGTGGTTCTCAGCGTCATGACGAATTATCAATCGATACGAATAATAATTCATGGCACTGACTTTCATATTCGTTTCTTCGTCTGTTTGTGCATTTTTCATTTCGATGGTGAAATTATAACCATCTTCTCCTCGACAAAACAGAATCGGATACTGCAATCCGTCGTATGAGCGATCGCCACTTCATTGATTGTTGGTGCATTGAACTGTCTTTCGTGTTGGGTAACGGGTCTTTTGTCTGCTCGAATTACAACTGCGTAGTCATCGGCTGGCATTATTTGAATGGCGGTTTTAAACACCTGAGCTAATCCATTGTGTTGATCGAAAAGTGTTTGTAACGCAGCCACGATTTCTCATCAAGTACCCTCATTGTAATGGCATCGTTGTTCAATTTGTTCATCACTGTTTGCCATTAAATAAATTTAAAGAAACTTGTGAACTGCGTCCGGCGTTGGTAGAAGCGATCCGACACGATGATAAATTTGCCCTTAGACTCTGAATGTTAGCATATAAATTTCGCGCACGATGTTCGTTGCACCGAATGATGTCATTTGAACACATAAATAGTATTGGCGGATGTTTTTCAAGAAATGCTTTGACTCACGTGTAACACCTGATAGCAACGTTGATAGTGGTTCGGGTGGTGGAGGTAATCCTGGCAGTTTAACTTTTCCACTGGCGCAGCACATTCCTGGCGTTTCGTTCTTAAATTTGAGGCCGCTACAATACATGCAAATTTTATCCATTTTTCCAATGTTGACACTTGGATGAAGACTGTAATTATTATTACTGTCATAATGGAATGCCCCAAGAATTAAATCAGCGTGCAGTGTTCGTCTTGATCGAGCGGTGCTAATTCGAACATTTTGCAGTCTTCTTTCCCGTTGTTCAGTTGTCTCAGACGAACGGGCCTGAGTAGTACGTATTCGATCAGTTTCTAACCTCACTTCTTGTTGTTCAGATGATTCAGACCAACGGGTCTCAGCGGCATGTACTCGAAGATTTTCTAGCCTTAGTGCTCGTTGCTCGTCTGATTCTGAGGCTCGTAATGCTCTTTTCTTCCGAGCTTGGGGTGTAGATTGGTCAATTGCTTGTCGTTTTGGAGGCATAATTGTACGGGAACGACGTGAAAAATGCGTTTGAATTTATAAGATGTCAATCAGCAAAACTTTATTGCACAAATAAATTGCCACAATATTGAACAAATTTGAATTGTAATTTAACCAAAACACGATATTGTTCTGAAAACCTTTATAGTAATTTTAACAGTTATTATATTTTGCTGTACTTATCACTGCAGAGTGCACATGCTTACTGCGTAACTGTTTAAATTTTTAATATTTTTAAAATAGGCCCAAAATACATTGCATATTCCGATCTCAGTAAATAAACCCTAACTAACATACCTACCTAGGAAACATTTAAATGCCTTAACCAACATCTATCTTTATATACATGAATAGATACGCTCTAATGATCTACTTATGTACCTGCGTGTTTAATAAAATGCATTATACTGGAGAACCCTGTTTACCTACTTTCTTTTGCAAAAAATTTAATAGAGCCCAAGTACATACATATGTATGTCTTACAGCTATGTATGTACCTGCGTCCTTAAGAAAATGCATTATGCTGGAAAACAATTTACATATACTTTCTTGCAAAGGTGATTAGGCTACAAATTTTTCTGTGGGAAAAATTTTAAAGAGCCCAAATTAAGCAATTAAGGAATATTTCTTATTAATTTTCTTGAAATACCTGTAAAGAGTAACATACGTATGTATTTAATTTTGGAAACAATTATTATGCCAATTTCTAGCTTACCTTTCCATGCGACCCAAAATTCAATGAAATCAGTTAACGAGCGCTTTTATTTTTGATGCTTAGAAACTAAAATGGACAAATTTATAGAGCAATCGGTACAATTTCAAAACTACGCAGGGTTGATGTTAATATCTAATGCTTATCCCCCAGTTCCAGCAGAAAGTTATTTGTGAATAGTGTAAAGGATTTATTTGAATGTTAAGAAAATAAGTTAAAAAGAAAAATCGGCTAAATTATTTTTGCAAATCGGCTAAAAAATCGGCTAGCGGCTAAATCAAATGATCAAGTATCGTGTTTTTTTTGACCGTGTGGCATGCAATATTGATAGATAGGGATAGGTATCGCAAAATATTAAGAAATTTTTAAATCTATGGATATGGATCGCAATACTGTTAATACATATTGAGAGTGTAGCATTTCTCGTTCGTCGATGCGACCAGTATCTTCTCTTTACTTGCTTTGCTTTTAATGAAAATATTAGTATCATAGCTAAACGCGCACGATTTTTATTTTCTTGTTCCATTTTCTATATATATTTCGAATCACACAGCCTGCAAAGTATAAACTTTTGTAAATGCTGACGCGATATATATATTGTGGATCAAAAGTGATTTGTCAGGGATCATTTTCGTTTGAAAATACGTTTGCATTCTTTTCCATTAGAAAAATTTTATCAGAACAGAAAATATATAAAAATTATAAGCTTAAAATATATATATAATATATACTTGTATAATAAATATCTCCGCAAAATGTATTGTATATTTTGCATGCGACTATTTAGGGGTAGGGTCAAAATCGTATATATGTACATAGGAATAACGCCCTGAAATGTTAATGAAATAAGAACATTTAATTGTGTTATGTTTATATTAAACCATCTTCTAACAATGTCACAAAAAGTAAAAATCGCATGAGCAATAAACATTAAGTGCTAGCTGAAAAACCTAGTATGGAATTTTGATTACTAGAATACCATTTTTTTTTAAGTAAGAACACCCGTTTGTTATTATTTCTCGCTGAAGTAATAACGCCTTTCGGATCGCTTTCAGCCAAACTCTGCTTCCTTAAGTAGAACTATGTAAGAATTCAATAAGATTTCCAATTCTCTAGAACTTGATCTCTCTATAACAGAGAGTATTTTCCGTAACCGACTTCTTTCTTACTTAAGTAATGTTAGTAATATTTTAAAATAATATGTAATACTTTCTAATACATATGTGTAGTATGTAAGAATTTCTGTTCATAGCCTTCATAAAAAAATAAATTCAAAAAATTAAAACAAATAAATTAATTAATATATTACACTTAATTTTGAAGTCAACCTGTGTGCGAGTAAGTCTAAGTTACCGGTTTTAAATATCCAGTTAAAATTCTAGCAGTTAATAATTTTGAGAAATAATTTTCATTCTAATTATGACAAAGAAAAATAAAAATTAACGTGCGTATGACTTAAAGCAGCATGTCGTATTTTTTTCACGTGCAAATTAGCAGACATAGCCTCAGCGTTTAACCTTTGAACGGAATATTTCCTATCGATCAATGAAATGCAATCCCCCTGTTTTATTAACATATAAATGTTTTTAATTCACGGTTTTTTAGAAATATATCGGCAATAAGGTCATCTACTGGACATAATACACTACGGCAATCATATTGAATCAATTTCAGCTCAATGAAATGTGAACAATTGTCGACATTTCAGAATGTGGTTCTCAGCGTCATGACGAATTATCAATCGATACGAATAATAATTCATGGCACTGACTTTCATATTCGTTTCTTCGTCTGTTTGTGCATTTTTCATTTCGATGGTGAAATTATAACCATCTTCTCCTCGACAAAACAGAATCGGATACTGCAATCCGTCGTATGAGCGATCGCCACTTCATTGATTGTTGGTGCATTGAACTGTCTTTCGTGTTGGGTAACGGGTCTTTTGTCTGCTCGAATTACAACTGCGTAGTCATCGGCTGGCATTATTTGAATGGCGGTTTTAAACACCTGAGCTAATCCATTGTGTTGATCGAAAAGTGTTTGTAACGCAGCCACGATTTCTCATCAAGTACCCTCATTGTAATGGCATCGTTGTTCAATTTGTTCATCACTGTTTGCCATTAAATAAATTTAAAGAAACTTGTGAACTGCGTCCGGCGTTGGTAGAAGCGATCCGACACGATGATAAATTTGCCCTTAGACTCTGAATGTTAGCATATAAATTTCGCGCACGATGTTCGTTGCACCGAATGATGTCATTTGAACACATAAATAGTATTGGCGGATGTTTTTCAAGAAATGCTTTGACTCACGTGTAACACCTGATAGCAACGTTGATAGTGGTTCGGGTGGTGGAGGTAATCCTGGCAGTTTAACTTTTCCACTGGCGCAGCACATTCCTGGCGTTTCGTTCTTAAATTTGAGGCCGCTACAATACATGCAAATTTTATCCATTTTTCCAATGTTGACACTTGGATGAAGACTGTAATTATTATTACTGTCATAATGGAATGCCCCAAGAATTAAATCAGCGTGCAGTGTTCGTCTTGATCGAGCGGTGCTAATTCGAACATTTTGCAGTCTTCTTTCCCGTTGTTCAGTTGTCTCAGACGAACGGGCCTGAGTAGTACGTATTCGATCAGTTTCTAACCTCACTTCTTGTTGTTCAGATGATTCAGACCAACGGGTCTCAGCGGCATGTACTCGAAGATTTTCTAGCCTTAGTGCTCGTTGCTCGTCTGATTCTGAGGCTCGTAATGCTCTTTTCTTCCGAGCTTGGGGTGTAGATTGGTCAATTGCTTGTCGTTTTGGAGGCATAATTGTACGGGAACGACGTGAAAAATGCGTTTGAATTTATAAGATGTCAATCAGCAAAACTTTATTGCACAAATAAATTGCCACAATATTGAACAAATTTGAATTGTAATTTAACCAAAACACGATATTGTTCTGAAAACCTTTATAGTAATTTTAACAGTTATTATATTTTGCTGTACTTATCACTGCAGAGTGCACATGCTTACTGCGTAACTGTTTAAATTTTTAATATTTTTAAAATAGGCCCAAAATACATTGCATATTCCGATCTCAGTAAATAAACCCTAACTAACATACCTACCTAGGAAACATTTAAATGCCTTAACCAACATCTATCTTTATATACATGAATAGATACGCTCTAATGATCTACTTATGTACCTGCGTGTTTAATAAAATGCATTATACTGGAGAACCCTGTTTACCTACTTTCTTTTGCAAAAAATTTAATAGAGCCCAAGTACATACATATGTATGTCTTACAGCTATGTATGTACCTGCGTCCTTAAGAAAATGCATTATGCTGGAAAACAATTTACATATACTTTCTTGCAAAGGTGATTAGGCTACAAATTTTTCTGTGGGAAAAATTTTAAAGAGCCCAAATTAAGCAATTAAGGAATATTTCTTATTAATTTTCTTGAAATACCTGTAAAGAGTAACATACGTATGTATTTAATTTTGGAAACAATTATTATGCCAATTTCTAGCTTACCTTTCCATGCCACCCAAAATTCAATGAAATCAGTTAACGAGCGCTTTTATTTTTGATGCTTAGAAACTAAAATGGACAAATTTATAGAGCAATCGGTACAATTTCAAAACTACGCAGGGTTGATGTTAATATCTAATGCTTATCCCCCAGTTCCAGCAGAAAGTTATTTGTGAATAGTGTAAAGGATTTATTTGAATGTTAAGAAAATAAGTTAAAAAGAAAAATCGGCTAAATTATTTTTGCAAATCGGCTAAAAAATCGGCTAGCGGCTAAATCAAATGATCAAGTATCGTGTTTTTTCTTGACCGTGTGGCATGCAATATTGATAGTGTGGCATGCAATATTGATATATAGGGTATCGCAAAATATTAAGAAATTTTGAAATCTATGGATATGGATCGCAATACTGTTAATACATATTGAGAGTGTAGCATTTCTCGTTCGTCGATGCGACCAGTATCTTCTCTTTACTTGCTTTGCTTTTAATGAAAATATTAGTATCATAGCTAAACGCGCACGATTTTTATTTTCTTGTTCCATTTTCTATATATATTTCGAATCACACAGCCTGCAAAGTATAAACTTATGTAAATGCTGACGCGATATATATATTGTGGATCAAAAGTGATTTGTCAGGGATCATTTTCGTTTGAAAATACGTTTGCATTCTTTTCCATTAGAAAAATTTTATCAGAACAGAAAATATATAAAAATTATAAGCTTAAAATATATATATAATATATACTTGTATAATAAATATCTCCGCAAAATGTATTGTATATTTTGCATGCGACTATTTAGGGGTAGGGTCAAAATCGTATATATGTACATAGGAATAACGCCCTGAAATGTTAATGAAATAAGAACATTTAATTGTGTTATGTTTATATTAAACCATCTTCTAACAATGTCACAAAAAGTAAAAATCGCATGAGCAATAAACATTAAGTGCTAGCTGAAAAACCTAGTATGGAATTTTGATTACTAGAATACCATTTTTTTTTAAGTAAGAACACCCGTTTGTTATTATTTCTCGCTAAAGTAATAACGCCTTTCGGATCGCTTTCAGCCAAACTCTGCTTCCTTAAGTAGAACTATGTAAGAATTCAATAAGATTTCCAATTCTCTAGAACTTGATCTCTCTATAACAGAGAGTATTTTCCGTAACCGACTTCTTTCTTACTTAAGTAATGTTAGTAATATTTTAAAATAATATGTAATACTTTCTAATACATATGTGTAGTATGTAAGAATTTCTGTTCATAGCCTTCATAAAAAAATAAATTCAAAAAATTAAAACAAATAAATTAATTAATATATTACACTTAATTTTGAAGTCAACCTGTGTGCGAGTAAGTCTAAGTTACCGGTTTTAAATATCCAGTTAAAATTCTAGCAGTTAATATTTTTGAGAAATAATTTTCATTCTAATTATGACAAAGAAAAATAAAAATTAACGTGCGTATGACTTAAAGCAGCATGTCGTGTTTTTTTCACGTGCAAATTAGCAGACATAGCCTCAGCGTTTAACCTTTGAACGGAATATTTCCTATCGATCAATGAAATGCAATCCCCCTGTTTTATTAACATATAAATGTTTTTAATTCACGGTTTTTTAGAAATATATCGGCAATAAGGTCATCTACTGGACATAATACACTACGGCAATCATATTGAATCAATTTCAGCTCAATGAAATGTGAACAATTGTCGACATTTCAGAATGTGGTTCTCAGCGTCATGACGAATTATCAATCGATACGAATAATAATTCATGGCACTGACTTTCATATTCGTTTCCTCGTCTGTTTGTGCATTTTTCATTTCGATGGTGAAATTATAACCATCTTCTCCTCGACAAAACAGAATCGGATACTGCAATCCGTCGTATGAGCGATCGCCACTTCATTGATTGTTGGTGCATTGAACTGTCTTTCGTGTTGGGTAACGGGTCTTTTGTCTGCTCGAATTACAACTGCGTAGTCATCGGCTGGCATTATTTGAATGGCGGTTTTAAACACCTGAGCTAATCCATTGTGTTGATCGAAAAGTGTTTGTAACGCAGCCACGATTTCTCATCAAGTACCCTCATTGTAATGGCATCGTTGTTCAATTTGTTCATCACTGTTTGCCATTAAATAAATTTAAAGAAACTTGTGAACTGCGTCCGGCGTTGGTAGAAGCGATCCGACACGATGATAAATTTGCCCTTAGACTCTGAATGTTAGCATATAAATTTCGCGCACGATGTTCGTTGCACCGAATGATGTCATTTGAACACATAAATAGTATTTGCGGATGTTTTTCAAGAAATGCTTTGACTCACGTGTAACACCTGATAGCAACGTTGATAGTGGTTCGGGTGGTGGAGGTAATCCTGGCAGTTTAACTTTTCCACTGGCGCAGCACATTCCTGGCGTTTCGTTCTTAAATTTGAGGCCGCTACAATACATGCAAATTTTATCCATTTTTCCAATGTTGACACTTGGATGAAGACTGTTATTATTATTACTGTCATAATGGAATGCCCCAAGAATTAAATCAGCGTGCAGTGTTCGTCTTGGTCGAGCGGTGCTAATTCGAACATTTTGCAGCCTTCTTTCCCGTTGTTCAGTTGTCTCAGACGAACGGGCCTGAGTAGTACGTATTCGATCAGTTTCTAACCTCACTTCTTGTTGTTCAGATGATTCAGACCAACGGGTCTCAGCGGCATGTACTCGAAGATTTTCTAGCCTTAGTGCTCGTTGCTTGTCTGATTCTGAGGCTCGTAATGCTCTTTTCTTCCGAGCTTGGGGTGTAGATTGGTCAATTGCTTGTCGTTTTGGAGGCATAATTGTACGGGAACGACGTGAAAAATGCGTTTGAATTTATAAGATGTCAATCAGCAAAACTTTATTGCACAAATAAATTGCCACAATATTGAACAAATTTGAATTGTAATTTAACCAAAACACGATATTGTTCTGAAAACCTTTATAGTAATTTTAACAGTTATTATATTTTGCTGTACTTATCACTGCAGAGTGCACATGCTTACTGCGTAACTGTTTAAATTTTTAATATTTTTAAAATAGGCCCAAAATACATTGCATATTCCGATCTCAGTAAATAAACCCTAACTAACATACCTACCTAGGAAACATTTAAATGCCTTAACCAACATCTATCTTTATATACATGAATAGATATGCTCTAATGATCTACTTATGTACCTGCGTGTTTAATAAAATGCATTATACTGGAGAACCCTGTTTACCTACTTTCTTTTGCAAAAAATTTAATAGAGCCCAAGTACATACATATGTATGTATGTCTTACAGCTATGTATGTACCTGCGTCCTTAAGAAAATGCATTATGCTGGAAAACAATTTACATATACTTTCTTGCAAAGGTGATTAGGCTACAAATTTTTCTGTGGGAAAAATTTTAAAGAGCCCAAATTAAGCAATTAAGGAATATTTCTTATCAATTTTCTTGAAATACCTGTAAAGAGTAACATACGTATGTATTTAATTTTGGAAACAATTATTATGCCAATTTCTAGCTTACCTTTCCATGCCACCCAAAATTCAATGAAATCAGTTAACGAGCGCTTTTATTTTTGATGCTTAGAAACTAAAATGGACAAATTTATAGAGCAATCGGTACAATTTCAAAACTACGCAGGGTTGATGTTAATATCTAATGCTTATCCCCCAGTTCCAGCAGAAAGTTATTTGTGAATAGTGTAAAGGATTTATTTGAATGTTAAGAAAATAAGTTAAAAAGAAAAATCGGCTAAATTATTTTTGCAAATCGGCTAAAAAATCGGCTAGCGGCTAAATCAAATGATCAAGTATCGTGTTTTTTCTTGACCGTGTGGCATGCAATATTGATAGTGTGGCATGCAATATTGATATATAGGGTATCGCAAAATATTAAGAAATTTTGAAATCTATGGATATGGATCGCAATACTGTTAATACATATTGAGAGTGTAGCATTTCTGGTTCGTCGATGCGACCAGTATCTTCTCTTTACTTGCTTTGCTTTTAATGAAAATATTAGTATCATAGCTAAACGCGCACGATTTTTATTTTCTTGTTCCATTTTCTATATATATTTCGAATCACACAGCCTGCAAAGTATAAACTTATGTAAATGCTGACGCGATATATATATTGTGGATCAAAAGTGATTTGTCAGGGATCATTTTCGTTTGAAAATACGTTTGCATTCTTTTCCATTAGAAAAATTTTATCAGAACAGAAAATATATAAAAATTATAAGCTTAAAATATATATATAATATATACTTGTATAATAAATATCTCCGCAAAATGTATTGTATATTTTGCATGCGACTATTTAGGGGTAGGGTCAAAATCGTATATACATATGTACATAGGAATAACGCCCTGAAATGTTAATGAAATAAGAACATTTAATTTTGTTATGTTTATATTAAACCATCTTCTAACAATGTCACAAAAAGTACAAATCGCATGAGCAATAAACATTAAGTGCTAGCTGAAAAACCTAGTATGGAATTTTGATTACTAGAATACCATTTTTTTTTAAGTAAGAACACCCGTTTGTTATTATTTCTCGCTAAAGTAATAACGCCTTTCGGATCGCTTTCAGCCAAACTCTGCTTCCTTAAGTAGAACTATGTAAGAATTCAATAAGATTTCCAATTCTCTAGAACTTGATCTCTCTATAACAGAGAGTATTTTCCGTAACCGACTTCTTTCTTACTTAAGTAATGTTAGTAATATTTTAAAATAATATGTAATACTTTCTAATACATATGTGTAGTATGTAAGAATTTCTGTTCATAGCCTTCATAAAAAAATAAATTCAAAAAATTAAAACAAATAAATTAATTAATATATTACACTTAATTTTGAACTCAACCTGTGTGCGAGTAAGTCTAAGTTACCGGTTTTAAATATCCAGTTAAAATTCTAGCAGTTAATATTTTTGAGAAATAATTTTCATTCTAATTATGACAAAGAAAAATAAAAATTAACGTGCGTATGACTTAAAGCAGCATGTCGTGTTTTTTTCACGTGCAAATTAGCAGACATAGCCTCAGCGTTTAACCTTTGAACGGAATATTTCCTATCGATCAATGAAATGCAATCCCCCTGTTTTATTAACATATAAATGTTTTTAATTCACGGTTTTTTAGAAATATATCGGCAATAAGGTCATCTACTGGACATAATACACTACGGCAATCATATTGAATCAATTTCAGCTCAATGAAATGTGAACAATTGTCGACATTTCAGAATGTGGTTCTCAGCGTCATGACGAATTATCAATCGATACGAATAATAATTCATGGCACTGACTTTCATATTCGTTTCCTCGTCTGTTTGTGCATTTTTCATTTCGATGGTGAAATTATAACCATCTTCTCCTCGACAAAACAGAATCGGATACTGCAATCCGTCGTATGAGCGATCGCCACTTCATTGATTGTTGGTGCATTGAACTGTCTTTCGTGTTGGGTAACGGGTCTTTTGTCTGCTCGAATTACAACTGCGTAGTCATCGGCTGGCATTATTTGAATGGCGGTTTTAAACACCTGAGCTAATCCATTGTGTTGATCGAAAAGTGTTTGTAACGCAGCCACGATTTCTCATCAAGTACCCTCATTGTAATGGCATCGTTGTTCAATTTGTTCATCACTGTTTGCCATTAAATAAATTTAAAGAAACTTGTGAACTGCGTCCGGCGTTGGTAGAAGCGATCCGACACGATGATAAATTTGCCCTTAGACTCTGAATGTTAGCATATAAATTTCGCGCACGATGTTCGTTGCACCGAATGATGTCATTTGAACACATAAATAGTATTTGCGGATGTTTTTCAAGAAATGCTTTGACTCACGTGTAACACCTGATAGCAACGTTGATAGTGGTTCGGGTGGTGGAGGTAATCCTGGCAGTTTAACTTTTCCACTGGCGCAGCACATTCCTGGCGTTTCGTTCTTAAATTTGAGGCCGCTACAATACATGCAAATTTTATCCATTTTTCCAATGTTGACACTTGGATGAAGACTGTTATTATTATTACTGTCATAATGGAATGCCCCAAGAATTAAATCAGCGTGCAGTGTTCGTCTTGGTCGAGCGGTGCTAATTCGAACATTTTGCAGCCTTCTTTCCCGTTGTTCAGTTGTCTCAGACGAACGGGCCTGAGTAGTACGTATTCGATCAGTTTCTAACCTCACTTCTTGTTGTTCAGATGATTCAGGGTCTCAGCGGCATGTACTCGAAGATTTTCTAGCCTTAGTGCTCGTTGCTCGTCTGATTCTGAGGCTCGTAATGCTCTTTTCTTCCGAGCTTGGGGTGTAGATTGGTCAATTGCTTGTCGTTTTGGAGGCATAATTGTACGGGAACGACGTGAAAAATGCGTTTGAATTTATAAGATGTCAATCAGCAAAACTTTATTGCACAAATAAATTGCCACAATATTGAACAAATTTGAATTGTAATTTAACCAAAACACGATATTGTTCTGAAAACCTTTATAGTAATTTTAACAGTTATTATATTTTGCTGTACTTATCACTGCAGAGTGCACATGCTTACTGCGTAACTGTTTAAATTTTTAATATTTTTAAAATAGGCCCAAAATACATTGCATATTCCGATCTCAGTAAATAAACCCTAACTAACATACCTACCTAGGAAACATTTAAATGCCTTAACCAACATCTATCTTTATATACATGAATAGATATGCTCTAATGATCTACTTATGTACCTGCGTGTTTAATAAAATGCATTATACTGGAGAACCCTGTTTACCTACTTTCTTTTGCAAAAAATTTAATAGAGCCCAAGTACATACATATGTATGTCTTACAGCTATGTATGTACCTGCGTCCTTAAGAAAATGCATTATGCTGGAAAACAATTTACATATACTTTCTTGCAAAGGTGATTAGGCTACAAATTTTTCTGTGGGAAAAATTTTAAAGAGCCCAAATTAAGCAATTAAGGAATATTTCTTATCAATTTTCTTGAAATACCTGTAAAGAGTAACATACGTATGTATTTAATTTTGGAAACAATTATTATGCCAATTTCTAGCTTACCTTTCCATGCCACCCAAAATTCAATGAAATCAGTTAACGAGCGCTTTTATTTTTGATGCTTAGAAACTAAAATGGACAAATTTATAGAGCAATCGGTACAATTTCAAAACTACGCAGGGTTGATGTTAATATCTAATGCTTATCCCCCAGTTCCAGCAGAAAGTTATTTGTGAATAGTGTAAAGGATTTATTTGAATGTTAAGAAAATAAGTTAAAAAGAAAAATCGGCTAAATTATTTTTGCAAATCGGCTAAAAAATCGGCTAGCGGCTAAATCAAATGATCAAGTATCGTGTTTTTTCTTGACCGTGTGGCATGCAATATTGATAGTGTGGCATGCAATATTGATATATAGGGTATCGCAAAATATTAAGAAATTTTGAAATCTATGGATATGGATCGCAATACTGTTAATACATATTGAGAGTGTAGCATTTCTGGTTCGTCGATGCGACCAGTATCTTCTCTTTACTTGCTTTGCTTTTAATGAAAATATTAGTATCATAGCTAAACGCGCACGATTTTTATTTTCTTGTTCCATTTTCTATATATATTTCGAATCACACAGCCTGCAAAGTATAAACTTATGTAAATGCTGACGCGATATATATATTGTGGATCAAAAGTGATTTGTCAGGGATCATTTTCGTTTGAAAATACGTTTGCATTCTTTTCCATTAGAAAAATTTTATCAGAACAGAAAATATATAAAAATTATAAGCTTAAAATATATATATAATATATACTTGTATAATAAATATCTCCGCAAAATGTATTGTATATTTTGCATGCGACTATTTAGGGGTAGGGTCAAAATCGTATATACATATGTACATAGGAATAACGCCCTGAAATGTTAATGAAATAAGAACATTTAATTTTGTTATGTTTATATTAAACCATCTTCTAACAATGTCACAAAAAGTACAAATCGCATGAGCAATAAACATTAAGTGCTAGCTGAAAAACCTAGTATGGAATTTTGATTACTAGAATACCATTTTTTTTTAAGTAAGAACACCCGTTTGTTATTATTTCTCGCTAAAGTAATAACGCCTTTCGGATCGCTTTCAGCCAAACTCTGCTTCCTTAAGTAGAACTATGTAAGAATTCAATAAGATTTCCAATTCTCTAGAACTTGATCTCTCTATAACAGAGAGTATTTTCCGTAACCGACTTCTTTCTTACTTAAGTAATGTTAGTAATATTTTAAAATAATATGTAATACTTTCTAATACATATGTGTAGTATGTAAGAATTTCTGTTCATAGCCTTCATAAAAAAATAAATTCAAAAAATTAAAACAAATAAATTAATTAATATATTACACTTAATTTTGAACTCAACCTGAGTGCGAGTAAGTCTAAGTTACCGGTTTTAAATATCCAGTTAAAATTCTAGCAGTTAATATTTTTGAGAAATAATTTTCATTCTAATTATGACAAAGAAAAATAAAAATTAACGTGCGTATGACTTAAAGCAGCATGTCGTGTTTTTTTCACGTGCAAATTAGCAGACATAGCCTCAGCGTTTAACCTTTGAACGGAATATTTCCTATCGATCAATGAAATGCAATCCCCCTGTTTTATTAACATATAAATGTTTTTAATTCACGGTTTTTTAGAAATATATCGGCAATAAGGTCATCTACTGGACATAATACACTACGGCAATCATATTGAATCAATTTCAGCTCAATGAAATGTGAACAATTGTCGACATTTCAGAATGTGGTTCTCAGCGTCATGACGAATTATCAATCGATACGAATAATAATTCATGGCACTGACTTTCATATTCGTTTCCTCGTCTGTTTGTGCATTTTTCATTTCGATGGTGAAATTATAACCATCTTCTCCTCGACAAAACAGAATCGGATACTGCAATCCGTCGTATGAGCGATCGCCAACTATCACGATCGCCACTTCATTGATTGTTGGTGCATTGAACTGTCTTTCGTGTTGGGTAACGGGTCTTTTGTCTGCTCGAATTACAACTGCGTAGTCATCGGCTGGCATTGAATGGCGGTTTTAAACACCTGAGCTAATCCATTGTGTTGATCGAAAAGTGTTTGTAACGCAGCCACGATTTCTCATCAAGTACCCTCATTGTAATGGCATCGTTGTTCAATTTGTTCATCACTGTTTGCCATTAAATAAATTTAAAGAAACTAGTGAACTGCGTCCGGCGTTGGTAGAAGCGATCCGACACGATGATAAATTTGCCCTTAGACTCTGAATGTTAGCATATAAATTTCGCGCACGATGTTCGTTGCACCGAATGATGTCATTTGAACACATAAATAGTATTTGCGGATGTTTTTCAAGAAATGCTTTGACTCACGTGTAACACCTGATAGCAACGTTGATAGTGGTTCGGGTGGTGGAGGTAATCCTGGCAGTTTAACTTTTCCACTGGCGCAGCACATTCCTGGCGTTTCGTTCTTAAATTTGAGGCCGCTACAATACATGCAAATTTTATCCATTTTTCCAATGTTGACACTTGGATGAAGACTGTTATTATTATTACTGTCATAATGGAATGCCCCAAGATTAAAATCAGCGTGCAGTGTTCGTCTTGATCGAGCGGTGCTAATTCGAACATTTTGCAGCCTTCTTTCCCGTTGTTCAGTTGTCTCAGACGAACGGGCCTGAGTAGTACGTATTCGATCAGTTTCTAACCTCACTTCTTGTTGTTCAGATGATTCAGACGAACGGGTCTCAGCGGCATGTACTCGAAGATTTTCTAGCCTTAGTGCTCGTTGCTCGTCTGATTCTGAGGCTCGTAGTGCTCTTTTCTTCCGAGCTTGAGGTGTAGATGGGTCAATTGCTTGTCGTTTAGGAGGCATAATTGTACGGGAACGACGTGAAAAATGCGTTTGAATTTATAAGATGTCAATCAGCAAAACTTTATTGCACAAATAAATTGCCACAATATTGAACAAATTTGAATTGTAATTTAACCAAAACACGATATTGTTCTGAAAACCTTTATAGTAATTTTAACAGTTATTATATTTTGCTGTACTTATCACTGCAGAGTGCACATGCTTACTGCGTAACTGTTTAAATTTTTAATATTTTTAAAATAGGCCCAAAATACATTGCATATTCCGATCTCAGTAAATAAACCCTAACTAACATACCTACCTAGGAAACATTTAAATGCCTTAACCAACATCTATCTTTATATCTTTACATCTTCTAACAATGTCACAAAAAGTACAAATCGCATGAGCAATAAACATTAAGTGCTAGCTGAAAAACCTAGTATGGAATTTTGATTACTAGAATACCATTTTTTTTTAAGTAAGAACACCCGTTTGTTATTATTTCTCGCTAAAGTAATAACGCCTTTCGGATCGCTTTCAGCCAAACTCTGCTTCCTTAAGTAGAACTATGTAAGAATTCAATAAGATTTCCAATTCTCTAGAACTTGATCTCTCTATAACAGAGAGTATTTTCCGTAACCGACTTCTTTCTTACTTAAGTAATGTTAGTAATATTTTAAAATAATATGTAATACTTTCTAATACATATGTGTAGTATGTAAGAATTTCTGTTCATAGCCTTCATAAAAAAATAAATTCAAAAAATTAAAACAAATAAATTAATTAATATATTACACTTAATTTTGAACTCAACCTGTGTGCGAGTAAGTCTAAGTTACCGGTTTTAAATATCCAGTTAAAATTCTAGCAGTTAATATTTTTGAGAAATAATTTTCATTCTAATTATGACAAAGAAAAATAAAAATTAACGTGCGTATGACTTAAAGCAGCATGTCGTGTTTTTTTCACGTGCAAATTAGCAGACATAGCCTCAGCGTTTAACCTTTGAACGGAATATTTCCTATCGATCAATGAAATGCAATCCCCCTGTTTTATTAACATATAAATGTTTTTAATTCACGGTTTTTTAGAAATATATCGGCAATAAGGTCATCTACTGGACATAATACACTACGGCAATCATATTGAATCAATTTCAGCTCAATGAAATGTGAACAATTGTCGACATTTCAGAATGTGGTTCTCAGCGTCATGACGAATTATCAATCGATACGAATAATAATTCATGGCACTGACTTTCATATTCGTTTCCTCGTCTGTTTGTGCATTTTTCATTTCGATGGTGAAATTATAACCATCTTCTCCTCGACAAAACAGAATCGGATACTGCAATCCGTCGTATGAGCGATCGCCAACTATCACGATCGCCACTTCATTGATTGTTGGTGCATTGAACTGTCTTTCGTGTTGGGTAACGGGTCTTTTGTCTGCTCGAATTACAACTGCGTAGTCATCGGCTGGCATTGAATGGCGGTTTTAAACACCTGAGCTAATCCATTGTGTTGATCGAAAAGTGTTTGTAACGCAGCCACGATTTCTCATCAAGTACCCTCATTGTAATGGCATCGTTGTTCAATTTGTTCATCACTGTTTGCCATTAAATAAATTTAAAGAAACTAGTGAACTGCGTCCGGCGTTGGTAGAAGCGATCCGACACGATGATAAATTTACCCTTAGACTCTGAATGTTAGCATATAAATTTCGCGCACGATGTTCGTTGCACCGAATGATGTCATTTGAACACATAAATAGTATTTGCGGATGTTTTTCAAGAAATGCTTTGACTCACGTGTAACACCTGATAGCAACGTTGATAGTGGTTCGGGTGGTGGAGGTAATCCTGGCAGCTTAACTTTTCCACTGGCGCAGCACATTCCTGGCGTTTCGTTCTTAAATTTGAGGCCGCTACAATACATGCAAATTTTATCCATTTTTCCAATGTTGACACTTGGATGAAGACTGTTATTATTATTACTGTCATAATGGAATGCCCCAAGATTAAAATCAGCGTGCAGTGTTCGTCTTGATCGAGCGGTGCTAATTCGAACATTTTGCAGCCTTCTTTCCCGTTGTTCAGTTGTCTCAGACGAACGGGCCTGAGTAGTACGTATTCGATCAGTTTCTAACCTCACTTCTTGTTGTTCAGATGATTCAGACGAACGGGTCTCAGCGGCATGTACTCGAAGATTTTCTAGCCTTAGTGCTCGTTGCTCGTCTGATTCTGAGGCTCGTAGTGCTCTTTTCTTCCGAGCTTGAGGTGTAGATGGGTCAATTGCTTGTCGTTTAGGAGGCATAATTGTACGGGAACGACGTGAAAAATGCGTTTGAATTTATAAGATGTCAATCAGCAAAACTTTATTGCACAAATAAATTGCCACAATATTGAACAAATTTGAATTGTAATTTAACCAAAACACGATATTGTTCTGAAAACCTTTATAGTAATTTTAACAGTTATTATATTTTGCTGTACTTATCACTGCAGAGTGCACATGCTTAGTGCGTAACTGTTTAAATTTTTAATATTTTTAAAATAGGCCCAAAATACATTGCATATTCCGATCTCAGTAAATAAACCCTAACTAACATACCTACCTAGGAAACATTTAAATGCCTTAACCAACATCTATCTTTATATACATGAATAGATACGCTCTAATGATCTACTTATGTACCTGCGTGTTTAATAAAATGCATTATACTGGAGAACCCTGTTTACCTACTTTCTTTTGCAAAAAATTTAATAGAGCCCAAGTACATACATATGTATGTATGTCTTACAGCTATGTATGTACCTGCGTCCTTAAGAAAATGCATTATGCTGGAAAACAATTTACATATACTTTCTTGCAAAGGTGATTAGGCTACAAATTTTTCTGTGGGAAAAATTTTAAAGAGCCCAAATTAAGCAATTAAGGAATATTTCTTATCAATTTTCTTGAAATACCTGTAAAGAGTAACATACGTATGTATTTAATTTTGGAAACAATTATTATGCCAATTTCTAGCTTACCTTTCCATGCCACCCAAAATTCAATGAAATCAGTTAACGAGCGCTTTTATTTTTGATGCTTAGAAACTAAAATGGACACATTTATAGAGCAATCGGTACAATTTCAAAACTACGCAGGGTTGATGTTAATATCTAATGCTTATCCCCCAGTTCCAGCAGAAAGTTATTTGTGAATAGTGTAAAGGATTTATTTGAATGTTAAGAAAATAAGTTAAAAAGAAAAATCGGCTAAATTATTTTTGCAAATCGGCTAAAAAATCGGCTAGCGGCATGCAATATTGATAGATAGGGATAGGTATCGCAAAATATTAAGAAATTTTTAAATCTATGGATATGGATCGCAATACTGTTAATACATATTGAGAGTGTAGCATTTCTCGTTCGTCGATGCGACCAGTATCTTCTCTTTACTTGCTTTGCTTTTAATGAAAATATTAGTATCATAGCTAAACGCGCACGATTTTAATTTTCTTGTTCCATTTTCTATATATATTTCGAATCACACAGCCTGCAAAGTATAAACTTATGTAAATGCTGACGCGATATATATATTGTGGATCAAAAGTGATTTGTCAGGGATCATTTTCGTTTGAAAATACGTTTGCATTCTTTTCCATTAGAAAAATTTTATCAGAACAGAAAATATATAAAAATTATAAGCTTAAAATATATATATAATATATACTTGTATAATAAATATCTCCGCAAAATGTATTGTATATTTTGCATGCGACTATTTAGGGGTAGGGTCAAAATCGTATATATGTACATAGGAATAACGCCCTGAAATGTTAATGAAATAAGAACATTTAATTGTGTTATGTTTATATTAAACCATCTTCTAACAATGTCACAAAAAGTAAAAATCGCATGAGCAATAAACATTAAGTGCTAGCTGAAAAACCTAGTATGGAATTTTGATTACTAGAATACCATTTTTTTTTAAGTAAGAACACCCGTTTGTTATTATTTCTCGCTAAAGTAATAACGCCTTTCGGGTCGCTTTCAGCCAAACTCTCTACAGTAAAACTGCTTCCTTAAGTAGAACTATGTAAGAATTCAATAAGATTTCCAATTCTCTAGAACTTGATCTCTCTATAACAGAGAGTATTTTCCGTAACCGACTTCTTTCTTACTTAAGTAATGTTAGTAATATTTTAAAATAATATGTAATACTTTCTAATACATATGTGTAGTATGTAAGAATTTCTGTTCATAGCCTTCATAAAAAAATAAATTCAAAAAATTAAAACAAATAAATTAATTAATATATTACACTTAATTTTGAACTCAACCTGTGTGCGAGTAAGTCTAAGTTACCGGTTTTAAATATCCAGTTAAAATTCTAGCAGTTAATATTTTTGAGAAATAATTTTCATTCTAATTATGACAAAGAAAAATAAAAATTAACGTGCGTATGACTTAAAGCAGCATGTCGTGTTTTTTTCACGTGCAAATTAGCAGACATAGCCTCAGCGTTTAACCTTTGAACGGAATATTTCCTATCGATCAATGAAATGCAATCCCCCTGTTTTATTAACATATAAATGTTTTTAATTCACGGTTTTTTAGAAATATATCGGCAATAAGGTCATCTACTGGACATAATACACTACGGCAATCATATTGAATCAATTTCAGCTCAATGAAATGTGAACAATTGTCGACATTTCAGAATGTGGTTCTCAGCGTCATGACGAATTATCAATCGATACGAATAATAATTCATGGCACTGACTTTCATATTCGTTTCCTCGTCTGTTTGTGCATTTTTCATTTCGATGGTGAAATTATAACCATCTTCTCCTCGACAAAACAGAATCGGATACTGCAATCCGTCGTATGAGCGATCGCCAACTATCACGATCGCCACTTCATTGATTGTTGGTGCATTGAACTGTCTTTCGTGTTGGGTAACGGGTCTTTTGTCTGCTCGAATTACAACTGCGTAGTCATCGGCTGGCATTGAATGGCGGTTTTAAACACCTGAGCTAATCCATTGTGTTGATTGAAAAGTGTTTGTAACGCAGCCACGATTTCTCATCAAGTACCCTCATTGTAATGGGATCGTTGTGCAATTTGTTCATCACTGTTTGCCATTAAATAAATTTAAAGAAACTAGTGAACTGCGTCCGGCGTTGGTAGAAGGGATCCGACACGATGATAAATTTGCCCTTAGACTCTGAATGTTAGCACATAAATTTCGCGCACGATGTTCGTTGCACCGAATGATGTCATTTGAACACATAAATAGTATTTGCGGATGTTTTTCAGGAAATGCTTTGACTCACGTGTAACACCTGATAGCAACGTTGATAGTGGTTCGGGTGGTGGAGGTAATCCTGGCAGTTTAACTTTTCCACTGGCGCAGCACATTCCTGGCGTTTCGTTCTTAAATTTGAGGCCGCTACAATACATGCAAATTTTATCCATTTTTCCAATGTTGACACTTGGATGAAGACTGTTATTATTATTACTGTCATAATGGAATGCCCCAAGATTAAAATCAGCGTGCAGTGTTCGTCTTGATCGAGCGGTGCTAATTCGAACATTTTGCAGCCTTCTTTCCCGTTGTTCAGTTGTCTCAGACGAACGGGCCTGAGTAGTACGTATTCGATCAGTTTCTAACCTCACTTCTTGTTGTTCAGATGATTCAGACGAACGGGTCTCAGCGGCATGTACTCGAAGATTTTCTAGCCTTAGTGCTCGTTGCTCGTCTGATTCTGAGGCTCGTAGTGCTCTTTTCTTCCGAGCTTGAGGTGTAGATGGGTCAATTGCTTGTCGTTTAGGAGGCATAATTGTACGGGAACGACGTGAAAAATGCGTTTGAATTTATAAGATGTCAATCAGAAAAACTTTATTGCACAAATAAATTGACACAATATTGAACAAATTTGAATTGTAATTTAACCAAAACACGATATTGTTCTGAAAACCTTTATAGTAATTTTAACAGTTATTATATTTTGCTGTACTTATCACTGCAGAGTGCACATGCTTACTGCGTAACTGTTTAAATTTTTAATATTTTTAAAATAGGCCCAAAATAAATTGCATATTCCGATCTCAGTAAATAAACCCTAACTAACATACCTACCTAGGAAACATTTAAATGCCTTAACCAACATCTATCTTTATATACATGAATATATACGCTCTAATGATCTACTTATGTACCTGCGTGTTTAATAAAATGCATTATACTGGAGAACCCTGTTTACCTACTTTCTTTTGCAAAAAATTTAATAGAGCCCAAGTACATACATATGTATGTCTTACAGCTATGTACCTGCGTCCTTAAGAAAATGCATTATGCTGGAAAACAATTTACATATACTTTCTTGCAAAGGTGATTAGGCTACAATTTTTTCCGTGGGAAAAATTTTAAAGAGCCCAAATTAAGCAATTAAGGAATATTTCTTATCAATTTTCTTGAAATACCTGTAAAGAGTAACATACGTATGTATTTAATTTTGGAAACAATTATTATGCCAATTTCTAGCTTACCTTTCCATGCCACCCAAAATTCAATGAAATCAGTTAACGAGCGCTTTTATTTTTGATGCTTAGAAACGAAAATGGACAAATTTATAGAGCAATCGGTACAATTTCCAGTTCCAGCAGAAAGTTATTTGTGAATAGTGTAAAGGATTTATTTAAATGTTAAGAAAATAAGTTAAAAAGAAAAATCGGCTAAATTATTTTTGCAAATCGGCTAAAAAATCGGCTAGCGGCTAAATCAAATGATCAAGTATCGTGTTTTTTCTTGACCGTGTGGCATGCAATATTGATAGATAGGGATAGGTATCGCAAAATATTAAGAAATTTTGAAATCTATGGATATGGATCGCAATACTGTTAATACATATTGAGAGTGTAGCATTTCTCGTTCGTCGATGCGATCAGTATCTTCTCTTTACTTGCTTTGCTTTTAATGAAAATATTAGTATCATAGCTAAACGCGCACGATTTTTATTTTCTTGTTCCATTTTCTATATATATTTCGAATCACGCAGCCTGCAAAGTATAAACTTATGTAAATGCTGACGCGATATATATATTGTGGATCAAAAGTGATTTGTCAGGGATCATTTTCGTTTGAAAATACGTTTGCATTCTTTTCCATTAGAAAAATTTTATCAGAACAGAAAATATATAAAAATTATAAGCTTAAAATATATATATAATATATACTTGTATAATAAATATCTCCGCAAAATGTATTGTATATTTTGCATGCGACTATTTAGGGGTAGGGTCAAAATCGTATATACATATGTACATAGGAATAACGCCCTGAAATGTTAATGAAATAAGAACATTTAATTGTGTTATGTTTATATTAAACCATCTTCTAACAATGTCACATAAAGTAAAAATCGCATGAGCAATAAACATTAAGTGCTAGCTGAAAAACCTAGTATGGAATTTTGATTACTAGAATACCATTTTTTTTTAAGTAAGAACTCCCGTTTGTTATTATTTCTCGCTAAAGTAATAACGCCTTTCGGATCGCTTTCAGCCACACTCTGCTTCCTTAAGTAGAACTATGTAAGAATTCAAAAAGATTTCCAATTCTCTAGAACTTGATCTCTCTATAACAGAGAGTATTTTCCGTAACCGACTTCTTTCTTACTTAAGTAATGTTAGTAATATTTTAAAATAATATTTAATACTTTCTAATACATATGTGTAGTATGTAAGAATTTCTGTTCATAGCCTTCATAAAAAAATATATTAAAAAAATTAAAACAAATAAATTAATTAATATGTTACACTTAATTTTGAACTCAACCTGTGTGCGAGTAAGTCTAAGTTACCGGTTTTAAATATCCAGTTAAAATTCTAGCAGTTAATATTTTTGAGAAATAATTTTCATTCTAATTATGACAAAGAAAAATAAAAATTAACGTGCGTATGACTTAAAGCAGCATGTCGTGTTTTTTTCACGTGCAAATTAGCAGACATAGCCTCAGCGTTTAACCTTTGAACGGAATATTTCCTATCGATCAATGAAATGCAATCCCCCTGTTTTATTAACATATAAATGTTTTTAATTCACGGTGTTTTAGAAATATATCGGCAATAAGGTCATCTACTGGACATAATACACTACGGCAATCATATTGAATCAATTTCAGCTCAATGAAATGTGAACAATTGTCGACATTTCAGAATGTGGTTCTCAGCGTCATGACGAATTATCAATCGATACGAATAATAATTCATGGCACTGACTGTCATATTCGTTTCCTCGTCTGTTTGTGCATTTTTCATTTCGATGGTGAAATTATAACCATCTTCTCCTCGACAAAACAGAATCGGATACTGCAATCCGTCGTATGAGCGATCGCCAACTATCACGATCGCCACTTCATTGATTGTTGGTGCATTGAACTGTCTTTCGTGTTGGGTAACGGGTCTTTTGTCTGCTCGAATTACAACTGCGTAGTCATCGGCTGGCATTAGTTGAATGGCGGTTTTAAACACCTGAGCTAATCCATTGTGTTGATCGAAAAGTGTTTGTAACGCAGCCACGATTTCTCATCAAGTACCCTCATTGTAATGGCATCGTTGTTCAATTTGTTCATCACGGTTTGCCATTAAATAAATTTAAAGAAACTTGTGAACTGCGTCCGGCATTGGTAGAAGCGATCCGACACGATGATAAATTTGCCCTCAGACTCTGAATGTTAGCATATAAATTTCGCGCACGATGTTCGTTGCACCGAATGATGTCATTTGAATACATAAATAGTATTTGCGGATGTTTTTCAAGAAATGCTTTGACTCACGTGTAACACCTGATAGCAACGTTGATAGTGGTTCGGGTGGTGGAGGTAATCCTGGCAGTTTAACTTTTCCACTGGCGCAGCACATTCCTGGCGTTTCGTTCTTAAATTTGAGGCCGCTACAATACATGCAAATTTTATCCATTTTTCCAATGTTGACACTTGGATGAAGACTGTAATTATTATTACTGTCATAATGGAATGCCCCAAGAATTAAATCAGCGTGCAGTGTTCGTCTTGATCGAGCGGTGCTAATTCGAACATTTTGCAGCCTTCTTTCCCGTTGTTCAGTTGTCTCAGACGAACGGGCCTGAGTAGTACGTATTCGATCAGTTTCTAACCTCACTTCTTGTTGTTCAGATGATTCAGACCAACGGGTCTCAGCGGCATGTACTCGAAGATTTTCTAGCCTTAGTGCTCGTTGCTCGTCTGATTCTGAGGCTCGTAATGCTCTTTTCTTCCGAGCTTGGGGTGTAGATGGGACAATTGCTTGTCGTTTTGGAGGCATAATTGTACGGGAACGACGTGAAAAATGCGTTTGAATTTATAAGATGTCAATCAGCAAAACTTTATTGCACAAATAAATTGCCACAATATTGAACAAATTTGAATTGTAATTTAACCAAAACACGATATTGTTCTGAAAACCTTTATAGTAATTTTAACAGTTATTATATTTTGCTGTACTTATCACTGCAGAGTGCACATGCTTACTGCGTAACTGTTCAAATTTTTAATATTTTTAAAATAGGCCCAAAATACATTGCATATTCCGATCTCAGTAAATAAACCCTAACTAACATACCTACCTAGGAAACATTTAAATGCCTTAACCAACATCTATCTTTATATACATGAATAGATACGCTCTAATGATCTACTTATGTACCTGCGTGTTTAATAAAATGCATTATACTGGAGAACCCTGTTTACCTACTTTCTTTTGCAAAAAATTTAATAGAGCCCAAGTACATACATATGTATGTCTTACAGCTATGTATGTACCTGCGTCCTTAAGAAAATGCATTATGCTGGAAAACAATTTACATATACTTTCTTGCAAAGGTGATTAGGCTACAAATTTTTCTGTGGGAAAAATTTTAAAGAGCCCAAATTAAGCAATTAAGGAATATTTCTTATCAATTTTCTTGAAATACCTGTAAAGAGTAACATACGTATGTATTTAATTTTGGAAACAATTATTATGCCAATTTCTAGCTTACCTTTCCATGCCACCCAAAATTCAATGAAATCAGTTAACGAGCGCTTTTATTTTTGATGCTTAGAAACTAAAATGGACAAATTTATAGAGCAATCGGTACAATTTCAAAACTACGCAGGGTTGATGTTAATATCTAATGCTTATCCCCCAGTTCCAGCAGAAAGTTATTTGTGAATAGTGTAAAGGATTTATTTGAATGTTAAGAAAATAAGTTAAAAAGAAAATTCGGCTAAATTATTTTTGCAAATCGGCTAAAAATCGGCTAGCGGCTAAATCAAATGATCAAGTATCGTGTTTTTTCTTGACCGTGTGGCATGCAATATTGATAGATAGGGATAGGTATCGCAAAATATTAAGAAATGTATCATAGCTAAACGCGCACGATTTTTATTTTCTTGTTCCATTTTCTATATATATTTCGAATCACGCAGCCTGCAAAGTATAAACTTATGTAAATGCTGACGCGATATATATATTGTGGATCAAAAGTGATTTGTCAGGGATCATTTTCGTTTGAAAATACGTTTGCATTCTTTTCCGTTAGAAAAATTTTATCAGAACAGAAAATATAAAAAAATCTAAGCTTAAAATATATATATAATATATACTTGTATAATAAATATCTCCGCAAAATGTATTGTATATTTTGCATGCGACTATTTAGGGGTAGGGTCAAAATCGTATATATGTACATAGGAATAACGCCCTGAAATGTTAATGAAATATAAACATTTAATTGTGTTATGTTTATATTAAACCATCTTCTAACAATGTCACAAAAAGTAAAAATCGCATGAGCAATAAACATTAAGTGCTAGCTGAAAAACCTAGTATGGAATTTTGATTACTAGAATACCATTTTTTTTAAGTAAGAACACCCGTTTGTTATTATTTCTCGCTAAAGTAATAACGCCTTTCGGATCGCTTTCAGCCAAACTCTCTACAGTAAAACTGCTTCCTTAAGTAGAACTATGTAAGAATTCAATACGATTTCCAATTCTCTAGAACTTGATCTCTCTATAACAAAGAGTATTTTCCGTAACCGACTTGTTTCTTACTTAAGTAATGTAAGTAATATTTTAAAATAATATGTAATACTTTCTAATATGTGTAGTATGTAAGAATTTCTGTTCATAGACTTCATAAAAAAATAAATAAAAAAAATTAAAACAAATAAATTAATTAATATATTACACTTAATTTTGAACTCAACCTGTGTGCGAGTAAGTCTAAGTTACCGGTTTTAAATATCCAGTTAAAATTCTAGCAGTTAATATTTTTGAGAAATAATTTTCATTCTAATTATGACAAATAAAAATAAAAATTAACGTGCGTATGACTTAAAGCAGCACGTCGTGGGTTTTTTCACGTGCAAGCAGACATAGCCACAGCGTTTAACCTTTGAACGGAATATTTCCTATGGATCAATGAAATGCAATCCCCCTGTTTTATTAACATATAAATGTTTTTAATTCACGGTTTTTTAGAAATATATCGGCAATAAGGTCATCTACTGGACATAATACACTACGGCAATCATATTGAATGAATTTCAGCTCAATCGGAGTCTATAAACATATCCTACGAAATTCAGCTCAATTGATTAAGTAGTTTTCGAATCCATAAACTATGAACATATGTATATACTGAGAGATAAGATAATTGGGAGATTAAACTTGACATGTGAAAGAAAAGAAGTAGCGTGTAAGAGGCCTTTTAAGGGTCGTAATGAAGTTCGCGCCTCTTTTTAATAAAGTAACGAAATGATTATGTACTTAAGATCGGTTCTTCAATGTCTTATTAAAATCACCGGCGCTTGGCTACATGCTGACGGACAAGCTCGTATCCCGAGAGGGTCACGAGAAATCTTCAGTGTCGGAATCGCTTTCTCTTATCTACATAGTAAGTATTCAAATATTTGGTTATATTGCAATTTAGTTCGATTATTATTCATCATTTTTGACATACGCCTAAAAAGCTATAGTACATAAATTCACAATGCTTATGATAACTTACTTACTTTATTAAGAAAAAATATTTTACGAATTGAACCAAATATTGTAACTAATTAGGCTTCAATTAAGGTATGCTTGTATAAAATATATTTCGCACATGTGAATCATCAAAGCTTTTGTAAAAATTGGTTCATTTATCCATATTTGCGATTAAGGAAATATAACGTGTTGCGAAAATGGCATTGAAAATAAACTCCGTATGAAGCAGTCAGATAATTTTATATTACATGTTGTTTACGCCAGCTGTTTCAGCATTCACAATGTATTCTGCCATTGTAAATAAATTATTAACTCTACTTACAGATGTGATAGTACGGGAACAGGGACTCGTTACTTTCTCTCCCTTTTCTCGAGTCCTGTTACCCGTACCTTACGATGGGTTTCGCCTTATGCGAAAACCCAGCGCTCTTTCACTTTGTGAAGAGACGTCCCCGTAATCACACGTAAGGTCTTGCATTTAATATACATATATAATCCCACTTTGTTTTTTATAATAGAAAATAAATTGCTTGCCATCTGCAAGCCCCAAGTTGCAGTTACATTTAAACTTGCGTGTTTTTATTTGCGAGAGCAAAGCAGCATTCAGGTAGCTCATTTAAAGATCTTAAATCTTCAGAAGATCGGTTTCTCTATATTTCGAACCCCGTTGCCGTGGAATTCATGAGGAATTCCCGGCCCCTAAATCCTCCCCGCTCGAACATGGTCATTCGAGCCGGATCATTCTGATTTTTTTTTGTTATTTTTTTGTAGCTACATGTGCTGTACTCGCAAATAAAATAAAAAAAAAAAAAAAAAAACCAAGTTGTAGAATATTATGTTTGCATGAAAACATAACCCCTAAAACTGCCAAGTTGCCAAACCCCATTTAATCACCCATTAAGTTGTGTTTAATGTTTTGTGGATATACTAATATATATGTACATATAACCAATTAAACACAGCTTATAAAATTTCTTTAAGATTTTTCACAATCTTCTATTGTGAACGAGCAGTGGATTTCGAATTGCAATCCACAATTTCGGGTTATTTTCTTTTAACATATCGTGGCGACCGAGAAAACCCCGGCGACAACGTAGAGCAGAAGGGCAAGGCCGCCCCAACGATTGAAGCACCAAAATCCGTCCAACGTAATCCTTTAAAATTTTAATATTAATAAAATAGTGTTTGCGTGCAGCACTCGAGTTGCCCGCACCGAAGAGTAGTGGGTGCTCCAGCAGCCGGCAAAACGTGTGCCAGCGTTATTGGCAGGAAGTTGTGCGCCGACTCCCTTACGTCAGTGCTGATAGATTTGTTCATCAGTGCTGGCACAATTGCACATCAGAGCTGAGAGAATTGTACGTCAGTGCTGAAGGAGGTTGTACACCAGTGCTCCGGCGAGAGCAGCAACGAATTGGGCGGCGGCCCCAACGATTGGAGCGCCGATTCATAAAAAGGTAATCCTTTCACGTTCGTACACTTTAATTTCACTTCACTTGCAGGAACGGAAATAAAGTTGCAGAAAATTTCCATACTCCGGCACAGACGTGCCCCGGCAGACGTCAAACTGTTTGCCAGCGGCGCCCCGGCGGAAGCTGCTTAATCGGGTGCGCCAATGCAGCAGCGTCGAATTCGTGCGTCAACGCCCCGGCGTTAAATACCGCATCTTCGAGCTACTGGCGAAAAAAAATTAAATTAAATTATAAAATAAAATACTAAATTAATTAAATTAAAAATAAAAGAAAAGTAAAAGTGCAAACTTATTAAATAAAATTAATTTAATTGAAAACTAAAGCGTGCTAAATAATAAAATAAATTAAATACTTAATTAATTAAATTAAAAATAAAAGAAAAGTAAAAGTGCAAACTTATTAAATGAAATTAATTAAATTGAAAAATAAAGTGCTAAATTACAAAATAAAAATTACAAATAAATTTAATTAAAAATAAAAGCGCAAAATAACATAACAAAAAACAAAAAAAAAAGTAAAAGTGAAGAAGAGTGGTTGCACCGGTACACGATTAGTGCCACGAGATAAGGTGCAACCATTTTAGGTGTGTGTAAGTGTTGACCGCCGGCACTAGGTGGCACATAGTCAGGCGGCAACGCGAATTTGCTTCAAGGCCCCTACCAACGGCCCAACGAGTTGCTGCAAGGCTCCTACGAACTGCCCAACGTGCAGCAAGGCCCACACGAACGGCCCAACGTTCAACAAGGCCCACACGAACGGCCCAACGTTCAGCAAGGCCCTTACCAGTGGCCCACCGTGCAGCAAGGCCCACACTAACGGCCCAACGAGCAAAAAAAAAAAAAAAATATATATTTTTTTGGTGTAAATTGAATTTATTTTGTCTTTGAAATTTTTTTGGCCATCCATATAAGGTGGTGTGGCTTGTTTAAAACCATTGGATTTCGGTACCTTTTTCGCTTTCTCGAAAATTGCTTGGTTTTTCTTCAATTGATTTTTTTTTTTGATTATTGGTACTTAAAATTTTCGTTTTCTTTCCTAGGACTAGGTATTAAACGCACTTTGCAATTTTTACTCGGTGGGAGCTGCCATGTTCATCATCTACTTGATTCCGGATTGGAGGGTACGTTCATCACTGACCGGTTCCGGAAGCGCATCGTGCTGCCAACGAAAGTTGCTGATACTCAGGTAACAGGGATAAGTGGGATCACTTCTGGCGGAGGAGACGGTGTTCGGGTGATGACGGTCAGATGACGAACCCCCAACTGACACGTTTTTGGGAGCTGGAAGAAGTTTCTCCCAAAAGGAAGATCACCCCCGAATATGCATTTTGCGAGGAGCTCTATAAGAGAACGACGGTAAGGGATGAACGCGGATGGTATGTAGTATCGCTACCCTTTCGACGGGAGTTCCAAAAAGCATCAACCTTGGCTATTCTCGGACTGGAGCTGCACGGCAATTTCTTCAAAGTGAGGCCAGTTATCTGTGCAGGCCTGAGTTGAAGCAGGAATATGATCGAGTCTTAAAGGAGTACATCGATCTCAACCATATGGTCCCGGTTGGAATCACAGGTAATCAAACGTTTTACGTGCCACATCACGCAGTGGTCAAACCAGAGAGCACTACAACCAAGGTTCGAGTAGTATTCAACGCGTCGTGCCCGTCTTCAAATGGAGTCAGCTTAAAGGACGTCCTCTACCCCGGTCCAATCTTGCAGGCAGATTTAGTTTGTCAAATTTGACAAATCTTGCTTCAGCCAGATCAAACTGCATTTCAAAGAATTCTTTTCAGAGAGTCCCAGGACGCTGAATTGCAAGACTGTGAACTAAAAACTGTAACGTTCGGAGTAAATTGCGCTCCCTATCTTTCGATACGAACGTTACATCAACTCGCTGAAGATGTTAAAACGAAATATCCGCTATCATCAAGAGTTTTAAGGCAGCACATCTACGTGGATGATGTGTTGGCTAGAGCTCATGATTGCACAACAGCAATAAAAATGCGTGATGAGCTACTCGAAGCTCTTAAAGGTGCAAGTTTTCCATTACGAGACGAAGATGTTGGGAATACGGTGGAATATGTTCCATTTCACAGTGCACCCGATACTCGTGAAGCAGGAGTACACCAAGCGAGAGGATTATCGTGTGTAGCAAAGTTGTTCGATCCATCAGCATGGCTCGGACCAATTGTTGTGGTAGCCACAATACTGATGCAGGATATCTGGCTATCCAAAATAGACTGGGACGACAGTCTACACCGAAATTTGCTACTGCGATGGGAATCATTTCTGGATAACTACGATAATATTCAGAAAATAAAAATTCCCCGATGGATCCAATTTTCGCCATGGAATGAAGTAGAATTCCACGGATTTTGTGATATCTCTGAGAAAGCATATGCGGCAGCTTTATATATTAGAGTCCGCGAACGTACTCTACAAAAAACACCCCATAGTTATTTGCTGGTAGGTAAAACCAAAGTAGCCCCAGTAAAAACGGTGTCCCTCCCCAGATTGGAGCTGTGCGGAGCATTGCTGTTTGCGGAATTAATTAATGCTTTCCTTCCACCGCTCGAAATTTTGCAGCCAACGATCTACAAATGGACCGACTCCACGATTGTTCTCTCATGGCTCAAGAAACCACCATGTTCATGGACAACATTTGTGGCAAACAGAGTCTCAAAAATAAACGAGCGACCGGATGGAATCACGTGGATTCTGCAGATAATCCAGCAGATCTCGGAAATCGAGGCGTCACCCCACAGGATTTAGAGGACAGCGCGTTATGGTGGCACGGACCCAATGGGTTACAGAAAGAGCCATCAGCTTCGCCCCAACCGAGTGGTAGCAATGACACGCTGGAAACAGATGTGGAGCAGAGGAATGTACGAGTTAACGCGACAGGTGTCTCAGGAGACGGAGATGTTCGGGAGCGTTTTTCGGACATTTCTCGAGCTTTGAGAGTGATAGCGAGAATTTTTCGATTTTATCGTAGAGTTCACCCTGTCCATAAGTTGGTGATAAGCGACCAGAGAGACGAAATAACATCCGCGGAAATAAAGGAGGTAAAGCGTCGCCTTATTCTTTTAGCACAGAGGCCACACTATCCAGAGGAGTACAGGGCTGGCGGCGCTTTCGCGCCCCTTAATGCGAAAAGTCCAATAGCCACTCTTAATACGTTTCTCGACAGAAACGGAGTTATGGGAGTGGGGGGGGGGGGGGGGGGCGACTCGCGTTATCGAGTTTACCATATACCGAACGGTACCCAAATCTTCTTCTTTACGATTGCCAGTTTTCAAGACTGCTCGTAAAATTCTCACATCTGATTTCCCTGCACGGTGAAAATCAGCTAATGTTGAGACTTTTGCGGTCTGAATACTGGATCGTACGTATGAAAAATTTAATCAAAAATACTGTACATAATTGCCAAGTATGTATTATTTACAGGAAGAAAGCGCGGAAGCAGTTAATGGCAGCCTTGCCAGTGGAACGAACAGAAGTGCCCAGGCCCTTCACGAACACTGGAATCGACTTCACGGGCCCATTCGAAATAAGGAGTTTTACGGGCCGAGCATGCCGTGCCACCAAAGGATATGTCTGCGTATTTGTCTGTTTCGCGACTAAGGCAATACATTTGGAGGCAACCAGCGATTTGTCAACCTCAACGTTCCTAGCAGCCTTTTCGCGATTCGTATCCCGACGCGGTTGCCCTCTAAATGTATGCAGGTGTAAAAAGCTTCAAGATGCATTTCAGGAAAGTCGCTAACTTAATGCGTTCACCATAGAGGAGCTTTCCACACTGTTGGCAAGGATCGAGTCGTGTTTGAATTCTCTACCAATCAGCCCTATCTCTGAGAACTCTGAGGCAATGGAACCCCTAACACCAGGACATTTCCTAATTGGAACCCCAATACTCGCGATTCCAGAGCCCGAAGTCACGGAGAATCCGTTGTCAATCGATGGCAAAGGATTAAAGCCATCCAGCAGACGTTCTTCCAAAGGTGGAAGGTGGAGTACCTGAAGGAGTTGCAGAAACGAACTAAATGAAGGCTCCCCCAACGTAACATCGAGACAGATGACCTGGTGGTTATTAAAGAAGACAATCTGCCTCCAAATGAATGGCGACTTGGCAGAGTAATTAGGGTTTTTTCAGGCCAAGATAGCCGCGTACGAGTCGTAGAAATACGTACCGCACGCGGAGTTATAACACGACCAGTTGTAAAATTGGTGCTTTTACCGCCATGTTAAACCGAATTTAACATTTTCCCTCTCTTTTCAGATAACCCCAAATTTAGAAATAAATTTCGAAATGGAACACTCATCCAAAGTTACTGGAGCGAAAAAATGCCCTGTGTGCAAGAGCAACCGTTGCTTTACTGTAGGGAGATGCGCCGCAAGGACCCGGTCGAGAGACTACGGACTGTCCTCGTCCACCGGCACTGCTCCAATTCGCGAGTCCAGCGAGCCGCCAGTAGCCAGACCACGACTGTCGGTTATCCGGTCGGCGGTACAGAGAGCCGCACCGACCCCAGCAAAGCGGTCCAACCCCAGACCGCAACCGCGACGTCAACAACCGCAGCCCCAACGCCGCGGGGTGAGAGACGCCCGAGAGCGGATTACGGGCACAGCCCGTGGCGCTCAAGGACTCTCTGTCCTCACGCCAACGGTAACAGTGCATATAATGACGCGTGGAAGACCTCAGGTGGTAAGGGCAATCGTCGATCCAGGGCGGTCGAGGTCATCGATATCGCTACAGCTAGCGCGAAGGCTGCAGTTGCTTCCGAATGGGCGCCAAAACGTGTGCCAGCTCACCCTAAAAGGGTGGAACGAGCGGCTGCAGGTGTCTGCTAATGTGGAGACGCCTTCATGCCGCATCACCCCACAACGCACCCTAGATGCACGAGTCGTCAGCGAGTTTTTAACATGCGCCTCGCAGACTCAAATTTCCACCGCTCGAGCGCCGTTTCGCTGATCCTGGGAGCTGAAGTCTACGCGATGATCCTGCGTCCAGGACTGATGGCAGCTCCTCCCACCCGACCAGCCGCGCAGAACACAATGTTCGGGTGGATGGTTTCTGGCGGCACCATGTACTAGTTTTAGCTCGTAGCTTACAATTTCTTTTAATTTCTCTCCTTTGTTAATTTTGCATTGTACATGAATGAATAGTCGATTTAAATTATTTGTTGTTATGTAAATGAATTGTTATTTATGGAATTATTGTTATGAAATATGAAATGTAATTTATCTAATTCAACAAATTTTGTAGTTAACTTATTGCAGCGATACAGCAAGGCGGACGGCATGTTTACGCCAGCTGTTTCAGCAATCACAATGTATTCTGCCATTGGGAATAAATTATTAAATCCACTTGCAGATGTCGCTGTGATAGTACGGGAACAGGGACTCGTTACTTTCTCGAGTCCTGTTACCCGTACCGTACGATGGGTTTCGCCTTATGCAAAACCCAGCGCTCTTTCACTTTGTGAAGAAACGCCCCCGTAATCACATGTAAGGGTTGCACTTAATATATATATATAACCCCACTTTATTTTCAGCAGCGTTTTTTATAATAGAAAATAAATTGCTTGCCATCTGCAAGCCCCAAGTTGCAGTTAAATTTAAACTTGCCTGTTTTTATTTGCGAGAGCAAAGCAGCATTCAGGTAGCTCATTTAAAGATCTTAAATCTTCAATAGATCGGCTTCCTATATTCATGAGGAATTCCCGGCCCCTAAATCCTCCCCGCTCGAACACATGTACATACATATAAAGTCCTCGAAACCCTCCAATATTTGCCAAAATGTTAACGAATTTACCTGTTTAAATAAGTAGTCGTTGGCTTTCTTGTTTACAAAAATCGGAACATTTACGCGCGATGTTGACTCGTTGCCGTCACGCAAATGACTAATGGCTGAAACACCATGCCAAAGTACGGCCGAAATTTCGCCCAGCAGAGAAACAGCAGGCGAATTGCCGACATAACTCATTTGTATGCGTTCTTGTTTACATATATGTATATAGTTGCATATTTTATCGGTGGAGCACACTTTAATGTGTATTTAGTATTATTACATATTTAAGAGTAATATTTTATTAAATTTATTTCAATTCGTTTTAAAGGCTCAGTTAGTCAAGACTTAACTTAACTAAAGCCAACCTGTTATATGGAAAGCCGCCAAAGCGATTTTTGCCAAAGTCAACAAACCATGCCAGCTGTCCCTATCTCGTGCTAACTGGCGCCAATTGGAAATCCCAAGTATAGCCAAGTCTTTTTCCACTTGGTCTTTCCAACGCAGAGGAGGTCTTCCTTTTACTCTGCTACCACCCGCGGGTACCGCGTCAAAAACCTTCAGGGCTGGAGCTGTTTCATCCATTCGAACGACGTGCCCTAGCCAGCGGAGCCGCTGATTCTTAATCCGCTGCACTATATTTACGTCATTGTGCAGCTCGTACAGCTCATCGTTCCATCGTACACGGTATTCGCCGTCGCAAACACGCAAAGGTCCATAAATCTTTCGAAGAATCTTTCTCTCGAACACTCCAAGAGCCCTCTCATCTGTTGTTGTCATCGTCCATACTTCTGCGCCATACAATAGGACGGGCATGATGAGAGACTTATAGAGTATGGTTTTGGTCCGTCGAGAGAGGACTTTACTGTGCAATTGCCTACTCAGTCCGAAGTAGCACTTGTTAGCAAGAGAGTTTCTGCGTTGGATTTCAAGGCTGACACTGTTATTGGTGTTAATGCTGGTTCCTAAGTAAACGAAGTCCTCTACTTTTTCAAAGTTATAGCTGTCAACGGTGATGTTGGATCCCAGTCGTGTCTATTTGATGACACGAGATACTTCGTCTTGCCCTCGTTCACCTCCAGGCCCATTCGCTTCGCTTCTCTATCCAGTTTGTAGAAGGCAGAACTAACTGCGCGGTTGTTAAGGCCGATGATGTCAATGTCATCGGTGTACGCCAGCAATTGCACACTCTTATAAAAGATGGTGCCTGGCCGATTTAGTTTCTCCAGCATCAGGTTAAATAAATGGCACGACAAAGAGTCACCCTGTCTGAAACCTCGATTGGTATCAAACCGCTCGTTCTTCCCAATTCTGACGGAGCTGGTGGTGTTGCTCAACGTCATTTTACATAGCCGTAAAAGTTTTGCCGGGATCCTAAATTCAGACATTGCGGCATATAGGAAACTTCTTTTCGTACTATCGAAGGCGGCTTTGAAGTCGACAAAAAGATGGTGTTTGTCGATTCTTCTTTCTCGGGTCTTTTCCAAGATCTGGCGTATTGTGATTATCTGGTCGGTGGTAAATTTACTGATAAGGTCCAATCAGTTCATTGACGGTGGGCTTAAGTCTTTCACACAATACACTTGACAGCACCTTATAGGCGATGTTAAGAAGACTAATCCCGCGATAATTGGCACAGACTGCTGGATCACCCTTTTTGTGGATTGGGCAGAGCACACTTAAGTTCCAATCAGCAGTTATGCGTTCTTCCGACCATATTCTAGAGATGAGCTCGTGCATGCACTTAACCAGCTCCTTTCCGCCGTACTTAAATAACTCAGCTGGTAACCCGTCGGCCCTGGGGGCTTTATTTTCCTTCAGCTCTGCTATCGCTTTCCGAATTTCGTCATAGTCGGGTGATGGTACATCACGTCCATCATCATTGATTGGGGATTCGGGTTCAACATCTTCTCCAAGGTTGTTGCAGCAGCTTCCGTTAAGCAGTGTGGAGAAGTGCTCCCTTCATAATTTAAGTATGCTGTGGACATCAGTCACCAGGTCGCTGTTGTAATTCTTACAGGATTTTTCCCCGGTCTTCAAACCTTCTGTAAGCCGCCGTACTTTCTGAAAAAAATTTCGGGCGCTATTCCTGTCAGCCAGCATCTCAAGCTCTTCGCACTCACGCATTTCGGCCTCTCTCTTTTTCTCACGAAAAATGCGTCTTGCTTCCTTCTTTAGCTCACGATAACGCTCCCGCACAGCTCGCGTTGCGCCCGATCGCAGTGTGGCTCTGTAGGCAGCGTATTTTCGTTCCGTAGCGGCGAGACATTCCTCGTCATACCAGTTGTTCTTTCGGGCTCGCTGAAATCCGATGGATTCTTCAGCGGCGGTATGTAGACAGCGAGAAATATGGTTCCACTGCTCGGAAATATCGTTCTGTTGATTATTGCTCACAGAGAGCAGGAGTGCAAGTCGAGTGGCGAAGTGGGTGGCTGTCTGTTGCGATTGCAGCTTTCCGACGTCGAGCTTTCCTTGTGTCCATTTGCAGCGCTTTTTGCTGCACAGAGCCGCGTGCGGATCTTAGCTGCGAGAAGAAAATGATCCGAGTCGATGTTGGCTCCTCGGTTCGTGCGCACATTTAGAACACTGAAAGCATGCCTTCCGTCTATGACAACGTGGTCGATTTGGTTTTGTGTCTTACCATCTGGAGACAGCCACGTAGCCTGATGTATTCTCCTATGCTGGAACCTGGTACTGCAGACTACCATGTTTCGGGCCCCGGCGAAGTCGATCAGTCTCAATCCGTTATCAGACGTTTCGTCTTTTAGACTGAGTTTTCCGACAGTGGAACCAAAGATGCCCTCCTTGCCCACCTTGGCATTGAAATCACCAAGCACAATTTGTATATCGTGGTGGGGGCACCGCTCATACGTGCGGCCAAGGAGATCGTAGAAGCGATCTTTGGTCCCATCGTCCTTTTATTCCGTCGGGGCGTGGGCGCAAATCAGGGAGATGTTGAAGAATCTCCCCTTGATGCGGATTGTGACGAGACGTTCATCCACCGGAGTGAACGACAGTACTTTCCGGCGCAGTCTCTCTCCCACCACAAATCCGACACCAAATTTGCGCTCCTTTACATGGCAGCTGTAGTAGATGTCGCAAGGGCCTATCAGTTTTTTCTCTTGCCCCGTCCATCGCATCTCTTGGATGGCGGTGATGTCAGCCTTTGCTCTGCTGAGGACATCAACCAGCCGGGCAGAGGCACTTTCCCAATTAAGGGTCAGGGCATTCCAGGTGCATGCCCTCAAATCATTGTCCTTAATACGTTTGCCGTGGTCGTCATAAAAAAAGGGGGTTCTCATCCGAGGCTTTGTTATCCTTTTCATTGGAAGTTGTTTTTTACGTGGCGGGTTCCAAGCCCTGCGCACAACCCACTGCTGGGGGTGAAAATTTGAACTCGTTTATTAGCGATCCTATTGCTCCAAGACAGACGCCCGCTTGCAGCCGCACTTCCTGGTGAACAGACGCTGCGGACTTTAGTATAGCCTTAAACCGAATATGTCGTAGTGGCTCCACTAAAGCTCACTCTCTATTAGCCTTGACCCATGGCTCCACACGGGTTGGTTACCGTATCTCGCACATGGGTTGCTCACGTTGCCCAGGGTGCACGAACGTGGACGTAAGAGTAGCAATTGAGTACAGCCGTGCAACTGTAACCGCATACCCAGAAGCACCACTGTACGCCATTGCACCAATTAGTCAACACTTAACTTACCGTAAGAAACTTAAGGATCTGTTGATTTTAGATTCTTAAGTTTCGGCCTTACGTAAATTGAGAGCCGTATAAATAAATGTATGCACAAATTACACTTAAAGCGAGTTTATTAAATGTGGGAACGTAGGCGACGAACCGTCAAATAGCTAAAAGTGAAATTATAGACAAAAAGAAAATTTAAACATAAAAATTAATGACGAAAAGTTAATCGTATCCTCCAATAAGGAACTGTACGATAAATTCTGCCTGTTTGTAAATTGGCACCACAAAAAGTCTTTATTTATCGGATGGATTTGCCACCACCTTTTCCTTAGACCAAGTGACCGATTCCGATGAACAAATGTTGTTTTTGTCTTTTATATAGTTATATAGATTATTTAAAAGTAAGGCAGCAAATTTTCTGCAAACCCAATTATTGAGGAATGAAGATTTTTGATGTGTTTTATAATGTGTCAAATTTTCGGAGAATATGCGAATTAATACTGAAACCATTGATAATGTTTTATTTAAAATTGAAGAAAAGTTAGGAAAAAATGGTTTATCTCCAACATGCTTTGCGACAGAACTGTCGTGGCGAAATGGGGGAGTGCGTCGGCTCATCAAAAGATGAGCAGGGGCACTCCACAAGGAGGGGTTCTCTCTCCCTTTCTCTGGATTGTCGTTATTAAAGAGGTCCTGGAAAAGTTGGAGGGAAGAGGATGTCAGGTTGTTGCCTACGCTGATGACCTGGCGCTTATAGTGAGAGGAAAGTTTCTAACTACGCTGTATGACCTCATGCAAGGATACCTTAATTTGGTGACAAATTGTTCCACAAGCTGTGGGTTAGCTATAAATTCCAACAAGACGGAGCTGGTCTTGTTCACGAGGAAGCACAGGGTCCCGGATGCACAATTACCCTCCATCGATGGCACTCCTCTTGTGCTTTCTGACAGAGTCAAGTATTTGGGGGTTATTCTGGACAGAAAGCTAAACTGGAGGCCGAACATCGAGTTTAGGGTCAAGAAGGCGTCGGTGGCTTTATACTGCTGTAGGGAAGCCATCGGAAAGAGATGGGGTCTCTCTCCAAAAGTGGTCCTCTGGCTGTATGAAACAGTCATAAAACCAATAATGTTATATGGAGTCTTCATCTGGTGGAACGCACTAGATAGATCTACTCTAGCTAAGAACTTAGAACGGGTGCAGAAAAGCGCCTTGATTGGCATTAGTGGGGCACTACGCACCACCCCAACACTGGCTCTAAACGTGATGTTTGGCATCATCCCCGTGAACTTGGCAGGAAAAGTTGCCGCCGCTAGCTCTGCCATAAGGTTGCGGAGTGCCGGGTTTTCTCTTACCCCAGTGCATGGGCACTCAGCGATCCTTAGACAATTCGTGTTCATCCCGGAGGAGGTAGATCTGTGCGCGCCGAAGATTGCCCCCAGAGGGTCCTTCACCACACACATCCCATCAAGGGAGGAGTGGAACGGAGATGACCTCTGGTGTAGAGGCGCAGTGAACCTGTTCTCGGATGGATCGAAATTGGAGGGTAGAGTGGGAGGGGGTGTTTTCTGCGAGGAACTATCGCTCAGTAGTAAGTTCAGGTTACCAAATTTTTGCAGTGTTTTTTAAGCAGAAGTAGCTGCAATCAAAGAAGCGGTGGACCGCCTGGGTGGTAGAACCATACCACAAAAGGCGGGGAACATCTACTCCGACAGCCAGGCCGCAAGTAGAGCCCTGGGATCGCTGACGGTGGGGTCAAAATTGGTCGGCGAATGCTTGACCTCCCTATCGGCCGCGTCAGAGGACTTCCACATCCGGCTAATCTGGGTCCCAGGACACTGTGACATAGCCGGAAACTGTCGTGCTGATGAGCTGGCCCGACATGGCACAACAGAGGATATCGCTCCGTTGAGAAAGGGCATTGGGATTCCCCTTTCCACATGTGGTCTGCTCCTGGAAAAATGGGCCTTCGATCGGCTCAGCAAACGCTGGGCGGAAACACCGACCTGCAAAGCTGCAAGGTCCTTTTGGCCGGTGCTGGACCGCAGGCGGTCTGCGGAGTTACGAAGCACAACCAGGCCACTGCTCTCGGCTTTGACCGGCGTACTGACCGGGCACTGCGCAATGGGAATCCACGCTGTAAGGCTGGTCATTGACTCGAACCATTGGGCATTGCAGCTATTATCTTCGCTCTTATCGAAGCTCCGACATAAACGCACCCTTACAAGCAATATGCGATTCAAAAATAATCACACAAGTGCTTTTATTTACTTATTTGTACTTTGTGTCCACGGGTGTAATGTGGGGTGTAATGGGGTGCAGTGGTGCTTCTGGGTATGCGGTTACAGTTGCACGGCTGTAGTCAATCCCTACTCTAACGTCCACGTTCGTGCACCCTGGGCAACGTGAGCAACCCATGTGCGAGATACGGTAACCAACCCGTATGGAGCCATGGGTCACGGCTAATAGAGAGGGAGCTTTAGCGGAGCCACTCCGATATATTCGGTTTAAGGGTCCACTAAAGTCCGCAGCGTCTGTCCACCAGGAGGTGCGGCTGCAAGCGGGCGTCTGTCTTGGAGCAAGCGGCTCGCTATATAAACGAATATAAAATTTCAACCCCCAGCAATGGGTTGTGCGCAGGGCTTGGAACCCGCCACGTAAAAACCAACATCCAATGAAAAAGAAAACAAAGCCTCGGATGAGACCCTCTTTTTTGATGACGACCACAGCAAACGTTTAAAGGACAATGATTTGAGGGCATGCACCTGGAATGTCCGAACCCTTAATTGGGAAGGTGCCTCTGCCCGGCTGGTTGATGTCCTCAGCAGAGCAAAGGCTGACATCACCGCCATCCAAGAGATGCGATGGACGGGGCAAGAGAAAAAACTGATAGGCCCTTGCGACATCTACTACAGCTGCCATGTAAAGGAGCGCAAATTTGGTGTCGGATTTGTGGTGGGAGAGAGACTGCGCCGTAAAGTACTGTCGTTCACTCCGGTGGACGAGCTTCTCGCCACAATCCGCATCAAGGCGAGATTCTTCAACATCTCCCTAATTTGCGCCCACGCCCCGACGGAAGAGAAGGACGATGGGACTAAAGATCGCTTCTACGATCTCCTTGGCCGCACGTATGAGCGGTGCCCCCACCACGATATAAAAATCGTGCTTGGCGACTTCAATGCCAAGGTGGGCAAGGAGGGCATCTTTGGTTCCACAGTCGGAAAATTCAGTCTCCACGACGAAACGTCCGATAACGGATTGAGACTGATCGACTTCGCCGGGGCCCGAAACATGGTAGTCTGTAGTACCAGGTTCCAGCATAAGAAGATTCACCAGGCTACGTGGCTGTCTCCAGATGGTAAGACACGAAACCAAATCGACCACGTTGTGATAGACGGAAGGCATGCTTCCAGTGTCCTAAATGTGCGCACGAACCGAGGAGCCAACATCGACTCGGATCATTTTCTTGTGGCAGCTAAGAACCGCACGCGCCTCTGTGCAGCAAAAAGCGCGCGCAAATGGACACAAGGAAAGCTCGACGTCGGAAAGCTGCAATCGCAACAGACAGCTACCCACTTCGCCACTCGACTTGCACTCCTGCTCTCTGAGAGCAATAATCAACATAACGATATTTCCGAGCAGTGGAACCATATTTCTCGCTGTCTACATACCGCCGCTGAAGAATCCATCGGATTTCAGCGAGCCCGAAAGAACAACTGGTATGACGAGGAATGCCGCGCCGCTACGGAACGTAAAGACGCTGCCTACTGGGCCACACTGCTGTGCGGGAGCGTTATCGTGAGCTAAAGAAGGAAGCAAGACGCATTTTTCGTGAGAAAAAGAGAGAGGCCGAAATGCGCGAGTGCGAAGAGCTTGAGATGCTGGCCGACAGGAAAAGCGCCCGAAAATTTTTTCAAAAAGTTCGACGGCTTACAGAAGGTTTTAAGACCGGGGCGAATTCCTGTAAGAATGAAAACGGCGACCTGGTGACTGATGTCCACAGCATACTTAAATTATGGAGGGAGCACTTCTCCACACTGCTTAATGGAAGCAACTGCAACCCTGGAGATGTTGAACCCGAATCCCCAATCAATGATGATGGACGCGATGTACCATCACCCGACTGTGACGAAATTCGGAAAGCGATAGCACGGCTGAAGAACAACAAAGCCCCCGGGGCCGATGGGTTACCAGCTGAGTTATTTAAGTACGGCGGAGAGGAGCTGGAGCTCTAGAATATGGTCGGAAGAACGCATGCCTACTGATTGGAACTTAAGTGTGCTCTGCCCAATCCACAAAAAGGGTGATCCTGCAGTTTGCGCCAACTATCGCGGGATTAGTCTTCTTAACATCGCATATAAGGTTCTGTCGAGTGTATTGTGTGAAAGACTTAAGCCCACCGTCAATGAACTGATTGGACCTTATCAGTGCGGCTTTAGACCTGGTAAATCTACCACCGGCCAGATATTCACAATACGCCAGATCTTGGAAAAGACCCGAGAAAGAAGAATCGACACACACCATCTTTTTGTCGACTTCAAAGCCGCCTTCGACAGCACGACAAGAAGTTTCCTATATGCCGCAATGTCTGAATTTGGTATCCCGGCAAAACGTATACGGCTATGTAAAATGACATTGAGCAACACCACCAGCTCCGTCAGAATCGGGAAGGACCTCTACGAGCCGTTTGATACCAAACGAGGTTTCAGGTCAAAGAGTCACCCTTGTCGTGCGATTTCTTTAACCTGATGCTGGAGAAGATAATTCGAGCCGCAGAACTTAATCGGTCAGGCACCATCTTTTATAAGAGTGTGCAATTGCTGGCGTACGCCGATGACATTGACATCATCGGTCTTAACAACCGCGCAGTTAGTTCTGCCTTCTCCAAACTGGATAGAGAAGCGAAGCGAATGGGTCTGGAGGTGAACGAGGGCAAGACGAAGTATCTCCTGTCATCAAATAGACAGTCGGCACATTCACGACTGGGATCAAACATCACTGTTGACAGTTATAACTTCGAAAAAGTAGAGGACTTCGTTTACTTAGGAACCAGCATTAACACCAATAACAGCGTCAGCCTTGAAATCCAACGCAGAATCTCTCTTGCCAACAAGTGCTACTTCGGACTGAGTAGGCAATTGCACAGTAAAGTCCTCTCTCGGCGGACAAAAACCATATTCTATAAGTCTCTCATCATGCCCGTCCTCTTATATGGCGCAGAAGCATGGACGATGACAACATCAGATGAGAGAGCTCTTGGAGTGTTCGAGAGAAAGATTCTTCGAAAGATTTATGGACCTTTGCGTCTTTGCGACGGCGAATACCGTGTACGATGGAACGATGAGCTGTACGAGCTGTACAATGACGTAGATATAGTGCAGCGGATTAAGAACCAGCGGCTCCGCTGGCTAGGCCACGTCGTACGAATGGATGAAATAGCTCCAGCCCTGAAGGTTTTTGACGCGGTACCCGCTGGTGGTAGCAGAGGAAAAGGAAGACCTCCTCTGCGTTGGAAAGACCAAGTGGAAAAAGACTTGGCTATACTTGGGATTTCCAATTGGCGCCAGTTAGCAAAAGATAGGGACAGCTGGCGTGCTTTGTTGACCTCGGCCAAAATCGCTTAGGCGGTTGTTGCGCCAATTAAGTAAGTAAGTAAGTCCACGGAGATACTCAAAGAACAATATGCAACAAAAATGAATCATCAAAAATTAAGTTGATATTTTGAGTAATCGTCTCCAATGCTTAAGTTAAGTTAAGTTAAGTCTTGACTAACTGACCCTTAATACTGGCATTATATTCTTGCTTCCCACTCTTAAGAATCAGTTAGTCAAGACTTAACTTAACTTAACTTAAGAATTGGAGACGATTACTCAACATGTCAACTTAATTTTTGATGATTAATTTTTGTTGCATATTTTTCTTTGAATAACTCCGTGTACACAAAGTACAAAGTAGTAAATAAAAGCACTTGTGTGATTATTTTGCTTGTAAAAATGTCAAGGAAAAATAAATTGTGTCGAATGTTTTTAAGTTTAACACAAATGTACAAAATGTGCAAAAAGCAGTCACTTGGTCAGAGGAAAAGGTGGTGGCAAATCCGCCCGATAAATAGAGACTTTTTATTGTGCCAATTACATCCAGGGCAGAATTTATCGTACAGTTCTTTATTGGAGGATACGATCTACTTTTCCTCATTAATTTTTATTTTTAAATTTGCTTTTTGTCTATAAGTTTATTTTGAGCTATTTGACGGTTCGCCGTCTATGTTACCACATCAAATAAACTCGTTTTAAATGTAATTTTTGCATACACTTATTATCAAAAATTGAAAATTTGACGATCTGGTAAGCTTAATTCTCTCAGCGCTCTCAATTTACGTAAGGCCGAAACTTAAGAATCTTAAATCAACAGATTCATGATTCAGCAATGAAAAAGTCAAATTCTATTGCTTTTGCTAAATTTCATTCAGCAATTCAAATCCTGTGTACAACACGCCAACACATATGTATGCAAATTAACAACAAAACTGACACTTATAATTGTGTACACTAGACGTCTGCATGAATGTAGTCATTGGCCGTTAACACATTCACACGTAAGCGGAACATTCTACGCATTCTGCTCACAGCAAGCGCGATGACTGAATGAGTGTGCAGATAGCTGAGAATACTGCGCTCAGTCGCATTGAGAAAAAGTGGCATTCGTTGTACAAAGGGAGCCAAATATGTTGTACAACTAGTCATGCGCATTAGACGTCTGCATGAAGGTAGTCATTGGCGGGTTTAACACATTCACACGTAAGCGCAACATTCTACGCATTCTGCTCACAGCAAGCGCGATGACTGAATGAGTGGGCAGATAGCTGAGAATACTGCGCTCAGTCGCATTCAGAAAAAAAACATTCCTTGTACAAAGAGAGCCAAATATGTTGTACAACTAGTCATGCGCATTCTGATGTATGAGACCACATCCGGCTGTATAAGACAACATTCGACTGAAAGATATTATGACGGCGCCAATTTTTGTAAATGATAGCGGCTACATTATGAAAGCAATTAAACAGAAAAAATTCAATAAATGCATGTCTCTTCATATTTACATACTTACATGCATAATCTAAATATAATATTACTGAAATTAATAAATAACTATAAAATAAATGCATATAATAAAGTCAATACACATTTGTATAAAGTATGTTCATTTGTAGGCGCAAATGACTCTCATTAAAATGTTAGAAATCTTCAATTTCTCATTAAAACCTTAGAAATGTTTGATGGAAAACTTTGATATTTGGAAAATGTGTGCACTCTGTACAAGTTTTGAAACTTTAATTGATATGGTTCTAGTTAAAGAATGCGATATTATTTTATAAAGAATTAACGGAAAGGATTTGTGTTAAAAAACATTGTAAGTATTGCATACAACTGTAACCTGTTTTTGACGCTGAGGTGCATAGATATCTATATACGTATTTATATAGATACATACACGAAGTGTCGTTGATAGCGGACAACATCTTTCTCGCGGTCTGATTTTTTTATAAAATTTTCTAGAATTTCAGTGAATTTTTGAAAAAAAGTGGCTATCAAAAATACCCAAGTGTTGGAGCTCATCAGCTGCAAGTCAGCGCTGGTGGTCAATCTATTCACACAACAGATAAGTACACAAGTTATTTATTATTTATTTTCGTCGCCCTTCTGGGACGAAGGAGTGTCCATACACAGCTATGTACATATACTTCAATAGTTGTGAGTGCGTGTGTACATGCATGCAATACAAAACCGCTAACAAGAAGAGCAGCAAACAGGGAGGTAGATTGCGAAGCCACTGTGGGTAGCTGTCAAACTTCTGATAGTGACGTGCAGATTGGCTCGCTCAGTAAACGTTACCTAATACGGTACGCGGTACGCGAGGTTAATAATTTCAACAAATTAACATTAAATAATAATCCAACAAATGAACACTTTTTGAATGGAACAGAATAATATTTCTGAAAGGGTATGTTGAGTAGATCATTTTTGTAGAACAAATGTATGGTCCAGCACGTCTGAGTTTTTTTTTTACAGTGGGTCAAAGTTTTCATTTTTTGGTCGAAGGGAGCATTATACTATATAAAAAAAATGTTGTAAGTTAATGTCTGAGAGAATTCTTATGGTCAGAGTTGTATTGTGGAATTGTATGAGGATTACTTTTGTGGAAGATCTTAACCCTCTAACTGGTCTCTTTATGGGTCAATTTGACCCTTTTTTCGAGAAAATCAAAAAATATCCTTTAAAGGATTTAAATATTCTACGAAAATGTTTGGCGGAAAATTTCAGTGGGGGTCACCAAAGACACCATTGTTGTAAATAAAGCTCTTTACGATTAATTGGCAAAATTACACGCCAACTTCTATAAAAAATTTATTATTTTGTTTTAATAGTGGTTAATTGTAGTATGTACATATTTATTTTTTTGCTTCAGCAGTAGTATGACAAAGGATTAAAGATTAAACTTAATATGCTTTCCTGTATTTAGCTTGACGTCGATGTTCCGTTGTGTCAAGGTTTCTGTACAAGCCCCATACGTATTCAGCAAGCATTACACTTTGGGATTTCCCTTTGAATCTTTCTTCCAATACCTTTATATCCTGATGAAACCTTTCACCGTGTTCATCTGAAACCGCTCCAAGGTTTTCTTTAAAAAAATTGAGATGAGAGTGCAGAAAATGCAGCTTTAGTGACATCTTAACGCCAATATTGTTAAAACCGATTATCATGCTTTCAATATTTTCTGCATAGTTTTGTGCTTTTGAGTTTCCAAGGAATTCTGATATAACCAGCTGCATAAAGTCAAATGCTGTCTTTTGCATATCCGACAGATGACCATAAAATTCTTCATCTTGTAATAATTTTTTTATATCGGGTCCAACGAGCATTCCTAGAAAAGGTAATTTACATTAAATGAAATAAATTATTTCTTAAAACCGTATTTTACATTCTTTTAATTTTGCTACAGATAATCTGGGGAAAATTGTTTGAATGCGTTTGAAAGCATTTCCTTGTGTATTTAAGCTTTTAATACAATTTTTCACCACGCCCAACTTAATATGCAGCGGTGGAAGTATGACCTTATCTTTTGGGACAAGGGATTCATGGATTACATTTAAGTCACCAATAATATTTTCTTTACGTTCTTCGAAATATTTAATATGATAATGGCTGCTGGTAGCACGTGAATCCCATTTACAATGAAAGCACATATATTTTGTGTATCCTGTTTGCATTCCAGTCAATATTGCAATCATTTTGAAGTCTGCGCATACTTCCCATTTATATTTATAGTATTCAATTTTATTTAAGAGATTTGAAATATTTGCGTATGTTTCCTCCTTTTTTGTGGAATACGCAACCCGTATTGATGGATGCTGATTTCCATTGTGCAGTAAAACTGCTTTTAAGCTGTGTTTTGAACTATCTATAAATAGTCGCTAAGCGGAAGAGTCCAGTGGAAGCTTTAGATAGTTTAGAACCTCTTCAATACTGCAACAGTATACAAGTTCTTCTGATTTTTTAAAATAACTTTCCAGATCGGCGTGTCTTTTTCTTGGCGATGTAACTTTTACATCGGCTTTTATCAAATTCCTGTTTTTCAATCTGGAACATAATATTTCAGCTTTCTCTTTGGTTAGTCCTAAATCTCTTACAAGATCTTCAAAATAAGCTTGGTCTATCAAATTAGGACATATGTTTAAACCATCAGGAGGCAAGTAACTTATATCTGATATGTTTTCAACCGCCGCTGTTATTTCTGTATTGGCGTATGTCATATTGGCCGAAAATGTATGTGTAGGCGGTTGAGGCACCGGAACACCTTCACAGCGCACTTCTGGTAAAATGACATTATATGTTGCTTCGTATGTTATTATCGCGTAGTGCCTCTGGCTTCTACCAAATTTGTAATTTACGCAAAAATAGCATGTATCTGATATGTGATCTTCAGGTTCAATCCATATAATAGGCGCAAAAAATGGCAGCGCCTTAGTACCGCCTTTGCACCAGGTCAAAAGACCACTTTCGCAAGTAGTACATACAGTTTTTGGTATCCAAGCTTCATATAAAAATCGTATTCCAAAGAAAAGAAAATATGGTTCTTCAATTGTAGGGAATATCTTTCTTATGCTTTGATGGTGCGTAAAATGTCCACAAATAAAATAAAACCAATCTCTTAATTTGCAAACAGAATCCGCCATGCTTATTTAAGCTTTAATTGTTCTTTTTTTATATTAATTTTAGTAAAAATCACACCCGATATGTACTGCTTAGTAGCTCAATTATGCTTAATTTTATCACACCCGATTTGTAAGTCACAGCTGACTAGACGCGAGAACTCAGTGTTTGGCCCGGCCGAACTTGACGACGTTTTCACCTGTTTTGTATATGTTGGCGTGTAATTTTGCCAATTAATCGTAAAGAGCTTTATTTACAACAATGGTGTCTTTGGTAACCCCCACTGAAATTTTCCGCAGAATATTTTAATCCTTAAATGTCCTTTTCGTAGAATATTTTAATCCTTAAATGTCCTTTTTTAAAGGATATTTTTTGATTTTCTCGAAAAAAGGGTCAAATTGACCCATAAAGAGACCAGTTAGAGGGTTAAGATCTTCCACAAAAGTAATCCTCATACAATTCCACAATACAACTCTGACCATAAGAATTCTCTCAGACATTAACTTACAACATTTTTTTAATATAGTATAATGCTCCCTTCGACCAAAAAATGAAAACTTTGACCCACTGTAAAAAAAAACTCAGACGTGCAGGACCATAAATTTGTTCTACAAAAATGATCTTCCCAACATACCCTTTTAGAATTTTGGGGTCGCTATTCTGTTCCAAAAATGCTGTTGGACAGTGTAACGTTCGATATTCCAGCATACCTCAGAAGAATACTAAACAATTACTTGGCGGACAGAATTCTACTCTGCGACACCGATGAAGGGAGAAAGGAATATAAGATTTCAGGCGGAATTCCACAAGCTTCAGTGCTGGGTCCAACGCTATGGAACATAATGTATGATAGCATATTGAAACTACATCTACCAAAAGGGGTGAAAATCGTTGGTTTTGCTGATGACATAGCCATTGTGGTCGTAGCCAAGCACATTAAAGACATTGAAGAGAGTGCAAACAACTCAATCACTAGTGGTCAAAACTGGCTCCTCAATGCAGGTTTCGAGCTTGCACAGCAAAAAACCCAGACAGTTTAAATTAGCAGCAGGAAGATCCGAGAAGTTGCGAAAATAAAAGTATTTGGCCATGAAACAGAATCAGCCCCAGATCTGAAATTCCTCGGAATCATACTGGATCCTAGATTAACATTCAAGAGGCATATTGAATATGCAGTCGGAAAAGCGGAAAAAGTCGCAGTAGGGCTTTTGAGACTAATGCTTAACATCGGAGGTCCAAAGCAACAGCGAAGGCAATTATACGCCAATATAGTCTGAAGTGTACTACTATACGGGTTTCAAATCTGGGGTGAAGCCTTTAAGAAGACGTCATATGCACGTGAAGCGAAGTCTCTATACCGGCTCTGTGCGGTTAAGGTATGCTGCGCGTTCCGAACTACATCAGAATGCTGCGTTAGTTATTGCTGGCCTATGTCCCATAGCTATTCTGCCGACGCAGACGTTGGCAAGGTCCGTAAGTAAAGCGAATCGCGATGCAGAAATCAAGATCTGCTGGCAACAGTGGCAATGCCGTTGGGACCAGACAGATAAAGGTCGCTGGACACACCGTCTCATACCATCAATAGAAAAATGGTTAAGCAGGAAACATGGGGAAGTAAACTTCCAGTTAACCCAAATGCTTACGGGGCATGGCTGTTTTAAATCTTATTTTTATAGATTTAAGATCGATGATGACACTTACTGCACTCTCTGCGAAGGTGACGATATCCAAGATGCTGAACATTGCTTTTTTGCCTGCACATATTTTGAAGATGAACGAAACTGTCTATACGTACAGTTAGGGAGACTGGCTAAAGTAGAGAACTTGATCGATATAATGCTCGAATCGATCGAAAACTGGTCTGCCGTCTGCAATATGGCAAATGTTGTAATATCGAAACTACGCCAGGCGGAACGACTCCGCAGAAATGCATAGTCTCTTAACGTCCGTTGACTGCAACAAATTTCACCGAATCGGCGGGTTGGAATCTAGTCCGTTTCGACTGCCAGTATAAAAAGGAAAAAATAAACAAAAATAGAAATAAAATACCAGTACCATCTAAGCAGTTTGGCTCTTTGGCTCTAAACACGGCTCCCAACGAGCAGCCCAACACGGATTTACACGGTCGGTAGCCCGGAATCTCGTCCATTAATTTTGCGAGCTTTCTACTTACTATATCTCAAAAATAAAGCATTTAACTACTATTGCATAAACCAATGTACATTGAATTGTGAAAAAGTAATAACAACTCCGAAAATTTTTAAATATTAAAATATTAAATTTTCTTTGAGGATTATTTGGATAATTTAATGAAGTCAAATGTACACTAATATTTTATTCACATCAATATTATTTAGGTCTTAAATAATAATAATATTGTATAAATAACATCAGTTAAAAGAATTTTCTAATCAGTTATCCATCAGCTTTATTAACAAAGTAGTAAGCATAAGCGACAGCTATTCAGGAGCCCTGGGGTTTCAACCAAAAACACTGTGGACTGAGTGACTTACGTGGTGCCAACATCTTATATGACGAAAGCTTGGTCAGACCTCGGACTTGTCCTATAGTGTCTTCTCACTTTGCTGTGACTAAGCTTGTACAGTTCTGCTGTCAGGACTTGGTGGCAGCGAGGCTGAGCTTTAAGTGTAAAAATGGGTGGTGACATTTTATTATTGCACCCGCGTACTTTCCATATGACTCTCTGCTGCCGCCACCTCCGGGAAATGCGGCCAGTCTTGTGGAGTATTGCAAAAACCGAAACGTGGATTGATCCTCTGTTGCAATGCTAATGCCTAGAATAAAATCTTGGGCAGCAGCAAACGCAACGCGAGGGGAGATCGGCTTTTCGAGTATATTCTGTCAAGTGGGCTGAGCATCTTTAATGAGGGCTCTAAGCAAACATTTTTCACGCCCAGGAGACAGGAAGTGATTGATCTTACTCTTTCTACTCTCGGTTAGGGTGGTTAGTCCTAAACTGGAAGGTCCACAGTGAAGACTCGCTTTCGGACCACAGATATATCCAGTTTCAACTTGGCGAGGATGCTATGTGTTCTGCGCCAGAACGAAACTTCTAAAAATCGGACTAGTCGTGTTTTAGGAAGGAGCTTGGGAATTAGGTCTCGGCGCCTCCTGGAATACGATCCACTCATGCCATTGATGGGGCAGTGGATTTTTGAACGACTCCCCTACGTGATAGTTTGGATAAAGCCTGTCCGACTCGAACACCTCTAAACTGCACGCCTGTTTTTGGTGGAACAAGCAGCTGCGGAAGATGAGAGTTGAATCGAGAGAATATCTTCACCGGGCCCTCAAAACTAATCTTGAGATGGACTGGGAACACTATCGCTGCACTCAAAGAGAGTGTAAGAGGCTAATTCGCTCTGCGAAAAGGGACTATTTTAAAGAATACTGCAGCGGGATTGAAACCGTAAGGCTGGGTTTGCTCAAGAGGCCTGATTGCTTTTTCACAGAGACCAGGACAGAGACTTACTCTCTTCTTCTAGAGACTCACTTTCCTGGAAATCAGGTGATGGTTACGCCTTTTTCTCAATCGACAGGGGAGAGAGGGAATGCGAGAACTACCGCGACAAGGTATGACTGGTTTGTTGATGGCATAAGATATGCTATTGAGTCTTTTGACAGTTTCAAATCGCCCGGTCCGGATGGCATCGCACCTATTGTATTAAAAGGTGTCGAGCTCGTGTTAGCGACCTTGAAAAATATTTTCATAGCGTCGCTCGCTTGCTTATATACCACAATCTTTGGATGCTCGTAAATGTCGCCTTTATACCAAAGGTTGGCAAGGACGACTACGCTAGCCTATGACATCGTTCATGCTAAAATGTCTGGAAAGATTAGTAGAGCTACGCATTTGTAGGGAGGCGCTGTCATCACATCCTCTGTCTTTGCATCAACATGCCTATCAGGCGGGAAAATCCTGTGAGACGGCTTTGCAAAGTCTGGTTGCCAGAGATGGCGAGGTCGTCGATAGGAAACAGTTCGCCCTCTGCATTTTTGTAGATATTGGGGGTGCTTTTGACAATGCCACCTTCGATGGCATGTGCACTGCTGCTCTACGGCATGGGGTAGATCCTTCGCTAGTAAACTGGATTCGTTCAATGCTGGCGCAGCGAATTATCAGGATTCAGGCAGAAGGGGATCAATACCTAAAGTGCGGAATAAATAAGGGTTGTGCGGCTGTGTGCTTTCCCCTTTGCTCTGGGGCTTGATAATTGACTCTCTTCTTGTCACTCTTGATGACTCGAAAATCTACGCTCAGGCCTATGCGGACGATGTGGCCTGTTTAGTCCCGGGCCCATCTCTGTCGGCTGTTTGCAGAAAAGCGCAGACAATACTGAATAAGACTGACACTTTGTTTGACGATAATGGACTATCCGCAAACCCAACCAAAACTAGTGTTGTTCTCCTCACTAGGCTGAGGCTGAATGCTGGTTTAATGCCAACACTGAGCCCGGTCTTACACGTTGTCGAATCTTTACTGATGGCTGACTGGGTCAGGTTTTGGAGTTTTTATAGAAGAAAATGAGGATAAGCTTCACTTTTCTCTTGGGGAATATGCCTCGGTCTTCTAGACCGAAGTATTTGCAATTCTCAAGGCCATGGACTACGTGGTGGAAACTAGGTGGAGGGGGAGGAGTATACGTGTCTGCAGTGACAGCCAAGCTGCACTCAAGGCATTGGCCAGCCCTCTAACTACTTCCAAACTAGTTCGGCAATGCAAGTCCCGACTGAACTATGTTGGTAAACATAATGAACTTGCTTTACTCTGGGTGCCTGGTCACTCGGGAGTACCTAGTTATGAGACATCTGACCATTTGGTCAGAATTGGCTCGGATCAGGTGTTCCTTGGCCCGTAGCCAGCTATAGCACTTCCACCTTCGGCCATCGATGCCACCATCAGAAACTGGGTTAATACTTCGCTCAGCAATGACTGGGAGGCGTCGAGAGGTTGCAGATGGGCAAAACTCATGTTACCTTCAATCTCAGAAGGACTATCAAAACACTTGCTCTCGCTGAAAACGCGAGACTGCAGGCAACTTGTTGGACTGTTGACCGTTCACGTTACGTGGCATAGACACCTGACAATGATAGGCGTACATGACAACTCTATATGCCCATCCTGTTATGAAGAGGAAGAGACGGCGGAACACTTTCTGTGCTTCTGCCCCGCCTTTGCAGGAACTAGTTATGAGGCATTTGGTCGCGACGTATTGAGAGAAGAACACCTAGGCTCTTTGACACCCCAAAATCTGCTAAGATTTATTCGTAAATCCTGCAGATTTAAAACAGATTTTCAGTAGACAAGCGAGCTTCAAAGCAGACAGACGTGTATGCAAATTCGTTATCGCCTCACCCACGCTTCGTACGAAACCAAACTGGTTTAGCTAAGTGACAAACAATTCGCATCAAAAAGCAAAAAACAAAAATAACAAAAAAAAAACATACAATAACAACAAGTGTATACAAAGGCGTTAGTAACGCAAATAAAAGCATACTAACTTAGAATATAGAAAACAAACAAAAAACAGCAACAAAATGAATGAACCACCCGACAGACAAAAAACTACACATGCGAATCAATTGTGTTTTTCATTAGACCAAACAAAGAAACTTAAGAATTCAAATGATGGCCCTAAATATTTAATTATGTCCAGAACAGACCCAAAAGAATCAATGGAAAAAGTATCACCATTTCTTATCCAAAAAGTGATTGATGGCATATGCGGTGGACCTGTGGACGAGTTCAAAATACTTCGAAACGGCACGGCACTTATAAAAACAAAAAACTTATCGCAAGCAACAAAATTAGTGAAGTTAGTCAACCTTGACGGGAAAACAAAAATAGACATTACCGAACATAACACTCTCAATTCATCAAAAGGAGTAATTTATTGCAATTACCTCCGCGATATATCAGAAAGTGAAATTACCGCAGAACTTACTTCCCGAAACGTGTCCGAATGTAAAAAAATCTTAAAAAAGGAAAATGCTTCTTTAGTAGAGACCGGTCTTATAATCCTCACTTTTGCCACCCCAAATCTTCCCACGGAAATCAACATGGGATATGAGAAAGTCCCTATACGACCATATATCCCCCCCTTACAGATGCAAAAATTGCGGACGCCTTGGCCACCCGACGAAGTTTTGCAAATCAAACACCCTTTGTCTAAATTGCTCCAACCCAATTCACATTGAAGCCGATTCAGATGAAACGTGCACCAACATCAACCGCTGCATTAATTGTAAAGAACACAATAGATCTAATCACTACCACAACAATTTCGACCGCAATTCCTCAAACACGAGGAACTACAAGCCATTAAAGTCACAGAAAAAACCGACATGAAAACGGCTATTAAACTCTATAATGAACGCCACCAGCTCACGCAAAGCACATACTCCAGTGTTTCCAGCACGCCTGGTTCTGCCCAAAACAAAACCAAAAATGATATTAGAAAAAAAACCTCATTTGAGGATATTGATCATTCCGTACCTTCCACTTCAACATCAAGTGGAAATCAGATTAATAAGCCAACACAAGCCTCCGTAAGACCAGTAACCCTTTCAACTCAGATGCTTTCAGAAATGAAACTAAAAATCACCCAAAAGAGCAACAACTCCAGCCTTAAATCATCGCTTAAAGCCAAAAATAGTAAACATCAAAAGAACAACACCAAAGTAAGACCTAATGCGGAATTCGACAGCATGAGCGACGACGAAGCTATGAACACAACTTAGACTAAGCTTTATATACACATCTAGATATTTATACATTCTCATAAATTGTTATTAATTAAATAAGTTTGATAAATGCCCTTAAAAATAGTACAGTGGAACATTAATGGTTACGTCAACAACTATGAGCAACTACAATTACTTATTAAACTTCGCAAACCTAAAATAATTACCTTACAAGACACTCACTTACACTCTCAACTGAACATACCGATCCCAATCAATTACCATATGTACTCCACCAACTCTTCTCCCAACTCATACGGTGGAGTAGCAATTTTAATACACAAAACTATCCAACACGAAAACATAGACTTAAACCAGGACTTTGACACAGTTTGTACGTTAATACACCACAAAATTAAATTCGTTGTAGCTTCATCATATATACCACCATCTAAGAGATTTAAAATAAATAGCCTCCACAACGTCTTGAGCAACTTTTCCAATGCCTGCGTCATAACAGGTGACTTTAATGGCTGGCATCACAAATGGGGGTCACCGAAAAATAACAAAAGAGGCAACATTATAGCAAAATTCATCGACCAATCCAATATCACACTTTTAAATAACGACACGCTTATTAACTTTAGCACACACAACTCACTATCTCATGTAGATCTAACACTATGTTCACCGTCCATAGCTCTTGAAGCAGACTGGAAAGTCGAAGAAGATTTGTTCGGATGCGACCATTTCCCCATAGTAACCTCTCTCTTCCCTGCCAGAAATAACCATTCCAACCCAAAATATATGCCCCTTTTCAGAACACAAAAAGCAGACTGGTACAAATTCCAAATACTGAATAATAAATTCGAAGCTGAACATAAAGTAAGTGGGAACATCAATAAAGAAGCGGCCAATATTAACAATATTATTTTACAAAGTGCAACATACTCTATACCACAATCATTCTTACACAAACAAAACCACAACGTTCCTTGGTGGAACAAATCACTGCAGGTCCTAAGAGAAAAAAAAGTAAATCTGTAGCACATATTAAAGCGCGAAATCTCCCCTGAAAATGTTCTCAGTTACAAGAAGGCCAATGCAACATTTAAGCGAGAAGTGAAAAAGTCTAAAAGAGAATCCATTCATGCGTTTACAGCTAAAATAAATCCATCTACACCAACCAATAAAATATGGTCGAACATTTGACGGTTTGGTGGCCTAAATAAAACAATGTACCTTGAGGGTATAACTTCCCCCACCTTGCCTCTGCACTATATAAACGACCCGATACAAATTGCAAACACTTTCTGCTCTCATTGGTCATCTGAATCCTCTGACATAAACTTTCCCACCCCTTTTCAGAAAAAAAAGGAACCAGTAACCCGATAATATTAAACTACACACCTAAAGATAAACCTCTGCTACTGGAAAAATATATCACCTCTTTAGAACTAGCAATAGCTATGAACAAACTCCAAGGCAAGACTCCAAGCACAGACCGAATAACATACCCTATGATAAAAAACCTGTCTACAAATATGAAGCAAAGACTACTTAAATTATACAACAACATTTTTAACAACATCATACCACAGTCATACAAGATCAGTACCATAATACCAATCCTTAAACCAAATGTGAACAAAACTTTGATTTGTTCCTATCGTCCCATATCCCTTAACCCATGCTGCGCCAAAACTTTGGATAAGATAATAGCGAATCGGCTATGGTGGCTTATCACATCTGATTAACTAACCAATAGCCAGCAAATGGGCTTCAAAAAGGGTAAATCCGTATCAGATTTTCTAGTATACCTAGATGCTCTGATCACTGAATCACTATCTTCAAAAAATCACCTTTCTATTATTTCCTTGGACTTTTCAAAAGCTTTTGATCGCGTAGGCACCCATACAATCATTGAGCAAATGAAACAATGGCAGCTCGGCCCTAAGATGATAAATTATGTCGTCAACTTCATGTCAAACAGGCAAATAAAGGTAAAAGTCGCACACACATGCTCCACTCCACAACCATTATCCAACGGCATACCGCAGGGATCACCTCTCTCCGTCGTTCTGTTTTTGATAGCGTTTAACAAACTGTCAAATATACTTGCGCTTCATAAGGAAATCAAATTCTGTGCCTATGCTGATGACTTCACCATCATAAGACTACTCGACAAAAGGAAAAATATAGATATCGATTTAAGTCACATATTCAATGAAATCCAAACTTGGTGCGAATATTCGGGTGCTCGACTGTCTCTCGAAAAATGCAAGTAAATACACATATATCGCAAAAGATCATGCTTTTGTACAATCACATCAAAGAGCATTTGATTAGAGGAAGTAAAACAACGCAGGATACTAGGAATAATATTCAACAACAGATACAGATGGAACGATCACATTCAATACATTCTTCCTTCACTATCGAATCGGTTGAATATAATAAAATGTCTCTCTAGCAACAAGTTCAACTGCAACGTTGACACGATCATTTCAGTTTGTAGAAGTAATAGTATCAAAAATAGAATATGGCTTATTTCTCTATGGATATGCTCCTAGGGCAATCTTAGGCAAAATCAAAACTATAATCAATACAGCTTTCAGATCAGCACTGGGTGCATTTCGAACGACACCTGTAAACAACATCATTTACGAAGCTAACACAATGAGTCTTGAGAATCTGAGAGATCTCTGCACTTCAAAAATATCCAAAAACCTAATCTACAGCTCCGACACCCCTTACATAGGTTTTATTATTAGTCCAAACAAAACCGTCGAATCCGTAATCCTATACATGAAATTTCTTAAAGCATAAAATTGTACATGCATGTTTACATGCTTGCATATCGCGATCGATTTAATATTCGATCTTCTCAATATGAGATATTGAGCGAGTTTTACAACGAGCGTTCGCAATCAGCGAACGATCGCGAAAGATCGAACTGCCGACGCTTGCAGCGACATACGATCGTTCATATTGATCGTGAGAGATCGTTAATGTTTTCTTTCATCGCGATAAGTTAGAAGCAACGAGTATTTGGCCGCGATTCTCCGCACCCTGCTATAAAGTGTCCAGCCAATTTAAGCTCGCTTTTTTACAATTATAAGAAGTTTTTAGTATCGGTTTGATGGCCACATGTGAAGCCAGATATACTTTTACAGCTGTCAGCATCGGAAGTTATGGCAGTCGAAGCGACGGAGGTAAAAAATTCAAATTTATTTTGAAACTGGAATATATGTATACCCATAATATCTTTTAATTTAAAGGAATACTTTAGCTTTATCCGTTTGGGCAAGCTCTAATGCAAAATTTTTTACCATTACCTCCAGCTGTACCCTAGACAAATGCAAACACATGCATATATGTAGGAAACATAACTGCGTGGCGAATATATACTCGAACAACACCATCATTTCAACAGTGCAATCACTTAAAATTTTAGGAATTAACTTCAATAACAAATACAGATGGAACACTCACATCAATGAAACCGCAACTTCACTCTCTAAAAGACTCGACATCATTAAGTGCCTCTCTAGCTCAAAATTCAATTGCAACACACACACTAATTAATGTAACCAGAGCAATCATTATCTCCAAAATAGACTACGGCCTGTTCTTATTCGGAAACTCACCTAAATCAGTACTAAACAAACTTAACGCAGCCGTACGTACATCGCTTGGAGCCTTTCGAACCACACCAATCAAAAACAGCTTTTGGAATCAAATATATTCACTATAGAAAACAAATACGAATTACTTATAACTAAAATCTTCAAAACCTTACTATACTCCTGCGACACACCACTGTCAAAATTAATAAAAAGCTACAAGCGTAAGCGAAAACGTAAACAAACTATTCAGTCTGTCCTTGATAGAGCGGTATCTAAATGTACTTCTATCAATGTCCCCTTTAATCCCCTAAAAATTAATAACCCAGATCACATCTGGAAAATTCCAACTAGCCTCGTAAATACATCCCTAAGAATTTATAGCAAATCCAACACGCCGCAAACCATATACAAACAGGAATTTCCTAAAATCAAAAAAAAATTCACAAACTACATTCCTCAAACACAAGAAACTACAAGCCATTAAAGTCACAGAAAAAACCGACATGATAACGGCTATTAAACTCTATAATGAACGCCACCAGCTCACGCAAAGCACATACTCCAGTGTTTCCAGCACGCCTGGTTCTGCCCAAAACAAAACCAAAAATGATATTAGAAAAAAAACCTCATTTGAGGATATTGATCATTCCGTACCTTCCACTTCAACATCAAGTGGAAATCAGATTAATAAGCCAACACAAGCCTCCGTAAGACCAGTAACCCTTTCAACTCAGATGCTTTCAGAAATGAAACTAAAAATCACCCAAAAGAGCAACAACTCCAGCCTTAAATCATCGCTTAAAGCCAAAAATAGTAAACATCAAAAGAACAACACCAAAGTAAGACCTAATGCGGAATTCGACAGCATGAGCGACGACGAAGCTATGAACACAACTTAGACTAAGCTTTATATACACATCTAGATATTTATACATTCTCATAAATTGTTATTAATTAAATAAGTTTGATAAATGCCCTTAAAAATAGTACAGTGGAACATTAATGGTTACGTCAACAACTATGAGCAACTACAATTACTTATTAAACTTCGCAAACCTAAAATAATTACCTTACAAGACACTCACTTACACTCTCAACTGAACATACCGATCCCAATCAATTACCATATGTACTCCACCAACTCTTCTCCCAACTCATACGGTGGAGTAGCAATTTTAATACACAAAACTATCCAACACGAAAACATAGACTTAAACCAGGACTTTGACACAGTTTGTACGTTAATACACCACAAAATTAAATTCTTACAAAGTGCAACATACTCTATACCACAATCATTCTTACACAAACAAAACCACAACGTTCCTTGGTGGAACAAATCACTGCAGGTCCTAAGAGAAAAAAAAGTAAATCTGTGGCACATATTAAAGCGCGAAATCTCCCCAGAAAATGTTCTCAGTTACAAGAAGGCCAATGCAACATTTAAGCGAGAAGTGAAAAAGTCTAAAAGAGAATCCATTCATGCGTTTACAGCTAAAATAAATCCATCTACACCAACCAATAAAATATGGTCGAACATTTGACGGTTTTGTGGCCTAAATAAAACAACGTACCTTTATGGTATAACTTCCCCCACCTTGCCTCTGGACTATATAAACGACCCGATTCAAATTGCAAACACTTTCTGCTCTCATTGGTCATCTGAATCCTCTGACATAAACTTTCCCACACCTTTTCAGGAAAAAAAACGCACCAGTAACCCGATAATATTAAACTACACACCTAAAGATAAACCTCTGCTACTGGAAAAATATATCACCTCTTTAGAACTAGCAATAGCTATGAACAAACTTCAAGGCAAGACTCCAAGCACAGACCGAATAACATACCCTATGATAAAAAATCTGTCTACAAATATGAAGCAAAGACTACTTAAATTATACAACAACATTTTTAACAACATCATACCACAGTCATACAAGATCAGTACCATAATACCAATCCTTAAACCAAATGTGAACAAAACTTTGATTTGTTCCTATCGTCCCATATCCCTTAACCCATGCTGCGCCAAAACTTTGGATAAGATAATAGCGAATCGGCTATGGTGGCTTATCACATCTGATAAACTAACCAATAGCCAGCAAATGGGCTTCAAAAATGGTAAATCCGTATCAGATTTTCTAGTATACCTAGATGCTCTGATCACTGAATCACTATCTTCAAAAAATCACCTTTCTATTATTTCCTTGGACCTTTCAAAAGCTTTTGATCGCGTAGGCACCCATACAATCATTGAGCAAATGAAACAATGGCAGCTCGGCCCTAAGATGATAAATTATGTCGTCAACTTCATGTCAAACAGGCAAATAAAGGTAAAAGTCGCACACACATGCTCCACTCCACAACCATTATCCAACGGCATACCGCAGGGATCACCTCTCTCCGTCGTTCTGTTTTTGATAGCGTTTAACAAACTGTCAAATATACTTGCGCTTCATAAGGAAATCAAATTCTGTGCCTATGCTGATGACTTCACCATCATAAGACTACTCGACAAAAGGAAAAATATAGATATCGATTTAAGTCACATATTCAATGAAATCCAAACTTGGTGCGAATATTCGGGTGCTCGACTGTCTCTCGAAAAATGCAAGTAAATACACATATATCGCAAAAGATCATGCTTTTGTACAATCACATCAAATAGCATTTGATTAGAGGAAGTAAAACAACGCAGGATACTAGGAATAATATTCAACAACAGATACAGATGGAACGATCACATTCAATACATTCTTCCTTCACTATCGAATCGGTTGAATATAATAAAATGTCTCTCTAGCAACAAATTCAACTGCAACGTTGACACGATCATTTCAGTTTGTAGAAGTGTAATAGTATCAAAAATAGAATATGGCTTATTTCTCTATGGATATGCTCCTAAGGCAATCTTAGGCAAAATCAAAACTATAATCAATACAGCTTTCAGATCAGCACTGGGTGCATTTCGAACGACACCTGTAAACAACATCATTTACGAAGCTAACACAATGAGTCTTGAGAATCTGAGAGATCTCTGCACTTCAAAAATATCCAAAAACCTAATCTACAGCTCCGACACCCCTTACATAGGTTTTATTAGTAGTCCAAACAAAACAAGCCGCATCAAATCAGTAATCTTTAGAATAATGTTAATATGTGATGAAGTCAACGTCCCCTACTGTCCAGTCTCACTCCCGAACAACAAAATACCTCCATGGCTTTTTACAAACACTATCCTAGAAACTTCTCTTAGCATTTTCAACAAATCCAACACTCCACCTGCAGTATACCGACAAAAATTTTTCGAACTCAAAGAAAAACTACAAAATCGCATGTTCTTATACACTGATGGGTCTAAGAACAAAGAAAGAACAAGCTTTAGCGTTACATCAGATTCAAACATCATTCGAATGGTTACCCTTCCATCTTACAGCTCAGTCTACTCTTTTGAAATCATAACCATTCTAGAAGCAATAAAAATCGCACAAAAAGAAACCGGGTTATTTGCCATATGCAGCGATTCGCTTTCTTTTATCGAAGCGATTGGTAATGTCAATAATGACAAATTATACCCCTGCCTCATACGAAACACACTTTTGTCAATATACCCGAAAGTAATCATCATATGGATACCACGTAAATATCGTCGGAAACAATCTTGCTGATGAATCCGCCAAATTTGCTACCAACGCAGCTTTACACACAGGGCCCAACCTTAACACCAACGGCATGAAACGCTTTCTGCAAAACCACTCCTCCAAAAAACAAGACCAGCACTGGCAGTTAACTTCTTCCTGGTACCGCCGTGTCAACAACAAGAAACTCAACGCCAGAAACTACTTGAAATCGTGCTCCGACAGCCAGTTAACAAAACTTGACATATCAAAATTTCTCCGTATAAGGCTTGGGCACACCAAATTGACACACAGATTCCTTTTTGACCGTTCTGATCTTAATCTCTGTTACTTCTGTAACCATTCCTCGCAAATTACTATCGAGCACATTCTTTTGGACTGCACCCACTTTAACCACCAACGCAATATAACGCTAAAAAATTCAAACACATTGGAAATTTTAGAAAATCCAAACACAGTTGGCATAAAACAGATAATGCAATTCCTGAAAATGTCTAAAATCTACTTCCTAATATAAATAATTATATATCCAGCATATGTATGTATAAACACTGTTCAGGCCGCCGGCCTAAATATTTCGCGCCACCCTAGTAGGCGGTTATAGTTTTTTACCACCCTCGTGTGCGAACGGTGATGTGTTTTGCTTTGTGTATACGTACACACACACACACGCATAGACATAATTGCCTCAGCCGTTACTGAGCGCAGCCTGCCGTACCGTAACCAAGTTGAGGGGAAACTCGACGAAGAGTTGCGGTCCGGCAGGTCAGATGTGTTTGCCGGGTTTTTGGTACCGGCACTTCTTTGAAGAACAAGCGAAAGATCGGAGCATCCAAGCCAGTTCACCGGTAAGACCACTTCTCCAATACCAATTACCTCAAAAGAATTAGATATTATAATCACATTTGTACTTGAGTGAAATTTTGAATAAAACATAGTACTAATTGTACCTGTCTGCATTTTATTCATTTCATATCTCAAATCCGATAATTTGCGCCGGAGCGTTCACCATTCCGTGGAAACGCGCCCCCGCAAACGGTGGTCCTTCGAGCCGGATATAAAATTACAGTCCACTCTACAGAAGCACTATTAGCCATCATATACGCCAGCTATAAGCCATCATACACAGCAGCTATAAGCCAGCTATATATCCAAGCTATAAGCCAGCGTGTAAACCAGCTATCCACCAGCGCTTTTTCAACATAACAACAAGTCCGCACAGACGTCCAGTTTACTCTACGACAGAATTTAAAATATTTGAAATAAGGTACGTGGTTGAATTATTCAGTGCACTTCCATTGAAACTGTGTAAAAATTTAAAAGAAAAAACCACAAACAAAAATTTTTTAATATTGTTAAACTGCGCGAGTGATTTACGGTGAATTGAAACAAATTAACAAAAAACTACGGTCCTCCGGTTCAGTGACGAACAGTGCAACAGTGCGAAAACCCAGTACACTAAAAGTTTTTTTTATTAAATTACTGCACCCGGCATTAAACTTTGGTTAAAACATCACGGTTTATTGTGATTTCAATTAATTCTGCCTTTTTGTTGTCGATGCAATATATCTTGGTTCACTTTTAAACTCTTTGTTGGTTTCACACGTGCCGCACTGTCACTGCCCTGTTTGAGGTTATATATTGTTAACACACAAGAAATTTTTCCGCAAACCAATTTCCAGTCAATTTACCGAAAATCAAATATTTTCACAAACCGTCGCGATATTGTAACATTGTATACGCATTTTTATATATATATATATATAGTTATAGTCTTTACAAAATTGGCAAAACACCTTGTGTGAAAAAAAAAGCGCGAAAAGTTGGGTGGCGAGTGCTACACAAATACATATACATACACGTATATACATATATTAAGAAAGTATACACTACAGTAGCGTCTAAAAATACTTAACGACGAAAATAAATAAATAAATTGTTATTCAATTATTTCAAACGAAACATACTGTCTTCTTTTATAAAAAAGAGTACGTTTTACTGGTGTGGGTTTATCGGGATTTTTTCTCAGTCTTTTATACAAAATATCTGCAATCGCTCTAAGTGCTTGTTTGTTATTCTTCCTAACCTCTATTTGAAAAGTTCCATCTTTGAACTATGGAGAAATTCATTAGGTTAGCAGATGCGGTAGTAGAATTCGCAGCTGACTACGAAGATATGAATCAAGAGGAACACTCCAAATATACTCTTACCCTTCAGCAAGAGGAGCTAAAAGCCATGTGGAAAAAGGCAAAGTTAGCTAGTGAAGATCAGATACGTTGGAAGCTAAAGGGATTGCCGTTGTAAAACCCAAATGCAAGAGCACATACAAGGTTTATTTAAGATGCATGGCTGACATGGCTGACAAACATGCAAGCCTTGTTAAAATCGACAGAGTGGAAAAGGTTACAGATGATACGTCTGAACCTGGCCACAACATTCGTCTCCCGCCGTGTGACACGGAAATTTTCAAGGGGGAGTACCTCTCCTGGCCAACATTTAGAGATTTGTTCACGGCCTTATATATAAAGAATAAGCGCCTCAGTGAAGTGGAAAAACTTTTCCACCTCAATCAGAAAACACAAGGGGAAGCGAGAGACATCGTGAAGAAGTGCCCCCTAACGAATGAAGGTTTTCGATCAGCGTGGAAGAATTTGACGGACAGATACGAGAATAAACGTATTTTGGTCAACACGCAATTAAAAATTTTATTCAACCTTGCTGCAGTGGAGAGTGAATGTGGTACCTCCATAAAACGACTCCAGCGCGAAATAAATAATTGCATATCTGCCCTTCAATGTCAACAGATTGACATTTCGAATTGGGATGCAATTATAACATATCTATGCTCGACAAGATTGCCAGAATGTACACTGGCTCTATGGAAACAGACCATAGAAAATAAAAGCGAAATTTCGCGGTGGGAGGACATGGACAGGTTCCTGTCAAATAGGTTCCAGACCTTGGAAACCGTGTCAGGTCTGAAAGGAAAAAAGACCGATACGAATATTAAGCCGCAAAAAACTTCCATGCCCCCCAAACGACTTGGCGTATATCAAACTAGTGTCGCTAAGTTCTCCTGCACGTTATGCAAAAGCAAAGAACATAAATTACGTGATTGCCAAAGGTTCCTCAACCTTACCACAAAGGAGAGGATAGAACACGTAAAAAACAACCACGGTTGCCTGAACTGCTTGTGCTGTGGACATACGGTGTCAAGATGTACGAGTTCTTTTAACTGCGGTACATGTCGCTCGAGACATCACACCTTGCTCCATATAGAAGCATTCCGACCAAGAGCAAATGCGCCTAGGGGAACTCCGAACCCCTCAGACGACCTAGCATCTACCTCTCGGCAGGCCCAGGAAAGACGAGCAGTTGGACATGTGGGTACAAAAAATATAAACTCTTGCTTTGCAAACACTAATGCAGGTGTGCTGCTAGGCACTGCACGTGTCAGTATACATTACAATGGCACAGACTACTCTGCAAGAGCATTAATTGATTCTGGTTCTGAGTGTTCCTTCATTACGGAGAGGCTCAAACGCGGAATCAACCTGCCTTCGGAACGAATGAGTGCCCAGGTTTCTGGCATCAATAATTCCACATCCGCGCATGTGACTGAAGCATGCGCGATTCAGTTGGGGTCACCAATTGACCCATTAATAAAATTAGATACAGTGGTACTAGTTTTACCGAAACTAACCGGGAATCTTCCGACTTGCCAGATAAGCGCAATGACGAAGCAATCATTCCCAGATTTAGTATTGGCGGATCAACATTTCTTTGTAAATGAACCAGTCGACTTGGTTCTCGGCGGAGACCTATATCCCCAAATTATTTTAAGCGGTTTGAGGAAGAATGTTCAAAATACACTTCTAGCTCAAAAAACCGTATTCGTTTGGATACTAACTGGTAGTGCTGATGCTACAAATCCAACCACCAATATCGTGTCGTTTTTCAACGAAGTGAGTCTGGACAGGCAGCTAACTACCTTCTGGGAATTGGAGGATATCCCAAAGAAGAAAAGCCTAAGTGAAGAAGACACATATTGTGAACAACTGTTCAAAACCACAACTAGGCGAAGCACGGAAGGGAAATATGTGGTATCTTTACCCTTTAAGCAAGATTTCCCGAAACTCATCAGCCTAGGACCTTCGCTGAAAAGCTCATGCTCTCAGTTCTTCCGGAATGAGACGCGATTAGCGAAAAATCCGCAGACCCAAGCGGAATATAACCGAGTCGTAACCGAATACGAAACGATGGGACACATGGCAAGGATAAATACCATCGTGTCAGCAGATTCTACGGACTGCTATTTTCTACCTCACCATGCCGTCGTGAAGGAAGAAAGTGTGTCTACCAAACTCTGTGTGGTATTCAACGCTTCATGCCCCACTGGAAATGGCACCAGCTTAAATGATGTCCTTCTACCAGGACCAGTACTTCAAGCTGATTTACCAATCTTGATCCTCCGATGGAGATTGATGAAATACGTCTTCAATAGCGATATTGAGAAGATGTATCGGCAAATCCTGGTGAACGATAATCAAACCAGGTACCAATGAATAGTCTTCCGGACCAGCCCAAAGGAACCGATAAGTCTTTTTGAACTAAAGACTGTCACCTTTGGCATAAACTGTGCTCCTTATCTTGCGATAAGGACATTGCATCAACTAGCCGATGACGTGGAGAGCGATTATCCGATCGCATCCAATATTCTGCGCAAATGCATGTACGTTGACGACGTGCTCGCCGGCGGACATAGCATCGATTCGGCGATAAAAGCCCGAGATGAAATATCGCAGGTACTTCAGTCAGCCGGATTTCCATTACGAAAATGGACTTCCAACTGTACAATCATTTTGCAAGGTATCCCAAAAGCTCACCTCCTTAGTGATGACTTTTTAGAATTTGAGGATTCCAGTTCCGTAAAGGCATTGGGTATCCGATGGAATGCTCATTCTGACCATTTTTATTTTCGAGTAAAGCCAATAGAGACAGACAAAGTTTTAACGAAAAGGGCAATACTTTCAGCGATAGCCAAACTATTCGACCCACTCGGTTGGCTCGCTCCTATCATCGTAATAGCCAAAATAATAATGCAAAATATTTGGTTGGAAGCGACAGGTTGGGACGAAACTGTGTCTCCAACAACATTGGACCGCTGGCAAACATTTATGCATGACTATGCGGAAATCGACAACATCCACATACCGAGATGGGTATATTTCTCACCTAGTGAAGAAGTAGAAATACACGGTTTCTGTGACGCATCAGAAAAAGCATGTGCAGCCACCGTGTACCTACGAGTAAAAACTGAAGATGCAATGCACATCAGTCTACTTATGGCAAAATCGAAAGTGGCCCCAGTTAAAACAATATCATTACCAAGGTTAGAACTTTGCGGAGCGGTTCTATTGGCAGAAACAATGGAATCGGTGATGGAAAATCTGAACTTAAGCCATCTAAAAATGAATCTCTGGACGGATTCAACCATAGTTTTAGCATGGATTAGAAAACCGCCGTGCTCTTGGTCAACCTTTGTTGCCCATCGGATAACAAAAATTGTCGAAAAAGTTGGCAACAAAGATTGGCTGCACGTGGATTCAGCATCAAACCCAGCAGATTTGGCCAGCAGAGGGCTTCCGGCCCATGAGCTGGTTAACAATCTGTTGTGGTGGCAGGGACCTTCTTGGCTACAAGAAGACAAGTCCAAATGGCCAGCACAGGATATGGAATTCAACACCGCTGTTGAAGAGAAAAGGGTGCAAATACATGCAACTCAAATAAAGAATAGCGATTTTAAACTTCTCGATCGATTTTCAGATTTCTCAAAAGCTTTGAGAATCATATCTTATATGATACGATTCTACAAAAGTACGCATCCAAAAACAAAAGCTTCCTTCAAAACGGAGTCTTGCTTAATTTCGCCCGACGAAATTAAAGCAACGACCACACGTTTAATAATCTTATGTCAAAAGCAATATTACAAAGAAGAGTACATGCAGCTGAAATCTGGAAAGTCCATCGGTGCGAAGAGTGAAGTGCTGCCCCTCAACCCCTTCATCGACGAAGATGATATCATGAAGACTGGTGGTCGTCTCAGCGCGTCCCTAGATTTGGCCTATAATGAGCGCCATCCGGTCATCCTTCCATATTCTTGCAGGTTGTCCCGTCTCTTGGTGGAGTTTATCCATCGAGTATCCTTACATGGAGGAAATCAACTGATGCTACCCCTCATCCGCACGCAGTACTGGATTCCGAAGGTGAAAAACATGATTAAGGCCGTCATCCACAATTGTAAGATCTGCACGATCTACAAAAAGCGAACCCAAACACAACTTATGGGAATCCTGCCACAGGAACGCACCACCTTCTCCCGTGCGTTTACAAACACAGGAGTCGATTTTGCGGGACCTTTCGGCATAAAAAGTTTTAGCGGAAGAGGATGTCGAATGTCCAAAGGCTACGTCTGCCTTTTCATCTGTTTTACGACGAAAGCCATTCATCTGGAAGCTACCAGCGATCTGAGTACCGCTGCATTCCTGGCAGCATTTTCCAGATTCGCTGCAAGACGAGGATGTCCTCAGAACATTTACTCCGACAACGGTACGAACTTTGTCGAGCATCACGATCTCTCCGATCAGAATTTAAGGCCTTTATTGCTGAAGCCCGCAATAACACCTTATCAAAATTCAGCCATCAACTAATGACATGGCATTTCATTCCCGCCGCGTCTCCGCATATGGGCGGATTGTGGGAGGCAGGGGTTAAAAGCTTCAAAAGCCACTTTAAAAAGATCGCATCGGATCATAAATATACTATAGAAGAGTTCTCGACTCTTTTATGCCGAATCGAGGCTTGCCTCAACTCGCGACCGATAAGCCCATCGTCAAATGAGCCATCAGACTTGGAGCCGCTTACTCCAGGACACTTTTTAGTGGGTGGACATTTATTAGCCCCAGCAGAAATAGATGTTAACGAAAATCCTGCCTCCATCGTCAACCGGTGGCAAAAGCTCCAGGCTTTACACCAAACCTTTTGTAGAAGATGGAAGACAGAATACCTAACGGAGATGCAGAAACGCATCAAATGGAAACGTCCACAAAAGAATATGCAAGTAGGAGACCTTGTAGTGATCAAGGAAGAAAATCTACCACCTAACGAATGGAGATTGGGACGTATAACAAATCTACACCCAGGTTCTGACAACCGGGTACGAGTGGTGGACATCCTGACGGAAAAAGGCCAAATCACGAGACCACTCGTCAAGTTGGTTCTTCTTCCGCCCTTCACCGAAGAAAATGAGGAAGCCACCACCAACTAACCTAGGAAAAGACACCTAAAAACAAACATATAAAAGAAGCTCCTCGTCCCGAGCAGTGGCTGAGGCTTCTAAATCAACATTTTTTAGTAGTATGTAGGTGGCTGACATTCATGTATGTATATATGTACATATGCATGTTTGTAGGTACTAGGTTCATGTGTATCGTATTCTAGTAATTAAGATCAACTTAAATTGCCACATCCACATTAGATGTTCTCTCTGTTTTATATGTTGGAATTATTGTTCATTGAAAAGATTCCACGAACTTTCGTACGATTCTAATTCTAAACTTTGTTTTAAATAAATCGTAGAAACCCACAATCATGCCGCAATTGGCGAAACACCCTAATGCATATACCCACAACATCCATAACATACAAACATACCTACATATGCACATTTATGTCCCTTATGGGGATCGAACTACCCCCTCCCTTCAACAATTGTAAGGGATACTACAGAATTTTAAAATATCTATTATAAAGGGCTCACCCGCGACGTCATCGCTTTGTCCCGCGTTGTGCCGATGTTGAGTTCCACTCCTGTAGTTCAAAAATACCTGAAAAGGGACAATTATTAGGGAGTGCACTACCGTATTAGTGTCGCCGCGTACTTACCATACCCTCTCTTATATAAAAAAAAAAAAAAAAAAAAAATGTATTCTCGCCAGTGCGGTCAGAAAAGTTGAAAAGATTCAATTCAAACTTTACGTGACTTTCAAATTTGTAATCATATATGTATACTAAGTCTTCGACTATGACTTTGCTAAGGTGCATACACACGCCTCGCCATCATTATTTTAAAAAGGAAAGCGAGCATTAAAAATCGATGCAAAATTATTTTTACACATTTAATTATCCATTTCATTGTATGTCCTCAACTAAATACATTAGACCACAAACTAAGGAACAAAAGTATTATTTATAAATTAAATTAATACATCATACACAGGAAATTTTGATGCTAGTCAAGTGAATGGCTGTCTAAATGTCCGCCAATTCAACTGAACTTAAAAAGATAAAATGTTTTTGTGGACTTATACGCAATATTTATAAGGTGAAACGCAGCCACAACGTCCAAAAAGAATTTTAAGTACATATATATTTTTCTTTCTAAAATTGTTTATATAGAATACGCTGCGTTACGCTTTCTGTTTTTAACTATATGACCACAAATTAAAATATGTTACCTGTAACTTATGATGTGGTGAGCTTTCTACACCCGGAGGTTTCGGGTGACTAACACTGCGTCCGCCATGCTCGGCAGGCCCGGTATTCGAGGTTTTACTTGACACCGGAGGCATCTTAATGGTGATATTGTCAGCTCGTGAATATCCACTATTCGATCGGAACAGAAAATTGCATTGGCACTTGCATCTTCGGGAATTGCTGCTACATTATTAGAAGGTGGTCGGACAGCATCTGTTACCTTGAAAAGACAATTATTAATGAATATTCAATATAATGAACACAAGCTACATACATTACCGCTCTTTTTTGTTGCAATTCATCATACTTACCTGCTCCATCTCTGCATTTTGTGCAGAAGCCAGCGCCAGGTCCCGGATCCCATGTGGTGTTTGTAAAGTATAAAAAATTTTCCATCCAGGTTAGGATTTACGCCCCATCCTTTAGTTCCGTCCGTCCTGTGTTTTATGCTGTCAATGAATGTCATTTCCATTCATTGAGAGAGCGTTGCTACGTTTTTCTTTGTTCCATTTCACTACTGTGGTGAAATAGAATTTCATTAACAAGCAAGTGGCAGTAGAAAAGTGCGCACCAGCGTCATCTGTAGGCCATCTGGCCACCTTAGCATCGTACTGATAATTACCGGTATTAAGGTTCAGCACAGTGGCAGAGACTGTAACTTAGCATTGGTGAGCTTACGGCTCAGCCAAAGATTCTTTAGTTTTCTGCCACTACTGGTGTAGAAATTTCAGTCACACCGAATGCTAGAATTAATTTCCTTTTGAGCATCTGCACAAAGCGCACCGGCGCCATCTGCACACCATTAGCAAACATCATACCACTAAAGTGCATTGGCGAGCTTCCGGCTCAGCCAAGTTCTCATTCTTTTTTTTCGATTGGGTGGCAGGCCATGGTGCGATAATAATAGCACCACATACAGAATTACACCTCACCATACCCAACATTCACAATCACAGTCATGAGAAATAAAATTAATTATTTCGCGTCCTGACGTGATAAGGGAATTTTTGCACTTGGTTTTTTTTTGCGTATAAGTCAATTTTTATACAACCCAAAAATAGTGTATATTAATTTACTAATTGTTTTTTATTTGTGCATTTTTTATTAAAAAAATAAATACACATTTGAAATAGTATTAACTTTATACACAAACCAACATTTTTAAAATTATTTTTTTAAATGCTTTCCAACACAAAAATTATTATATCACCCATTGATTGTTATTTATAGATTCGAGCTTAAAAGCTCACTTAAATGCACTTCATAAGATACAGCATGGGTGATGCATATACATACATATAAAAATATTTTATTAATTTTTAACTAAATGTAAATAAATGCAGCAAAACAGACTTTCGGTTTAATTAAGTTTTTGATGATTTTCGCCAGAATATCATTAAATGATTATTTGAGCAAAAATAAAGCAGGAGTCTCCAAATATTGTTTCCAAATGTTAGAAAACTTGGCCATAGTGACGCCATCAATAATGCGATGATCTGCAGACCAGCTGATATTCATCACATAAGCTTTAACAATCTCGTCCTTTTCATTAAATCGTGGCACAACCTTTGTGCGTCCCATGGCACCAATGGCCATCTGAGGGCCCATAATGCAAGGATGTGTATAAGTACCTCCAACCACGCCAATATTTGAAAGTGAAAAAGTGCCATTAACAAAGTCTTTCGGTGTTAACGCATTCTTGCGCCCTCTGTCGACTAGCTCATTTAAATTTCTTGCGATTTCTAAGATATTCTTACTCTCACAATTCTTTATATTGGGTACAACTAAACCTTGTGGCGTATCTATGGCTACGCTGATATTGTGAGACGACTTGTAGATCACTGCCTCGTTCTCAACATCTAGTGAACTATTTAAAATAGGAAACTTGGAGAGTGCAATGGAAGCAGCCTTGATGCAGAAAGGCATAAAGGTTAGCTTTGATATTCCCTGTTCACTGGCTGCCACTTTTAATTGATCGCGGAAATCTATTAATTTTGTCATGTCAATTTCATCGCTGTATGCAAAATGAGGGATTTTCAACGTCTCAGACATGGACTTAAACATTGCCTTGGGTACACCTTTTAACGACTCAATGCGATTGGCAGCAGTTTGGGTAGAATTTAGAGCCGAATTCGTTTCTAATGATACCGCAGACTTGGCAGCAATCGTTGGATGTGGTATATTCGTGCCAGCTGGCAAATATCCTAGATATTCGAGTACATCTCCTTTAAGCACACGTCCCTGTTTGCCAGTCCCCGGTACCTTGGAGAGATCCACTTTATTCTCCATGGCCACACGACGTACAGTGGGAGTAGCAAGTGTTATGTGCCGTGCTACGTCCTCATCACTAGCCGCCTTTCCAATAGCTGATTGAGAAGTAGTCTGATTGTTTGCATTGGAATTTGAATTCGAACTCGACTCTGAATCAGAGCTTTCCGCATCGCTTTCTTCTTCGACCTCAAAGTCTAGTAATGGTTTTCCAACCAAAACGATCTCGTCTACTGTATGATAAAGCTTCGCGATTTTGCCATCGAAACGACTAGTGATTGTAACGGATGCCTTATCCGATTGCACTTCGCAAATGTTGTCGAACTGTTCCACAGAGTCACCAACATTGACAAACCATTCCTTTACAGTGACTTCTCGAATCCCTTCACCAATGTCGCTAAGTTTAAATGTCACAAGTTTGTCTAAGCACGCAGTCAGGCTCATATTTTGAACTCCAGTTGCAGTAAGCGTATATGTATATATGCGAGTTATGTAATTTTGAGACGATTACTGTTACTCATCGCTGTGTGAATTGTAATGATTTTATACTTTGAACTTAAGCAGTAAATGCTATATACAAATCTCTCGGTTGATTCTAATTACACGTACTTTTTTATCACAATATACAAATAATCACTATTAGCCCGCTAAAGAAAAATGTGCTCAACAAAACAATAAAAATAAAGCAACTGGTTGCAGATGTATTTTCTTATCAATATCTGTCATTCTCAAGCATGTAAACTTTCATGTCGTAGCACTCATTACCGATTCGTTCAGAGATCATGGAGAGATCTATAATAGGTGGCGTAACTACACGCATTTTACGACGAACGCGATCAGTGTCAATGTTATAGTAGCCCGATCCCATTTTTTGCATCAAATCGTGAAAACTCTTGGGCGGTAAAGTGGTATCGCGATCAAGTGGCATGATAAAGCAACGATTTGCTGTAGTATCAATAATCGCCGACTGATTCTCTTTGAAATCATGCATGAAACGTCCCCGTCGTCCATCCTTGAAATCGGGTACGTCAATCTTTGCATAGCTTTCATTGTCGCTCATATCTAACTAGATTTCTTCACGGAAGTAATCATCATCCAATGCATTATAACCGTTGAAGTTTGTAAGACGTGAAAATAGGTTACGCCAGTCAAGTTCATCGGTTTGTTCATACAGACGTGGTACACTTATATTGCCAGTTGGCATGTATGGAATGTCGCAAAGAGCACGGTAGTGTAAGTTCGAAGTAGCGGGAGCATAAGTGCGATATATGGTGTACCCACCAAGCAGACCCATCATCATGACCACAACAGCGATAAGGAATAGGAGCAGTGTTTTAATGCAAGAGCCAGGCGGTCGGTTGAAAACCATAGATTCGGAATCCACATCACCATGGTAGCTGGACTGGCCTAACAGAGTTCCATGCGCTGCGGCTCCTCGAAATGATGATGCATCATTGTGTCCACCCAATGCCAAAGGTAGGGGAACCTTCTCTGCCTTTTTCTCATTAGATGATTTTGTTAAAATAGTCATATTTTCTTCAGTTTATATTCGTAACTTTTAGAAAAATTAAGCTATAAATTTTTTGGAATTTAAGTTTTTTCCAGCGCTCTTCTTTTTTTGTTTATTAAATTTGAGCTTTATTTAAAAAAGATATCGTTACCATAAATAAATAAAAATTCAAACTTAGATAGCACTCACAACACTTTTCGGTTTGCAGTTTTGCGGACCTTCAATTTTATTACAATACAATGTACATACATGTTTTAATTGGCTAAAATATTTTGAGTTTTTTTTAAATAGTGTATAAACACCATAAAAAATTACCTAGTGAACTGTATAAGATTTGTGTCTAGAAAATGCCATATATTCGCTGCAATGCTTTTTCTGTAAAAACCGAGGTATTGTTAATTAAAAAATTACCAAAAATAATAACTTAGTTTTCTCAGTAAAATGTTATATTTTAACAACAATTTAGCGGTCATAAATGAAATATTAGACTACATGAAATTTAATAAGTAATTTTTAAAGGTAATTGAACGTTTTCAAAATACCCGTATTCGCCGTCGCGGTCACACCCTCCAACGGCACTTTTTTAACTTCTCCACCAGCTCGTACACGAAGTACACTTCCACCTTCCGAGTCCAACGCTTGCTTCAGTTCGAGTTGCACTTTACGCGGCAGTGACGTCCCTTTGCCCAGCAGTACTTGCGCATTTGTTTCATCATTGCCGTGCCAAATTAATATTTCTTCTTCTACGTAAACTCGCTCCTCTGTTGCAACCAAGTCTTGTTCATGTGGCGTATGGCGGAAAGTTGCTTGTCGTGCACAGCCTATAGCAACAACTTCATCAGCAGAAATTGCAGAATGCAGTTGCGCATCTGGGAAACGTGCAGCAGTAACAGATTGCAATTTCGGTATGCGCATGGTTGCACCTAACAAAACAATTGAGTTGACACCAGTCACTTCACTGTGTTCCAATCTCGCCCGTTCAACACATTCATTTAAAACTATTCGCAACAGCTTGTCTTGGACGTGCAGCCATTTTTTGTGTAGCAGTCAATCCACATTCGATTTCGTCTTTCCCATCCCAAAGAAGGCATGCTTGCGAGTTGCGATCGCCTTGCTTGTTCGCAATTACTTCAGGTTTTCCATCTGCTTTAACGTGTGCAATACACAAGGTACTGTTGCCAATTTTAATACCGCATTTCGGCCACATGTTCTCTTAAAAAGTAAACTTATAAAACTTTGGTGGAATAATTTTGTGTACTACTACACTAAAAAGGCCCGTGCTCCCAAAATTTACTGGCCTGTAGCATGCAAGTTATTTTGACAGCTGTTAGTGTTGCCACATGCTTTTTAATTAAGTAATTATTAGAAAAAATATAACCAAAAATTGCAATTTATTATCTAGTTTAATGATTAAATTAAGTTATAGTTAAAAAACACGTTTGTTAACTAAATAAATGTGTTGCAAACCAAAGTCAGATCAAAAAGTAATTTCAGCTGGTAGCACCCGTCACTTAAGTGGGGAAACCCTCTTTGACGAGTGGTGAGAATATCTCTTCATCATCTTCTGCGTAAAAATACAAAAATGAGATCTTCTTCTTCCAGCGGTTAAAACAATACTAGCAAACATATATATTGACATACATATATGGACTATTTATTTTAGTAAACGCGCTCGAGACTTTTAAGGGAATACTGAATTAGAGCTAGTTTTTCAGTGCTCGTTTAAACTTAGTTTAAACAAAGTTAAGTTAAACTAAGTTTAAATTTAAACTTAGCTTTCTGGCGCTCAACAAAATTTGTTGCAACCAAACCAAAGTAGTCAGCAAACAGCGCCAAACGGTTTTCGAATAAACCAAAAACAACGTGATGAGTTAATACTCACACCAGGATAAAAAAAAAAAAAAAAAAAATTTAAATAGAATAAAATTTAATAATAAAAATTGAAAACAGTTTATTCGCCCCGGGCGTCCCATTTCCGTGCGACGCGCCCATGTAAACTGTTGTTAAAACATGCAGTTCAAATAATAAAAAAGTCACTATTTATACCGGGGCGCTCCACCGTCAAGAGACGCGCCTCGTAGACACATGTGATGATGTATGCCACTCGCCCCCCACCAACCACAGTAATCAATATTTTACGTTTATTTTAAATTGTTCATCAATTTACAGAATGTCGCGCGTAATACAAACCCGGCAAAAGACGGAGAACCGCGACACACCATTCGCGATCCCGTGCCGGCTGTGCGACATGAGCCACGCGGTACGGCTGTGCCCCCGGTATACGGAAAAGAACGCAGAAGAAAGGATGAGGGTAGTCCTCATCCATAAGTATTGCAGCAACTGCCTCTCGCCGTTCCATAACTTAAAAGAGTGCACCAGCCAAGCACGGTGCCGAAAGTGCGGGGAGCAGCACCACACGTCGCTTCATCTCGCGGCAGAGCCAAGCCAAGCGGAGGCAGAGTCGGAAGACTATTCTGACGTACTGTCACTGATGATGACGGAGCCGACGATGTCATGGGCCGATGACGAAGTCGAAGTAACAGCGCCGCCAGTAGAAGGCGCCGAGCTCGAAACGCGCCGGTTCCGACCATCGCTCCAGCACGAGCGCCGAACGCCAGCCGACCAAAGACAGGGCGCGTCAAGAACTAGTCCTTTGCGACCGCCCCGTCAGCGTTGGCAGCGTCGTCAAGACCGTCAACAACGCAACGCGGACCGCGCGTTACAACGGGCGCCTACCACCGGGTTCAGATCAGGCAGATTGCCAAACACCATCGCCGTGACCACAATGCGATCGGTCATCCCTATCGCACCCACGGCAATTGTGCGGATAGAATCCGGCGGGCGACTCCATCTAGTTCGCGCGCTCGTTGACTCGTGCGCACCTACCTCCGCCATTGACGCCGGCCTAGCAGCAGAGTTGCATCTGCAACGCCTCGGAACTGGGCGCAACCCACAGTGCTCCCTCGTGCTACGAGGCAAGTATGGCGGGGCTGAGCGCGTCGTCACCCAGGCCAAGGTAGTAACGCGCCATGCTCGAATGAGCCCCCCTACCTCAGTTGATGCAACGGTCGCCACCGCTTTTGAATTCATGCGGCTGGCCGATCCAAATTTTTACCGAGCGTCGCCGGTTCGAATGACACTGGGCGTGGATGTATACGCACGAATCCTGGTAAGCGGGTCCCCGGCTACAACCGTCAACGGACTGCTCGACCAAGCCACCATATTCGGCTTGGTGGTATCCGGCGCGCACCAGCAGTAGAAATATATACATATTTTTCACCTTTTTTTGTTTAGTAGACGGGGCAGTCAAGAACTCGTCCTTTGCGACTGTCCCGTCAAGAACGCTACTATTAGCGCATTGGATTTTTATAACACTTATATGAATAAGTATACATATTTTCTAATATTTTCTTTTTTTCATATTATCTTCTTCTTGTTCTAAATAAAGTGCACTGAATTTTTAAAAACCACGTTTGTTTCCATCATAACCGTTTTTTAAATTCGTTTACAGCATAGGTATAAGCACTCCGGATGTAAACCGCTGACCTGGCGTGGTAGTTGCGATCTTTTTTTCATTAACGTAGGTTGCTGACCGCAAGAGGGCCGGAATGTTTAGGCCGCCGGCCTAAATATTTCGCGCCACCCTAGTAGGCGGTTATAGTTTTTTACCACCCTCGTGTGCGAACGGTGATGTGTTTTGCTTTGTGTATACGTACACACACACACACGCATAGACATAATTGCCTCAGCCGTTACTGAGCGCAGCCTGCCGTACCGTAACCAAGTTGAGGGGAAACTCGACGAAGAGTTGCGGTCCGGCAGGTCAGATGTGTTTGCCGGGTTTTTGGTACCGGCACTTCTTTGAAGACCAAGCGAAAGATCGGAGCATCCAAGCCAGTTCACCGGTAAGACCACTTCTCCAATACCAATTACCTCAAAAGAATTAGATATTATAATCACATTTGTACTTGAGTGAAATTTTGAATAAAACATAGTACTAATTGTACCTGTCTGCATTTTATTCATTTCATATCTCAAATCCGATAATTTGCGCCGGAGCGTTCACCATTCCGTGGAAACGCGCCCCCGCAAACAAACACTATTTAAAATCAACTGTATACTTGTAGACGTACCATTTTATTTCCACCAACTATTTCAGCTGAAGGCCATCGTTGCTATAGCTGTGTCGTAAATGTAGCTTCTAATTTCATATTAGAAGTTACTTGTAATAAATAAATAAAACAGATTAAAAGGAACATGAAAACAGTACAATGGACGGCATTTAGTCTGAGTGCTGTTTTCTGCACGCGTTGTTTCGTGCCTGATTCCAACAAAAAAAAAAACATATGCTAAGTGTTGATACGTACACACATCGCTAGCTGCGTTTTACTTATGTATGTATGTGCCTTTGATAGTGTCTCCCTGCACAACTTCCGCCACATTCGCCACATTCGCCACATTCGTGCAGTTTTCTGACAGACCGCGAATGCATTAATGAACGATGACTATAATTGAGCGTAGCGAAGAGAAAAATTTGTACTTCCCTTAAATCATAAGCAGAGAGTACCCATATTGGTCTCTTTTTTCTCCATGAGTCGAATAAGCCACGCATTCACATTCATGTCATTCGACTAACAGAAGAAATGAATGTGTCCATGCAGCCCTCTAGTGTACACTTATACTAGAGATCATTGCCGCGAATAGACGTCGGACGAATTTCGTCGTGCGCTTTGGTTGTGCGCATTCTCATATACGGTGGTGTGTTCTTTTTTTCGGCAATGTGTTTCAGCCATAATAGCGCAGTTGCCCACGAACGTGTTCGTAGCATAGCGTAGACGGGGGTAGAATCTCATTTTGTAAAAAACTCATTACCGTAGCTTTAGCGTGGAAATTAGCTGTTCTCTCATGTTTTGTTTCTCTTTGCCTTCTGTTTTCACTGCAAAGCATTTTTTTAAACAACAGCGGTATCGAAGTGGAAGCAGAAAATATTGAGATTGACAATTTATTTTTAAATGTGTGTGAACTATACATATTGTATAAAAACAATAAAAAAAGGAGACAGAAAAAGTATGGAGTTCAGTTAAAGTGTTCCGGCGAATAAAAGATATGGATGCAGAACAGCTATTTCTGCACACAAAAATGCTACGGCCAGTATTCGATCTACTCTTAAAGTTAATTGGTAGTTCCTTACGGAAACCAAAAAAGCGCATTTATCCCGAAGAAAGACTTTCTCTGGTGTTACTGTAAGTAAAGTAATTTGTCAGATTTTTGTAAAATACCTACAAGTATCCGTTTTTCACTTGTAGATTTTTGTCACAAGAAGTTTCCGTGCAGAGCATTGCTTGGAGCCAGGGTGCGGAAAACGATCAAAATACAATCTTTCTCGCGACTAATCGCGGCCGAAAACTCGTTGCGATTGATAAAGTTGAACGGCGACAAAAACATTTACGATCTCTCACGATCAATGCAAACGATCGTAAATATGACGAACGAAAATATGTCGCTGCAAGCGTCGGCAGTTCGATCTTTCGCGATCGTTCGCTGATTGCGAACGCTCGTTGTAAAACTCGCTCAATATCTCATATTGAGAAGATCGAATATTTACTGCTTTAAGAAATTGCATGTATAGGAATCAGTACCATTGTCTGATACTGCGTTTAAAAAAAAATAGTTTTATTTTCTTTCTGTGGGGTTACTGAATCTCAGCGCACTTCTTAAAGGAAACGTATGTATGGAAGCAAATTTGAGGGTTTTAAGGATCTCAATTAGGGATATTTATAAAACAATAGAATACTAATCAGCTTGCCAGAAAAAACGCCCCCATATTTTGTATGATAGTTAGTACCTGCAGTCTGTGCACGAGAAGCAGACAAACATTAAGTTGTTTTTTAGGGAAATATTTTTTACTGAATTATTATATACATATTTACATACATATTATGTGCATGTAACCTTGCAGCATTCATGAACTTGTACCAAAATAAATTGCTGCATTCTTGGAAAAATATACATACAAACATATAAAGATATATGTACATATGTATGTATATTAATCTTATTTACAACAGAAGATAAATAAATATGCTTCTACCTGGAAACTCCATGCAGAGAACTGTTAAAATGCGACATATTTTTAAGCTTCGAATCCGTAATCCTATACATGAAATTTCTTAAAGCATAAAATTGTAAAATACATATAAAGATATATGTAGATATGTATGTATATTAATCTTATTTACAACAGAAGATAAATAAATATGCTTTTACCTGGAAACTCCATGCAGAGAACTGTTAAAATGCGACATATTTTTAACCTTCTAATCCGTAATCCTATACATGAAATTTCTTAAAGCATAAAATTGTACATGCATGCTTACATGCTTGCATATCGCGATCGATTTAATATTCGATCTTCTCAATATGAGAGACTGAGCGAGTTTTACAACGAGCGTTCGCAACCAGCGAACAATCGCGAAAGATCGAACTGCCGACGCTTGCAGCGACATACGATCGTTCATATTGATCGTGAGAGATCGTTAATGTTTTTGCTCGCCGTTCAACTTTCAATCGCGATAAGTTAGAAGCAACGAGTATCTGTACCCTTGTCAAGAGAGTCACATGACACTTTCCCCCACTTTTGTGTGGGCGATGCTGCGTCTCCTTTAAGAACAAATTTAATGCGTCCATATCCCGGTTCGAATTTGAGTAGAACGAAGCGAATATTTAATTATATACTATCAAGGGCGCGTAGAGTCATCGAAAAAAGCTTTGACATTTTAACTGCTCGGTGGCGGATACTGAAAGCCACTATAGAATGAAAACCACAAAATTGCGAGACAATTGCGCTGGCTTGCATTGCTTTGCATAACTTTAAAATGCTTAACGATCAGAGCCGCGGGTATTGTCCAGACAGTTACATCGATCGAGTGGAGAATAGCAACGTCGACCATGCTGGAGACGGGCGGAACGAAATGAATGATCAGCACTCCTTACCGTCCTTGCGATTAGCAGTACGTAGAGGCCCTGCAATTGCATTTAGTCTGCGAGATAAGCTCGCAAATTACTTTATTTATGAAGGATCTGTGCCATTTCAGGAGAATATAGACTTAGAAATAGGTGATCCGTACTTTTAGACTTGTCATTATGTACAAAACAACATTTTGCTTAAAATAAAAATCACTTACATAAGTTCAACCCAATTAATTTATTATAAACTATATTCAAGTATAAACAAGCAAACGTGTGCATATACTACATACATACATACTCGTATATAAGGCACGCCGCAAATCTCAAAACCAACTATGAACTGTTTTGCAATGGTGGTTTCAAAACCAAATCAAAGCAATAAATAAAAACTAATCCCCGTTACTCAGGCTCCTGCTGTAGAAATGTTACTTCCATTATTTTTTGCTTGCCCGGGTTGGCTTTGCTGAACTCATTTTGGACAATATTGAAACCATCATTGTTCCAAAATAGGTCATGATTGGGTTTGCGCCTCGCTCTTCCCTTGCTTGGCATCTTTTTTTGAATAATTCGATGGCTTCGATCATAGCCTTGTCTACGTCAGTGTTGCTCTGACGTTTCGTCCCTCTTGCGCGCTCTGATAGTGCAGGTGCTGGAGACAGCTGCGGCGACGTCGTTATATCTATTATTGATGGTGATAGTGGCGGGAGTGGTAGTATTACTGGAGGCGATGGTAGCTGCGTGAAGATAGGCGGTGATGGCGATGGCGATGGCAGTGATACTATTGTTGGAGTTGATGGCGATGGTAGCTGCGGGAAGGTAGGCGGTGATGGCGATTACAGGGAAGCTGTTGTTGGAGGTGACGGCGATGGCAACTGCACAAGGGTAGGTGGCGATGGTGACGGAAGTGACACAGTTGTCGGAGACGATGGCAATAACAGTGCTGTTTCTGATGCTACCGGGAAAATGTTTGTGGAGCAACGAATTCTGGAAATTGGTTTGAATTTTAATAGCACAATCATACATATGTATATGTATCTATGTCTGCACATATGTATGTATATATATTTATAAGTGGACATACATATATATGAGCCGTTCAGTGCATACACGAATGTATACATATAGATATATAAATATGTTTGTATTTTATTTAAATATGCTGTAAATACACTTCAATGCTTTATGCACATACAACTTCATTAGGAATTTATATTATTTTCACGCCGGCAGAACTGCACCCACTTCCGGGCAAGATTTGCGTCCGTAGGAAGTAGGGTTGCCAGCTCTCAAACTATGGAATAAAGTATTTTTCCTCATTTTATATAGTATTTTCAATAAAAATATAGTATTTTTCATAAAAAGTCAACAATTGATTCTTTAATTCTTTATTAAAAAAAAGATATAAAAACATAACAAAACAATTCAAATCCAGTCAGTTTTAAACAAAAAAATAATGGTATTCGTATAACCGCAATTAACCGTATACAGTTTAAAGAGCATTTAATTGAATACCAATAATGAAACATTAAATAGTTCAATCCCACTTTAAGTTTTTTGAAAACAAAAGCAATATTAAAAAAAAAAAACTTAAAAAATATTACCAATATTACATTCGCCGTAAATATTATTATATTGGCTATAAAATAGATTTGCGACATATTGATAAATTTTGACTATTTTTCAATTTAAGTGCCATTAAGTGTAATTGTAAAGCTGCTGAAAATTACGGCTGATTTAAAAAAATTTTTTTTTGCTGACAGTGTTAGGCTTTTCATTCCATACAAAGTGTATTTGAAAATGTTTGTATATGGAAGGAAATGCCTAACACCGCCAGCAAAAAAAAAAAAAGTTAAAATCAGCCGTAATTTTCAGCAGCTTTACAATTACACTTAATGGCACTTAAATTGATTAAGATATAAAATTGTATAGCAACCAACATTTTATTTTAAAACCCTTACAACAAAGTTTTAAATTTATATGAAATTTTGCTGAGTTTTTCTTTTTTTGCCCAAAGTTTGAAATTAAGATTTTTATGGTGTTTGTTGGATAAAGAGCGATATTTAAAAAAAATAATATACCCTTAACAAACAAAAGAAAAATAGTCGCGAGTCTATTTTATTGGCTACTAGTGTATTTATCAATACATATTATTATTAAATATATTTTGTATTGCTTTGAGCTGCTTTTAACAAATTCGAGTATTTCAAAAATGTGCTTAAGGCTTCATTACAGGCAAATGTTAAATTACAAGTTATAATCAGTTCATTTTTTATTAAGTCTATATGAGATCTATTTCTTTCATCCCTCCATTTTATGTTAGCAATTGAAAATATTCTTTCAGAAAATGCGGAGGATGCTGGAATGGAAAGCAAAAGCGAAACAATTTTGTTTAAATTTGAAAAAATCTCTTCTGAGTCTGAATTTAAAATTTGTTGCCATTTCTCAACTATGTAAAGATTTTTAAATTTTTCACAGTTTTTGATTTTTGGTTAAATTTCATTTACGCTAATTATTTCAGAATACAGTACATCCATATCTATGTCAAGTTTAGTTTTTAAAAATAAAATATCGATAATTTTTTCTACATCTTAAATTTGAGTTCTTTTTCAAAATTCAAATTTTTTATGTGATACAACCAATTTTCGTCGGTAAAATCAAACCACTTTTTAAGATATGCGAGCCATTGCTCTAAAAATAACACAAAATTGTTCTTTGTTTCTTTGTAAAGAAGAGGATTTTCGTCTCTAATATATTTTAATAATTTATTGGTTTCGTAACCAAAAAATGTATCTTGCTTCCTTTGATTGAGCTCAAACTTCAATTTTTCCATTGCTCCATACAAATCAAGCACTGTTGTGTCATTTCTTTCCAGTTTTTTAATTGTTTTGTCGAAAACATTCAAAACGTGGCTGACCATATTTAAAAAAACTTTAACTTGTATATTTAAAATATCTTTGAATGGTTTTAGCATTTTTAGATTCGGCATAAAGTAATTTATTAAGTTTGACACCGCAATCTGCACTGTTATATGAAAGGTTGTGCTTTACTGTATGGTAAACTAAGGCTAACTCCGCAGCCGTTGTTTGTTTAGATTCGTTTAATTCAGCAGTACCCAATCGTAGAAAACTATTTAAAATTGAAGATTGTTGCGTAATTTCTAATTTACTTGCGTGCGTGTTAGATTCACTATGCTGTTTTACCTAAAATAATGATAACTTTAAACTAAAAACCACGTATTAAACAATTTTGAGTCTTACTTGACCTATGCCACTTTTATCAATTGAAAAAGTTATTGCACAGATAGAACATTTTGCTTTAAACTGATCTTCATCTTTATCAAGCCATGGAAATTTATTTTTCCATTCGTTTTTAAGCTTTTGCAGTCTTTTTACTTTAACTTTTCTCTGTTTTTTAGGTGTTTCATATAATATGCTGCAATCACTTGAAGACATTCTTAAAATTAACCTGCGAAAAACAGCTGATTGAGCTAGTGCCTAAAATGCTTAATCGATTTATCGATATGTTAGATATTCGCAAATTCAAACAACCATTTATGCACAGCTTTATCAGCCGATTTTCGCAGTTGCGAAAAAAATAAAAAATTATGCATGAATAGGGATTCAAATTTTTAGAAAGGTATGAATTAAATTGCTTAGAGTATAATTATAGTATTTTAGCGTACTATATTTATTGTGAACAGTATAAAGTATTCAAGCAAAAAATATAGTACAATACTATAAATATGGTACGTCTGGCAACCCTAGTAGGAAGCATAAAAAAACTTATGTTGCGCGCTTGCCCTTTGTTTTCGCTTTAGCAATTCGCTACTGCGCACTTCATTTTGTATGAATAATTAAATTGTTTCCTTAAATCACTTTACATATAATATTACTGAACGGCTCATATATGTATATACATATATATGTTGGCAACTTACGGTCGTGGTAATACGCGCGGTTTCAGAAACTGCAATGCCTCCAACAAATACCACGACCTCTGGTATTGGGAGCCTCTGCCTGATGGCGCTTTAAATTTTCTTATTTCCCCCCCCATAGCGATCACGAAGAGCTGTCCACCTTCGCATGCACACCTCAGCTAGAAAAGTATTATTGTAAGTAAATAATAAAGAAATATTGCTTGCTTTAATTGATTTATTTACATACCTGTAGTATTCAACTCTTTGGCTATTTGCTCCCATAGCATTCTCTCCCTGACAGCCAATTTATAGAAAGCGTTGGACTTGTCATACAACTCCTTTCTATTTTGTATTAAAATAATTAATATTTCATCATCCATCATTTATTGCATACTCGCTTCTCTCACTCTCTCACTTTTATATAATGTTGCCATTAATATATATACATATATGTTTTTGCATAAAATTACAATTTTAGTTAACATTTTTATAATGTAAATGATCGAATCGAAATGCTGACCTATTTGAATAATATATAATGCTATAATCTGCTATATTCGGTAGTATTTTCCTAATAATTTAAGAATATTTCAAGTATTTTTGTTTTTTTCGGCCTTATAAATTTTAATAATAGACAATTTTATCTAGCACGAGGCCAGTTTACAGAAGATTTTTTATTTGGAAAACAGCAACAGTTTTTAAATGGTAGAAGTTATAGAACTATTTCGGTTGTCACCACATTTCCTCATCAGACTTCTTTATTTAATTAGTTACATTTATTCTTCATAACCACTTCTCCAAGGCTATGAATCAAGGAGCTCGGAGTTGTAAAGCGAACACACTAAATGCTTTGCTACGCTAGCCGAGCGGACTGTTGCGTTTTTCCATCTTCCTTACATAAACCAACTACAAACAAGAGTAGCTGATCTGCTGCTATTTGAACTTGTTGGTGTGGTTGTTGTTTGTGTGTTTGCAATTCTGTGAGAAAATTACATTTATTAAAATTAATATGGCCGAAAACAACAGAAATTTATATATGCAAGGATGAGCATTTCAGGTATCGTTCTAGGAATTTCAAGAATTGGTAAAAACCAATGAACCAAGTTGAAAACCAGTTGATGCAACGGTCGCCACCGCTTTTGAATTCATGCGGCTGGCCGATCCAAATTTTTACCGAGCGTCGCCGGTTCGAATGACACTGGGCGTGGATGTATACGCACGAATCCTGGTAAGCGGGTCCCCGGCTACAACCGTCAACGGACTGCTCGACCAAGCCACCATATTCGGCTTGGTGGTATCCGGCGCGCACCAGCAGTAGAAATATATACATATTTTTCACCTTTTTTGTTTAGTAGACGGGGCAGTCAAGAACTCGTCCTTTGCGACTGTCCCGTCAAGAACGCTACTATTAGCGCATTGGATTTTTATAACACTTATATGAATAAGTATACATATTTTCTAATATTTTCTTTTTTTCATATTATCTTCTTCTTGTTCTAAATAAAGTGCACTGAATTTTTAAAAACCACGTTTGTTTCCATCATAACCGTTTTTTAAATTCGTTTACAGCATAGGTATAAGCACTCCGGATGTAAACCGCTGACCTGGCGTGGTAGTTGCGATCTTTTTTTCATTAACGTAGGTTGCTGACCGCAAGAGGGCCGGAATGTTTAGGCCGCCGGCCTAAATATTTCGCGCCACCCTAGTAGGCGGTTATAGTTTTTTACCACCCTCGTGTGCGAACGGTGATGTGTTTTGCTTTGTGTATACGTACACACACACACACGCATAGACATAATTGCCTCAGCCGTTACTGAGCGCAGCCTGCCGTACCGTAACCAAGTTGAGGGGAAACTCGACGAAGAGTTGCGGTCCGGCAGGTCAGATGTGTTTGCCGGGTTTTTGGTACCGGCACTTCTTTGAAGACCAAGCGAAAGATCGGAGCATCCAAGCCAGTTCACCGGTAAGACCACTTCTCCAATACCAATTACCTCAAAAGAATTAGATATTATAATCACATTTGTACTTGAGTGAAATTTTGAATAAAACATAGTACTAATTGTACCTGTCTGCATTTTATTCATTTCATATCTCAAATCCGATAATTTGCGCCGGAGCATTCACCATTCCATGGAAACGCGCCCCCGCAAACAAACACTATTTAAAATCAAATGTATACTTGTAGACGTACCATTTTATTTCCACCAACTATTTCAGCTGAAGGCCATCGTTGCTATAGCTGTGTCGTAAATGTAGCTTCTAATTTCATATTAGAAGTTACTTGTAATAAATAAATAAAACAGATTAAAAGGAACATGAAAACAGTACAATGGACGGCATTTAGTCTGAGTGCTGTTTTCTGCACGCGTTGTTTCGTGCCTGATTCCAACAAAAAAAAAAACATATGCTAAGTGTTGATACGTACACACATCGCTAGCTGCGTTTTACTTATGTATGTATGTGCCTTTGATAGTGTCTCCCTGCACAACTTCCGCCACATTCGCCACATTCGTGCAGTTTTCTGACAGACCGCGAATGCATTAATGAACGATGACTATAATTGAGCGTAGCGAAGAGAAAAATTTGTACTTCCCTTAAATCATAAGCAGAGAGTACCCATATTGGTCTCTTTTTTCTCCATGAGTCGAATAAGCCACGCATTCACATTCATGTCATTCGACTAACAGAAGAAATGAATGTGTCCATGCAGCCCTCTAGTGTACACTTATACTAGAGATCATTGCCGCGAATAGACGTCGGACGAATTTCGTCGTGCGCTTTGGTTGTGCGCATTCTCATATACGGTGGTGTGTTCTTTTTTTCGGCAATGTGTTTCAGCCATAATAGCGCAGTTGCCCACGAACGTGTTCGTAGCATAGCGTAGACGGGGGTAGAATCTCATTTTGTAAAAAACTCATTACCGTAGCTTTAGCGTGGAAATTAGCTGTTTGCTCTCATGTTTTGTTTCTCTTTGCCTTCTGTTTTCACTGCAAAGCATTTTTTTAAACAACAGCGGTATCGAAGTGGAAGCAGAAAATATTGAGATTGACAATTTATTTTTAAATGTGTGTGAACTATACATATTGTATAAAAACAATAAAAAAAGGAGACAGAAAAAGTATGGAGTTCAGTTGAAGTGTTCCGGCGAATAAAAGATATGGATGCAGAACAGCTATTTCTGCACACAAAAATGCTACGGCCAGTATTCGATCTACTCTTAAAGTTAATTGGTAGTTCCTTACGGAAACCAAAAAAGCGCATTTATCCCGAAGAAAGACTTTCTCTGGTGTTACTGTAAGTAAAGTAATTTGTCAGATTTTTGTAAAATACCTACAAGTATCCGTTTTTCACTTGTAGATTTTTGTCACAAGAAGTTTCCGTGCAGAGCATTGCTTGGAGCCAGGGTGCGGAAAACGATCAAAATACAATCTTTCTCGCGACTAATCGCGGCCGAAAACTCGTTGCGATTGATAAAGTTGAACGGCGACAAAAACATTTACGATCTCTCACGATCAATGCAAACGATCGTAAATATGACGAACGAAAATATGTCGCTGCAAGCGTCGGCAGTTCGATCTTTCGCGATCGTTCGCTGATTGCGAACGCTCGTTGTAAAACTCGCTCAATATCTCATATTGAGAAGATCGAATATTTACTGCTTTAAGAAATTTCATGTATAGGAATCAGTACCATTGTCTGATACTGCGTTTAAAAAAAAATAGTTTTATTTTCTTTCTGTGGGGTTACTGAATCTCAGCGCACTTCTTAAAGGAAACGTATGTATGGAAGCAAATTTGAGGGTTTTAAGGATCTCAATTAGGGATATTTATAAAACAATAGAATACTAATCAGCTTGCCAGAAAAAACGCCCCCATATTTTGTATGATAGTTAGTACCTGCAGTCTGTGCACGAGAAGCAGACAAACATTAAGTTGTTTTTTAGGGAAATATTTTTTACTGAATTATTATATACATATGTACATACATATTATGTGCATGTAACCTTGCAGCATTCATGAACTTGTACCAAAATAAATTGCTGCATTCTTGGAAAAATATACATACAAACATATAAAGATATATGTACATATGTATGTATATTAATCTTATTTACAACAGAAGATAAATAAATATGCTTCTACCTGGAAACTCCATGCAGAGAACTGTTAAAATGCGACATATTTTTAAGCTTCGAATCCGTAATCCTATACATGAAATTTCTTAAAGCATAAAATTGTAAAATACATATAAAGATATATGTAGATATGTATGTATATTAATCTTATTTACAACAGAAGATAAATAAATATGCTTTTACCTGGAAACTCCATGCAGAGAACTGTTAAAATGCGACATATTTTTAACCTTCTAATCCGTAATCCTATACATGAAATTTCTTAAAGCATAAAATTGTACATGCATGCTTACATGCTTGCATATCGCGATCGATTTAATATTCGATCTTCTCAATATGAGAGACTGAGCGAGTTTTACAACGAGCGTTCGCAACCAGCGAACAATCGCGAAAGATCGAACTGCCGACGCTTGCAGCGACATACGATCGTTCATATTGATCGTGAGAGATCGTTAATGTTTTTGCTCGCCGTTCAACTTTCAATCGCGATAAGTTAGAAGCAACGAGTATCTGTACCCTTGTCAAGAGAGTCACATGACACTTTCCCCCACTTTTGTGTGGGCGATGCTGCGTCTCCTTTAAGAACAAATTTAATGCGTCCATATCCCGGTTCGAATTTGAGTAGAACGAAGCGAATATTTAATTATATACTATCAAGGGCGCGTAGAGTCATCGAAAAAAGCTTTGACATTTTAACTGCTCGGTGGCGGATACTGAAAGCCACTATAGAATGAAAACCACAAAATTGCGAGGCAATTGCGCTGGCTTGCATTGCTTTGCATAACTTTAAAATGCTTAACGATCAGAGCCGCGGGTATTGTCCAGACAGTTACATCGATCGAGTGGAGAATAGCAACGTCGACCATGCTGGAGACGGGCGGAACGAAATGAATGATCAGCACTCCTTACCGTCCTTGCGATTAGCAGTACGTAGAGGCCCTGCAATTGCATTTAGTCTGCGAGATAAGCTCGCAAATTACTTTATTTATGAAGGATCTGTGCCATTTCAGGAGAATATAGACTTAGAAATAGGTGATCCGTACTTTTAGACTTGTCATTATGTACAAAACAACATTTTGCTTAAAATAAAAATCACTTACATAAGTTCAACCCAATTAATTTATTATAAACTATATTCAAGTATAAACAAGCAAACGTGTGCATATACTACATACATACATACTCGTATATAAGGCACGCCGCAAATCTCAAAACCAACTATGAAATGTTTTGCAATGGTGGTTTCAAAACCAAATCAAAGCAATAAATAAAAACTAATCCCCGTTACTCAGGCTCCTGCTGTAGAAATGTTACTTCCATTATTTTTTGCTTGCCCGGGTTGGCTTTGCTGAACTCATTTTGGACAATATTGAAACCATCATTGTTCCAAAATAGGTCATGATTGGGTTTGCGCCTCGCTCTTCCCTTGCTTGGCATCTTTTTTTGAATAATTCGATGGCTTCGATCATAGCCTTGTCTACGTCAGTGTTGCTCTGACGTTTCGTCCCTCTTGCGCGCTCTGATAGTGCAGGTGCTGGAGACAGCTGCGGCGACGTCGTTATATCTATTATTGATGGTGATAGTGGCGGGAGTGGTAGTATTACTGGAGGCGATGGTAGCTGCGTGAAGATAGGCGGTGATGGCGATGGCGATGGCAGTGATACTATTGTTGGAGTTGATGGCGATGGTAGCTGCGGGAAGGTAGGCGGTGATGGCGATTACAGGGAAGCTGTTGTTGGAGGTGACGGCGATGGCAACTGCACAAGGGTAGGTGGCGATGGTGACGGAAGTGACACAGTTGTCGGAGACGATGGCAATAACAGTGCTGTTTCTGATGCTACCGGGAAAATGTTTGTGGAGCAACGAATTCTGGAAATTGGTTTGAATTTTAATAGCACAATCATACATATGTATATGTATCTATGTCTGCACATATGTATGTATATATATTTATAAGTGGACATATGTACATATATATGAGCCGTTCAGTGCATACACGAATGTATACATATAGATATATAAATATGTTTGTATTTTATTTAAATATGCTGTAAATACACTTCAATGCTTTATGCACATACAACTTCATTAGGAATTTATATTATTTTCACGCCGGCAGAACTGCACCCACTTCCGGGCAAGATTTGCGTCCGTAGGAAGTAGGGTTGCCAGCTCTCAAACTATGGAATAAAGTATTTTTCCTCATTTTATATAGTATTTTCAATAAAAATATAGTATTTTTCATAAAAAGTCAACAATTGATTCTTTAATTCTTTATTAAAAAAAAGATATAAAAACATAACAAAACAATTCAAATCCAGTCAGTTTTAAACAAAAAAATAATGGTATTCGTATAACCGCAATTAACCGTATACAGTTTAAAGAGCATTTAATTGAATACCAATAATGAAACATTAAATAGTTCAATCCCACTTTAAGTTTTTTGAAAACAAAAGCAATATTTAAAAAAAAAAACTTAAAAAATATTACCAATATTACATTCGCCGTAAATTTTATTATATTGGCTATAAAATAGATTTGCGACATATTGATAAATTTTGACTATTTTTCAATTTAAGTGCCATTAAGTGTAATTGTAAAGCTGCTGAAAATTACGGCTGATTTAAAAAAATTTTTTTTTGCTGACAGTGTTAGGCTTTTCATTCCATACAAAGTGTATTTGAAAATGTTTGTATATGGAAGGAAATGCCTAACACCGCCAGCAAAAAAAAAAAAAGTTAAAATCAGCCGTAATTTTCAGCAGCTTTACAATTACACTTAATGGCACTTAAATTGATTAAGATATAAAATTGTATAGCAACCAACATTTTATTTTAAAACCCTTACAACAAAGTTTTAAATTTAGATGAAATTTTGCTGAGTTTTTCTTTTTTTGCCCAAAGTTTGAAATTAAGATTTTTATGGTGTTTGTTGGATAAAGAGCGATATTTAAAAAAATAATATACCCTTAACAAACAAAAGAAAAATAGTCCCGAGTCTATTTTATTGGCTACTAGTGTATTTATCAATACATATTATTATTAAATATATTTTGTATTGCTTTGAGCTGCTTTTAACAAATTCGAGTATTTCAAAAATGTGCTTAAGGCTTCATTACAGGCAAATGTTAAATTACAAGTTATAATCAGTTCATTTTTTATTAAGTCTATATGAGATCTATTTCTTTCATCCCTCCATTTTATGTTAGCAATTGAAAATATTCTTTCAGAAAATGCGGAGGATGCTGGAATGGAAAGCAAAAGCGAAACAATTTTGTTTAAATTTGAAAAAATCTCTTCTGAGTCTGAATTTAAAATTTGTTGCCATTTCTCAACTATGTAAAGATTTTTAAATTTTTCACAGTTTTTGATTTTTGGTTAAATTTCATTTACGCTAATTATTTCAGAATACAGTACATCCATATCTATGTCAAGTTTAGTTTTTAAAAATAAAATATCGATAATTTTTTCTACATCTTAAATTTGAGTTCTTTTTCAAAATTCAAATTTTTTATGTGATACAACCAATTTTCGTCGGTAAAATCAAACCACTTTTTAAGATATGCGAGCCATTGCTCTAAAAATAACACAAAATTGTTCTTTGTTTCTTTGTAAAGAAGAGGATTTTCGTCTCTAATATATTTCAATAATTTATTGGTTTCGTAACCAAAAAATGTATCTTGCTTCCTTTGATTGAGCTCAAACTTCAATTTTTCCATTGCTCCATACAAATCATGCACTGTTGTGTCATTTCTTTCCAGTTTTTTAATTGTTTTGTCGAAAACATTCAAAACGTGGCTGACCATATTTAAAAAAACTTTAACTTGTATATTTAAAATATCTTTGAATGGTTTTAGCATTTTTAGATTCGGCATAAAGTAATTTATTAAGTTTGACACCGCAATCTGCACTGTTATATGAAAGGTTGTGCTTTACTGTATGGTAAACTAAGGCTAACTCCGCAGCCGTTGTTTGTTTAGATTCGTTTAATTCAGCAGTACCCAATCGTAGAAAACTATTTAAAATTGAAGATTGTTGCGTAATTTCTAATTTACTTGCGTGCGTGTTAGATTCACTATGCTGTTTTACCTAAAATAATGATAACTTTAAACTAAAAACCACGTATTAAACAATTTTGAGTCTTACTTGACCTATGCCACTTTTATCAATTGAAAAAGTTATTGCACAGATAGAACATTTTGCTTTAAACTGATCTTCATCTTTATCAAGCCATGGAAATTTATTTTTCCATTCGTTTTTAAGCTTTTGCAGTCTTTTTACTTTAACTTTTCTCTGTTTTTTAGGTGTTTCATATAATATGCTGCAATCACTTGAAGACATTCTTAAAATTAACCTGCGAAAAACAGCTGATTGAGCTAGTGCCTAAAATGCTTTATCGATTTATCGATATGTTAGATATTCGCAAATTCAAACAACCATTTATGCACAGCTTTATCAGCCGATTTTCGCAGTTGCGAAAAAAATAAAAAATTATGCATGAATAGGGATTCAAATTTTTAGAAAGGTATGAATTAAATTGCTTAGAGTATAATTATAGTATTTTAGCGTACTATATTTATTGTGAACAGTATAAAGTATTCAAGCAAAAAATATAGTACAATACTATAAATATGGTACGTCTGGCAACCCTAGTAGGAAGCATAAAAAAACTGTTCCAACAAATATCATAAAAAAACTTATGTTGCGCGCTTGCCCTTTGTTTTCGCTTTAGCAATTCGCTACTTCATTTTGTATGAATAATTAAATTGTTTCCTTAAATCACTTTACATATAATATTACTGAACGGCTCATATATGTATATACATATATATGTTGGCAACTTACGGTCGTGGTAATACGCGCGGTTTCAGAAACTGCAATGCCTCCAACAAATACCACGACCTCTTTTATTGGGAGCCTCTGCCTGATGGCGCTTTAAATTTTCTTATTTCCCCCCCCATAGCGATCACGAAGAGCTGTCCACCTTCGCATGCACACCTCAGCTAGAAAAGTATTATTGTAAGTAAATAATAAAGAAATTTTGCTTGCTTTAATTGATTTATTTACATACCTGTAGTATTCAACTCTTTGGCTATTTGCTCCCATAGCATTCTCTCCCTGACAGCCAATTTATAGAAAGCGTTGGACTTGTCATACAACTCCTTTCTATTTTGTATTAAAATAATTAATATTTCATCATCCATCATTTATTGCATACTCGCTTCTCTCACTCTCTCACTTTTATATAATGTTGCCATTAATATATATACATATATGTTTTTGCATAAAATTACAATTTTAGTTAACATTTTTATAATGTAAATGATCGAATCGAAATGCTGACCTATTTGAATAATATATAATGCTATAATCTGCTATATTCGGTAGTATTTTCCTAATAATTTAAGAATATTTCAAGTATTTTTGTTTTTTTCGGCCTTATAAATTTTAATAATAGACAATTTTATCTAGCTCGAGGCCAGTTTACAGAAGATTTTTTATTTGGAAAACAGCAACAGTTTTTAAATGGTAGAAGTTATAGAACTATTTCGGTTGTCACCACATTTCCTCATCAGACTTCTTTATTTAATTAGTTACATTTATTCTTCATAACCACTTCTCCAAGGCTATGAATCAAGGAGCTCGGAGTTGTAAAGCGAACACACTAAATGCTTTGCTACGCTAGCCGAGCGGACTGTTGCGTTTTTCCATCTTCCTTACATAAACCAACTACAAACAAGAGTAGCTGATCTGCTGCTATTTGAACTTGTTGGTGTAGTTGTTGTTTGTGTGTTTGCAATTCTGTGAGAAAATTACATTTATTAAAATTAATATGGCCGAAAACAACAGAAATTTATATATGCAAGGATGAGCATTTCAGGTATCGTTCTAGGAATTTCAAGAATTGGTAAAAACCAATGAAATTTTCGCACAGAATTGCAACCACACAAACAAGTTCAAATAGCAGCAGATCAGTTGCTCTTGTTTGTAGTTGGTTTGTTTAAGGAAGATGAAAAAACGCAACAGTCCGCTCGGCTAGCGTAGCACAGCATTTCGCGTGTTTGCTTTGCAACTCCGAGCTCTTTGGTTCATAGCCTTGGAGAAGTGGTTATGAAAAATAAATATAAGTAATTAAGTAGAGAAGTGTGATGAGGAAATGTGGTGATTTCCGAAATAGTATTATAACTTCTACCATTTAAAAACTGTTGTTGTTTTTCCAAATAAGAAATCTTCTGTAAACTGGCCTCCAGCTCAATCAAATTGTCAATTATTTCAAGCATTTGTAAACTAACTTTTGAATGACTTCAAAGAGTACGCGGTGGCAACCTACTTAGGAAATCCAAGCGAATTTGATTTTTTCCGTAGAAACGTATCAGCTGATTGTTCTCTCTCTCATCATTCTCGTACAAGGTTGCCACCGCGTAATTTTTGAAATCATTAAAAAGTTAGTTTACAAATACTTGAAATATTCTTAAATTATTAAAAAAATAACACCGAAAATAGCAGATTAATATGTACAAATATTATTTAAATAGGTCAGCATTTCGATTCGATAATTTACATTATAAAAATGTTAACTAAAATTGTAATTTCATGCAAACACATATCTACATATATGTATATAAATCAGTGGCAACATCGTATAGAAGTGAGCGAACAAAACAAAGTAACCAAAAAGAAGCGAGTTGGTATATAATAAAAATACTAAATGGATAACGAAATATTAATTAATTTAATACAAAATAGAAAGGAGTTATATGACAAGGTTATACATTTTTTTACTTAAACTTGCAATAACTGTTTTTGCTGCCAATAAAATTCTAAATCATGGTGAAATTTATTTATTTTAATATTATGCACCCAAGAATGAAAAATAATAGAAAGCTTGGTGACAATGAAATCTTGAATACGCTATTTCTTGAGAAGGATTTTGATATTTTAATTGCGTTATTCTCCATAGAAGTGTAGGGAAGAGTGGTCCCAGAGCGACCCCCTAAATGGCAAAGGCAATTAAGATGAGAAAAATCTATTTTTCTGGTCAGTTCTAAAATTAACTTTGTAGAGGGATCAGTGGACTACATTTCTTATCTATAAGTAAGGTTCGTAGGTGTTTTAAAGTGTTAGATTAGGCAAATATGAAGGTCCACATATTTTACGTACTTAATAATGTTGGTCCGAATCCGACCCCTTATTTCTTAGCAGGAAATCGGAAGCAAAGAATGTTTTTGAATTTTTATTGTAAGGTGCAAGAAAAGTTCAATAACATAGAATAAAATTGAATGATATTAAGAAAAATTTTGAAGGCTTAATTGGTTAGATCATCACTGTCTTGCCACCCTCCGGCTTAGCCAAGTACACAACCCAAATATGCTATTATCCTAAATTTCTCGGGCGGCAGGCTATGCTGATTGATCAAAAGTCACCACTCCTATTGTGCAGTGCGCAATTAGTGATGTTCAAAATATCCGACATGACGGCAGTTCGGAAAATTTTCAGTCTCAATAAAATGTAAAGAACTATTTTCATCAATCTCGAGACTTCATCATGTGTAGCCTTGAATTATTTTATTGTCTGTTAATGAAATTTATTTATTTTTAATCTCAACCAAATAATTTATATCAATTAAATTAAAGATTATAATTCAAATTACAACTAGATACATTTAATATTTGCGCTCAGAAAATGCCTTAAAATTCAAATTCATAACTCATATCCTGGATCTTACCAGAAAAAAGTATGGCTCTTAAATGCAGTAAGAGCCACAAGATAATATCCAGACCCGCTGGATGCTGATTGCACGATCTTGACCTCTCTAAACGTACCCACGCCTACCATTAAAATCGGTATTCAGGAAGTAAAAATTAAAATTTCCCTTTCTCCAGACTTAAACAACGAGATTCTGTAACGCACCAGCAACGTGTCGGAGAATATCGCTATGCATAAGATGTCTTTCAGAGATGCTTAGAGTGGACGCGTTGCTGACCGAAGCATGCATGGCCTCCATAGGAGACCTGACTCCTGAGGACACCGGAAGTCCTGAAGAAGAGAGGCGCATTGAGATATCAAGGGGCTGCATCTCAGGCTCACTCTTAATAACGCCTAAACGGATGCAGTTGGGCTTGTCTGACCCGCCGTTGGAACCATCTCCCACAGCGTACACAGAGGTTGCGTTTCCCAGTGGCGTTGCGGTGCCGGCTATGAAATTCAGCCGTCGCGGGGCCACCACACTACGTGTCCCAGTACCCCATGTATCAACGCTCACGGTCACATCCATGCGTTCTTCCAAACCGGGCGTCAAATGAATCTGAACGCCTGACTGACGACGGGGTGTAAATGGAATCACCCATATAAATTATCTTGTCGGGAGTCGGAGAACGGTGGGACCTCACAATGCGCGCTGCAGTTCGTGACGGCGTGGATTGCTGAATTGGAAGCACGGCTCCACGACGAATACTGCTAAACACCTCGAAAACCAAGAACCTAACGAGTGGCTCGGGCTCCGTCGCGGACATTTGCTGACTGTACTCCCGCATGTCGCCATCCTGGGCGAACCCGCTCATGTCGCAATCAATTCCTCGGCCGCCCCTATCTGGGTAGCTGTGGGGTCTTCCTTCCAATCGACTCCAGTTCCAATTCCATGATACTAGCTCCACAAATACACTTGAAATAAAATGGAATGTTCTCACAGATACCTTTTTGTATTCAGTAGCGCCGCTGCCTGACGCAAACACTGCCACGAAACGACAGATACTCGCATCTGTCGCGAAATTTTTCGACCCGGCACGATGGCTATCGCCTATAATGATAAAGGCGAAAACTCTTCTCCAACAGCTCTGGATGGAGGATAGAACAGACTGGGACGAAAATGTTAAAACGACCTCTCTCATAAAATGGAACACATTTCGGAAAAATCTCTCCGCTATTACAGATATAAAGATACCCCGATGGGTACAATTTAACCCGCACCACTCAATACAGTTGAATGGATTTTCTGATTCCTCTGAAAAGGCCTTCTGCGCATGCGTACCCCTAAGGGTTCAACATGGCGAAACGGAAATTACAAACCGTGTCTCTACCAAGATTGGAGCTTTGCGGCGCAGCTCTTCTCTTAAAGTTGGTAAAACAGATCCGATCCCAACTGGATCTACCATCGCATGAGCTCCATCTGTGGACTGATTCATCTATTGTGTTGGCCTGGCTGGAGAAGCCTCCATGGATGTGGAAATAGAATAGAACTTTCCAAATTCTCCATAACGTTAACAACGCTACATGGAGACATGTCTGCAGTGCGGATAATCCTGCCGACCTAGGCACGCGAGGAACAAAACCCCAAGACATCGTAGACTGCTCACTATGGTGAAAGGGCCCACAATAGCTAATGAATCCTCCCGCACTCTGGCCCAAAGCCAAGCCCAACCACCCATCTCCTCCAGAACTAAAACATATAGAGACGTTTCGCACTATGGAAAGCACGGACATTCTAGAGCGTTTCTCGTCATTTTCTCGAGCTCTCAGAGTTGTGGCATTCATGTTCAGGTTTATCCACAAAGCAAAGAAAATGCCAGTTCCGTCCACTCTCATTCTAACCCATGACGAAATAAATCAGACGAAAATCTGTCTCATACGGAACGCTCAACGTAAATATTACGAGAAAACGATAATAACTTTAAAAGAGAACAATCCGATCAGCAAAAGAGGTTATTTGCTTACTCTTAACCCATTTGTGGACAAGTCCGGCCTATAACGCGTGAACGGACGTCTAACTTATGCTGCTCTGAACTTCAACGAGCGGCACCCCATTATTATCCCTGATAAATCCAAATTCTCTTCTCTTTTCCTTGATTTCCTGCACTCAACTCCACTACACGCCAAAAAACAATTAATGATTCGCCTAGTGCAACAAGAGTATTATAACCCTTGCCTCAAACAATAGATGAAAACATGTATTTTTTATTTGAAGACTTGCATCGTCTATAAACACAAAACAAAGGCGCAAATGATGGCTGCTCTTCCCCCAAACGCGCTTCTTCCATTTCAAACCACCGGAGTGGATTTTGCTGGTCCATTCCTAGTAAAAACTTCCCCTCTCCGTCAAGCATCGCATTCCAAAGCATATGTATGCGTCTTCGTGTGTTTCTCAACAAAGGCTATTCACCTTGATGTCTGCTCTGACTTGACCACCGAAGCATTCAACGCTGCCTTTGCACGATTCGTTGGACGCCGAGGCATTCCAAGTAAAATCATGTCAGATAATGGAAAAACCATTTTTTGGTGCCCAACGAAGTTTCCAAAAGGAATGGTGCTTTTTCCTTGCAGAAATCTCGCAAGATATTGCCAATAAATATGCCATCCAATGCCTCTCATGGCAATTTATTCCGCCGTTCACTTCTCATATGGGCGGATTGTGGGAAGCAGCCGTAAAGGGTTTTAAAACTCATTTCACCAAGGTTGATGGAAACCACAAATACACGTACGAAGAGTTTAACACACTGCTGATTCGCATAGAAGCGGTGTTGAACTCTCGCCCTCTTTCTCCAGCATTACAAGATCCCGACGACTTGCAAGCGCTAACACCAGGCAACTTTCTGCGGGGTGCTCCGCTGCTCTCCATATCAGAACCGAATTCTGAGAACCTCTCTCTCATAAACAAGTGGCAACAACTTAAAACACTCCATCACCAATTTGCTATTCGCTGGAAAAATGAGTACTTGCGAGAATTCCAAAAGCGCCACAAATGGAAGACTCAGGAAGTCAACCTTAGCGATGGTGACTTAGTCGTTATCAAAGACGATCTTTTACCTCCCAATGACTGGCGCCTAGGACGCGTCATCAAACTTCGCTCCCACCCAGATAAGAACGTCCGCGGTGTAGATGTCCGCACCCAAGTTGGAGTTGTTACGCGAAACATAACCAAACTCTGTTTATTATTTCTTTCCTTACCTCAATTATACTATGTACTCATCATCATTACTAATAATGTTGTTCAAACATATCATTACAGACATCAGGACTACAGCAAGTGTCGGCTGTGCTCCCGTAACCATTCGCTGCGCTACTGCCACGCCTTCCTCGCCATGACGCCGGACGAACGGAATGAGTCGGCGCGAGTGCACCACTACTGCATCAATTGCCTAGCCACTTCTCACGCCACAGGTGAGTGCGATTCCGGGGACAGTTGTCATCGGTGTGGATTAGCCCACCACACCCTGCTGCACCGATCCTCTTCAGCGCGACCAGATCACGCAGCAGCCAACAAGCGCAAATTTAAGCGTACACAGCCTCCTAAGCGCATATCAGCAGGCCAGCACCCCAGCTTCACCTGGAAACGGACTTCAATGAATCCAAACCAAAGAACCGGAATCAACGACGAGTAGTAAAGAGACTGAACGAGCAACCAGACGGTCCTACCTTCCAACGCCGCATCCGTGGGTTGTTTCACAAGGCATGGACAACGCTTGAACAACTTCAAGATTTGGTAGACGTTACGACACCGCAGGCCCGCCGGCATATTGAGGATATGAGCTTGAATCTTAGACATTTAGACTAAACCTGAATATAAAATTTAATAATAATAATAAGAAGAAGAAAATGAATTAATGTAAAAATAATTACTATACTCACCTTGTATTTATATAATACTTACCTCTATATACTCACCTTGTATTTATACTCACCTCAATTCCGATTGTGAATAAGCACACAATTTTATACCAAAATGTACTTAATAAACAAGCAACGAGATCCCGGTTGCCTCTCATTAGTTGTTCGCATTCCGAAAACCTATCGTTTCCTTTCTTTTTTGTGCGGAGTATTAAAAAAAGCGGTAAGAACTTTCTTTTTTCGCAACAACGCGATTACGCAGTTATTTTACGGGCAGTCAGGAACGAGCCAACGCTGAAACATGTAGGAGAGATGGTTACGAATATAAGGAAGACCAACACTGGGGACTTTTGAAAAAGAGTTCGAGGGGATTAAGTTAAAAGAAGACGCAGTGAAATCTATGCGAATGACATACAGTGGTACCAAGACAGCGACTCTACTCCTCGTAGCTGCTCCAGATATGAAATACCTCGGAATCACACTCTAGATTAACATTCAAGCCACATATTGAACATGCAGTCGGGAAAGCGGAAAGGTCGCAGTAGCCTTTCGAGACTGTTGCTAAAAGTCGGAGGTCCACAGCAAAAATGAAAACAGTTTAATGCCATTGTAGTAATAAGTGTCCTACTGTACGGGTTTCAAATCTGTTGTGAAGTCTTTAAGAAGACGTCATACGCATGCGAAGCGAAGTCCCTATAATACAAAAATGGTTAAGTAGGAAACATGAAGAAGTAAACTTCTAGATGCTTACGGGGCATGGTTGTTTTAAATCTTATTTCTATAGATACATATAAGATCAATGATGAGCCATACTGCACTCTCTGCGCAGACGATGATATTCAAGATGCTGAACACTGTTTTTTAGCCTGCACATATTTTGAAGAACAAAGAAACTACCTTAACTTACAGGTAGAGAGACTGGCTAAAGTAGGGAACTTGGTCGATATAATCCTCGAGTCGACCGAAAACTGGTCCGTTGTCTGCAACATGCCAAATATTATAATTTCAAAGCTACGTCAGGCGGAACGACTCGGCAGAAATACATAGTCTCTTAACGACCGATCGACTGCAACCTCGTCGAATTGGCGGCTAAGAATCTAGTCCGTTTCGACTGCTTGCACCAAAAGAGTTCGATGACAGTACTATCTAAGCAGTGTGGCTATAAATACGGCTCTCAACGTGAAGCCCAAGGCGGATTCAAACGGCCGGGTAGCCCAGAATCCCGTCCTTTGCGGCTACCAAGAAAGGTTAGTGAACAATATACTACTTTCGAGATATTTAAATATATATGTATGAATATATGCATTTAAACTTCCGGCTATAAATTAACGATTTTCAGTAAGGGTTCATACAAAGCTGGAAAAGGTAAACTAAGTGCGTAGGCGGCTCGGAATCTAGTCCGTTCCGTCCGCTGCAAAACAGTACGAAATACCAGAGATGAATAACAGATGTTAACAGAATAACTGAGCGGCTCGGAACCTCGTCCGTTTCGACCGGCAGGCAAGAAAACAATTGTACTTAAATGATGTGTAAAGCATTATGTTTATATAAAAGTGTCAAAATTTGCTAAGAAATAAGTCAGGAAGGAAAAAAGAAAGGAGGAATTAGTCCACATAAATTGAGGAAATAAGGCAAAAATCGGGCTTCTCGGAACCTAGTCCGTTCCGACGGCCAAACAACAGAAACGCAGTAGAAGCAAACAAAAAAAATTTGCTTGAAAGCCAAAAAGGGGCAATGTTGAAACCCACAAAGAGGCAACAAGCAAGAGTAGAGAGGGCATTTCAAGTTGATGCAACTTTTTACAAACGGTATACGGATCTTAACGAAGGTAGAGCGTAAGCTCTAACCATCTCCCGGTGAAATACTTGACGGTAGTGCCGGGGAATTGAACTCAGACAGTAGGAGGTTTAGTTCGGGTGAAAGTCCCACACTCAAAAACCGGTGATGGTAAGGCCTTCGATGCTTCCTCCTTGTAAAAAAAATTTTAAATATATGTATGTATGTATGCTCATAAATATGTATATAAATACATACACATATGGTATTTTTGTACATATGGCGTCAAGTTCAAAAATAATTAATCCGTTTTTGATAATAAAAAATATGTTTATTTAACGCATGGTAAACGTATGGAAAACGTATTAAAAACAACTGAAATTGGGTTTAATAATTATTAAAATTCAAATTCAAAATTGAAATTCAAAAATTAAAATATTCAGAAATAATAATAATAAAAAAAACTCAAAAGAAATTTAAATTATAAATATTAAAACAAAAAAATAATCATACAAGCTCTAAAAAAAAAATTCAAATAAAAAAAAAAAATATTAGAAACTAGTAATAATACAATTCAAAGGAAATTCAAATCCAACATATTCAAAGGACTCAAATAAATTTAAGTTAAAAAAAAAAATATTCAAAAACAAAATTTAAAATAAATTCAAATAATGAAAAACAAACTTTTATTAAATTTCAATGATTTACTACAAAAAAATTCAACTAATTATCCTAGTAATGTAAGTATGAATGTATATTACAAATAACTAAAACCAACATAACAAAATAAAAAAACCAAAAAGGTATTAAATAATAATTATATTAATTACACTGTCCAACAGCATTTTTGGAACAGAATAGCGACCCCATAATTCTGAAAGGTTATGTTGAATAGATCATTTTTGTAGAACAAACTTATGGTCAAGCACGTCTGAGTTTTTTTTTACAGTGGGTCAAAGTTTTCAATTTTTGGTCGAAGGGAGCATTATACTATATGAAAAAAATGTTGTAAGTTAATGACTGAGAGAATTCTTATGGTCAGAGTTGTATTGTGGAATTGTATGAGGATTATTTTTGTGGAAGATCTTAACCCTCTAACTGGTCTCTTTATGGGTAAATTTTACCCTTTTTTCGAGAAAATCAAAAAATATCCTTTAAAAAAGGACATTTAAGGATTAAAATATTCTACGAAAATGTTTGGCGGAAAATTTCAGTGGGGGTCACCAAAGACACCATTGTTGTAAATAAAGCTCTTTACGATTAATTGGCAAAATTACACGCCAACATATACAAAACAGGTGAAAACGTCGTCAAGTTCGGCCGGGCCAAACACTGAGTTCTCGCGTCTAGTCAGCTGTGACTTACAAATCGGGTGTGATAAAATTAAGCATAATTGAGCTACTAAGCAGTACATATCGGGTGTGATTTTTACTAAAATTAATATAAAAAAAGAACAATTAAAGCTTAAATAAGCATGGCGGATTCTGTTTGCAAATTAAGAGATTGGTTTTATTTTATTTGTGGACATTTTACGCACCATCAAAGCATAAGAAAGATATTCCCTACAATTGAAGAACCATATTTTCTTTTCTTTGGAATACGATTTTTATATGAAGCTTGGATACCAAAAACTGTATGTACTACTTGCGAAAGTGGTATTTTGACCTGGTACAAAGGCGGTACTAAGGCGCTGCCATTTTTTGCGCCTATTATATGGATTGAACCTGAAGATCACAAATCAGATACATGCAATTTTTGCGTAAATTACAAATTTGGTAGAAGCCAGAGGCACTACGCGATAATGACATACGAAGCAACATATAATGTCATTTTACCAGAAGTGCGCTGTGAAGGTGTTCCGGTGCCTCAACCGCCTGCACATACATTTTCGGCCAATATGACATACGCCAATACAGAAATAACAGCGGCGGTTGAAAACATATCAGATATAAGTTACTTGCCTCCTGATGGTTTAAACATATGTCCTAATTTGATAGACCAAGCTTATTTTGAAGATCTTGTAAGAGATTTAGGACTAACCAAAGACCAAGCTGAAATATTATGTTCCAGATTGAAAAACAGGAATTTGATAAAAGCCGATGTAAAAGTTACATCGCCAAGAAAAAGACACGCCGATCTGGAAAGTTATTTTAAAAAATCAGAAGAACTTGTATACTGTTGCAGTATTGAAGAGGTTCTAAAATATCTTAAGCTTCCACTGGACTCTTCCGCTTGGCGACTATTTATAGATAGTTCAAAACACAGCTTAAAAGCAGTTTTACTGCACAATGGAAATCAGCATCCATCAATACCGGTTGCGTATTCCACAAAAAAGGAGGAAACATACGCAAATATTTCAAATCTCTTAAATAAAATTGAATACTATGAATACAAATGGAAAGTATGCGCAGACTTCAAAATTATTGCAATATTGACTGGAATGCAAACAGGATACACAAAATATATGTGCTTTCTTTGTAAATGGGATTCACGTGCTACCAGCAGCCATTATCATATTAAATATTTCGAAGAACGTAAAGAAAATATTATTTGTGACTTAAATGTAATCCATGAATCCCTTGTCCCAAAAGATAAGGTCATACTTCCACCGCTGCATATTAAGTTGGGCGTGGTGAAAAATTTTATTAAAAGCTTAAATACATAAGGAAATGCTTTCAAACGCATTCAAACAATTTTCCCCAGATTATCTGCAGCAAAATTAAAAGAAGGTAAAATACGGTTTTAAGAAATAATTTATTTCATTTAATGTAAATTACCTTTTTTAGAAATGCTCGTTGGACCCGATGTAAGAAAATTATTACAAGATGAAGAATTTTATGGTCATCTGTCGGATATGCAAAAGACAGCATTTGACTTTATGCAGCTGGTTATATCAGAATTCCTTGGAAACTCAAAAGCACAAAACTATGCAGAAAATATTGAAAGCATGCTAATCGGTTTTAACAATATTGGCGTTAAGATGTCACTAAAACTGCATTTTCTGCACTCTCTTCTCAATTTTTTATAAGAAAACCTTGGAGCGATTTCAGATGAACACGGTGAAAGGTTTCATTAGGATATAAAGGTATTGGAAGAAAAATTCAAAGGGAAATCCCAAAGTGTAATCCTTGCTGAATACGTATGGGGCTTGTACAGAAACCTTGACACATCGGAACATTCACGTCAAGCTAAATACAGGAAAGCATATTAAGTATAATCTTTAATCCATTGTCATACTACTGCTGAAGCAAAAAAATAAATATGTACATACTATAATATACCACTATTAAAACAAAATTATAATTTTTTTATAGAAGTTGGCGTGTAATTTTGCCAATTAATCGTAAAGAGCTTTATTTACAACAATGGTGTCTTTGGTGACCCCCACTGAAATTTTCCGCCAAACATTTTCGTAGAATATTTTAATCCTTAAATGTTCTTTTTTAAAGGACATTTTTTGATTTTCTCGAAAAAAGGGTCAAATTGACCCATAAAGAGACCAGTTAGAGGGTTAAGATCTTCCACAAAAATAATCCTCATACAATTCCACAATACAATTCTGACCATAAGAATTCTCTCAGACATTAACTTACAACATTTTTTTCATATAGTATAATGCTCTCTTCGACCAAAAAATGAAAACTTTGACCCACTGTAAAAAAAAACTCAGACGTGCTGGACCATAAGTTTGTTGTTCTATAAAAATTATCTACTCAACATACCCTTTCAGAATTATGGGGTCGCTATTCTGTTCCATTCAAAAAGTCTTCATTAGTTGGATAGTGTAATGGTTCTAGCAGAAGTATGATGACAAAATTTCCCGGTTTAAAAAGAAGTGGAATTTTCATTGTTATACTTGGCACAGCGGTTATTTTAGGGGAAAAAATTCCATAGAGACGGGATGAAATAAGGTATTATTTCATATCTAGCTGCCAGATACTCTATCTCGAAACGAGCCTTTATCTCGTCCTAACTGTCGTTTTTTCTTTTATTTGGATTGCCTTACTTAAATTCGGTTCTATAGCGCTTGCTAGTCGTTATCAGCTGAGTGGTACCTATGAAAACGTACCAAATATGAATTCTCGAACACGACTAAAAATAAACAAAAGATATGTCAAAACAAACGAAAAATCTGTTGTTATCGTGTAAGCTGCTAAAATGGATAGTTAAAGCAGAAAAAGCAAGACAAAAATGAATTAAATAAATAAAACACATTTTTCAATTTAAGTTTTCTTTATAACAATGCCTTGAGCTCAAAATACAACAAACATTTATATTTTTACTTCACCCATGAGAGCATAACATTCGATATAACGGTAATTGTTTAATTAAAATTTTTATGCAGCGAATATATTGACCCTTATCGAAATAATATTCAACCGAAATTTTTTCATTCGCCCGGATTGAATACGCTTATTGCGAATTTCGCCCGAAATAAATTTCGCTTCGAAAATTCGGATTAATGTATACATGAAGTGTAAAATTATCGAATAATTCAAATTCAATAGGAATTTGAAAAAACATATACATTTTCCTGATCTTTGAAATATAAACGTCAATAAAGAATCGTTCAAATATTTATTAGATCAGTACTAACCTCTTCAATGCCACCAGCAAGATTACAATTTATATTCCGCCAGTTGGGAAGCGTGCCTGCGATTTTTCGCTAAAGGTGGATACTATAAAGGTGTAGGTAACAGTTTTGATAATAAAATGGCGCAATCGTTCTTAAGTTAGATTATGTCAGAAGTTGCCAAAATTCCCGCAGTGGGTAAAGCGGCCTCCTCTGAAAGACACCGTTTTTGGCGAGTCCAAGTCAATTTTGGGTACAAAGTTTATTTCTGCGCACATTTAAATATAACTGGGTTACCTCTTTCTATTCGGATTAATTTTTCATTTCTGGCCCCAAATTATTCAGCATCATCCTAAGCTGTTTTCATACCTCAGCTACATTTTCTTTGTTTTCTTTGACAAATCCTCTTGCAATATCCGGCTTTTCCTGCATTTCACCTAATATTATCCCTATTTGAACTTTGTTTACTGTTTTGTTCTTGGAATAGGTGATCTTATGTAAATAAGTTTAAATTAAAAGTCTTAAGTTCTGCATCTGCATCGCCTCCCAAAAAATAGTGAACAAATTCAATTAATCCGCCAACTATTTCCGCCCGAAATTAGTGTTGCCAATAAAGGGAAACAATGTTCGAAAGCGGAAAATTTTCGCCCGAAATTTATAATAAGCGAACAGTGAAAAGTGAACTATTTCGGGTCAAAACGAAACTCACAATGAGGGTGATTATCAATTTATGTTGGTACTTTTCTCAAAGTAATAGATTTCCTACTCCAACTAGAAATCGTACTTAATGTGTTGCAATTGCAGTGATGACCAACACTGTTGTTCAAATGCGACTGAATTTGTTGACATATTTACACATATTTGTTGACATATTTACATATACTCGTATATATGTGATCATACAAATGAACACAGCGCGTATGAAGGTGATGAAGATGTGCTGAGCCATTATCTTGGTAAGGTCGCTTTTGCGAAATTATCCCGAATGAATTGATATATTTTGAGTAGTTTTTCAGTAAAGAATGGTTCGTAATGGTTAAATATTGATCTATTAGATATGAATTTAGTAAAGGAATCTCGCATTAGGTGAGAAATGCTTAACATACATATTTTAAATTAATTATTACATATGAGGTATGTTTCCCCGAGTAGAATCGCAAATTTTATTCACAATAGGAGCCGAAGTCATTTTGCTCCTTCTCATTTCTTATAAGTTCTCTGGTACCGACGTCACATCTGTCAAGTTCGGCAAAACCAAAGTAGCGGTACCCCGGAAAGCGTCATCTTTAGTTTGTGGCATCGTGACTTTGCTTAGCGCTGAAAGGTCGTTATTTGGTTAGTAATATTCGGATTTTTTTTGTTAAAGCGCTTGTTGTGAATCGAATACAGTGTGAATTAATGTAAAATTCATAATGCCAAGAGCAAATTCTTGTTGTAATCCTTTAGATAAGAAAAATCACAAGTGTTTAATAAAGAATATTAGTTTAGTTAGAGTAAATAGGAATGCGAAATTTGAAAATTGCGTGGGGAAACTTACATATGTGCAGGTTATGTCAAGTGCAAATCAATCGTGCACCCACTGTAACTTTTCAGCAACGCAGCAACCTAAAAATATAAAATACGTTAGTTCCGCAAAAATGATTGAATAATCCTCCGAAAGTGACAGCGAGGATGGGGATAATCTCAAAAGTGATCCAAATTATGAACTCATTGAAATTCTTCCACTCAAAAAACGGCGATCTACAGATTTCTTTTTCAACTCAGTCGCTTAAGAAAGCAGCTCCGTTGAGGAAAATTGTATAAAGGATCCAAAAGCAGCTCTTACTAAAGAATATTCCCGTGCTTTTGCAATGGACTATTAAAAAAATGATGCAAGAGTTTAACATCTCCCGAAGAATGACATCGAATGCAAAAAACTGCATATAAGTTGTGGATGCGGCTCTCATCCAAAACCAAAAATTGGTCGTAAAGTAGACATTGAACGATTCTATTTATCAGAGAAAAATTGCCGAATAATGTCGGGCAAAAAGGACTACATTTCGGTTTCCAAAAATTATAAACGTTACCAAGAACAAAAAAGATTACTTCTCTATAATCTCAGAGAGTTGCACAAAAAATTCAAAGACAATTATCCGGAAATCGAAGTGTCATTAGAAACATTTGGACGAGTGTATCCTTGCACGTCAATCGGGTACACACAATGTATGCGTGTGTAAGAAAACATTAAATTATACAAGAATTAAGAAAGAAAAGTTTAAATTTCGATTCTGAATATCGTGATGTTTTCCAAGATATGCTTTGCGAAACTGCTAACTCTGACTGTTTTCTTTAAACTTGTGACAACTGCCCTCGACCAAATACTATTTATAATAAATTAAAGCTCTTGCCTGAGAACAATGGAGTAACTCAAATACAGATTCAACAATAGTCAAGCACAGACGGGTTCGTTCAAAATTTAATTGAATTACAGTAATTCTTATATTTACAATCTAAACATATTTATTTATTTATGTACATATTTATTTACTTATTGCATATAAAACGTTAATGAATTAATAAATTAATGAATAATAATATGATAAATGACTAATTTCAAACAAACAATCGCTGGTAAAGTAATTTTAAATAGATATAAATAAATAAATATGCATACATACACATAGTCTAAAAGATTAATAAATTACTAAAATATGTTTTATTTTTTTAATTTTTTTAAGTGCGAATTAAAATTAGATTCTCTACCAATTGAACGATTTCTAGACCTTCTTGTTGAGGACATGCCGGCAGTTGTTAAACATGAATTTATATCCAAGGCCCAAAATGCTCATTTTGATCTAATGAAAAATGCAGTAGGCGACGGAGAGTTTATTATTACTTTAGATTTTCAAGAAAATCTATGCAAATGTAGTACATTTTTCAACTCTAAATTAATTGCTCATTTGAAAGAGAAGTTTGGTTCGGAAACTATTAACAAAGTATCGTATTTTTCGGACGGCGCTACTTCCCAATATAGAAACAAATACAATTTAATAAATTGAATTAAGCATAAAGAAGATTTTGGTGTCGAGGCTGAACGGCATTTTTTTGCTACTTCGCGTAGTAAAGAAGTTTGTGACGGAATCGGCGGTGCCGTCAAAAGACATGTGTTGTCCTTCCGTGTAAGAAAATAGGCGAATATATCAAAACAGATGACGTTTATTTAAGAATATAGTTTGCGCATTGTAAGTTACATGAATCGTTGAATGAATCGTTTTAAACGCTTGAATCTTTTTAATATCTCTGAAAATTTTACACTTTTTATTGAGCACAAGGCCAGTTTATATAAGGTTTTTGTGAAAAAACAACAACAGTTTTTAATGGTATAAATTATAGTACTATTTCGGAAATCACCACATTTGCTCATCAGACTTCTTTTTATTAAATTAACTAAATTTATTTTTCATAACTACTTCTCCCAGGCTTTGAACCCGGGAGCTCGGAGTTGCAGAGCCCATACGCTACATATTGTGCTACGCTAGCCGAGTTGGCTGTTGTGTTTATTTCATCTTCCTTAAACAAACCAACTACAAACAAGAGCAACTGATCTGCCGCTATTTAATTAATATTTACTAGGCCAACAGAAAAATAAACAAGCATTTATCTGTGAAAATAAATTAATTTCAATACAATTTTTATAATAATTCTTTCTCTTACTTATTCGTCTTCTTCTAACAGATTTCACTATGACAATGAGAATATTCCTAGTTTATCGAAAATTCTAGAACTCTTCGTTAAGTTTTAAATCAGAGTTGCATTTACAAAATTAAAAAAGTGTGTACAAGTTTAGAAAAGTTTTGAACATAAAAAGTAACTGTCATTTTCTCGTGATTCGAAGCAGAGGCCACCGAATCTCCTACATCCAGCACAGCTAACTTTGAAGCACGTCTTCGCAGATTTCCTTGAATGGTCTTTACCATGGCTGAACGCACCTGGCCATCTGGTGCCATATAAACCTCAACTACCCTTCCTCGTTTCCACATTCCTCTGATTTCGTTATCGTCGCACACTACTACGATGTCTCCGACTTGTAAAGGTTTTACACGTTTGTGCCATTGCGGCGCTTGCTCTTTCAAAGTAAAGGATAAAACGCGTTTTGTTGCTTGAACAAGACGTACCCAACTACCTCCAGTCGATGGGTTCGTAGGCGTGTTAAAAATCCACTCAATGCCACGACGTGTGCACTCCTCTGCCACTTCTTATTCGCACAGGAACTTCTCTGCGATCCACAAAATTTCGTAGACATAGCATAGTTGCATCAGGTGAGAGGTACCTGGCCAACTCCAGGTGCATTGCTCGTGTCGTTAAGCAGGTGAACATTGCTAGCCATCGCTTCTCACGACGACGCCCAATGGATATTTGTATGGGCCCGAAATAATGCACACCGGCGTATGAGAAAGGGCGCACAAACGGAGTAAGTCTATCTTTTGGTATTTACCCCATTAAAGGTGTCTCAGGAACGGCTGATAAGTTCTTGCATACCTGGTATCGTTTCTTAGTTGACCGCATAAGCCGTCGCAAACTTGGAATCCAAAACCGACATTAAAATGCTTAACATTTCTTTTTCCGTAGGACGTCGACTCCCATTTAAAACAGCTTTTGGGACTTTTGAGAAAAGTAATTTGAAAAATAATGTATCCTCTTTAGAGTCCCAATATATTCCAAGAATTTTCCCTGATTCACTTTCGCCACGACACATATTCTGGTATTCTACCTCATTCAAAATCTGGGATGCTCCACAAATTTATTGTAACATTCCCTCTGAATTTGATACAAAACCACGCAATTCAAAACCCGCCGCTGCATGTATTTTGATAACAGTTATTGTAACCTGCGAGCCGTCATCTGCCATGTCAAAACTGTCAACGTAGTCACCGACATCGTGGATGCTTACTGCGATACATTTTCGCAGTTATATTTTTAATGTATTACGCTGAGCATGGGGAACATATACATAGCTCCAAATATCATGGCCGTCATTATATATATATCTAGCGGTTTAGTCTGATCACCTTCACACCACAAAAAACGCTGTGCATTTTGATTTTCTTCTCTAATGTTAATTCTGTGATACATTTCTCGTATATCTCCGCATATTGCTGTCTTACCTTGCCGGAATTTATACAAGATTGAAAGCAACGGTTTTGGCTGATACTCATCGGTACCCTTCATAAGAGCACAGTTGAGAGAGATGTCTTTCACTTTAGCGGCTGCATCAAACACAAGTCTTTGCTTGTTATTTTTGTTTATGTTGCACACTACAAAATGAGGCAAGTACCAAGTACGTTCATTATTACAAGCTGCCTCATCCGACAATAACTTGCGCGCATAACCCTTGCGTACATACTCCTCAATTTTATTTGTATACCACTCCCTGAGCTCTAAATCTTTTAACATTTTTCGTTCTATCATTTCAAGACGCTTAAGAGCCATGCCATAGCTTTTCTCAAACTTGACGTTGTCATCCTTCCACAATAACCCGGTTTTATATTTTCCTACTAATAGTTTCGTTGTTTCTTGCAATATATCGTCGTTTTTATCAGCTTTCGAACTAAGTTGGGGGGCAGCCCTTTGCTCAAAATTTTCAAAATTAAAATAATCGACAATTTCTTTACGCATTTTATTTATACATTGCTCATCAACACATACATGTCCAATTACATTATTTAGTGAATCTTGTTTATTAGAACCAAACAAAGTCCATCCTAACTTTGTTTTGTGCAAAGCAAACCCATTATCAAAATTGATTACTTGCTGCGCACGAACAAAATCGATGTGGGACAACCCAATAAGAATTTTAGGCTCTGCGTCAACATAATTTTCTATTGGAAAATCTTGCAATATATCATAACAGCGAGAGAATTCTTCAAAGCTCACCGTTGGCATTGGCAGACATAACTTCTTAATTGTGCGTTCGCCTTTCATGGTAAACTTTTGCGCATCTCTATAGGTGCCGGCAATTTCGATGTTTATTTTCCGAGAGACTTCACTGCTTCAATTCTTTTCGGTGGTGAAATTTATGGCAAGACGTGATTCCACACTCGCGACGTTTTGAACCAGATTTTAAATTGGGTCCTGGCTGTAGGCAACAAAAACATAACCTGTTTGCTTTAACAACACTGCATCGTTGGCTGAGTTCTGCACTTTTGAATTTTAGGCATTGATACACACATTTGTTCACTCGCAGTAACTGTAAACACTGTTCTTGCATTCTTATTAAAATTCTGGCAAGGTTGATCTGTTGTTACAATTCCTGTTGCCATAGAAACAAACATAGACACTTGTTGCAACCAGCCTGCGAAATCTTTTATACTCAGATACAACTGGCACGTTGAAAATTTGTGGCGAATCCAATCTTCTTTTCTGTTTAGTGGCAGTTTACTCACATTTTCGTCTAATAACGTCGGTTCGTTTAAATGAGGCGTTACACCTGCACTTTCAAGAAAGGCGACTAAATTCGATACCATTGTACTAAATTTGACAATTTCATATATTTTCGCTTCGGTGATGACGGGGAATGAACGCGCTTTTGCAAGTTGGCTTCGAATCAAAAGTCCAGGCCGGCCATAACAAAACTCCACTGTGGACATGACTGTGGCAACATTGGATGGGTGAATCAGTAGCGACTCAACTCGTTGGCGTGCATGCTTTTCGAATGCGAAATAAATTTTCAAATTCTGTGTAAAAATACGTTGCTGTGGTTTCTTTGAACGCTGCTGCCATTCCTCTGGCACCCCTGTAAATTCAGGCAGATCGATTAACTTACGGGGAGCCATTTGGTTATATGGTTGAATCGGTGTTGGCATATTGCGGGTAGTATAGGGATAAGAATGATAAACATTACTTATACTCGGCAGCGATGAGTTCTCTTGAACGTGGCATAAGCAGGCTGTTTACCAGCAATAGTGGCGTTAGTAGTTTGCAAACTCTGAAGACTTGACTTGTGCGTCGGCAACGGTGACGCCAGCAGAAGAGAATATATAAGGATACATTGGGGGGCGTGTGATATATGTGTCGGCACAGGTGAGACTAGCACCAATATCGTTGGCAGAAGTAACGTTTACGCCCGCAAATGTGGCATCAATTGGTTTCTTGAGCGTAACGCATTGTTCTAAGCTCTTGAAACTTGCTTGTAAATTTCTTACCATATCCCGAAGCTCGATCATATCCGCACCAGGTGCAACTATAGTGACGTCGGCTTCATCATCGCAGAGGGGGTCCATTTCTCTGATTAATTCTCTGATTAATTTGTTGAATCCATCAACGATTTGCGGCTTCGTAAATTATAATTTTCCATAAGGTATTAATGGCGACAGAGCGGTATTTCCGAGAATAAACATAAAAAAATGTTGTCCTTCCGTGTAGGAAAAGAGGCGAATATATCAAAACAGAAAATAAATTAATTTCAATACAATTTTTATAATAAATTCTTTCTCCTCTCTATGACAATGAGAATATTACTAGTTTATCGAAAATTCTAGAATGCTTCGTTAAGTTTTAAATCAGAGTTGCATTTACAAAATTAAAAAGTGTGTACAAGTTTAGAAAAGGTTTGAACATAAAAAGTAACTGTCTTTTCCTAAATTTTAATCTGCGACAACATGCCTACTGGTCCAGTTTACAACAAAAACGATTTACTTCACCAAAACTTCTATATCAATAGGCAAAGAATTTTTTCAAGAAAATTGTGCTTGGTTATTCTACAATAGAATAACATATTTTTTTGGCGTAGAATACGTCTTACCTTACGGTATGGGCACCCATGTCAGGTTTTTATTGTTGTAATGTCTATTTCTTTAATTATAAGGAAACGGCATGGTAACTTTTTTTAAACATTTTTTTGTAGTCAAATGAAGATGTTAGCTTTCATTTGACATACATTTCATGTTGGTTGATATCTTCCTAATATTTAAATTTCTCAAATGAAAATTGTATAAACACATGCACACAAATATGTGTGAGGTGTTTGGTTGAGTGTGTAGTAGTAGTTTGTAGCGTGAATAGACGTTTATTTTATTGCATAATTTTAGGCGGGCAAGTTAAAGTAGAGTAAAAGCAGAGAAAGCGCTGCCAACTACTGCTTATTGGTGGTGATTTTAACACAGAAATCACTTCAAATACTAGATTGGCGAAATTTATGAGCGATACGTTTAATTTGGATTATATTCGAAATGATGCTCCCACAACTATTGATAACAAAACCATTGACTTAGTTTTTGCGAGAAATTTAAATGTTAATTTAAAAACATATTTATCCTATTTTTCCCATCATAAGCATATATTCTCAAAAGTAACTTTTAAATAATCAAATAGATTTGGGTCTGTTATTTATCATTTATCTTTACTATTGATAACTACCATTGACTTCGTTTTTGCGAGAAATTTAATTGATAATTTAAAAACATTTTTATCCTATTTTCCTATCATAAGCTTATGTATATCATCAAAAGTAACTATCAAATAAAGAAATTCATTTGCTTGCATTATTTATCATTATAAATTATCATTATACATATGTTTTCTGTCTTATCGGATGGCGTATTCTACGTTAAACTTAATGGCCCTGTCTCTGACACAGCCTCCTTCTTTTTTTTGTTGTTTTTTACTCCGACAAGGTTGAAAGTTGATGTATTTTGGAACGATTTTCCGTCGATCCTTGTCAAATTCGGTTTTGAAACAAACCGGTTTCGGTGTTGTGCCATCTTCAGTGTTATTTTTCGTTCTGTTTAGTTTACGTCTGGCGGTCCCTATTTATTGTGTTTTGTCCTTCGTAGGTATCGGTATCTATCGTTAACTAGCAGCCAACAAATGTTTGTAGGTGTATGCTACCTGGGTTTAGGGTTTATTTGTCAGCGTGAAGTTTTTTCGTCTACGGTTGCCCATGTGTTATGCATGGGTAGGTAGAAGTCAGTAATTTTTGTCCTGTGGGATGTTTTGTGTTGGTCCTGTGCGTTAGTTTCTTTGGTAGTACCTTAGTTCGTGCTTTGTTTTTTGTAAATAAGTTTCAATGGCTCAAATATTACGTCCGAGTTGGTGTTCGTCTGTTCGTTTATTATTCTTCCGTCAAATGTTTTCTGTTTGTATATCTCTCTATGTTTTCCAGTGCGTTTAGGCGCCGACTTTTTTGCTGCACATGCAATACCTTTACGGGTTTCTTAATGTTTGCTGGTTTACATTTGCTGTGGAACATGTGATTTGCAAAGTTAGATTCAGGTGTTGTGGTGGGTTTCCGTGACTTCTTGTTGTAATCCCTTATGTGTTCGCGGAACCTTGTTCTTACTTTACGTCCTGTTTGTCCTATGTAGCTGTATTGGCATTCGCAGGTCAGTTGGTATACGCCTTGGCTGTTTGTGAGTCCTCTGTATTTGTACTTGTCCGTAGTATTCGTCCTAAGTGGTTTACTGTTTTAAATGCTGTGTGAATGTTGTGTTTTTTGAAAAAATTTGCTAATTTATGTGTCGATTTTCCTGTATAAGTTAATACTGTCCATGTCTTTCCGTCTTTATCCTTACCGCTTGTTTTTGGGGTCCCATTGTTTCTTCTGATTTTGTCTATCAGATCTTTTTTATATCCGTTATTGACCGCTATGTTGTAAATAATGTTTAGCTCTCTCTTGTGTGCTTCTGGTGTTAAAGGTGTTCGTTCTAGTCTGTCAACTAGTTGCTTTAACGCCGCATTTTTGTGCTGCTGAGGGTGGTTACCGCGTCTGTGGCTGTTGGTTTTCTGTAAATTTCATAGCCAAGTTTTCCTGTGGTCTTGTCTGCACTAATTGCCAGATCTAAGTAGTTAATCCTCCCTTCGCTTTCTATTTCCATTGTAAACTGTATGTTTCCGTGTTGTTTGTTGAATAACATACTGCCCACAATGAGTTCTCGAAGTCAAATGGCAAAAACCGTGATAAATACGCAATCGTAACATTGTTTCTATCCGCTCATTGATGGAGTTGCCTGTAAAATTTATTCTGCGTCCGACAAATTTGTAACCGACGGTGTTCTTAAAACAAGGCTTAATAAGAAAAAACATGTTTGAAATTATTCCCAGTACCAATAATAAACGACATGTATTTAAATCTAAGCAATAAATATTTTTACTTCTTCGACTAAATACTTATTTATAGAGAACTAGCTGTACCCTGCGCCCGTTGCTACACCACCAACTAAAATAAATATGAAGGAAAGACATTCCACAAATATTCAATTAATTTTGAGTCCTTTCATTTGTTCATTTTGAAAAAATTGTGACATTGCAGCGTTTCGCTTCAATTCCATATTTATTGAAATGCTGTGGGATACACAATATTTCTTGTTTTTCCATCTGGTGCGTAAACGAATAAATCGGAAGGTAGCGATGGCATGCCTGGCAAATCACGATGCAAATGTAGTACATTTTTCAACTCTAAATTAATTGCTCATTTGAAAGAGAAGTTTGGTTCGGAAAATATTATTTCAGTATTTTTCGGACTTCGCTACTTCCCAATATAGAAACAAATACAATTTAATAAATTGAATTAAGCATAAAGAAGATTTTGGTGTCGAGGCTGAACGGTATTTTTTTGCTACTTCGCGTAGTAAAGAAGCTTGTGACGGAATCGACGGTGCCGTCAAAAGACATGTGTTGTCTTTCCGTGTAAGAAAATAGGCGAATATATCAAAACAGATGACGTTTATTTAAGAATATAGTTTGCGCATTGTAAGTTACATGAATCGTTGAATGAATCGTTTTAAACGCTTGAATCTTTTTAATATCTCTGAAAATTTTACACTTTTTATTGAGCACAAGGCCAGTTTATATAAGGTTTTTGTGAAAAAACAACAACAGTTTTTAATGGTATAAATTATAGTACTATTTCGGAAATCACCACATTTCCTCATCAGACTTCTTTTTATTAAATTAACTAAATTTATTTTTCATAACCACTTGTCCCAGGCTTTGAACACGGGAGCTCGGAGTTGCAGAGCCCATACGCTACATATTGTGCTACGCTAGCCGAGTTGGCTGTTGTGTTTATTTCATCTTCCTTAAACAAACCAACTACAAACAAGAGCAACTGATCTGCCGCTATTTAATTAATATTTACTAGGCCAACAGAAAAAAAACAAGCATTTATCTGTGAAAATAAATTAATTTCACAACTCTTTTGGATGGTGGTCGAACAGCGCATTCAGCATTGAAACTTCCGCTGAGTTTGCAAAATTTGAGGCACCAACATGCAACATCAGCGAAAACTCTGGAATGGGCAAAGTACTCCAAGCGTGTCAAATAATTATATGGAACGAACGTACAATGTCTCACAAGAAAGCTTTGGAAGCGCTTGATCGTACAATAATAAGCACCGCTCGATCAAGACAAACACTGCACGCTGGTTTAAATCTTGGGGCATTACATTATGATTATGACAGTAATAATAATTACAGTCTTCATCCAAGTGTCAACATTGGAAAAATGGATAAAATTTGCATGTATTGTAGCGGCCTCAAATTTAAGAACGAAACGCCAGGAATGTGCTGCGCCAGTGGAAAAGTTAAACTGCCAGGATTACCTCCACCACCCGAACCACTATCAACGTTGCTATCAGGTGTTACACGTGAGTCAACGCATTTCTTGGAAAACTTCTGCAAATACAATAACATCGTGCGCGAAAATTACATGCTAACATTCAGAGTCCTAGGGCAAATTTATCATCGTGCCGTTGAGTTCGAGGTTCGAATCTCAGTCAGGGCAAGTAAAATCTTAATCATAGAAAAAGTTTTTTCTAAAGCGGCCGCCCCTCGGTAGGCAATGGCAAACCTCCGAGGGTATTTCTGCCATGAAAAAGCTTCAGAGTCGGCACAAAACTGTAGGTCCCTCCAATTGTGATGTAATATTAAGACGCACACCACAAATGTTGGGAGAAGCTCGGCCAAACACTGAGCTATATAGTGTTTTTGGAGAGACACGATGCTGGATGTTTCCATTGAATGGCAGAAAAGAGGATTGCCACATGCACATATTTTGGTTTGGTTAATGAACAAAATTACGCCAGATCAAATTGACCAAATCATCTCAGCAGAAATACCAGATAAGGACATTGATCTAGACTTATTCGACGTCGTTACCAAAAATATGATCCATGGCTGGCAATGACGGATACCCACTTTATCGTCGACGATCAGTTGAGGAAGGCGGCAAATCCATCGTCTGAAAGTACGAAACGTTGATGTTGAAGTCGATAATCTTTGGGTTTTGCCATATTCACCGTTGCTCTCAAAGCCCTTCAAAGCACACATTAATTCTGAGTATTGCAATTCAGTGAAGTCGATCAAATACATTTGCAAATATGTTAACAAAGGTAGCGACATGGCAGTCTTCGGAGTAGGGAATGTGGCCGCACAGCTCGATGAAATCAACCAATACCAACTTGGACGCTACCTTAGCAGCAATGAAGCAGTATGGCGCATCTTGTCATTTTCAATCCATGAACGACATCCAACAGTAGTACACTTGGCGGTGCATCTCGAGAATGGACAGCGCGTGTACTTCACAGCAGATAATGTACGTGCAAGAGCATTGGTTCCACCGGCAACGACTTTAACTGCATTTTACTCACTGTACCAGAATGATATTTTTGCAAAGACTCTACTTTAGTCTGAGGTACCGAAATTCTACACATGGAATGCATAGGCTAAAAAGTTTCAACCTCGCAAAAAAGGTAAAGCAGTTGAAGAACATCTCAATTTGTATTCCTGTGTTGCATTGGTTGTCTGTACACTGTTCACCCGAACAATGCAGAGTGCTTCTATCTGCGATTGCTGTTGATCAGTGTACGTGGACCGACATCCTCCTGAGATTTAAGAGCAGTCAACGGTCAGCTGTGCGCCACTTATCGCCAAGCTTGCCAGGAGCTAAATATTCTTGAGAATGATGCACATTGGGACACTGCGCTCGCAGATTCATCGAATACTGCGCGACCACAGCAAATGCGCACGTTATTTGCCGTAATATTGACAACCTATTTCCCATCTTATCCAAAAGAACTTTGGGAAAAATACAAGGACTACATGAGTGAAGATATTCTACATCGTTTGCGCGCTGCGAATCAAAATCTGGACATTCAATTCACACCAAACGTGTGTAATGAGGCATTGATTTTGATTGAAGACATATGTTTGGCAATCGCTAACAAAGCACTGGTGCTACTGGGAATGCCTGCTCCGAACCGACCAGCAAACGACATTTTCGATCGTCATTTGCAACGAGAAAAACACTTTGATTCTGAGGAACTGGAAACATTTGTTCAGACAAATCTTCTGCAGTTGGACCCAGAACAACGCATTGCGTATGACAGAATTATGCGTGCGATCACAGAACAAAGCGGTGGACTGTTTTTCATAGATGCGCCTGGTGGTACAGGCAAGACTTTTCTTCTTTCACTCATTTTGGCAGCCATACGATCACAAAATAATATTGCACTGGCCATTGCATCATTAGGAATTGCGCCAACTCTTTTGGATGGTGGTCGAACAGCGCATTCAGCATTGAAACTTCCGCTGAGTTTGCAAAATTTGAGGCACCAACATACAACATTAGCAAAAGCTCTGGAATGGGCAAAGTACTCCAAGCGTGTCAAATTATCATATGGAACGAATGTATAATGTCTCACAAGAAAGCATTGGAAGCGCTTGATCGTACATTACGAGATTTGAGGGGAAACACACGGATCTTCGGTGGTGCACTCATTTTATTTTCTGGCGATTTTTGACAAACACTGCCGGTTATACCACGTTCAACACCCGCTGATGAACTTAATGCATGTCTCAAATTATCAGGTTTATGGCGTCATATACAGAAATTGACTCTGAAAACCAACATGCGTGTACAACTACAACGGGATACATCGGCTGGTAATTTTGCAAATTAATGGATATTGGAAATGTGCGAATGCAAATTGATGATTCTACACAATGTATCACCTTGCCAGCAAACTTCTGTAGGATCACAGAAAGCATAGCCGGTTATTGTGCGAAAATATACTCGATAAATGGCGCTGGAGTCGAGATATTTCTAAAATCCGAATTTCCAGGCCGATTTTATTCAAATTCGAAACACTTATCTAGGGGCATGTATATAAATACATTGTATAAACTGAACTGAAAATAGATAAATCAACCATTACAGTGTATAGCGTCCTACATTTTTCACAGAGAGCCAGAAACTTCAACATTCCAAAATATTGTAATAATTCCTGGAATGATGTTTAGTATGTAAAACAAATTTCGGAAGCAAGAAATATTCCTTAATTGCTCAATTTGGGCTCTTTTAAATTTTTCCCACAGAAAAATTAGTAGCCCTAATCACTTTTGCAAGAAAGTATATGTAAATTGTTTTCCAGCATAATGCAGTTTCTTAAGGACGCAGGTACATAGCTGTAAGATATACATATGTATGTATTTGGGCTCTATTAAATATTTGCACAAGAAAGTAGGTAAACAGGGTTCTTGGTAGAGCGTATCTATTCATGTATATAAAGATAGATGCTGGTTAAGGCATTTAAATGTTTCCTAGGTAGGTATTTTAGTTAGGGTTTATTTACTGAGATCGGAATATGCAATGTATTTTGGGCATATTTTAAAAATATTAAAAATTTAAACAGTAAGCATGTACACTCTGCATGTACAGCAAAATATAATAACTGTTAAAATTACTATAAAGGTTTTCAGAACAATATCGTGTTGTAGTTAAAATAAAATTCAAATTTGTTCAATATTGTGGCAGTTTATTTGTGCAATAAAGTTTTGCTGATTGACATCTTATAAATTCAAACGCATTTTCACGTCGTTCCCGTACAATTATGCCTCAAAAGCGACAAGCCATTTACCCATCTACACCTCAAGCACGGAAGAAAAGAGCATTACGAGCCTCAGAATCAGACGAGCAACGAGCACTAAGGCTATAAAATCTTCGAGAACATGCCGCTGAGACCCGTTCGTATGAATCATCTGAACAACAAGAAGTGAGGTTAGAAACTGATCGAATACGTACTACTCAGGCCCGTTCGTCTGAGACAACTGAACAACGGGAAAGAAGGCTCCAAAATGTTCGAATTAGCACCGCTCGATCAAGACGAACACTGCACGCTGATTTAAATCTTGGGGCATTCCATTATGACAGTAATAATAATTACAGTCTTCATCCAAGTGTCAACATTGTAAAAATGGATAAAATTTGCACGTATTGTAGCGGCCTCAAATTTAAGAACGAAACGCCAGGAATGTGTTGCGCCAGTGGCAAAGTTAAACTGCCACAATTACCTCCACCACCCGAACCACTATCAACGTTGCTATTAGGGGTTACACGTGAGTCAAAGCATTTCTTGGAAAACATCCGCAAATACTATTTATGTGTTCAAATGACATCATTCGGTGCAAAGAACATCGTGCGCGAAATTTATATGCTAACATTCAGAGTCTAAGGGCAAATTTATCATCGTGTCGGATCGCTTCTACCAATGCCGGACGCAGTTCACAAGTTTCTTCAAATTTATTTAATGGCAAACAGTGATGAACAAATTGAACAACGAAGCCATTACAATGAGGGCACTAGATGAGAAATCGTGGCTGCGTTACAAACCCTTTTCGATCAACACAATGAATTGGTTCAGGTGTTTAAAACCGCCATTCAACTAATGCCAGCCGATGACTACGCAGTTGTATGTAATTCGAGCAGACAAAAGACCCGTTGCCCAACACGAAAGACAGTTCAATGCACCAACAATCAATGAAGTGGCGATCGTCATAGTTGGCGATCGCTCATACGATGGATTGCAGTATCCGATTCTGTTTTGTCGAGGAGAAGATGGTTATAATTTCACCATCGAAATGAAAAATGCACAAACAGACGAGGAAACGAATATGAAAGTCAGTGCCATGAATTATTATTCGTATCGATTGATAATTCGTCATGACGCTGAGAACCACATTCTGAAATGTCGACAATTGTTCACATTTCATTGAGCTGAAATTGATTCAATATGATTGCCGTAGTGTATTATGTCCAGTAGATGACCTTATTGCCGATATATTTCTAAAAAACCGTGAATTAAAAACATTTATATGTTAATAAAACAGGGGGATTGCATTTCATTGATCGATAGGAAATATTCCGTTCAAAGGTTAAACGCTGAGGCTATGTCTGCTAATTTGCACGTGAAAAAAACACGACATGCTGCTTTAAGTCATACGCACGTTAATTTTTATTTTTCTTTGTCATAATTAGAATGAAAATTATTTCTCAAAAATATTAACTGCTAGAATTTTAACTGGATATTTAAAACCGGTAACTTAGACTTACTCGCACACAGGTTGAGTTCAAAATTAAGTGTAATATATTAATTAATTTATTTGTTTTAATTTTTTGAATTTATTTTTTTATGAAGGCTATGAACAGAAATTCTTACATACTACACATATGTATTAGAAAGTATTACATATTATTTTAAAATATTACTAACATTACTTAAGTAAGAAAGAAGTCGGTTACGGAAAATACTCTCTGTTATAGAGAGATCAAGTTCTAGAGAATTGGAAATCTTATTGAATTCTTACATAGTTCTACTTAAGGAAGCAGAGTTTGGCTGAAAGCGATCCGAAAGGCGTTATTACTTTAGCGAGAAATAATAACAAACGGGTGTTCTTACTTAAAAAAAATGGTATTCTAGTAATCAAAATTCCATACTAGGTTTTTCAGCTAGCACTTAATGTTTATTGCTCATGCGATTTGTACTTTTTGTGACATTGTTAGAAGATGGTTTAATATAAACATAACACAATTAAATGTTCTTATTTCATTAACATTTCAGGGCGTTATTCCTATGTACATATGTATATACGATTTTGACCCTACCCCTAAATAGTCGCATGCAAAATATACAATACATTTTGCGGAGATATTTATTATACAAGTATATATTATATATATATTTTAAGCTTATAATTTTTATATATTTTCTGTTCTGATAAAATTTTTCTAATGGAAAAGAATGCAAACGTATTTTCAAACGAAAATGATCCCTGACAAATCACTTTTGATCCACAATATATATATCGCGTCAGCATTTACATAAGTTTATACTTTGCAGGCTGTGTGATTCGAAATATATATAGAAAATGGAACAAGAAAATAAAAATCGTGCGCGTTTAGCTATGATACTAATATTTTCATTAAAAGCAAAGCAAGTAAAGAGAAGATACTGGTCGCATCGACGAACGAGAAATGCTACACTCTCAATATGTATTAACAGTATTGCGATCCATATCCATAGATTTCAAAATTTCTTAATATTTTGCGATACCCTATATATCAATATTGCATGCCACACTATCAATATTGCATGCCATACGGTCAAGAAAAAACACGATACTTGATCATTTGATTTAGCCGCTAGCCGATTTTTTAGCCGATTTGCAAAAATAATTTAGCCGATTTTTCTTTTTAACTTATTTTCTTAACATTCAAATAAATCCTTTACACTATTCACAAATAACTTTCTGCTGGAACTGGGGGATAAGCATTAGATATTAACATCAACCCTGCGTAGTTTTGAAATTGTACCGATTGCTCTATAAATTTGTCCATTTTAGTTTCTAAGCATCAAAAATAAAAGCGCTCGTTAACTGATTTCATTGAATTTTGGGTGGCATGGAAAGGTAAGCTAGAAATTGGCATAATAATTGTTTCCAAAATTAAATACATACGTATGTTACTCTTTACAGGTATTTCAAGAAAATTGATAAGAAATATTCCTTAATTGCTTAATTTGGGCTCTTTAAAATTTTTCCTCATACGATGGATTGCAGTATCCGATTCTGTTTTGTCGAGGAGATGATGGATATAATTTCAACATCAAAATGAAAAATGCACAAACAGACGAGGGAACGAATATGAAAGTCAGTGACATGAATTATTATTCGTATCGATTGATGATTCATCATGACGCTGAGAACCACATTCTGAAACATCGACAACTGTTCCATCAATATATCGGCGACATGTACGCGAAGAATGAAACCGACCGACTCCATATATTCGATTGAAACAAACTGAGTTGCGTTCTGAAGAGTACATCCATTTACGAGACGCAATCGTTAATGATGGTAACGTGAATCCAAACGAATGGTCGAGTTATTATCGGTGCAAGCTATAACTCGATATGCCGTTGAGCTCGAAGTTCGAACCTCAGTCAGGGCAAGTAAAATCTTAATAATAGAAACAGTTTTTTCTAATAGCGGCCAACCCTTGGCAGGCAATGGCAAACCTCCGAGTGTATTTCTGCCATGAAAAATCTTCTCATTAATACATCTGCCGTTCAGAGTCGGCACAAAACTGTAGGTCCCTCCATTTGTGATATAATATAAAGACGCACACCACAAATGTTGGGAGAAGCTCGGCCAAACACTGAGCTATGTAGTTTAAGCGCCAAAATTATATATTATATTATATATATCTCGTTTTTGGAGATGCTGGATGTATTCCATTGAATGGCAGAAAAGAGGATTGCCACATGCACATATTTTGGTTTGGTTAATGAACAAAATTACGCCCGATCAAATTGACCAAATCATCTCAGCAGAAATACCAGATAAGGACATTGATCTAGACTTATTCGACGTCGTTACCAAAAATATGATCCATGGCTGGCAATGACGGATACCCACTTTATCGTCGACGATCAGTTGAGGATGGCGGCAAATCCATCGTTCTGAAAGTAGGAAACGTTGATTTTGAAGTCGATAATCGTTGGGTTGTGCCATATTAGCCGTTGCTCTCAGAAAGAAGCGCTATGGCAGTCTTCGGAGTAGGGAATGTGGCCGCACAGCTCGATGAGATCAACCAATACCAACTTGGACGCTACATTAGCAGCAATAAAGCAGTATGGTGCATCTTATCATTTTCAATCCATGAACGACATCCAACAGTAATACACTTGGCGGTGCATCTCGAGAATGGACAGCGCGTGTACTTCATAGCATATAATGTACGTGCAAGAGCATTGGTTCCACCGGCAACAACTTTAACTGCATTTTACTCACTGTGCCAGAATGATATTTTTGCAAAGACTGTACTTTATTCTGAGGTACCGAAATTCAACACATGGAATGCATCGGCTAAAAAGTTTCAACGTCGCAAACAAGGTAAAGCAGTTGAAGAACATCTTAATTTGTATTACTGTGACGCATTGGGTCGTCCGTACACTGTTCACCCGAACAATACAGAGTGCTTCTATCTGCGATTGCTGTTGATCACTGTACGTGGACCTTCTGGAAATTCAATTCACACCAAACGTGTATAATGAGGCATTGATTTTGATTGAAGACATATGTTTGGCGATCGCTAACAATGCACTGGTGCTACTGGGAATGCCTGCTCCGAACCGACCAGCGAATGACATTTTCGATCGCAACGAGAAACAAACTTTGACTCTGACGAACTGGAAACATTTGTTCAGACAAATCTTCCGCAGTTGGTTCCAGAACAACGCATTGCGTATGACAGAATTATGCGTGCAATCACAGAACAAAGCGGTGGACTGTTTTTCATATACAAATGAGCCTGGTGGTACAGGCAAGACTTTTCTTCTTTCACTCATTTTGGCAGCCATGCGATCAGAAAATAGTATTGCACGGGCCATTGCATCATCTGGAATTGCGGCAACTCTTTTGGATGGTGGTCGAACAGCGCATTCAGCATTGAAACTTCCGCTGAGTTTGCAAAATTTGAGGCACCAACATGCAACATCAGCGAAAACTCTGGAATGGGCAAAGTACTCCAAGCGTGTCAAATTATCATATGGAACGAACGTACAATGTCTCACAAGAAAGCTTTGGAAGCGCTTGATCGTACATTGCGAGATTTGAAGGGAAACACACGGATCTTCGGTGGTGCACTCATTTTATTGCCTGGTGAGTTTCGACAAACACTGCCGGTTATACTACGTTCAACACCCGCTGATGAATTTAATGCATGTCTCAAATCATCAGTTTTATGGCGTCATATACAGAAATTGCTCTGAAAACCAACATGTGTGTACAACTACAACGGGATACATCGGCTGGTAATTTTGCAAAAGAATTAATGGATATTGGAAATGTGCGAATGCAAACTGATGATTCTACACAATGTATCACCTTGCCAGCAAACTTCTGTAGGATCACATAAAGCAAAGCCGAATTGGTGCAAAAGGTTTTCCCAAAGATTGCACAGAACTACAAAAATCATCAGTGGCTCAGTACGCGTGCTATATTAGCGGCCAAAAACATCGATGTCAATACAATCAACTTCACTCTTCAGAATGGAATACCCAGCGAAACGACAACATATAAGTCCATCGATACTGTGGTGAATCAAGACGAAGTTGTCAACTATCCAACTGAATTCTTGAATTCGCTTCATTTGCCAGGCATGCCACCGCACGTTCTAACTTTGAAAATTGGCGTACCCATCATTCTTCTTCGAAACATAAATCCACCACCACTATGCAACGGAACCAGACTCTCAGTCAAGAAAATCATGAACAATGTTATCGAAGCAACAATTTTGACTGGGAAGTTCAAAGGTGAAGACGACTGTTGCCATGCATCCCAATTATCCCGACAGATATGCCATTCGAATTCAAACGTTTGCAGTTATCGGTGTGACGCGCTTTCGCAATGACTATCAACAAAGCATAAGGACAATCGTTGCAAGTGTGTGGATTAAATTTGGAGAATCCATGCTTCTCACATGGCCAGCTCTATGTGGCCTGCTCATGCGCCGGAAAGCCTTCCGATTTATTCGTTTACGCACCAGATGGAAAAACAAGAAATATTGTGTATCCCAATTCAATAAATATGGAATTGAAGCGAAACGCTGCAATGTCACAATTTTTTCAAAATGAACAAATGAAAGGACTCAAAATTAATTGAATATTTGTGGAATATTTTTCCTTCATATTTATTTTAGTTGGTGGCGTAGCAACGGGCGCAGGGTACAGCTAGTTCTCTATAAATAAGTATTTAGTCGAAGAAGTAAAAATATTTATTGCTTAGATTTAAATACATGTCGTTTATTATTGGTACTGGGAATAATTTCAAACATGTTTTTTCTTATTAAGCCTTGTTTTAAGAACACCGTCGGTTACAAATTTGTCGGACGCAGAATAAATTTTACAGGCAACTCCATCAATGAGCGGATAGAAACAATGTTACGATTGCGTATTTATCACGGTTTTTGCCATTTGACTTCGAGAACTCATTGTGGGCAGTATGTTATTCAACAAACAACACGGAAACATACAGTTTACAATGGAAAACGAAAGCGAAGGAAGGATTAACTACTTAGATCTGGCAATTAGTGCAGACAAGACCACAGGAAAACTTGGCTATGAAATTTACAGAAAACCAACAGCCACAGACGCGGTAACCACCCTCAGCAGCACAAAAATGCGGCGTTAAAGCAACTAGTTGACAGACTATAACGAACACCTTTAACACCAGAAGCACACAAGAGAGAGCTAAACATTATTTACAACATAGCGGTCAATAACGGATATAAAAAAGATCTGATAGACAAAATCAGAAGAAACAATGGGACCCCAAAAACAAGCGATAAGGATAAAGACGGAAAGACATGGACAGTATTAACTTATACAGGAAAATCGACACATAAATTAGCAAATTTTTTCAAAAAACACATTATTCACACAGCATTTAAAACAGTAAACAACTTAGGACGAATACTACGGACAAGTACAAATACAGAGGACTCACTAAACAGCCAAGGCGTATACCAACTGACAGCTACATAGGACAAACAGGACGTAAAGTAAGAACAAGGTTCCGCGAACACATAAGGAATTACAACAAGAAGTCACGGAAACCCACCACAACACCTGAATCTAACTTTGCAAATCACATGTTCCACAGCAAATGTACACCAGCAAACATTAAGAAAACCGTAAAGGTATTGCATGTGCAGCAAAAAAGTCGGCGACTAAACGCACTGGAAAACATGGAGATATACAAACAGAAAACATTTGACGGAAGAATAATAAACGAACAGACGAACACCAACTCGGACGTAATATTTGAGCCATTGAAACTTATTTACAAAAAACAAAGCACGAACTTAGGTACTACCAAAGAAACTAACGCACAGGACCAACACAAAACATCCCACAGGACAAAAATTACTGACTTCTACCTACCCATGCACACCACATGGGCAACCGTAGAAGAAAAAACTTCACGCTGACAAATAAACCCTAAACTCAGGTAGCATACACCTACAAACATTTGTTGGCTGCTAGTTAACGATAGATACCGATACCTACGAAGGACAAAACACAATAAATAGGGACCGCCAGACGTAAACTAAACAGAACGAAAAATAACACTGAAGATGGCACAACGCCGAAACCGGTTTGATTCAAAACCAAATTTGACAAGGATCGACGGAAAATCGTTCCAAAATACATCAACTTTCAACCTTGTCGGAGTAAAAAAACAACAAAAAAAAAATATGTTATTCTATTGTAGAATAACCAAACACAATTTTCTTGAAAAAATTCTTTGCCTATTGATATAAAAGGTTTGGCGAAGTAAATCGTTTTTGTTGTAAACTGGACCAGTAGGCATGTTGTCGCAGATTAAAATTTAGGAAAAGACAGTTACTTTTTATGTTCAAAACTTTTCTAAACTTGTACACACTTTTTAATTTTGTAAATGCAACTCTGATTTAAAACTTAACAAAACATTCTAGAATTTTCGATAAACTAGTAATATTCTCATTGTCATAGAGAGGAGAAAGAATTTATTATAAAAATTGTATTGAAATTAATTTATTTTCTGTTTTGATATATTCGCCTATTTTCCTACACGGAAGGATAACATTTTTTAATGTTTATTCTCGGAAATACCGCTCTGTCGCCATTAATACCTTATGGAAAATTATAATTTACGAAGCCGCAAATCGTTGATGGATTCAACAAATTCATCAGAGAATTAATCAGAGAAATGGACTCCCTCTGCGATGATGAAGCCGACGTCACTATAGTTGCATCTGGTGCGGATATGATCGAGCTTCGGGATATGGTAAGAAATTTACAAGCAAGTTTCAAGAGCTTAGAACAATGCGTTACGCTCAAGAAACCAATTGATGTCACAGTTGCGGGCGTAAACGTTACTTCTGCCAACGATATTGGTGCTAGTCTCACCTGTGCCGACACATATATCACACGCCCCCCAATGTATCCTTATATATTCTCTTCTGCTGGCGTCACCGTTGCCGACGCACAAGTCAAGTCTTCAGAGTTTGCAAACTACTAACGCCACTATTGCTGGTAAACAGCCTGCTTATGCCACGTCTGGCACTTCGCAGCACGCCACCAGCCCTTATATAGATTATAGTACTACAGCGGCAGACCCAGCCCGTCAATCAGCAGCATGCAGTTGCGTCAACAGAGACTTTCAAGCGAACTCATCGCTGCCGAGTATAAGTAATGTTTATAATTCGTATCCCTATACTACCCGCAATATGCCAACACCGATTCAACCATATAACCAAATGGCCCCCCGTAAGTTAATCGATCTGCCTGAATTTACAGGGGTGCCAGAGGAATGGCAGCAGCGTTCAAAGAAACCACAGCAACGTATTTTTACACAGAATTTGAAAATTTATTTCGCATTCAAAAAGCATGCACGCCAACGAGTTGAGTCGCTACTGATTCACCCATCCAATGTTGCCACAGTCATGTCCACATTGGAGTTTTGTTATGGCCGGCCTGGACTTTTGATTCGAAGCCAACTTGCAAAAGCGCGTTCATTCCCGTCATCACCGAAGCGAAAATATATGAAATTGTCAACTTTAGTACAATGGTATCGGATTTAGTCGCCTTTCTTCAAAGTGCAGGTGTAACGCCTCATTTAAACGATCCGACGTTATTAGACGAAAATGTGAGTAAACTGCCACTAAACAGAAAAGAAGATTGGATTCGCCACAAATTTTCAACGTGCCAGTTGTATCTGAGTATAAAAGATTTCGCAGGCTGGTTGCAACAAGTGTCTATGTTTGTTTCTATGGCAACAGGAATTGTAACAACAGATCAACCTTGCCAGAATTTTAATAAGAATGCAAGAGCAGTGTTGACAGTTACTGCGTGTGAACAAATGTGTGTATACTGCAAAGATGAACATTTTTTTGTATCAATGCCTAAAATTCAAAAGTGCAGAACTCAGCCAACGATGCAGTGTTGTTAAGGCAAACAGGTTATGTTTTTGTTGCCTACAGCCAGGACACAATTTAAAATCTGGTTCAAAACGTCGCGAGTGTGGAATCACGTCTTGCCATAAATTTCACCACCGAAAAAAATTCAAGCAGTGAAGTCTCTCGGAAAGTAAACATCGAAATTGCCGGCACCTATAGAGATGCGCAAAAGTTTACCATGAAAGGCGTACGCACAATTAAGAAGTTATGTCTGCCAATGCCAACGGTGAGCTTTGAAGAATTCTCTCACTGTTATGATATATTGCAAGATTTTCCAATAGAAAATTATGTTGACGCAGAGCCTAAAATTCTTATTGGGTTGTCCCACATCGATTTTGTTCGTGCGCAGCAAGTAATCAATTTTGATAATGGGTTTGCTTTGCACAAAACAAAGTTAGGATGGACTTTGTTTGGTTCTAATAAACAAGATTCACTAAATAATGTAATTGGACATGTATGTGTTGATGAGCAATGTATAAATAAAATGCGTAAAGAAATTGTCGATTATTTTAATTTTGAAAATTTTGAGCAAAGGGCTGCCCCTCAACTTAGTTCGAAAGCTGATAAAAACGACGATATATTGCAAGAAACAACGAAACTATTAGTAGGAAAATATAAAACCGGGTTATTGTGGAAGGATGACAACGTCAAGTTTGAGAAAAGCTATGGCATGGCTCTTAAGCGTCTTGAAATGATAGAACGAAAAATGTTAAAAGATTTAGAGCTCAGGGAGTGGTATACAAATAAAATTGAGGAGTATGTACGCAAGGGTTATGCGCGCAAGTTATTGTCGGATGAGGCAGCTGGTAATAATGAACGTACTTGGTACTTGCCTCATTTTGTAGTGTACAACATAAACAAAAATAACAAGCAAAGACTTGTGTTTGATGCAGCCGCTAAAGTGAAAGCATCTCGCTCAACTGTGCTCTTATGAAGGGTACCGATGAGTAGCAGCCAAAACCGTTGCTTTCAATCTTGTATAAATTCCGGCAAGGTAAGATAGCAATATGCGGAGATATACGAGAAATGTATCACAGAATTAACATTAGAGAAGAAAATCAAAATGCACAGCGTTTTTTGTGGTGTGAAGGTGATCAGACTAAACCGCTAGATATATATATAATGACGGCCATGATATTTGGAGCTATGTATATGTTCCCCATGCTCAGCGTAATACATTAAAAATATTACTGCGAAAATGTATCGCAGTAAGCATCCACGATGTCGGTGACTACGTTGACAGTTTTGACATGGCAGACGACGGCTCGCAGGTTACAATAACTGTTATCAAAATACATGCAGCGGCGGGTTTTGAATTGCGTGGTTTTGTATCAAATTCAGAGGGAATGTTACAATAAATTTGTGGAGCATCCCAGATTTTGAATGAGGTAGAATACCAGAATATGTGTCGTGGCGAAAGTGAATCAGGGAAAATTCTTGGAATATATTGGGACTCTAAAGAGGATACATTATTTTTCAAATTACTTTTCTCAAAAGTCCCAAAAGCTGTTTTAAATGGGAGTCGACGTCCTACGAAAAAAGAAATGTTAAGCATTTTAATGTCGGTTTTGGATTCCAAGTTTGCGACGGCTTATGCGGTCAACTAAGAAACGATAGCAGGTATGCATGAACTTATCAGCCGTTCCTGAGACACCTTTAATGGGGTAAATACCAAAAGATAGACTTACTCCGTTTGTGCGCCCATTCTCATACGCCGGTGTGGATTATTTCGGGCCCATACAAATATCCATTGGGCGTCGTCGTGAGAAGCGATGGCTAGCAATGTTCACCTGCTTAACGACACGAGCAATGCACCTGGAGTTGGCCAGGTACCTCTCACCTGATGCAACTATGCTATGTCTACGAAATTTTGTGGATCGCAGAGAAGTTCCTGTGCGAATAAGAAGTGGCAGAGGATTGCACACGGCGTGGCATCGAGTGGGTTTTTAACACGCCTACGAACCCATCGGCTGGAGGTAGTTGGGAACGTCTTGTTCAAGCAACAAAACGCGTTCTATCCTTTACTTTGAAAGAGCAAGCGCCTCAATGGCACAAACGTGTAAAACCTTTACAAGTGGGAGACATCGTAGTAGTATGCGACGATAACGAAATCAGAGGAATGTGGAAACGAGGAAGGGTAGTTTCGGTTTATATGGCACCAGATGGCCAGGTGCGTTCAGCCATGGTAAAGACCATTCAAGGAAATCTGCGAAGACGTGCTTCAAAGTTAGCTGTGCTGGATGTAGGAGATTCGGTGGCCTCTGCTTCGAATCACGAGAAAATGACAGTTACTTTTTATGTTCAAAACTTTTCTAAACTTGTCACACTTTTTTAATTTTGTAAATGCAACTCTGATTTAAAACTTAACGAAGAGTTCTAGAATTTTCGATAAACTAGGAATATTCTCATTGTCATAGTGAAATCTGTTAGAAGAGGACGAATAAGTAAGAGAAAGAATTTATTATAAAAATTGTATTGAAATTAATTTATTTTCACAAATAAATGCTTGTTTATTTTTAAATATTAATTAAATAGCGGCAGATCAGTTGCTCTTGTTTGTAGTTGGTTTGTTTAAGGAAGATGAAATAAACACAACAGCCAACTCGGCTAGCTTAGCACAATATGTAGCGTATGGGCTCTGCAATTCCGAGCTCCCGGGTTCAAAGCCTGGGAGAAGTGGTTATGAAAAATAAATTTAATTAATTTAATAAAAAGAAGTCTGATGAGGAAATGTGGTGATTTCCGAAATAGTACTATAATTTCTACCATTAAAAACTGTTGTTGTTTTTTCACAAAAACCTTATATAAACTGGCCTTGTGCTCAATAAAAAGTGTAAAATTTTCAGAGATATTAAAAAGATTCAAGCGTTTAAAACGATTTATTCAACGATTCATGTAACTTACAATGCGCAAACTATATTTTTAAATAAACGTCATCTGTTTTGATATATTCTCCTATTTTCTTACACGGAAGGACAACACATGTCTTTTGACGGCACCGCCGATTCCGTCACAAGCTTCTTTACTACGCGAAGTAGCAAAAAAATGCCGTTCAGCCTCGACACCAAAATCTTCTTTATGCTTAATTCAATTTATTAAATTGTATTTGTTTCTATATTGGGAAGTAGCGCCGTCCGAAAAATACGATACTTTGTTAATATTTTCCGAACCAAACTTCTCTTTCAAATGAGCAATTAATTTAGAGTTGAAAAATGTACTACATTTGCATCGTGATTTGCCAGGCATGCCACCGCACGTTCTAACTTTGAAAATTGGCGTACCCATCATTCTTCTTCGAAACATAAATCCACCACCACTTTGCAACGGAACCAGACTCTCAGTCAAGAAAATCATGAACAATGTTATCGAAGCAACAATTTTGACTGGGAAGTTCAAAGGTGAAGACGACTGTTGCCATGCATCCCAATTATCCCGACAGATTTGCCATTCGAATTCAAACGTTTGCAGTTCTCGGTGCGACTCGCTTTCGCAATGACTATCAACAAAGCATAAGGACAATCGTTGCTTCTCACATGTGGCCTGCTCACGCGCCGGAAACCTTCCGATTTATTCGTTTACGCACCAGATGGAAAAACAAGAAATATTGTGTATCCCACAGCAATTCAATAAATATGGAATTGAAGCGAAACGCTGCAATGTCACAATTTTTTCAAAATGAACAAATGAAAGGACTCAAAATTAATTGAATATTTGTGGAATATTTTTCCTTCATATTTATTTTAGTTGGTGGCGTAGCAACGGGCGCAGGGTACAGCTAGTTCTCTATAAATAAGTATTTAGTCGAAGAAGTAAAAATATTTATTGCTTAGATTTAAATACATGTCGTTTATTATTGGTACTGGGAATAATTTCAAACATGTTTTTTCTTATTAAGCCTTGTTTTAAGAACACCGTCGGTTACAAATTTGTCGGACGCAGAATAAATTTTACAGGCAACTCCATCAATGAGCGGATAGAAACAATGTTACGATTGCGTATTTATCACGGTTTTTGCCATTTGACTTCGAGAACTCATTGTGGGCAGTATGTTATTCAACAAACAACGCGGAAACATACAGTTTAGTGCAGACAAGACCACAGGAAAACTTGGCTATGAAATTTACAGAAAACCAACAGCCACAGACGCGGTAATTCATAACACTTCGAACCACCCTCAGCAGCACAAAAATGCGGCGTTAAAGCAACTAGTTGACAGACTAGAACGAACACCTTTAACACCAGAAGCACACAAGAGAGAGCTAAACACTATTTACAACATCGTCAATAACGGATATAAAAAAGATCTGATAGACAAAATCAGAAGAAACAATGGGACCCCAAAAACAAGCGGTAAGGATAAAGACGGAAAGACATGGACAGTATTAACTTATACAGGAAAATAGACACATAAATTAGCAAATTTTTTCAAAAAACACAACATTCACACAGCATTTAAAACAGTAAACAACTAAGGTACGAGTACTACGGACAAGTACAAATACAGAGGACTCACTAAAGAGCCAAGGCGTATACCAACTGACCTGCGAATGCCAATACAGCTACATAGGACAAACAGGACGTAAAGTAAGAACAAGGTTCCGCGAACACGTAAGGGATAACAACAAGAAGTCACGGAAACCCACCACAACACCTGAATCTAACTTTGCAAATCACATGTTCCACAGCAAATGTACACCAGCAAACATTAAGAAAACCATAAAGGTATTGCATGTGCAGCAAAAAGGTCGGCGCCTAAACGCACTGGAAAACATGGAGATATACAAACAGAAAACGGAAGAATAATAAACGAACAGACGAACACCAACTCGGACGTAATATTTGAGCCATTGAAACTTATTTACAAAAAACAAAGCACGAACTTAGGTACTACCAAAGAAACTAACGCACAGGGCCAACACAAAACATCCCACAGGACAAAAATTACTGACCTCTACCTACCCATGCATACCACATGGGCAACCGTAGAAGAAAAAACTTCACGCTGACAAATAAACCCTAAACTCAGGTAGCATACACCTACAAACATTTGTTGGCTGCTAGTTAACGATAGATACCGATACCTACGAAGGACAAAACACAATAAATAGGGACCGCCAGACGTAAACTAAACAGAACGAAAAATAACACTGAAGATGGCACAACGCCGAAACCGGTTTGATTCAAAACCGAATTTGACAAGGATCGACGGAAAATCGTTCCAAAATACATCAACTTTCAACCTTGTCGGAGTAAAAAAACAACAAAAAAAACAACACACAAAAAAAAAAATATGTTATTCTATTGTAGAATAACCAAACACAATTTTCTTGAAAAAATTCTTTGCCTATTGATATAAAAGTTTTGGTGAAGTAAATCGTTTTTGTTGTAAACTGGACCAGTAGGCATGTTGTCGCAGATTAAAATTTAGGAAAAGACAGTTACTTTTTATGTTCAAAACTTTTCTAAACTTGTACACACTTTTTAATTTTTTAAATGCAACTCTGATTTAAAACTTAACGAAGCATTCTAGAATTTTCGATAAACTAGTAATATTCTCATTGTCATAGAGAGGAGAAAGAATTTATTATAAAAATTGTATTGAAATTAATTTATTTTCTGTTTTGATATATTCGCCTATTTTCCTACACGGAAGGACAACATTTTTTAATGTTTATTCTCGGAAATACCGCTCTGTCGCCATTAATACCTTATGGAAAATTATAATTTACGAAGCCGCAAATCGTTGATGGATTCAACAAATTCATCAGAGAATTAATCAGAGAAATGGACTCCCTCTGTGATGATGAAGCCGACGTCACTATAGTTGCACCTGGTGCGGATATGATCGAGCTTCGGGATATTGTTACAAGCAAGTTTCAAGAGCTTAGAACAATGCGTTACGCTCAAGAAACCAATTGATGCTACATTTGCGGGCGTAAATGTTACTTCTGCCAACGATATTGGTGCTAGTCTCACCTGTGCCGACCCATATATCACATGCCCCCAATGTATCTTTATATATTCTCTTCTGCTGGCGTCACCGTTGCCGACGCACAAGTCAAGTCTTCAGAGTTTGCAAACTACTAACGCCACTATTGCTGGTAAACAGCCTGCTTATGCCACGTCTGGCACTTCGCAGCACGCCACCAGCCCTTATATAGATTATAGTACTACAGCGGCAGACCCAGTCCGTCAATCAGCAGCATGCAGTTGCGTCAACGGAGACTTTCAAGCGAACTCATCGCTGCCGAGTATAAGTAATGTTTATCATTCTTATCCCTATACTACCCGCAATATGCCAACCCGTAAGTTAATCGATCTGCCTAAATTTACAGGGGTGCCAGAGGAATGGCAGCAGCGTTCAAAGAAACCACAGCAACGTATTTTTACACAGAATTTGAAAATTTATTTCGCATTCAAAAAGCATGCACGCCAACGAGTAGAGTCGCTACTGATTCACCCATCCAATGTTGCCACAGTCATGCCCACATTGGAGTTTTGTTATGGCCGGCCTAGACTTTTGATTCGAAGCCAACTTGCAAAAGCGCGTTCATTCCCCGTCATCACCGAAGCGAAAATATATGAAATTGTCAACTTTAGTACAATGGTATCGAATTTAGTCGCCTTTCTTGAAAGTGCAGGTGTAACGCCTCATTTAAACGATCCGACGTTATTAGACGAACTTGTGAGTAAACTGCCACTAAACAGAAAAGAAGATTGGATTCGCCACAAATTTTCAACGTGCCAGTTGTATCTGAGTATAAAAGATTTCGCAGGCTGGTTGCAACAAGTATCTATATTTGTTTCTATGGCAACAGGAATTGTAACAACAGATCAACCTTGCCAGAATTTGAATAAGAATGCAAGAACAGTGTTGACAGTTACTGCGAGTGAACAAATGTGTGTATACTGCAAAGATGAACATTTTTTTGTATCAATGCCTAAAATTCCAAAGTGCAGAACTCAGCCAACGATGCAGTGTTGTTAAGGCAAACAGGTTATGTTTTTGTTGCCTACAGCCAGGACACAATTTAAAATCTGGTTCAAAACGTCGCGAGTGTGGAATCACGTCTTGCCATAAATTTCACCACCGAAAAAAATTCAAGCAGTGAAGTCTCTCGGAAAGTAAACATCGAAATTGCCGGCACCTATAGAGATGCGCAAAAGTTTACCATGAAAGGCGAACGCACAATTAAGAAGTTATGTCTGCCAATGCCAACGGTGAGCTTTGAAGAATTCTCTCACTGTTATGATATATTGCAAGATTTTCCAATAGAAAATTATGTTGACGCAGAGCCTAAAATTCTTATTGGGTTGTCCCACATCGATTTTGTTCGTGCGCAGCAAGTAATCAATTTTGATAATGGGTTTGCTTTGCACAAAACAAAGTTAGAATGGACTTTGTTTGGTTCTAATAAACAAGATTCACTAAATAATGTAATTGGACATGTATGTGTTGATGAGCAATGTATAAATAAAATGCGTAAAGAAATTGTCGATTATTTTAATTTTTAAAATTTTGAGCAAAGGGCTGCCCCTCAACTTAGTTCGAAAGCTGATAAAAAGGCTGACGATATATTGCAAGAAACAACGAAACTATTTGTAGGAAAATATAAAACCGCGTTATTGTGGAAGGATGACAACGTCAAGTTTGAGAAAAGCTATGGCATGGCTCTTTAGCGTCTTGAAATGATAGAACGAAATATGTTAAAAGATTTAGAGCTCAGGGAGTGGTATACAAAAAAAATTGAGGAGTATGTACGCAAGGGTTATGCGCGCAAGTTATTGTCGGATGAGGCATCTTGTAATAATGAACGTACTTGGTACTTGCCTCATTTTGTAGTGTACAACATAAACAAAAATAACAAGCAAAGACTTGTGTTTGATGCAGCCGCTAAAGTGAAAGACATCTCGCTCAGCTGTGCTCTTATGAAGGGTACCGATGAGTATCAGCCAAAACCGTTGCTTTCAATCTTGTATAAATTCCGGCAAGGTAAGATAGCAATATGCGGAGATATACGAGAAATGTATGACAGAATTAACATTAGAGAAGAAAATCAAAATGCACAGCGTTTTTTGTGGTGTGAAGGTGATCAGACTAAACCGCTAGATATATATATAATGACGGCCATGATATTTGGAGCTATGTATATGTTCCCCATGCTCAGCGTAATACATTAAAAATATTAATGCGAAAATGTATCGTAGTAAGCATCCAAGATGTCGATGACTACGTTGACAGTTTTGACATGGCAGATGACGGCTCGCAAGTTACAATAACTGTTATCAAAATACATGCAGCGGCGGGTTTTGAATTGCGTGGTTTTGTATCAAATTCAGAGGGAATGTTACAAAATTTGTGGAGCATCCCAGATTTTGAATGAGGTAGAATACCAGAATATGTGTCGAGGCGAAAGTGAATCAGGGAAAATTCTTGGAATATATTGGGACTCTAAAGAGGATACATTATTTTTCAAATTACTTTTCTCAAAAGTCCCAAAAGCTGTTTTAAATGGGAGTCGACGTCCTACGAAAAAAGAAATGTTAAGCATTTTAATGTCGGTTTTGGATTTCAAGTTTGCGACGGCTTATGCGGTCAACTAAGAAACGATACCAGGTATGCAAGAACTTATCAGCCGTTCCTGAGACACCTTTAATGGGGTAAATACCAAAAGATAGACTTACTCCGTTTGTGCGCCCTTTCTCATACCGGTGTGCATTATTTCGGGCTCATACAAATATCCATTGGGCGTCGTCGTGAGAAGCGATGGCTAGCATTGTTCACCTGCTTAACGACACGAGCAATGCACCTGGAGTTGGCCAGGTACCTCTCACCTGATGCAGCTATGCTATATCTACGAAATTTTGTGGATCGCAGAGAAGTTCCTGTGCGAATAAGAAGTGGCAGAGGAGTGCACACGGCGTGGCAGCGAGTGGATTTTTAACACGCCTACGAACCCATCGGCTGGAGGTAGTTGAGAACGTCTTGTTCAAGCAACAAAACGCGTTTTATCCTTTACTTTGAAAGAGCAAGCGCCGCAATGGCACAAACGTGTAAAACTTTTACAAGTCGGAGACATCGTAGTAGTATGCGACGATAACGAAATCAGAGGAATGTGGAAACGAGGAAGGGTAGTTGAGGTTTATATGGCACCAGATGGCCAGGTGCGTTCAGCCATGGTAAAGACCATTCAAGGAAATCTGCGAAGACGTGCTTCAAAGTTAGCTGTGCTGGATGTAGGAGATTCGGTGGCCTCTGCTTCGAATCACGAGAAAATGACAGTTACTTTTTATGTTCAAAACTTTTCTAAACTTGTACACACTTTTTTAATTTTGTAAATGCAACTCTGATTTAAAACTTAACGAAGAGTTCTAGAATTTTCGATAAACTAGGAATATTCATATTCATTGTCATAGTGAAATCTGTTAGAAGAAGACGAATAAGTAAGAGAAAGAATTATTATAAAAATTGTATTGAAATTAATTTATTTTCACAGATAAATGCTTGTTTATTTTTCTGTTGGCCTAGTAAATATTAATTAAATAGCGGCAGATCAGTTGCTCTTGTTTGTAGTTGGTTTGTTTAAGGAAGATGAAATAAACACAACAGCCAACTCGGCTAGCGTACCACAATATGTAGCGTATGGGCTCTGCAACTCCGATCTCCCGGGTTCAAAGCCTGGGAGAAGTGGTTATGAAAAATAAATTTAATTAATTTAATAAAAAGAAGTCTGATGAGGAAATGTGGTGATTTCCGAAATAGTACTATAATTTCTACCATTAAAAACTGTTGTTGTTTTTTCACAAAAACCTTATATAAACTGGCCTTGTGCTCAATAAAAAGTGTAAAATTTTCAGAGATATTAAAAAGATTCAAGGGTTTAAAATGATTCATTCAACGATTCATGTAACTTACAATGCGCAAACTATATTTTTAAATAAACGTCATCTGTTTTGATATATTCGCCTATTTTCTTACACGGAAGGACAACACATGTCTTTTGACGGCACCGCCGATTCCGTCACAAGCTTCTTTACTACGCGAAGTAGCAAAAAAATGCCGTTCAGCCTCGACACCAAAATCTTCTTTATGCTTAATTCAATTTATTAAATTGTATTTGTTTCTATATTGGGAAGAAGCGCCGTCCGAAAAATACGATACTTTGTTAATATTTTCCGAACCAAACTTCTCTTTCAAATGAGCAATTAATTTAGAGTTGAAAAATGTACTACATTTGCATCGTGATTTGCCAGGCATGCCACCGCACGTTCTTACTTTGAAAATTGGCGTGCCCATCATGCTTACGCGCGGGAAATCTTCCGATTTATTCGTTTACGCACCAGATGGAAAAACAAGAAATATTGTGTATCCCACAGCAATTCAATAAATATGGAATTGAAGCGAAACGCTGCAATGTCACAATTTTTTCAAAATGAACAAATGAAAGTACTCAAAATTAATTGAATATTTGTGGAATGTCTTTCCTTCATATTTATTTATTGGTACTGGGAATAATTTCAAACATGTTTTTTCTTATTAAGCCTTGTTTTAAGAACACCGTCGGTTACAAATTTGTCGGATGCAGAATAAATTTTACAGGCAACTCCATCAATGAGCGGATAGAAACAATGTTACGATTGCGTATTTATCACGGTTTTTGGCATTTGACTTCGAGAACTCATTGTGGGCAGTATGTTATTCAACAAACAACACGGAAACATACAGTTTACAATGGAAACAGAAAGCGAAGGAAGGATTAACTACTTAGATCTGGCAATTAGTACAGACAAGACCACAGGAAAACTTGGCTATGAAATTTACAGAAAACCAACAGCCACAGACGCGGTAATTCATAACACCTCGAACCACCCTCAGCAGCACAAAAATGCGGCGTTAAAGCAACTAGTTGACAGACTAGAACGAACACCTTTAACACCAGAAGCACACAAGAGAGAGCTAAACATTATTTACAACATCGTCAATAACGGATATAAAAAAGATCTGATAGACAAAATCAGAAGAAACAATGGGACCCCAAAAACAAGCGATAAGGATAAAGACGGAAAGACATGGACAGTATTAACTTATACAGGAAAATAGACACATAAATTAGCAAATTTTTTCAAAAAACACAACATTCACACAGCATTTAAAACAGTAAACACCTTAGGACGAATACTACGGACAAGTACAAATACAGAGGACTCACTAAACAGCCAAGGCGTATACCAACTGACCTGCGAATGCCAATACAGCTACATAGGACAAACAGGACGTAAAGTAAGAACAAGGTTCCGCGAACACATAAGGGATAGCAACAAGAAGTCTCGGAAACCCACCAAAACACCTAAATCTAACTTTGCAAATCACATGTTCCACAGCAAATGTACACCAGCAAACATTAAGAAAACCATAAAGGTATTGCATGTGCAGCAAAAAGGTCGGCGCCTAAACTCATTGGAAAACATGGAGATATACAAACAGAAAACGGAAGAATAATAAACGAACAGACGAACACCAACTCGGACGTAATATTTGAGCCATTGAAACTTATTTACAAAAAACAAAGCACGAACTTAGGTACTACCAAAGAAACTAACGCACAGGGCCAACACAAAACATCCCACAGGACAAAAATTACTGACTTCTACCTACCCATGCATACCACATGGGCAACCGTAGAAGAAAAAACTTCACGCTGACAAATAAACCCTAAACTCAGGTAGCATACACCTACAAACAATTGTTGGCTGCTAGTTAACGATAGATACCGATACCTACGAAGGACAAAACACAATAAATAGGGACCGCCAGACGTAAACTAAACAGAACGAAAAATAACACTGAAGATGGCACAACACCGAAACCGGTTTGTTTCAAAACCGAATTTGACAAGGATCGACGGAAAATCGTTCCAAACTACATCAACTTTCAACCTTGTCGGAGTAAAAAAACAACAAACAAAAAAATATGTTATTCTATTGTAGAATAACCAAACACAATTTTCTTGAAAAAATTCTTTGCCTATTGATATAAAAAATTTGGTGAAGTAAATCGTTTTTGTTGTAAACTGGACCAGTAGGCATGTTGTCGCAGATTAAAATTTAGGAAAAGACAGTTACTTTTTATGTTCAAAAGTTTTCTAAACTTGTACACACTTTTTAATTTTGTAAATGCAACTCTGATTTAAAACTTAACGAAGCATTCTAGAATTTTCGATAAACTAGTAATATTCTCATTGTCATAGAGAGGAGAACGAATTTATTATAAAAATTGTATTGAAATAATTTATTTTCTGTTTTGATATATGCGCCTATTTTCCTACACGGAAGGACAACATTTTTTAATGTTTATTCTCGGAAATACCGCTCTGTCGCCATTAATACCTTATGGAAAATTATAATTTACGAAGCCGCAAATCGTTGATGGATTCAACAAATTCATCAGAGAATTAATCAGAGAAATGGACTCCCTCTGCGATGATGAAGCCGACGTCACTATAGTTGCACCTGGTGCAGATATGATCGAGCTTCGGGATATGGTAAGAAATTTACAAGCAAGTTTCAAGAGCTTAGAACAATGCGTAACGCTCAAGAAACCAATTGATGCCACATTTGCGGGCGTGAACGTTACTTCTGCCAACGATATTGGTGCTAGTCTTACCTGTGCCGACACATATATCACACGCCCCCCAATGTATCCTTATATATTCTCTTCTGCTGGCGTCACCGTTGCCGACGCACAAGTCAAGTCTTCAGAGTTTGCAAACTACTAACGCCACTATTGCTGGTGCCACGTCTGGCACTTCGCAGCACGCCACCAGCCCTTATATAGATTATAGTACTACAGCGGCAGACCCAGCCCGTCAATCAGCAGCATGCAGTTGCGTCAACAGAGACTTTCAAGTGAACTCATCGCTGCCGAGTATAAGTAATGTTTATCATTCTTATCCCTATACTACCCGCAATATGCCAACACCGATTCAACCATATAACCAAATGGCCCCCGTAAGTTAATCGATCTGCCTGAATTTACAGGGGTGCCAGAGGAATGGCAGCAGCGTTCAAAGAAACCACAGCAACGTATTTTTACACAGAATTTGAAAATTTATTTCGCATTCAAAAAGCATGCACGCCAACGAGTTGAGTCGCTACTGATTCACCCATCCAATGTTGCCACAGTCATGTCCACATTGGAGTTTTGTTATGGCCGGCCTGGACTTTTGATTCGAAGCCAACTTGCAAAAGCGCGTTCATTCCCCGTCATCACCCAAGCGAAAATATATGAAATTGTCAACTTTAGTACAATGGTATCGAATTTAGTCGCCTTTCTTGAAAGTGCAGGTGTAACGCCTCATTTAAACGATCCGACGTTATTAGACGAAAATGTGAGTAAACTGCCACTAAACAGAAAAGAAGATTGGATTCGCCACAAATTTTCAACGTGCCAGTTGTATCTGAGTATAAAAGATTTCGCAGGCTGGTTGCAACAAGTATCTATGTTTGTTTCTATGGCAACAGGAATTGTAACAACAGATCAACCTTGCCAGAATTTTAATAAGAATGCAAGAACAGTGTTGACAGTTACTGCGAGTGAACAAATGTCTGTATACTGCAAAGATGAACATTTTTTTGTATCAATGCCTAAAATTCCAAAGTGCAGAACTCAGCCAACGATGCAGTGTTGTTAAGGCAAACAGGTTATGTTTTTGTTGCCTACAGCCAGGACACAATTTAAAATCTGGTTCAAAACGTCGCGAGTGTGGAATCACGTCTTGCCATAAATTTCACCACCGAAAAGAATTCAAGCAGTGAAGTCTCTCGGAAAATAAACATCGAAATTGCCGCACCTATAGAGATGCGCAAAAGTTTACCATGAAAGGCGAACGCACAATTAAGAAGTTATGTCTGCCAATGCCAACGGTGAGCTTTGAAGAATTCTCTCGCTGTTATGATATATTGCAAGATTTTCCAATAGAAAATTATGTTGACGCAGAGCCTAAAATTCTTATTGGGTTGTCCCACATCGATTTTGTTCGTGCGCAGCAAGTAATCAATTTTGATAATGGGTTTGCTTTGCACAAAACAAAGTTAGGATGGACTTTGTTTGGTTCTAATAAACAAGATTCACTAAATAATGTAATTGGACATGTATGTGTTGATGAGCAATGTATAAATAAAATGCGTAAAGAAATTGTCGATTATTTTAATTTTGAAAATTTTGAGCAAAGAGCTGAACCTCAACTTAGTGCGAAAGCTGATAAAAAGGCTGACGATATATTGCAAGAAACAACGAAACTATTAGTAGGAAAATATAAAACCGGGTTATTGTGGAAGGATGAAAACGTCAAGTTTGAGAAAAGCTATGGCATGGCTCTTAAGCGTCTTGAAATGATAGAACGAAAAATGTTAAAAGATTTAGAGCTCAGGGAGTGGTATACAAATAAAATTGAGGAGTATGTACGCAGGGCTTATGCGCGCAAGTTATTGTCGGATGAGGCAGCTTGTAATAATGAACGTACTTGGTACTTGCCTCATTTTGTAGTGTACAACATAAACAAAAATAACAAGCAAAGACTTGTGTTTGATGCAGCCGCTAAAGTGAAAGACATCTCGCTCAACTGTGCTCTTATGAAGGGTACCGATGAGTATCAGCCAAAACCGTTGCTTTCAATCTTGTATAAATTCCGGCAAGGTAAGATAGCAATATGCGGAGATATACGAGAAATGTATCACAGAATTAACATTAGAGAAGAAAATCAAAATGCACAGCGTTTTTTGTGGTGTGAAGGTGATCAGACTAAATCGCTAGATATATATATAATGACGGCCATGATATTTGGAGCTATGTTTACATATGTTCCCCATGCTCAGCGTAATACATTAAAAATATTAATGCGAAAATGTATCGTAGTAAGCATCCAAGATGTCGATGACTACGTTGACAGATTTGACATGGCAGATGACGGCTCGCAGGTTATAATAACTGTTATCAAAATACATGCAGCGGCGGGTTTTGAATTGCGTGGTTTTGTATCAAATTCAGAGGGAATGTTACAATAAATTTGTGGAGCATCCCAGATTTTGAATGAGGTAGAATACCAGAATATGTGTCGTGGCGAAAGTGAATCAGGGAAAATTCTTGGAATATATTGGGACTCTAAAGAGGATACATTATTTTTCAAATTACTTTTCTCAAAAGTCCCAAAAGCTGTTTTAAATGGGAGTCGACGTCCTACGAAAAAAGAAATGTTAAGCATTTTAATGTCGGTTTTGGATTTCAAGTTTGCGACGGCTTATGCGGTCAACTAAGAAACGATACCAGGTATGCAAGAACTTATCAGCCGTTCCTGAGACACCTTTAATGGGGTAAATACCAAAAGATAGACTTACTCCGTTTGTGCGCCCTTTCTCATACCGGTGTGCATTATTTCGGGCTCATACAAATATCCATTGGGCGTCGTCGTGAGAAGCGATGGCTAGCATTGTTCACCTGCTTAACGACACGAGCAATGCACCTGGAGTTGGCCAGGTACCTCTCACCTGATGCAGCTATGCTATATCTACGAAATTTTGTGGATCGCAGAGAAGTTCCTGTGCGAATAAGAAGTGGCAGAGGAGTGCACACGGCGTGGCAGCGAGTGGATTTTTAACACGCCTACGAACCCATCGGCTGGAGGTAGTTGAGAACGTCTTGTTCAAGCAACAAAACGCGTTTTATCCTTTACTTTGAAAGAGCAAGCGCCGCAATGGCACAAACGTGTAAAACTTTTACAAGTCGGAGACATCGTAGTAGTATGCGACGATAACGAAATCAGAGGAATGTGGAAACGAGGAAGGGTAGTTGAGGTTTATATGGCACCAGATGGCCAGGTGCGTTCAGCCATGGTAAAGACCATTCAAGGAAATCTGCGAACACGTGCTTCAAAGTTAGCTGTGCTGGATGTAGGAGATTCGGTGGCCTCTGCTTCGAATCACGAGAAAATGACAGTTACTTTTTATGTTCAAAACTTTTCTAAACTTGTACACACTTTTTTAATTTTGTAAATGCAACTCTGATTTAAAACTTAACGAAGAGTTCTAGAATTTTCGATAAACTAGGAATATTCATATTCATTGTCATAGTGAAATCTGTTAGAAGAAGACGAATAAGTAAGAGAAAGAATTATTATAAAAATTGTATTGAAATTAATTTATTTTCACAGATAAATACTTGTTTATTTTTCTGTTGGCCTAGTAAATATTAATTAAATAGCGGCAGATCAGTTGCTCTTGTTTGTAGTTGGTTTGTTTAAGGAAGATGAAATAAACACAACAGCCAACTCGGCTAGCGTAGCACAATATGTAGCGTATGGGCTCTGCAACTCCGATCTCCCGGGTTCAAAGCCTGGGAGAAGTGGTTATGAAAAATAAATTTAATTAATTTAATAAAAAGAAGTCTGATGAGGAAATGTGGTGATTTCCGAAATAGTACTATAATTTCTACCATTAAAAACTGTTGTTGTTTTTTCACAAAAACCTTATATAAACTGGCCTTGTGCTCAATAAAAAGTGTAAAATTTTCAGAGATATTAAAAAGATTCAAGGGTTTAAAATGATTCATTCAACGATTCATGTAACTTACAATGCGCAAACTATATTTTTAAATAAACGTCATCTGTTTTGATATATTCGCCTATTTTCTTACACGGAAGGACAACACATGTCTTTTGACGGCACCGCCGATTCCGTCACAAGCTTCTTTACTACGCGAAGTAGCAAAAAAATGCCGTTCAGCCTCGACACCAAAATCTTCTTTATGCTTAATTCAATTTATTAAATTGTATTTGTTTCTATATTGGGAAGAAGCGCCGTCCGAAAAATACGATACTTTGTTAATATTTTCCGAACCAAACTTCTCTTTCAAATGAGCAATTAATTTAGAGTTGAAAAATGTACTACATTTGCATCGTGATTTGCCAGGCATGCCACCGCACGTTCTTACTTTGAAAATTGGCGTGCCCATCATGCTTACGCGCCGGAAATCTTCCGATTTATTCGTTTACGCACCAGATGGAAAAACAAGAAATATTGTGTATCCCACAGCAATTCAATAAATATGGAATTGAAGCGAAACGCTGCAATGTCACAATTTTTTCAAAATGAACAAATGAAAGTACTCAAAATTAATTGAATATTTGTGGAATGTCTTTCCTTCATATTTATTTATTGGTACTGGGAATAATTTCAAACATGTTTTTTTTTATTAAGCCTTGTTTTAAGAACACCGTCGGTTACAAATTTGTCGGATGCAGAATAAATTTTACAGGCAACTCCATCAATGAGCGGATAGAAACAATGTTACGATTGCGTATTTATCACGGTTTTTGGCATTTGACTTCGAGAACTCATTGTGGGCAGTATGTTATTCAACAAACAACACGGAAACATACAGTTTACAATGGAAACAGAAAGCGAAGGAAGGATTAACTACTTAGATCTGGCAATTAGTACAGACAAGACCACAGGAAAACTTGGCTATGAAATTTACAGAAAACCAACAGCCACAGACGCGGTAATTCATAACACTTCGAACCACCCTCAGCAGCACAAAAATGCGGCGTTAAAGCAACTAGTTGACAGACTAGAACGAACACCTTTAACACCAGAAGCACACAAGAGAGAGCTAAACATTATTTACAACATCGTCAATAACGGATATAAAAAAGATCTGATAGACAAAATCAGAAGACACAATGGGACCCCAAAAACAAGCGATAAGGATAAAGACGGAAAGACATGGACAGTATTAACTTATACAGGAAAATAGACACATAAATTAGCAAATTTTTTCAAAAAACACAACATTCACACAGCATTTAAAACAGTAAACACCTTAGGACGAATACTACGGACAAGTACAAATACAGAGGACTCACTAAACAGCCAAGGCGTATACCAACTGACCTGCGAATGCCAATACAGCTACATAGGACAAACAGGACGTAAAGTAAGAACAAGGTTCCGCGAACATATAAGGGATAGCAACAAGAAGTCTCGGAAACCCACCAAAACACCTAAATCTAACTTTGCAAATCACATGTTCCAGAGCAAATGTACACCAGCAAACATTAAGAAAACCATAAAGGTATTGCATGTGCAGCAAAAAGGTCGGCGCCTAAACTCATTGGAAAACATGGAGATATACAAACAGAAAACGGAAGAATAATAAACGAACAGACGAACAACAACTCGGACGTAATATTTGAGCCATTGAAACTTATTTACAAAAAACAAAGCACGAACTTAGGTACTACCAAAGAAACTAACGCACAGGGCCAACACAAAACATCCCACAGGACAAAAATTACTGACTTCTACCTACCCATGCATACCACATGGGCAACCGTAGAAGAAAAAACTTCACGCTGACAAATAAACCCTAAACTCAGGTAGCATACACCTACAAACAATTGTTGGCTGCTAGTTAACGATAGATACCGATACCTACGAAGGACAAAACACAATAAATAGGGACCGCCAGACGTAAACTAAACAGAACGAAAAATAACACTGAAGATGGCACAACACCGAAACCGGTTTGTTTCAAAACCGAATTTGACAAGGATCGACGGAAAATCGTTCCAAACTACATCAACTTTCAACCTTGTCGGAGTAAAAAAACAACAAAAAAAAAAAATATGTTATTCTATTGTAGAATAACCAAACACAATTTTCTTGAAAAAATTCTTTGCCTATTGATATAAAAAATTTGGTGAAGTAAATCGTTTTTGTTGTAAACTGGACCAGTAGGCATGTTGTCGCAGATTAAAATTTAGGAAAAGACAGTTACTTTTTATGTTCAAAAGTTTTCTAAACTTGTACACACTTTTTAATTTTGTAAATGCAACTCTGATTTAAAACTTAACGAAGCATTCTAGAATTTTCGATAAACTAGTAATATTCTCATTGTCATAGAGAGGAGAACGAATTTATTATAAAAATTGTATTGAAATAATTTATTTTCTGTTTTGATATATGCGCCTATTTTCCTACACGGAAGGACAACATTTTTTAATGTTTATTCTCGGAAATACCGCTCTGTCGCCATTAATACCTTATGGAAAATTATAATTTACGAAGCCGCAAATCGTTGATGGATTCAACAAATTCATCAGAGAATTAATCAGAGAAATGGACTCCCTCTGCGATGATGAAGCCGACGTCACTATAGTTGCACCTGGTGCAGATATGATCGAGCTTCGGGATATGGTAAGAAATTTACAAGCAAGTTTCAAGAGCTTAGAACAATGCGTAACGCTCAAGAAACCAATTGATGCCACATTTGCGGGCGTGAACGTTACTTCTGCCAACGATATTGGTGCTAGTCTTACCTGTGCCGACACATATATCACACGCCCCCCAATGTATCCTTATATATTCTCTTCTGCTGGCGTCACCGTTGCCGACGCACAAGTCAAGTCTTCAGAGTTTGCAAACTACTAACGCCACTATTGCTGGTAAACAGCCTGCTTATGCCACGTCTGGCACTTCGCAGCACGCCACCAGCCCTTATATAGATTATAGTACTACAGCGGCAGACCCAGCCCGTCAATCAGCAGCATGCAGAAGCGTCAACAGAGACTTTCAAGTGAACTCATCGCTGCCGAGTATAAGTAATGTTTATCATTCTTATCCCTATACTACCCGCAATATGCCAACACCGATTCAACCATATAACCAAATGGCCCCCGTAAGTTAATCGATCTGCCTGAATTTACAGGGGTGCCAGAGGAATGGCAGCAGCGTTCAAAGAAACCACAGCAACGTATTTTTACACAGAATTTGAAAATTTATTTCGCATTCAAAAAGCATGCACGCCAACGAGTTGAGTCGCTACTGATTCACCCATCCAATGTTGCCACAGTCATGTCCACATTGGAGTTTTGTTATGGCCGGCCTGGACTTTTGATTCGAAGCCAACTTGCAAAAGCGCGTTCATTCCCCGTCATCACCCAAGCGAAAATATATGAAATTGTCAACTTTAGTACAATGGTATCGAATTTAGTCGCCTTTCTTGAAAGTGCAGGTGTAACGCCTCATTTAAACGATCCGACGTTATTAGACGAAAATGTGAGTAAACTGCCACTAAACAGAAAAGAAGATTGGATTCGCCACAAATTTTCAACGTGCCAGTTGTATCTGAGTATAAAAGATTTCGCAGGCTGGTTGCAACAAGTATCTATGTTTGTTTCTATGGCAACAGGAATTGTAACAACAGATCAACCTTGCCAGAATTTTAATAAGAATGCAAGAACAGTGTTGACAGTTACTGCGAGTGAACAAATGTCTGTATACTGCAAAGATGAACATTTTTTTGTATCAATGCCTAAAATTCCAAAGTGCAGAACTCAGCCAACGATGCAGTGTTGTTAAGGCAAACAGGTTATGTTTTTGTTGCCTACAGCCAGGACACAATTTAAAATCTGGTTCAAAACGTCGCGAGTGTGGAATCACGTCTTGCCATAAATTTCACCACCGAAAAGAATTCAAGCAGTGAAGTCTCTCGGAAAATAAACATCGAAATTGCCGCACCTATAGAGATGCGCAAAAGTTTACCATGAAAGGCGAACGCACAATTAAGAAGTTATGTCTGCCAATGCCAACGGTGAGCTTTGAAGAATTCTCTCGCTGTTATGATATATTGCAAGATTTTCCAATAGAAAATTATGTTGACGCAGAGCCTAAAATTCTTATTGGGTTGTCCCACATCGATTTTGTTCGTGCGCAGCAAGTAATCAATTTTGATAATGGGTTTGCTTTGCACAAAACAAAGTTAGGATGGACTTTGTTTGGTTCTAATAAACAAGATTCACTAAATAATGTAATTGGACATGTATGTGTTGATGAGCAATGTATAAATAAAATGCGTAAAGAAATTGTCGATTATTTTAATTTTGAAAATTTTGAGCAAAGAGCTGAACCTCAACTTAGTGCGAAAGCTGATAAAAAGGCTGACGATATATTGCAAGAAACAACGAAACTATTAGTAGGAAAATATAAAACCGGGTTATTGTGGAAGGATGAAAACGTCAAGTTTGAGAAAAGCTATGGCATGGCTCTTAAGCGTCTTGAAATGATAGAACGAAAAATGTTAAAAGATTTAGAGCTCAGGGAGTGGTATACAAATAAAATTGAGGAGTATGTACGCAGGGCTTATGCGCGCAAGTTATTGTCGGATGAGGCAGCTTGTAATAATGAACGTACTTGGTACTTGCCTCATTTTGTAGTGTACAACATAAACAAAAATAACAAGCAAAGACTTGTGTTTGATGCAGCCGCTAAAGTGAAAGACATCTCGCTCAACTGTGCTCTTATGAAGGGTACCGATGAGTATCAGCCAAAACCGTTGCTTTCAATCTTGTATAAATTCCGGCAAGGTAAGATAGCAATATGCGGAGATATACGAGAAATGTATCACAGAATTAACATTAGAGAAGAAAATCAAAATGCACAGCGTTTTTTGTGGTGTGAAGGTGATCAGACTAAATCGCTAGATATATATATAATGACGGCCATGATATTTGGAGCTATGTTTACATATGTTCCCCATGCTCAGCGTAATACATTAAAAATATTAATGCGAAAATGTATCGTAGTAAGCATCCAAGATGTCGATGACTACGTTGACAGATTTGACATGGCAGATGACGGCTCGCAGGTTATAATAACTGTTATCAAAATACATGCAGCGGCGGGTTTTGAATTGCGTGGTTTTGTATCAAATTCAGAGGGAATGTTACAATAAATTTGTGGAGCATCCCAGATTTTGAATGAGGCAGAATACCAGAATTTGTGTCGTGGCGAAAGTGAATCAGGGAAAATTCTTGGAATATATTGGGACTCTAAAGAGGATACATTATTTTTCAAATTACTTTTCTCAAAAGTCCCAAAAGCTGTTTTAAATGGGAGTCGACGTCCTACGAAAAAAGAAATGTTAAGCATTTTAATGTCGGTTTTGGATTCCAAGTTTGCGACGGCTTATGCGGTCAACTAAGAAACGATACCAGGTATGCAAGAACTTATCAGCCGTTCCTAAAACACCTTTAATGGGGTAAATACCAAAAGATAGACTTATTCCGTTTGTGCGCCCTTTCTCATAAGCCGGAGTGGATTATTTCGGGCCCATACAAATATCCATTGGGCGTCGTCGTGAGAAGCGATGGCTAGCAATGTTCACCTGCTTAACGACACGAGCAATGCACCTGGAGTTGGCCAGGTACCTCTCACCTGATGCAACTATGCTATGTCTACAAAATTTTGTGGATCGCAGAGAAGTTCCTGTGCGAATAAGAAGTGGCAGAGGAGTGCACACGGCGTGGCATCGAGTGGATTTTTAACACGCCTACGAACCCATCGGCTACGAGGTACTTGGGAACGTCTTGTTCAAGCAACAAAACGCGTTTTACCCTTAACTTTGAAAGAGCAAGCGCCGCAATGGCACAAACGTGTAAAACCTTTACAAGTCGGAGACATCGTTGTAGTGTGCCTCTGCTTCGAATCACGAGAAAATGACAGTTACTTTTTATGTTCAAAACTTTTCTAAACTTGTACACTTTTTTTTAATTTTGTAAATGCAACTCTGATTTAAAACTTAATGAAGAGTTCTAGAATTTTCGATAAACTAGGAATATTCTCATTGTCATAGTGAAATCTGTTAGAAGAAGACGAATAAGTAAGAGAAAGAATTTATTATAAAAATTGTATTGAAATTAATTTATTTTCACAGATAAATGCTTGTTTATTTTTCTATTGGCCTAGTAAATATTAATTAAATAGCGGCAGATCAGTTGCTCTTGTTTGTAGTTGGTTTGTTTAAGGAAGATGAAATAAACACAAAAGCCAACTCGGCTAGCGTAGCACAATATGTAGCGTATGGGCTCTGCAACTCCGATCTCCCGGGTTCAAAGCCTGGGAGAAGTGGTTATGAAAAATAAATTTAATTAATTTAATAAAAAGAAGTCTGATGAGGAAATGTGGTGATTTCCGAAATAGTACTATAATTTCTACCATTAAAAACTGTTGTTGTTTTTTCACAAAAACCTTATATAAACTGGCCTTGTGCTCAATAAAAAGTGTAAAATTTTCAGAGATATTAAAAAGATTCAAGGGTTTAAAATGATTCATTCAACGATTCATGTAACTTACAATGCGCAAACTATATTTTTAAATAAACGTCATCTGTTTTGATATATTCGCCTATTTTCTTACACGGAAGGACAACACATGTCTTTTGACGGCACCGCCGATTCCGTCACAAGCTTCTTTACTACGCGAAGTAGCAAAAAAATGCCGTTCAGCCTCGACACCAAAATCTTCTTTATGCTTAATTCAATTTATTAAATTGTATTTGTTTCTATATTGGGAAGTAGCGCCGTCCGAAAAATACGATACTTTGTTAATATTTTCCGAACCAAACTTCTCTTTCAAATGAGCAATTAATTTAGAGTTGAAAAATGTACTACATTTGCATCGTGATTTGCCAGGCATGCCATTGCACGTTCTAACTTTAAAAATTGGCGTACCCATCATTCTTCTTCGAAACATAAATCCACCACCACCTTGCAACGGAACTAGACTCTCAGTCAAGAAAATCATGAACAATGTTATCGAAGCAACAATTTTGACTGGGAAGTTCAAAGGTGAAGACGACTGTTGCCATGCATCCCAATTATTCCGACAGATATGCCATTCGAATTCAAACGTTTGCAGTTCTCGGTGCGACTCGCTTTCGCAATGACTATCAACAAAGCATAAGGACAATCGTTGCTTCTCACATGGCCAGCTCTATGTGGCCTGCTCACGCGCCGGAAACCTTCCGATTTATTCGTTTACGCACCAGATGGAAAAACAAGAAATATTGTGTATCCCACAGCAATTCAATAAATATGGAATTGAAGCGAAACCCTGCAATGTCACAATTTTTTCAAAATGAACAAATGAAAGGACTCAAAATTAATTGAATATTTGTGGAATGTCTTTCCTTCATATTTATTTTAGTTGGTGGCGTAGCAACGGGCGCAGGGTACAGCTAGTTCTCTATAAATAAGTATTTAGTCGAAGAAGTAAAAATATTTATTGCTTAGATTGAAATACATGTCGTTTATTATTGGTACTGGGAATAATTTCAAACATGTTTTTTCTTATTAAGCCTTGTTTTAAGAACACCGTCGGTTACAAATTTGTCGGACGCAGAATAAATTTTACAGGCAACTCCATCAATGAGCGGATAGAAACAATGTTACGATTGCGTATTTATCACGGTTTTTGCCATTTGACTTCGAGAACTCATTGTGGGCAGTATGTTATTCAACAAACAACACGGAAACATACAGTTTACAATGGAAACAGAAAGCGAAGGAAGGATTAACTACTTAGATCTGGCAATTAGTGCAGACAAGACCACAGGAAAACTTGGCTATGAAATTTACAGAAAACCAACAGCCACAGACGCGGTAATTCATAACACTTCGAACCACCCTCAGCAGCACAAAAATGCGGCGTTAAAGCAACTAGTTGACAGACTAGAACGAACACCTTTAACACCAGAAGCACACAAGAGAGAGCTAAACATTATTTACAACATAACGGTCAATAACGGATATAAAAAAGATCTGATAGACAAAATTAGAAGAAACAATGGGACCCCAAAAACAAGCGATAAGGATAAAGACGGAAAGACATGGACAGTATTAACTTATACAGGAAAAAAGACACATAAAGTAGCAAACTTTTTCAAAAAAAACACAACATTCACACAGCATTTAAAACAGTAAACAACTTAGGACGAATACTACGGACATGCGAATGCCAATACAGCTACATAGGACAAACAGGACGTAAAGTAAGAACAAGGTTCCGCGAACACATAAGGGATAACAACAAGAAGTCACGGAAACCCACCACAACACCTGAATCTAACTTTGCAAATCACATGTTCCACAGCAAATGTACACCAGCAAACATTAAGAAAACCATAAAGGAATTGCATGTGCAGCAAAAAGTTCGGCGCCTAAACGCACTGGAAAACATGGAGATATACAAACAGAAAACGGAAGAATAATAAACGAACAGACGAACACCAACTCGGACGTAATATTTGAGCCATTGAAACTTATTTACAAAAAACAAAGCACGAACTTAGGTACTGCCAAACAAACTAACGCACAGGACCAACACAAAACATCCCACAGGACAAAAATTACTGACCTCTACCTACCCATGCATACCACATGGGCAACCGTAGAAGAAAAAACTTCACGCTGACAAATAAACCCTAAACTCAGGTAGCATACACCTACAAACATTTGTTGGCTGCTAGTTAACGATAGATACCGATACCTACGAAGGACAAAACACAATAAATAGGGACCGCCAGACGTAAACTAAACAGAACGAAAAATAACACTGAAGATGGCACAACACCGAAACCGATATGTTTCAAAACCAAATTTGACAAGGATCGACGGAAAATCGTTCCAAAATACATTAACTTTCAACCTTGTCGGAGTAAAAAAACACCAAAAAAAACAACTCAAGAAAAAAAAAAAATATATTATTCTGTTGTAGAATAACCAAACACAATTTTCTTGAAAAAATTCTTTGCCTATTGATATAAATGTTTTGTTGAAGTAAATCGTTTTTGTTGTAAACTGGACCAGTAGGCATGTTGTCGCAGATTAAAATTTAGGAAAAGACAGTTACTTTTTATGTTCAAAACTTTTCTAAACTTGTACAGACTTTTTAATTTTGTAAATGTAACTCTGATTTAAAATTTAACGAAGCATTCTAGAATTTTCGATAAACTAGTAATTTTCTCATTGTCATAGAGAGGAGAAAGAATTTATTATAAACATTGTATTGAAATTAATTTATTTTCTGTTTTGATATATTCGCCTATTTTCCTACACGGAAGGACAACATTTTTTAATGTTTATTCTCGGAAATACCGCTCTGTCGCCATTAATACCTTATGGAAAATTATAATTTACGAAGCCGCAAATCGTTGATGGATTCAACAAATTCATCAGAGAATTAATCAGAGAAATTGACTCCCTCTGTGATGATGAAGCCGACGTCACTATAGTTGCACCTGGCAAACAGGTTATGTTTTTGTTGCCTACAGCCAGGACACAATTTAAAATCTGGTTCAAAACGTCGCGAGTGTGGAATCACGTCTTGCCATAAATTTCACCACCGAAAAGAATTCAAGCAGTGAAGTCTCTCGGAAAATAAACATCGAAATTGCCGGCACCTATAGAGATGCGCAAAAGTTTACCATGAAAGGCGAACGCACAATTAAGAAGTTATGTCTACCAATGCCAACGGTGAGCTTTGAAGAATTCTCTCCTGTTATGATATATTGCAAGATTTTCCAATAGAAAATTATGTTGACACAGAGCCTAAAATTCTTATTGGGTTGTCCCACATCGATTTTGTTCGTGCGCAGCAAGTAATCAATTTTGATAATGGGTTTGCTTTGCACAAAACAAAGTTAGGATGGACTTTGTTTGGTTCTAATAAACAAGATTCACTAAATAATGTAATTGGACATGTATGTGTTGATGAGCAATGTATAAATAAAATGCGTAAAGAAATTGTCGATTATTTTAATTTTGAAAATTTTGAGCAAAGGGCTGCCCCTCAACTTAGTTCGAAAGCTGATAAAAAGGCTGACGATATATTGCAAGAAACAACGAAACTATTTGTAGGAAAATATAAAACCGCGTTATTGTGGAAGGATGACAACGTCAAGTTTGAGAAAAGCTATGGCATGGCTCTTAAGCGTCTTGAAATTATAGAACGAAATATGTTAAAAGATTTAGAGCTCAGGGAGTGGTATACAAATAAAATTGAGGAGTATGTACGCAAGGGTTATGCGCGCAAGTTATTGTCGGATGAGGCAGCTTGTAATAATGAACGTACTTGGTACTTGCCTCATTTTGTAGTGTACAACATAAACAAAAATAACAAGCAAAGACTTGTGTTTGATGCAGCCGCTAAAGTGAAAGACATCTCGCTCAACTGTGCTCTTATGAAGGGTACCGATGAGTATCAGCCAAAACCGTTGCTTTCAATCTTGTATAAATTCCGGCAAGGTAAGATAGCAATATGCGGTGTTATACGAGAAATGTATCACAGAATTAACATTAGAGAAGAAAATCAAAATGCACAGCGTTTTTTGTGGTGTGAAGGTGATCAGACTAAACCGCTAGATATATGTATATATAATGACGGCCATGATATTTGGAGCTATGTATATGTTCCCCATGCTCAGCGTAATACATTAAAAATATTAATGCGAAAATGTATCGCAGTAAGCATCCAAGATGTCGATGACTACGTTGACAGTTTTGACATGGCAGATGACGGCTCGCAGGTTACAATAACTGTTATCAAAATACATGCAGCGGCGGGTTTTGAATTGCGTGGTTTTGGATCAAATTCAGAGGGAATGTTACAATAAATTTGTGGAGCATCCCAGATTTTGAATGAGGTAGAATACCAGAATATGTGTCGTGGCGAAAGTGAATCAGGGAAAATTCTTGGAATATATTGGGACTCTAAAGAGGATACATTATTTTTCAAATTACTTTTCTCAAAAGTCCCAAAAGCTGTTTTAAATGGGAGTCGACGTCCTACGAAAAAAGAAATGTTAAGCATTTTAATGTCGGTTTTGGATTTCAAGTTTGCGACGGCTTATGCGGTCAACTAAGAAACGATACCAGGTATGCAAGAACTTATCAGCCGTTCCTGAGACACCTTTAATGGGGTAAATACCAAAAGATAGACTTACTCCGTTTGTGCGCCCTTTCTCATACCGGTGTGCATTATTTCGGGCTCATACAAATATCCATTGGGCGTCGTCGTGAGAAGCGATGGCTAGCATTGTTCACCTGCTTAACGACACGAGCAATGCACCTGGAGTTGGCCAGGTACCTCTCACCTGATGCAGCTATGCTATATCTACGAAATTTTGTGGATCGCAGAGAAGTTCCTGTGCGAATAAGAAGTGGCAGAGGAGTGCACACGGCGTGGCAGCGAGTGGATTTTTAACACGCCTACGAACCCATCGGCTGGAGGTAGTTGAGAACGTCTTGTTCAAGCAACAAAACGCGTTTTATCCTTTACTTTGAAAGAGCAAGCGCCGCAATGGCACAAACGTGTAAAACTTTTACAAGTCGGAGACATCGTAGTAGTATGCGACGATAACGAAATCAGAGGAATGTGGAAACGAGGAAGGGTAGTTGAGGTTTATATGGCACCAGATGGCCAGGTGCGTTCAGCCATGGTAAAGACCATTCAAGGAAATCTGCGAAGACGTGCTTCAAAGTTAGCTGTGCTGGATGTAGGAGATTCGGTGGCCTCTGCTTCGAATCACGAGAAAATGACAGTTACTTTTTATGTTCAAAACTTTTCTAAACTTGTACACACTTTTTTAATTTTGTAAATGCAACTCTGATTTAAAACATAACGAAGAGTTCTAGAATTTTCGATAAACTAGGAATATTCTCATTGTCATAGTGAAATCTGTTAGAAGAAGACGAATAAGTAAGAGAAAGAATTTATTATAAAAATTGTATTGAAATTAATTTATTTTCACAGATAAATGCTTGTTTATTTTTCTGTTGGCCTAGTAAATATTAATTAAATAGCGGCAGATCAGTTGCTCTTGTTTGTAGTTGGTTTGTTTAAGGAAGATGAAATAAACACAACAGCCAACTCGGCTAGCGTAGCACAATATGTAGCGTATGGGCTCTGCAATTCCAAGCTCCCGGGTTCAAAGCCTGGGAGAAGTGGTTATGAAAAATAAATTTAATTAATTTAATAAAAAGAAGTCTGATGAGGAAATGTGGTGATTTCCGAAATAGTACTATAATTTCTACCATTAAAAACTGTTGTTGTTTTTTCACAAAAACCTTATATAAACTGGCCTTGTGCTCAATAAATAGTGTAAAATTTTCAGAGATATTAAAAAGATTCAAGCGTTTAAAACGATTCATTCAACGATTCATGTAACTTACAATGCGCAAACTATATTTTTAAATAAACGTCATCTGTTTTGATATATTCGCCGATTTTCTTACACGGAAGGACAACACATGTCTTTTGACGGCACCGCCGATTCCGTCACAAGCTTCTTCACTACGCGAAGTAGCAAAAAAATGCCGTTCAGCCTCGACACCAAAATCTTCTTTATGCTTAATTCAATTTATTAAATTGTATTTGTTTCTATATTGGGAAGTAGCGCTGTCCGAAAAATACGATACTTTGTTAATATTTTCCGAACCAAACTTCTCTTTCAAATGAGCAATTAATTTAGAGTTGAAAAATGTACTACATTTGCATCGTGATTTGCCAGGCATGCCACCGCACGTTCTAACTTTGAAAATTGGCGTACCCATCATTCTTCTTCGAAACATAAATCCACCACCACTTTGCAACGGAACCAGACTCTCAGTCAAGAAAATCATGAACAATGTTATCGAAGCAACAATTTTGACTGGGAAGTTCAAAGGTGAAGACGACTGTTGCCATGCATCCCAATTATCCCGACAGATATGGCATTCGAATTCAAACGTTTGCAGTTCTCGGTGCGACTCGCTTTCGCAATGACTATCAACAAAGCATAAGGACAATCGTTGCTTCTCACATGGCCAGCTCTATGTGGCCTGCTCACGCGCCGGAAACCTTCCGATTTATTCGTTTACGCACCAGATGGAAAAACAAGAAATATTGTGTATCCCACAGCAATTCAATAAATATGGAATTGAAGCGAAACGCTGCAATGTCACAACTTTTTCAAAATGAACAAATGAAAGGACTCAAAATTAATTGAATATTTGTGGAATGTCTTTCCTTCATATTTATTTTAGTTGGTGGCGTAGCAACGGGCGCAGGGTACAGCTAGTTCTCTATAAATAAGTATTTAGTCGAAGAAGTAAAAATATTTATTGCTTAGATTGAAATACATGTCGTTTATTATTGGTACTGGGAAGAATTTCAAACATGTTTTTTCTTATTAAGCCTTGTTTTAAGAACACGGTCGGTTACAAATTTGTCGGACGCAGAATAAATATTACAGGCAACTCCATCAATGAGCGGATAGAAACAATGTTACGATTGCGTATTTATCACGGTTTTTGCCATTTGACTTCGAGAACTCATTGGGGGCAGTATGTTATTCAACAAACAACACGGAAACATACAGTTTACAATGGAAACAGAAAGCGAAGGAAGGATTAACTACTTAGATCTGGCAATTAGTGCAGACAAGACCACAGGAAAACTTGGCTATGAAATTTACAGAACCAACAGCCACAGACGCGGTAATTCATAACACTTCGAACCACCCTCAGCAGCACAAAAATGCGGCGTTAAAGCAACTAGTTGACAGACTAGAACGAACACCTTTAACACCAGAAGCACACAAGAGAGAGCTAAACATTATTTACAACATAGCGGTCAATAACGGATATAAAAAAGATCTGATAGACAAAATCAGAAGAAACAATGGGACCCCAAAAACAAGCGATAAGGATAAAGACGGAAAGACATGGACAATATTAACTCATACAGGAAAATAGACACATAAATTAGCAAACTTTTTCAAAAAACACAACATTCACACAGCATTTAAAACAGTAAACAACATAGGACGAATACTACGGACAAGTACAAATACAGAGGACTCACTAAACAGCCAAGGCGTATACCAACTGACATGCGAATGCCAATACAGCTACATAGGACAAACAGGACGTAAAGTAAGAACAAGGTTCACGAACACATAAGGGATAACAACAAGAAGTCACGGAAACCCACCACAACACCTGAATCTAACTTTGCAAATCACATGTTCCACAGCAAATGTACACCAGCAAACATTAAGAAAACCATAAAGGTATTGCATGTGCAGCAAAAAGGTCGGCGCCTAAACTCATTGGAAAACATGGAGATATACAAACAGAAAACGGAAGAATAATAAACGAACAGACGAACACCAACTCGGACGTAATATTTGAGCCATTGAAACTTATTTACAAAAAACAAAGCACGAACTTAGGTACTACCAAAGAAACTAACGCACAGGGCCAACACAAAACATCCCACAGGACAAAAATTACTGACCTCTACCTACCCATGCATACCACATGGGCAACCGTAGAAGAAAAAACTTCACGCTGACAAATAAACCCTAAACTCAGGTAGCATACACCTACAAACATTTGTTGGCTGCTAGTTAACGATAGATACCGATACCTACGAAGGACAAAACACAATAAATAGGGACCGCCAGACGTAAACTAAACAGAACGAAAAATAACACTGAAGATGGCACAACGCCGAAACCGGTTTGATTCAAAACCAAATTTGACAAGGATCGACGGAAAATCGTTCCAAAATACATCAACTTTCAACCTTGTCGGAGTAAAAAAACAAAAAAAAAAAACAACACAAAAAAAAAAAAAAAATATGTTATTCTATTGTAGAATAACCAAACACAATTTTCTTGGAAAAATTCTTTGCCTATTGATATAAAAGTTTTGGTGAAGTAAATCGTTTTTGTTGTAAACTGGACCAGTAGGCATGTTGTCGCAGATTAAAATTTAGGAAAAGACAGTTACTTTTTATGTTCAAAACTTTTCTAAACTTGTACACACTTTTTAATTTTGTAAATGCAACTCTGATTTAAAACTTAACGAAGCATTCTAGAATTTTCGATAAACTAGTAATATTCTCATTGTCATAGTGAAATCTGTTAGAAGAAGACGAATAAGTAAGAGAAAGAATTTATTATAAAAATTGTATTGACGAATAAGTAAGAGAAAGAATTTATTATAAAAATTGAATTATGATGCAATGGCCCGTGCAATACTATTTTGTGATCGTATGGCTGCCAAAATGAGTGAAAGGAGAAAAGTCTTGCCTGTACCACCAGGCTCATATGTATATGAAAAACAGTCCACCGCTTTGTTCTGTGATTGCACGCATAATTCTGTCATACGCAATGCGTTGTTCTGGAACCAACTGCGGAAGATTTGTCTGAACAAATGTTTCCAGTTCGTCAGAGTCAAAGTGTGTTTCTCGTTGCGATCGAAAATGTCATTCGCTGGTCGGTTCGGAGCAGGCATTCCCAGTAGCACCAGTGCATTGTTAGCGATCGCCAAACATATGTCTTCAATCAAAATCAATGCCTCATTATACATGTTTGGTGTGAATTGAATTTCCAGGAGGTCCACGTACACTGATCAACAGCAATCGCAGATAGAAGCACTCTGTATTGTTCGGGTGAACAGTGTATGGACGACCCAATGCGTCACAGGAATACAAATTAGGATGTCCTTCAACTGCTTTACCTTGTTTGCGACGTTGAAACCTTTTAGCCGATGCATTCCATGTGTTGAATTTCGGTACCTCAGAATAAAGTACAGTCTTTGCAAAAATATCATTCTGGCACAGTGAGTAAAATGCAGTTAAAGTTGTTGCCGGTGGAACCAATGCTCTTGCACGTACATTATATGCTATGAAGTACACGCGCTGTCCATTCTCGAGATGCACCGCCAAGTGTACTACTGTTGGATGTCGTTCATGGATTGAAAATGATAAGATGCACCATACTGCTTTATTGCTGCTAATGTAGTGTCCAAGTTGGTATTGGTTGATCTCATCGAGCTGTGCGGAATACATCCAGCATCTCCAAAAACGAGATATATATAATATAATATATAATTTTGGCGCTTAAACTACATAGCTCAGTGTTTGGCTGAGCTTCTCCCAACATTTGTGGTGTGCGTCTTTATATTATATCACAAATGGAGGGACCTACAGTTTTGTGCCGACTCTGAACGGCAGATGTATTTAATGAGAAGATTTTTCATGGCAGAAATACACTACATTGCCTGCCAAGGGTTGCCCGCTATTAGAAAAAACTTTTTCTATTATTAAGATTTTACTTGCCCTGACTGAGGTTCGAACTTCGAGCTCAACGGCATATCGAGTTATAGCACGCACCGATAATAACTCGACCATTCGTTTGGATTCACGTTACCATCATTACCGACTGCGTCTCGTAAATGGATGTACTCTTCAGAACGCAACTCAGTTTGTTTCAATCGAATATATGGAGTCGGTCGGTTACATTCTTCGCGTACATGTCGCCGATATATTGATGGAACAGTTGTCGATGTTTCAGAATGTGGTTCTCAGCGTCATGATGAATCATCAATCGATACGAATAATAATTCATGTCACTGACTTTCATATTCGTTCCCTCGTCTGTTTGTGCATTTTTCATTTTGATGTTGAAATTATATCCATCATCTCCTCGACAAAACAGAATCGGATACTGCAATCCATCGTATGAGCGATCGCCAACTCTCACGATCGCCACTTCATTGATTGTTGGTGCATTGAACTGTCTTTCGTGTTGGGCAACGGGTCTTTTGTCTGCTCGAATTACAACTGCGTAGTCATCGGCTGGCATTAGTTGAATGGCGGTTTTAAACACCTGAACCAATTCATTGTGTTGATCGAAAAGGGTTTGTAACGCAGCCACGATTTCTCATCTAGTGCCCTCATTGTAATGGCTTCGTTGTTCAATTTGTTCATCACTGTTTGCCATTAAATAAATTTGAAGAAACTTGTGAACTGCGTCCGGCATTGGTAGAAGCGATCCGACACGATGATAAATTTGCCCTTAGACTCTGAATGTTAGCATATAAATTTCGCGCACGATGTTCTTTGCACCGAATGATGTCATTTGAACACACAAATAGTATTTGCGGATGTTTTCCAAGAAATGCTTTGACTCACGTGTAACCCCTGATAGACGCGTGGATAGTGGTTTGGGTGGTGGAGGTAATTGTGGCAGTTTAACTTTGCCACTGGCGCAACACATTCCTGGCGTTTCGTTCTTAAATTTGAGGCCGAAGATTTTATAGCCTTAGTGCTCGTTGCTCGTCTGATTCTGAGGCTCGTAATGCTCTTTTCTTCCGTGCTTGAGGTGTAGATGGGTAAATGGCTTGTCGCTTTTGAGGCATAATTGTACGGGAACGACGTGGAAATGCGTTTGAATTTATAAGATGTCAATCAGCAAAACTTTATTGCACAAATAAATTGCCACAATATTGAACAAATTTGAATTTTATTTTAACTACAACACGATATTGTTCTGAAAACCTTTGTAGTAATTTTAACAGTTATTATATTTTGCTGTACTTATCACTGCAGAGTGCACATGCTTACTGTTTAAATTTTTAATATTTTTAAAATATGCCCAAAATACATTGCATATTCCGATCTCAGTAAATAAACCCTAACTAAAATACCTACCTAGGAAACATTTAAATGCCTTAACCAGCATCTATCTTTATATACATGAATAGATACGCTCTACCAAGAACCCTGTTTACCTACTTTCTTGTGCAAATATTTAATAGAGCCCAAATACATACATATGTACATATGTCTTACAGCTATGTACCTGCGTCCTTAAGAAACTGCATTATGCTGGAAAACAATTTACATATACTTTCTTGCAAAAGTGATTAGGGCTACTAATTTTTCTGTGGGAAAAATTTAAAAGAGCCCAAATTGAGCAATTAAGGAATATTTCTTGCTTCCGAAATTTGTTTTACATACTAAACATCATTCCAGGAATTATTACAATATTTTGGAATGTTGAAGTTTCTGGCTCTCTGTGAAAAATGTAGGACGCTATACACTGTAATAGTTGATTTATCTATTTTCAGTTCAGTTTATACAATGTATTTATATACATGCCTCTAGATAAGTGTTTCGAATTTGAATAAAATCGGCCTGGAAATTCGGATTTTAGAAATATCTCGACTCCAGCGCCATTTCTCGAGTATATTTTCGCACAATAACCGGCTATGCTTTCTGTGATCCTACAGAAGTTTGCTGGCAAGGTGATACATTGTGTAGAATCATCAATTTTCATTCGCACATTTCCAATATCCATTAATTTGCAATATTACCAGCCGATGTATCCCGTTGTAGTTGTACACGCATGTTGGTTTTCAGAGTCAATTTCTGTATATGACGCCATAAAACTGATGATTTGAGACATTCATTAAGTTCATCAGCGGGTGTTGAACGTGGTATAACCGGCAGTGTTTGTCAAAAATCGCCAGAAAATGAAATGAGTGCACCACCGAAGATCCGTGTGTTTCCCCTCAAATCTCGTAATGTACGATCAAGCGCTTCCAATGCTTTCTTTTGAGACATTATACATTCGTTCCATATGATAATTTGACACGCTTGGAGTACTTTGCCCATTCCAGAGCTTTTGCTAATGTTGCATGTTGGTGCCTCAAATTTTGCAAATTCAACGGAAGTTTCAATGCTGAATGCGCTGTTCGTCCACCATCCAAAAGAGTTGGCGCAATTCCTGATCATGCAATGGCCAGTGCAATATCATTTTGTGATCGTATGGCTGCCAAAATGAGTGAAAGAAGAAAAGTCTTGCCTGTACCACCAGGCGCATCTATGAAAAACAGTCCACCGCTTTGTTCTGTCATACGCAATGCGTTGTTCTGGGACCAACTGCGGAAGATTTGTCTGAACAAATGTTTCCAGTTCCTCAGAATCAAAGTGTGTTTCTCGTTGCAAATGACGATCGAAAATGTCGTTTGCTGGTCGGTTCGGAGCAGGCATTCCCAGTAGCACCAGTGCTTTGTTAGCGATTGCCAAACATATGTCTTCAATCAAAATCAATGCCTCATTATACACGTTTGGTGTGAATTGAATGTCCAGATTTTGATTCGCAGCGCGCAAACGATGTAGAATATCTTCACTCTTGTAGTCCTTGTATTTTTCCCAAAGTTCTTTTGGATAAGATGGGAAACAGGTTGTCAATATTACGGCAAATAACGTGCGCATTTGCTGTGGTTGCGCAGAATTCGATGAATCTGCGAGCGCAGTGTCCCAATGTGCATCATTCTTAAAAATATTTAGCTCCTGGCAAGCTTGGCGATAAGTGGCGTACAGCTGACCGTTGACTGCTCTTAAATCTTAGGAGGATGTCGGTCCACGTACACTGATCAACAGCAATCGCAGATAGAAGCACTCTGTATTGTTCGGGTGAACAGTGTTCAGACGACCAATGCAACAAAGGAATACAAATTGAGATGTCCTTCAACTGCTTTACCTTGTTTGCGAGGTTGAAACTTTTTAGCCTATGCATTACATGTGTAGAATTTCGGTACCTCAGAATAAAGTAGAGTCTTTGCAAAAATATCATTCTGGCACAGTGAGTAAAATGCAGTTAAAGTCGGTGCCGGTGGAACCAATGCTCTTGCACGTACATTATCTGCTGTGAAGTACACGCGCTGTCCATTCTCGAGATGCACCGCCAAGTGTACTACTGTTGGATGTCGTTCATGGATTGGAAATGACAAGATGCGCCATACTGCTTCATTGCTGCTAATGTAGCGTCCAAGTTTGTATTGGTTCATTTTATCGAGCTGTGCGGCCACATTCCCTACTCCGAAGACTGCCATGTCGCTACCTTTGTTAACATATTTGCAAATGTATTTGATCGACTTCACTGAATTGCAATACTCAGAATTAATGTGTGCTTTGAAGGGCTTTGAGAGCAACGGTGAATATGGCAAAACCCAAAGATTATCGACTTCAACATCAACGTTTCGTACTTTCAGAACGATGGATTTGCCGCCATCCTCAACTGATCGTCGACGATAAAGTGGGTATCCGTCATTGCCAGCCATGTATCATATTTTTGGTAACGACGTCGAATAAGTCTAGATCAATGTCCTTATCTGGTATTTCTGCTGAGATGATTTGGCCAATTTGATCTGGCGTAATTTTGTTGATTAACCAAACCAAAGTAGGTGCATGTGGCAATCATCTTTTCTGCCATTCAATGGAAACATCCAGCATCGTGTCTCTCCAAAAACGATATATATATAATATAATATTGGCGCTTACACTATATAGCTCAGTGTTTGGCCGAGCTTCTCCCAACATTTGTGGTGTGCGTCTTTATATTACATCACAATTGGAGGGACCTACAGTTTTGTGCCGACTCTGAAGCTTTTTCATGGCAGAAGTACCCTCGGAGATTTGCCATTGCCTGCCGAGGGGCGGCCGCTTTAGAAAAATCTTTTTCTGTGATTAAGATTTTACTTGCCCTGACTGAGATTCGAACCTCGAACTCAACGGCACGATGATAAATTTGCCCTAGGACTCTGAATGTTAGCATGTAATTTTCGCGCAAGATGTTATTGTATTTGCGGAAGTTTTCCAAGAAATGCGTTGACTCACGTGTAACACCTGATAGCAACGTTGATAGTGGTTCGGGTGGTGGAGGTAATCCTGGCAGTTTAACTTTTCCACTGGCGCAGCACATTGCCAGCCATGGATCATATTTTTAGTGACGACGTCGAATAAGTCTAGATCAATGTCCTTATCTGGTATTTCTGCTGAGATGATTTGGTCAATTTGATCTGGCGTAATTTTGTTCATTAACCAAACCAAAATATGTGCATGTGGCAATCCTCTTTTCTGCCATTCAATGGAATACATCCAGCATCTCCAAAAACGAGATATATATAATATAATTTATAATTTTGGCGCTTAAACTACATAGCTCAGTGTTTGGCCAAGCTTCTCCCAACACTTGTGGTGTGCGTCTTTATAAAATATCACAAATGGAGGGACCTACAGTTTTGTGCCGACTCTGAACGGCAGATGTATTTAATGAGAAGATTTTTCATGGCAGAAATACACTCGGAGGTTTGCCATTGCCTGCCAAGGGTTGGCCGCTATTAGAAAAAACTTTTTCTATTATTAAGATTATACTTGCCCTGACTGAGATTCGAACCTCGAGCTCAACGGCATATCGAGTTATAGCACGCACCGATAATAACTCGACCATTCGTTTGGATTGACGTTACCATCATTACCGATTGCGTCTCGTAAATGGATGTACTCTTCAGAACGCAACTATGTTTGTTTCAATCGAATATATGGAGTCGGTCGGTTTCATTCTTCGCGTACATGTCGACGATATATTGATGGAACAGTTGTCGATGTTTCAGAATGTGGTTCTCAGCGTCACGACGAACCATCAATCGATACGAATAATAATTCATGTCACTGACTTTCATATTCGTTCCCTCGTCTGTTTGTGAATTTTTCATTTTGATGTTGAAATTATATCCATCATCTCCTCGACAAAACAGAATCGGATACTGCAATCCGTCGTACGAGCGATCGCCAACTATCACGATCGCCACTTCATTGATTGTTGGTGCATTGAACTGTCTTTCGTGTTGGGCAACGGGTCTTTTGTCTGCTCGAATTACAACTGCGTAGTCATCGGCTGGCATTAGTTGAATGGCGGTTTTAAACACCATTGTGTTGATCGAAAAGGGTTTGTAACGCAACCACGATTTCTCATCTAGTGCCCTCATTGTAATGGCTTCGTTGTTCAATTTGTTCATCACTGTTTGCCATTAAATAAATTTGAAGAAACTTGTGAACTGCGTCCGGCATTGGTAGAAGCGATCCGACACGATGATAAATTTGCCCTTAGACTCTGAATGTTAGCATATAAATTTCGCGCACGATGTTCGTTGCACCGAATGATGTCATTTGAACACATAAATAGTATTTGCGGATGTTTTCCAAGAAATGCTTTGACTCACGTGTAACACCTGATAGCAACGTTGATAGTGGTTCGGGTGGTGGAGGTAATCTTGGCAGTTTAACTTTTCCACTGGCGCAGCACATTCCTGGCGTTTCGTTCTTAAATTTGAGGCCGCTACAATACGTGCAAATTTTATCCATTTTTCCAATGTTGACACTTGGATGAAGACTGTAATTATTATTACTGTCATAATGGAATGCCCCAAGATTAAATCAGCGTGCAGTGTTCGTCTTGATCGAGCGGTGCTGATTCGAACATTTTGCAGCCTTCTTTCCCGTTGTTCAGTTGTCTCAGACGAACGGGCCTGAGTAGTACGTATTCGATCAGTTTCTAACCTCACTTCTTGTTGTTCAGATGATTCATTCGAACGGGTCTCAGCGGCATGTTCTCGAAGATTTTCTAGCCTTAGTGCTCGTTGCTCGTCTGATTCTGAGGCTCGTAATGCTCTTTTCTTCCGTGCTTGAGGTGTAGATGGGTAAATGGCTTGTCGCTTTTGAGGCATAACTGTATGGGAACGACGTTAAAATGCGTTTGAATTTATAAGATGTCAATCAGCAAAACTTTATTGCACAAATAAATTGCCACAATATTGAACAAATTTGAATTTTATTTTAACTACAACACGATATTGTTCTGAAAACCTTTATAGTACTTTTAACAGTTATTATATTTTGCTGTACTCATCACTGCAGAGTGCACATGCTTACTGTTTAAATTTTTAATATTTTTAAAATATGCCCAAAATACATTGCATATTCCGATATCAGTAAATAAACCCTAACTAAAATACCTACCTAGGAAACATTTAAATGCCTTAACCAGCATCTATCTTTATATACATGAATATATACGCTCTACCAAGAACCCTGTTTACCTACTTTCTTGTGCAAATATTTAATAGAGCCCAAATACATACATATGTATGTCTTACAGCTATGTACCTGCGTCCTTAAGAAACTGCATTATGCTGGAAAACAATTTACATATACTTTCTTGCAAAAGTGATTAGGGCTACTAATTTTTCTGTGGGAAAAATTTAAAAGATCCCAAATTGAGCTTCCGAAATTTGTTTTACATACTAAATATCATTCCAGGAATTATTACAATATTTTGGAATGTTGAAGTTTCTGGCTCTCTGTGAAAAATGTAGGACGCTATACACTGTAATAGTTGATTTATCTATTTTCAGTTCAGTTTATACAATGTATTTATATACATGCCCCTAGATAAGTGTTTCGAATTTGAATAAAATCGGCCTGGAAATTCGGATTTTAGAAATATCTCGACTCCAGCGCCATTTCTCGAGTATATTTTCGCACAATAACCGGCTATGCTTTCTGTGATCCTACAGAAGTTTGCTGGCAAGATGATACATTGTGTAGAATCATCAATTTGCATTCGCACATTTCCAGCCGATGTATCCCGTTGTAGTTGTACACGCATGTTGGTTTTCAGAGTCAATTTCTGTATATGACGCCATAAAACTGATGATTTGAGACATGCATTAAGTTCATCAGCGGGTGTTGAACGTGGTATAACCGGCAGTGTTTGTCAAAAATCGCCAGAAAATAAAATGAGTGCACCACCGAAGATCCGTGTGTTTCCCCTCAAATCTCGTAATGTACGATCAAGCGTTTCCAATGCTTTCTTTTGAGACATTATACATTCGTTCCATATGATAATTTGACACGCTTGGAGTACTTTGCCTTTCATTCGTTCCATATGATAATTCGACACGCTTGGAGTACTTTGCCCATTCCAGAGCTTTTGCTAATGTTGCATGTTGGTGCCTCAAATTTTGCAAACTCAGCGGAAGTTTCAATGCTGAATGCGCTGTTCGACTGCCATCCAAAAGAGTTGGCGCAATTCCTGATGATGCAATGGCCAGTGCAATATTATTTTGTGATCGTATGGCTGCCAAAATGAGTGAAAGAAGAAAAGTCTTGCCTGTACCACCAGGCGCATATATGAAAAACAGTCCACCGCTTTGTTCTGTGATTGCACGCATAATTCTGTCATACGCAATGCGTTGTTCTGGAACCAACTGCGAAAGATTTGTCTGAACAAATGTTTCCAGTTCGTCAGAGTCAAAGTGTGTTTCTCGTTGCGATCGAAAATGTCATTCGCTGGTCGGTTCGGAGCAGGCATTCCCAGTAGCACCAGTGCATTGTTAGCGATCGCCAAACATATGTATTCAATCAAAATCAATGCCTCATTATACACGTTTGGTGTGAATTGAATTTCCAGAAGGTACACGTACACTGATCAACAGCAATCGCAGATAGAAGCACTCTGTATTGTTCGGGTGAACAGTGTACGGACGACCCAATGCGTCACAGGAATACAAATTAGGATGTCCTTCAACTGCTTTACCTTGTTTGCGACGTTGAAACTTTTTAGCCGATGCATTCCATGTGTTGAATTTCGGTACCTCAGAATAAAGTACAGTCTTTGCAAAAATATCATTCTGGCACAGTGAGTAAAATGAAGTTAAAGCTGTTGCCGGTGGAACCAATGCTCTTGCACGTACATTATACATATGCTATGAAGTACACGCGCTGTCCATTCTCGAGATGCACCGCCAAGTGTACTACTGTTGGATGTCGTTCATGGATTGAAAATGATAAGATGCACCATACTGCTTTATTGCTGCTAATGTAGCGTCCAAGTTGGTATTGGTTGATCTCATCGAGCTGTGCGGCCACATTCCCTACTCCGAAGACTGCCATATCGCTTCTCTTTGAGAGCAACGGCTAATATGGCACAACCCAACGATTATCGACTTCAACATCAACGTTTCGTACTTTCAGAACGATGGATTTGCCGCCATCCTCAACTCATCGTCGACGATACAGTGGGTAGTCATTGCCAGCCATGGATCATATTTTTAGTGACGACGTCGAATAAGTCTAGATCAATGTCCTTATCTGGTATTTCTGCTGAGATGATTTGGCCAATTTGATCTGGCGTAATTTTGTTGATTAACCAAACCAAAATATGTGCATGTGGCAATCCTCTTTTCTGCCATTCAATGGAATACATCCAGCATCTCCAAAAACGAGATATATATAATATAATATATAATTTTGGCGCTTAAACTACATAGCTCAGTGTTTGGCCGAGCTTCTCCCAACATTTGTGGTGTGCGTCTTATATTATATCACAAATGGAGGGACCTACAGTTTTGTGCCGACTCTGAACGGCAGATGTATTTAATGAGAAGATTTTTCATGGCAGAAATACACTCGGAGGTTTACCATTGCCTGCCAAGGGTTGGCCGCTATTAGAAAAAACTTTTTCTATTATTAAGATTTTACTTGCCCTGACTGAGATTCGAACCTCGAGCTCAACGGCATATCGAGTTATAGCACGCGCCGATAATAACTCGACCATTCGTTTGGATTCATGTTACCATCACTAACGATTGCGTCTCGTAAATGGATGTACTCTTCAGAACGTAACTCTGTTTGTTTCAATTGAATATATGGAGTCGGTCGGTTTCATTCTTCGCGTACATGTCGACGATATATTGATGGAACAGTTGTCGATGTTTCAGAATGTGGTACTCAGCGTCACGACGAATAATCAATCGATACGAATAATAATTCATGTCACTGAATTTCATATTCGTTCCCTCGTCTGTTTGTGAATTTTTCATTTTGATGTTGAAATTATATCCATACGAGTTGTGGTAGGAAATGTTTTCTTTTATTTAGCTGCTTGCTACATCCCTACTAACTCTGACTTATCGGTTTATTCTCAACATATTGCGTTACTTAGATTTTTAAGTTCAATGATTACTGCACATGACTCGATGATTGTACTTGGTGAATTCAATATGCCAATCATATCATGGACTCTTATAGACGACGTTATCGTTCCAATATCATAAAAGGATAGATACAATGTGTTTTTAGAAGATATGGCTTAGCTCTGTCTAAATCAGATCAATTTAACTCCAAACATTTTTGGCACCATTCTGGATCTTGTTTTTGTTGATGACGTATCTAAGTCGTCTATGAAGATGTGCGAACCCTTGGTTATTCCAGAGGACTCTTATCACCCTGTGATTGAGGTAAATTACGAGGTTATTAGTGATTTTGGAAATAATGTTGATAAATCAAGTAGCTCAAACGCTCGTTTTATTTTCGCGAAAGCCAATTTCAAGAAATTAGATCGAGAATTATCAAAATTATCATGGCCGACGTATAAAGATGATGTTGAACGCTGCGTCCAGCATTTTAATAACAATATATTTAGCTTATTTCAAAAGTTTGTACCAAAACGGGTTTGCGTACAAAAGGAGCAATCACAACCTTGGTTTACTAAAGAACTAAAAAATTTAAAAAATAAGAAGTCGCGATCGTTTAAATTGTACAAAAAAACTGGTTTGCACACTAACTATTTTAAATACTCAGTTATCCGACACGCTTATTTTGAATTAAATAAAAAATGCTACAGATCTTATTTGTGCAAAGTTAAAAGGAATCTAATAAAAAACCCTGAATCATTTTATGACTTCGTTAACTCCAGGCGCAGAGTGACTAGTTTTCCGTCTGCTATGAAATATCAAAATACCGTTTCTTGTGACTCCCAATCAATTTCCAACATGTTTGCCCAATTCTTCAGGTCAAATTGCTCCATTAACTCGCCTCTGAGCAAACCTTATCCATATAAACTCTGTTCCCTCACCTCTGCTATTATTCCGCAGATATCTTCCGAGGAAGTTATTATTTGAGTAACTTAAAGGAATCATTTAAGGCTGGCCCCGATTCGATGCCGACGTGTTTCCTCATAAACTGTGCTTAACATATTTATGTGCCCTTAACTAATTTATTTAATCTTTCTCTTAAGCTTGGGATTTTCCCTTCAGCTTGGAAAGAATCATTCATTATACCCCTTTATAAGACCGAGAGTAGGTCCTCTATAGAAAATTACCGCGGTATAGCTAAGCTTTCTGCTATTCCTAAATTATTCGAAGCTATTTTTGTTGACCATTTAACGTATTCCATATCCTCTACAATTTCTAGCACACAACATGGGTTCTCTAAGGGTAAATCTACCGTTACAAACTTGCTTGAGTTCACAACTCATGTTTCAAATGGATTCAGAGAATTTATGCACACTGATGTTATATACACTGATTTTAGTAAAGCATTCGACAGAGTAAGTCACTCTTTACTGATCCATAAACTCGATCTCCTTGGTTTTCAACCTAATCTCCTTCGTTGGATGTCTTCTTACCTCATTGACAGAACACAACGAGTTCTTTTTTAAAATAGTTCCTCAAACATTATTCATGTTTCTTCAGGGGTCCCGCAAGGAAGTCACCTTGGTCCGATTCTGTTTTTACTTTTTATAAATGACTTACCTTCTGTAATAAATTATTCAAAAATTTTATTGCATTCTGATGATGTAAAGCTTTTTAGATCGTATCATTCTGTTGAGGAAAGGTCCTTACTACAAGCGGATTTAAATAGCATGACTAACTGGTGTGAAATAAATTACATGCCACTAAACCTTAAAAAATGTAAAGTAATATGCTTTTATCGCAGAGCAGTTCAACCAGCTTGTTATGAAATATGTAACCATAACCTCGAACAAGTGTTTAACTTTGTTGATCTTGGAATTACAATTGTAATATATATATATGTATATGTTAGATTTAAGCTATTAGCATTATATCTTCCACGTACACTACATAATAGTTGAAGTACTATTAAAAGACCTAAGTCTTACTTTGTACTACTATAACATAATTAAATAAATAAATAAAAAATAAATAAATGGACCCGAAATTAAATTTTAATCTTCACATAAATGTTACAGTTAACAAAGCCAATGGTGTTTTTGCATTTGTAAAACGGTGGTCAAAAGAATTCAATGACCCTTACATCACGAAGGCTCTATTCACAACGTTAGTGAGGCCCATACTGGAATATGGATCTGTTGTTTGGAACCCGCGCTATCAAGTTCATTCCGACAGAATAGAGTCAATTAAAAACAATTTCTACTTTTTGCTTTAAGGAATTTTCGTTGGGATTCTCAGTACAACCTGCCGCCATATATAAGTCGTTTAAAATTCATTAATCTTCCTACACTTGCTAGTCGCAGAGAAATGCTTGGCATTGTATTTTTGGTCAAGTTACTGACAGGCTTGATCTCTAGCCCATCTCTTCTTAGCGAAATAAAACTAAACGTTCCCTCCAGAATTTCAAGAAATTTCCGGCCTCTCTTTCTGAAGCCATGTAAAAGTAATTTTGAGTTAAATGAGCCACTCCGTAGTTTGTGTCAGGATTTTAACACTCACTCCGGTTCTTTTGATATTTCAGACTCACTTTTTTACATAAAGAAAACTATACTCAATCCTCTCAATAATTAATACATACATACATATACATATATTACTATTCGATCAGCTGATGAGCATTTGTTCTGCAGCTGAACAGTTTTAGATCTCGACACTTAACAAACCTCTGCCTTTCATGACTCGGCGCAACATATATGAAAAAAAACAAAATTTATTTTTTTATATATCCGTGCGTCATGCGGATGCGCCCCTCGCGTCGGTCGGGCGGGTATGGAGGGATAAAACCGTTGGGATTATTTTTATCTCCTCGACAAAACAGAATCGGATACTGCAATCCCGCGTATGAGCGATCGCCAACTATCACGATCGCCACTTCATTGATTGTTGGTGCATTGAACTGTCTTTCGTGTTGGGCAACGGGTCTTTTGTCTGCTCGAATTACAACTGCGTAGTCATCGGCTGGCATTAGTTGATTGGCGGTTTTAAACACCTGAACTAATCCATTGTGTTGATCGAAAAGGGTTTGTAACGCAGCCACGATTTCTCATCTAGTGCCCTCATTGTAATGGCTTCGTTGTTCAATTTGTTCATCACTGTTTGCCATTAAATAAATTTGAAGAAACTTGTGAACTGCGTCCGGCATTGGTAGAAGCGATCCGATACGATGATAAATTTGCCCTTAGACTCTGAATGTTAGCATATAAATTTCGCGCACGATGTTCTTTGCACCAAATGATGTCATTTGAACACATAAATAGTATTTGCGGATGTTTTCCAAGAAATGCTTTGACTCACGTGTAACCCCTGATAGCAACGTTGATAGTGGTTCCGGTGGTGGAGTTAATTGTGGCAGTTTAACTTTGCCACTGGCGCAACACATTCCTGGCGTTTCGTTCTTAAATTTGAGGCCGCTACAATACGTGCAAATTTTATCCATTTTTCCAATGTTGACACTTGGATGAAGACTGTAATTATTATTACTGTCATAATGGAATGCCCCAAGATTTAAATCAGCGTGCAGTGTTCGTCTTGATCGAGCGGTGCTAATTCGAACATTTTAGAGCCTTCTTTCCCGTTGTTCAGTTGTCTCAGACGAACGGGCCTGAGTAGTGCGTATTCGATCAGTTTCTAACCTCACTTCTTGTTGTTCAGATGATTCATACGAACGGGTCTCAGCGGCATGTTCTCGAAGATTTTATAGCCTTAGTGCTCGTTGCTCGTCTGATTCTGAGGCTTGTAATGCTCTTTTCTTCCGTGCTTGAGGTGTAGATGGGTAAATGGCTTGTCGCTTTTGAGGCATAATTGTACGGGAACGACGTGAAAATGCGTTTGAATTTAACGGGTGTTTTTTTTAGGGGTATAGAACTTCGAATTGAAATAAAACACAAGAAAATCGTTCCAATTTGGCTTTATTGGAAGGATAATTTTATGCCATTTATGTTTAAATATGATTTCGGGCATGTGGCCGCCGCGGCTGGCTCGAATAAAGCCAATTCTACAGGTCCAATTTTCAACCACTTTTTCGAGCATATGGGGCCGTATGTCGGCAATAACGCCACGAATGTTGGCTTCCAATTCCCCTAACGTTTCTGGTTTGTTGGTGTAGACGAGCGACTTCACATATCCCCAAAGAAAATAATCCAATGGTGTCAAATCACACGATCTTGGTGGCCAATTGACAGGTCCATTCCGCGAAATTATGCGCTCAGCGAATGTTTCCTTCAATAAATCGATTGTGACGTGCGCTGTGTGGCATGTAGCGCCGTCTTGTTGGAACCACAACTCATCCACATTCATGCCATCCAATTCGGGAACAAAATAGTCGGTTATCATGGCTCTATACCGGTCTCCATTAACGGTAACTGCCTCTCCAGCATTATTGCGGAAGAAGTATGGCCCAATGACTCCACCAGCCCATAGAGCACACCAAACAGTCAGTTTTTGTGGATGTAATGGCGTTTCAAGGGTCTCATGTGGATTTTCTTCACTCCAAATGCGGCAATTTTGCTTGTTGACGTAGCCATTCAACCAAAAATGAGCCTCATCACTGAACAAAATTTTGCGATGAAAATCAGCATCGAGATCAATCTCATTTTCGGCCCATACACCAAAATCACGACGCATTGCATGGTCTCGCGGCTTTAATTCTTGCACAAGCTGGATCTTGTAAGGTCGCAAGCCAAGATCTTTGCGCAAAATCTTCCATAAAGTTGATGGACAAAGCTCCAATTGCTGTGCACGGTGGCGAATCGATTCATTCGGGTCCTCTTCAACACTTTGCTCTACAGCGGCAATTGTTTCTTCGGTGCGCACTGTTCGACGTCTCTGCGGATGCGTATTATCACATAGAGTAAACGTAGTGTGAAAACGATCCATGGTTAACCGAATTAATTGCTCTGATGGACGATTATGTCGACCATAAAATGGACGGAGCTCACGGTAAACTTCGCGAACTGAACCATTATTTTCGAAATAAATTTGCACGATTTGCAAGCGTTGTTCTTTTGTCAACCTGTTCATGATGAAATGGCAAACCAAACTGAACATAAATGACATTAGAGTTGCCAGATTTGACCACAAAATGCCAGTTTTATCTCTATTCGAAAAACAAACCTGTAAAAAAAACACCCTTTATAAGATGTCAATCAGCAAAACTTTATTGCACAAATACATTGCCACAATATTGAACAAATTTGAATTTTATTTTAACTACAACACGATATTGTTCTGAAAACCTTTATAGTAATTTGAACAGTTATTATATTTTGCTGTACTCATCACTGCAGAGTGCGCATGCTTACTGTTTAAATTTTTAATATTTTTAAAATATGCCCAAAATACATTGCATATTCCGATATCAGTAAATAAACCCTAACTAAAATACCTACCTAGGAAACATTTAAATGCCTTAACCAGCATCTATCTTTATATATGTACATGAATAGATACGCTCTACCAAGAACCCTGTTTACCTACTTTCTTGTGCAAATATTTAATAGAGCCCAAATACATACATATGTATGTCTTACAGCTATGTACCTGCGTCCTTAAGAAACTGCATTATGCTGGAAAACAATTTACATATACTTTCTTGCAAAAGTGATTAGGGCTACTAATTTTCCTGTGGGAAAAATTTAAAAGAGCCCAAATTGAGCAATTAAGGAATATTTCTTGCTTCCGAAATTTGTTTTACATACTAAACATCATTCCAGGAATTATTACAATATTTTGGAATGTTGAAGTTTCTGGCTCTCTGTGAAAAATGTAGGACGCTATACACTGTAATAGTTGATTTATCTATTTTCAGTTCAGTTTATACAATGTATTTATATACATGCCCCTAGATAAGTGTTTCGAATTTGAATAAAATCGGCCTGGAAATTCGGATTTTAGAAATATCTCGACTCCAGCGCCATTTCTCGAGTATATTTTCGCACAATAACCGGCTATGCTTTCTGTGATCCTACAGAAGTTTGCTGGCAAGATGATGCATTGTGTAGAATCATCAATTTGCATTCGCACATTTCCAATATCCATTAATTTGCAAAATTACCAGCCGATGCATCCCTCTGTAGTTGTACACGCATGTTGGTTTTCAGAGTCAATTTCTGTATATGACGCCATAAAACTGATGATTTGAGACATGCATTAAGTTCATCAGCGGGTGTTGAACGTGGTATAACCGGCAGTGTTTGTCAAAAATCGCCAGAAAATAAAATGAGTGCACCACCGAAGATCCGTGTGTTTCCCCTCAAATCTCGTAATGTACGATCAAGCGTTTCCAATGCTTTCTTTTGAGACATTATACATTCGTTCCATATGAATATTTGACACGCTTGGAGTACTTTGCCTTTCATTCGTTCCATATGATAATTTGACACGCTTGGAGTAATTTGCCCATTCCAGAGCTTTTGCTAATGTTGCATGTTGGTGCCTCAAATGTTGCAAACTCAGCGGAAGTTTCAATGCTGAATGCGCTGTTCGACTGCCATCCAAAAGAGTTGACGCAATTCCTGATGATGCAATGGCCAGTGCAATATTATTTTGTGATCGTATGGCTGCCAAAATGAGTGAAAGAAGAAAAGTCTTGCCTGTACCACCAGGCGCATCTATGAAAAACAGTCCACCGCTTTGTTCTGTGATCGCACGCATAATTCTGTCATACGCAATGCGTTGTTCTGGGACCAACTGCGGAAGATTTGTCTGAACAAATGTTTCCAGTTCCTCAGAATCAAAGTGTGTTTCTCGTTGCAAATGACGATCGAAAATGTCGTTTGCTGGTCGGTTCGGAGCAGGCATTCCCAGTAGCACCAGGGCTTTGTTAGCGATTGCCAAACATATGTCTTCAATCAAAATCAATGCCTCATTGTACACGTTTGGTGTGAATTGAATGTCCAGATTTTGATTTGCAGCGCGCAAACGATGTAGAATATCTTCACTCATGTAGTCCTTGTATTTTTCCCAAAGTTCTTTTGGATAAGATGGGAAACAGGTTGTCAATATTACGGCAAATAACGTGCGCATTTGCTGTGGTCGCGCAGTATTCGATGAATCTGCGAGCGCAGTGTCCCAATGTGCATCATTCTCAAGAATATTTAGCTCCTGGCAAGCTTGGTGATAAGTGGCGCACAGCTGACCGTTGACTACTCTTAAATCTTAGAAGGATGTCGGTCCACGTACACGCAATTGCAGATAGAAGCACTCTGTATTGTTCGGGTGAACAGTGTACAGACGACCAATGCAACACAGGAATACAAATTGAGATGTCCTTCAACTGCTTTACCTTGTTTGCGAGGTTGAAACTTTTTAGCCTATGCATTCCATGTGTAGAATTTCGGTACCTCAGAATAAAGTAGAGTCTTTGCAAAAGTATAATTCTGGCACAGTGAGTAAAATGCAGTTAAAGACATTGCCGGTGGAACCAATGCTCTTGCACGTACATTATCTGCTATGAAGTACACGCGCTGTCCATTCTCGAGATGCACCGCCAAGTGTACTACTGTTGGATGTCGTTCATGCATTGAATATGACTAGATGCGCCATACTGCTTCATTGCTGCTAATGTAGCGTCCAAGTTGGTATTGGTTGATTTCATCGAGCTGTGTGGCCACATTCCCTACTCCGAAGACTGCCATGTCGCTACCTTTGTTAACATATTTGCAAATGTATTTGATCGACTTCACTGAATTGCAATACTGAGAATTAATGTGTGCTTTGAAGGTCTTTGAGAGCAACGGTGAATATGGCACAACCCAACGATTATCGACTTCAACATCAACGTTTCGTACTTTCAGAACGATGGATTTGCGGCCACCCTCAACTGATCGTCGACGATAAAGTGGGTATCCGTCATTGCCAGCCATGGATCATATTTTTGGTAACGACGTCGAATAAGTCTAGATCAATGTCCTTATCTGGTATTTCTGCTGAGATGATTTGGTCAATTTGATCTGGCGTAATTTTGTTGATTACCCAACCAAAATATGTGCATGTGGCAATCATCTTTTCTGCCATTCAATGGAAACATCCAGCATCGTGTCTCTCCAAAAACGATATATATATAATATAATATATAATATTGGCGCTTACACTATATAGCTCAGTGTTTCTCCCAACATTTGTGGTGTGCGTCTTTATATTACATCACAATTGGAGGGACCTACAGTTTTGTGCCGACTCTGAAGCTTTTTCATGGCAGAAGTACCCTCGGAGGTTTGCCATTGCCTGCCGAGGGGCGGCCGCTTTAGAAAAATCTTTTTCTATGATTAAGATTTTACTTGCCCTGACTGAGATTCGAACCTCGAACTCAACGGCACGATGATAAATTTGCCCTAGGACTCTGAATGTTTGCATGTAATTTTCGCGCACGATGTTATTGTACTTGCGGAAGTTTTCCAAGAAATGCGTTGACTCACGTGTAACACCTGATAGCAACGTTGATAGTGGTTCGGGTGGTGGAGGTAATCCTGGCAGTTTAACTTTTCCACTGGCACAGCACATTCCTGGCGTTTCGTTCTTAAATTTGAGGCCGCTACAATACAGGCAAATTTTATCCATTTTTCCAATGTTGACACTTGGATGAAGACCGTAATAATGGAATGCCCCAAGATTTAAATCAGCGTGCAGTGTTCGTCTTGATCGACAAAACAGAATCGGATACTGCAATCCGTCGTACGAGCGATCGCCAACTATCACGATCGCCACTTCATTGATTGTTGGTGCATTGAACTGTCTTTCGTGTTGGGCAACGGGTCTTTTGTCTGCTCGAATTACAACTGCGTAGTCATCGGCTGGCATTAGTTGAATGGCGGTTTTAAACACCTGAACCAATTCATTGTGTTGATCGAAAAGGGTTTGTAACGCAGCCACGATTTCTCATCTAGTGCCCTCATTGTAATGGCTTCGTTGTTCAATTTGTTCATCACTGTTTGCCATTAAATAAATTTGAAGAAACTTGTGAACTGCGTCCGGCATTGGTAGAAGCGATCCGACACGATGATAAATTTGCCCTAGGACTCTGAATGTTTGCATGTAATTTTCGCGCACGATGTTATTGTACTTGCGGAAGTTTTCCAAGAAATGCGTTGACTCACGTGTAACACCTGATAGCAACGTTGATAGTGGTTCGGGTGGTGGAGGTAATCTTGGCAGTTTAACTTTTCCACTGGCGCAGCACATTCCTGGCGTTTCGTTCTTAAATTTGACGCCGCTACAATACGTGCAAATTTTATCCATTTTTCCAATGTTGACACTTGGATGAAGACTGTAATTATTATTACTGTCATAATGGAATGCCCCAAGATTTAAATCAGCGTGCAGTGTTCGTCTTGATCGAGCGGTGCTAATTCGAACATTTTGCAGCCTTCTTTCCCGTTGTTCAGTTGTCTCAGACGAACGGGCCTGAGTAGTACGTATTCGATCAGTTTCTAACCTCACTTCTTGTTGTTCAGATGATTCATTCGAACGGGTCTCAGCGGCATGTTCTCGAAGATTTTCTAGCCTTAGTGCTCGTTGCTCGTCTGATTCTGAGGCTCGTAATGCTCTTTTCTTCCGTGCTTGAGGTGTAGATGGGTAAATGGCTTGTCGCTTTTGAGGCATAATTGTACGGGAACGACGTGAAAATGCGTTTGAATTTATAAGATGTCAATCAGCAAAACTTTATTGCACAAATAAATTGCCACAATATTGAACAAATTTGAATTTTATTTTAACTACAACACGATATTGTTCTGAAAACCTTTGTAGTAATTTTAACAGTTATTATATTTTGCTGTACTTATCACTGCAGAGTGCACATGCTTACTGTTTAAATTTTTAATATTTTTAAAATATGCCCAAAATACATTGCATATTCCGATATCAGTAAATAAACCCTAACTAAAATACCTACCTAGGAAACATTTAAATGCCTTAACCAGCATCTATCTTTATATACATGAATATATACGCTCTACCAAGAACCCTGTTTACCTACTTTCTTGTGCAAATATTTAATAGAGCCCAAATACATACATATGTATGTCTTACAGCTATGTACCTGCGTCCTTAAGAAACTGCATTATGCTGGAAAACAATTTACATATACTTTCTTGCAAAAGTGATTAGGGCTACTAATTTTTCTGTGGGAAAAATTTAAAAGAGCCCAAATTGAGCTTCCGAAATTTGTTTTACATACTAAATATCATTCCATTATTACAATATTTTGGAATGTTGAAGTTTCTGGCTCTCTGTGAAAAATGTAGGACGCTATACACTGTAATAGTTGATTTATCTATTTTCAGTTCAGTTTATACAATGTATTTATATACATGCCCCTAGATAAGTGTTTTGAATTTGAATAAAATCGGCCTGGAAATTCGGATTTTAGAAATATCTCGACTCCAGCGCCATTTATCGAGTATATTTTCACACAATAACCGGCTATGCTTTCTGTGATCCTACAGAAGTTTGCTGGCAAGGTGATACATTGTGTAGAATCATCAATTTGCATTCGCACATTTCCAATATCCATTAATTTGCAAAATTACCAGCCGATGTAGCCCGTTGTAGTTGTACACGCATGTTGGTTTTCAGAGTCAATTTCTGTATATGACGCCATAAAACTGATGATTTGAGACATGCATTAAGTTCATCAGCGGGTGTTGAACGTGGTATAACCGGCAGTGTTTGTCAAAAATCCCCAGAAAATAAAATGAGTGCACCACCGAAGATCCGTGTGTTTCCCCTCAAATCTCGTAATGTACGATCAAGCGTTTCCAATGCTTTCTTTTGAGACATTATACATTCGTTCCATATGAATATTTGACACGCTTGGAGTACTTTGCCTTTCATTCGTTCCATATGATAATTTGACACGCTTGGAGTAATTTGCCCATTCCAGAGCTTTTGCTAATGTTGCATGTTGGTGCCTCAAATGTTGCAAACTCAGCGGAAGTTTCAATGCTGAATGCGCTGTTCGACTGCCATCCAAAAGAGTTGACGCAATTCCTGATGATGCAATGGCCAGTGCAATATTATTTTGTGATCGTATGGCTGCCAAAATGAGTGAAAGAAGAAAAGTCTTGCCTGTACCACCAGGCGCATATATGAAAAACAGTCCACCGCTTTGTTCTGTGATTGCACGCATAATTCTGTCATACGCAATGCGTTGTTCTGGAACCAACTGCGAAAGATTTGTCTGAACAAATGTTTCCAGTTCGTCAGAGTCAAAGTGTGTTTCTCGTTGCGATCGAAAATGTCATTCGCTGGTCGGTTCGGAGCAGGCATTCCCAGTAGCACCAGTGCATTGTTAGCGATCGCCAAACATATGTATTCAATCAAAATCAATGCCTCATTATACACGTTTCGTGTGAATTGAATTTCCAGAAGGTACACGTACACTGATCAACAGCAATCGCAGATAGAAGCACTCTGTATTGTTCGGGTGAACAGTGTACGGACGACCCAATGCGTCACAGGAATACAAATTAGGATGTCCTTCAACTGCTTTACCTTGTTTGCGACGTTGAAACTTTTTAGCCGATGCATTCCATGTGTTGAATTTCGGTACCTCAGAATAAAGTACAGTCTTTGCAAAAATATCATTCTGGCACAGTGAGTAAAATGAAGTTAAAGCTGTTGCCGGTGGAACCAATGCTCTTGCACGTACATTATACATATGCTATGAAGTACACGCGCTGTCCATTCTCGAGATGCACCGCCAAGTGTACTACTGTTGGATGTCGTTCATGGATTGAAAATGATAAGATGCACCATACTGCTTTATTGCTGCTAATGTAGCGTCCAAGTTGGTATTGGTTGATCTCATCGAGCTGTGCGGCCACATTCCCTACTCCGAAGACTGCCATATCGCTTCTCTTTGAGAGCAACGGCTAATATGGCACAACCCAACGATTATCGACTTCAACATCAACGTTTCGTACTTTCAGAACGATGGATTTGCCGCCATCCTCAACTCATCGTCGACGATACAGTGGGTAGTCATTGCCAGCCATGGATCATATTTTTAGTGACGACGTCGAATAAGTCTAGATCAATGTCCTTATCTGGTATTTCTGCTGAGATGATTTGGTCAATTTGATCTGGCGTACTTTTGTTCATTAACCAAACCAAAATATGTGCATGTGGCAATCCTCTTTTCTGCCATTCAATGGAATACATCCAGCATCTCCAAAAACGAGATATATATAATATAATATATAATTTTGGCGCTTAAACTACATAGCTCAGTGTTTGGCCGAGCTTCTCCCAACATTTGTGGTGTGCGTCTTATATTATATCACAAATGGAGGGACCTACAGTTTTGTGCCGACTCTGAACGGCAGATGTATTTAATGAGAAGATTTTTCATGGCAGAAATACACTCGGAGGTTTACCATTGCCTGCCAAGTGTTGGCCGCTATTAGAAAAAACTTTTTCTATTATTAAGATTTTACTTGCCCTGACTGAGATTCGAACCTCGAGCTCAACGGCATATCGAGTTATAGCACGCACCGATAATAACTCGACCATTCGTTTGGATTCATGTTACCATCATTAACGATTGCGTCTCGTAAATGGATGTACTCTTCAGAATAACAATATATTTAGCTTATTTCAAAAGTTTGTACCAAAACGGGTTTGCGTACAAAAGGAGCACTCACAACCTTCGTTTACTAAAGAACTAAAAAATTTAAAAAATAAGAAGTCGCGATCGTTTAAATTGTACAAAAAAAACTGGTTTGCACACTAACTATTTTAAATACTCAGTTATCCGACACGCTTATTTTGAATTAAATAAAAAATGCTACAGATCTTATTTGTGCAAAGTTAAAAGGAATCTAATAAAAAACCCTGAATCATTTTATGACTTCGTTAACTCCAGGCGCAGAGTGACTAGTTTTCCGTCTGCTATGAAATATCAAAATACCGTTTCTTGTGACTCCCAATCAATTTCCAACATGTTTGCCCAATTCTTCAGGTCAAATTGCTCCATTAACTCGCCTCTGAGCAAACCTTATCCATATAAACTCTGTTCCCTCACCTCTGCTATTATTCCGCAGATATCTTCCGAGGAAGTTATTATTTGAGTAACTTAAAAGAATCATTTAAGGCTGGCCCCGATTCGATCCCGACGTGTTTCCTCATAAACTGTGCTTAACATATTTATGTGCCCTTAACTAATTTATTTAATCTTTCTCTTAAGCTTGGGATTTTCCCTTCAGCTTGGAAAGAATCATTCATTATACCCCTTTATAAGACCGGGAGTAGGTCCTCTATAGAAAATTACCGCGGTATAGCTAAGCTTTCTGCTATTCCTAAATTATTCGAAGCTATTGTTGTTGACCATTTAACGTATTCCATATCCTCTACAATTTCTAGCACACAACATGGGTTCTCTAAGGGTAAATCTACCGTTACAAACTTGCTTGAGTTCACAACTCATGTTTCAAATGGATTCAGAGAATTTATGCACACTGATGTTATATACACTGATTTTAGTAAAGCATTCGACAGAGTAAGTCACTCTTTACTGATCCATAAACTCGATCTCCTTGGTTTTCAACCTAATCTCCTTCGTTGGATGTCTTCTTACCTCATTGACAGAACACAACGAGTTCTTTTTTAAAATAGTTCCTCAAACATTATTCATGTTTCTTCAGGGGTCCCGCAAGGAAGTCACCTTGGTCCGATTCTGTTTTTACTTTTTATAAATGACTTACCTTCTGTAATAAATTATTCAAAAATTTTATTGTATTCTGATGATGTAAAGCTTTTTAGATCGTATCATTCTGTTGAGGAAAGGTCCTTACTACAAGCGGATTTAAATAGCATGACTAACTGGTGTGAAATAAATTACATGCCACTAAACCTTAAAAAATGTAAAGTAATATGCTTTTATCGCAGAGCAGTTCAACCAGCTTGTTATGAAATATGTAACCATAACCTCGAACAAGTGTTTAACTTTGTTGATCTTGGAATTACAATTGTAATATATATATATGTATATGTTAGATTTAAGCTATTAGCATTATATCTTCCACGTACACTACATGATAGTTGAAGTACTATTAAAAGACCTAAGTCTTACTTTGTACTACTATAACATAATTAAATAAATAAATAAAAAATAAATAAATGGACCCGAAATTAAATTTTAATCTTCACATAAATGTTACAGTTAACAAAGCCAAGGGTGTTTTTGCATTTGTAAAACGGTGGTCAAAAGAATTCAATGACCCTTACATCACGAAGGCTCTATTCACAACGTTAGTGAGGCCCATACTGGAATATGGATCTGTTGTTTGGAACCCGCGCTATCAAGTTCATTCCGACAAAATAGAGTCAATTCAAAAACAATTTCTACTTTTTGCTTTAAGGAATTTTCGTTGGGATTCTCAGTACAACCTGCCGCCATATATAAGTCGTTTAAAATTCATTAATCTTCCTACACTTGCTAGTCGCAGAGAAATGCTAGGCATTGCATTTTTGGTCAAGTTACTGACAGGCTTGATCTCTAGCCCATCTCTTCTTAGCGAAATAAAACTAAACGTTCCCTCCAGAATTTCAAGAAATTTCCGGCCTCTCTTTCTGAAGCCATGTAAAAGTAATTTTGAGTTAAATGAGCCACTCCGTAGTTTGTGTCAGGATTTTAACACTCACTCCGGTTCTTTTGATATTTCAGACTCACTTTTTTACATAAAGAAAACTATACTCAATCCTCTCAATAATTAATACATACATACATATACATATATTACTATTCGATCAGCTGATGAGCATTTGTTCTGCAGCTGAACAGTTTTAGATCTCGACACTTAACAAACCTCTGCCTTTCATGAGTCGGCGCAACATATATGAAAAAAAACAAAATTTTTTTTTATATATCCGTGCGTCATGCGGATGCGCCCCTCGCGTCGGTCGGGCGGGTATGGAGGGATAAAACCGTTGGGATTATTTTTATCTCCTCGACAAAACAGAATCGGATACTGCAATCCCGCGTATGAGCGATCGCCAACTATCACGATCGCCACTTCATTGATTGTTGGTGCATTGAACTGTCTTTCGTGTTGGGCAACGGGTCTTTTGTCTGCTCGAATTACAACTGCGTAGTCATCGGCTGGCATTAGTTGATTGGCGGTTTTAAACACCTGAACTAATCCATTGTGTTGATCGAAAAGGGTTTGTAACACAGCCACGATTTCTCATCTAGTGCCCTCATTGTAATGGCTTCGTTGTTCAATTTGTTCATCACTGTTTGCCATTAAATAAATTTGAAGAAACTTGTGAACTGCGTCCGGCATTGGTAGAAGCGATCCGATACGATGATAAATTTGCCCTTAGACTCTGAATGTTAGCATATAAATTTCGCGCACGATGTTCTTTGCACCAAATGATGTCATTTGAACACATAAATAGTATTTGCGGATGTTTTCCAAGAAATGCTTTGACTCACGTGTAACCCCTGATAGCAACGTTGATAGTGGTTCGGGTGGTGGAGTTAATTGTGGCAGTTTAACTTTGCCACTGGCGCAACACATTCCTGGCGTTTCGTTCTTAAATTTGAGGCCGCTACAATAAATGCAAATTTTATCCATTTTTCCAATGTTGACACTTGGATGAAGACTGTAATTATTATTACTGTCATAATGGAATGCCCCAAGATTTAAATCAGCGTGCAGTGTTCGTCTTGATCGAGCGGTGCTAATTCGAACATTTTAGAGCCTTCTTTCCCGTTGTTCAGTTGTCTCAGACGAACGGGCCTGAGTAGTACGTATTCGATCAGTTTCTAACCTCACTTCTTGTTGTTCAGATGATTCATACGAACGGGTCTCAGCGGCATGTTCTCGAAGATTTTATAGCCTTAGTGCTCGTTGCTCGTCTGATTCTGAGGCTTGTAATGCTCTTTTCTTCCGTGCTTGAGGTGTAGATGGGTAAATGGCTTGTCGCTTTTGAGGCATAATTGTACGGGAACGACGTGAAAATGCGTTTGAATTTATAAGATGTCAATCAGCAAAACTTTATTGCACAAATACATTGCCACAATATTGAACAAATTTGAATTTTATTTTAACTACAACACGATATTGTTCTGAAAACCTTTATAGTAATTTTAACAGTTATTATATTTTGCTGTACTCATCACTGCAGAGTGCACATGCTTACTGTTTAAATTTTTAATATTTTTAAAATATGCCCAAAATACATTGCATATTCCGATATCAGTAAATAAACCCTAACTAAAATACCTACCTAGGAAACATTTAAATGCCTTAACCAGCATCTATCTTTATATACATGAATAGATACGCTCTACCAAGAACCCTGTTTACCTACTTTCTTGTGCAAATATTTAATAGAGCCCAAATACATACATATGTATGTCTTACAGCTATGTACCTGCGTCCTTAAGAAACTGCATTATGCTGGAAAGCAATTTACATATACTTTCTTGCAAAAGTGATTAGGGCTACTAATTTTTCTGTGGGAAAAATTTAAAAGAGCCCAAATTGAGCAATTAAGGAATATTTCTTGCTTCCGAAATTTGTTTTACATACTAAACATCATTCCAGGAATTATTACAATATTTTGGAATGTTGAAGTTTCTGGCTCTCTGTGAAAAATGTAGGACGCTATACACTGTAATAGTTGATTTATCTATTTTCAGTTCAGTTTATACAATGTATTTATATACATGCCCCTAGATAAGTGTTTCGAATTTGAATAAAATCGGCCTGGAAATTCGGATTTTAGAAATATTTCGACTCCAGCGCCATTTCTCGAGTATATTTTCGCACAATAACCGGCTATGCTTTCTGTGATCCTACAGAAGTTTGCTGGCAAGATGATACATTGTGTAGAATCATCAATTTGCATTCGCACATTTCCAATATCCATTAATTTGCAAAATTACCAGCCGATGTATCCCTCTGTAGTTGTACACGCATGTTGGTTTTCAGAGTCAATTTCTGTATATGACGCCATAAAACTGATGATTTGAGACATGCATTAAGTTCATCAGCGGGTGTTGAACGTGGTATAACCGGCAGTGTTTGTCAAAAATCGCCAGAAAATAAAATGAGTGCACCACCGAAGATCCGTGTGTTTCCCCTCAAATCTCGTAATGTACGATCAAGCGCTTCCAATGCTTTCTTGTGAGACATTATACATTTGTTCCATATGATAATTTGACACGCTTGGAGTACTTTGCCCATTCCAGAGCTTTTGCTAATGTTGCATGTTGGTGCCTCAAATTTTGCAAACTCAGCGGAAGTTTCAATGCTGAATGCGCTGTTCGACTGCCATCCAAAAGAGTTGACGCAATTCCTGATGATGCAATGGCCAGTGCAATATTATTTTGTGATCGTATGGCTGCCAAAATGAGTGAAAGAAGAAAAGTCTTGCCTGTACCACCAGGCGCATCTATGAAAAACAGTCCACCGCTTTGTTCTGTGATCGCACGCATAATTCTGTCATACGCAATGCGTTGTTCTGGGACCAACTGCGGAAGATTTGTCTGAACAAATGTTTCCAGTTCCTCAGAATCAAAGTGTGTTTCTCGTTGCAAATGACGATCGAAAATGTCGTTTGCTGGTCGGTTCGGAGCAGGCATTCCCAGTAGCACCAGGGCTTTGTTAGCGATTGCCAAACATATGTCTTCAATCAAAATCAATGCCTCATTATACACGTTTGGTGTGAATTGAATGTCCAGATTTTGATTTGCAGCGCGCAAACGATTTAGTATATCTTCACTCATGTAGTCCTTGTATTTTTCCCAAAGTTCTTTTGGATAAGATGGGAAACAGGTTGTCAATATTACGGCAAATAACGTGCGCATTTGCTGTGGTCGCGCAGTATTCGATGAATCTGCGAGCGCAGTGTCCCAATATGCATCATTCTCAAGAATATTTAGCTCCTGGCAAGATTGGTGATAAGTGGCGCACAGCTGACCGTTGACTACTCTTAAATCTTAGAAGGATGTCGGTCCACGTACACTGATCAACAGCAATTGCAGATAGAAGCACTCTGTATTGTTCGGGTGAACAGTGTACAGACGACCAATGCAACACAGGAATACAAATTGAGATGTCCTTCAACTGCTTTACCTTGTTTGCGAGGTTGAAACTTTTAGCCTATGCATTCCATGTGTAGAATTTCGGTACCTCAGAATAAAGTAGAGTCTTTGCAAAAGTATCATTCTGGCACAGTGAGTAAAATGCAGTTAAAGACATTGCCGGTGGAACCAATGCTCTTGCACGTACATTATCTGCTATGAAGTACACGCGCTGTCCATTCTCGAGATGCACCGCCAAGTGTACTACTGTTGGATGTCGTTCATGCATTGAATATGACTAGATGCGCCATACTGCTTCATTGCTGCTAATGTAGCGTCCAAGTTGGTGTTGGTTGATTTCATCGAGCTGTGTGGCCACATTCCCTACTCCGAAGACTGCCATGTCGCTACCTTTGTTAACATATTTGCAAATGTATTTGATCGACTTCACTGAATTGCAATACTGAGAATTAATGTGTGCTTTGAAGGTCTTTGAGAGCAACGGTGAATATGGCACAACCCAACGATTATCGACTTCAACATCAACGTTTCGTACTTTCAGAACGATGGATTTGCGGCCATCCTCAACTGATCGTCGACGATAAAGTGGGTATCCGTCATTGCCAGCCATGGATCATATTTTTGGTAACGACGTCGAATAAGTCTAGATCAATGTCCTTATCTGGTATTTCTGCTGAGATGATTTGGTCAATTTGATCTGGCGTAATTTTGTTGATTAACCAAACCAAAATATGTGCATGTGGCAATCATCTTTTCTGCCATTCAATGGAAACATCCAGAATCTTGTCTCTCTAAAAAACGATATATATATAATATAATAGTGGCGCTTACACTATATAGCTCAGTGTTTGGCCGAGCTTCTCCCAACATTTGTGGTGTGCGTCTTTATATTACATCACAATTGGAGGGACCTCCAGTTTTGTGCCGACTCTGAAGCTTTTTCATGGCAGAAGTACCCTCGGAGGTTTGCCATTGCCTGCCGAGAGGCGGCCGCTTTAGAAAAATCTTTTTCTATGATTCAGATTTTACTTGCCCTGACTGAGATTCGAACCTCGAACTCAACGGCACGATGATAAATTTACCCTTGGACTCTAAATGTTAGCATGTAATTTTCGCGCACGATGTTATTGTATTTGCGGAAGTTTTCCAAGAAATGCGTTGACTCACGTGTAACACCTGATAGCAACGTTGATAGTGGTTCGGGTGGTGGAGGTAATCCTGGCAGTTTAACTTTTCCACTGGCGCAGCACATTCCTGGCGTTTCGTTCTTAAATTTGAGGCCGCTACAATACATGCAAATTTTATCCATTTTTCCAATGTTGACACTTGGATGAAGACTGTAATTATTATTACTGTCATAATGGAATGCCTTGATCGTGCGTCTTGATCGAGCGGTGCTTATTCGAACATTTTGCAGCCTTATTTCCCGTTGTTCAGTTGTCTCAGACGAACGGGCCTGAGTAGTACGTATTCGATCAGTTTCTAACCTCACTTCTTGTTGTTCAGATGATTCAGACGAACGGGTCTCAGCGGCATGTACTCGAAGATTTTCTAGCCTAAGTGCTCGTTGCTCGTCTGATTCTGAGGCTCGTAATGCTCTTTTCTTCCGGGCTTGAGTTGTAGATGGGTCAATTGCTTGTCGCTTTGGAGGCGTAATTGTACGGGAACGACGTGAAAAATGCGATTGAATTTATAAGATGTCAATCAGCAAAACTTTATTGCACTAATAAATTGCCACAATATTGAACAAATTTGAATTGTATTTTAACCAAAACATGATATTGTTCTGAAACCCCTTATAGTAATTTTAACAATTATTATATTTTGCTGTACTCACCACTGCAGAGTGCAGATGCTTACTGCGGAACTGTTAAAATTTTTAATATTTTTAAAATAGGCCCAAAATACATTTCATATTCCGATCTCAGTAAATAAACCCTAACTAAAATACCTACCTAGGGAACATTTAAATGCCTTAACCAACATCTATCTTTATAAACATGAATAGATACGCTCTACCAAGAACCCTGTCTTCCTACTTTCTTGTGCAAATATTTAATAGAGCCCAAATACATACATATGTATCTGCGTCCTTAAGAAACTGCATTGTGCTGGAAAACAATTTACATATACTTTCTTGCAAAAGTGATTAGGGCTACTAATTTTTCTGTGGGAAAAATTTAAAAGAGCCCAAATTGAGCAATTAAGGAATATTTCTTGCTTCCGAAATTTGGTTTACATACTAAACATCATTCCAGGAATTATTAAATTTTTTTGGAATGTTGAAGTTTCTGGCTCTCTGTGAAAAATGTAGGTCGCTATACACTGAAATAGTTGATTTATCTATTTTCAGTTCAGTTTATACAATGTATTTATATACATGCATGAATAAAATCGGCCTGGAAATTCGGATTTTAGAAATATCTCGACTCCAGCGCCACCTATCGAGTATATTTTCACACAATAACCGGCTATGCTTTCTGTGATCCTACAGAAGTTTGCTGGCAAGATGATACATTGTGTAGAATCATCAATTTGCATTTGCACATTTCCAATATCCATTAATTCTTTTGCAAAATTACCAGCCGATGTATCCCTCTGTAGTTGTACACGCATGTTGGTTGTCATAGTCAATTTCTGTATATGACGCCATAAAACTAATGATATGAGACATGCATTAAGTTCATCAGCGGGTGTTGAACGTGGTATAACCGGCAGTGTTTGTCGAAAATCGCCAGAAACTAAAATGAGTGCACCACCGATGATCTGCGTGTTTCCTCTCAAATCTCGCAATGTACGATCAAGCGCTTCTTGTGAGACATTGTACATTCGTTCCATATGATAATTTGACACGCTTGGAGTACTTTGCCCATGCCAGAGCTTTTGCTAATGTTGCATGTTGGTGTCTCAAATTTTGCAAACTCAGCGGAAGTTTCAATGCTGAATGCGCTGTTTGACCACCATCCAAAAGAGTTGGCGCAATTCCTGATGATGCAATGGCCAGTGCAATATTATTTTGTGATCGTATGGCTGCCAAAATGAGTGAAAGAAGAATAGTCTTGCCTGTACCACCAGGCGCATCTATGAAAAACAGTCCACCGCTTTGTTCTGTAATCGCACGCATAATTCTGTCATACGCAATGCGTTGTTCTGGGACCAACTGCGAAAGATTTGTCTGAACAAATGTTTCCAGTTCCTCAGAATCAAAGTGTGTTTCTCGTTGCAAATCACGATCGAATATGTCGTTCGCTGGTCGGTTCGGAGCAGGCATTCCCAGTAGCACCAGTGCTTTGTTAGCGATTGCCAAACATATGTCTGTAATCAAAATCAATGCCTCATTATACACGTTTGGTGTGAATTTAATGTCCAGATTTTGATTCGCAGCGCGCAAACGACGTAGAATATCTTCACTCTTGTGTCCTTGTATTTTTCCCAAAATTCTTTTCGATTGGATGGGAAACAGGTTGTCAATATTACGGCAAATAACATGCGCATATGCTGTGGTCGCGCAGTATTCGATGCATCTGCGAGCGCAGTGTCCCAATGTGCATCATTCTCAAGAAGATTTAGCTCCTGGCAAGCTTGGCGATAAGTGGCGCACAGCTGACCGTTGACTGCTCTTAAATCTTAGAAGGATGTCGGTCCACGAACGCTGATCAACAGCAATCGCAGATAGAAGCACTCTGTATTGTTCGGGTGAACAGTGTACAGACGACCAATGCAACACTGGAATACAAATTGAGATGTCCTTTAACTGCTTTACCGTGTTTGCAAAGTTGAAACTTTTTAGCCTATGCATTCCATGTGTAGAATTTCGGTACCTCAGAATAAAGTAGAGTCTTTGCAAAAATATCATTCTGGCACAGTGAGTAAAATGCAGTTAAAGTCGTTGCCGGTGGAACCAATGCTCTTGCACGTACATTATCAGCTATGAAGTACACGCGCTGTCCATTCTCGAGATGCACCGCCAAGTGTACTACTGTTGGATGTCGTTCATGGATTGAAAATGACAAGATGCGCCATACTGCTTCATTGCTGCTAATGTAGCGTCCAAGTTGGTATTGGTTGATTTCATCGAGCTATGCGGCCACATTCCCTACTCCGAAGGCTGCCATGTCGCTTCCTTTGTTGACATATTTTCAAATGTATTTGATCGACTTCACTGAATTGCAATACTCAACATTAATGTGTGATTTAGAGGTCTTTGAGAGCAACGGTGAATATGGCACAACCCAACGATTCGACTTCAACATCAACGTTTCGTACTTTCAGAACGATGGATTTGCCGCCATCCTCAACTGATCGTCGACGATAAAGTGGGTATCCGTCATTGCCAGCCACGGATCATATTTTGGGTAACGACGTCGAATAAGTCTAGGTCAATGTCCTTATCTGGTATTTCTGCTGAGATGATTTGGTCAATTTGATCTGGCGTAATTTTGTTGATTAACCAAACCAAAATATGTGCATGTGGCAATTATCTTTTCTGCCATTCAATGGAAACATCCAGCATCGTGTTTCTCAAAAACGATATATATATAATATAATATATAATATTGGCGCTTACACTATTGGAGGGACCTACAGTTTTGTACCGACCCTGAAGCTTTTTCATGGCAGAAATACCCTCGGAGGTTTGCCATTGCCTGCCGAGGGGTGGCCGCTATTAGAAAAAACTTTTTCGATGACTAAGATTTTACTTGCCCTGACTGAGATTCGAACCTCGAACTCAACGGCATATCGAGTTATAGCACGCACCGCTACTAACTCGACCAGAGCGGGACGGCCATATGCGCGAACGTATCATCGCATCTTGTGCGTATTCATGCATGTGCCGTGGACTCCCCGTGAATGTAGACGGTAATATGACCATTATTCCCATATCGTTTCGATTCACGTTACCATCATTAACGATTGCGTCTCGTAAACTGATGTACTCTTCAGAACGCAACTCGGTTTGATCCAATCGAATATATACTTAGGAGTGGTTCGGTTTCAATCTTCGCGTACATGTCGATGATGTATTGATGGAACAATTGTAGACATTTCAGAATGTGGTTCTCAGCGTCATGACGAATTATCAATCGATACAAATAACAATTCGTGGCACTGACTTTCATATTCGTTTTCTCGTCTGTTTGTGCATTTTTCATTTCGATGGTGAAATTATAACCATCTTCTCCTCGCCAAAACAGATTCGGATACTGCATTCCGTCGTATGAGCGGTCGCCAACTATCACGATCGCCACTTCATTGATTGTTGGTGCATTGGACTGTCTTTCGTGTTGGGCAACGGGTCTTTTGTCTGCTCGAATTACAACTGCGTAGTCATCGGCTGGCATTAGTTGAATGGCGGTTTTAAACACCTGAACTAATCCATTGTGTTGATCGAAAAGGGTTTGTAACGCCGCCACGATTTCTCATCTAGTGCCCTCATTGTAATGGCATCGTTGTTCAATTTGTTCATCACTGTTTGCCATTAAATAAATTTAAAGAAACTTGTGAACTGCGTCCGGCATTGGTAGAAGCGATCCGACACGATGATAAATTTGCCCTTAGACTCTGAATGTTAGCATATAAATTTCGCGCACGATGTTCTTTGCACCGAATGATGTCATTTGAACACATAAATAGTATTTGCGGATGTTTTTCAAGAAATGCTTTGACTCACGTGTAACACCTGATAGCAACGTTGATAGTGGTTCGGGTGGTGGAGGTAATCCTGGCAGTTTAACTTTTTCACTGGCGCAGCACATTCCTGGCGTTTCGTTCTTAAAATTGAGGCCGCTACAATAAATGCAAATTTTATCCATTTTTCCAATGTTGACACTTGGATGAAGACTCTTATTGTTATTACTGTCATAATGGAATGCCCCAAGATTTAAATCAGCGTGCAGTGTTCGTCTTGATCGAGCGGTGCTAATTCGAACATTTTGCAGCCTTCTTTGCCGTGGTTCAGTTGTCTCAGACGAACGGGCCTGAGTAGTACGTATTCGATCAGTTTCTAACCTCACTTCTTGTTGTTCAGATGATTCATACGAACGGGTCTCAGCGGCATGTACTCGAAGATTTTCTAGCCTTAGTGCTCGTTGCTCGTCTGATTCTGAGGCTCGTAATGCTCTTTTCTTCCGAGCTTGAGGTGTAGATGGGTCAATTGCTTGTCGTTTTGGAGGCATAATTGTACGGGAACGACGTGAAAAATGCGTTTGAGTTTATAAGATGTCAATCAGAAAAACTTTATTGCACAAATAAATTGCCACAATATTGAACAAATTTGAATTGTAATTTAACCAAAACACGATATTCTTCTGAAAACCTTTATAGTAATTTTAACAGTTATTATATTTTGCTGTACTTATCACTGCAGAGTGCACATGCTTACTGCGTAACTGTTTAAATTTTCAATATTTTTAAAATAGGCCCAAAATACATTGCATATTCCGATCTCAGTAAATAAACCCTAACTAACATACCTACCTAGGAAACATTTAAATGCCTTAACCAACATCTATCTTTATATACATGAATAGATACGCTCTAATGATCTACTTATGTACCTGCGTGTTTAATAAAATGCATTATACTGGAGAACCCTGTTTACCTACTTTCTTTTGCAAAAAATTTAATAGAGCCCAAGTACATACATATGTATGTCTTACAGCTATGTACCTGCGTCCTTAAGAAACTGCATTATGCTGGAAAACAATTTACATATACTTTCTTGCAAAGGTGATTAGGCTACAAATTTTTCTGTGGGAAAAATTTAAAAGAGCCCAAATTAAGCAATTAAGGAATATTTCTTATCAATTTTCTTGAAATACCTGTAAAGAGTAACATACGTATGTATTTAATTTTGGAAACAATTATTATGCCAATTTCTAGCTTACCTTTCCATGCCACCCAAAATTCAATGAAATCAGTTAACGAGCGCTTTTATTTTTGATGCTTAGAAACTAAAATGGACAAATTTATAGAGCAATCGGTACAATTTCAAAACTACGCAGGGTTGATGTTAATATCTAATGCTTATCCCCCAGTTCCAGCAGAAAGTTATTTGTGAATAGTGTAAAGGATTTATTTGAATGTTAAGAAAATAAGTTAAAAAGAAAAATCGGCTAAATTATTTTTGCAAATCGGCTAGCGGCTATATCAAAATGATCAAGTATCGTGTTTTTTCTTGACCGTGTGGCATGCAATATTGATAGATAGGGATAGGTATCGCAAAATATTAAGACATTTTGAAATCTATGGATATGGATCGCAATACTGTTAATACATATTGAGAGTGTAGCATTTCTCGTTCGTCGATGCGACCAGTATCTTCTCTTTACTTGCTTTGCTTTTAATGAAAATATTAGTATCATAGCTAAACGCGCACGATTTTTATTTTCTTGTTCCATTTTCTATATATATTTCGAATCACGCAGCCTGCAAAGTATAAACTTATGTAAATGCTGACGCGATATATATATTGTGGATCAAAAGTGATTTGTCAGGGATCATTTTCGTTTGAAAATACGTTTGCATTCTTTTCCGTTTCAAAAATTTTATCAGAACAGAAAATATATAAAAATGATAAGCTTAAAATATATACTTGTATAATAAATATCTCCGCAAAATGTATTGTATATTTTGCATGCGACTATTTAGGGGTAGGGTCAAAATCGTATATATGTACATAGGAATAACGCCCTGAAATGTTAATGAAATAAGAACATTTAATTGTGTTATGTTTATATTAAACCATCTTCTAACAATATCACAAAAAGTAAAAATCGCATGAGCAATAAACATTAAGTGCTAGCTGAAAAACCTAGTATGGAATTTTGATTACTAGAATACCATTTTTTTTAAGTAAGACCACCCGTTTGTTATTATTTCTCGCTAAAGTAATAACGCCTTTCGGATCGCTTTCAGCCAAACTCTCTACAGTAAAACTGCTTCCTTAAGTAGAACTATGTAAGAATTCAATACGATTTCCAATTCTCTAGAACTTGATCTCTCTATAACAAAGAGTATTTTCCGTAACCGACTTGTTTCTTACTTAAGTAATGTAAGTAATATTTTAAAATAATATGTAATACTTTCTAATATGTGTAGTATGTAAGAATTTCTGTTCATAGACTTCATAAAAAAATAAATAAAAAATTTAAAACACATAAATTAATTAATATATTACACTTAATTTTGAACTCAACCTGTGTGCGAGTAAGGCTAAGTTACCGGTTTTAAATATCCAGTTAAAATTCTAGCAGTTAATATTTTTGAGAAATAATTTTCATTCTAATTATGACAAAGAAAAATAAAAATTAACGTGCGTATGACTTAAAGCACCATGTCGTGGTTTTTTTCACGTGCAAATTAGCAGACATAGCCTCAGCGTTTAACCTTTGAACGGAATATTTCCTATGGATCAATGAAATGCAATCCCCCTGTTTTATTAACACATAAATGTTTTTAATTCACGGTTTTTCAGAAATATATCGGCAATAAGGTCATCTACTGGACATAATACACTACGGCAATCATATTGAATGAATTTCAGCTCAATCGGAGTCTATAAACATATCCTAAGAAATTCAGCACAATTGATTAAGTAGTTTTCGAATCCATAAACTATGAACATATATACTGAGAGATAAGGTAATTGGGAGATTAAACTTTACATGTGAAAGAAAAGAAGTAGCGTGTAAGAGGCCTTTAAGGGTCGTAATGAAGTTCGCGCCTCTTTTTAATAAAGTAACGAAATGATTATGTACTTAAGATCGGTTCTTCAATGTCTTATTAAAATCACCGGCGCTTGGCTACATGCTGACGGACAAGCTCGTATCCCGAGAGGGTCACGAGAAATCTTCAGTGTCGGAATCGCTTTCTCTTATCTACATAGTAAGTATTCAAATATAGGGTTATATTGCAATTTAGTTCGATTATTATTCATCATTTTTGACATACGCCTAAAAAGCTATAGTACATAAATTCACAATGCTTATGATAACTTACTTACTTTATTAAGAAATAATATTTTACGAATTGAACCAAATATTGTAACTAATTAGGCTTCAATTAAGGTATGCTTGTATAAAACATATTTCGCACATGTGAATCATCAAAGCTTTTGTAAAAATTGGTTCATTCATCCATATTTGCGATTAAGGAAATATAACGTGTTGCGAAAATGGCATTGAAAATAAACTCGGTATGAAACAGTCACATTATTTTATATTACATGTTGTTTACGCCAGCTGTTTCAGCATTCACAATGTATTCTGCCATTGTGAATAAATTATTAACTCTACTTACAGATGTCGCTGTGATAGAACGGGAACAGGGACTCGTTACTTTCTCTCCCTTCTCTCGAGTCCTGTTACCCGTACCGTACGATGGGTTTCGCCTTATGCGAAAACCCAGCGCTCTTTCACTTTGTGAAGAGACGTCCCCGTAATCACACGTAAGGCCTTGCATTTAATATATATATATAATCCCACTTTGTTTTTTATAATAGAAAATAAATTGCTTGCCATCTGCAAGCCCCAAGTTGCAGTTACATTTGAACTTGCGTGTTTTTATTTGCGAGAGCAAAGCAGCATTCAGGTAGCTCATTTAAAGATCTTAAATCTTCAGAAGATCGGCTTCCTGTATTTCGAACCCAGTTGCCGTGGAATTCATGAGGAATTTCCGGCCCCTTAATCCTCCCCGCTCGAACATGGTCCTTCGAGCCGGATCATTCTGATTTTTTTTTGTTATTTTTTTGTAGCTACATGTGCTTTACTCGCAAATAAAATTAAAAAAGAAAAAAAAAACCAAGTTGTAGAATATTATGTTTGCATGAAAACATAACCCCTAAAACTGCCAAGTTGCCAAACCCTATTTAATCACCCATTAAGTTGTGTTTAATGTATTGTGGATATAATAATATATATGTACATATAACCAATTAAACACAGCTTATAAAATTTCTTTAAGATTTTTCACAATCTTCTATTGTGAACGAGCAGTGGATTTCGAATTGCAATCCACAATTTGGCTGCTGCAAAAACAAAGCTGGCAAAACAAAAATCAAAAATAAAAAAGAAATAACCTGCAAATTGATTCACACGTATGAGTTCGGGTTATTTTCTTTTAATATATCGTGGGGACCGACAAAACCCCGGCGACAATTTAGAGCAGAAGGGCAAGGCCGCCCCAACGATTGGAGCACCAAAATCCGTCCAACGTAATCCTTTAAAATTTTAATATTAATAAAATAGTGTTTGCGTGCAGCACTCGAGTTGCCCGCACCGAAGAGTAGTGGGTGCTCCAGCAGCCGGCAAAACGTGTGCCAGCGTTATTGGCAGGAAGTTGTGCGCCGACTCCCTTACGTCAGTGCTGATAGATTTGTTCATCAGTGCCAGCAAAATTACACATCAGTGCTGACAGAATTGCACGTCAGTGCTGAAGGAAGTTGTACACCAGTGCTCCGGCGAGAGCAGCAACTAATTAGGCGGCGGCACCAACGATTGGAGCGGCGATTCATAAAAAGGTAATCCTTTCACGTTCGTACATTTTAATTTCACTTCACTTGCAGGAACGGAAATAAAGTTGCAGAAAATTTCCATACTCCGGCACAGACGTGCCCCGGCAGACGTCAAACAGTTTGCCAGCGGCGCCCCGGCGGAAGCTGCTTAATCGGGTGCGCCAATGCAGCAGCGTCGAATTCGTGCGTCAACGCCCCGGCGTTAAATACCGCATCTTCGCGCCACTGGCGGTAGCGCCATTGAAAAAAAAATTTAATCAAATTATAAAATAAAATACTAAATTAATTAAATTAAAAATAAAAGAAAAGTAAAAGTGCAAACTTATTAAATAAAATTAATTAAATTGAAAATTAAAGCGTGCTAAATAATAAAATAAATTAAATACTTAATTAATTAAATTAAAAAACAAAGAAAAGTAAAAGTGCAAACTTATTAAATGAAATTAATTAAATTGAAAAATAAAGTGCTAAATTACAAAATAAAAATTTCAAATAAATTTAATTAAAAATAAAAACGCAAAATAACATAACAAAAAACAAAAAAAAAAGTGAAAGTGAAGAAGAGTGGTTGCACCGGTACAGGATTAGTGCCACGAGATAAGGTGCAACCATTTTAGGTGTGTGTAAGTGTTGACCGCCGGCACTAGGTGGCACATAGTCAGGCGGCAACGCGAATTTGCTGCAAGGCCCCTACCAACGGCCCAACGAGTTGCTGCAAGGCCCCTACGAACTGCCCAACGTGCAGCAAGGCCCACACGAACGGCCCAACGTTCAACAAGGCCCCCACCAGTGCCCCACCGTGCAGCAGTGCCCACACGAACGGCCCAACGTTCAGCAAGGCCCCCACCAGAGGCCCACCGTGCAGCAGTCCCACACTAACGGCCCAACGAGCAAAAAAAAATTTTTTTTTGGTGTAAATTGAATTTATTTTGTCTTTGAAATTTTTTTGGCCATCCATATAAGGTGGTGTGGCTTGTTTAAAACCATTGGATTTCGGTACCTTTCTTCGCTTTCTCGAAAATTGCTGGGTTTTTCTTCAATTGATTTTTTTTTGATTATTGGTACTTAAAATTTTCGTTTTCTTTCCTAGGACTAGGTATTAAACGCACTTTGCAAATTTATACTCGGTGGGAACTGCCATGTTCAACATCTACTTGATTCTGGATCGGAGGGTACGTTTATCACTGACCGGCTCCGGAAGCGCATCGGGCTACCACCAAAAGTTGCCGATACTCAGGTAACAGGGATAAGTGGGATCACTTCTGGCGGAGGAGACGGTGTTCGGGTGATGACGGTCAGATGACGAACCCCCAACTGACACGTTTTTGGGAGCTGGAAGAAGTTTCTCCCAAAAGGAAGATCACCCCCGAATATGCATTTTGCAAGGAGCTGTATAAGAGAACGACGGTAAGGGATGAACGGATGGTATGTAGTATCGCTACCCTTTCGACGGGAGTTCCAAAACGCATCAACCTTGGCTATTCTCGGACTGGAGCTGCACGGCAATTTCTTCGAAGTGAGGCCAGTTATCTGTGCAGGCCTGAGTTGAAGCAGGAATAAGATCGAGTCTTAAAGTAGTACATCGATCTCAACCATATGGTCACGGTTAGAATCACAGGTAATCGAACGTTTTACGTGCCACATCACGCAGTGGTCAAACCAGAGAGCACTACAACCAAGGTTCGAGTAGTATTCAACGCGTCGTGCCCGTCTTCAAATGGAGTCAGCTTAAACGACGTCCTCTACCCCGGTCCAATCTTGCAGGCAGATTTAGTTTGTCAAATTTGACAAATCTTGCTTCAGCCAGATCAAACTGCATTCCAAAGAATTCTTTTCAGAGAGTCCCAGGACGCTGAATTGCAAGACTGTGAACTAAAAACTGTAACGTTCGGAGTAAATTGCGCTCCCTATCTTTCGATACGAACGTTACATCAACTCGCTGAAGATGTTAAAACGAAATATCCGCTAGCATCAAGAGTTTTAAAGCAGCACATCTACGTGGATGATGTGTTGGCTAGAGCTCATGATTGCACAACAGCAATAAAAATGCGTGATGAGCTACTCGAAGCTCTTAAAGGTGCAAGTTTTCCTTTACGAGACGAAGATGTTGGGAATACGGTGGAATGCAATACGTGATATGTTCAATTTCACAGTGCACCCGATACTCGTGAAGCAGGAGTACACCAAGCGAGAGGTATTATCGTGTGTAGCAAAGTTGTTCGATCCATCAGGATGGCTCGGACCAATTGTTGTAATAATAATAATAATAATAATAATCCCAACGGTTTTTTTCCCTCCATACCCGCCCGACCGACGCGAGGGGCGCATCCGTATGACGCACGGATATATAAAAAAAAAATTTTTTTTCATATACATATGCTGCGCCGAGTCATGAAAGGCAGAAGTTTGTTAAGTGTCGAGATCTAAAACTGTTCAGCTACAGAACAAATGCTCATCAGCTGATCGAGTAGTAATATATAAGTATGTTTGTATCAATTATTGAGAGCATTGAGTATAGTTTTCTTTATGTAAAAAAGTGAGTCTGAAATATCAAAAGAACCGGAGTGAGTGTTAAAATCCTGACACAAACTACGCAGTGGCTCATTTAACTCAAAATTACTTTTACATGGCTTCAGAAAAAGAGGCCAGAAATGTCTTGAAATTCGGGAGGGAACGTTTAGTTTTATTTCACCAAGAAGAGATGGGCTATAGATCAAGCCTGTCAGTAACTTCACTAAAAATACTACGCCTAGCATTTCTCTACGACTAGCAAGTGTAGGAAGATTAATGAGTTTTAAACGACTTATATATGGGGGCAGGTTGTACTGAGAATCCCAACGAAAATTTCTTAAAGCAAAAAGCAGAAATTGTTTTTGAATTGACTCTATTCGGTCGGAATGAACTTGATAGCGCGGGTGCCAAACAACAGATCCATATTCCAGTATTGGCCTCACTAACGTTGTGAATAGAGCCTTCGTAATGTATGGGTCATTGAATTCTTTTGACCATCGTTTTACAAATGCAAAAACACCCTTGGCTTTGTTAACTGTAACATTAATGTGAAGATTAAAATTAAGTTTCGGATCCATTGTAATTCCAAGATCAACAAAGTTAAACACTTGTTCGAGGTTATGGTTACATATGTCATAAGAAGCCGGTTGAAGTGCCCTTCGAGAAAAGCACATTACCTTACATTTTTTAAGGTTTAGCGGCATGTTATTTACTTCACACCAGTTAGTCATGCTATTTAAATCCGCCTGTAGTAAGGACCTTTCCTCAACAGAATGATACGATCTAAAAAGTTTTACATCATCAGCATACAATAAAATTTTTGAATAGTTAATTACAGAAGGTATGTCATTTATAAAAAGTAAAAACAGAATCGGACCAAGGTGACTTCCTTGCGGGACCCCTGAAGATACATGAATAATGTTTGAGGAACTATTTTTAAAAAGAACTCGTTGTGTTCTGTCCATGAGGTAAGAAGATATCCAATGAAGGAGATTAGGTTGAAAACCAAGGAGATCGAGTTTATGAATCAGTAAAGCGTGACTTACTCTGTCGAATGCTTTACTAAAATCGGTGTATATAACATCAGTGTGCATAAATTCTCTGAATCCATTTGAAACATGAGTTGTGAACTCGAGCAAGTTTGTAACGGTAGATTTACCCTTAGAGAACCCGTGTTGAGTGCTAGAAATTGTAGAGGATAATGAATGCGTTAAATGGTCAACAACGATTGCCTCAAATAGTTTAGGAATAGCAGAAATCTTAGCTATACCGCGATAATTTTCTATAGAGGACCTACTCCCGGTCTTATGAAGGGGTAAAATGAATGATTCTTTCCAAGCTGAAGGGAAAACCCCAAGCCTAAGAGAAAGATTAAATAAATTAGTTAAGGGCTCATAAATATGTTTAGCACAGTTTTTGAGGAACCACGTCGGGATCAAATCGGGGCCAGCCTTAAAAGATTCTTTTAAGTTACTCAAACAATAAAATACTTCCTCAGAAGATATTTGCGGAATAAAAGCAGAGGTTAAGGGACAAAGTTTATATGGATAAGGTTTGCTCAGAGGCAAAGTAATGGAGTAATTTGACCTGAAGAATTTGGCAAACATGTTGGAAATTGATTGGGAGTCACAAGACACGGTATTTTGATATTTCATGGCAGACGGAAAACCAGTCACTCTGCGTTTTGAGTTAACGAAATCGTAAAATGATGCAGGGTTTGTTATTAAATTCCTTTTAACTTTGCACAAATAAGATCTGTAGCATTTTTTATTTAATTCAAAGTAAGCGTGTCGGAGAACTGAGTATTTAACATAGTTAGTGTGCAAACCAGTTATTTTGTACAGTTTAAAAGATCGCGACTTTTTATTTTTTAAATTTCTTAGTTCTTTTGTAAACCAAGGTTGTGATTGCTCCTTTTGTACGCAAACCCGTTTAGGTACAAACTTTTGAAATAAACTATATATAGTATTATTAAAATGCTGGACACAACGTTCAACATCATCTTTATACGTCGGCCAAGATAATTTTGACAATTCTCGATCTAATTTCTTGAAATTGGCTTTCGCGAAAATAAAACGAGCGTTTGAGCTACTTGATTTATCGACATTATTTCCAAAATCCCCTATGACCTCGTAATTTAACTCAATCGCAGGGTGATAAGAGTCCTCTGGAATAACCAAGGGTTCGCACCTCTTCATAGATGATTTAGATATATCATCAACACAAACAAGGTCTAGAATGTTTCCAAAATGGTTTGGAGTTAAATTAATCTGATTTAGACAGAGCTCAGCCATATCTTCTAAGAACACATTGTATCTATCCCTTGATGAAATTGGAACGATAAAGTCGTCCATGAAAGTCCATGATATGCCTGGCATATTGAAGTCACCAAGTACAATGATCGAGTCATGTGCAGTAATCATTGAACTTAAGGATGTAAGTAACGCAATATGTTGAGAATATACCGATAAGTCAGAATTAGGAGGGATGTAGCAAACAGCTAAATAAAAGAAACCATTTCCAACCATAACTCGTATTGCTTTAAATTCGATTGACTCGATGAGGGGGATATTAACATCTTCGGATGGTATAGAAGAATGAACTGCAAAAAGAACACCCCCACCGATTCTGTCCTTACGGTCATTTCTATAAATTTGATAATGATTAGGAAGGATCTCTGAATTAAAAATATGTGGTTTAAGCCAGGTTTCAGTAAAGCAAATTATGTTATAGTTACAGTCTAAGCCTTTTAAGTATAAATCGTTTAATTTAGTATTTAAACCCCTAACGTTTTGGTATAAAATACTTAAAGTAGAATTTAATATTAGTTTTTTGGCTCAGTGTCACGATTAGGAATTGAAGCTAAGTTATTTATATTATTTTTATTTTTATGTGGCTTATATTCAAACTCGCGAATACTGATGCAGGATATCTGGCTATCCAAAATAGACTGGGACGACAGTCTACACCGAAATTTGCTACTGCGATGGGAATCATTTCTGGATAACTACGATAATATTCAGAAAATAAAAATTCCCCGATGGATCCAATTTTCGCCATGGAATGAAGTAGAATTCCACGGATTTTGTGATATCTCTGAGAAAGCATATGCGGCGGCTTTATATATTAGAGTCCGCGAACGTACTCTACAAAAAACACCCCATAGTTATTTGCTGGTAGGTAAAACCAAGGTAGCCCCAGTAAAAACGGTGTCCCTCCCCAGATTGGAGCTGTGCGGAGCATTGCTGTTTGCGGAATTAATTAATGCTTTCCTTCCACCGCTCGAAATTTTGCAGCCAACGATCTACAAATGGACCGACTCCACGATTGTTATCTCATGGCTCAAGAAACCAGCGTGTTCATGGACAACATTTGTGGCAAACAGAGTCTGAAAAATATACGAGCTTGTTGGAGCGACTGGATGGAATCACGTGGATTCTGCAGATAATCTAGCAGATCTCGGAAATCGAGGCGTCACCCCACAGGATTTAGAGGACAGCGCATTATGGTGGCACGGACCCAAGTGGTTACAGAAAGAGTCATCAGCTTCGCCACAACCGAGTGGTAGCAATGACACGCTGGAAACTGATATGGAGCAGAGAAATGTACGAGCTCACGCGACAGGTGTCTCAGGAGACGGAGAAGTTCGGGAGCGTTTTTCGGACTTTTCTCGAGCTTTGAGAGTGATAGCGAGAATTTTTCGATTTTATCGTAGAGTTCACCCTGTCCATAAGTTGGTGATAAGCGACCAGAGAGACGAAATAACATCCGCGGAAATAAAGGAAGTAAAGCGTCGCCTTATTCTTTTAGCACAGAGGCGACACTATCCAGAGGAGTACAGGGCTGGCGGCGCTTTCGCGCCCCTTAATGCGAAAAGTCCAATAGCCACTCTTAATAAGTTTCTCGACAGAAACGGAGTTATGAGAGTGGGGAGTGACTCGCGTTATCGAGTTTACCATATAACGAACGGTACCCAATAATTCTTCCTTACGACTGCCAGTTTTCAAGACTGCTTGTAAAATTCTCACATCTGATTTCCCTGCATGGTGAAAATCAGCTAATGTTGAGACTTTTGCGGTCTGAATACTGGATCGTACGTATGAAAATTTAATCAAAAATACTGTACATAATTTCCAAGTATGTATTATTTACAGGAAGAAAGCGCGGGAGCAGTTAATGGCAGCCTTGCCAGTGGAACGAATAGAAGTGCCCAGGCCCTTCACGAACACTGGAATCGACTTCACGGGCCCACTCGAAATAAGGAGTTTTACGGGCCGAGCATGCCGTGCCACCAAAGGATATGTCTGCGTATTTGTCTGTTTCGCGACTAAGGCAATACATTTGGAGGCAACCAGCGATTTGTCAACCTCGACGTTCCTAGCAGCTTTTTCGCGGTTCGTATCCCGACGCGGTTGCCCTCTAAATGTATGCAGGTGTAAAAAGCTTCCAGATACATTTCAAGAAAGTCGCTAATTTAATGCGTTCACCATAGAGGAGCTTTCCACACTGTTGGCAAGGATCGAGTGGTGTTTGATTTCTCGACCAATCAGCCCCATCTCTGAGAACTCTGAGGCAATGGAACCCCTAACACCAGGACATTTCCTAATTGGAACCCCAATACTCGCGATTCCAGAGCCCGAAGTCACGGAGAATCCGATGTCCGTTGTCAATCGTTGGCAAAAGATTAAAGCCATCTAGCAGACGTTCTACCAAAGGTGGAAGGCGGAGTACCTGAAGGAGTTGCAGAAACGAACTAAATGAAGGCTCCCCCAACGTAACATCGAGACAGATGACCTGGTGGTTATTAAAGAAGACAATCTGCCTCCAAATGAATGGCGACTTGGCAGAGTAATTAGGGTTTTTTCAGGCCAAGATAGCCGCGTACGAGTCGTAGAAATACGTACCGCACGCGGAGTTATAACACGACCAGTTGTAAAATTGGTGCTTTTACCGCCATGTTAAACCGAATTTAACATTTTCCCTCTCTTTTCAGATAACCCCAAATTTAGAAATAAATTTCGAAATGGAACACTCATCCAAAGTTACTGGAGCGAAGAAATGCCCTGTGTGCAAAAGCAACCACCCGTTGCTTTACTGTAGGGAGATGCGCCGCAAGGACCCGGTCCAGAGACTACGGACTGTCCTCGTCCACCGGCACTGCTCCAATTGGCGAATCCAGCGAGCCGCCGTTAGCCAGACCACGACTGTCGGTTATCCGGTCGGCGGTACAGAGAGCCGCACCGACCCCAGCAAAGCGGTCCAACCCCAGACCGCAACCGCGACGTCAACAACCGCAGCCCCAACGCCACGGGGTGAGAGACGCCCGAGAGCGGATTACGGGCACAGCCCGTGGCGCTCAATGGCTCTCTGTTCTCACGCCAACGGTAACAGAGCATATAATGACGCGTGGAAGACCTCAGTTGGTAAGGGCAATCGTCGATCCAGGGCGGTCGAGGTCATCGATATCGCTACAGCTAGCGCGAAGGCTGCAGTTGCTTCCGAATGGGCGCCAAAACGTGTGCCAGTTCACCCTAAAAGGGTGGAACGAGCGGCTGCAGGTGTCTGCTAATGTGGAGACGCCTTTATGCCGCATCACCCCACAAAGCACCCTAGATGCACGAGTCGTCAGCGAGTTTGATAACATGCGCCTCGTAGACTCAAATTTCCACCGCTCGAGCGCCGTTTCGCTGATCTTGGGAGCTGAAGTCTACGCGATGATCCGGCGTCCAGGACTGATGGCAGCTACTCCCAACCGACCAGCCGCGCAGAACACAATGTTCGGGTGGATGGTTTCTGGCGGCACCATTTACTAGTTTTAGCTCGTAGCTTACAATTTCTTTTAATTTTTCTCCTTTGTTAATTTTGCATTGTACATGAATGAATAGTCGATTTAAATTATTTGTTGTTATGTAAATGAATTGTTATTTATGGAATTTTTGTTATGAAATATGAAATGTAATTTATCTAATTCAACAAATTTTGTAGTTAACTTATTGCAGCGATACAGCAAGGCGGACGGCATGTTCACTTTGTGAAGAGACGCCCCCGTAATCACATGTAAGGTCTTCCATTTAATATATATATATAACCCCACTTTATTTTCAGCAGGGTTTTTTATAATAGAAAATAAATTGCTTGCCATCTGCAAGCCCCAAGTTGCAGTTACATTTGAACTTGCGTGTTTTTATTTGCGAGAGCAAAGCAGCATTCAGGTAGCTCATTTAAAGATCTTAAATCTTCAGAAGATCGGCTTCCTGTATTTCGAACCCAGTTGCCGTGGAATTCATGAGGAATTGCCGGCCCCTAAATCCTCCCCGCTCGAACACATGTACATACATATAAAGTCCTCGAAACCCTCCAATATTTGCCAAAATGTTAACGAATTTACCTGTTTAAATAAGTAGTCGTTGGCTTTCTTGTTTACAAAAATCGGAACATTTGCGCGCGATGTTGACTCGTTGCCGTCACGCAAATGACTAATGGCTGAAACACCATGCCAAAGTACGGCCGAAATTTCGCCCAGCAGAGAAACAACAGGCGAATTGCCGACATAACTCATTTGTATCCGTTCTAGTTTACATATATGTATATAGTTGCATGTTTTATCGGCGGAGCACACTTTAATGTGTATTTAGTATTATTACATATTTAAGAGTAATATTTTATTAAATTTACTTCAATTCGTTTTAAAGGCTCAGTTAGTCAAGACTTAACTTAACTTAAGCCAACCTGTTATATGGAAAGCCGTGCAAGCGATTACTTACTTACTTACTTAATTGGCGCATTAACCGCCTAAGCGATTTTTTCCGAGGTCAACAAATCACGTCAGCTGTCCCTATCTCGTGCTAACTGGCGCCAATTGGAAATCCCAAGTATTGCCAAGTCTTTTTCCACTTGATCTTTCCAACGCAGAGGAGGTCTTCCTTTTACTCTGCTACCTCCCGCGGGTACCGCGTCAAAAACCTTCAGGGCTGGAGCTGTTTTATCCATTCGAACGACGTGCCCTAGCCAGCGGAGCCGCTGATTCTTAATTCGCTGCACTATATTTACGTCATTGTGCAGCTCGAACAGCTCATCGTTCCATCGTACACGGTATTCGCCGTCGCAAACACGCAAAGGTCCATAAATCTTTCGAAGAATCTTTCTCTCGAACACTCCAAGAGCCCTCTCATCTGATGTTGTCATCGTCCATACTTCTGCGCCATACAATAGGACGGGCATGCTGAGAGACTTATAGAGTATGGTTTTGGTCCGTCGAGAGAGGACTTTACTGTGCAATTGCCTACTCAGTCCGAAGTAGCACTTGTTGGCAAGAGAGATTCTGCGTTGGATTTCAAGGCTGACACTGTTATTGGTGTTAATGCTGGTTCCTAAGTAAACGAAGTCCTCTACTTTTTCAAAAGTATAGCTGTCAACAGTGCTGTTAGATCCCATTCGTGAATGCGCTGACTGTCTATTGGATGACAGGAGATACTTCGTCTTGCCCTCGTTCACCTCCAGACCCATTCGCTTCGCTTCTCTATCCAGTTTGTAGAAGGCAGAACTAACTGCGCGGTTGTTAAGGCCGATGATGTCAATGTCATCGGCGTACGCCAGCAATTGCACACTCTTATAAAAGATGGTGCCTGACCGATTTAGTTCTGCGGCTCGAATTATCTTCTCCAGCATCAGGTTAAATAAATGGTACGACAAAGAGTCACCCTGTCTGAAACCTCGATTGGTATCAAACCGCTCGTTCTTCCCAATTCTGACGGAGCTGGTGGTGTTGCTCAACGTCATTTTACATAGCCGTAAAAGTTTTGCCGGGATCCCAAATTCAGACATTGCGGCATATAGTAAACTTCTTTTCGTACTATCGAAGGCGTGCTTTGAAGTCGACAAAAAGATGGTGTTTGTCGATTCTTCTTTCTCGGGTCTTTTCCAAGATCTGGCGCATTGTGAATATCTGGTCGGTGGTAGATTTACCAGGTCTAAAGCCACACTGGTAAGGTCCAATCTGTTCATTAACGGTGGGCTTAAGTCTTTCACACAATACACTTCACAGAACCTTATAGGCGATGTTAAGAAGACTAATCCCGCGATAATTGGCACAGACTGCAGGATCACCCTTTTTGTGGATTGGGCAGAGCACACTTAAGTTCCAATCAGCAGGCATGCGTTCTTCCGACCATATTCTAGAGATGAGCTCGTGCATGCACTTAACCAGCTCCTTTCCGCCGTACTTAAATAACTCAGCTGGTAACCCGTCAGCCCCGGGCGCTTTGTTGTTCTTCAGTAGTGTTATCGCTTTCCGAGTTTCGTCATAGTCGGGTGATGGTACATCACGTCCATCATCATTAATTGGGGATTCGGGTTCAACATCTTCTCCAAGGTTGTTGCAGCAGCTTACGTTAAGCAGTGTGGATAAGTGCTCCCTCCATAATTTAAGTATGCTGTGGACATCAGTCACCAGGTCGCCGTTTTCATTCTTACAGGAATTCGCCCCGGTCTTGAAACCTTCTGTAAGCCGCCGTACTTTCTGAAAAAAATTTCGGGCGCTATTTCTGTCGGTCAGCATCTCAAGCTCCTCGCACTCACGCATTTCGGCCTCTCTCTTTTTCTCGCGAAAAATGCGTCTTGCTTCTTTCTTCTACTCACGATAACGCTCCCGCACAGCTCGCGTTGCGCCCGATCGCAGTGTGGCTCTGTAGGCAGCGTCTTTACGTTCCGTAGCGGCGAGACATTCCTCGTCATACCAGTTGTTCTTTCTGGCTCGCTGAAATCCGATGGATTCTTCAGCGGCGGTATGTAGACAGCGAGAAATATGGTTCCACTGTTCGGAAATATCGTTCTGTTGATTAGTGCTCTCAGAGAACAGGAGTGCACGTCGAGTGGCGAAGTGGGTGGCTGTCTGTTGCGATTGCAGCTTTCCGACGTCGAGCTTTCCTTGTGTCCATTTGCGTGCGCTTTTTGCTGCACAGAGGCGCGTGCGAATCTTAGCTGCGACAAGAAAATGATCCAAATCGAAGTTGGCTCCTCGGATCGTGCGCACATCTAGGACACTGGAAGCGTGCCTTCCGTCTATCACAACATGGTCGATTTGGTTTCTTGTCTTACCATCTGGAGACAGCCACGTAGCCTGATGTATTCTCCTATGCTGCAACCTGGTACTGCAGACTACCATGTTTCGGGCCCCGGCGAAGTCGATCAGTCTCAATCCGTTATCAGACGTTTCGTCGTTTAGACTGAGTTTTCCGACAGTGGAACCAAAGATGCCCTCCTTGCCCACCTCGGCATTGAAATCACCAAGCACAATTTGTATATCGTGGTGGGGCACCGCTCATACGTGCGGCCAAGGAGATCGTAGAGGCGATCTTTGGTCCCATCGTCCTTTTCTTCCGTCGAGGCGTGGGCGCAAATCAGGGAGATGTTGAAGAATCTCCCCTTGATGCGGATTGTGGCGAGACGTTCATCCACCGGAGTGAACGACAGTACTTAACGGCGCAGTCTCTCTCCCACCACAAATCTGCAACCAAATTTGCGCTCCTTTACATGGCAGCTGTAGTAGATGTCGCAAGGGCCTATCAGTTTTTTCTCTTGCCCCGTCCAAGGGCATCTCTTGTGACCCATGGCTCCACACGGGTTGGTTACCGTATCTCGCACATGGGTTGCTCACGTTGCCCAGGGTGCACGAACGTGGACGTAAGAGTAGGAATTGAGTACAGCCGTGCAACTGTAACCGCATACCCAGAAGCACCACTGTACGCCATTGCACCGATAAGTCAACACTTAACTTACCGTAAGAAACTTAAGAATCTGTTGATTTTAGATTTCGGCCTTACGTAATTTGAGAGCCGTGAGAACGGTGAGAGAATCAGGCTTGAAAGATCTTGACATTTACAATTTTTGAAAATAAATGTATGCACAAATTACATTTAAAGCGAGTTTATTAAATGTGGGAACGTAGGCGACGAACCGTCAAATAGCTAAAAATGAAATTATAGACAAAAAGAAAATTTAAACATAAAAATTAATGACGAAAAGTTGATCGTATCCTCCAATAAGGAACTGTACGACAAATTCTGCCTGGATGTAAATTGGCACCACAAAAAGTCTTTATTAATCGGGTGGATTTGCCACCACCTTTTCCTTAGACCAAGTGACCGATTCCGATGAAGAAATGTTGTTTTTGTCTTTTATATAGTTATATAGTTTATTTAAAAGTACACAGGAAGGCAGCAAATTTTCTGCAAACCCAATTATTGAAAAATGAAGATTTTTGATGTAATTTATAATGTGTCAAATTTTCGGAGAATATGCGAATTAATACTGAAACCATTGATAATGTTTTATTTAAAATTGAAGAAAAGTTAGGAAAAAATGGTTTATCTCCAACATGCTTTGCGACAGAACTGTCGTGGCGAAATGGGGGAGTGCGTCGGCTCATCAAAAGGTGAGCAGGGCACTCCACAAGGAGGGGTTCTCTCTCCCTTTCTCTGGATTGTCGTTATTAAAGAGGTCCTGGAAAAGTTGGAGGGAAGAGGATGTCAGGTTGTTGCCTACGCTGATGACGTGGCGCTTATAGTGAGAGGAAAGTTCCTAACTACGCTGTATGACCTCATGCAAGGATACCTTAATTTGGTGACAAATTGTTCCACAAGCTGTGGGTTAGCTATAAATTCCAACAAGACGAAGCTGGTCTTGTTCACGAGGAAGCACAGGGTCCCGGATGCACAATTACCCTCCATCGATGGCACTCCTCTTGTGCTTTCTGACAGAGTCAAGTATTTGGGGGTTATTCTGAACAGAAATTAAACTGGAGTCCGAACATCGAGTATAGGGTCAAGAAGGCGTCGGTCGCTTTATACTGCTGTAGGGAAGCCATCGGAAAGAGATGGGGTCTCTCTCCAAAAGTGGTCCTCTGGCTGTATGAAACAGTCATAAAACCAATAATGTTATATGAAGTCTTCATCTGGTGGAACGCACTAGATAGATCTACTCTAGCTAAGAACTTAAAGCAGAAAAGCGCCTTGATTGGCATTAGTGGAGCACTACGCACCACCCCAACACTGGCTCTAAACGTGATGTTTGGCATCATCCCCGTGGACTTTGCGGGAAAACTTGCCGCCGCTTGCTCTGCCATCAGGTTGCGGAGTGCCGGGTTTTCTCTTACCCCAGTGCATGGGCACTCAGTGATCCTTAGACAATTCGAGTTCATCCCGGAGGAGGTAGATCTGTGCGCGCCGAAGATTGCCCCCAGAGGGTCCTTCTGCACACACATCCCATCAAGGGAGGAGCGGAAGGGAGATGACCTCTGGTGTAGAGGCGCAGTGAACCTGTTCTCGGATGGATCGAAATTGGAGGGTAGAGTGGGAGGGGGTGTTTTCTGCGAGGAACTATCGCTCAGTAGTAAGTTCAGGTTACCAAATTTTTGCAGTGTTTTTCAAGCAGAATTAGCTGCAATCAAAGAAGCGGTGGACCGCCTGGGTGGTAGAACCATACCACAGAAGGCGGGGAACATCTACTCCGACAGCCAGGCCGCAAGTAGAGCCCTGGGATCGCTGACGGTGAGGTCAAAATTGGTCGGCGAATGCTTGACCTCCCTATCGGCCGCGTCAGAGGACTTCCACATTCGGCTAATCTGGGTCCCAGGACACAGTGACATAGCCGGAAACTGTCGTGCTGATGAGCTGGCCCGACATGGTACAACAGAGGATATCGCTCCGTTGAGGAAGGGCATTTTGATTCCCCTTTCCACATGTGGTCTGCTCCTGGAAAAATGGGCCTTCGATCGGCTCAGCAAACGCTGGGCGGAAACACCGACCTGCAAAGTTGCAAGGTCCTTTTGGCCGGTGCTGGACCGCAGGCGGTCTGCAGAGTTACTAAGCACAACCAGGCCACTGCTCTCGGCTTTGACCGGCGTACTGACCGGGCACTGCAAAATGGGAATCCACGCTGTAAGGCTGGGCATTGTCTCGAACCCGAGGTGCGGCAGCTGCATGGAGGATGATGAGGTGGATTCTTCTCAACACTACCTTCTCAGCTGCCCTGTCTTCGCAAGGCTCAGATTTAAGCACCTGGGATCGCACTTCTTCGATGCTCCAGAGAGGCTCTGTGGGGTAAACATAGGTCGGCTGCGCACCTTCATTACGAGCTCCCGGCGCTTCTTTTAATATATATATGCATCTTACGGTGGGTCTCGTCTCTGTTCAGGTAAAAAAAAATAGGGTATAAATATATCAGTGGTACCACAATGTACTTTAAATCTAGTCTAAGTGAGCCCCATCTTTGGGGCTACCACCTAACCTAACCTAACCTAGGAAAAAAAATGGTACAATTGTCATAGCAGACCTATTTTGCATGGCGAGCGATTTATTATAACTTTTCACTCTCGTACAACATGCTGGAGTATTACAAAAACTATGAACAATATAATTTTTTTTAACTTAATAAAGCAAATGAATATTTTTCAATTGTGGTGGTTTGCATTTTTTTTGTTCCATATAGCATCCCTTGCATAAATTTCACTTATTTGCTCCTACGTGTTCATGTTGATCAAAGCGACTTGACCGAAGAAAATGTGATCAACGATTTTCTATGCTCTTATCGTTAGTCTTTGTTCTTACGTATGCTCCAACATGAACACATATACGGGATGCCCATTTACAATTTTCTCTGCTACTATCGCAGCTCCAACATTAACACATATACGCGATTCTCGTTTACAAATTTCTCTGCTATTAATGCAGCTATTATCTTCGCTCTTATCGAAGCTCCGACATAAACGCACCCTTACAAGCAATATGCGATTCAAAAATAATCACACAAGTGCTTTTATTTACTTATTTGTACTTTGTGTCAACGGAGATACTCAAAGAACAATATGCAACAAAAATGAATCATCAAAAATTAAGTTGATATTTTGAGTAATCGTCTCCAATTCTTAAGTTAAGTTAAGTTAAGTCTTGACTAACTGACCCTTAATAGTGGCATTATATTCTTGCTTCCCACTCTTAAGGATCAGTTAGTCAAGACTTAACTTAACTTGACTTAAGAATTGGAGACGATTACTCAACATGTCAACTTAATTTTTGATGATTAATTTTTGTTGCATATTGTTCTTTGAATATCTCCGTGTACACAAAGTACAAAGTAGTAAATAAAAGCACTTGTGTGATTATTTTGCTTGTAAAAATGTCAAGGAAAAATAAATTGTGTCGAATGTTTTTAAGTTTAACACAAATGTACAAAATGTGCAAAAAGCAGTCACTTGGTCAGAGGAAAAGGTGGTGGCAAATCCGCCCGATAAATAGAGACTTTTTATTGTGCCAATTACATCCAGGGCAGAATTTATCATACAGTTCTTTATTGGAGGATACGATCTACTTTTCCTCATTAATTTTTATTTTTAAATTTGCTTTTTGTCTATAATTTTATTTTGAGCTATTTGACGGTTCGCCGTCTATGTCACCACATCAAATAAACTCGTTTTAAATGTAATTTTTGCATACACTTATTATCAAAAATTGAAAATTTCAAGATCTGGTAAGCTTGATTCTCTCAGCGCTCTCAATTGACGTAAGGCCGAAACTTAAGAATCTTAAATCAACAGATTCATGATTCAGCAATGAAAAAGTCAAATTCTATTGCTTTTGCTAAATTTCAGTCAGCAATTCAAATCCTATGTACAACACGCCAACACATATGTATGCAAATTAACAACAAAACTGACACTTATAATTGTGTACACTAGACGTCTGCATGAATGTAGTCATTGGCCGTTAACACATTCACACGTAAGCGAAACATTCTACGCATTCTGCTCACAGCAAGCGCGATGACTGAATGAGTGTGCAGATAGCTGAGAATACTGCGCTCAGTCGCATTGAGAAAAAGTGGCATTCGTTGTACAAAGGGAGCCAAATATGTTGTACAACTAGTCATGCGCATGAGACGCCTGCATGAAAGTAGTCATTGGCGGTTTTAACACATTCACACGTAAGCGCAACATTCTACGCATTCTGCTCACAGCAAGCGCGATGACTGAATGAGTGGGCAGATAGCTGAGAATACTGCGCTCAGTCGCGTTCAGAAAAAAAAACATTCCTTGTACAAAGAGAGCCAAATATGTTGTACAACTAGTCATGCGCATTCTGATGTATGAGACCACATCCGGCTGTATAAGACAACATTCGACTGAAAGATATTATGACGGCGCCAATTTTTGTAAATGATAGCGGCTACATTATGAAAGCAATTAAACAGAAAAAATTCAATAAATGCATGTTTCTTCATATTTACGTACTTACATGCATAATCTACATAGAATATTACTGAAATTAATAAATAACTATAAAATAAATGCATATAATAAAGTCAATACACATTTGTATAAAGTATGTTCATTTGTAGGCGCAAATGACTCTCATTAAAATGTTAGAAATCTTCAATTTCTCATTAAAACCTTAGAAATGTTTGATGGAAAACTTTGATATTTGAAAAATGTGTGCACTCTGTACAAGTTTTGAAACTTTAATTGATATGGTTCTAGTTAAAGAATGCGATATTATTTTATAAAGAATTAACGGAAAGGATTTGTGTTAAAAAACATTGTAAGTATTGCATACAACTGTAACCTGTTTTTGACGCTAAGGTGCATACATATCTATTCTACGTATTTATATAGATACATACACGAAGTGTCGTTGATAGCGGACAACATCTTTCTCGCGGTCTGATTTTTTTATAAAATTTTCTAGAATTTCAGTGAATTTTTGAAAAAAAGTGGCGATCAAAAATACCCAAGTGTTGGAGCTCATCAGCTGCAAGTCAGCGCTGGTGGACAATCTATTCACACAACAGATAAGTACACAAGTTATTTATTATTTATTTTCGTCGCCCTTCTAGGACGAACGAGTGTCCATACACAGCTACATATACTTCAAGAGTTGTGAGTGCGTGTGTACATGCATGCAATACAAAACCGCTAACAAGAAGAGCAGCAAACAGGGAGGTAGATTGCGAAGCCACTGTAGGTAGCTGTCAAACTTCTGATAGTGACGTGCAGATTGGCTCGCTCAGTAAACGTTACCTAATACGGTACGCGGTACGCGAGGTTAATAATTTCAACAAATTAACATTAAATAATAATCCAACAAATGAAGACTTTTTGAATGAAACAGAACCTCAGAAACAGCGACCCCATAATTCTGAAAGGGTATGTTGAGTAGATCATTTTTGTAGAACAAATTTATGGTCCAGCACGTCTGAGTTTTTTTTACAGTGGGTCAAAGTTTTCATTTTTCGGTCGAAGGGAGCATTATACTATATGAAAAAATTTTGTAAGTTAATGTCTGAGAGAATTCTTATGGTCAGAATTGTATTGTGGAATTGTATGAGGATTATTTTTGTGGAAGATCTTAACCCTCTAACTGGTCTCTTTATGGGTCAATTTGACCCTTTTTTCGAGAAAATCAAAAAATATCCTTTAAAAAAGGACATTTAAGGATTAAAATATTCTACGAAAATGTTTGGCGGAAAATTTCAGTGGGGGTCACCAAAGACACCATTGTTGTACATAAAGCTCTTTACGATTAATTGGCAAAATTACACGCCAACTTCTATAAAAAACTTATAATTTTGTTTTAATAGTGGTTTATTATAGTATGTACATATTTATTTTTTTGCTTCAGCAGTAGTATGACAATGGATTAAAGATTAAACTTAATATGCTTTCCTGTATTTAGCTTGACGTCAATGTTCCGTTGTGTCAAGGTTTCTGTACAAGCCCCATACGTATTCAGCAAGCATTACACTTCGGGATTTCTCTTTGAATCTTTCTTCCAATACCTTTATATCCTGATGAAACCTTTCACCGTGTTCATCTGAAACCGCTCCAAGGTTTTCTTTAAAAAAATTGAGATGAGAGTGCAGAAAATGCAGCTTTAGTGACATCTTAACGCCAATATTGTTAAAACCGATTAGCATGCTTTTAATATTTTCTGCATAGTTTTGTGCTTTTGAGTTTCCAAGGAATTCTGATATAACCAGCTGCATAAAGTCAAATGCTGTCTTTTGCATATCCGACAGATGACCATAAAATTCTTCATCTTGTAATAATTTTCTTATATCGGGTCCAACGAGCATTCCTAGAAAAGGTATTTTACATTAAATGAAATAAATTATTTCTTAAAACCTTCTTTTAATTTTGCTGCAGATAATCTGGGGAAAATTGTTTGAATGCGTTTGAAAGCATTTCCTTGTGTATTTAAGCTTTTAATAAAATTTTTCACCACGCCCAATTAATATGCAGCGGTGGAAGTATGACCTTATCTTTTAGGACAAGGGATTCATGGATAACATTTAAGTCACCAATAATATTTTCTTTATGTTCTTCGAAATATTTAATATGATAATGGCTGCTGGTAGCACGTGAATCCCATTTACAAAGAAAGCACATATATTTTGTGTATCCTGTTTGCATTACAGTCAATATTGCAATCATTTTGAAGTCTGCGCATACTTCCCATTTATATTTATAGTATTCAATTTTATTTAAGAGATTTGAAATATTTGCGTATGTTTCTTCCTTTTTTGTGGAATACGCAACCGGTATTGATGGATGCTGATTTCCATTGTGCAGTAAAACTGCTTTTAAGCTGTGTTTTGAACTATCTATAAATAGTCGCCAAGCGGAAGAGTCTAGTGGAAGCTTTAGATATTTTAGAACCTCTTCAATACTGCAACAGTATACAAGTTCTTCTGATTTTTTAAAATAACTTTCCAGATCGGCGTGTCTTTTTCTTGGCGATGTAACTTTTACATCGGCTTTTATCAAATTCCTGTTTTTCAATCTGGAACATAATATTTCAGCTTTCTCTTTGGTTAGTCCTAAATCTCTTACAAGATCTTCAAAATAAGCTTGGTCTATCAAATTAGGACATATGTTTAAACCATCAGGAGGCGAAAATAACACTGAAGATGGCACAACGCCGAAACCGGTTTGTTTCAAAACCAAATTTGACAAGGATCGACGGAAAATCGTTCCAAAATACATCAACTTTCAACCTTGTCGGAGTAAAAAAACAACAAAAAATATATCTGATATGTTTTCAACCGCCGCTGTTATTTCTGTATTGGCGTATGTCCTATTGGCCGAAAGTGTATGTGTAGGCGGTTGAGGCACCGGAATACCTTCACAGCGCACTTCTGGTAAAATGACATTGTTTGTTGCTTCGTATGTCATTATCGCGTAGTGCCTTTGGCTTCTACCAAATTTGTAATTTACGCAGAAATAGCATGTATCTGATTTGTGATATTTAGGTTCAATCCATATAATAGGCGCAGAAAATGGCAGCGCCTTAGTACCGCCTTTGTACCAGGTCAAAAGACCACTTTCGCAAGTAGTACATACAGTTTTTGGTATCCAAGCTTCACATAAAAATCGTATTCCAAAGAAAAGAAAATATGGTTATTCAATTGTAGGGAATATCTTTCTTCTGCTTTGATGGTGCGTAAAATGTCCACCAATAAAACAAAACCAATCTCTTGATTTGCAAACAGAATCCGCCATGCTTATTTAAGCTTTAATTGTTCTTTTTTTATATTAATTTTAGTAAAAATCACACCCGATATGTACTGCTTCGTAGCTCAATTATGCTTAATTTTATCACACCCGATTTGTAAGTCACAGCTGACTAGACGCGAAAACTCAGTGTTTGGCCCGGCCGAACTTGACTACGTTTTCACCTGTTTTGTATATGTTGGCGTGTAATTTTGCCAATTAATCGTAAAGAGCTTTATTTACAACAATGGTGTCTTTAGTGACCCCCACTGAAATTTTCCGCCAAACATTTTCGTAGAATAATTTAATCCTTAAATGTCCTTTTTTAAAGGATATTTTTTGATTTTCTCGAAAAAAGGGTCAAATTGACCCATAAAGAGACCAGTTAGAGGGTTAAGATCTTCCACAAAAGTAATCCTCATACAATTCCACAATACAACTCTGACCATAAGAATTCTCTCAGACATTAACTTACAACATTTTTTTAATATAGTATAATGCTCCCTTCGACCAAAAAATGAAAACTTTGACCCACTGTAAAAAAAAACTCAGACGTGCTGGACCATAAATTTGTTCTACAAAAATGATCTTCCCAACATACCCTTTTAGAATTTTGGGGTCGCTATTCTGTTCCAAAAATGCTGTTGGACAGTGTAACGTTCGATATTCCAGCATACCTCAGAAGAATACTAAACAATTACTTGGCGGACAGAATTCTACTCTGCGACACCGATGAAGGGAGAAAGAAATATAAGATTTCAAGCGGAATTCCACAAGCTTCAGTGCTGGGTCCAACGCTATGGAACATAATGTATGATAGCATATTGAAACTACATCTACCAAAAGGGGTGAAAATCGTTGGTTTTGCTGATGACATAGCCATTGTGGTCGTAGCCAAGCACATCAAAGACATTAAAGAGAGTGCAAACAACTCAATCACTAGTGGTCAAAACTGGCTCCTCAATGCAGGTCTCGAGCTTGCACAGCAAAAAACCTAGACAGTTTAAATTCGCAGCAGGAAGATCCGAGAAGTTGCGAAAATAAAAGTATGTGGCCATGAAACAGAATCAGCCCCAGATCTGAAATACCTCGGAATCATACTGGATCCTAGATTAACATTCAAGAGGCATATTGAATATGCAGTCGGAAAAGCGGAAAAAGTCGCAGTAGCGCTTTTGAGACTAATGCTTAACATCGGAGGTCCAAAGCAACAGCGAAGGCAATTATACGCCAATATAGTCAGAAGAGTCCTACTATACGGGTTTCAAATCTGGGGTGAAGCCTTTAAGAAGACGTCATATGCACGTGAAGCGAAGTCTCTATACCGGCTCTGTGCGGTTAAGGTATGCTGCGCGTTCCGAACTACATCAGAATGCTGCGTTAGTTATTGCTGGCCTATGTCCTATAGCTATTCTGCCGACGCAGACGTTGGCAAGGTCCGTAAGTAAAGCGAATCGCGATGCAGAAATCAAGATCTGCTGGCAACAGTGGCAATGCCGTTGGGACCAGACAGATAAAGGTCGCTGGACACACCGTCTCATACCTTCAATAGAAAAATGGTTAAGCAGGAAACATGGGGAAGTAAACTTCCAGTTAACCCAAATGCTTAAGGGGCATGGCTGTTTTAAATCTTATTTTTATAGATTTAAGATCGATGATTACACTTACTGCACTCTCTGCGAAGATGACGATATCCAAGATGCTGAACATTGCTTTTTTGCCTGCACATATTTTGAAGATGAACGAAACTGTCTATACGTACAGTTAGGGAGACTGGCTAAAGTAGAGAACTTGATCGATATAATGCTCGAATCGATCGAAAACTGGTCTGCCGTCTGCAATATGGCAAATGTTGTAATATCGACACTACGCCAGGCGCAACGACTCCGCAGAAATGCATAGTCTCTTAACGTCCGTTGACTGCAACAAATTTCACCGAATCGGCAGCTCGGAATCTAGTCCGTTTCGACTGCCAGTATAAAAAGGAAAAAATAAACAAAAATAGAAATAAAATACCAGTACCATCTAAGCAGTTTGGCTCTTTGGCTCTAAACACGGCTCCCAACGAGCAGCCCAACACGGATTTACACGGTCGGTAGCCCGGAATCTCGTCCATTAATTTTGCGAGCTTTCTACTTACTATATCTCAAAAATAAAGCATTTAACTACTATTGCATAAACCAATGTATGTACATTGAATTGTGAAAAAGTAATAACAACTCCGAAAAGTTTTAAATATTAAAATATTAAATTTTCTTTGAGGATTATTTGGATAATTTAATGAAGTAAAATGTACACTAATATTTTATTCACATCAATATTATTTAGGTCTTAAATAATAATAATATTGTATAAATAACATCAGTTAAAAGAATTTTCTAATCAGTTATCCATCAGCTTTAATAACAAAGTAGTAAGCATAAGCGACAGCTATTCAGGAGCCCTGGGGTTTCAACCAAAAACCCTGTGGACTGAGTGACTTACGTGGTGCCAACATCTTATATGACGAAAGCTTGGTCAGACCTCGGACTTGTCCTATAGTGTCTTCTCACTTTGCTGTGATTAAGCTTGTACAGTTCTGCTGTCAGGACTTGGTGGCAGCGAGGCTGAGCTTTAAGTGTAAAAATGGGTGGTGACATTTTATTATTGCACCCGCGTACTTTCCATATGACTCTCTGCTGCCGCCACCTCCGGGGAATGCGGCCAGTCGTGTGGAGTATTGCAAAAACCGAAACGTGGATTGATCCTCTGTTGCAATGCTAATGCCTAGAATAAAATCTTGGGCAGCAGCAAACGCAACGCGAGGGGAGATCGGCTTTTCGAGTATATTCTGTCAAGTGGGCTGAGCATCTTTAATGAGGGCTCTAAGCAAACATTTTTCACCCCCAGGAGACAGGAAGTGATTAATCTTACTCTTTCTAACTCTCGGTTAGGGTGGTTAGTCCTAAACTGGAAGGTCCTCAGTGAAGACTCGCTTTCGGACCACAGATATATCCAGTTTCAAGTTGGGGAGGATGCTATGTGTTCTGCGCCAGAACGAAACTTGAAAAAATCGGACTAGTCGTGTTTTAGGAAGGAGCTTGGGAATTAGGTCTCGGCGCCTCCTGGAATACGATCCACTCATGCCATTGATGGGGCAGTGGATTTTTGAACGACTCCCCTACGTGATAGTTTGGATAAAGCCTGTCCGACTCGAACACCTCTAAACTGCACGCCTGTTTTTGGTGGACGAGCAGCTGCGGAAGATGAGAGTTGAATCGAGAGAATATCTTAACCGGGCCCTCAAAACTAATCTTGAGATGGACGGGGAACACTATCGCTGCACTCAAAGAGAGTGTAAGAGGCTAATTCGCTCTGCGAAAAGGGACTCTTTTAAAGAATACTGCAGCGGGATTGAAACCGTAAGGCTGGGTTCGCTCAAGAGGCCTGATTGCTTTTTCACAGAGACCAGGACAGAGACTTACTCTCTTCTTCTAGAGACTCACTTTCCTAGAAATCAGGTGATGGTTACGCCTTTTTCTCAATCGACAGGGGAGAGAGGGAATGCGAGAACTACCGCGACAAGGTATGACTGGTTTGTTGATGCCATAAGATATGCTATTGAGTCTTTTGACAGTTTCAAATCGCCCGGTCCAGATGGCATCGCACCTATTGTATTAAAAGGTGTCGAGCTCGTGTTAGCGACCTTGAAAAATATTTTCATAGCGTCGCTCGCTTGCTTATATACAACAATCTTTGGATGCTCGTAAATGTCGCCTTTATACCAAAAGTTGGCAAGGACGACTGCGCTAGCCTATGACATCGTTCATGCTAAAATGTCTGGAAAGATTAGTAGAGCTACGCATTTGTAGGGAGGCGCTGTCATCACATCCTCTGTCTTTGCATCAACATGCCTATCAGGCGGGAAAATCCTGTGAGACGGCTTTGCAAAGTCTGGTTGCCAGAGATGGCGAGGTCGTCGATAGGAAACAGTTCGCCCTGGGCATTTTTGTAGATATTGAGGGTGCTTTTGACAATGCCACCTTCGATGGCATGTGCACTGCTGCTCTACGGCATGGGGTAGATCCTTCGCTAGTAAACTGGATTCGTTCAATGCTGGTGCAGCGAATTATCAGGATTCAGGCAGAAGGGGATCAATACCTAAAGTGCGGAATAAATAAGGGTTGTGCGGCTGTGTGCTTTCCCCTTTGCTCTGGTGCTTGATAATTGACTCTCTTCTTGTCACTCTTGATGACTCGAAAATCTACGCTCAGGCCTATGCGGACGATGTGGCCTGTTTAGTTTCGGGCCCATCTCTGTCTGCTGTTTGCAGGAAAGCGCAGACAATACTGAATAAGATTGACACTTGGTTTGACGATAATGGACTATCCGCAAACCCAACCAAAACTAGTGTTGTTCTCCTCACTAAGCTGAGGCTGAATGCTAGTTTAATGCCAACACTGAGCCCGGTCTTACACGTTGTCAAATCTTTACTGATGGCTCCAAAACTGACTCTGGGTCAGGTTTTGGAGTTTTTATAGAAGAAAATGAGGATAAGCTTCACTTTTCTCTTGGGGAATATGCCTCGGTCTTCTAGACCGAAGTATTTGCAATTCACAAGGCGATGGACTACGTGGTGGAAAGTAGGTGGAGGGGGAGGAGTATACGTGTCTGCAGTGACAGCCAAGCTGCACTCAAGGCATTGGGCAGCCCTCTAACTACTTCCAAACTAGTTCGGCAATGTAAGTCCCCACTGAACTATGTTGGTAAACATAATGAACTTGCTTTACTCTGGGTGCCTGGTCACTCGGGAGTACCTAGTAATGAGACATCTGACCATTTGGCCAGAATTGGCTCGGATCAGGTGTTCCTTGGCCCGTAGCCAGCTATAGCACTTCCACCTTCGGCCATCGATGCCACCATCAGAAACTGGGTTAATACTTCGCTCAGCAATGACTGGGAAGCGTCGAGAGGTTGCAGATGGGCAAAACTCATGTTACCTTCAATCGCAGAAGGACTATCAAAACACTTGCTCTCGCTGAACAGGCGAGACTGCAGGCAACTTGTTGGACTGTTGACCGTTCACGTTACGTGGCATATACACCTGACAATGATAGGCGTACATAACAACTCTATATGCCCATCCTGTTATGAAGAGGAAGAGACGGCGGAACACTTTCAGTGCTTCTGCCCCGCCTTTGCAGGAACTAGTTATGAGGCATTAGCTCGCGACGTATTGAGAGAAGAACACCTAGGCTCTTTGACACCCCAAAATTTGCTAAGATTTATTCGTAAATCCTGCAGATTTAAAACGGATTTTCAGTAGACAAGCGAGCTTCAAAGCAGACAGACGTGTATGCAAATTCGTTATCGCCTCACCCACGCTTCGTACGAAACCAAACTGGTTTAGCTAAGTGACAAACAATTCGCATCAAAAAGCAAAAAACAAAAATAACAAAAAAAAAAATACAATAACAACAAGTGTTAGTAACGCAAATAAAAGCATACTAACTTAGCATATAGAAAAGAAACAAAAAACAGCAAGAAGCAACAGCAACCACCCGACAGACAAAAAACTACACATGCGAATCAATTGTATTTTTCATTAGACCAAACAAAGAAACTTAAGAATTCAAATGATGGCCCTAAATATTTAATTATGTCCAGAACAGACCCAAAAGAATCAATGGAAAAAGTATCACCATTTCTTATCCAAAAAGTGATTGATGGCATATGCGGTGGACCTGTGGACGAGTTCAAAAGACTTCGAAACGGCACGGCACTTATAAAAACAAAAAACTTATCGCAAGCAACGAAATTAGTGAAGTTAGTCAACCTTGACGGGAAAACAAAAATAGACATTACCGAACATAACACTCTCAATTCATCAAAAGGAGTAATTTATGGCAATTACCTCCGCGATATATCAGAAAGTGAAATTACCGCAGAACTTACTTCCCAAAACGTGTCCGAATATAAAAAAATCTTAAAAAAGGAAAATGCTTCTTTAGTAAAAACCGGTCTTATAATCCTCACTTTTGTCACCCCAAATCTTCCCACGGAAATCAACATGGGATATGAAAAAGTCCCTATACGACCTTACAGATGCAAAAATTGCGGACGCCTTCGCCACCCGACGAAGTTTTGCAAATCAAACACCCTTTGTCTAAATTGCTCCAACCCAATTCACATTGAAGCCGATTCAGATGAAACGTGCACCAACATCAACCGCTGCATTAATTGTAAAGAAGACAATAGATCTAATCACTACCACAACAATTTCGACCGCAACTGCCCGACATTCCTCAAACACAAGGAACTACAAGCCATTAAAGTCACAGAAAAAACCGACATGAAATCGGCTATTAAACTCTATAATGAACGCCACCAGCTCACGCAAAGCACATACTCCAGTGTTTCCAGCACGCCTGCTTCTGCCCAAAACAAAACCAAAAATGATAGCAGAAAAAAAACCTCATTTGAGGATATTGATCATTCCGTACCTTCCACTTCAACATCAAGTGGAAATCAGATTAATAAGCCAACACAAGCCTCCGTAAGACCAGTAACCCTTTCAACTCAGATGCTTTCAGAAACGAAACTAAAAATCACCCAAAAGAGCAACAACTCCAGCCTTAAATCATCGCTTAAAGCCAAAAATAGTAAACATCAAAAGAACAACACCAAAGTAAGACCTAATGCGGAAATCGACAGCATGAGCGACGACGAAGCTATGAACACAACTTATATACACATATAGATATTTATACATTCTCATAAATTGTTATTAATTAAATAAGTTTGATAAATGCCCTTAAAAATAGTACAGTGGAACATTAATGGTTACGTCAACAACTATGAGCAACTACAATTACTTATTAAACTTCGCAAACCTAAAATAATTATCTTACAAGACACTCACTTACACTCTCAACTGAACATACCGATCCCAATCAATTACCATATGTACTCCACCAACTCTTCTCCCAACTCATACGGTGGAGTAGCAATTTTAATACACAAAACTATCCAACACGAAAACATAGACTTAAACCAGGACTTTGACACAGTTTGTACGTTAATACACCACAAAATTAAATTCGTTGGAGCTTCGTCATATATACCACCATCTAAGAGATTTAATAACCGCTGTGGTCGAGTTGGTAGCGGTGCGTGCTACAACTTGATATGCCGGTGAGTTCAAGGTTCGAATCTCAGTCAGGGCAGGCAAAATCTTAATCATAGAAAAAGTTTTTTCTAATAGCGGTCACCCCTCGGCAGGCAATGGCAAACCTCCGAGGGTATTTCTGCCATGAAAAAGCTTCTCATTAAATACATCTGCCGTTCGGAGTCGGCACAAAACTGTAGGTCCCTCCATTTGTGGTATAATATAAAGACGCACACCACAAATGGTAGGAGAAGCTCGGCCAAACACTGAGCTATATAGTGTACGCGCCAAAATTATATTATATATATAAGAGATTTAATATAAATAGCCTCCACAACGTCTTGAGAAACTTTTCCAACGCCTGCGTCATAACAGGTGACTTTAATGGCTGGCATCACGAATGGGGGTCACCGAAAAATAACAAAAGAGGCAACATTATAGCAAAATTCATCGACCAATCCAATATCACCCTTTTAAATAACGGCACGCCTACTCACTTTAGCACACACAACTCACTATCTCATGTAGATCTAACACTATGTTCACCGTCCATAGCTCTTAAAGCAGACTGGAAAGTCGAAGAAGATTTGTTCGGAAGCGATAATTTCCCCATAGTAACCTCTCTCTTCCCTGCCAGATATAACCATTCCAACCCAAAACATATGCCCCTTTTCAGAACACAAAAAGCAGACTGGTACAAATTCCAAATACTGAATAATAAATTCGAAGCTGAACATAAAGTAAGTGGGAACATCAATAAAGAAGCGGCCAACATTAACAATATTATTTTACAAAGTGCAACATACTCTATACCACAATCATTCTTACACAAACAAAACCACAACGTTCCTTGGTGGAACAAATCACTGCAGGTCCTAAGAGAAAAAAAAGTAAATCTGTGGCACATATTAAAGCGCGAAATCTCCCCAGAAAATGTTCTCAGTTACAAGAAGACCAATGCAACATTTAAGCGAGAAGTGAAAAAGTCTAAAAGAGAATCCATTCAAGCGTTTACAGCTAAAATAAATCCATCTACACCAACCAATAAAATATGGTCGAACATTCGACGGTTTTGTGGCCTAAATAAAACAACGTACCTTGAGGGTATAACTTCCCCCACCTTGCTTCTGGACTATATAAACGACCCGATACAAATTGCAAACACTTTCTGCTCTCATTGGTCATCTCAATCCTCTGACATAAACTTTCCCACACCTTTTCAGAAAAAAAACGCACCACTAACCCGATAATATTAAACTACACACCTAAAGATAAACCTCTGCTACTGGAAAAAGATATCACCTCTTTAGAACTAGCCATAGCTATGAACAAACTCCAAGGCAAGACTCCAAGCACAGACCGAATAACATACCCTATGATAAAACAAATATGAAGCAAAGGCTACTTAACTTATACAACAACATTTTTAACAACATCATACCACAGTCATACAAGATCAGTACCATAATACCAATCCTTAAACCAAATGTGAACAAAACTTTGATTTGTTCCTATCGTCCCATATCCCTTAACCCATGCTGCGCCAAAACTTTTAATAAGATAATAGCGAATCGGCTATGGTGGCTTATCACATCTGATAAACTAACCAATAGCCAGCAAATGGGCTTCAAAAAGGGTAAATCCGTATCAGATTTTCTAGTATACCTAGATGCTCTGATCACTGAATCCCTATCTTCAAAAAATCACCTTTCTATTATTTCCTTGGACTTTTCAAAAGCTTTTGATCGCGTAGGCACCCATACAATCATTGAGCAAATGAAACAATGGCAGCTCGGCCCTAAGATGATAAATTATGTCGTCAACTTCATGGCAAACAGGCAAATAAAGGTAAAAGTCGCACACACATGCTCCACTCCACAACCATTATCCAACGGCATATCGCAGGGATCACCTCTCTCCGTCGTTCTGTTTTTGATAGCGTTTAACAAACTGTCAAATATACTTGCGCTTCATAAGGAAATCAAATTCTGTGCCTATGCTGATGACTTCACCATCATAAGACTACTCGACAAAAGGAAAAATATAGACATCGATTTAAGTCACATATTCAATGAAATCCAAACTTGGTGCGAATAGGTGCTCGACTGTCTCACGGAAAATGCAAGTAAATACACATATATCGCAAACGATCATGCTTTTGTACAATCACATCAATTAGCATTTGATTAGAGGAAGTAAAACAACTCAGGATACTAGGAATAATATTCAACAACAGATACAGATGGAACAATCACATTCAATACATTCTTCCTTCACTATCGAATCGGTTGAATATAAAAAAATGTCTCTCTAGCAACAAATTCAACTGCAACGTTGACACGATCATTTCAGTTTGTAGAAGTGTAATAGTATCAAAAATTGAATACGGCTTATTTCTCTATGGATATGCTCCTAAGGCAATCTTAGGCAAAAGCAAAACTATAATCAATACAGCTTTCAGATCAGCACTGGGTGCATTTCGAACGACACCTGTAAACAACATCATTTACGAAGCTAACACAATGAGTCTTGAGAATCTGAGAGATCTCTGCACTTCAAAAATATCCAAAAACCTAATCTACAGCTCCGACACCCCTTACATAGGTTTTATTAGTAGTCCAAACAAAACAAGCCGCATCAAATCAGTAATCCATAGAATAATGTTAATATGTGGTGAAGTCAACGTCCCCTACTGTCCAGTCTCACTCCCGAACAACAAAATACCTCCATGGCTTTTTACAAACACTATCCTAGAAACCTCTCTAAATTTTTTCAACAAATCCAACACTCCACCTGGAGTATACCGACAAAAAATTTTCGAACTCAAAGAAAAACTACAAAATCGCATGTTCTTATACACTGATGGGCCTAAGAACAAAGAAAGAACGAGCTTTGGCGTTACATCAGATTCAAACATCATTCGAATGGTTACCCTTCTATCTTACAGCTTAGTATACTCTTCTGAAATCATAGCCATTCTAGAAGCAATAAAAATCGCACAAAAAGAAACCGGGTTATTTGCCATATGCAGCGATTCGCTTTCTTTTATCGAAGCGATTGGTAATGTCAATAATGACAAATTATACCCCTGCCTCATACGAAACACACTTTTGTCAATATACCCTAAAGTAATCATCATATGGGTACCTGGCCACGTAAATATCGTCGGAAACAATCTTGCTGATGAATCCGCCAAATTTGCTACCAACGCACCTTTACACACAGGGCCCAACCTTAACACCAACGACATGAAACGCTTTCTGCAAAACCACTCCTCCAAAAAACAAGACCAGCACTGGCAGTTAACTTCTTCCTGGTACCGCCAACAACAAGAAACTCAACGCCAGAAACTACTTGAAATCGTGCTCCGACAGCCAGTTAACAAAACTTGACATATCAAAATTTCTCCGTATAAGGCTTGGGCACACCAAATTGACACACAGATTCCTTTTTGACCGTTCTGATCTTAATCTCTGTTACTTCTGTAACCATTCCTCGCAACTTACTATCGAGCACATTCTTTTGGACTGCACCCACTTTAACCACCAACGCAATATAACGCTAAAAAATTCAAACACATTGGAAATTTTAGAAAATCCAAACACAGTTGGCATAAAACAGATAATGCAATTCCTGAAAATGTCTAAAATCTACTTCCTAATATAAATAATTATATATCCAGCATATGTATGTATAAACACTATTTAAAATCAAATGTATACTTGTAGACGTACCATTTTATTTCCACCAACTATTTCAGCTGAAAGTTATCGTTGCTATAGCTGTGTCGTAAATGTAGCTTCTAATTTCATATTAGAAGTTACTTGTAATAAATAAATAAATAATAAATAAATAAAACAGATTAAAAGGAACATGAAAACAGTACAATGGACGGCATTTAGTCTGAGTGCTGTTTTCTGCACGCGTTGTTTCGTGCCTGATTCCAACAAAAAAAAAAAACATATGCTAAGTGTTGATACGTACACACATCGCTAGCTGCGTCTTACTTATGTATGTATGTGCCTTTGATGGTGTCTCCCTGCACAACGTCCGCCACATTCGTGCAATTTTCTGACAGACCGCGAATGCATTAATGAACGATGACTATAAATGAGCATAGCGAAGAGAAAAATTTGTACATCCCTTAAATCATATGCATATCGGTCTCTTTTTTCTCTGTAAGTACACATATGTTTTTATGATCGCATGAGTGCATGAGTCGAATGAGCCACGCATTCACATTCATGTCATTCGACTAACAGAAGAAATGAATGTGTCCATGCGGCCCTCTAGTGTACACTTATACTAGAGATCATTGCTGATTATGTGGATATATTTTGCCGCTGCTGCCAGCGACGACAATAGAAATAAACCTATTGCCGCGAATAGACGTCGGACGAATTTCGTCGTGCGCTTTGGTTGTGCGCATTCTGTTGTTGTTGTTGTTGTAACGGCTAGCTACACCCCACTGGGTTGGCGGACTCCCTCAATCAATGTCGTCAAGCTCAACTAACGAAAGGTCCAGGAAACGAGCCGTTTTAACAGGGTCGGACCATAGGGAGAGGGGTGTTAGTTGAGTAGGTTTGGCCGGGCATGTGAATAGGTGTCGTGGGGAGACTCTTCACATACCGGGCACGTGTTGGGGGTGTCGGGGTTGATCCTGGATAGGTAGGAGTTTAGCCTGCTACAATATCCAGATCTGAGTTGAGCCAGAGTGACGCGGGTCTCACGAGGCAGCTGGAGCTCCTCAGCTGCCATGGGTGGTGGTTGGACTCCCAGGACTGCACTCACAGGGCGGGTGTCGATGTATTTGGACACCAACTCCCTGTGGATGCGTTCCAGAGCCTGTCGGTACGTCCTTGGGTCCAGCGGTAGGTGTACGTATGTCTGGACCTCGTCCGTCAGTTGTGAGAGATGTCCCCTGATGTGCCTGGGTGCCGGGTCCAGCGCGAGCAGGTCTCTATTGGGGTGCGCCGGACTGTGGGACCCCAGTAGAAACTGTTTTGTGAGCATAATGTTGTGCTCCTGCACTGGAAGCACGTTAGCCTCATGGTAGAGGTGATCCACAGGCGTCATCAGGAGACATCCCGTCACTGTCCTGAGTGCGGCGTTCTGACAGGTCTCTAGTCTTGACCACTGAGTCCTGCTAGTTCTAGGCGACCAAATTGGCGCGGCATAATTTAGAACCGGCCGGCCAATTACCTTGTATGTTGCCAACAACGTTTCTTTGTCTTTGCCTCAGGTGCTGCCGGCGAGCGACTTGAGGACTTTGTTGCGGCTCTGTACCTTGTTGACGATTGCGATTGTATGCGCTGAGAAGGAGACCAGGCTGTCGAGGGTGACTCCCAGGATCTTCGGGTGGTTAACCGTCGGAATGGGGGTCCCCTCGATGTGGATGTCGAGGGTGAGCCCGACCTCCTTCGTCCAAGATGTAAAAAGGGTCGCCGTGGACTTAGCAGGAGACAGCGTCAAATTCCGTCCCGTAAAGTAGTGAGCAAGGTCTGGGAGGTAGCTGTTCACTTTGAAACACAAGCCATCAATTCCATTGCCGGTAGCCATTATCGTGCAGTCGTCGGCATACGAGACCAGTGCGACTCCCTCTGGCGGGGCAGGGAGTCGCGAGATGTAGAAGTTGAATAATAGGGGGGATAGGACGCCACTCTGTGGTACCCCTGCTTAATTCTTCTCGCTTTTGACACTGAGTCACGGTAGCACACCGACGCTTGACGACCACACAGGTATTTCGCGGTCCATCGCTTCAACGCCGCTGGGAGAGGTGAGGCCTCCACGTCCTTCAGCAAGATGGAGTGGCTGACTGTGTCGAAGGCCTTCGACAAGTCCAAAGCCACGAGGACGGTTCTCTCACAGGGGCGGTTGCCGTTAAGACCACGATTAACCTGAGTGTTTATAGCGTTAAGTGCCGTTGTGGTGCTATGCACTTTCCGGAAGCCGTGTTGATGCTTCGCCGGGCTGAGGTGGTGATTGAAATGCGGGAGCAGCAGAGCCTCAAGTGTCTTAACCACTGGAGAAAGCAGGGAGATCGGCCGATAGGACTCGCCTTGGCCGGCCGGTTTCCCTGGTTTCAGCAGTGGTATCACCCTACTGGTCTTCCAGATATCTGGAATGACCAAGGTGCTTAGCGACAGGTTAAGGACCTTGGTGAGATATGCTACTCCCGCGGTGCCCAATTTTTTCAGCATACTTAACCCGTTGTGCGCATTCTCATATACGGTGGTGTGTTCTTTTTTTCGGCAATGTGTTTCAGCCATAATAGCGCAGTTGCCGACGAACGTGTTCGTAGCATAGCGTATACGGGGGTAGAATCTCATTTTGTAAAAAACTCATTACCGTAGCTTTAGCGTGGAAATTAGCTGTTCTCTCATGTTTTGTTTCTCTTTGCCTTCTGTTTTCACTGCAAAGCATTTTTTTAAACAACAGCGGTATCGAAGTGGAAGCAGAAAATGTTGAGATTGACAATTTATTTTTAAATGTGTGTGAAGTATACATATTGTATAAAAACAATAAAAAAAAGGAGACAGAGAAAGTATGGAGTTCGACCAATAATTAAGAATTAGGCAACTAGTGGCTATCAGTTGTAAGTGTTCCGGCGAATAAAAGATATGGATGCAGAACAGCTATTTCTGCACACAAAAATGCTACGGCCAGTATTCGATCTACTCTTAAAGTTAATTGGTAGTTCCTTACGGAAACCAAAACAACGCATTTACCCAGAAGAAAGACTTTCTCTGGTGTTACTGTAAGTAAAGTAATTTGTCAGATTTTTGTAAAATACCTACAAGTATCCGTTTTTCACTTGTAGATTTTTGTCACAAGAAGTTTCCGTGCAGAGCATTGCTTGGAGCCAGGGTGCGGAAAACGATCAAAATACAATCTTTCTCGCGACTAATCGCGGCCAAAAACTCGTTGCGATTGATAAAGTTAAACGGCGACAAAAACATTTACGATCTCTCACGATCAATACGAAAGATCGTAAATATGACGAACGAAAATATGTCGCTGCAAGCGTCGGCAGTTCGATCTTTCGCGATCGTTCGCTGATTGCGAACGCTCGTTGTAAAACTCGCTCAATATCTTATATTGAGAAGATCGAATAGTTAGTGATTTAAGAAATTTCATGTATAGGAATCAGTACCATTGTCTGATACTGCGTTTAAAAAAAAATTGTTTTATTTTCTTTCTGTGGGGTTTCTGAATCTCAGCGCACTTCTTAAAGGAAACGTATGTATGGAAGCAAATTTGAGGGTTTTAAGGATCTCAATTAGGGATATTTATAAAACAATAGAATACTAATCAGCTTGCCAGAAAAAACGCCCCCATATCTTGTATGATAGTTAGTACCTGCAGTCTGTGCACGAGAAGCAGACAAACATTAAGTTGTTCTTTTAGGGAAGTGTTTTTTACTGAATTATTATATACATATGTACATACATATTATGTGCATGTTACCTTGCAGCATTCATGAACTTGTACCAAAATAAATTGCTCCATTCTTGGAGAAATATACACACATACATATAAATATATATGTACATATGTATGTATATTAATCTTATTTACAACAGAAGATAAATAAATATGCTTCTACCTGGAAACTCCATGCAGAGAACTGTTAAAATGCGACATATTTTAAACCTTCGAATCCGTAATCCTATACATGAAATTTCTTAAAGCATAAAATTGTACATGCATGCTTACATGCTTGCATATCGCGATCGATTTAATATTCGATCTTCTCAATATGAGACACTGAGCGAGTTTTACAACGAGCGTTCGCAACCAGCGAACGATCGCGAAAGATCGAACTGCCGACGCTTGCAGCGACATACGATCGTTCATATTGATCGTGAGAGATAGTTAATGTTTTCTTTAATCGCGATAAGTTAGAAGCAACGAGTATTTGGCCGCGATTAGTCGCGAGAAAGATCATATTTTGATCGTTCTCCGCACCCTGCTATAAAGTGTCCAGCCAATTAAAGCTCGCTTTTTTACAATTATAAGAAGTTTTTAGTATCGGTTTGATGGCCACATGTGAAGCCAGATATACTTTTACAGCTGTCAGCATCGGAAGTTATGGCAGTCGAAGCGACGGAGGTAAAAAATGCAAATTTATTTTGAAACTGGAATATACGTATACCCATAATATCTTTTAATTTAAAGGAATATTTTAGATTTCTCCGTTTGGGCAAGCTCTAATGCAAAATTTTTTACCATTACCTCCAGCTGTACCCTAGACAAATGCAAACACATGCATATATGTAGGAAACATAACTGCGTGGCGAATATATACTCGAACAACACCATCATTCCAACAGTGCAATCACTTAAAATTTTAGGAATTAACTTCAATAACAAATACAGATGGAACACTCACATCAATGAAACCGCAACTTCACTCTCTAAAAGACTCGGCATCATTAAGTGCCTCTCTAGCTCAAAATTCAATTGCAACACACACACACTAATTAATGTAACCAGAGCAATAATTATCTCCAAAATAGACTACGGCCTGTTCTTATTCTGAAACTCACCTAAATCAGTACTAAACAAACTAAAAACCAAACTTAACGCAGCCGTACGTACATCGCTTGGAGCCTTTCGAACCACACCAATCAAAAACATGCTTTTGAATCAAATATATTCACTATAGAAAACAAATACGAATTTCTTATAACTAAAATCTTCAAAACCTTACTATACTCCTGCGACACACCACTGTCAAAATTAATAAAAAGCTACAAGCGTAAGCGAAAACGCAAAAAAACTATTCAGTCTGTCCTTGATAGAGCGGTATCTAAATGTACCTCTATCAATGTCCCCTTTAATCCCCTAAAAATAAATAACCCAGATCCCATCTGGAAAATTCCAGCTAGCCTCGTAAATACATCCCTAAGAATTTATAGCAAATCCAACACGCCGCAAACCATATACAAACAGGAATTTCCTAAAATCAAAAAAAATTTCACAAACTACATTCCTCAAACACAAGAAACTACAAGCCATTAAAGTCACAGAAAAAACCGACATGAAATCGGCTATTAAACTCTATAATGAACGCCACCAGCTCACGCAAAGCACATACTCCAGTGTTTCCAGCACGCCTGCTTCTGCCCAAAACAAAACCAAAAATGATAGCAGAAAAAAAACCTCATTTGAGGATATTGATCATTCCGTACCTTCCGTCAACAACTATGAGCAACTACAATTACTTATTAAACTTCGCAAACCTAAAATAATTACCTTACAAGCCACTCACTTACACTCTCAACTGAACATACCGATCCCAATCAATTACCAAATGTACTCCACCAACTCTTCTCCCAACTCATACGGTGGAGTAGCCATTTTAAAACACAAAACTATCCAACACGAAAACATAGACTTAAACCAGGACTTTGACACAGTTTGTACGTTAATACACCACAAAATTAAATTCGTTGTAGCTTCGTCATATATACCACCATCTAAGAGATTTAATATAAATAGCCTCCACAACGTCTTGAGCAACTTTTCCAACGCCTGCGTCATAACAGCTGACTTTAATGGCTGGCATCACAAATGGGGGTCACCGAAAAATAACAAAAGAGGCAACATTATAGCAAAATTCATCGACCAATCCAATATCACCCTTTTAAATAACGGCACGCCTACTCACTTTAGCACACACAACTCACTATCTCATGTAGATCTAACACTATGTTCACCGTCCATAGCTCTTGAAGCAGACTGGAAAGTCGAAGAAGATTTGTTCGGAAGCGATCATTTCCCCATAGTAACTTCTCTCTTCTCTGCCAGAAATAACCATTCCAACCCAAAACATATGCCCCTTTTCAGAACACAAAAAGCAGACTGGTACAAATTCCAAATACTGAATAATAAATTCGAAGCTGAACATAAAGTAAGTAGGAACATCAATAAAGAAGCGGCCAACATTAACAATATTATTTTACAAAGTGCAACATACTCTATACCACAATCATTCTTAGACAAACAAAACCACAACGTTCCTTGGTGGAAGAAATCACTGCAGGTCCTAAGAGAAAAAAAAAGTAAAACTGTGGCACATATTAAAGCGCGAAATCTCCCCAGAAAATGTTCTCAGTTACAAGAAGGCCAATGCAACATTTAAGCGAGAAGTGAAAAAGTCCAAAAGAGAATCCATTCAAGCGTTTACAGCTAAAATAAATCCATCTACACCAACCAATAAAATATGGTCGAACATTCGACGGTTTTGTGGCCTAAATAAAACAACGTACCTTTATGGTATAACTTCCCCCACCTTGCCTCTGGACTATATAAACGACCCGATTCAAATTGCAAACACTTTCTGCTCTCATTGGTCATCTGAATCCTCTGACATAAACTTTCCCACACCTTTTCAGGAAAAAAACGCACCAGTAACCCGATAATATTAAACTACACACCTAAAGATAAACCTCTGCTACTGGAAAAATATATCACCTCTTTAGAACTAGCCATAGCTATGAACAAACTCCAAGGCAAGACTCCAAGCACAGACCGAATAACATACCCTATGATAAAAAACCTGTCTACAAATATGAAGCAAAGACTACTTAACTTATACAACAACATTTTTAACAACATCATACCACAGTAATACAAGATCAGTACCATAATACCAATCCTTAAACCAAATGTGAACAAAACTTTGATTTGTTCCTATCGTCCCATATCCCTTAACCCATGCTGCGCCAAAACTTTGGATAAGATAATAGCGAATCGGCTATGGTGGCTTATCACATCTGATAAACTAACCAATAGCCAGCAAATGGGCTTCAAAAAGGGTAAATCCGTATCAGATTTTCTAGTATACCTAGATGCTCTGATCACTGAATCCCTATCTTCAAAAAATCACCTTTCTATTATTTCCTTGGACTTTTCAAAAGCTTTTGATCGCGTAGGCACCCATACAATCATTGAGCAAATGAAACAATGGCAGCTCGGCCCTAAGATGATAAATTATGTCGTCAACTTCATGTCAAACAGGCAAATAAAGGTAAAAGTCGCACACACATGCTCCACTCCACAACCATTATCCAACGGCATACCGCAGGGATCACCTCTCTCCGTCGTTCTGTTTTTGATAGCGTTTAACAAACTGTCAAATATACTTGCGCTTCATAAGGAAATCAAATTCTGTGCCTATGCTGATGACTTCACCATCATAAGACTACTCGACAAAAGGAAAAATATAGACATCGATTTAAGTCACATATTCAATGAAATCCAAACTTGGTGCGAATATTCGGGTGCTCGACTGTCTCTCGAAAAATGCAAGTAAATACACATATATCGCAAAAGATCATGCTTTTGTACAATCACATCAATTAGCATTTGATTAAAGGAAGTAAAACAAGTCAGGATACTAGGAATAATATTCAACAACAGATACAGATGGAACGATCACATTCAATACATTCTTCCTTCACTATCGAATCGGTTGAATATAAAAAAATGTCTCTCTAGCAACAAATTCAACTGCAACGTTGACACGATCATTTCAGTTTGTAGAAGTGTAATAGTATCAAAAATTGAATACGGCTTATTTCTCTATGGATATGCTCCTAAGGCAATCTTAGGCAAAATCAAAACTATAATCAATACAGCTTTCAGATCAGCACTGGGTGCATTTCGAACGACACCTGTAAACAACATCATTTACGAAGCTAACACAATGAGTCTTGAGAATCTGAGAGATCTCTGCACTTCAAAAATATCCAAAAACCTAATCTACAGCTCCGACACCCCTTACATAGGTTTTATTAGTAGTCCAAACAAAACAAGCCGCATCAAATCAGTAATCCATAGAATAATGTTAATATGTGATGAAGTCAACGTCCCCTACTGTCCAGTCTCACTCCCGAACAACAAAATACCTCCATGGCTTTTTACAAACACTATCCTAGAAACTTCTCTAAATATTTTCAACAAATCCAACACTCCACCTGGAGTATACCGACAAAAAATTTTCGAACTCAAAGAAAAACTACAAAATCGCATGTTCTTATACACTGATGGGTCTAAGAACAAAGAAAGAACGAGCTTTAGCGTTACATCAGATTCAAACATCATTCGAATGGTTACCCTTCCATCTTACAGCTCAGTATACTCTTCTGAAATCATAGCCATTCTAGAAGCAATAAAAATCGCACAAAAAGAAACCGGGTTATTTGCCATATGCAGCGATTCGCTTTCTTTTATCGAAGCGATTGGTAATGTCAATAATGACAAATTATACCCCTGCCTCATACGAAACACACTTTTGTCAATATACCCGAAAGTAATCATCATATGGATACCTGGCCACGTAAATATCGTCGGAAACAATCTTGCTGATGAATCCGCCAAATTTGCTACCAACGCACCTTTACACACAGGGCCCAACCTTAACACCAACGACATGAAACGCTTTCTGCAAAACCACTCCTCCAAAAAACAAGACCAGCACTGGCAGTTAACTTCTTCCCGGTACCGCCGTGTCAACAACAAGAAACTCAACGCCAGAAACTACTTGAAATCGTGCTCCGACAGCCAGTTAACAAAACTTGACATATCAAAATTTCTCCGTATAAGGCTTGGGCACACCAAATTAACACACAGATTCCTTTTTGATCGTTCTGATCTTAATCTCTGTTACTTCTGTAACCATTCCTCGCAACTTACTATCGAGCACATTCTTTTGGACTGCACCCACTTTAACCACCAACGCAATATAACGCTAAAAAATTCAAACACATTGGAAATTTTAGAAAATCCAAACACAGTTGGCATACAACAGATAATGCAATTCCTGAAAATGTCTAAAATCTACTTCCTAATATAAATAATTATATATCCAGCATATGTATGTATAAACACTATTTAAAATCAAATGTATACTTATAGACGTACTATTTTATTTCCACCAACTATTTTAGCTGAAGGCCATCGTTGCTATAGCTGTGTCGTAAATGTAGCTTCTAATTTCATATTAGAAGTTACTTGTAATAAATAAATAAATAATAAATAAATAAAACAGATTAAAAGGAACAGTACAATGGACGGCATTTAGTCTGAGTGCTGTTTTCTGCACGCGTTGTTTCGTGCCTGATTCCAACAAAAAAAAAAAAACATGTGCTAAGTGTTGATACGTACACACATCGCTAGCTGCGTCTTACTTATGTATGTATGTGCCTTTGATGGTGTCTCCCTGCACAACGTCCGCCACATTCGTGCAATTTTCTGACAGACCGCGAATGCATGAATGAACGATGACTATAAATGAGCGTAGCGAAGAGAAAAATTTGTACATCCCTTAAATCATAAGCATATTGGTCTCTTTTTTCTCTGTAAGTACACATATGTATTTATGATCGCATGAGTCGAATGAGCCACGCATTCACATTCATGTCATTCGACTAACAGAAGAAATGAATGTGTCCATGCAGCCCTCTAGTGTACACTTATACTAGAGATCATTGCTGATTATGTGGTTATATTTTGCCGCTGCTGCCAGCGACGACAATAGAAATAAACCTATTGCCGCGAATAGACGTCGGACGAATTTCGTCGTGCGCTTTGGTTGTGCGCATTCTCATATACGGTGGTGTGTTCTTTTTTTCGGCAATGTGTTTCAGCCATAATAGCGCAGTTGCCGACGAACGTGTTCGTAGCATAGCGTAGACGGGGGTATAATCTCATTTTGTAAAAAACTCATTACCGTAGCTTTAGCGTGGAAATTAGCTGTTCTCTCATGTTTTGTTTCTCTTTGCCTTCTGTTTTCACTGCAAAGCATTTTTTTAAACAACAGCGGTATCGAAGTGGAAACAGAAAATATTGAGATTGACAATTTATTTTTAAATGTGTGTGAAGTATACATATTGTATAAAAACAATAAAAAAAGGAGACAGAGAAAGTATGGAGTTCGACCAATAAATAAAAATTGGGCAACTAGTGGCTATCAGTTGTAAGTGTTCCGGCGAATAAAAGATATGGATGCAGAACAGCTATTTCTGCACACAAAAATGCTACGGCCAGTATTCTATCTACTCTTAAAGTTAATTGGTAGTTCCTTACGGAAACCAAAACAGCGCATTTACCCCGAAGAAAGACTTTCTCTGGTGTTACTGTAAGTAAAGTAATTTGTCAGATTTTTGTAAAATACCTACAAGTATCCGTTTTTCACTTGTAGACTTTTGCAACAAGAAGTTTCCGTGCAGAGCATTGCTTGGAACCAGGGTGCGGAAAACGATCAAAATACAATCTTTCTCGCGACTAATCGCGGCCAAAAACTCGTTGCGATTGATAAAGTTGAACGGCGACAAAAACATTTACGATCTCTCACGATCAATACGAAAGATCGTAAATATGACGAACGAAAATATGTCGCTGCAAGCGTCGGCAGTTCGATCTTTCGCGATCGTTCGCTGATTGCGAACGCTCGTTGTAAAACTCGCTCAATATCTTATATTGAGAAGATCGAATAGTTAGTGATTTAAGAAATTTCATGTATAGGAATCAGTACCATTGTCTGATACTGCGTTTAAAAAAAAAAAAGTTTTATTTTCTTTCCGTGGGGTTACTGAATCTCAGCGCACTTCTTAAAGGAAACGTATGTATGGAAGCAAATTTGAGGGTTTTAAGGATCTCAATTAGGGATATTTATAAAACAATAGAATACTAATCAGCTTGCCAGAAAAAACGCCCCCATATTTTGTATGATAGTTAGTACCTGAAGTCTGTGCACAAGAAGCAGACAAACATTAAGTTGTTCTTTTAGGGAAGTGTTTTTTACTGAATTATTATATACATATGTAATACATACATATTATGTGCATGTAACCTTGCAGCATTCATGAACTTGTACCAAAATAAATTGCTGCATTCTTGGAGAAATATACATACCTACATAAAAAGATATATGTACATATGTATGTATATTAATCTTATTTACAACAGAAGATAAATAAATATGCTTCCACCTGGAAACTCCATGCAGAGAACTGTTAAAATGCGACATATTTTTAAGCTTCAGGAAATTTCTTAAAGCATAAAATTGTAAAATACATATAAAGATATGTATGTATATTAATCTTATTTACAACAGAAGATAAATAAATATGCTTCTACCTGGAAACTCCATGCAGAGAACTGTTAAAATTCGACATATTTTCAACCTTCGAATCCGTAATCCTATACATGAAATTTCTTAAAGCATAAAATTGTACATGCATGCTTACATGCTTGCATATCGCGATCGATTTAATATTCGATCTTCTCAATATGAGACACTGACCGAGTTTTACAACGAACGCAACCAGCGAACGATCGCGAAAGATCGAACTGCCGACGCTTGCAGCGACATACGATCGTTCATATTGATCGTGAGAGATCGTTAATGTTTTTGCTCGCCGTTCAACTTTCAATCGCGATAAGTTAGAAGCAACGAGTATCTGTACCCTTGTCAAGAGAGTCACCTGACACTTTCCCCCACTTTTGTGTGGGCGATGCTGCGTCTCCTTTAAGAACAAATTTATTGCGTCCATATCCCGGTTCGAATTTGAGTAGAACGAAGCGAATATTTAATTATAAACTATCAAGAGCGCGTAGAGTCATCGAAAAAAGCTTTGACATTTTAACTGCTCGGTGGCGGATACTGAAAGCCACTATAGAATGAAAACCACAAAATTGCGAGACAATTGCGCTGGCTTGCATTGCTTTGCATAACTTTATAATGCTTAACGATCAGAGCCGCTGGTATTGTCCAGACAGTTACATCGATCGAGTGGAGAATAGCAACGTCGACCATGTTGGAAACTGGCGGAACGAAATGAATGATCAGCACTCCTTACCGTCCTTGCGATTAGCAGTACGTAGAGGCCCTGCAATTGCATTTAGTCTACGAGATAAGCTCGCAAATTACTTTATTTATGAAGGATCTGTGCCATTTCAGGAGAATATAGACTTAGAAATATGTGATCCGTACTTTTAGACTTGTCATTATGTACAAAACAACATTTTGCTTAAAATAAAAATCTCTTACATAAGTTCAACCCAATTAATTTATTATAAACTATATTCATGTATAAACAAGCAAACGTGTGCATATACTACATACATACATACTCGTATATAAGGCACGCCGCAAATCTCAAAACCAACTATGAACTGTTTTGCAATGGTGGTTTCAAAACCAAATCAAAGCAATAAATAAAAACTAATCCCCGTTACTCAGGCTCCTGCTGCAGAAATGTTACTTCCATTATTTTTTGCTTTGCCCGGGTTGGCTTTGCTGAACTCATTTTGGACAATATTGAAACCATCATTGTTCCAAAATAGGTCATGATTGGGTTCGCGCCTCGCTCTTCCCTTGCTTGGCATCTTTTTTTGAATAATTCGATGGCTTCGATCATAGCCTTGTCTACGTCAGTGTTGCTCCGACGTTTCGTCCCTCTTGCGCGCTCTGATAGTGCAGGTGCTGGAGACAGCTGCGGCGACGTCGTTATATCTATTATTGATGGTGATAGTGGCGGGAGTGGTAGTATTACTGGAGGCGATGGTAGCTGCGTGAAGATAGGTGATGGCGATGGCAGTGATACTATTGTTGGAGTTGACGGCGATGGTAGCTGCGGGAAGGTAGGCGGTGATGGCGATTACAGGGAAGCTGTTGTTGGAGGTGACGGCTATGGCAACTGCACAAGGGTAGGTGGCGATGGTGACGAAAGTGACACAGTTGTCGGAGACGATGGCAATAACAGTGATGTTTCTGATGCTACCGGGCAAATGTTTGTGGAGCAACGAATTCTGGAAATTGGTTTGAATTTTAATAGCACAATCATACATATGTATATGTATCTATGTGTGCACATATGTATGTATATATATTTATAAGTGGACATACATATATATGAGCCGTTCATTGCATACACGAATGCATACATATAGATATGTAAATATGTTTGTATGTTATTTAAATATGCTGTAAATACACTTCAATGCTTTATGCACATACAACTTCATTAGGAATTTGTATTATTTTCACGCCGGCAGAACTGCACCCACTTCCGGGCAAGATTTGCGTCCGTAGGAAGCATAAAAAAACTTATGTTGCGCGCTTGCCCTTTGTTTTCGCTTTAGCAATTCGCTACTGCGCATTTCATTTTGTATGAATAATTAAATTGTTTCCTTAAATCACTTTACATATAATATTACTGAACGGCTCATATATGTATATACATATATATGTTGGCAACTTACGGTCGTGGTAATATGCGCGGTTTCAGAAACTGCAATGCCTCCAACAAATACCACGACTCTGGTATTGGGAGCCTCTGCCTGATGGCGCTTTAAATTTTCTTATTTCCCCCCCCCCCCATAGCGATCACGAAGAGCTGTCCACCTTCGCATGCACACCTCAGCTAGAAAAGTATTATTGTAAGTAAATAATAAAGAAATATTGCTTGCTTTAATTGATTTATTTACATACCTGTAGTATTCAACTCTTTGGCTATTTGCTCCCATAGCATTCTCTCCCTGACAGCCAATTTATAGAAAGCGTTGGACTTGTCATACAACTCCTTTCTATTTTGTATTAAAATAATTAATATTTCATCATCCATCATTTATTGCATACTCGCTTCTTTTTGGTTATTTTGTTTTGTTCGCTCACTTTTATATAATGTTGCCATTAATATATATACATATATGTTTTTGCATAAAATTACAATTTTAGTTAACATTTTTATAATGTAAATGATCGAATCGAAATGCTGACCTATTTGAATAATATATAATGCTATAATCTGCTATATTCGGTAGTATTTTCCTAATAATTTAAGAATATTTCAAGTATTTTTGTTTTTTTCGGCCTTAAAAACTTTAATAATAGACAATTTTATCTAGCTCGAGGCCAGTTTACAGAAGATTTTTTATTTGGAAAACAGCAACAGTTTTTAAATGGTAGAAGTTATAGGACTATTTCGGTTATCACCACATTTCCTCATCAGACTTCTTTTTTTTCATTAGTTACATTTATTCTTCATAACCACTTCTCCAAGGCTATGAATCAAGAAGCTCGGAGTTGTAAAGCGAACACACTAAATGCTTTGCTACGCTAGCCGAGCGGACTGCTGCGTTTTTCCATCTTCCTTACATAAACCAACTACAAACAAGAGCAGCTGATCTGCTGCTATTTGAACTTGTTGGTGTGGTTGTTGTTTGTGTGTTTGCAATTCTGTGTGAAAATTTCATTTATTAAAATTAATATGGCCAAAACAACAGAAATTTATATATGCAAGGATGAGCATTTCAGGTGTCGTTCTAGGAATTTCAAGAATTGGTAAAAACCAATGGAATTTTCGCACAGAATTGCAACCACACAAACAAGTTCAAATAGCAGCAGATCAGTTGCGCTTGTTTGTAGTTGGTTTGTTTAAGGAAGATGAAAAAACGCAACAGTCCGCTCGGCTAGCGTAGCACAGCATTTAGCGTGTTGGCTTTGCAACTCCGAGCTCTTTGGTTCATAGCCTTGGAGAAGTGGTTATGAAGAATAAATATAACTAATTAAGTAAAGAAGTGTGATGAGGAAATGTGGTGATTTCCGAAAAAGTATTATAACTTCTACCATTTAAAAACTGTTGTTGTTTTTCCAAATAAGAAATCTTCTGTAAACTGGCCTCCAGCTCAATCAAATTGTCAATTATTTCAAGCATTTGTAAACTAACTTGTGAATGACTTCAAAGAGTACGTGGTGGCAACCTACTTAGGAAATCCAAGCGAATTTGATTTTTTCCGTAGAAACGTATCAGCTGATTGTTCTCTCTCTCATCATTCTCGTACAAGGTTGCCACCGCGTACTTTTTGAAATCATTAAAAATTAGTTTACAAATACTTGAAATATTCTTAAATTATTAAAAAAATAACACCGAAAATAGCAGATTAATACATATATTATTTAAATAGGTCAGCATTTCGATTCGATAATTTACATTATAAAAATGTTAACTAAAATTGTAATTTTATGCAAAAACATATATGTACATATCTACATATATCTACATATATATAAATCAGTGGCAACATTGTATAGAAGTGAGCGAACAAAACAAAGTAACCAAAAAGAAGCGAGTTGGTGTATAATAAAAATACTAAATGGATAACGAAATATTAATTAATTTAATACAAAATAGAAAGGAGTTATATGACAAGATTATACATTTTTTTACTTAAACTTGCAGTAACTGTTTTTGCTGCCAATAAAATTCTAAATCATGGTGAAATTTATTTATTTTAATATTATGCACCCAAGAATGAAAAATAATAGAAAGCTTGGTGACAATGAAATCTTGAATACGCTATTTCTTGAGAAGGATTTTGATATTTTAATTGCGTTCTTCTCCATAGAAGTGTAGGGAAGAGTGGTCCCAGAGCGACCCCCTAAATGGCAAAGGCAATTAAGATGAGAAAAATCTATTTTTCTGGTCAGTTCTAAAATTAACTTTGTAGAGGAATCAGTGGACTACATTTCTTATCTATAAGTAAGGTTCGTAGGTGTTTTAAAGTGTTAGATTAGGCAAATATGAAGGTCCACATATTTTACGTACTTAATAATGTTGGTCCGAATCCGACCCCTTATTTCTTAGCAGGAAATCGGAAGCAAAGAATGTTTTTGAATTTTTATTGTAAGGTGCAAGAAAAGTTCAATAACATAGAATAAAATTGAATGATATTAAGAAAAATTTTGATGGCTTCATTGGTTAGATCATCACTGTCTTGCCACCCTCCGGCTTAGCCAAGTACACAACCCAAATATGCTATTATCCTAAATTTCTCGGGCGGCAGGCTATGCTGATTGATCAAAAGTCACCACTCCTATTGTGCAGTGCGCAATTAGTGATGTTCAAAATATCCGACATGACGGCAGTTCGGAAAATTTTCAGTCTCAATAAAATGTAAAGAACTATTTTCATCAATCTCGAGACTTCATCATGTGTAGCCTTGAATTATTTTATTGTCTGTTAATGAAATTTATTTATTTTTAATCTCAACCAAATAATTTATATCAATTAAATTAAAGATTATAATTCAAATTACAACTAGATACATTTAATATTTGCGCTCAGAAAATGCCTTAAAATTGAAATTCATAACTCATATCCTGGATCTTACCAGAAAAAAGTATGGCTCTTAAATGCAGTAAGAGCCACAAGATAATATCCAGACTCGCTGGATGCTGATTGCACGATCTTGACCTCTCTAAACGTACCCACGCCTACCATTAAAATCGGTAGTCAGGATGTAAAAATTAAAATTTCCCTTTCTCCAGACTTAAACAACGAGATTCTGTAACGCACCAGCAACGTGTCGGAGAATATCGCTATGCATAAGATGTCTTTCAGAGATGCTTAGAGTGGACGCGTTGCTGACCGAAGCATGCATGGCCTCCATAGGAGACCTCACTCCTGAGGACACCGGAAGTCCTGAAGAAGAGAGGCGCACTGAGATATCAAGGGGCTGCATCTCAGGCTCACTCTTAATAACGCCTAAACGGATGCAGTTGGGCTTGTCTGACCAACCGTTGGAACCATCTCCCACAGCGTACACAGAGGTTGCGTTTCCCAGTGGCGTTGCGGTGCCGGCTATGAAATTCAGCCGTCGCGGGGCCACCACACTACGTGTCCCAGTACCCCATGTATCAACGCTCACGGTCAGATCCATGCGTTCTTCCAAACCGGGCGTCAAATGAATCTGAACGCCTGACTGACGACGGGGTGTAAATGGAATCACCCATAAAAATTATCTTGTCGGGAGTCGGAGAACGGTGGGACCTCACCATGCGCGCTGCAGTTCGTGACGGCGTGGATTGCTGAATTGGAAGCACGGCCCCACGACGAGGACTGCTAAACACCTCGAAAACCAAGAACCTAACGAGTGGCTCGAGCTCCGTCGCGGACGTTTGCTGACTGTACTCCCGCATGTCGCCATCCTGGGCGAACCCGTTCATGTCGCAATCAATTCCTTGGCCGCCCCTATCTGGGTGGCTGTGCGGTCTTACTCCCAATCGACTCCATAAATGAAAAAAAACTTAATAAAATATACAATACATTCCGCAAATTACTACTTACAATACTTGTTTCTTCATAATTTAATCTGATTTCCGCCGCGTGCCTTGTGCTCATTTTCTGAATGACAGCCGGCCATTCAGGACAATGGCAAAATATGGCGTTGCTACCACATGAAAATCTTATTTATGTATTTCCGATATAAAATACATTATGAAAAACTGATTTATACACATAAATTCAATCGCCTGAATAAATCTATTGAAACAAGAAGATTAAAATAAGACACAGTCTCTGACTGTCACTCAAAGTGAGCTGTTCTTGTCTCCTTACCGTGTGCATTTCGTGCTTATCTAAAGTTTCGAGTTGAAAAACTCATTGTGCTTATTTTGCTAGTTAATTTTGATTTTCTTCTTTTTGTATAAACAACGAAATATTGAACTATAAAGTTTTTGTGAAGTTGTGAGCCAAAATGGCCCCAGGGCCGTCCCTTGTGGGCACAAATCGGTTTGCGTTGCTAGCCGACAGTGCCGGAGTAAAAAAAAAGAAATCAAAAAACAAGAAAAAACAAACATTTATTAACACTGATCTCATTTTTCCCGAACTCCCTACTGTGAAAAAAAGTGATCCCAAGTTCGTCGTTCTAGAATCTGCTGATAAAAAAAAGCCACTGTCCCAATACTCTTGCTTTGCAGTATACAAATCAATTCGTGCTGTAGGCAAAGAAATAGAAAGTATTTCGGAGCTACGCGACGGCAATATTCTTTTGCTGGCAAAAAATAAAATCATAGCTGAAAAATTCCTTGCACTCAAACATCTGCCAGGTATTTGTGCCGTCAAAGCCAAATACCACGAAAACCTCAACCACAATAAAGGTACAATCTTCGCACCTTTCCTCAATAATGTGTCAGTTGAAGAAATCATAAGCGAACTGAGTTCTCAAGGAGTAGTTTCCGCTTACAAATTTCAAAAAAAAATAAACAAAGAAACTGAAATTCCAACCGGAGTGGTGCTATTGACTTTTGATCTTTACCACCTCCCCGAAAAAATTGATATCGCCTGGCGAAAGGTAAAAGTTAGACAACACGTACCAAATCCCATGCGGTGTAAAAACTGTCAGTTGTTAGGTCACACTCAAAAATTTTGTAAGCGGTCGCCGGCATGTGAAAACTGTTGTTTCCCACCTCACTCCCCAACGAAATGCACACGTACCTTCTGCGCAAATTGTTCTTCCGACCACCCCTCTTCATCTAATAAATGCCCTACATTTCTTCAGACAAAAGAAATACTCAAAATTAAAGTAACAAAGAAATGTACAATGCGAGAAGCAATAAAGATCCATAAAAACATAACTCCGACCTTTTCCGAAAATTCTCAATCTTTTTCTGCTGTTATTTCACAACCTAATGAAAGCGAAATGCGCTCCCAATCCAGAATGGCAATTGCCCCTGAAATCATTAACACTAGTAACCAAGCACTCAATACATCCACTGCACTTCAGTCTCCTTCTCAAAAACTCGATTCGTCTCTACAAATAACCGAAACTCACTCCGAGTCCAACAATACGACTCAATCAGCATCACCAAAATCTACATCTTCCGAAATCAATACAACGAACCAACAACCGCACAAAATCACATACACTCCAGAACATTGCCAAACCTACTCTCAAACACTCGATTCACACTCAACACCCTCTCAGGTATCACCAATACTCACTGAACCAATAAACGCACTCAACGATCACGATTCAATTATTAAGTCTTTTCTCCACACTATGTCAACTCAAGATCTCAGCTCCACTATTAACTACTCTCTTAATCTCCAAAACCACAACAACAACACCAACCAGGTTAACATCAACACTCAAAACTACAACGCAGGCGATACCACAATGTCAGATGATGAATTTTCAAGTGAATTTACTACCAGTATTGATAAAAATAATCTTTAAAACATCAAATTTTGTCCAAAATTATACATATAGTTCATTTAAATATAAATTAAAAAATACTATACCAATAATTCTTGCACCCTTCAGTTTATCCTTTCTTAAGTCCTTTTATAAGTCAAATGACCACTATAATGCAATGGAATCTTAACGGCTATTGGAATAACTTCCATGAGTTACAATTGCTCCTAAAAGATTATAACCCCAGCATTGTATCGTTGCAAGAGACCCACTTGTCGTATAACAGCGCTCCCACTCCCCCCCATGCCTATGTGGCATACTTCCACAATCTTGCTCAAAATACAACAAATAAGCAAGGTATATGTGTTTTCGTAAAAAAAGATATTCCCCACACCAAGCTGAATATCACTTCTTGCATTTCAACGATTGGTATAGAAATAAATATAGGTTTCAAAATCACTTTGATATCTATGTACATCCCTCCAAATCAAACCTTCAACTCCAATGAAATTCTAACAATATTGAGAAATATTTCTACACCAATCATTTTACTCGGTGACTTAAACTCATGGAGCCCACTATGGGGTTCTGCAAATGAAAACCATAGGGGAAATATAATAGAAGACGTACTTTTAGCATCAAATCTTTTAGTCATCAATGATGGCTCACCTACCCATTTTTCGACTCACCAAAGTTTCACAAATGTAGATGTAACATTTTGTTCTGCTAGCCTAGCGCCAAAAATCTCGTGGAAGATTTTAAATAGCCTTCACGGAAGCGACCATTTTCCTGTCATAACCACAATTGAGTCAAACTTTAATAAAGAAAAAATTAAAAAAGTGCCAAAATTCAACACAGACAAGGCAAACTGGCCTGCGTTTCAAGCTTGCTGCGATGTTGTTTCCTTGCAAACTCCAGTCTCTAAAAATATTAATAAAGAGGCAGCGAACATAAAAAAGATATTTCGTTCATCATCTCACTTGAATATACCGCAAACTAAAAACTTCGCTCATAGACCATCTGTGCCTTGGTGGAATGCCAACATGGCATTTCTTAGGAACAGAAAGCAACAGGCTTGGGCCGAATTCAAAAAACATCGCACCGAAAATTACTTGATGATCTACAAGAAGGCAAATGCAGCGTTTAGGTATCATTCCAAGCAGGCTAAAAGAGATTGCTTTCAGCAAATAACCAACTCCATTAGCCCTTCCTCGTCTCCAAGGCAAATTTGGCACAACATAAGGGTACTAACTGGAACAGCAAAACAAAGTCGTATTTTAGCCATGAACACGGATAGAGGCACCATACTTAGTAGCAATGAAATAGCAAGATATTTCTCTTCGACTTGGTCAGAATATTCAAACGATTCTAATTTTCAACAAGAATTTATCTCCGCAAAGGACACAACCTTAAACAGGGAAGCATACAGCCCTGATACAATTTCATCTGCTGCATCAGAGATTGAAAAACCTATTACCCTAATAGAGCTTAACGAGGCATTACAAAGTTCCAAAGGGAAAACCCCGGGGTTTGACAGAATTTCTTACCAAATAATTAAAAATGGTTCCCTTGGTACCACAAATAGGCTATTAAATCTATACAATCAAATTTTTAACCAAGGTATATTTCCACAAACCTGGAAAAACGCTGACGTAGTCCCAATCCTAAAGCCCAGTAAACCTCTCGCCGAGATCCAGAGCTATCGCCCAATCTCCCTACTTTCATGCTTGAGTAAAGTATTAGAGAAGATTATAGCGAAAAGACTTATGTGGTTTGGGTTAAGAGAAACCCATATCAGCCCTAACCAAGTGGCCTTTAAGCCGGGGCACAGTACATCCGATGTACTCTTGCACTTTGATTACTTTCTTTCAACTGCCATTTCAAGCCGGAACCATGTTACTACACTTGGATTAGACTTTGAAAAGGCATTTGATCGAATAGGCATTCATGTTGTTCTTCGCCAGCTAATTAAATGGAAGGTTGGAAAAAATATATTTAATTTTGTAAAGAGTTTCCTAACAAACCGCACATTTAGAATTAAAATTAACAACAAATATTCTGACCGAGTTCCTCTTTCTAATGGAATTGCACAAGGCTCCCCCATATCGGTGGTGTTTTTTATTATAGCTTTCGATGAAGTTAGTAAAATTATAACCAACTATAAAGTAGAACATACAATTTATGCTGACGATGTTTTAATCTTCTCAAAAAATAATAATTTAAACCAAGTTAAAGACACTTTTTTGAACATCCTTAATGACATTTCAGAATGGGCTAAAAGCTCCGGTGCTAATATATCTTTTGAGAAGTGTAAATCATTACATATGTGTAAAAAAAGAAACTGTACTAATTTTAGTTTATCTTATAGAAATAAAAATATTGAAAACGTTTCTCAATTAAAAATTCTAGGAATAATGTTTGACAAAACCCTTAGCTTTAAGCAGCACTGCAAATATTTAAAAGAAAAGCTTCATAAAAGATTGAACATTATAAAATACTTTGCTTCCAAACATAGTAACTGTAATCAAACTACGTTAATAAGTATTACTAAGTCCTTAATTCTCTCTGTTATCGATTATGGTCTACCAATTTACGGAAACTGCGCCAAAAGTAAACTTGCAAGCATTTCGTCAATTTACCACGCAGCGGTGCGGAAAAGTCTTCGCGCTTTTCCAACAACGCCTACAAGCTGAAGCTGGACTCCCTGCACTCAAAGAACGTGTCACACAGAATACCTTACTTCTTATACCAAAGCTCTTCATATCTAAGAACCCCATATTGAACAATGACATAAAAAGAGCCTTAAAGAGGAAAATAATTCTTAGACGGCCCTCAACAATCTGTAGAGTTGCTCAGTTATCCAAAGACGTCGAAATTCCTCTGAAACCGACACTAACTACAGTTCCAAAATTTCCTCCTTGCAACCTCCCAATGTCGTCATTCATTACTTCGTTACTTGCTCACCCTAAACAACACACTCCCGCGGTGGTATACAAAAAATCATTCCTACATATCCGGAGTAATCTGACAGCACTTGGATGGAAATTTATCTTCACCGACGGCTCAAAATGCAATGACGCCATTTCGTTTGCTGTAGTATCTGAAAGTGGGAAAACAATTAAGACTGGATTACTCTTCCAACACTGCTCTATTTACACTGCCGAATTTCTCGCTATAAGCCTCGCCACAGAATATGCAACCACAACCAAGGGCAAGTACGTTATTTGCTCGGATAGTAAGTCGGCCGTACAAGCATTGCAAAATTCAAGAAACGATGAACCTCTCATACAGAAGATTCGTGTCAAATTAATTGGGCAAAGCTCAAAAATAAAAATTATGTGGATTCCTGGCCATTGTGGAATCTCTGGCAACGAATACGCTGATGCAGTAGCCAAACAAACACGCAACTCACCGAGCATAAGTTTCCCCACCTATATCAGATCAGACATTCGAAAAGCTGTTGGAAGCTACATAAAAAGAATATCAGCCCAAAGCTGGGCCACATACCAGCATCCTTACACAACCATCAATAAATACGGCATCCCGTCCTCTGTCCCAGCAGGATCATCTACAGAAGAACTCAAAATTTTTACTAGGCTGCGCCTGCAACACACGACAATCACACATCAACATCTGCTCAGTGGCTCGGCCGCTCCATTTTGCCAGGATTGCAACTGTCATCTGACCATACCCCACATCCTCAACGAATGCAAGAAATACTCAAACGCAAGGATTAACATATTTCAAAACAAAAAACCATCAGATTTTCTAACAGAATTTTCTTTAGATAGCGTAAGATCTATTTATAAATATATATACCAAATTGGACTATTGTATCAAATCTAGGTAAATTTTATCATACTCTTACTGAAATCTTTTATTAATAAGTTAAAAACATACAAAAATATGATATCGTTAGGCCGATAGCCTCTGTTGCTAGTGCTTTAACTGTAATATGATTATTTATAATTATATTTCTATTAAATAAATAAAATAAATAAATAAAATAAGACAATGGGCACTTTCAGAACAATCACTAATAAAAATTTCGCACGCTCACATAGCACGTCTGTAATTGCCAGCATAACAGAAATTCAAAATTTAATATCTAACGACCGGGGCGGCTCACCGACTCCAACGCAGCCCCCTTAATAAGAGCTTTTGAAGCTATGGCACCCACCGCGATAGCCAAAATAGAAGCTGGTGGTCGCCTACATTTGGTTCGCTCTCTGGTTGATCCACGTGCGCCGTACACAGCTATTTACAATGAGCTAGCGAGAACTCTCCGTTTAGAGCGTACCACAGCGGAGCGGGAATCGACGGCTCAGTGGTTGTACGAGGGAGACATGGCGTAGCTGAAAGGGTAACGATGCAAGCGACCGTCGTAAAGTGTTACAGCCGAATTATTCCGCGGGCAAGCCTGGACTCCAAAGTAGCGGTCCCCTTTAGGCTAATGCGGCTTACAGACCCACATATCTTTCAATCCCCGCCCGTGAGATTGACCCTAGGGAACGATGTGTTCGCACAAATCATACTAAAGAGCCCCGTCCTGCGACAGTTGGCGGCCTCCTCGCCTAAACCACAATATTCCGCTTATATTGTCCAACGCTGTGGAATATCATGTATGATGGCATAATGAAACTACATCGACCAAAGGGGGTGAAAATCGTTGGTTTTGCCGATGATATAGCCATTGTGGTCGTAGGCAAGCACATAAAAGAGAGCGCAAACAAATCTATCACTAATGTTCAAAACTCGATGCCGGCCTCGAGCTTGCACACCAAAAAACCGAGACAGTTCTAATTAGCAGCAGGAAGATTCGAGAAGTGGCGAAAATAAAAATATGTGAACATGAAATAGAATCCGCTCCAGATCTAAAATACCTCGGAATCATACTAGACGCTATATTAACATTGAAGCCGCATATTGAATATGCAGTCGGGAAGGCGGAAAATGTCGCAGTAGCTCTTTCGAGACTGATGCTAAACGTCGGAGGCCCACAAATTACGAATTTTAATAAAAATAAAATAAAGATTTCTAAATGTTCGGCAATTTAATAACAAAAGCTTTCGATTAAAATAAAAAGTTCAATACAGTTAAGAGTTCATTGAAACATCCTTAAATAAAATACAATTTTTGTCAAACATTTTTAAGAGCGTAATTTATGAGTGACTTCACCTTTCCATTTGAATAAAGGCTTCTCGTAATATAAGAAAACATATAAGAAAATAAAGTGTTCACATAGCGTAGAAAATCATTTACCTGTTTCTATTAACCCATCGGTTGTAGAAAACAATTCGATTTAGACTTAATAAAGTCTCTCCCTGAATTTAGTGGTGAATTTGTATCTTATCCAGCCTGGCGAAGTGCAGCTGAATTCGCCACTAATTATTATACGGAGGGCTCGGAAAGATATTATATTGGAATGGGAATTTTTCGAAACAAAGTTATATGTTGTGCAAACGCCACACTTGCATATTTTAACACAGTGCTTAACTTCAAAGCAATTATAGCTAGCTTAGATCAAGAGTACGCAGATAAAACTCCGCTTTATTTTATCGAAAATAAATTAAGCATACTTAGGCAGGATAATCTCTCTATTACTGAGTACTACAATAAAGTAGATAAAAAGCTATGCCTCATAATAAATAAACAAATCATGACTTATAGCGGAAATAAAGATATTAATGCCGCTCTAAATGAACGCGCTAGAGCGAACGCTTTACGCGTTTTTATATCAGGACTTCGTCGTCCATTGTCCGACATTGTTTTTTCCGCCAGACCAAATAACTTTCCAACTGCTCTTGCAATCGCTCAAGATCTCGAAACGAATCATAGGCGACACGATTTTCAGAAGCTTTTGCTGTAGGAAAACATATAAATCTAATAGGCCGATATTGTCTCAATATAAACAAATAGTCCACAATAATCGACCACATGCAAGTACTCGATATAATCCAAATTCTTCCGGTAGACCAACTCCAATGGAAATTGATAACAATACAAGTTATTAGAGGGAGCGTAATAGTATTCCAAATCCGCCTCTTCAACAGCGTCAGCATATTACAAATACAGTTCACACTACACCTGATTACACACCTAAGCAGTATTCAAATCCGAATTTGCAAGTTGCATATAAGAGGAGTCTGAACAATATCATTCCGATCGTTCACCATTTCAAAAACATCAAAACGTCAATTATATGCCGCAAGACTTGAAAACTTTCCCGACTAAGGAAGAAACCCCTAGTCAGGATATTGAGTACTATTGCGAAAGCCCCCAAAACTACAGTTGTAGCTATAGTGATGATGGTGTTGCGGAATATGGTGACGAAGTTAACTTTTTAAACTGAAATCGCTCCTACCGTTTATAACAAAAAAGTGCAGAAACGGTCAGGAGCTTCGTATTTTAGTAGACACAGGCACGTCAAAAAATTATGTAAAGCATCTTTTATTTCTTAAATTAATAAAACCTTCGGAAAAATCCTTTTTATTGAAATCCATAAACGGTAAAAATTTGATGAATAAAAAGTGCTTAATTAATGTGCTAGACATTACCTCCGCCTTCTTTCTGCTTTCAGGCTTAAGCACGTTCGACGGTATTATAGGATTCGATTTTTTAAGACAAATTGACGCAAAAATTGATACATTTCAAGGGTATTTATTTCACCGTAATGGTAAAGAAAAATTACATTATCATACATGCGAACAGGTAAATTTAATTACAATAGAAGAGCATTCAGTTCCACTAAAATTTCAATCTTAATTTCGACAGTTAATAAATAAGAAGATAAATGCATTTGCTGATCCTAATAGAGCCCATACAACACGACCGTTAAGGGTAGAATTCGCACAAATACGGACGAACCAATTTACAGCAAGAATTATCCGTATCCTATTTCCGTAGCTCTTTTATAAATAACGAAATAAAAGTGCTTCTTAGGGAAGGAATAATAAGGCCATATTTTTCGCCTTACAATTCACCTGTCCACGTCGTGTCTAACAAAGGATTTGATGAAGATGGAAAGCCAAAATTTCGAATGGTGATCGATTTTCGGAAACTCAATGAGAAAACAATCCAGATCGATATCCCATTCCTAATACATCGGTAATCTTGGCCAATTTAGGAAGCTCGAAATTTTTTACAATATTAGACCTTAAGTCGGGGTTTCATCAAATTATTATGTGTAAGGAAGATAGACAGAAAACAGCATTTAGTATTAACCACGGAAAATATGAGTTCTGTAGATTACCATTTGGGTTAAGAAACGCGCCCAGTATCTTTCAAAGGGCCATCGATGATGTTTTACGAGAATTTATATATGAAATATTGTCATGTTTATGTCGATGATATAATCATTTACTCTTCAGATGAAGAGTCTCATTTAAAGCACATCGACCATATACTTCAAAAGCTTGAAGGTACAAAAATGAGAGTCTGCTCAGAAAAATCGACATTTTTTAAAACCCAGGTGGAGTTTCTTCGCTTTCTCGTTTCTAACGCAGGCATTAAAACTTGTCCGGAGAAGGTTCGTGACATTATTAATTATGAGCATCCGCAAACTCTTCGAGCGTAACATTCATTCCTTCGCCTATCCGGGTATTACAGGCGTTTCATTAAAGATCATGCTGCCGTCTCCAAATATGTGGTACCCCAAATATGTGGAAAACATCCCATTCTAAATATTTGATTACCTCAGCCGCTGTTGCCTTACGCATTGGTTTCAAAAACACAAATTTGCTAAAATGATCAAGACATATATAGACATACACGTTACCATCACAAGTACGAGGATAGGGACCCATAAAATCTATAAACAAACGTTGAAATGGTCGCTCGGTAATATACTGCTTACCCATCGGGGGTTTCTTGAAAACGTTTTGTGTTTAATTGCAAGTCTCACATTGCTTAATATGAGTACATACATCTCTCACCATTCCCGGCCAGTAATACTTTTCTCTCAATCTGGCCAGCGTTTTGTGAATGCCTCCATGACCTGCCGAAGGCGAATTGTGAGTGGACTCGACCAGTCTCGGTCGCAAACCAGACGGCACCCAAAGCTTCCAGGATTGGTCCGCTTGAAACTCGTCCCCCCTGTCAAACTTCGCTCGATAATATACAAATCCGTCCGATACACAAACGTCCGGCAGTCTGTTTTTGTTTTCAGTCACTGTCCGTTTCAGTTCTTCATATTCTTCGGACGCAAAAAATGGAGACTCCAGGCATACGTCAATCATTCTGTCGCTAAGCTTTATCTCGTCCATATTCATTCGCGACAGTGTGTCGGGAACAACATTTTGAGTCCCTCTCCTGTGTTCAATTGTGAAATCTAAACTTTGCAGCTTCAGGCTCCATCTCGGCAATCTACCAGATAGGTATTTTTGGGTCATGAGCCATTTTAGGCTTGCATGGTCCGTGATTACTGTAAAAGGAAGGCCCTCCACGTATGGCCTGAATCTCTTCACACTTAAAACAGCTGCGTAACATTCGAGCTCCGTGATGCTATAATTCTTTTGAGCTTTGTTGAGCTAAGCTGACATATAAGCGATAGGTCGTTCGTTTTGGTCATCGTCAAATTGAAATAAAACCCCTCCAACTCCGTCTGTGGTTGTACGAGGGAGACATGGCGTAGCTGAAAGGGTAACGATGCAAGCGACCGTCGTAAAGTGTTACAGCCGAATTATTCCGCGGGCAAGCCTGGACTCCAAAGTAGCGGTCCCCTTTAGGCTAATGCGGCTTACAGACCCACATATCTTTCAATCCCCGCCCGTGAGATTGACCCTAGGGAACGATGTGTTCGCACAAATCATACTAAAGAGCCCCGTCCTGCGACAGTTGGCGGCCTCCTCGCCTAAACCACAATATTCCGCTTATATTGTCCAACGCTGTGGAATATCATGTATGATGGCATAATGAAACTACATCGACCAAAGGGGGTGAAAATCGTTGGTTTTGCCGATGATATAGCCATTGTGGTCGTAGGCAAGCACATAAAAGAGAGCGCAAACAAATCTATCACTAATGTTCAAAACTCGATGCCGGCCTCGAGCTTGCACACCAAAAAACCGAGACAGTTCTAATTTGCAGCAGGAAGATTCGAGAAGTGGCGAAAATAAAAATATGTGAACATGAAATAGAATCCGCTCCAGATCTAAAATACCTCGGAATCATACTAGACGCTATATTAACATTGAAGCCGCATATTGAATATGCAGTCGGGAAGGCGGAAAATGTCGCAGTAGCTCTTTCGAGACTGATGCTAAACGTCGGAGGCCCACAAATTACGAATTTTAATAAAAATAAAATAGAGATTTCTAAATGTTCGGCAATTTAATAACAAAAGCTTTCGATTAAAATAAAAAGTTCAATACAGTTAAGAGTTCATTGAAACATCCTCAAATAAAATACAATTTTTGTCAAACATTTTTAAGAGCGTAATTTATGAGTGACTTCACCTTTCCATTTGAATAAAGGCTTCTCGTAATATAAGAAAACATATAAGAAAATAAAGTGTTCACATAGCGTAGAAAATCATTTACCTGTTTCTATTAACCCATCGGTTGTAAAAAAACAATTCGATTTAGACTTAATAAAGTCTCTCCCTGAATTTAGCGGTGATTCTGTATCTTATCCAGCCTGGCGAAGTGCAGCTGAATTCGCCACTAATTATTATACGGAGGGCTCGGAAAGATATTATATTGGAATGGGAATTTTTCGAAACAAAGTTATATGTTCTGCAAACGCCACACTTGCATATTTTAACACAGTGCTTAACTTCAAAGCAATTATAGCTAGCTAACATCAAGAGTACGCAGATAAAACTCCGCTTTATTTTATCGAAAATAAATTAAGCATACTTAGGCAGGATAATCTCTCTATTACTGAGTACTACAATAAAGTAGATAAAAAGCTATGCCTCATAATAAATAAACAAATCATGACTTATAGCGGAAATAAAGATATTAATGCCGCTCTAAATGAACGCGCTAGAGCGAACGCTTTACGCGTTTTTATATCAGGACTTCGTCGTCCATTGTCCGACATTGTTTTTTCCGCCAGACCAAATAACTTTCCAACTGCTCTTGCAATCGCTCAAGATCTCGAAACGAATCATAGGCGACACGATTTTCAGAAGCTTTTGCTGTAGGAAAACATATAAATCTAATAGGCCGATATTGTCTCAATATAAACAAATAGTCCACAATAATCGACCACATGCAAGTACTCGATATAATCCAAATTCTTCCGGTAGACCAACTCCAATGGAAATTGATAACAATACAAGTTATTAGAGGGAGCGTAATAGTATTCCAAATCCGCCTCTTCAACAGCGTCAGCATATTACAAATACAGTTCATACTACACCTGATTACACACCTAAGCGGCAGTATTCAAATCCGAATTTGCAAGTTGCATATAAGAGGAGTCTGAACAATATCATTCCGATCGTTCACCATTTCAAAAACATCAAAACGTCAATTATATGCCGCAAGACTTGAAAACTTTCCCGACTAAGGAAGAAACCCCTAGTCAGGATATTGAGTACTATTGCGAAAGCCCCCAAAACTACAATTGTAGCTATAGTGATGATGGTGTTGCGGAATATGGTGACGAAGTTAACTTTTTAAACTGAAATCGCTCCTACCGTTTATAACAAAAAAGTGCAGAAACGGTCAGGAGCTTCGTATTTTAGTAGCCACAGGCACGTCAAAAAATTATGTAAAGCATCTTTTATTTCTTAAATTAATAAAACCTTCGGAAAAATCCTTTTTATTGAAATCCATAAACGGTAAAAATTTGATGAATAAAAAGTGCTTAATTAATGTGCTAGACATTACCTCCGCCTTCTTTCTGCTTTCAGGCTTAAGCACGTTCGACGGTATTATAGGATACGATTTTTTAAGACAAATTGACGCAAAAATTGATACATTTCAAGGGTATTTATTTCACCGTAATGGTAAAGAAAAATTACATTATCATACATGCGAACAGGTAAATTTAATTACAATAGAAGAGCATTCAGTTCCACTAAAATTTCAATCTTAATTTCGACAGTTAATAAATAAGAAGATAAATGCATTTGCTGATCCTAATAGAGCCCATACAACACGACCGTTAAGGGTAGAATTCGCACAAATACGGACGAACCAATTTACAGCAAGAATTATCCGTATCCTATTTCCGTAGCTCTTTTATAAATAACGAAATAAAAGTGCTTCTTAGGGAAGGAATAATAAGGCCATATTTTTCGCCTTACAATTCACCTGTCCACGTCGTGTCTAACAAAGGATTTGATGAAGATGGAAAGCCAAAATTTCGAATGGTGATCGATTTTCGGAAACTCAATGAGAAAACAATCCAGATCGATATCCCATTCCTAATACATCGGTAATCTTGGCCAATTTAGGAAGCTCGAAATTTTTTACAATATTAGACCTTAAGTCGGGGTTTCATCAAATTATTATGTGTAAGGAAGATAGACAGAAAACAGCATTTAGTATTAACAACGGAAAATATGAGTTCTGTAGATTACCATTTGGGTTAAGAAACGCGCCCAGTATCTTTCAAAGGGCCATCGATGATGTTTTACGAGAATTTATAGGGAAATATTGTCATGTTTATGTCGATGATATAATCATTTACTCTTCAGATGAAGAGTCTCATTTAAAGCACATCGACCATATACTTCAAAAGCTTGAAGGTACAAAAATGAGAGTCTGCTCAGAAAAATCGACATTTTTTAAAACCCAGGTGGAGTTTCTTCGCTTTCTCGTTTCTAACGCAGGCATTAAAACTTGTCCGGAGAAGGTTCGTGACATTATTAATTATGAGCATCCGCAAACTCTTCGAGCGTAACATTCATTCCTTCGCCTATCCGGGTATTACAGGCGTTTCATTAAAGATCATGCTGCCGTCCCCAAATATGTGGTACCCCAAATATGTGGAAAACATCCCATTCTAAATATTTGATTACCTCAGCCGCTGTTGCCTTACGCATTGGTTTCAAAAACACAAATTTGCTAAAATGATCAAGACATATATAGACATACACGTTACCATCACAAGTACGAGGATAGGGACCCATAAAATCTATAAACAAACGTTGAAATGGTCGCTCGGTAATATGCTGCTTACCCATCGGGGGTTTCTTGAAAACGTTTTGTGTTTAATTGCAAGTCTCACATTGCTTAATATGAGTACATACATCTGTCACCACTCCCGGCCAGTAATACTTTTCTCTCAATCTGGCCAGCGTTTTGTGAATGCCTCCATGACCTGCCGAAGGCGAATTGTGAGTGGACTCGACCAGTCTCGGTCGCAAACCAGACGGCACCCAAAGCTTCCAGGATTGGTCCGCTTGAAACTCGTCCCCCCTGTCAAACTTCGCTCGATAATATACAAATCCGTCCGATACACAAACGTCCGGCAGTCTGTTTTTGTTTTCAGTCACTGTCCGTTTCAGTTCTTCATATTCTTCGGACGCAAAAACTGGAGACTCCAGGCATACGTCAATCATTCTGTCGCTAAGCTTTATCTCGTCCATATTCATTCGCGACAGTGTGTCGGGAACAACATTTTGAGTCCCTCTCCTGTGTTCAATTGTGAAATCTAAACTTTGCAGCTTCAGGCTCCATCTCGGCAATCTACCAGATAGGTATTTTTGGGTCATGAGCCATTTTAGGCTTGCATGGTCCGTGATTACTGTAAAAGGAAGGCCCTCCACGTATGGCCTGAATCTCTTCACACTTAAAACAGCTGCGTAACATTCGAGCTCCGTGATGCTATAATTCTTTTGAGCTTTGTTGAGCTAAGCTGACATATAAGCGATAGGTCGTTCGTTTTGGTCATCGTCAAATTGAAATAAAACCCCTCCAACTCCGTCTGTGGTTGTACGAGGGAGACATGGCGTTGCTGAAAGGGTAACGATGCAAGCGACCGTCGTAAAGTGTTACAGCCGAATTATTCCGCGGGCAAGCCTGGACTCCAAAGTAGCGGTCCCCTTTAGGCTAATGCGGCTTACAGACCCACATATCTTTCAATCCCCGCCCGTGAGATTGACCCTAGGGTACGATGTGTTCGCACAAATCATACTAAAGAGCCTCGTCCTGCGACAGTTGGCGGCCTCCTCGCCTAAACCACAATATTCCGCTTATATTGTCCAACGCTGTGGAATATCATGTATGATGGCATAATGAAACTACATCGACCAAAGGGGGTGAAAATCGTTGGTTTTGCCGATGATATAGCCATTGTGGTCGTAGGCAAGCACATAAAAGAGAGCGCAAACAAATCTATCACTAATGTTCAAAACTCGATGCCGGCCTCGAGCTTGCACACCAAAAAACCGAGACAGTTCTAATTAGCAGCAGGAAGATTCGAGAAGTGGCGAAAATAAAAATATGTGAACATGAAATAGAATCCGCTCCAGATCTAAAATACCTCGGAATCATACTAGACGCTATATTAACATTGAAGCCGCATATTGAATATGCAGTCGGGAAGGCGGAAAATGTCGCAGTAGCTCTTTCGAGACTGATGCTAAACGTCGGAGGCCCACAAATTACGAATTTTAATAAAAATAAAATAGAGATTTCTAAATGTTCGGCAATTTAATAACAAAAGCTTTCGATTAAAATAAAAAGTTCAATACAGTTAAGAGTTCATTGAAACATCCTCAAATAAAATACAATTTTTGTCAAACATTTTTAAGAGCGTAATTTATGAGTGACTTCACCTTTCCATTTGAATAAAGGCTTCTCGTAATATAAGAAAACATATAAGAAAATAAAGTGTTCACATAGCGTAGAAAATCATTTACCTGTTTCTATTAACCCATCGGTTGTAAAAAAACAATTCGATTTAGACTTAATAAAGTCTCTCCCTGAATTTAGTGGTGATTCTGTATCTTATCCAGCCTGGCGAAGTGCAGCTGAATTCGCCACTAATTATTATACGGAGGGCTCGGAAAGATATTATATAGGAATGGGAATTTTTCGAAACAAAGTTATATGTTCTGCAAACGCCACACTTGCATATTTTAACACAGTGCTTAACTTCAAAGCAATTATAGCTAGCTTAGATCAAGAGTACGCAGATAAAACTCCACTTTATTTTATCGAAAATAAATTAAGCATAGTTAGGCAGGATAATCTCTCTATTACTGAGTACTACAATAAAATAGATAAAAAGCTATGCCTCATAATAAATAAACAAATCATGACTTATAGCGGAAATAAAGATATTAATGCCGCTCTAAATGAACGCGCTAGAGCGAACGCTTTACGCGTTTTTATATCAGGACTTCGTCGTCCATTGTCCGACATTGTTTTTTCCGCCAGACCAAATAACTTTCCAACTGCTCTTGCAATCGCTCAAGATCTCGAAACGAATCATAGGCGACACGATTTTCAGAAGCTTTTGCTGTAGGAAAACATATAAATCTAATAGGCCGATATTGTCTCAATATAAACAAATAGTCCACAATAATCGACCACATGCAAGTACTCGATATAATCCAAATTCTTCCGGTAGACCAACTCCAATGGAAATTGATAACAATACAAGTTATTAGAGGGAGCGTAATAGTATTTCAAATCCGCCTCTTCAACAGCGTCAGCATATTACAAATACAGTTCATACTACACCTGATTACACACCTAAGCGGCAGTATTCAAATCCGAATTTGCAAGTTGCATATAAGAGGAGTCTGAACAATATCATTCCGATCGTTCACCATTTCAAAAACATCAAAACGTCAATTATATGCCGCAAGACTTGAAAACTTTCCCGACTAAGGAAGAAACCCCTAGTCAGGATATTGAGTACTATTGCGAAAGCCCCCAAAACTACAATTGTAGCTATAGTGATGATGGTGTTGCGGAATATGGTGACGAAGTTAACTTTTTAAACTGAAATCGCTCCTACCGTTTATAACAAAAAAGTGCAGAAACGGTCAGGAGCTTCGTATTTTAGTAGACACAGGCACGTCAAAAAATTATGTAAAGCATCTTTTATTTCTTAAATTAATAAAACCTTCGGAAAAATCCTTTTTATTGAAATCCATAAACGGTAAAAATTTGATGAATAAAAAGTGCTTAATTAATGTGCTAGACATTACCTCCGCCTTCTTTCTGCTTTCAGGCTTAAGCACGTTCGACGGTATTATAGGATACGATTTTTTAAGACAAATTGACGCAAAAATTGATACATTTCAAGGGTATTTATTTCACCGTAATGGTAAAGAAAAATTACATTATCATACATGCGAACAGGTGAATTTAATAACAATAGAAGAGCATTCAGTTCCACTAAAATTTCAATCTTAATTTCGACAGTTAATAAATAAGAAGATAAATGCATTTGCTGATCCTAATAGAGCCCATACAACACGACCGTTAAGGGTAGAATTCGCACAAATACGGACGAACCAATTTACAGCAAGAATTATCCGTATCCTATTTCCGTAGCTCTTTTATAAATAACGAAATAAAAGTGCTTCTTAGGGAAGGAATAATAAGGCCATATTTTTCGCCTTACAATTCACCTGTCCACGTCGTGTCTAACAAAGGATTTGATGAAGATGGAAAGCCAAAATTTCGAATGGTGATCGATTTTCGGAAACTCAATGAGAAAACAATCCAGATCGATATCCCATTCCTAATACATCGGTAATCTTGGCCAATTTAGGAAGCTCGAAATTTTTTACAATATTAGACCTTAAGTCGGGGTTTCATCAAATTATTATGTGTAAGGAAGATAGACAGAAAACAGCATTTAGTATTAACAACGGAAAATATGAGTTCTGTAGATTACCATTTGGGTTAAGAAACGCGCCCAGTATCTTTCAAAGGGCCATCGATGATGTTTTACGAGAATTTATAGGGAAATATTGTCATGTTTATGTCGATGATATAATCATTTACTCTTCAGATGAAGAGTCTCATTTAAAGCACATCGACCATATACTTCAAAAGCTTGAAGGTACAAAAATGAGAGTCTGCTCAGAAAAATCGACATTTTTTAAAACCCAGGTGGAGTTTCTTCGCTTTCTCGTTTCTAACGCAGGCATTAAAACTTGTCCGGAGAAGGTTCGTGACATTATTAATTATGAGCATCCGCAAACTCTTCGAGCGTAACATTCATTCCTTCGCCTATCCGGGTATTACAGGCGTTTCATTAAAGATCATGCTGCCGTCCCCAAATATGTGGTACCCCAAATATGTGGAAAACATCCCATTCTAAATATTTGATTACCTCAGCCGCTGTTGCCTTACGCATTGGTTTCAAAAACACAAATTTGCTAAAATGATCAAGACATATATAGACATACACGTTACCATCACAAGTACGAGGATAGGGACCCATAAAATCTATAAACAAACGTTGAAATGGTCGCTCGGTAATATGCTGCTTACCCATCGGGGGTTTCTTGAAAACGTTTTGTGTTTAATTGCAAGTCTCACATTGCTTAATATGAGTACATACATCTGTCACCACTCCCGGCCAGTAATACTTTTCTCTCAATCTGGCCAGCGTTTTGTGAATGCCTCCATGACCTGCCGAAGGCGAATTGTGAGTGGACTCGACCAGTCTCGGTCGCAAACCAGACGGCACCCAAAGCTTCCAGGATTGGTCCTCTTGAAACTCGTCCCCCCTGTCAAACTTCGCTCGATAATATACAAATCCGTCCGATACACAAACGTCCGGCAGTCTGTTTTTGTTTTCAGTCACTGTCCGTTTCAGTTCTTCATATTCTTCGGACGCAAAAAATGGAGATTCCAGGCATACGTCAATCATTCTGTCGCTAAGCTTTATCTCGTCCATATTCATTCGCGACAGTGTGTCGGGAACAACATTTTGAGTCCCTCTCCTGTGTTCAATTGTGAAATCTAAACTTTGCAGCTTCAAGCTCCATCTCGGCAATCTACCAGATAGGTATTTTTGGGTCATGAGCCATTTTAGGCTTGCATGGTCCGTGATTACTGTAAAAGAAAGGCCCTCCACGTATGGCCTGAATCTCTTCACACTTAAAACAGCTGCGTAACATTCGAGCTCCGTGATGCTATAATTCTTTTGAGCTTTGTTGAGCTAAGCTGACATATAAGCGATAGGTCGTTCGTTTTGGTCATCGTCAAATTGAAATAAAACCCCTCCAACTCCGTCTGTCGATGCATCACATTGAATATAAAAATGTCTATTAAAGTCCGGATGTGTCAGTACGGGTGCTGATATCAAACTTTGTTTAAGTTTTTCGAATGAGATCTTTGCATCGTCAGTCAACGTAAATTTCTTTATTTTGTCTTTGGAGAGGCAGTCGTGCAGCGGAGCTGCAATGGTCGCATAGTCCTGGATAAAACGCCGGTACCAGCCTGCCATGCCCAGGAACCGTCGTAGCTGCTTTGGGGTTTTAGGCTCATTAAAATCCCTCACTGCTGCCACCTTGTTTCCATTAGGCTTGCATGGTCCGTGATTACTGTAAAAGGAAGGCCCTCCACGTATGGCCTGAATCTCTTCACACTTAAAACAGCTGCGTAACATTCGAGCTCCGTGATGCTATAATTCTTTTGAGCTTTGTTGAGCTAAGCTGACATATAAGCGATAGGTCGTTCGTTTTAGTCATCGTCAAATTGAAATAAAACCCCTCTCACTCCGTCTGTCGATGCATTGCATTGAATATAAAAATGTCTCTTAAAGTCCGGATGTGTCAGTACGGGTGCTGATATCAAACTTTGTTTAAGTTTTTCGAATGAGATCTTTGCATCGTCAGTCAACGTAAATTTCTTTATTTTGTCTTTGTAGAGGCAGTCGTGCAGCGGAGCTGCAATGGTCGTATAGTCCTGGATAAAACGCCGGTACCAGCCTGCCATGCCCAGGAACCGTCGTAGCTGCTTTGGGGTTTTAGGCTCAGGAAAATCCCTCACTGCTGCCACCTTGTTTCCATCCGTTCTAATACAACCACCTCCGACCACGAGATATCGCACCTCTTTATAACAAAATTTACTTTTTTCAATATTTATGGTCAATCCGGCTTCGCGCAAACACCGAGCGACCGCTTTAAGTAATCATATATGAGACGAAAAATCTTCTGAACACACTAACAAATCGTCAAGATACACAAATACACATTCACGCAACGAAGCAGGTATAACCTTGCCCATTAGACGACACATCCTCTGTGCCGCGTTACAGAGTCCAAAAGGCATGACTGTGAACTGGTACAGAGGTCTACCAGGTACAGTAAAAGCAGTATTTTCTCTCAATTTCGGTTCCAACGGAATCTGCCAGAATGCGTCTTTTAAATCGACAGCCGAAATATATCTAGTATTCTGAAGTCGGCTGAGAATTCCGTCGATATTTGGTAGTGGGTACGCGTCCTTAATCGTCCTTTCGTTAATCTTGCGGACATCTAAACAAAGTCGATTCGTATTTCCTTTTACCACTAGCGAGACTGGAGAGCTCCAACTACTATTGGACTCCTCAATGACTCCCATACTCAACATCCTATCTAGTTCTGCGTACACTACTTTTGTATGGCCGGCAAAATCGGGTAGTGACGCTGTTTTACTGGCAGATTCTCGTCAGTAACCTCGATCACGTGTTCTTCTACATTCGTCCGACCTAATCCTAACACCGCGAATGAGGGAAATTGTGCCTTCATATATTCTAATGCGCTATTTTGTCCGGTTGTCAGTTCGTGCTGCACAGCATCGAACGACAAGCCGCCATCGGCGGGAACGAACTCAGCCATCCTAATATCACTCACGCTACCACTCACACCCTTGCTTACAACACTCATTCCGAACGCTTGCCAGAAATCAACACCTAAGTACACCTCTTGTTGAAGACCAGGTACAATTAAAAACTCTATCTCTCTAGTAGTATTATCCCACAATACTGGTAGTTTAATGACTCCTACTACCACGGTTTGTCCTCCGTTTGCAGTCTTAATGTTCTGGCCTTTGATGGGCAAAATTAAGTCCTCCTTGCCGCTTAGCAGCGCACTAGCATTCTTACCTAGGCAACTTGCTCCTGCACCTGAATCTAGTAACGCTAAAACTTCATGCCCTCCAATAGAAGTTTTCGCAAAGAATCGATTGTCACCCTTCAATGTGACTATTGTTGACACTATCTTATTAAAAATTATTTTCAAAGTTTTCTTTTTCTCACGCATTTTTGCAATTTTCTTAAAATTCCTAGTTTTCTTCTTACTGACTACTTCTTTTAAAAATATTCTCCTGCGTGCTTCCTCATATTCTAGCTTACGTTGATGTAAACTCTTTGTTTCCTGTTTTCTAATTACTTTATGTTATCCTTTAAATTCTGTTTCCTCTTCCCTCTTTAATAACTTTACTTCTTTACTTCCGGGTTGCCCGTTTCCTGGCTGAAACCCCCGGTTATCTCGGCCAGCTTGGAGTTTCCCTCAGCCTTTTTATACATACAAAAGGACGAATCACTACCACAAGCGAAACACACCATATTGTGGAACGAGGACTTACATTTAGTTTCTTTTTGCGCTTCTGCCGGGTTTTTCACAAAGTGATCTACCGGCATACCGCAAGAGAAATACAATATTAAATGGAAGGGCGAAGGACAAAAGGATTTCACAGTGGACTTGGACATATTTGAACAAAAAGATGTGGACGTGGACGCAGTATCACCAGCTTTCACTGGTATGGATGGTTGAGGTTTCCCATTAGCCTGATTCCTGTCAAAGGCCTCTATCTTCTTCCCTTCTATCTTTTCCACCGGGTTTACTTCTAACTCATTTACAGCCCTAGCTTTACTCTTGTTCTCTTTTATCACTTTCTCTGCTCGCTTACACTCCGCTTTTAGTTCCGCCAGCGTATCCATCTTGCATGCGAAAGTCAGGTTCGCGATGTAGGGTTTAAGGTTACCCCTAATTATCCCTACCATCTCCTTTTCGAGAATCTTTTTGCGGAGTCTAAAAGTCAAATTGTGAATTTCGCTACGGAAATGATCGAAATTCTCACCGGGCTGCTGCTTTAGTTCCATAATTTCACGGATGATTTCATAGTCGGACTCAGCAGTCTTGAAGTGGTTTAGCAGTTCGGCTTTGAGTTCAAAATAGCCAAAGTCGGGGTTGTCCACTTGATCTTCAAGGATCTGCCAATACCACTTCAAGGCGCCGCCGGAAACCAGGCAGTGCAAGTCCGTGAAAAGTTGGAAGAAAGAGATGTTGTTTTGCTCGCGCAGTTTCTCCACGCGGAAGATAAAACTTTCCACACTCATCCCATTACCAGTGCCATCGAGCTTTATATGCCACTTCTCAAGGTCAACTTTCTTCCACCTCGGTGGCTCACTTGTCTCTTTTACACCTCTTGCCCCTTCTGGCGTAGATGCTGCAGTAGTCTGATGACCCGGTGATATAATACATAGATGCCTCCATGTCGGTTACTCGGCCGCTGATGCTCGCAACTCAAAAGAAATTCAAAACTGAAAATATTCAGAAATAATATAAATTCAAAGGAATTCAAAAATGAAAATAATCAGAAATAATAATAATAAAAATTCAAAAGAAATTCAAAAATGAAAATATTCAGAAATAATAATAATATAAATTCAAAGGAATTCAAAAATGAAAATATTCAGAAATAATAATAATATGAATTCAAAGGAATTCAAAAATGAAAATATTCAGAAATAATAATAATATAAATTCAAAGGAATTCAAAAAAGAAAATATTGAGAAATAATAATAATAAAAAAAACTCAAAAGAAATTTAAATTATAAATGTTAAAAAAAAATAATCATACAAGCTCAAAAAAAAATTCAAATAGAAAAAAAAAAATATTAGAAACTAGTAATAATACAATTCAAAGGAAATTCAAATCCAGCATATTCAAAGGACTCAAATAAATTTAAGTTAAAAAAAAAAATATTCAAAAAAATTATTTAAAAGAAATTCAAATTATGAAAAACAAACTTTTATTAAATTTCAAAGATTTACTACAAAAAAATTCAACTAATTATCCTAGTAATGTAAGTATGAATGTATATTACAAATAATTAAAACCAACTTAACAAAATAAAAAAACCAAAAAGGAATTAAATAATAATTATAGCATTTTTGGAACAGAATACCGACCGTATAATTCTGAAAGGGTATGTTGAGTAGATCATTTTTGTAGAACAAACTTATGGTCCAGCACGTCTGAGTTTTTTTTTACAGTGGGTCAAAGTTTTCATTTTTTGGTCGAGGGAGCATTATACTATATGAAAAAAATGTTGTTAGTTAATGTCTGAGAGAATTCTTATGGTCAGAGTTGTATTGTGGAATTGTGTGAGGTTTATTTTTGTGGAAGATCTTAACCCTCTAACTGGTCTCTTTATGGGTCAATTTCACCGTTTTTTTGAGAAAATCAAAAAATATCCTTTAAAAAAGGACATTTAAGGATTAAAATATTCTACGAAAATGTTTGGCGGAAAATTTCAGTGGGGGTCACCAAAGACACCATTGTTGTAAATAAAGCTCTTTACGATTAATTGGCAAAATTACACGCCAACATATACAAAACAGATGAAAACGTCGTCAAGTTCGGCCGGGCCAAACACTGAGTTCTCGCGTCTAGTCAGCTGTGACTTACAAATCAGCTGTGACTTATAAATCGGGTGTGATAAAATTAAGCATAATTGAGCTACTAAGCAGTACATATCGGGTGTGATTTTTACTAAAATTAATATAAAAAAAGAACAAATAAAGCTTAAATAAGCATGGCGGATTCTGTTTGCAAATTAAGAGATTGGTTTTGTTTTATTTGTGGACATTTTACGCACCATCAAAGCATAAGAAAGAATTTCCCTACAATTGAAGAACCATATTTTCTTTTCTTTGGAATACGATTTTTATATGAAGCTTGGATACCAAAAACTGTATGTACTACTTGCGAAAGTGGTCTTTTGACCTGGTACAAAGGCGGTACTAAGGCGCTGCCATTTTCTGCGCCTATTATATGGATTGAACCTGAAGATCACAAATCAGATACATGCTATTTTTGCGTAAATTACAAATTTGGTAGAAGCCAGAGGCACTACGCGATAATGACATACGAAGCAACAAATAATGTCATTTTACCAGAAGTGCGCTGTGAAGGTGTTCCGGTGCCTCAACCGCCTACACATACATTTTCGGCCAATATGACATACGCCAATACAGAAATAACAGCGGCGGTTGAAAATATATCAGATATAAGTTACTTGCCTCCTGATGGTTTAAACATATGTCCTAATTTGATAGACCGAGCTTATTTTGAAGATCTTGTAAGAGATTTAGGACTAACCACAGAGAAAGCTGAAATATTATGTTCCAGATTGAAAAACAGGAATTTGATAAAAGCCGATGTAAAAGTTACATCGCCAAGAAAAAGACACGCCGATTTGGAAAGTTATCTTAAAAAATCAGAAGAACTTGTATACTGTTGCAGTATTGAAGAGGTTCTAAAATATCTAAAGCTTCCACTGGACCCTTCCGCTTGGTGACTTTTTATAGATAGTTCAAAACACAGCTTAAAAGCAGTTTTACTGCACAATGGAAATCAGCATCCATCAATAACGGTTGCGTATTCCACAAAAAAGGAGGAAACATACGCAAATATTTCAAATCTCTTAAATAAAATTGAATACTATAAATATAAATGGGAAGTATGCGTAGACTTCAAAATGATTCCAATATTGACTGGAATGCAAACAGGATACACAAAATAAATGTGCTTTCTTTGTAAATGGGATTCACGTGCTACCAGTAGCCATTATCATATTAAATATTTCGAAGAACGTAAAGAAAATATTATTGGTGACTTAAATGTAATCCATGAATCCCTTGTCCCAAAAGATAAGGTCATACTTCCACCGCTGCATATTAATTGGGCGTGGTGAAAAATTTTATTAAAAGCTTAAATACACAAGGAAATGCTTTCAAACGCATTCAAACAATTTTCCCCAGATTATCTGCAGCAAAATTAAAAGAAGGTAAAATACGGTTTTAAGAAATAATTTATTTCATTTAATGTAAATTACCTTTTCTAGGAATGCTCGTTGGACCCGATATAAGAAAATTATTACAAGATGAAGAATTTTATGGTCATCTGTCGGATATGCAAAAGACAGCATTTGACTTTATGCAGCTGGTTATATCAGAATTCCTTAGAAACTCAAAAGCACAAAACTATGCAGAAAATATTGAAAACATGCTAATCGGTTTTAACAATATTGGCGTTAAGATGTCACTAAAGCTGCATTTTCTGCACTCTCATCTCAATTTTTTTAAAGAAAACCTTGGAGCGATTTCAGATGAACACGGTGAAAGGTTTCATCAGGATATAAAGGTATTGGAAGAAGGATTCAAAGGGAAATCCCAAAGTGTAATCCTTGCTGGATACGTATGGGGCTTGTACAGAAACCTTGACACATCGGAACATTCACGTCAAGCTAAATACAGGAAAGCATATTCAGTATAATATTTAATCCATTGGCATACTACTGCTGAAGCAAAAAAATAAATATGTACATACTATAATATACCACTATTAAAACAAAATTATAATTTTTTTATAGGAGTTGGCGTGTAATTTTGCCAATTAATCGTAAAGAGCTTTATTTACAACAATGGTGTCTTTGGTGACCCCCACTGAAATTTTCCGCCAAACATTTTCGTAGAATATTTTAATCCTTAAATGTCCTTTTTTAAAGGAAATTTTTTGATTTTCTCGAAAAAAGGGTCAAATTGACCCATAAAGAGACCAGTTAGAAAGTTAAGATCTTCCACAAAAATAACCCTCATACAATTCCACAATACAACTCTGACCATAAGAATTCTCTCAGACATTAACTTACAACATTTTTTTCATATAGTATAATGCTCCCTTCGACCAGAAAATGAAAACTTTGACCCACTGTAAAAAAAAACTCAGACATGCTGGACCATAAGTTTGTTCTACAAAAATGATCTACTCAACATACCCTTTCAGAATTATGGGGTCGCTTTTCTGTTCCATTCAAAAAGTCTTCATTTATTGGGCAGTGTTATCAGTTAATATTGTAGCCACTACTCCAAAATGTACTTAAAGCCTATAAAAGGACAACTGATTAATTCAATCAAATTAATAAATTTAATAATAATAATAATATCTAATAAGTAATAAAAAAAAATTTATCAAAAAAGGAACATATATGTATATAGCAATGGAGAATAAAAAAAGCACTAAGTGAATAAAACGACTTCACCTTTTCTTAAAGATTTGTTTTTATTATTTTAAGTTGTATTTGTTGATTGATTTTCTCCTTTTATTTGTAAGCTAGACGATTGGTGTGTGTATGGTGTTGCCCTGTTACGGTCATAATGAGGGTAATAGTCCGTCTATTCTCTGTCCAAGTTAAGTCACATAAAAAAAGCAACAACCCTAAGCTACTTAACAACACTGCAACACCCGATGTGTGACCCTCAGGTGTGGCTGCCACACTTCCCTTGCCCCATTTGTAGACGAGCTGCCAATCTCAAAAACTGGCAATGCTGGACGGACAGATGCGTAGCTTAAACAGCTGCCTTCAAACATACAAAAAAAAATAATTATAATCTGATATCGCCGTTATTTTGTAAAAGTCTCTGCTAAATACCACTTACTCAAACTCTGCAATTCGAATTAGGAACCTTGACAGAGACTAAACAAACCCCCCAGTCGTCACAACGACACAAACCGCTCGCGACGAATCGACGCGATGTTGCCGCTGTGATTCCCTAACACGGTCCAAAGAAAAGAATAAAAGAGGAAAACTATAAGGTAGCAGGGAAGAAGTTAAAGCCTAGGTCAAGCTAAAAAAAAGTTGGAAATATAGAGAATAAAAAGAAATAAAAAGAATGTTGGGCGCCATTTGTTGTGTATGCATAGGTTTGTGGCAGGGTCGAGTTGCAAGTCGGCATGCTTGCGGTCCCTGGCTTAGCTCGTCGGTTGTGGTGGGTCTTTTGCACTCGCCTTGCCTACGCTACACAAACAAAAAAAGATATCATGCCGAATGTTGTTGAGGTGGAAAGAAAAGCTGAAAAAAGAAGAAAAGGAGAGGTAGAGAAAGGAGAAGCATGGTCCCGTCCAGTCAGGTAGAGCCTTCCCACCAACTTTCGCGGGTTAAAAATGCGAATCCAATGGGCGTTGTGCTGACTCCTAATTCCTTACAACGGCCCCTTAGTCTGACTTAAGTCCATCAGTTACTCCGACTGTCTCCTAAGTCTTACAGTCCAGTCCCCCGTCATTACCCTCACGTCCTCTCTTGCGCACAAGCGCAACACCCACACCAATATAAATACAAATTATCTCATCCTTTTTTTCTAGCTTCCTTGCAATTTACATTTTTTTTAATTAAGAACTAGTATCTACTACGCGATATATGGATGTATCAGCATTTATAAGCAAAAAAAAAAATATTCAATTCCTAAAAGGATACGCTTACTGATCAAAAATCTCAAATACAAAAAAAAATAAGATAAAAGAATATCAAAAAGAAACTTAATGTTAATTAAAATCAAAAATATAAATTCATTTCGCACTGCATGTTAATACAACAATAAAATAAGATAAACGAATATCAAAATGAAACTTGCATCCGGTGCACCTTAATGTTAATTAAAATCAAAAATATCGATTCATATCGCACTGCATGTTGATACAACAATAAAATAAGATAAACGAATATCAAAAAGAAAATTGCATCAAAATATTCTTACAACAAAATATTCTTACAGACTACACATATTAGAAATATTATAAGTTACATAAAAAGGTTTTAAGTCGATTACAAAATATAGGCTTCGGCAGAGAGATATCAATGTCTAAAGAGCTGGGAATTAGATTGATTTCTTGCAACGTCCTGTTTAAAGGGGCATTTTTATTATACACAGAGTTTTACTCATAGCAACTCTAAATAGGTCAGCATGGCGCAAGGTTCTACTAGGAGCATTGAAATATACTCTGCTAAGTAGTAAAGGGCAATCAAAATTACCAGCAATAACATCAAATATAAAAGAAATAGACAAAAAAATGCGACGATTATATAATTAAATTAATTAATTGACAACGCGAAAAATAAGAAGAAATAGGCTCCGAGAAGTTCAGTGAACGCAATGCATAACGAATAAACACCCGCTGAACTGATTCGAGCCTATTAATGTGTGTTTGGTAATAAGGTCTCCAAATATAGGCGGCATACTCTAATCTTGAACAAAAGCGGAGAACAACATCTTATGGGTGTAAGGATTAGTAAACGCAGAGCTATTGCGACGCACAAATGCAAGCATTGAAAATGAGTTCGCTACCACATAATTAATATGCTTGACACACGTTAACTTCGAATAAAAAAAAACACCAAGGTCTTTGACCTCATTGATAGAGACCAAGCGAGTATCTGAAATACAGTAGGTCGTCGAAAGTAATGCACGTTGTTTTGAAAAGGTTATTTGATGACATTTACTTATGTTCAGCGACATACGATTCCGAATACACCAAAGAAAAAGTCTGTCTATATCGGGTTGAAGTAATAGCGAATCATTGATAGATCTGATAATGGAATAGATTTTCAGATCATCAGCATACAAAAGATATTTAGCAGTAGAAAAGCAGGACCCAATGTCGTTTATAAATAATAAAAAGAACAGAGGGCCCAATATACTACCTTGCGAAACTCCGGAAGTGAGTGAAATGGATTTCGAAGAAATACCGTCCAGAACAACAGAGCTAGTTCTGTGCGATAAATAGGACATTATCCATTGGAGGAAGGTCGAATGAAAGCCAAGCTTCGAAAGTTTACGTACTAAAATTGTATGTGAAATTCTATCAAATGCCTTTGAAAAGTCCGTGTATATAGTATCGACTTGAATACCGTTTTGGAAACTATTTAGACAGTCTTCTGTAAAAACAGCAAGATTAGTCACCGTAGATCTACCTGAAACAAAACCATGTTGCTGGGGACAAATAACATGCCCTAAATTATTAAATAGGCTATTTTTGATAATACATTCAAAAAGTTTAGAGACTGTAGTTAATTTAGAAATAGGGCGGTAATTACTAACATCACTCTTATTTCCAGTCTCAAAAACAGGAGATATAGACGTGTGCTTCAAATCGTCAATTAATATCCCCGAATATAGTGATTTGTTAAAGATGTATTTTAAGGGTTCTACTAAAGAAACGCAATTTTTAGCAATATGACAGACATGCCATCGTCATCTGTTTGGCTGGAATGTTTAAGGTTTTGAATACCAGTCACAATATCTTCATGTGTAAGAATTAGAGAGCCCCATCTTCACAATCCGCGAACACGTCATCGTCCGAGACAAAATTTGAGGCAAAGAAGTCGGCGAAAAGATTAGCTGCATCGCTTAATGAGGATGCAGTGTCATCTTTGTAGAAAACAGAAGTGGGAATACTAGAGCAATTCTTCATGGATTTGATATATCTCCAAAAGCATTTAGGATTATTTTTGATGCTGCTTTCAAAATTAGCAATGTAACTTTTATAACATGCCCTATTTAGATTATTAAACTGATCTCTATACGTAGAATAAGAGACAAAGTATTTGTTATCATTGGTTGATTTAAACTTTTTAAAAAACTTGTTTTTGTGGTTCTTTAGACGCAACTCTCTTGTGTGCCAAGGCTGCTTATAAGTTAGTTTCAGTCTCTGACTATACTCAATAAAGAAAGCAAACAAGTGAGGTGAAATAATGAAAGATCCGCCAGACGTAGGTGGGGGTCTCTCCCATCAATAATATCATATCAAATCGATAAACAAAAAATATTAAATATAAAATCAACCGGACCTAAGTACTTGGTAATGAAGCGAATTTTAAGTGACGAATCTCTAAACAACGTTTCTTATAAAAAAGGTGATTGACGGAGTTTGTGGAGAAATTGAAATCTGCAAAAAGTTACGAAGTGGTGAAATCTTAATCAAAACGAAAACAAATACACAAGCTGAAAAACTAATCAAACTAAAATCGCTCTCTCCCTACATACTGGTCGAGGTAAGCACTCATACATACATCTCTCAACTTCACAAAAGGTGTAATTTACTGCAACGATTTGCGCTGAATAAAAGAGAATAAAATGCTGCAAGAACTCAAAGATCAAAATGTAACAGACGTTAAAAAAATAATGAAAAAAGTACACAACAATAGCGAAACACTAACCGAAACAGGCCTCATAATCCTGACTTACTGTTACTACCTGACTCAATACTGATCGTTTACGAAAAATTACACATTCGGCCATACATTCCACTGCCAATGCAATGTAAAAATTGTCACCGATTCGGTCACATCACAAAATACTGCAAAAATGAAAAACTATGCCCACACTGCACCACCAAATCCCATATACCCCCTGAATCCAACGAAAAATGTAACAACCTCCCGTCATGCTGCAACTGCAAAGAAAATGATAAATCGCTTACTGACCTTCACCTTACAATAAAAAATGTCCAATTTTCGTAAAACAAAAAGAAATTCAGGCAATAAAAACGCTACCAATGGTAGATAGCAACACTGCACTAACCATATACAAAGAACAACACCAACAATCAACCTCATTCGCAAACACTCTGAGAACGCGCACAATTTATAACTCTCTCGATGACATCTCACCCTCTGGTCCGACTACTTCCAATAACTCTTCCAACAACCAATGCAATAACACTAAAACGACTACGGTCGACACCCACCACTCCGCGCAGGCATCCACACAAGAAAATACACCACGTTACACACACACAGTTTCCAATCAGCGAAATATTAACTCCAACAAAAACGACACTCTTCTGGAAGAGTAAATTATTCTCTTCAAACTAATCTTATTTTACTCTTATATATACCAAATTATTTTCGTTAAGTTAATCACTTACACTTACGTACATATACATATATACTAAATTATTAAATTTAAACTTAACTTAATTCTATTTTCACACATACATACGCGAAAAAATGTCTCTTGCAATCCTACAATGGAACATCAAAGGGTATACTAACAATTACACGGACTTACAAATACTTTTGAAAACATATAACCCGAAAATCATATCAGTACAAGAAACTCACATATAGAAAACCCAAAACATACCTACACCGATAAACTACACAACTCTCTAAAACATCAGATTTTAATTTCTTTCCACACTAGTTATGATGTAGTATCGGCATCAATAAAATCCAAACTGAACTTTGTTATAAGCTCAGTTTATATCTCCCCCACTACACGAATTACCATCAATGGTCTAAATGACATTATTCCACCAACCAGTCTACCTTCACTAATCACAGGCGACTTCAATAGCTGGCATACCTGTTGGGGTTCCAACAAGTGCAATAAAAGAGGCACAACCATTTTCAAATTCCTAGTACAATCTAGTTTAACCCTCCTTAATGATGGCTCACCAACACACTTTTCAACTCATCACACATTTACTTGTGTTGATTTAACCTTAGCTTCGCCAACCCTAGCCCTTCAGCTGCACTGGCAAAGAGAATCGAGCCTATTTGGAAGCGATCATTTTCCAATTATAATTTCACTCTTTATCAATAGCAACCCTACGGCTAACTCCCCAAAACCTTCCTTTAACTTAAAAAAAGCTAACTGGGAAAAATTTAAAGTCCTAGCTGAGCGCTTTAGTGATGAAAAGCCCATAAGTACGAATATCAATAAAGAAACCGCCAATATGCAAAAAACTATAATACAAAGCGCTAATCAATCCATTCCGCAAACACGAAACTCAAATAAATACACTGTACCATGGTGGAACAAAACATTAGAAAAATTAAAACAAGAAAAAGACCACTCCTGGAACAAACTGAAACGTAACATCACATCCGACAACATAATTAAATACAAACAAGTAAGAAAAGCTAAATTCGGGCGAAACCGAATTTTATGTACCCTCGCGATGTTTTATGGTATGGACGGAACCACGCCCATTTCCAAATTTGTATAAAAGCCAATATAAAACAATTTTGGTATTAGTGTTACTGAAATATTGCATTTTCAGATTATATGAAATCTTATGAGAGGTAGACGTCATTTATATTCATTGCTTGAACGGAGTTTGATAGAGTTTCATTACAATTGGAAACATAAGTGGGTATACTGAGTAGAATATTCTGTTAGTCTCATAATTCATAGAATAGAAAGTTTAAAGTTTGAAAAGTTTTGATATAAGTCATAAAAAGAACGAGTGTTAAAATATAACTGGAGGTTCTAAATTTGATCACTTCCCAACTGTCCGAATATATTCCAGATTTATAAAATTTAACAGGTACATACATATGTACGAGTATGTACAGTAATCAATTTAGCTACCTAAAATTTATTGTCACACAAAATTAGAATCGAAATTTCCGCCTTCAGATGATACCTGCTAAGTAGGCAAACTCTTGTAAAATGTGCACTTTCATAATCATAGCTAAATTCCTGCCAATGCGTGTTTGAGAGGGATTAAATAGGTACCTACATTCATAAACTACTAAATATCCATTATAATAAACAGCTTGTGTGTCCTTACCAAAAATTTGAATTCTTCGAAGGTTCGCCATTGCCTGTCGTGAGGCGATCGCTATTACAAATACTACATGCCCTCAAGCGAGGTGGCCGCTGTAGTCGGATAGGAAGCGATATGCTGCTAAGTTCGAGGTTTGAACTTCAGCTAGAGCTAGTAATCATAGAAAAATAGTATTTTATTATAGTGACCACCTCTAAGCAGGCAAAGGCAAACCTCCGAGGGTATTTCTGAACGAAAAAGCTTCTAGGTATAATTACATATGCCGTTCGGCATCGGCACGAAACAGTATTTGTGGTACAATATGAAAATTTCATAAACACCAAGTTTCCTTGTTTCAAACCACAGAAAATATTCAATTCTACCTCTTTTGTTCCAATAGATACCAAAAAACATTTTTCAAAATTTCCGTTATATGGAAGTTAGGCGTGATTTTAATCCGATTTCAAATTTTTTTGGCGGTAATGCTATTGATATCAAGGGCAATATGTACAGCAAATTTAGTAATGATACCTAGCACTATTATTGAAAATACAGACATTTTAGCATAAGTGGGCATTTTTCTAAACTTCCGTTATACGGAAGGTTGGTGTGGTTATGGTCCGATTTCAAAAATATTTGACCATAGCAAGACTGCTGTCAAGGAAAATATGTATACCAAGTTTTGTGGCGATAACTAACACCCTTATTGAGATACAGACATTTTTTATAAGTGGGCGTGGCAACGCCTATTTATCAAAATTTTATAAATACACAGTTTCCTTAATTAAAATCACCCCAAATACCAAATTTCACTCAGTTTGCTTTAATGGATAAAGAAAAACGGAGTTCTTGCATTTCTCAAATTTTCCGTTATATAGGAGGTGGGCGTGGTTATGGTCTGATTTCAAAAATTTTTGACGGTGATGTTAGTGATATCAAGGACAATATGCTCAAGAAATTTAGTGACGATAACTTACGCCGTTATTGAGATACAGAAATTTTTTCATAAGTGGGCGTGGCAACGTCCATTTTTCAAAATTTCATAAATACCTATTTTCTTAGTTCAAAATCGCTCCAAATACCGAATTTCACAGAATTTCTTTTAATAGATACCGAAAAAACTAAGTTTTTGCATTTTCCAAAACTTCCGTTATATAGGAGGTGGGCGTGGTTATGATCCGATTTCAAAAATTTTCTACGATAATAATAGCGATATCAAGGAAAATATGTCCACCAAATTTTGTGACGATACCTTACACTGTCATTGAGATACGGAAACTTTTAAATAAGAGGGCGTGGCAACGCTCATTTTTCAAAATTTCATAAATGCCTAATTTCTGAGTTCAAAAGTGCTACAAATACCAAATTTCACTCAATTTGCTGTAATAGATACTGAGAAAACGGAGTTTTTGCATTTTTACTCAAGTTATTGTAACCACGGACAGACGAACGGACGGACGGACAGACGGACGGACAGACGGACGGACAGACGGACGGACAGACGGACGGACAGACGGACGGACAGACGGACGGACAGACGGACGGACGGACGGACAGACGGACGGACGGACGGACAGACGGACGGACGGACGGACAGACGGACGGACGGACGGACGGACGGACAGACGGACGGACGGACGGACGGACAGACGGACGGACGGACGGACAGACAGACGGACGGACGGACAGTCAGGGCTAAATCGGTTCCTCTTTTCATACTGATCATTTTAGTATATATATGTCTATATCTATCTCGATTATTTCTTGCTGTTACAAACAACCGTTATGCGAACAAAGTTATAATACCCTTGTGTACAAGTACGCTCGGGTATAAAAAAGCTCACGCCCTATTCAGAAGAAATGTAAAAATAGCTAAAATGGAATCAATTACCTCATTTACTTCAAATATAAACCCCAACACACCCACAGAAAAAGTTTGGTCAACCATCCGCACCTTCTGTGGGCTTAGAACCAAACCCTCAATACACTGCATTGCCTCCCCTACGGCCTCAACTATCACAGAAAAATCTGAAATAGCAAACAGCTTTGGTCAATTTTGGTCAAAAAAGTCTCAAAACAGGAGCTTCCCACCCATATTCCAGCAAAACAAAAATGAAACACTCAACAAAACCCAAACATTTAATACCAGTAGATCTGCGGCCTTTATAGAAAAGAAAATTAATACAATCGAGCTGGAGCTCGCTTTAAACAAGCTCAAGGGAAAAACCCCCGGCTTTGACAGAATATCATATCAGATGATAAAAAACTTACCCCATAGAGTTAAACACCGTTTAGTGTCGTTTTACAATAATATTTTTGACAGCTACATACCACACATGTACAAAAATAGTATAGTCATACCAATCCCAAAGCCACATACAGATAAGACTCAACTTCAATCCTACCGCCCTATTTCACTTAACCCGTGCTGCTCGAAAGTACTCGACAAGATCATCGCCAACCGGCTATGGTGGTTTGTCACAACCGACAAACTACTACATAGCCACCAAATGGGGTTTAGGAAGGGAAAATCTGTGTCGGTTTTTTTAGTGTATCTAGACTACGAGATCACAGACTCTCTCTCAACCAAAAATCATATTTCATTAATATCTCTTGACCTCACTAAAGCTTTTGATAAAATAGGTATACATACAATATTAGTCCAACTTTTTAAATGGAATATAGGATCAAAAATTTACAACTAGGTTAAGAATTATATGACCAATAGAACTATAAAGATTAAAATAAACGCTTACTTCTCCCAAACATATCCGTTAACGAACGGTATCCCACAAGGCTCTCCACTGTCGGTCATACTATTCTTGATAGCTTACAACAAATTATGTCACATAATATCATTGCACAAAGAGCTAGATTTTCTCATCATATCAAAAAAGAACAAAAACTAAAGCCACACCATGAATCTCAATAAACTTCACAATGACATCTCGAACTGGTGTGAATACTCGGGAGCCCAACTCTCGCTGCACAAATGCAAACACATACACATATGTAGAAAGCACCATTGTGTAGCTAATGTGACCTGCAACAACATTAACATCAGCACTGTCGACAACCTTAAGATCTTGGGCATCATTTTTAACAAAAATTATAGATGTAATAGCCACATTGAAAACCTCTTAACGGTTCTATTAAAACGACTTGATATAATAAAATGGTTGGCAAACCAGAAACACAATTGTAACACGATATCGATAGTATCCGCAGTAAAGTCACTAATACTATCTAAACTACAATATGGAATATACCTATATGCGTATTCACCAAAATCCATTACCAATAAATTAAACACCATCATCAACTCTAGCGCTAGGATAGCACTTGGCGCATACCGAACCACTCCTGTCATCAATATACTAAACGAAGCCAGCCGATTTCAAATTTTTTTGGCGGTAATGCTATTGATATCAAGGGCAATATGTACAGCAAATTTAGTAATGATACCTAGCACTATTATTGAAAATACAGACATTTTAGCATAAGTTGGCATTTTTCTAAACTTCCGTTATACGGAAGGTTGGTGTGGTTATGGTCCGATTTCAAAAATATTTGACCATAGCAAGACTGCTGTCAAGGAAAATATGTATACCAAGTTTTGTGGCGATAACTAACACCCTTATTGAGATACAGACATTTTTTATAAGTGGGCGTGGCAACGCCTATTTATCAAAATTTTATAAATACACAGTTTCCTTAATTAAAATCACCCCAAATACCAAATTTCACTCAGTTTGCTTTAATGGATAAAGAAAAACGGAGTTCTTGCATTTCTCAAATTTTCCGTTATATAGGAGGTGGGCGTGGTTATGGTCTGATTTCAAAAATTTTTGACGGTGATGTTAGTGATATCAAGGACAATATGCTCAAGAAATTTAGTGACGATAACTTACGCCGTTATTGAGATACAGAAATTTTTTCATAAGTGGGCGTGGCAACGTCCATTTTTCAAAATTTCATAAATACCTATTTTCTTAGTTCAAAATCGCTCCAAATACCGAATTTCACAGAATTTCTTTTAATAGATACCGAAAAAACTAAGTTTTTGCATTTTCCAAAACTTCCGTTATATAGGAGGTGGGCGTGGTTATGATCCGATTTCAAAAATTTTCTACGATAATAATAGCGATATCAAGGAAAATATGTCCACCAAATTTTGTGACGATACCTTACACTGTCATTGAGATACGGAAACTTTTAAATAAGAGGGCGTGGCAACGCCCATTTTTCAAAATTTCATAAATGCCTAATTTCTGAGTTCAAAAGTGCTACAAATACCAAATTTCACTCAATTTGCTGTAATAGATACTGAGAAAACGGAGTTTTTGCATTTTTACTCAAGTTATTGTAACCACGGACAGACGAACGGACGGACGGACAGACGGACAGACGGACGGACAGACGGACGGACAGACGGACGGACAGACGGACGGACAGACGGACGGACAGACGGACGGACAGACGGACGGACGGACGGACAGACGGACGGACGGACGGACAGACGGACGGACGGACGGACGGACGGACGGACGGACAGACGGACGGACGGACGGACAGACGGACGGACGGACAGTCAGGGCTAAATCGGTTCCTCTTTTCATACTGATCATTTTAGTATATATATGTCTATATCTATCTCGATTATTTCTTGCTGTTACAAACAACCGTTATGCGAACAAAGTTATAATACCCTTGTGTACAAGTACGCTCGGGTATAAAAAAGCTCACGCCCTATTCAGAAGAAATGTAAAAATAGCTAAAATGGAATCAATTACCTCATTTACTTCAAATATAAACCCCAACACACCCACAGAAAAAGTTTGGTCAACCATCCGCACCTTCTGTGGGCTTAGAACCAAACCCTCAATACACTGCATTGCCTCCCCTACGGCCTCAACTATCACAGAAAAATCTGAAATAGCAAACAGCTTTGGTCAATTTTGGTCAAAAAAGTCTCAAAACAGGAGCTTCCCACCCATATTCCAGCAAAACAAAAATGAAACACTCAACAAAACCCAAACATTTAATACCAGTAGATCTGCGGCCTTTATAGAAAAGAAAATTAATACAATCGAGCTGGAGCTCGCTTTAAACAAGCTCAAGGGAAAAACCCCCGGCTTTGACAGAATATCATATCAGATGATAAAAAACTTACCCCATAGAGTTAAACACCGTTTAGTGTCGTTTTACAATAATATTTTTGACAGCTACATACCACACATGTACAAAAATAGTATAGTCATACCAATCCCAAAGCCACATACAGATAAGACTCAACTTCAATCCTACCGCCCTATTTCACTTAACCCGTGCTGCTCGAAAGTACTCGACAAGATCATCGCCAACCGGCTATGGTGGTTTGTCACAACCGACAAACTACTACATAGCCACCAAATGGGGTTTAGGAAGGGAAAATCTGTGTCGGTTTTTTTAGTGTATCTAGACTACGAGATCACAGACTCTCTCTCAACCAAAAATCATATTTCATTAATATCTCTTGACCTCACTAAAGCTTTTGATAAAATAGGTATACATACAATATTAGTCCAACTTTTTAAATGGAATATAGGATCAAAAATTTACAACTAGGTTAAGAATTATATGACCAATAGAACTATAAAGATTAAAATAAACGCTTACTTCTCCCAAACATATCCGTTAACGAACGGTATCCCACAAGGCTCTCCACTGTCGGTCATACTATTCTTGATAGCTTACAACAAATTATGTCACATAATATCATTGCACAAAGAGCTAGATTTTCTCATCATATCAAAAAAGAACAAAAACTAAAGCCACACCATGAATCTCAATAAACTTCACAATGACATCTCGAACTGGTGTGAATACTCGGGAGCCCAACTCTCGCTGCACAAATGCAAACACATACACATATGTAGAAAGCACCATTGTGTAGCTAATGTGACCTGCAACAACATTAACATCAGCACTGTCGACAACCTTAAGATCTTGGGCATCATTTTTAACAAAAATTATAGATGTAATAGCCACATTGAAAACCTCTTAACGGTTCTATTAAAACGACTTGATATAATAAAATGGTTGGCAAACCAGAAACACAATTGTAACACGATATCGATAGTATCCGCAGTAAAGTCACTAATACTATCTAAACTACAATATGGAATATACCTATATGCGTATTCACCAAAATCCATTACCAATAAATTAAACACCATCATCAACTCTAGCGCTAGGATAGCACTTGGCGCATACCGAACCACTCCTGTCATCAATATACTAAACGAAGCCAGCCGATTTCAAATTTTTTTGGCGGTAATGCTATTGATATCAAGGGCAATATGTACAGCAAATTTAGTAATGATACCTAGCACTATTATTGAAAATACAGACATTTTAGCATAAGTTGGCATTTTTCTAAACTTCCGTTATACGGAAGGTTGGTGTGGTTATGGTCCGATTTCAAAAATATTTGACCATAGCAAGACTGCTGTCAAGGAAAATATGTATACCAAGTTTTGTGGCGATAACTAACACCCTTATTGAGATACAGACATTTTTTATAAGTGGGCGTGGCAACGCCTATTTATCAAAATTTTATAAATACACAGTTTCCTTAATTAAAATCACCCCAAATACCAAATTTCACTCAGTTTGCTTTAATGGATAAAGAAAAACGGAGTTCTTGCATTTCTCAAATTTTCCGTTATATAGGAGGTGGGCGTGGTTATGGTCTGATTTCAAAAATTTTTGACGGTGATGTTAGTGATATCAAGGACAATATGCTCAAGAAATTTAGTGACGATAACTTACGCCGTTATTGAGATACAGAAATTTTTTCATAAGTGGGCGTGGCAACGTCCATTTTTCAAAATTTCATAAATACCTATTTTCTTAGTTCAAAATCGCTCCAAATACCGAATTTCACAGAATTTCTTTTAATAGATACCGAAAAAACTAAGTTTTTGCATTTTCCAAAACTTCCGTTATATAGGAGGTGGGCGTGGTTATGATCCGATTTCAAAAATTTTCTACGATAATAATAGCGATATCAAGGAAAATATGTCCACCAAATTTTGTGACGATACCTTACACTGTCATTGAGATACGGAAACTTTTAAATAAGAGGGCGTGGCAACGCCCATTTTTCAAAATTTCATAAATGCCTAATTTCTGAGTTCAAAAGTGCTACAAATACCAAATTTCACTCAATTTGCTGTAATAGATACTGAGAAAACGGAGTTTTTGCATTTTTACTCAAGTTATTGTAACCACGGACAGACGAACGGACGGACGGACAGACGGACAGACGGACGGACAGACGGACGGACAGACGGACGGACAGACGGACGGACAGACGGACGGACAGACGGACGGACGGACGGACAGACGGACGGACGGACGGACAGACGGACGGACGGACGGACAGACGGACGGACGGACGGACGGACGGACGGACGGACGGACGGACGGACGGACGGACAGACGGACGGACGGACGGACGGACGGACGGACGGACAGACGGACGGACAGACGGACGGACGGACAGTCAGGGCTAAATCGGTTCCTCTTTTCATACTGATCATTTTAGTATATATATGTCTATATCTATCTCGATTATTTCTTGCTGTTACAAACAACCGTTATGCGAACAAAGTTATAATACCCTTGTGTACAAGTACGCTCGGGTATAAAAAAGCTCACGCCCTATTCAGAAGAAATGTAAAAATAGCTAAAATGGAATCAATTACCTCATTTACTTCAAATATAAACCCCAACACACCCACAGAAAAAGTTTGGTCAACCATCCGCACCTTCTGTGGGCTTAGAACCAAACCCTCAATACACTGCATTGCCTCCCCTACGGCCTCAACTATCACAGAAAAATCTGAAATAGCAAACAGCTTTGGTCAATTTTGGTCAAAAAAGTCTCAAAACAGGAGCTTCCCACCCATATTCCAGCAAAACAAAAATGAAACACTCAACAAAACCCAAACATTTAATACCAGTAGATCTGCGGCCTTTATAGAAAAGAAAATTAATACAATCGAGCTGGAGCTCGCTTTAAACAAGCTCAAGGGAAAAACCCCCGGCTTTGACAGAATATCATATCAGATGATAAAAAACTTACCCCATAGAGTTAAACACCGTTTAGTGTCGTTTTACAATAATATTTTTGACAGCTACATACCACACATGTACTAAAATAGTATAGTCATACCAATCCCAAAGCCACATACAGATAAGACTCAACTTCAATCCTACCGCCCTATTTCACTTAACCCGTGCTGCTCGAAAGTACTCGACAAGATCATCGCCAACCGGCTATGGTGGTTTGTCACAACCGACAAACTACTACATAGCCACCAAATGGGGTTTAGGAAGGGAAAATCTGTGTCGGTTTTTTTAGTGTATCTAGACTACGAGATCACAGACTCTCTCTCAACCAAAAATCATATTTCATTAATATCTCTTGACCTCACTAAAGCTTTTGATAAAATAGGTATACATACAATATTAGTCCAACTTTTTAAATGGAATATAGGATCAAAAATTTACAACTAGGTTAAGAATTATATGACCAATAGAACTATAAAGATTAAAATAAACGCTTACTTCTCCCAAACATATCCGTTAACGAACGGTATCCCACAAGGCTCTCCACTGTCGGTCATACTATTCTTGATAGCTTACAACAAATTATGTCACATAATATCATTGCACAAAGAGCTAGATTTTCTCATCATATCAAAAAAGAACAAAAACTAAAGCCACACCATGAATCTCAATAAACTTCACAATGACATCTCGAACTGGTGTGAATACTCGGGAGCCCAACTCTCGCTGCACAAATGCAAACACATACACATATGTAGAAAGCACCATTGTGTAGCTAATGTGACCTGCAACAACATTAACATCAGCACTGTCGACAACCTTAAGATCTTGGGCATCATTTTTAACAAAAATTATAGATGTAATAGCCACATTGAAAACCTCTTAACGGTTCTATTAAAACGACTTGATATAATAAAATGGTTGGCAAACCAGAAACACAATTGTAACACAATATCGATAGTATCCGCAGTAAAGTCACTAATACTATCTAAACTACAATATGGAATATACCTATATGCGTATTCACCAAAATCCATTACCAATAAATTAAACACCATCATCAACTCTAGCGCTAGGATAGCACTTGGCGCATACCGAACCACTCCTGTCATCAATATACTAAACGAAGCCAGCATACAACCTCTAAACAATTACCGCGATTTAACAAAATCCAAACTTGCTAAATCACTGATTATCAACGACCATTCCCTTCTCCCCACACTCCTCTTAAAAACCAAAAAAAACAGAATCTCATCCTGTCTAGATAAAATCAAAAGTTTCGTGCACCAATTCGACATTTTATTGAACTGCCCAACCCAAAAAAATTCCCCAATACCACATTGGAAACATACATTTTCTGCAGTAGATACAACACTCAGCAACCTCAAAAAAAATTCAACATCTCCGGAAATATATAGGCAAAGATACTCTGGAAAAACTAAAAGACTTTCACATCATATTTACAGATGGCTCCAGAATTAATAACATTACCAGTTATAGTGTTGTCGAAAATAACGAAGTTGTCAAAATTTTACTTTTACCACATTATAGCTCAAGTTAAGCCGCAGAATTAATAGCCGTACACGAAGCAATAAAATATGCCACAAATGCACCGCACAAATCTGCGATCTGCACGGACTCCTTGAGCTCTTTAAACGCCATAAACAATTCAACCATCATAAACTATTATACAAACGCAATTAGAAACTTCCTTATAGCAAAACCAGAAAAACTAAAACTAATCTGGTTTCCAGGCCACGTCCAAATATCTGGAAATGAAATAGCCGATCTAGCAGCAAAAAAAAGCAACAATAGCACCGCTTATAACCTCTCGTAATCTTCTCTTTTCAGATATCAAAAACCACTTAAAATCCTACATTGAACAAAATCACACATCAAATAATCATTTAACACCCTGATATAACAATATAAGCCAAAATTCGAAATCAATATTCGAATTCCTAAAACTCACCCCCAAAGAACTATCTAGAAAAGAGCAAACAAGAATAATAAGACTGCGACTAGGGCACACAAGGTTAACTCATCAGCATCTAATAGACAAAACCGTTAGTAACACCTGTAAATATTGCAACAGCCATCAATCAACAGTGCCCCACATATTAGACGATTGCTCGCACTTTGCAGCCCACCGACTATCACTCGCTGACTCTTCCCCCACTGAACTTTTGAAGAACCCCACGATACAGAACCTAAATAAACTACCAGAAATACTCTAACATATACAACGAAATATAAAAAAGAGAATGAAAACACCACCCAAACATAATTTCCCACACATACATATACTCATAAATATACATATACATATGTACATTGTTATCATAACTGTTAGCAAGAGTGGAGGATGAACAGATCCAAGTAGAAGAAGAAATAAAAAGATGGACACGTTTTTATGATACGAGCGTTTAATTAGGAATGATATGATTTTCAGTATGTATAATATGATACCATAGAAATCTATTTGTACATATATCTGTTTCGTATGGAAATACATACAGTGTATTCTATAACAGGGTGATTTGAATATATGAAATATTATAGTATTCAAGTTGCTTTAACATTTATTACATTTGTTTCTCAACACAGTCATCGACTGCTATTCGACATCTACGGTTGTGTTTCTTAGCGTGCTCAGTGATTTTCTATTCTCTTGCGGTTTATTACTCTTTTTTCATTACTTCATTTCATTCCTGTGCTAACCTCTATTTACGAATTCTGGTGTACTTGAAGTATAAAGTGTAACAATGTCCCACGTGGGGCACAAACTAGGGGATAATAGGTTTGCCCTATTATCCACTAGCCCTAAAGCAAAACGTAAAAAAGTAACTACTACTAAATATGAATTTCCTACTCTACCAACTCTTCAAAAAGACAATCCTAAATACCTAGTGGTAAGTGCCTCCGATTCCAACAAACCTCTAAACAGATTTTCTTGTTTCGCTGTGCACAAAGCCCTCACAAACATCAGTACTAACATACTTAAAATTACTGAATTGAGAGACGGCAATTTGTTGTTGTTTGTAAAAAATAACGCTACTGCCAATAAATTCTTAGCAACAAAAAAACTTATTGGAATCTGTGACGTGAAAATCGAGCTTCATAAAAATCTGAATACCTCAAAAGGAACAATTTACGCACCGTGTTTAAACTATGTAGAAGAAAAGGAAATAATTGATAACCTCAAAGAACAAGGTGTTTCGTCAGCATACAAATTTATGAAGACAATAGACGGTAAACTAATACCCAGTGGAGTAGTACTTCTGACATTTGATTTGTATCACTTGCCCGAGAAAATGGATATCTCATGGTACACAACAAAAATACGACCATACTACCCAAATCCCATGAGGTGCAAAAACTGTCAGTTGCTAGGCCACACAACTAAGCGTTGTCATAAAACCCCTGCATGCGACACGTGCTCTGACCCACCCCACTCTCCCAAACCATGTCTTCGAGTTTTCTGTGCTAACTGCTCAGGCAATCACACCGCCTCTAGCAAGTCATGCCCAAAGTACGAACAAATGAAACAAATTATTGCCATACAAACCGACAATAAATGCTCCATCCGCGAAGCTATTAAGATTCATAAGTCACAAGTTCCTCCCCCTTTCAATCAATCACCTTCTTCTTTCTCCAGTATTGTGAAAGAAACACAAAACTCAAACGTTGAATCCCCAAAAACACTTACAACTACACATAGTGAGCAAACCAGTCCAAACACACAACAACAAATTAGCAACAATGAATTAAGCGCAGTTGACATGCGCGAACAATCAACTGAAGCGAACAAGAAAATGCAAGAGAATGACAAGAATGAAGTACGAGCGGAATATACTCTTAACACAGCAAACACAGTAAACACATCTCAATCACTGTCCGCAGTCGATGACTCTACAACAAATACACTACTGATCAATACTTTCCTCTCTCAATTACATTGTACAACTCCACATTTTACAAATTTGCTTACAAATAACGAAACTCCTCAATAGAATATGAAAGTTTTACAATGGAATATCCATGGTCTCTTCAATAACTATGCTGACCTTAATATACTTATCCATGAATTATGCCCAGACGTTATTGCTTTGCAAGAAACCCACCTACCAATAAATAAAACAGCATATGTACCCAACAAATACGTTGGTTACTTTCATAATTTACCAGCAAACACTTCAAGTAAGCAAGGAATTGCTTTCCTTATTAAAAAATCTTTAGCACATAAATTAGTACCAACAGCTTCGAACATATCGTCTATAGCTGTCGAAGTAGACATTGGTTATAAGTTATCCATAATCAACTGCTACATACCCCCGCAACAGAAATTCACTCAACTGGATTTTCTAAACATCATTAACGGGTTTACATCACCTGTAATCTTAGTTGGAGATGTCAACGCTTGGAGCCCACTTTGGGGCTCTTCGGTGTCTAATCAAAGAGGACAAATAATCGAAGACATCATTTTAGCCAAGAACCTTGCAGTCCTCAATGATGGCGCACCAACTCATTTTTCCACACACTGCACTTTTACACACACAGACATTGTACTTTCTTCTATATCTCTAGCTCCTAAAATTTCATCCCACACACTCAACGATACTCATAACAGTGACCATTTCCCCATAATTTCTTCCCTCAATACACCGCTCTCCTGTCACATCAAACCTAGGGCCAAGTTCATTACCGACAAGGCGGATTGGGAAAAGTATATTTCCGAGATAGTTTTGCTAGCGAGAAATAAATCAACTTTAACGTCTATAAACTCAGAAGCATCCGCAATCAAAACAATTATCCGCAAAGCTGCACACATTTCAATACCCCAAACCTGCACAAGAAAGTTTTCTTCTAAACTTCCATACTGGACCAACCTTTTACAAGTCCTTAGAAACACAAAGCAATCCCTATGGTCATCTTATAGACACAACAGATCAACAGAAAATCTCATAAAATACAAAAAAGCGAACGCAGTTTTTAGAAGAGAGCTCAAAACTGCGAAAAGACAATCATTCGAAAATTTGACTGCCAACATAACACCATCCTCGAACCCAAAAAAGATATGGTCGGATATAAAATCGATTACTGGCTCGCAGCAACATAACAAAATCCAGTTTATCCAATCCCCAAATGGTCCAATTTACGATTCACAGGATATAGCTGAACAATTTGCCGATACCTGGTCCAAATATTCCGATAACTCCAACTTTCACTTAAAATTTAACAACTTGAAAAACGAATCCCTGAACGAAAACCCCCAAAATCCCTCCCTTTCTCCTGATGCTTTTCTTATTGAATCAACAATCTCAATAGAAGAATTTGACCTCGCTATCAAGTCAATGACTGGAAAAACGCCAGGCCCCGATAAAATCTCCTATCCCATGCTAAAACACCTCCCCTTTACACTTAAATGCAGACTGATAAAACTATACAACTCCATTTTCGAAAAAGGTGTTTTCCCGCAGGACTGGAAAACAGCGGCCGTCATTCCCATCCCAAAAACCAATAAAAGCAATACCCTTATCTCTAACTACAGGCCCATATCATTAATCCCGTGCATGTCCAAAGTTTTTGAAAAAATAATTTCCAGAAGAATTATGTGGTTTGGTAAATTAAAAAATCTTATAAATCCAAACCAATATGCTTTTCAAAAAGGCATAGGAGTTATAGACCCTCTTCTTCTCTTCGAGCACATAGCTTCATCAACTTTATCCGCAAAAAACCACCTGTCGGTATTGAATTTAGATTTTGAAAAGGCCTTTGACCGAATAGGAGCCCATATAATTTTACAAGAACTAAAAAAATGGAAAATCGGCAACAAAATATACATGATCGTAAGAGCTTTTCTTATCAATCGTAAATTTTTTGTCAGCGTAAATAATTACAAATCACATATCCACCCCCTTGCCAATGGCATACCACAAGGATCCCCCCTATCCGTCACCCTATTTACAATAGCTTTTAATCAAATCAGTTCAATCATCTCTTCTTCTCCTAACGCCAACCACTTTATTTACGCTGACGACGTTTTCATTTTCTCTGATCAAAAAAACCTAAACCAGTTGAAAGAAATATTCACCAACATTTTAAAAAACATATCAAACTGGGGGGAATCCTCAGGAGCTATCATATCCATAAGCAAATGTAAAACCTTCCACATTTGCCGCAAACACAAATGCTCTTTTCCAAACCTATCCCTTCTTAATACACCCATCCCGCATACTAACACTTTGAGAATCCTAGGTTTAATTTTTGATAAAACCCTTACCTTTAAGCCACATTGTAATTACCTTAGATTAAACTTATTATCTAGGCTTAATATTATTAAATACCTAACTTCCAAGCATTGTTTAATACATATAACTACACTTGTAAATATAACTAAAGCACTAATACTGTCGAAAATTGATTTTGGCCTTCCCATTTATGGACATTGCGCAAAAACGCATCTAAACCTCATCAGCTCGCCGTACCATACAGCAGCAAGAAAAAGTATCCGCGCTTTTCCCACTTCTCCTACCAAAGCTGTGTTAGCGGAAGCAGGACTACCAGAAATATCCACGCGGGCACTAAACAACACAATGATGTTAATACCAAGACTTACACATTGCAGAAGCGAGTCCATCTTTAAACTTGTCAACCAAAGCTTAAAAGTAATAAATAGCTGCGGAAAAAAATCCACGTTAATTCGTTGCTTATCTCTAGCAAAACAACTTAACGTCATAAGTCCACCGATATTGGTCCCTCCTGATTCGAGTCCCAACTGGCGAATGAATAAAAGTTTGTTTATCGACAGGCTGTTAAAATTCCCTAAAAACTGTACCAGTGCAAACGAATACGTCCAACAATACCAGCAAGCTATAAATCCTTACAGAGGAAAATGGAATTTTTTATTTACTGACGGATCAAAGTCTTCCACAAGTCTAACATTTGCAGTTGCAAATGAGTCCGGTGAAACAGTAACCGTCGGTGCCCTACCAACATATTGCTCAGTATTCACTGCGGAAGCAGCTGCACTACAGGAAGCAGTTCAGTTTGCCTCTAACTCAGGATCCAAATACATCATATGTACCGACAGCAAATCTACGATCGAAGCTCTTAAAAATGGAAATACAGGAGGTTTTCTGATTGAACGCTTACGAATGCATCTCTCAAAAAATATCGGCAAGATAAAAATAATGTGGGTTCCAGGTCACGTTGGAATTAAAGGCAACGAAGTCGCTGACGAAAAAGCTAAATTTGCTTCAAAACAACCTCTGCACCTTTTCGACTATACATCGACACAAGACATACGAAATTTAACTCGTTCCTTTACACACACAAACTTTAAAAACGAATGGGAGTGTTATCAGCACCATTATAAGTCTGTTAACCCTACTGGCTCTAAACCTATTTACTCCCCAGACTGCAGTTCACGAAAGCTGCGTACGGTGTAGGCTAGGCCACACAATTACGACCCACAGCCACCTGCTCAGAGGTTCTGCTAAACCGTCCTGCTCATACTGCAACTCACCTTCGTTATCAGTACCTCACATCTTGGACGAGTGTCCCGGACTCAGCCACAACAGACAAATTGTTTTCGGCAACACTGTGCCCTCCAACTGCCTTAAATCGACTAATACGGAAAACATTAGTGCAATACTTATATTTACGAAACTTTGCAATATTATAGACATATAAATTAAGTAGAATAACTCATTTACGTCATTATCAATGAATTCTTAACTAGCTCATAAGTTCAACAAAAGCCGAAGGTCCTGGCAACCAGTGCTTTTATACCCTAGTGTAATAACTATTAATAGTTGTTCCTCTATTAAATAAATAAAATAAAATAAAAATGTTTCTCAACAATAACATATATAATAATAGCTTTATACAAAAAGTTAGCTTAACGCCTTGGTAGCCATAGCTTTTAATTATATATAATTATATATATATATATTGTACTATAATTAATTATAGTCTCAATATCGTAAAAAACAAAAAAAAAGGTTAGTTTATTTGCAGACTTGTACATATGATTTACTTATGGAAAAAATTATATTCTTGAACTCATTAAAAGAAAAAGCTGCACCACCGGACCCAAATACAGCACTCCAATCAATAGAGGAGAAAGTATGGTCTAGAAAAGCAAAGTCACAACACTCATATTTAAAGGAAACCATTAGATTATTTCGAGGAATACGAAAGTATTAAAATAACTCAATCTCCAAAACTAACGGGAGATGATGTACATTTGGCGGTGAAACTGCAGTAGAGGTCAAATTTAAATTAAACTTAATGTTACTACAAACAAAAATTAGGTCTAATATGCGATTTAGACTATTAGAGAATCCATTAATTTGAGCTAAATCGATACTTAAAAAATTATCAACTAGGTACGACTCTACATTATTACTTATACTAGAAGGGGTTAGATACCAATTATTGCAAACATAAGACCACGATATATTGCAAAGATTAAAGTCTCCAAGAATACATAGCTGTTGTTCACCAATGTCCTCTTGGAGAGCATTGATGTTGTCAACGTGGGCCCTATAAATGTGTTCAACACTTCCTGGCGGGATATAAGAAGCACAAAAGCAGAGTAATCCAGCTGCTCCTTTCACACGCACACAGAGCTGATCAAGCAAAGAGTCCGCAAGCTTTAAAGCAATTGCAGAAGCATTAAGTTCACAACGGCAGGCTATGAGAACACCTCCACCCCTACTCCTTTCTAAAAACATCATAGTGGTTGATGCTAAGGCATTAATACTCGTAGCATCGTTGTTGTCATTGGCGGTGTTGGATAAAAAGAATTCATTTGATTTTTTAATAAATCAATTTGTATAAACAAATCTTTAAATTTTACGTCAAGCACACTCATCATTGTTTCAAAACCTTGTTTTTGTGCTGTCACAACCGAATCGAAAGCTTTGAATATATTTTCTGGTGTATTTATACAAATCGAGCAAAAATAGCATAATTGGCGGTTGGTACTAAGCCGTTTAATGTCGTGTTCCTTGATCTGCCCCTCGCAGCAGGCGCGATGGAATCTTTTTTTGCAAAAACCACTACATGGCACTATGTTTATGTCACTTTTTGCGATTAACTTATCGCATTTACCACAGAAATCGTCCATATTAAGAAATGAGATGAAAAAACTAAGAGCGAATCAAAAACACGTCTAAACACTTCGACACTTGTACGTAAAAGATATGTTTGATATGTACTGCCAAAAAGGCTGAGTATGCATAAATAGATATAAGTAAAGAGACTTAATCACTCACCTTATCCGCTCCAATGATGATGGTACCAATGGAGAAGAAACTGTGTGGGAAGAGTTATTACATATCTACATACATTATTACGTTATGCCCTTTCGTAAATTCAGTGTTATAGTTATGCTACAGTGACCGGCAATTTACTTACTCATGATTTAGGTAGCTAAAACAAAAACAAATACCAAAGACCCTGTGCGCTTGATAAAGCAGAGATTCGTGCGCTCTTAAATAAGCATTTGTATACTTATTATATTTATAAATATATATGTATATACATAAGTACCCACGTAGGAAATGTTAAAAAGAAAACACCTATATACATTCAAGTGGGTGAATATATGCTCTGTACATGTATATATACATATATATATGTATATACATATATATTTCTATATAAACCTAGGTGCTTATATACCTGTATATATTCCAGCCTGGTGGTTATAAAAAAAATTCTTCAAAGCTACGGATATGTGAATAAGCACGAATACAAAAAAATTCAAACAAAAAAAACGTATTAAGTAGGAATGCAAAATTATGACAAAAAAAGGTATATAAATCCTGAATACTTTATACAAATTATTCGCAATTTTTTAATGTCATGAAAAAAAATTGTTGGTATAATATTCCCACGATGTTCCGCCGCTGGTGTAGATGAGCGCGATCAAGTTGTCGGTGCTGCCAGCTAATCTCCCGCTCCTGCTACTGGTGTTGGGGAGCACGATGAAGTTGTTGGTGTTGGCAGCTAATCTCCCGCTCCCGCTGCTTCTTGGAATCTTATTTCTGTGTTTTTACTTCCCTGCTCCCACTCCGCTCTTGCTGTTCAACTGTTTACTAGAACTCTTAGGTCTTTCACCCGTTTGCGATCAGCTGTTAAGCCGCTTCAGCTGTATAGCCAAACGTTGATGTGTTGCTGGACTTTATCCCCAGAGTCCAATGAATTTTATGATGAAAATTTGGTGGTGACAAAAAAGGAGGAGGTCCTTTGCACTTCCGCTGCAGGGGACCTCCGACTCCTATTAAACTTTAAAAATATATATTCGTATATATATTCGTATGTATATGGTATTAATTTTATAAATTTTTAATTATTTTATTTTTTTTTTTCAATCACTATCACACTTTTTTTTTTGGTTTAGAAACAATCAAAAAAAAACAAATCAGCACTCGCGTTTACTTTTCACGCACCGGCCTCTGCCGTCACCACAATACTTTTTGCCCGTTGCCCGGCCAGCTGGCCTTTTTATAGAATTTTCCATAAAGCGGATTAGAAAAGATCTCCGTTTTTCTAAAGAAAACACACACACACTTTCGTGCGCACTCGTACCGAAGTCTTTAGCTACGTGTTGCTAGCACCGCATGATGACCGACCCTGGCATATATAAAGTTGCGCTTCGTATGAGCAACATTGTAGCCATCATACCTATCCACACACACACACACTTGCATTCACACTTCCGTTCAAGAAAAGGCTGTCGTTACACAATTTAAAAATTTTAAGCTAATGACTCGATATAATTTTCCTGATCTAGTGTCATAATATTTTTTTTGCAATCATGATTAATATTAATACCTAAATATTTTTTTATAAGATCCATATCTTTCATTCGAAATTTCACTGATTACTTCACCTTTATAGCTTCTAATAATGTTCTACTTCTGCCACAAATGAGTAAATCATCTACGAAAATTATCAAATAAATTTTCTCGTTATTGTCCATATAGTACAAGCAGTAATCAATTTTACTGCGTTTAAAACCTAATACTCTCAAATACTCATCTAAAGATTTATACCACACTCTTGGGCTTTCGCGTAGTCCATTCGAGTTTACATACTCTTCCAGTATTATCGTCGTAACCTTGTGGTTGTTTTACATACACTTCAGACTTAATTTTTCCATTTATAATTCTCTTTGTTGAAAACCTTTTACTACTATTCGCGCTTTAAATTTGTCTTCATTCTTTCTTATATAAACCCATCTTAAATCTAAAATTTTCTTATCTTTCGCCTTTTTAACTAATTTTCACGTATAATTTGTATCCAAACATTCTATTGCTCTATTCATCGCATCTCGCCATTTTACACTCATTTCCTCCTAACTCATTATTTCAGATTATTTTTTTCTTTTTCAAGTTCTTTATCCAACTCTTTATTCTCCATGCCATTTTCATTAATTTCATCGTTATCGTTAAATCCGTTTTGACTACTTCAGGCGAAAATTTTATATTTATTTTAGCATCTGCTAGTAAGCATCTTGCGGTTTCCATCACCGCTCCACAGTTCCGTTCAATTCGAGAACATACGGAGGACATGGTTCGATGTAAATTCCTTTCTCTTTAGCGAAATTATAAGATTTCTAATTGATTCACATACGTAATAATACAGTCATAAACTTCGTCTTTTCCTTTGATTGTGAAGACTTTTCCGGCTTTACTGCAATCATCAATTAACGTCAGAAAATATTTTTCACCCTGATAGCCTCTTGCCTGATGTGGCCCGTTAACATCTGCATGAATAATTTCTCCTATGTCCTTAGCTCTGTGTCTGTTATTTTCAAAACTCGTTTTTGTCATTTTATTTTATACACACGCACCGCGCTTCAAATATTCGCTCCCTAAATTTCTTGGTAAACCTTCTAGTAAGTTTCTTTGACTTCAAATATTTCAATACTTGAAATTTACATGCCCCAACATTCTATGATATCGATTTTTTAAAGTCATAGTATTATACTGTGGAACAAATTCAGGTTAGCAAAAGTTAGGTCGATTCTGAGAGTGAGGGGTGAAAATAGAGGCTAATTTAGAAGACCCGTATCGCGGCGTTTGTTTATGTTAGTTCGAATTTTTTTTTAATCGACCTTGGAACTTTGCAGTCAAATGCAATAACTTTCTTTCCCTGCTTTCTCCTTTTCCTCGTCTTCGTCTTTTTTGTTTCCAACCACCGCACAGGTAGCGATTTTTATTTATTTCGTACAAGCGAATTAATATCAAAAATAAAGGATCAGTTAAGACTCTGACTCTGACTTAAGCTGATGTCTTTCAATTTTCGCTCGGTCGTGATAAAATTCGCTGTTAATGTTTTTGGAACTTATTTCATTTTGTGAGTGATTTAAGTTAACAAAAACAACATTGTATAATATATATTGTATTAAAAAGTTCGGAATCAAAATGTTAAATGGACCATTTTTTTAATGTTTGTGGACGTTTCATAGCAAGCGATGAAAAATGTGGCAATGCGAGTGATTGTTTTTTGGAAGCCTATAAACAATATTTCTCGCAAGAGTTTATTACTGACGTAAACTATGCCCCTAAAAAAGTTTGCTTTAATTGCTATTCAAGTGTTATGGAATGGAAAAGTGAAAAGAAGAAGGCTATGCCTTTTGGCATGCCAATGATGTGGTTAGACAACAGCCCGCATCAACAAGAAAATTGCTGTGGATGTATCAACTACCATAAAACTTTGAATAGAAGGAAGGCAAAGAATAAAACTTATGTAGCCATCATCAAAGGAACCAATCCTAGTCACACAAAAGCAATTGGATGCAATTGTTGCAGTTTTGTGTTTGACTCAGAAAAAATCAGAACAACTGGCTTCATTTTTGGAAGGCAATAATTTGCTGGCGAAATTTACCAAAGTAACAGCATAGAAAACGCCAAAAAGAGTTAGAAAAGTTCTTCAATGTGAATGATGCAAAAAATTTCGCTCATTGCAACGATATCGAAAAGTTAATGGAGACGATAGGGTTAACCTATAAAAGAGATGATTGGCGTTTATTCATCGATAGTTTACTATTCAGCTTAAAAGTTGTGCTTTTGCACAAGACGAATATAATGCCTTCTGTTCCAATTGCGTATAGCACTGACACTAGTGAAAATTTCGATAATTTGAAACAAGTTCTGGAAGTAGTCAAATATAACGAACACCAGTGGTGGATTTGCTGCGACCTCAAAATAGTTTCATTGATTACAGGCTTAACAGCATCTGGCCGTCCAAAATATCCGTGTTTTTTGTGCGATTGGGATTCACGATACGTAGTAGGTATTAAAGGAACCAGTACAAACAGCATAACTGAAATAGTCGCATTGGACGGAAATGGCCTAAAGACAATAGGCTACATGAAATTCTTGTTGAAATTAAAATTTTGTTGCCATTGCTCCACATTAAACTTGGCATTGCTAAACATTTTTTGAAATGTATCGCAAAAAGACCAGCAGTATTCAACCGCTTAAAAGACATTTTCCCAAGACTATATATAATATAATTTGGGCGCTTACACTATATAGCTCAGTGGTTGGCCGAGCTTCTCCTACCATTTGTGGTGTGCGTCTTTATATTATATCACAAATGGAGGGACCTACAATTTTTTGCCGACTCCGAACGGCAGATGTATTTAATGAGAAGCTTTTTCAAGGCAGAAATACCCTCGGAGGTTTGCCATTGCCTGCCGAGGGGTGACCGCTATTAGAAAAAACTTTTTCTATGATTAAGATTTTGCTTGCCCTGACTGAGATTCGAACCTCGAACTCACCGGCGTATCGAGTTATAGCACGCACCGCTATAAACTCGACCACAGCGGCCACGGCAAAGACTAAGTTACTCCAAAATTCAGGAAGGGGTTGTTAATGGTCCCGACATACGGAAACTAATGAGTCGTCAAGATTTTGACAAAGTTCTGACAGACCGAGAATTAAATGCATGGCTCGAATTGAAAGCAGTCATTAAAGGACTTTTGGGTAAAGAACGCAAAGACCACTACAGGCAATCTGTTGCAAACATGTTGGCAGCTTTCGATGAAATTGGGGTTAATATGTCGTACAAAATTCATCTCTTGCGTCAGCATCTTGATCAACTCGCTCAACAGTTGCAAACTGAGTCTGATGAGCAAGGCGAATGTTATCACCAAACTGCGCTTCCATTTGAAATAAGGTAACTATAGAGTGTGCCTATTTTGAATTCCTAGATTTTTCTAATATTTTTGTCAGAGTGCACAATTTAAACATGGTAACGATTGAAAACTATTTTCGTTTCAGGTACAGAGGAAATAAATCTCCAGATGCAATACTGGCTGAAATTTGTTGGTGGTATAAAAACACCTTTTAAAAAGAGGAAGACGAGGAAGAAGGGGAAGACAAAGATGAAATTCCAGAATATCTGTTGGACGAAATTATCGACCTTTCTGATAATGATGACGATGACCAAGATATTAGAGGGAGCAGTGATGTGGATCCACAGCCGCCTGCTAAACGGCAGCTGGCCAAATCATTAATTTAATTTTTTTACTTCAACTTTTTATAACTAACATTTCAATATAATATTTTTTTCCATATTTTTATAATTTCTTTTTCAATGTTTCTTCAATACCAACACTGAAAAAATTGGTACATAAGAAATGAGAAGTAAATTAATATTAAGCTGGAAAACGCAAGTTTTGTATTATGATTGTTTTCTTTTCAAATGAAATTTATTGAAGAAACTGAGAAGCATATTATAGCCCAAACAGAAAGCAAAAAATACTTAGTTTCGTGGAAAATATGTTCAAAAAGCATGAAAAAAATGTCCAACATTTTACTTCACAATCACTACAAAAATTTTCTAAAACAATTTTTTTTTTAATTTTAATTGCTGTACAGGTCTCTAGCAATAATTTGGCTTTAACAGATTGAAAAAATATCAATTAGTAGACGAGTTTTAGCCAAAACACCATATAAACAATATGCTGAAAATCGGCATTTGACTGCAAAGTTCGGAGGTCGATTAAAAAAAATTCGAACTAACATAAACAAACGCCGCGATACTACCTAACTTTTGCTAACCTGAATTTGATCCACAGTTTTATTTGCGTTTTCTGATACATAATTTTGTTTTTTTTTTCTAAGACAGTATTTAGTTTATACAAATTATTTTCCTTATTAGCAATAGCAATCAGATAATTTTCTCTAGTACATCGAAACAATTTTTGCTTTATTTGCAATTTCCATTAAACTCATGAAATTCCTATCCATTTCCTTAACAAACAATACGTCTTTCAATTCAATTTCAGTTTCATTTAAATTCGTTACAAATTTAGTTTTTATATCTCCAACACTATAGCTTTTAATGCACGACCATCTCCAACTTTTACATTTATCGGATTTTCTAATTTATTCACTTTTATAAAATATTTGTCATCGTTAATAATATGATCAGAGCATCCACTGTCTAAAACCCATTCTAAAGTATTTTCGCAAGTACTTACCTCGACATTGTAAGCTACTGTATCATATACCTCTGTCGTGAAAGTAATCGTGCCTTGACTTCTGTTGTGACGATCTTGCTTTTGTTGACCGCCTCGTCCCTGTTGACCTCTGCCTCTGTTTCTGTAATTTCCGCTGTTTCTTTTTTGGCTGCTGCTTTCTTGCTAGCGTGCGCCTCCTGTCGTTTGTTGCGTCCCCGCTCCACTCGAACCCCTCCAAGAATTTCCAGCATTTATGTGGCTCGTGCATTCATACTGAATGTGCCCAGGTTTTCCACATTTGAAGCACGTTCTGTCCTTCTTCAATTCACTTTTAAATACATTTGAAATTTTACTTTTATTTCTTGAATCTTCTTTGTCATCAGTTTCTCTTTCTTCGTACATTTTAATTTTACTTATTAAGTAGGTAGTCAACTGTTTTTTCACTTTCTGACAGTACGTCAATTAAGTCTTCAAAATGACTTAGAGAACTTGAAAGAGTCCGCAACATAAAATTACATTTTTCTTTTTCTGTCACTGTAGCACCGACGTTTTTCAATTCAGTGATTAATTTTTCAAAGGTTCTGTATAATTCACTTATATCTGTACAGTCTTTCAGTTTGATTCTTTCCGATTGAATTCTCACACAAGTCTGTAACGCGGTTGATTCACGCAAGAATAATTTATCAAATTTTCTAATTATTCCATAACTCGTCGTTTCTTCATCGATACGAGTAAACTCCATTTGTCTATTTATTTATTTATTTATTTATTTATTCATTTAATCTATGAAACAATGGTTTCTTACAGACTGTTTACATTGATGAATTATAGGTTAGGTATAACTTAACTAGCTTGACTTTAATAGTTCTAAAAATAAAGATTTTGAAATTGAGAAATCAATAGGAACTGTATCCGAAATTATATTAAAATAATTTAATGCGCGGGTGAGAGGGGCATTACGAGCGTATTCAGTTTTGCAATTATTTCCATAAAAGGGTAAATATTTTCGTAAACAGCGTTGGGGAATATTAAAATAGATTTTACTTAGCAATCTACACTACTAATAATGATGTTAAAAACAAATGACAAGGAGAGAGAATATCTTCTTATTTCCCAAGTACTAAGATTAATTAATAGCTAACGATGCTTATAAGGCGGTAACGGACGTAAAATTTATAGAACGTAGGGCGTACTTGAGGAAAACTTTTTGAACTCTTTTTTTTCGGTAATTCAAATTCGAATGAAATGGCCTCCAAATAATTGCGGCATATTCCAAGTTTGGACGTACAAAAGATGTAAATAGTAGTTTGAGTGTATAGGGATCTGAAAATTTTACACAATTGCGTCTCACAAAACCCAGCACAGAATATGATTTCATGACTACGTGATTTATATGACTATTAAACGAACAATTAGATGAAAAAATAACTCCCAGATCTTTAAACTCATCAACAGATTCTAAAACTGCACTGGAGATTTTATACTTTGTTAACAGAACATTCCGAATTTTAGAGTACGTTACTTTAAAAAATTTTTTAATATTTAGCGAAAGGCAATTCCTTATGCACCAAAAATTGAGGTTATCTAAGTTACTCTGAAGATTGACTGAGTCACTGGCCTTTTTTATAATCGAATATATTTTCAAATTATCAGCATAGAGTAGAAAATTTGCAAAAGAGAAACAGGAGCTGATATCGTTTATGAATAATACGAAAAATAGCGGGCCTAGGATACTACCTTTAGGCACACCAGAAGTAGCAAAACAAGGCTCCGAAGAAATGCCTTATATCAAGACTGCACAACGCCTATTTTTTAAATAAGAAATAATCCAACGTAAAAAAACTGAGTGAAAACCCAAGGAGGCTAGATATTTAATTAAAATCTGTATATATGCAATCAACTTGGAAACCTGCTGTGAAAGATGAAATGCAATATCCCGAAAAGACTGCAAGATTACGAACGGTGGACCGGTTGGAGACTAAGCCGTGCTGATAAGAAGAAATAAAGCATTTAGTAGCAAAGACAAGTTTTTCATTAACAATAATTTCAAAGAGTTTTGACACTGTCGATAACTTACAAATATGTAGGTCTATAGTTATGAACATTATTTTTATGGCCACTTTTAAAAATAGGATTAATGGAAGTAATCTTCCAATCATCTATGAAGACACCAGTGGCTAATGAGATATTAAAAATTTGTTTTAATGGATAGACTAAAGCTGGGCAATTCTTAAATAAGACCGCAGAAAAACTATCAACATCCATTATTGCTGACGGTTTCAACTTGGAAATCCCATTAGCCACGTCATCAGAAGAAATGAGAAGAGAACCAAAACTGATAGGAGATTTACTATTAGATTTGAGATCTGAATAATTTATACCAGTATCTTGAATAAAGTTAGAACTAAAAAAATTTGCAAACAAATTAGCAATATCTGCAGGGCAGCGAGCAAATTTATCATCTAAGAAAACAGCCGAGGGTATAGTAGAACTAGAATTTCTGGACTTAATGAAATGCCAGAAAGACTTAGGGTTAGATTTAATGCTAGATTCAATACCGAGAATATAATTTTTATAGAGGAATTTGTCAAGGCAATTAAATTATTTTAAATATTTCTTGTACAAGGTAGCGCAAAAGTAATCCTCCTATCAGAAAATGCTATAAATTTTGCGATTGGCCCCTAATGTCAGTTCTGTTTTGACATTTGTGTAGTAAACACATGCGAAATACACGTTAATAAACAATGTTACGCTACACTGCTCCAGAACGCGGAATATTGCTGACTATTTATTTGACCAATAATCGGTCGGTGATTTCGTCGCAGATTTTCTGGCCGTCCAACGCCTACTAGTGAAACACTGCGACGTTTAGCCGCTCGCCTCGAAGAGACTGGCACAACACGAGATGCTGCCAGGCGTGGCAGACCCCGTAGTAGCCGTTCTGCAGAGAATATTGCTGCTGTAGCCGAGGATGTCATGGAAGCGCCGTCGACATCGACCAGACGACGTGCCACGCAAATGGGTATCAGTCGACGGTCTTTACAGCGAATTTTGGTACAAGATTTGAAGATGTTTCCGTACAAAGTCCAGACGGTGCATCAGCTGTTAGCTGCTGACCGCCAATCGCGTCTAACATACGCTCAAGCCAACATCGGAAGTTTACTTTTGCGCCACCTTGTATATAACATAGAAAGTCTGACTATCAGTCATTCTGAATTTTTTATAAAATTTATTTCTAAGGTTCTTCCTCAAAAATGGAATATTTATTGAAAAAAGTTCATATAAAGAGGTTTTAAAAATATTATAAGATGTGGAAGCATCTTTACATCTCAAAACGTCATCCCAATTCAATTCAGAAAGGGCATTATTTAATGCAGCTAAATTACAAACATTGAAGTTGAAACACTTCTCTTCAACTAAACGTCGAGGAAATTCATAAAATTCTAAATTGAGAATCAACGGTTCATGATGCATATCAGGTTTTCAGATTGTATTGAAACATTCTTTAATATTATAGCTTAAGTTATCACTTATAAAAATTAAATCCAGAATTTTTCCCAATTTGTTTACAAAATAATTCATCTGTGATAAGTTAAACCTTAGGAGACCATCAATGAAATATAATTCATGTGCGGCAGCAACATTCGTAGGGGTAAGACCGGCAATGGAGAATGAATGACTCCAGCCAACATTGCATAAGTCGAAATCACCTAAAATACAACATAAGTGATTATCATGAAGCTTGTTAAGAACAAGAGAACTGACATTATCAGCATGGGCGCGATAAAGTTCACTGCTGCTATTTGGAGGTATGTATGAAACCAAAATAAATAAAGACTTATTAAAAGAGCCACCAATAGATACACATATTTGATCGAGGAGAGTATCATTATTTTCCAAAGCAACTAAATTTGCATTACACTTTCTCTGGATTGCGACCAGAACACCTCCTCCTCTACTGCGATGTGTTTTCACGGCATCTCGATCCTTGCGGAAAACAATATACAAGTTCGGGTCAAAAAATTCATTGTCGCGGAAATCTGAATTTAACCACGTTTCCACTATAACAAATATATCATAATCTAATTGAGAGCTTAGTGAACGAACATAATCATATTTAGTACGAAGGCCAGAAATATTCTGAAAATAAACTTTCAGACAACTAACGCTCTATATATATAGTTCATTGCTTTTAAGTACATATCATTCGACCTGGCTTCATTTTATTATGGTTTCTTTTCTCGCTGGATCACATTTTCAAATTTTTTTATTCTCAAAAATACAGAAATTCTCTTCTTCCACGTACTATAGTCATGACCATCTAAATATTGGTAAGGCCATTTTAAACTCGTCTGTCATGTTTACTCGTATAATTCTTTGCTGGTTTTCTTTACACACTTTCATTATTCTGTTTAAAGTTAAAATGGACACTTTCCACAAACCCTTTTTCTAATTTCTTTTTAATTAGTAGCATGTAGATTTTTCACTTTTCTCAACTCCAACCTTGCTCTCCTACCATGTTGAGATCAGAGGTTGTTTTTATAAATATAATTAAAACTTTATTTAATTAAATTCATATTCTTAAATTAATAATATATTTTATTATAAGGCGAATCGCGAAGCAGAAATCAAGATCAGCTGGCAACAGTGGCAATGCCGTTGGGACCAGACATATAAAAATCGCTGGACACACCGTCTCATACCTTCAATAGAAAAATGGTTAAGCAGGAAAAATGGAGAAGTAAACTTCCAGTTAACCCAAATGCCTACGGGACATGGCTGTTTTAAATCTTACTTTTATAGATTCAAGATCGATGACGATCCGTATTGCACTCTCTGCGCAGGCGATGATATCCAAGATGCAGAACACTGTGTTTTTGCCTGCACATATTTTGAAAACAAAGAAATTATTTAAACTCACAGGTGGGGCTAAAGTAGAAAACTTAATTAATATAATGCTCGATACGACCAAAAACTGGTCCGCCGTCTGTAACATGGCAAATATTATAATATCAAAATTACGTCAGGTGGAACGACTCCGCAGAAATACATAGTTTTTTAACGACCGATTGACTCATCGAATTGGCGGCTCGGAATCTAGTCCGTTCCGACTGCGTGCATCAAAAAATTCGGTAATGGTACCATCTAAGCAGTGCGGCTCTAAATTCGGCTCTCAACGATCTGCCCAAAGCGGATTGCATTGGCCTGCTAGCCTGGAATCTCGTCCTTTCCGGCTACCAAGAAGAGTTAGTGCACAATATACTGCTTTCGAGATATTTCAATATATATATATATGCAGTTAAACTTCTGGCTACAAATTAATGTTTTTCAGTACGATTCATACAAAGCAGCAAAACGTGAACTAAGTGAGTAGGCGGCTCGGAACCCAGTCTGTTCCGACCGCTGCAAAGCAGTGAACAACCAGAAACTATGAAATACCAATATAGATGAAGTCAACAGAATAACCCAGCGGCTTGGAACCTCATCCGTTCTTATAAACGTTAATTTTATGAAAACCATTAGGTGTATATAATAGTTGAAACCCGAAAACATAAAATACAAGACAAGAAAAAGTCAACAGAAAAACTGAGCGGCTCGGAACCCCGTCCATTCCGACCCCCTTGGTACTCCGACAGTAGGAGGTTTAGTTTGGGTTAAAGTCCCACACTGACAAACCTGTGACGGTTAGGCTTTCGATGCATACTCCTCGTAAAAAAATTATATTTAAAAAAACATATATTCACAACCACCAATACACACTAAGTTAAGTTAAGAGGAAAATTAAAGAAAGGGCACTGTTTGGCGTTTAAACGGCTTTTTTAATAAAACTACAACTTTACTTCTTTTCCGAAGACGAGCCATAAAATTCCTGCTGCAGCCACAACGCCATATCTGAGGTATTCATCGCACACACATATACGTATATATAACCATATAACCCAATTACTCATTATAACGAGATTGAACTTAATAAAAATCATTATAATTTAACACCATATTATGTATATTCCATTTCTTTTCATAAAACTTTACACTGTTGCGTATATCCCGTATACGCGGCTGTGTAAATAAAGGCTCTTCCCAGAAAATTCAAGAGAAATTTTCTGTTCTTAGTTAAACACCTATAAAATCGATTATAAAGAAAAGAAAACAAGAAAAACAAACGACGTATTATGCGTAGAAAGAAGTCCAGTTAAAAAATCCCTGAAGAAAACCAACCTGAGTTTTTTAAGCTCGGCGAATCAAAGATAATTTGAAACTTACCGTGTTGGTCGAGTTCGGACCACCACGATCTTTTTAATTAACTGCTCGCCATTAACTAATGACGTAATGAGCGATGGTATTATAATAGCGTAGATGAAAGCCAGGACTATAAACACTCAGAATAACTTACCGTCCGATCTTTATGCGAAGATTACAATTTAAGCTCCAGTTCCGAGTAGCTCGAAAATGAATGTCAGTGGTGTTGAAACAAAATAAACGTATCAAGTAAAGTAGTGGCTAAGTTCGATCGAACTTTTTATACCCGGCGCACGCTTTCAGCTAAATTTTAAATTAATAAAGCAGAGACTAAGTTCGGGCAAAACCGAACTTGATGTAATCCCCTTTTCCAAAATTTTCATATAATCGGATTTCTTGATTTAATACAAAACCACTTACCAAATTTGAGCAAATTAGCTTCACTAGTAACAGAAGTATCCGATTTTTACGGGTTTCAAAAACTTAATGGGTCTGGTCCAACTGCTTATTTAGACATAATAAAATACACAAGTCTGCAAAAAAAAAATAATTGAGAGCTGTTTCGGTTTTCTTGTGTAATTCTTATGTTTTTGGGTGTACTGAATCCGAAAATAACTTTAGTTTTGTCATAGAACGTCACGTTTTCTGACAATGTAGGTGCCTATGTTAAACAAATCATCTTAAATAAAATATAAAAGGTTAAAATAACTTTTTTTAAATTTTTAATGGCGTAACAAATTTAATTTATTTATGTGAAATACATTAATTAGTAAGCACTAAACACATTGCTTTTTCTCAGTGAGACTCCTTTTGGTACATTTTCGCTTGTGGGAAGCATCGGGATCGTGTCTTTAAAGAGTCCAACAGAAGTCTGCCATCATTGAAACGCTCCATTTCCATCTCCTTAATATTTGGTGAAATCGTTCACCTTGCTCTTCGCCCACGTCTCCTAAATTTTCTGGAAAGTAGTCGAGCCCATCAAACCTTCACTATTGGTACAATAAACCAACTCATCCTCTTGGGCAAAGTAGAAAATAAACTGCTTCTCACGATATCTAAACCAGGAGGAAGTCACTCCCGGCAAAAGGAAGTTCTTGCTTTTGAGCCTTGACCAAGCAGGATTCAAGTCTCTTACCAAATCATTTAGCTCGGCCTGGGAAAACAATTTCGGACTGCTGTCATCTTCAAATTCAAAACTTGACATGTCATAGGGTTCAGGTACAGCACCATCTTCGACAGAACTTGGAATCTCTTCTAAGGTACAACATAAACATGTTGTAACCAGAACTTGCGCGATCCGTTAGTGTAGAAAGTGGCGCGGTACAATTACGTGTTAACTCGTCATTGTTTTGTAGATCTTGGTTCATTATAGTGCAATGTCGTCTGTGCGGAAGTGTGTGAACTCGTCTGACAGTTTCTGTTATATTTGTGGCGAATATATGATATTAAAGCAGCAAGTTAATATTACGGACTTTGTAAAAAAAGTATACTTCGCGTATTTTGGCTTAAAACTTGGAGATCAGGATAAAGTCTGGGCACCTCATAAAGTCTGCAAACGATGTTTGAAGATCTTCGAAATTAGTTTAAGGGTAAGAAAAAAGCTTTCCGATATGCGATTCCTATGGTATGGCGCGAGCAAAAGAACCATAGTGATGATTGTTACTTTTGTTCGTGTAATGTGAAAGGGTATAATTCAAAACGAAAGCAGTGAATTTCATACCCCAATATTCAATCAGCTATTCATCCCATCCCTCATGGGACCGAAATACCAGTGCCCAAGGTCCCTGCTACCTTAGAAGAGATTCCAAGTTTTGTCGAAGATGGTGCTGTACCTGAACCGTTGACATGTCAAGTTTTGAATTTGAAGATGACAGCAGTCCGAAATTGTTTTCCTAGGCCGAGCTAAATGATTTGGTAAGAGACTTGAATCTTGCTTGGTCAAGGCTCAAAAGCAAGAACTTCCTTTTGCCGGGAGTGACTTCCTCCTGGTTTAGATATCGTGAGAAGCAGTTTATTTTCTACTTTGCCCAAGAGGATGAGTTGGTTTATTGTACCAATAGTGAAGGTTTGATGGGCTCGACTACTTTCCAGAAAATTTAGGAGACGTGGGCGAAGAGCAAGGTGAACGATTTCACCAAATATTAAGGAGAGGGAAATGGAGCGTTTCAATGATGGCAGACTTCTGTTGGACTCTTTAAAGACACGATCCCGATGCTTCCCACAAGCGAAAATGTACCAAAAGGAGTCTCACTGAGAAAAAGCAATGTGTTTAGTGCTTACTAATTAATGTATTTTACATAAATAAATTAAATTTGTTACGCCATTAAAAATTTAAAAAAAGTTATTTTAACCTTTTATATTTTATT